>JASDDO010000019.1:480040309-482440309 GCA_030015575.1 Agapanthus africanus
TCTGGTTTTAAGTATAAGCTGGACAACTCCCCGTACCTTAACATTGTTAAGATATGAACTATTTTATATCCAATATAGAAACAGAGGCACTGATTTAATTGGAACCAGATTCAAATCAAGCAGCTGTTTCTAGTGCATGTCAACTAAATGGAGAGAGGCTAATCAACATTACTCAACTTAGGAATACATCCAGATATGAGTAACCTGAAAGAGAAGCAAGTTCTCATAATCATTGCTATCAACTGAATACCATACACAAGTATCTACATTTTCGATCACCTTGAAGAATCCTGATACTTGCAACGCCTGGTTCTTTACTTTATTCTTATACCTATAACTTCTCAAAACTTAGACCTTGCATTTCTACGAAACACATGTCTAAGAACTAGAGAAGTCACAAGTGAACAGAATATAGTACGAGTACCAATCCCTCTATCCTCATGGATACTGGACAAAATACAATACTCTGTATAAGTCCCTTGAGTCTAATAACTCATTCCATGTGTGTCGTAGGTTGAAAACTGTACTTATGGTTAAGAAGAATTACACCGCTGTTTAATACTCCTTACCTAACCATCAACTGATATAGGTAAATGTCATGGACATAATTTTAAAAAGTTATATTTCATTTTATAAAAATAAACGTATAGATATATCAGTTTGAAATTGGTGCATAACAACGGATATTCAAAACCAAATATTTGCTGTCCGGCAAACAACCCAGGCGATTTCCTCAAATATCACCAATTACAACGAATCCCGATATAATGAGGATGATCACCCAATTCCCAATAACTTACTCCTACTCATCATCTGTAAAACCATACAGATGTGAGAATCAAACCTGGTAAATACATGCCCTGGAGCAAGGGCTAATTGGGAAATCTGTTTTCTTTTAACAATACACAGTGAAACTGAAACATGTAAATGTTTTGGAGGGGTATCCGGGTATTCCTAGTAATCCATCTTCCATTATCAGATTCACAACTGTAACCGTATATTTCTTTGCCATCTCTCCAAATCCTTTTATATGTCTTTAGTCATTACTTTCTGTATACCCCTTTAGGCTAAATGGTTTTCTTCCTTCCCTACCGTTCGGCACCAGCCTATGGTTTGGAAGAAGACTATCCAATAAGCGTAATAGGTGTACTGTCCTAATCCTAGGAGCACTCGCAACCCGAGAGAAGGTAAAGATAAAAGACAACTGAATAAAACCTTATTCCTATTTCTCGTGAACCAGAATCCATCACCGAACTGGAACAAGTCCCCTTCGAGTTCGTATATAACCATACGATGGAGTATCCAATAAACTGTGGATCTTCGTAGTGATACGGGGTGTTCCGGAGAAATGCAAAGGTGAAATAGGAGTGGCGATGAAATACTTGGTTTGGTCGTGAACAGCAGTCGCAATTTACTTTGCCCTCTTACTAATCCCTTTATTTGTCTTTAAATAATACATTCTGTACAACTTTTAGGCCAAATGGTTTTCTTCATGCCCTACCTTTCGGCACCTGCCTATGGTTTGGATGAAGACTATCCAATTAGCATAATAGGTGTACCATCCTAATCAAAGGAGCACTCGCAACCTAAGAGAAGGTAAAAGGAAAAAGACAACTGAATAGTCCTATTCATTTTCTCCAGAACCGGAAACCATCCTCGAATAAGGAACAAGTTCCTTCGAGTTCGTATATATCCTTACGATGGTTTTATCCAATGGAAGTGGATGTTCGTAGTAATACGGGGTGTGCTGGAGAAAAGGATAAAAGTAGGAGTGGTAATGAGGTATGCAATTCAGACAATCCAAAAGCCAATGTTTTAGAAAGTTCGGTTAACTTGATCACTGAGTCATAGTCTAGGATCGGGCCATAGTCGCTGCCAAGAGAGAGAGAAAAGAAACACTCTGTGTACACTCTAACCTAAATCAGAATGGTTATCACTTTATCTAATCAGGAAACCTCCCACTGTATCATCAAATTCTCCTCCAAACCTGAAAGAAGAATTAGTCGGGATCACCCGAGGAGTAAACCAACTCATCAGTGGGAATCGGGATCAAACTATCATCGCATGATAACGTGACGAAATCCACTCACGTTATTACACTCCAGAAGGTATGCGCATATCTGGCAAGTTTCAGTTTTTTTAGAAACTCCCGATGTGATTTTTACCCCATGCTCTTATGACCTTGACTTTGGCCAATACATCATTAGTCACATGTCAAGTTCTACCGTCATTATCCAGGTCAATTTCAACCCACCCGTACATACCCTTGACGAAGGCCAAAATAGTAGTACGACTGTCCCAAACCAACGCATCTATCTATGCAGCAGAAAAGTAACAAATAGCTACCATACACTATGCCTTGATGAAGGCCAACATACATAGCATGAATATTTAGTGCTACCTTTCTGAAATGACGGAGGACTACGAATGGTTTTTGGCGAAAAACCTTTAACGTAATGAACTTGATATCGTTGAAGGAACGGATAGCTTTTTATGAAAATATAGTGGCGAAAACCTTTGCTAAAGAGCTCACTCTCGGTGAAGGGATCTCGGCTCTTTCCCCGTAGAATAAGGTGTGGGATATTCCAATTGAATACCACGATGCAAAGCAAAAAGGCAATCGGCTATAGTGTAGTTATTACCCTGACGCAAACTTCTATCCAAGGGGTCACTCCCGGTGAAGGGATCTCGGCCCTTGCCTCGTCGACTGAGGTGCTGGATATTCATAACTGAATACCACTATGCAAAACAAAAGAGAACGTCCTTACAATAACAGCTTTTTGAAAAATGTTCCAACAACATCAGAATAGGTTTGTTTAGCTTGCATTGATCCGAATCAATGCAGTCCCATCAATTAATCACACCACAAAAGAACGAAAATATAATGTACGTATACGCCATCCGCATTCGCCACTGGGTCCGTCATCACCCATTAGGTTACTTAACTAACGACAGAGCGGGGACTGTACTAGCGCGGGTGTAAAACATATACAACATCTACTAGTATATATCTCAATATATAATATTCGCTCTTGGCGTGATAAAATGCAACATCACAGAAATGTAATAAGTATCACAAAACAATACAGATAACCTGGGAGCCCCGGGTTTCATAGAGCCGCTACTGAAACCCGACGTTCGCTTGGTCATATGGATAGTTTGGATATAGTGCCCTCAGAGTCAATTATTGGATCACAGGCACGTGATTGCAATGATTGAGGGAGGACCTATGCCAGTAGGACAGTCTTACTCGAAATGATAGTATTGTTAGTTGTATGTATGCCCTAGAGGCCAGTATTGTACAGATGATGTATATTATATTGGATACTTGGACATATATAGAGAGGACTTTCTTGCTCGATATGATAGTATGCTATCTGGTTGCTCTTTATCTTAACATGTATACTTGTCTCTTGATACTATCTTATAGCTACATATTGGTAAAGCCCTTAGGATGTGTACTTGACTACCTGGACTATGATGCAGATCATACTAGTGGGGCCATGGTAGTCCATAAGTACATCCTTTAATGTTCCTAGTCGTAGGTGTATCGAGACAGGGCATCGATATACCAGAGTAGACTAGCGTATGCGCTTCTCGACCCATGAGATGGGCGATGGATGATCCCATATCCATTGGTGTTTGACATCAGAGATGGTATACGGGTGCTCAGTGGAGACTGAGTAAACTGGACGGACTCGCCGAGAACTCTCAGATGGTATTATACCTCACATCAGATGGCAGTTCTCTGGTAACACTTGTACAGGTTAGTCTGTAGACCCGAGATCGTCATAGAGTCTTGTGTAATCACCACTGTGCTTTGATTTCCACCTTACCACATCCAAGAGGGCATGCAAAACTGTGGTTTTTGGGTATAGTCCCGAGTCACATGGAGGCAATGAGCGATAGGAGGGGTTTCGTTTCTCCCGGTATTGGGGGTTGATGTTGCGCTGTGCTCGATTGGCCATAACAGGGAAGTCCCTGACCAGGGCTGATTTAGAGATTTACTGGTAAGTGTTACCAGTAGTTTCTCGACCCGTTATGAGCCTCACATCGGCACGACTTATCGGTTATTGGGGTCTGACGTTTACCACCCCTAGACTTGATATGCGACATATCAGACGAGGAGACCGGACTGTACGGGAGGTGTTACCGGCAGGCTTTTACAGGAGTTGGAGCGGGCTTGCTTGCCGATCTTCTGATCGCTCAATACCCAGGTGGCCGTTACATCTAGCTAGTAGCGCTGACGGCTTGTGGGTGCTTGATGTGATCATCACCTACTGCCGGCGTATTGACGAGTCTTTAGAGTCCTACATAGAGGTTTTACTGGCTCAGGCAAAACGAAATAGGAGCACGTATGTGATATGTGCGGGACCGAGAATAATGCATGTATGTGATACCGTATTCTATTCTCGCGACTTTTTGTATCGGTCGGTTATATATGATATAGCCGGGTTATCGAATCAAGTGTTGATTCGATAAGTCGATACAATGGATGTTAGTCGGTTATATGAGATATGACCAGATTATTAAGTCAAGTGTTGATTTAATAATTTATTGTATAATTGTATATTAGATATACTAGTTTACATTAACTAACACTTGTTCACTTAAGGATTTTTTCTCACATGTGCACAACCTTAATATATATGTGATATATATTAAAATGTGTATTCTTTTTGTATCATGGTTGATGATACATCATACATGGGTGTGCAAGACATACACCATTCTATTTTAAATGGTGGTTAATAATTATATAAGGTAATTACAAATTAGTGGAGCTTTTGTCACAAGCATGAAGCTTGTAGAAGCTTGTGGATGCTTTGACAAAGTCCACTAACTTTGTTTTACTTTAGATTTTTATTAACCTAACTATTTAGGATTAGCCATGGTAATGTCTCTACATGAGTAAGTATATGATACTCACTCACCATAGTTATCTCACTCACTTGATCATTATCCTCATCTTTTCTTTTGTTCATCTTTTTCTTCTTTGAGCAAAAAGAAAAAGCTTGCTAGGGTTTTAAAAAGAGAGTGAAAGATTGTGAGAAATAAAATTCTAAAGAGAACCCACTTCCTATTTCTCCATCCTCTACTAGACTACCACTTTAGTATAGGGTGTTTGGTTCATTAATTCTCTAGTTAGTGAAGTAGTAGCTTGAGTTGATATTCTCTCGATGTAGATCATTTTCGGCCTCGAAGACTTCAAGCAAGGACGCTTCTTTCGCCTCGTGAAGCCATGCAAGAGCCTGGGAGAACCATGATCGCAGTGAAGGGACTACAACAAGGAGCTTTAGAAGTGAAGGACCGATCTACAAAGGTTGTATTTCGTATTCACTTAGTGGTATATGTAATTTACTTGCTTGTGAAACCCTAATTATCTAGCAAAGATCTTGTTTAGGGTTATTCGGCACGGCTAAAATTTTAAACGGGCATGGTTGATGCTTTATAGAACCTTGTTAGAGTGCCTAGTAACCCTACAGTGGTATCAGAGCCTAGCTAGAGCATTAGGGAATGTGTATACGAAATTAAAACTCCGAACGAACCCCGAAACCTCAAAATCAACCCCTCTCTGGTCGTTTTTTAAAAACTGTGATTTTTCTGAATTAAAAATACCTAAAAAAATCAGCAGGGAAATATAAGAATTGTAGTGAAAAACAAGCGCGTAATCCGAACAAACCGCCGCGGAAACGCGGCCGTACCGTGCTTGGGCCGCGGATCCGCGGCATTAAAGAGGATATATTCACTCATTTTTGCACTGTAATCTCTATTTCTGTGAGTTATATTTTCTGGGTATTTTTAAACTGACTCAAGTGTTGAGTGTTCTGGGGTTTATTTTGTATTTATTGATTCGATCGGAAAATTTAATTTCTTTCTTTTTCCGGATAATTTAGAAAGTATTAAAATGTTTGAACGGATATCATTAACTCATTATTTCCCGGCACGAAAAACTTTCAAGTGTTGAATTTTTCTTGAGTTTAAATCTTTCGGAAAAACGTGCAAGTAACGCGATGGACCCTCTAGAAGAACACAAACCTTAACTCGATTATGTGACCGTCTTGAACTGCCTCTAAACCTTAGGATTTGGGGCATTGCGGCGTGCCACATGTGAGGCGTTGGCTTGACCCTTCTACGGCTGGACCGTTGCTACTGTGACGTATTCTGGAATTTTTGAACTCCGCTCAAGTGTTGAGCTATTAAGGAAATCTTGGGTATTTGATTATTCGATCGGAAAGTTTAATACTGTCTATTTATTTGGAATGTGATACAATATGTGGAATTCATATAGTTAGGCATGAAATGCGAAGTATGTGATATTTCAGATTTACGATGTCTAAAGAGATTGTGGATTCCAAATGTTGTAGTTTTACACTTTCTTTTCTGCGACCGTAAGTGTAATATGTGATATCGCCGGTTTCGTTGCTTTATGTTAGCGAAAATTGGGATGCGCATATTTACTTATGTTGATGAGATGTGATGTTATGTGTTGCTGGATATGTTATATTGGATCGTCGCGTTCTGAATAGCCGGGTTTTTTTTATGTGAGATGAGAGTTTTTATTTTCATTCATGTAAAATTTAATGTATGTAATATTCTTTTATTGGGGCACTTCCGGGATGAGGTCGATGTCACCATTTGTATATTATTTACTTTTCCGCACTAGGATAGACCCAAGGAGGAGAGCACAAGTAACCGGGTTCTAGAGTCCAGTGGGAGACCAACTTGAGGAGTCGAGTCCGGGTCTCCTAACTCTAGAATTGGAAGGGTTGCTTGCCGCTCTCGTTGGGGTCTAGGGGTGTGGGTTTGGCTATTCATCGCGACCGTGGAATCCGTGTTTTATAGAGGCTCAAAATAAAACACGGACATCTTAGTATATCCAATGTTTCATATGTTTCTTCTGCTGCGATATTTGTGATGTGATCATTTGATATGTTGTGATAAATACTGTATATAGTATATATGATATATTATATAGATGTTACTTATGTTTTACACCTGCGCTAGCCCTGCCCCACTATGCCATTAGTTACCTAACCTAACGGTGCACGAGGGGACATCGAGGCGAATGCGGATGGCATAAGTGTACGTCGTATTTATCTGTGATGTTTAGGTGACTTAAATGATGAGACTTCATTAATATGATTAATGAAAGAAAAGAAACCTAAAAGATGTTGTAGAATCAAATTTTCAAAAAGGGTAGCTACAGTTTTTGCTTTGCATAGCGATATATATGATATATCCTGCACCTTATTCGATGAGGAAAGAGCCGAGATCCCTTCACCGGGAGTGACCTCTTTAGCAAAACTGGCAGATGCTACAACTCTCGGTTTGTATTTTGATTGCTTTTGGAGTTTTGCTTTGCATAGTGATATATATGATATGTCCTGCACCTTATTCGATGAGGAAAGAGCCGAGATCCCTTCACCGGGAGTGACCTCTTTAGCAAAACTAATGAAAGCCTCAAAATCACTCCATTTCAAAATTCACTTGATTCTACAACGATATCAAGTTCATTACGCAATAGGTTTTCAGAAAAACCTGTCGTAGCCCTCCGTCATTTCAGATAAGAACTGTTTAGTATTCATGCTGCGTTTGTTAGCCTTTGTCAAGGCGTAGTGTGCGGTAGCTGAATGGTGCTTATCTGCTTATGCATATGATGCAGATTGTTTTGGAGTAGTCGTACAACCTTGTTGGCCTTTGTCAAGGGTCGTGCGGGTGGGTTTGATTCAATTAAGAAATGACGGGTTGAACTTGACTAGCATCCTATGATTTGTTGGCCTTTGTCAAGGTCATAGGAGTTAGGGGCAAAATATTATCGGGAATTTCAAGTGTTGAAATTTGCAATGAGATTGCATACCTTCTATGAGATAGTTGGATCCCGATACCCACTGCGAGTAATTGTTACTCCTGGGAGAGTTTTACACAGTACAATTAGCTGATCAAGTAGGTGTCTAGAAAAGTATCAACGGGGTTACGCCTCTGGGAAAACGATGTTTATTTTAATTAGGTCCGTGCGAAAGCACGGGGAACCTCCCTCAAAGTACTGACACTGGCCTGGGTGAAAGATTGGCGAAATTGTAGGGTGTAATTAATCCCGGCTAGTCTTTCCTTTTAGGGTTTGAAGGAAAATTTGATAAAAACAGCGGGAGCCATCCTGATTAGATAAAATAATAACCAATCTGATCTTGCAAAAGCATACACTAAAGTGTTTTCTTCTCTCTCTCTCTCCAGGTAGCGATCATATCATGCCTTAATAAAGATAATTATATGGATGTATTGACCGAACCCGCATGTTATACTGTGCTGGGGAACGTTGGTTCCGTTCTTTCATATAAGAGTTATAGGACTGAACAGGATATAGGGGAATACCAGGATTCCCATGCTACCCGAATGAAGAAAGTACATATTGATGTATATTCTTCGGGCGTGTTTGTTACAGAGAACTGTTTCTCCATTTGCTCTACGTCCTGAGTATTAGATACCGGTCAGGACCCATATATGTAATCAGTTACATGGCTTAGGAAAGGTAGAGAACTTGGAGAAGGTGATAAAGACATAAGGGTTGGAATGGTGCAATTGTTGCAGCTAAAACCGTCGGGGAATATCACCTTGTATTGCCAACTGGTAATACATTGATTCTGAACGAATGCTATTACATGCCGAACCTGATATGCAACATTATATCAGTTTCTTTACTAAGTAAAGAGGGATATAATTTTGTATTACAGGATAATGTTAGGAACATTTTTCTGAACCAAAAGTTGGTTGGATCAGACACGTTGTGCAATGGCATTTATGTTCTAAATCAATCAACAGTTCTGAGCATAACAAACACACACAAGAGGAAGGGTTCAGAACTGAACGAATCCTTCTTGTGGCATTGTAGACTGGGTCACATCAATGTGACACGACTAGCTAAGTTGCATAAAGATGGATATTTGAATCCATTTGAATTTTCATCTTATGATACTTGCCAGTCATGTCTCAAAGGAAAGATGACCAAAGCTCCGTTTACGGGACACGGAGAAAGAGTTTCGGAACTCTTGGGACTGGTACATAGTGATGTATGCGGTCCCATGTCTACACATGCCAGGGATGGTTCTTCGTACTTCATTACATTCACTGACGATCTCTCTAGATTCGGGTATGCGTTCTTGATGAAACACAAATCAGAAGTTTTTGAGAAATTTAGAGAATATAAACAAGAAGTCGAGAACCAAACTGGGAAAAGTATTAAAATCCTTCGATCTGATCGAGTAGGTGAGTACTTGAGCAATGAATTCCTGGACTTCCTAAAAGAGAATGGGATTCTCTTTCAGCTAACTCCTCCATATACACCACAGCACAACGGTGTATCGGAATGGAGGAACCGCACCCTATTAGATATGGTGGGCTCTATGATGAGCACAGCTGAGTTACCTATTTCCTTCTGGGGGTATGCGCTGGAGACAGCAGCATACCTATTGAATCAAATTCCATCTAAATCTGTACCTACCATACCATATGAGATATGGAGTGGGAAGAGACCATGTCTTAAACGAGTTAAGATATGGGATTGTCCGGCCTATGTCAAAAGGCAAAATCCGGACAAACTCGAGGCACGGTCAGTTCTATGTAAGTTTGTGGGATATCCCAAACATTCACATGGATATCTTTTCTACCATAGCGAGGAACAAAAGGTGTTAGTTTGTTGACATGCCACCTTTTTAGAAAAGGAATTTCTTACAAAAGAAATTAGTGGCAGTGAGGTAGAACTGGAAGAAATTCCGGCTACACAAACTCAAACTGAAGATTTAGTGGAACCAGAGGATTCGGTAGTTCCCGATGAACCCCGGCCACTCCGCCGATCTAGTAGGGTTCCTCACCCACCTGAGAGATACTACGGTTTTCTCATGGATGGAGGGAGCGAGTATTGCATCATGGAGGATGATGACCTAAGTAGCTTCGAGCAGGCCATCACGAGTGGGTACTCAGTGAAATGGCTGGATGCAATGCGGTCCGAGATGGAATCCATGTACACCAACAAAGTATAGACTTTGGAACTTGCTCCTGAAGAGGTAAAACCCATTGGGAGCAAGTGGATCTTCAAGAAAAAACTTGGTGTAGATGGGAAAGTGGAGACTTTCAAAGCTAGACTTGTTGCAAAGGGTTTTCGTCAAAGACCAGGTGTGGACTATGACGAAACCTTTTCTCCAGTGGCTATGCTTAAATCCATCCGGATAATGCTTGCCATCGCTGCATATCATGACTGCGAAATCTGGCAAATGGATGTTAAGACCGCCTTTCTAAACGGTGATTTAGAAGAGTGCGTGTACATGACTCAGCCAGAGGGCTTCGTAGATAGTGGGAGCAGCAGGAAGGTGTGCAAGCTGCTTAAATCCATTTATGGATTAAAGCAAGCACCGCGGAGTTGGAACATCTGCTTTGACGTCGTTATCAAAGAGTTTGATTTCGTCAAAAACGTAGATGAACCTTGTATCTACAAGAAGGTGGCAGGGAGTAAGGTTGTCTTCCTCGTATTGAACGTGGACGACATACTCTTGATAGGAAATGACATTCCTATGCTGCAATCGGTCAAGCTCTTCTTATCACAAAGATTCTCAATGAAAGATCTTGATGGTGCCTCCTGCATATTGGGAATTATGATCTATAGAGATAGATCTAAAAGGATATTGGGATTGTTCCAATCCAGGTACATTGACACCATACTAAAGTGGTTTAGTATGGAAGAATCCAAGCGTGGGAATTTACCTACGATCTCTGGACTCACTCTCTCCAAAGAGATGTCTCCCAAGACTTATTTGGAGAGAGCTCGCATGCAAGGGATACCCTATGCTTCGGCTGTAGGCTCTATCATGTACGCGATGCTATGTACCAGACCCGATGTAGCATACTCACTAAGTGTAGTGAGTAGGTATCAAGCTGATCCTGGAGAGAGTCACTAGACAGCTGTGAAGAGCATTCTCAAGTACTTACGAAGGACTAAGGAGATGCTTTTGGTGTATGGTAACGGAGAACTCCAAGTGGAGTCCTTTACTGATTCGAGCTTCTAGAGTGATAAGGACGACTCTAAGTCGCACTTGGGATTTGTCTTTACCCTTTACGGAGGGACGGTTAGCTGGAAGAGTTCCAAGCAGGAAACCGTAGCAGACTCGACGATAGAGGCTGAATACATCGTTGCCAACGATGCTGCCAAAGAGGCTGTCTGGATCAAGAAGTTCATTACTGAACTTGGAGTGGTTCCATCCATTGAGCATCCAATACCTTTGTATTGTGATAACAATGGAGCGGTGGCTTTGGCCAAGGAACCCAGGTCCCATCAGCGATCCATACATATTCTGAGGCGGTATCACCTGATCCGGGAGATAGTTGATCGCCGGAAGATCAAGGTCAGGAGGGTTGTCATGAAGAACAACACTGCGGATCCACTCACGAAGGCCATTCCCGAGATACAGTTTGAGAGACTCTTCAGGATGCTAGGTATGCGATACTACAACAGCTGGCCCTAGTGCAAGTGGGAGATTGTTAGTTGTATGTATGCCCTAGAGGCCAGTATTGTACAGATGATGTACATTAAATTGGATGCTTGGACATATATAGAGAGGACTTTCTTGCTCGATATGATAGTATACTATCTGGTTGCTCTTTATCTTAACATGTATACTTGTCTCTTGATACTGTTTTATAGCTATATGTTGGTAAAGCCCTTAGGATGTATACTTGACTACCTGGACTATGATGCAGATCATACTAGTGGGGCCATAGTAGTCCATAAGTACATCCTTTAATGTTCCTAGTCGTAGGTGTATCGAGACAGGGCATCGATATATCAGAGTAGACTAGCGTATGCGCTTCTCGACCCATGAGATGGGCGATGGATGATCCCATATCCATTGGTGTTTGACATCAGAGATGGTATACGGGTGCTCAGTGGAGACTGGGTACACTGGACGGGCTCGCCGAGAACTCCCGGATGGTATTATACCTCATGTCAGATGGCAGTTCTCTGGTAACACTTGTGCAGGTTAGTCTGTAGACCCGAGATCGTCATAGAGTCTTGTGTAATTCCCACTGTGCTTTGATTTCCACCTTACCCCGTCTAAGAGGGCATGGAAAACGGTGGTTTTTAGGTACAGTCCCGAGTCACATGGAGGCAATGAGCGATAGGAGGGGTTTCGTCTCTCCCGGTATTGGGGGTTGATGTTGCGCTGTGCTCGATTGGCCATAACAGGGAAGTCCCTGGCTTGGGCTGATTTAGTGATTTACTGGTAAGTGTTACCAGTAGTTTCTCGACCCGTTATGAGCCTCACATCGGCACGACTTATCGGTTATTGGGGTCTGACGTTTACCACCCCTAGACTTGATATGCGACATATCAGACGAGGAGACCGGACTGTACGGGAAGTGTTACCGGCAGGCTTTTACACGAGTTAGAGCGGGCTTGCTTGCTGATCATCTGATCGCTCAATACCCGGGTGGCCGTTACGTCCAGCTAGTTCCGCTGATGGCTTATGGGTGCTTGATGTGATCATCAGCAACTGCCGGCCTATTGACGAGTCTTTAGAGTCCTACATAGAGGTTTTACTGGCTCAGGCAAAACGAAATAGGAGCACGTATGTGATATGTCTGGGACCGAGAATAATGCGTGTATGTGATACCGTATTCTATTCTTGCGACTTTTTGTATCGGTCGGTTATATATGATATAGCCAGGTTATCGAATCAAGTGTTGATTCGATAAGTCGATACAATGGATGTTAGTCGGTTATATGAGATATGACCGGATTATTAAGTCAAGTGTTGATTTAATAATTTAGTGTATAATTGTATATTAGATATACTAGTTTACATTAACTAACACTTGTTCACTTAAGGATTTTTCTCACATGTGCACAACTTTAATATATATGTGATATATATTAAAATGTGTTTTCTTTTTGTATCATGGTTGATGATACATCATACATGGGTGTGCAAGACATACACCATTCTATTTTAAATGGTGGTTAATAATTATATAAGGTAATTACAAATTAGTGGAGCTTTTGTCACAAGCATGAAGCTTTTAGAAGCTTGTGGATGCTTTGACAAAGTCCACTAACTTTGTTTTACTTTAGATTTTTATTAACCTAACCATTTAGGATTAGCCATGGTAATGTCTCTACATGAGTTAGTATATGATACTCACTCACCATGGTTAGCTCACTCACTTGATCATTATCCTCATCTTTTCTTTTTTTCATCTTTTTCTTCTTTGAGCAAAAAGAAAAAGCTTGCTAGGGTTTTAAAAAGAGAGTGAAAGATTGTGAGAAATAAAATTCTAAAGAGAACCCACTTCCTATTTCTCCATCCTCTACTAGAATAGCACTTTAGTATAGGGTGTTTGCTCCACTAATTCTCTAGTTAGTGATGTAGTAGCTTGAGTTGATATTCCCTCGACGTAGATCATCTTCGGCCTCGAAGACTTCAAGCAAGGACGCTTCTTACGCCTCGTGAAGCCATGCAAGAACCCGGAAGAACCATGATCGCAGCGAAGGGACTACAACAAGGAGCTTTAGAAGTGAAGGAACGATCTACAAAGGTTGTATTTCGTATTCACTTAGTGGTATATGTAATTTACTTGCTTGCGAAACCCTAATTATCTAGCAAAGATCTTGTTTAGGGTTATTCGGCACGGCTAAAATTTTAAACGGGTATGGTTGATGCTTTGTAGAACCTTGTTAGAGTGCCTAGTAACCCTACAAGTATGCTATCTGGTTTATCTTTATCATCGTGTACAGCTTTAGGTGACATTACAGGTCACTATTACACATTGATAGAGCCCTTAGGATTCTTGCTTGACTACCAGCAGTATGATGGCAATCATATACGTGAGAGTTGGGTAGTCTATAAGCACATCCTTAAATTGGTCCCTAGTCGTAGGAGTTTCGAGACTGGGAATCGATACTCCATTAGTAGACTAGTGTATACAGTCGAGACCCCGACGAGGGGCGGTGGCCAGTCTTACAAGCCATTGGTGTTAGTTGGATCAGCTAAGATGTATACAGGTGCTCATTGGGTTATAAGTACACCGGACAGGACTCGCCGGGAACATGCTAGTTGGTATTATACCTGACATCAGATAGCAGTTCCTTGGTGACATGTGTACAGGTTAGTTCATCGACCTGAGATCGTCATTTGTCTCGTGTGAGTTCCCACTGTGCTTTGATTACTACCCTACCACGGCTCAAAGAAGTCGTGTAAATAGGTTTTAGTTGGGTACAGTCCCGAGCCACATGGAGGCAGTGAGCGGATCGGCAGGGGTTTCGTCCCTCCCGGTATTGGGGGTGAGATCGCGCTGTGTCTAGGAGAGCCATTACACGAAGTCCTTGGCCAAGGCAGGAGATTTACTGGTAGGTATTCCAGTAGTATCTCAGGGTGTTCTGGGCTACACTCCGACACAACTTGTACCGCTTTTGGGGGTTTGACTTTTACCAACCCCCTAGGCCCGACATGCGATGCTCATAGACAAACCGACCGGACTGTATGGATATTGTCACTGACAGGCTCAGTAGGGTGTCAGGATGAGTTCGCTCATCGACCTCCCTTCTGGTCAATGCCTGGTAGCCCGTTACGTACGGCTAGTACCACTGACGTGCTAGTGGTTAAATCCACAGCCAAAGTATTGACGAGTCTTTAGAGCCCCCCACAGACAGTTTCTCAAGTTTCGGGCGAAACGTTGTAGAGGCCGTATGATATATGGCAGGGTTCGATCATATACATGCAGTAGTGCACGGATCATGATCGGACGGATCATACTAGTGGGCTTTGGTTTAAGCCAGATCCTAGTATTAGATTTGTTGGATTACTTTAGTCTCATCGCATTGGCATTCTGTCGGAATGCCAATGCAGGTATGTATATACAGGTGAGGGGTATCCATCCGTCACGAGTTTACTTTAGATGTTGCCGTATCTTTTTATTGTTGTAAACATTTGGGTTAATGTTTACAAATGGAAATAATGAGCTAAAAGTCATGATTAGGAGCATTAATTGTGACACATGCACAAGTGATGACTTATGGTCTCTTTCTTTGTGCATGTGTCACATTATTGATGGATTTGAGTGTTGATATGATAAGAAGAGAGAGAGAGGGCAGCAAAAGGGTGGAGTTTTGCTTTTGTATTATTTCATCTCACTCTCTCATTTTATCATAGAGCACACAAGAAAAAAATGGCTTCTTCTTCTTCTTCTTCTTCTTCCTCTAGCTCACAACCTCCATTGATGGCATCATCTTCAACCTCCATCCATACACTCTCATGCGTTGAGAATCAATGGATGCAAGAGACAAAGTGATCACACACATTCTCTACTTCACATTGGACACGGCGGCTAGAAAACTTCGTGTCCGAGTTGCTTCGGATGAAGCGGGAGCCCGTAAAAAGACTCGATGATGTGGTGCCCTTCCGACGAGGAGGCCGGAGATAGGAGATGCCGCGAGGAGCTACAGATGGTGGCTAAAGACCGAAGGATACGGATCGATCGGTATAGCTTTTCTAACCCTTCTCTAGTTTGCTAGTTATAGGTTAATGGTTCGATCCGAAATTAAAGTCTGCGATATCGCCGGTTTCAAGTTTTGAAAAAGTTTTCGTTTCCGCATTTTAGCCTCGGACAGATGGCCGGGGCGCTACTGTAGACTTATAGATAGCCTGTGCAATGAAATCCTAGACCCTTATGGGTGCGGCAAGTTACCCGCCAAAATATGAAGCGAGGCAGCCCCCTACAGCAAAGTGAATGGACCACCCAGCACTTCACGTAATCTGGTAACTTGAGCACCCCTCCTTGGGTCAACCTATACCCCCTATGAGTGTGGCGAATAGCCCGCCAATTCTAGAGTAAAGCCCCCTCCGTCTCAAAGCCATGAGATGCGGGCTCGTTGCCCTCTAGAACCCAGTTATCCGTGCACCCCACCGCAGGGTAATCCTAGTACAGAAAAGAAAAATATATACAACGGGTACATCGACCTCAGCCCGGTCGTGCCCCAAAAGAATAATATACAAACAGGCAGTGACGGCAGTCCACATGTCGGACGCTCGTCCCGCAATATCAAACGTACAAATATAACCAAACTGTACTACCATTGCATCCAGGATATCCACCACGACAAATCCACAACATCACAGTACAACACAGAACATCAACGTGAATGTCACGTTCGCAAAGCAATTAGACAAGATTTACCGCTCGAATGACATTCACGGTTATAGATATAATGTAAGCACTGTGAACTAACATATTTAAAATATTCGATCGACAAAATTCCCGAAGTGGGCCCCAAATACAATTCCCAGTACTCAAAATAATCTGGGCCAAAATAAAAAATACCAGAAACCCCAATTCCAAGTCAGAGATCACTGTAGAAAATATGGTGCAGTGAAGCTACAAAATGGCGGCGGAACCACGGCCAAAACATGGGTATGGCCGCTGTTATGCGGCGCTACTGTAGCATCATGCTACCAAATTTTCTCAGATTTCTTAAAAAAGCCTGCCCGTTTTTCTGCAACACTCAAAATAATTTTTTGACCACAAAAAAAAATTCGACAGAAACTTCATTTTTGAAATTGCGGTTTCGGAAATTTTGTTCGATCGATGTTTTAAATACGTTAGAGTAAGCTAGTAAAGGTTAATGGCGTGGCTCTGATACCATGTAAGTCTATGGTAGTGCCTCGGCCTTCGATCCGAGGCCAAAATGCGGAAACGAAAACTTTTTCTAATCTTGAAACCGGCGCTATCGCAAACTTTAATCCCGGATCGAACCATTAACCTATAACTATCAAACTAGAGAAGGGTTAGAAATGCTATACCGATCGATACGTGTCCTTCGGACTTTGGCCACCAACCCAAGCTCCTCGCGGCATCTCCGATCTCCGGTCTTCTCATCGGAAGGGCACCACATCAATGAGTCTTTTTACGGGCTCCGTCTTCTTCTGAAGCAACTCGGACACAAAGTTTGCTAGCCGACGTGTCCAAGGTGAAGTAGAGAATGTGTGCGATCACTTTGTCTCAAGCATCCATTGATTCTCAACGCATGAGAGTGTATGGATGGAGGTTGAAGATGATGCCATTAATGGAAATGGTGAGCTAGAGGAGGAAGAAGAAGAAGAAGCCATTTCTTTCTTGTGTGTTCTATGATAAAATGAGAGAGTGTGTGATCAAAAATACAAGAGCAAACCCCACCCTATAGCTGCCCTCTCTCTCTTCTTATCATATCAACACTCAAATCCATCAATAATGTGACACATGCACAAAGAAAGAGACCATGGGTCATCACTTGTGCATGTGTCACAATTAATGCTCCTAATCATGACTTTTAGCTCATTATTTCCATTTGTAAACATTAACCCAAATGTTTACAAAAATAAAAAGATACGGCAATATCTAAAGTAAATTCGTGACGGATCATAAGGATACCCCTCACCTGTATATATATACCTGCATTCGTATTTCGAATGAATGCGAATGCGATGAGACTAAAGTAATCCAACAAATCTAATACTAAGATCCGGCTTAAACCAGAGCCCACTAGTATGATCCGCCCGATCATGATTCGTGCACTACTGCACGTATATGATCGAACCCTGCCATATATCATATTGCCTCTACAACGTTTCGCCCGAAACTTGAGAAACTGTTTGTAGGGGACTCTATAGACTCGTCAATACTTTGGCTGTGGATTTAACCACTAGCACGTCAGTGGTACTAGCCGTACGTAACGGGCTACCAGGTATTGACCAAAAGGGAGGTCGATGAACGAACTCATCCTGACACCCTACTGAGCTTGTCAGTGACAATATTCGTACAGTCCGGTCCGTTAGTCTATGAGCATCGCATGTCGGGCCTAGGGGGTTGGTAAAAGTCAGACCCCCAAAAGCGGTACAAGTCGTGTCGGAGTGTAGCCCAGAACACCCTGAGATACTACTGGAATACCTACCAGTAAATCTCATGCCTTGGCTAAGGACTTCGTGTAATGGCTCTCCTAGATACAGCGTGATCTCACCCCCAATACCGGGAGAGACGAAACCCCTACCGATCCGCTCACTGCCTCCATATGGCTCGGGACTGTACCAAACTAAAACCTGTTTGCACGACTCCTTTGAGCCGTGGTAGGGTAATAATCAAAGCACAGTGGGAACTCACATGAGACAAATGACGATCTCAGGTCGATGAACTAACCTGTACACATATCACCAGGGAACTGCTATCTGACGTCAGGTATAATACCAACTAGCATGTTCCCGGCGAGTTCTGTTTGGTGTACTCATAACCCAATGAGCACCTGTATACATCTTAGGTGATCCAACTGACACCAATGGCTTGTGAGACTGGCCACCGCCCCTCGTCGGGGTCTTGACTGTATACACTAGTCTACTAATGGAGTATCGATGCCCAGTCTCGAAACTCCCACGACTAGGGACCACTTTAAGGATGTGCTTATAGACCCCAGCTCCCACGTATATGATCGCCATCATACTGCTGGCCGTCAAGCAAGAATCCTATGGGCTCTATCAACGTGCAATAGTGACCGGTAATGTCACCTAAAGCATGTACACGATGATAAAGATAAACCACATAGTATACTATCATCTTGAGTAAGACTGTCCTACCGGCATAGGTCCTCCCTCAATCATTGCAATCACGTGCCTGTGATCCAATAATTGACTCTGAGGGCACTGTATCCAACAGAGAGTGAGCTGTACACCCTTCCAAATCAAACCTACCCATCCCTAATTGAATCCCATAACTCTCGTTTTGAATTTCTATCAAGTGTTCCAAGTGATTCATCAATTGAAGATAGAATGAGTAATGAGTTGTGCGACTTTGTAGTGTTTGATCTGCCTGATTGTGAAGGGTCCCTTTCGAGTGAAACCATCACCAATCCCTTTGACCTCTACACCTCCACTCTAGAACCTGAATTGATTAATATCCATGCTTTTGATGAGGTGTCTAAAAAAATTGATTTTCACTTAATTAAGGATATTGACGCTGGGAATATTTTGGATGATGAACCCGCAGATTTGACTGAATTTTTCTCTCCAATTCGTCATCCCGAGTCATTAAATGTTTCTCCCGAACTTCATATGCGTCTTGATTTTGATGAGAATTGCATGGATAAGCTAAATTTTGAGGAGATTATTTAGGAAATTATTGAGAATGATGCAGTTTTACTTGAGGAGTAGGATTTTCCAATTCATTCTATCCCTTTCATTGACTGCGCACACCCTCCTGAACCTTTAACCGATACCCTTCCTCAATTACTTCCCTCCATCCTCGCTCCGACCTTGCAAGAAACCGTTACACTTCCATTTTCAATGTCTAGTTTACAGTTCGACGTACCCATGTTTTCTAACGAATCTTGAGAGATTTGACCTCATTTCTCAGTGGGTTGATAAATTAGCGCAATCGCTTTTTTACACATCGGTCATTACAAATTGTGCTAATTTATACACTCCATCTCCACCCTCAAGTTCGTATTTAACTTCTTTCTCCCACTTTCTCTGGTTCTTCTTCTAATCTTCCTTTAATGATAGCGAGTGTTAATGAATCACAATCCAATATTTTGAGTTCACTAATTCTAGAAAAACAACTTGATTTAGACTCTTTTGAGAATAAGGTAGATGAGCCTTACGAGTCTCCTGTAGGGTTGCTGGGCACACGTACAAGGGTCTACGAGGCATCAACCATGCCCGATTTAAAAATTAGCCGTGCCGAACAACCCGATACGAGATCTTTAAACTAGAGATTAGGCGAAAATAAGTATGTTAAACACTTTAACACTAAGTGAGAGGGATTACAACCTTTGTAGATGCGGTCCTTCACTTCTTAAGCTCTGTGTTGAGGTCCCTTCGCTGCGATCATCGTGTTCCGGACTCTCGAGAGGCTCCACAAAGAGAAAGATACAAGCTTGCTTCCGATCTTCGATAACAATGATGATCTACCTTGAAGTTTCATTAACACAAGCTAACACTCACTAAATGAAGTGAACACTCTCATCTAAAGGGCAAGGGTAGATGAGGATGATGAAGTAGGATTTTTGCTCTCATTTGTTTTTTTATTCTCACTCATTTTCATCACAAAGCAAAAAGCTAGAAAGCTTTTGCTTAAAGGAAGAAGAAGGAAGAAGATGATGAATAATATCATTGGAATCCTTTTGTGATGAATAATGAAAAGATAAATATGATGAATAATACAACCATGGTCAAGTAAACCCATGTAGAGAATTAACTAGGGCTAGGGTTTGGGTTGGGTTAAAAGTGAGTCACTTGAAAATATCAAGCATAATATCTTTTCCAAGACAAAAGAAAAGCTTCTAGAATCTACAAGAAGTCTTAACCCTAATCCAAACCCTAATCATGTTTAAACTCCACAAAACATGTTGCATTAATAACCATATCATGTTACAATATTATATATCACATATATAATATTTATCGTAACAAAATAAAATAATACAATTAACATATATCGCAAATATATCAATGTATTACCCGAGTGAGAAAAAGAATCTTTTAGTGAGCTAATATTAGTTAATGTAATTTAATATATCATATATATTATTATACATTAAATTATCGAATCAACACTTGATCCGACAATCCGGCTATATCGCATATAACCGACTAATATTTATCCATACCGATTCATCGAATCAACACTTGATCCGATGACCCGGCTGATATCAAATATCACGAGAATCCAATACGGTATCAGATACCGCATTATCCTCGGTCCCACACATATCACATATGTGCTCCTACTTCGTTTTGCCTGAGTCAAGAAACCTCTGTGTAGGACTCTAAAGAATCGTCAATACGCCGGCAGTAGGTGATGATCATATCAAACACCCACAAGCTGCAAGCGGTCAGCTAAACGTAACAGCCACCCAGGTATTGAGCGCTCAGAAGATCAACAAGCAAGCCTGTACATTCTCCTGTGAATCCAAATAGTAACACTCCCGTACAGTCCGGTCTCGTCGTCTTATATGTCGCATATCTCGCCTAGGGGTGGTAAACGTCAGACCCCAGTAGCTTGATAAGTCGTGTCGATATGAGGTCTATAACAGTTCGAGAAACTACTGATAACACTTACCAGTAAATCTCAGCAACCCTTGCCAGGGATTTCCGGTTATAGCTAATCGAACACAGCACAATATCAACTCCCTATACCGGGAGAGACGAATCCTCTCCTATCGCTCATTGCCTCCATGTGATTCGGGACTGTACCCAAAAGCCACCTTTTTGCACGCCCTCTTGGACGTGGTATGATGGAAATCAAAGCACAGTAGGAATCACACAAGACTCTATGACGATCTCGGGTCAACAGACTACTCTGTACTGTCACCGGAGAACTGCCATCTGACGTGAGGTATAATACCATCTGGGAGTTCTCGGCGAGTCTGTCCAGTGTACCCAGTCTCTACTGAGCACCCGTACACCATCCTTGATGTCAAACACCGATGGATATGGGATCATCCATCGCCCATCATATGGGTCAAGATGCGTATACGCTAGTCTACTCTGGTGCATCAATACCCTGTCTCGATACACCCTCGACTAGGAACAGTTATAGGATGTACTCGTCGACTACCGTGGCCCCACTAGTATGATCTCATCATAGTCCCAGTAGTCGAGTACATATCCTAAGGGCTTTATCAACATGTAACATAGAGACAATTAGAGTACATGTTAAGATAAAGTACAACCAGATAGTATACTATCATGTCGAGCAAGAAAGTCCTCCCTATATATGTCCAAGCATCCATTACAATATACATCGTATGTACAGTAATGGCCTTTAGGGCATACATATAACTAACATCTCCTACCTCCGTAATTTTTGAAAAATCAAGTGTGTTGAATTCTGGTGCGACACTTATTGACATTGAAACGTTCAATCGGACCATCGATGAAAGTTTCGAAGATATTTTCGCCGACGAACTCGCATTCCTAAACGACACGGATTTTGTGATTAATCAACCTCCACCTGAAGAAGTCGAACCACCACCATTTCTTCTTATCCCATACGAGAATGTGACCATTCTTTCCATTCCTAATCATCCACATTCTCGTTTCCGTTCACCATGATTGTTTCGTCTCTACAAATCGAGATGTAAATCTTTTCCATTATACCACTTATCTTTATTCTTCCTGAGTCTATACAACATGTTCTTTCACCAACCGCTGCTTTATAACGATAAATTTTTTGAATGGTTGGTGCTAACTTTTGGCCTGTGTAAGGCCTTGTATCGCTTGATACTGTGTTTTTTCTCACCTCTAACTTTGAACTTTAACGATTAAACAGTGGAAACACTGTTTCACTTAAGTTTGAGGGGACCTTTTTTGTGTGTATATATTTTAATTTGCTTTTTGTTTTGTTTAAAATTTTCTTTTAGAGAGCGCCGACAATTTTAACCCTCTTGATGTAGCCTGACAGTGAGGGCGCTGTCAAGTTTAAGTTTGGGGGTGTGCTCAGTAAGCTTTCTTCCTTCGCATTCATGTGTATATTTTGCATACTTATTAAAACCCACAAAAATCAAAAAATTTTCCAAAAATATAAAAACTTTTTGTACATATTTGTTTGCATATTTAATTCTGTATCTTATTTTTCTGCATAGCATCTTTATAAAAAAAAATAAAAAAATAAAAAATTAAAAAAATTAAAAAATTATAAAAATTATAAAAATTGAAAATTTCAATTTTGGCCATATTTGACTTAAGTTCAACATGACGGTTGACTAGTTAGGAAAAACTAGATCTTAAACTTGGTAAATTAAAAACCCTAAAAATAACCTTTCTTAAAATTTAACTGTAGAAAATATACGTCCTTATAGTTTATTTAGAAATAGGCAAATTTTGAGTTCAGTTCTTGGGCTAAATCGAAATAAGAGAAGAGTATTGAAAGCTCTATTTGAAATATAAGTCTGAAAAATAATTCCGAATCTTAAGTCTAAATTCTGAAAGTATATACCCTACTTTACGCACTCATACACGCACCTTGAAACTTGGGATAGTAGAAGATACCTTGAAATGCTCTTGTCTAAAATCCTTAGTATGAAGGAAAATAAACTAAAAGTATAAGCGGTGAATAAAGAGATAAAAAAAATGAACACTGATTTTATAATTACTTAAGGCAACATAAATAAAAAAATATAGCGAGGGGGCATTATCACCTAGTGTCTTAGACCAACTGGTTTGGGAGTCACTGCTAAGTCTTAGGTATTGCAAGATGAGGAATTACGCCTAAATACGCAAGCACATTTTGTAATCGGTCGTTTAGTACCTCAAGAAGTATTAACGGTCGCATGAAGGAAGTGTGAGCAATTTCATCTAAAATTCACCAACTAAAAGTATTTTGGAAGATGGACAAGAGTATGATAGCTTGAATTGAATTTCCAAGTATAGGGGTGATAATTACATACACGTAGGGGTATATAATTGGAGTTTGGAGGAGAGATAGGAATAAAAAATAGGGCATATATCTTCAGTATAGATGATAAAAATTCCTGAGTTAAGATTGCATCTTAGAAGGAAAACTTAGGAGATGCTGAAAGCTTTATAAACTTGCAAAATGTATACGATCTTAAGTTAAATGAAAAGGAAGTGTGAAAAATGTAGGGTTGCTAGGCACGCGCACAAGGGTCTACGAGGCATCAACCATGCCCGATTAAAAATTTAGCCGTGCCGAACAACCCGAATACGGAACTTTAAACTAGAGATTAGGCGAAAACAAGCATGCTAAAAACTTTAACACTAAGTGAGAGGGATTACAACCTTTGTAGATCCGGTCCTTCACTTCATATGCTCCGTGTTGTGGTCCCTTCGCTGCGATCATCGGGATCCGGACTCTCGAGAGGTTCCACGAAGAGAAAGACGCAACCTTTGCTTCCGATCTTCGATACTAAGATGATCTACCTTGAAGTTTCTTTAACACAAGCTAACACTCATGAAATGATGTGAACACCCTCATCTAAATGGCAAGGGAAGATGAGGATGATGAAGTAGGATTTTTTCTCTCTTTATTTATCTTTTTCTCATATTTATTCATCACCTTTTGAAAAACTAGTAAGCTTTTCATGAAAGAATGAAGGAGGAAGAAGATGAACAATGTTAGAATCCTTTTGTGATGAATAGGAAAAGAATAATATGATAGAATTATGCAACCATGGTCAAGTGAACCTTTGTAGAGAATTAACTAGGGTTAGGGTTTAGGTTGGGTTAAAGCATGACTCACTTGAAAATATCTTTATCATGACAAAAAGAAAAGCTTCTAGAAACATCTAGAAAGCTTAACCCTAATCCAAACCCTAATCATGTTTAAACTCCACTAAACAAGTTGCATTAGTTATCATATCATGTTACAATATTATATATCACATATATAATATTTATCGTAACAAAATAAAGTAATACATTTAACATATATCGCATATATATCAATGTATTACCCGAGTGAGAAAAAGAATCTTTTAGTGAGCAAATATTAGTTAATGCAATTTAATATATCATATATATATTATTATACATTAAATTATCGAATCAACACTTGATCCGACAATCCGGCTATATCGCATATAACCGGCTAATATATATCCGTACCGATTCATCGAATCAATACTTGATCCGATGACCCGGCTGATATCAAATATTGCGAGAATAGAATACGGTATCACATATCGCATTATCCTCGGTTCCGCACATATCACATATGTGCCCCTACTCCGTTTTGCCTGAGTCAAGAAACCTCTGTGTAGGACTCTAAAGAATCGTCAATACGCCGGCAGTAGGTGATGATCATATCAAACACCCACAAGCTGCAAGCGGTCAGCTAAACGTAACAGCTACCCAGGTATTGAGCGCTCAGAAGATCAACAAGCAAGCCTGTACATTCTCCTGCGAATCCAAACAGTAACACTCCCGTACAGTCCGGTCTCGTCGTCTGATATGTTGCATATCTCGCCTAGGGGTGGTAAACGTCAGACCCCAGTAGCTTGATAAGTCGTGTCGATATGAGGTCTATAACAGTTCGAGAAACTACTGATAACACTTACCAGTAAATCTCAGCAACCCTGGCCAGGGATTTCCGGTTATAGCCAATCGAACACAGCACAACATCAACTCCCTATACCGGGAGAGACGAATCCCCTCCTATCGCTCATTGCCTCCATATGATTCGGGACTATATCCAAAAGCCACCTTTTTGCACGCCCTCTTGGACGTGGTATGATGGAAATCAAAGCACAGTGGGAATCACACAAGACTCTATGACGATCTCGGGTCGACAGACTACTCTGTACCAGTGTCACCGGAGAACTGCCATCTGACGTATGGTATAATACCATCTGGGAGTTCTCGGCGAGTCCGTCCAGTGTACCCAGTCTCTACTGAGCACCCGTACACCATCCTTGATGTCAAACACCGATGGATATGGGATCATCCATCGCCCATCATATGGGTCAAGATGCGTATACGCTAGTCTACTCTGGTGCATCGATGCCCTGTCTCGATACACCCTCGACTAGGAACAGTTATAGGATGTACTCGTCGACTACCGTGGCCCCACTAGTATGATCTCATCATAGTCCCAGTAGTCGAGTACATATCCTAAGGGCTTTATCAACATGTAACATAGAGACAATCAGAGTACATGTTAAGATAAAGTACAACCAGATAGCATACTATCATGTCGAGCAAGAAAGTCCTCCCTATATATGTCCTAGCATCCACTACAATATACATCGTATGTACAGTAATGGCCTCCAGGGCATACATATAACTAACAATCTCCCACTTGCACTAGGGCCATCTGTTATGGTATCGCATACCCAACAATTAGCTGCGGTTGAAGTATCTCATATTCAACCATCCCGTAAAAGTCTCTACTGGGAAAAAGGCCTTTGTGAGTGGATCCGCGCTGTTGTCCTCTGTGTCTACTCTCCTAACCTCGATCTTTCTGGAGATCAACCATCTCCATGATCAGGTGATACTGCCTAAGAATTATATCTGGATTTCTGATGGGATGGTAGTTCCTTGGCATAAGCCACAGCTCCATTGTCACACAATGGTAGGAACAAAGTTCATCTTATGAACTTATATATATATCCAGACTGTCTCTTTGGTAGCATCCTTGGTAACGATGTATCTTGCCTTTAATCGTCTAGTATGTCACGGTATCTAGCTTGGAACTCTTCCAACATACCGTCCCTCCACTGAGGGTAAAGACAATGCCCGCGACTGACATTCAGTCGTCCTTATCACTCTGGAACCTTTCCAGTGATTCTCCCTAGGATCGATTGATACCATCTCACTACAACTAGTGAGTATCCTAACATCCAATTAGATCTATCTCATAGATCCAAAACCCAGGATTTAGGAGGTATCACTTTTATCCTATATGGAGAATCCTTGTGATAAGCGGAGATTGACCGAGCGTAGCATAGGAAACTCCTTCCCTATCAAGAGTATGTCATCCACGTACTCTACGAGGATCACCACCATACTCTCAACTACCTTTTCGTATATACAAGGTTCATCTACCATTTTGATGAAGTCAAACTCTTTGACTACCACATCAAAACAGATGTTCCAACTCCGCGATGCCTGTTTTATTATATAAAACATCTTGCACACGTTTCCGCTGCTCCCACTGTCTACGAAGCCCTCTGGCTGTGTACTTATAGACGCTCTTTTCTAAAACATCATTTAGAAAAGCAGTCATGACACCCAACCACCAGATATCGTAGTCATGGTATGTAGCCGTGGCAAGTAGGATCTGGATGGACTTAAGCATAGCTTTGAAAGTCTCAACTTTTCCATGTACACCAAGTAATCTTCTCAAGATATACTTGCTCCTGATGGGGATTTAACCCTTCAGATAGAGCAACCAAAGTCCATACTTTGTTGGTGTATAAGGATTCCATCTCAGATCGATAAGCATCCAGCCATTCTTACAGAGTCTTACTCCTGATGGCCAGCTCGAAACTAGTTAGGTCATCATCTCATGATGCAATCCTCGCTCCCACTGTCATAGAGAAACAGAAGTATCTCTCAGGTGGGTGAGGAACCCTACTAGATCGGTGGAGAGGCTGAGGTTCGTTGGAATCTACTGAATCCTTTGGTTCTATCAAATCATCAGCTGCAGTCTGTATAGCTGGAACATTTCCAGTTCTACATAACAGACCTTGCCTCGAGCTTGTCCGGATTTTGCTTTTAGACATAGGCCGGACAACCCCAAATCTTAACAAACTTAAGATATGGGCTCTTCCCTTTCCATATCACATATGAAGTGGTAGGCATCTGATTTGATTTGAACCCTATTCAATAAGTATGCAGCTTCTCAAGTGCATAACTCCCTAAAGGAAATAGGAAACTCAGTAGTACTCATCATAGAGCACACCATATCGCATAGGGTGCTATTGCTCCGCCCCGATATACCATCGTGCTATGGTGTATACGGAGGAGTAATGCTGAGAGAGAATCTCATTCTCCTTTAGAATAGTCCAGGAATTCCGTGCTCAAGTATTCTCCTCCTTGATCTCATCAAAGGACATAATACTTATACCCGTATTTGGTTCTCTACTTCTAACTTATATTCTGTGAATATCTCAAAAGGTTCGGACTTGTGTTTCAACAGGAACATATGTCTGAATCTTGAGAGATTATCAGAGAATGTAATGAAGTACAAAGAACCGATCTTGGCATGTGTAGACAGGGGACTTTCATACATCAGCATGTATCAATCCCAAGAGTTCACTAACTCTTTCTCTGTTTCCAATAAACAGAGCTATTGTCATCTTATCTTTGTGACATGACTGGCAAGTTTCATAAGATATAAATTCAAACTAATTTAAATATGCATCTAAATGTAACTTTAGCCAGTCGGGTTGCATTGATATGACCTAGTCTACAATCCCTCAAGAAGGATTTGTTCATATCTGAACTCTTCCTCTCGTGTGTGTTCTGTATACTAAGAACTGTAGTTTGATTTAGAACGTCAATGCTTTTAGATAACGTGCCTGAACCGATCAACTCTTGATATAGGAAATGTTCAAAACATTATCCAACAATACAAAATTATATCCTTTCTTTACTAATAAAGAGACTGATATGATTTTGTATATCAGGTTCGGTATCTAATAACATTTGTTCAGAATCAATGTATTCTGGTAATACAGGGTGACAGTGACCAACAGACTTGGCTGCAACACTTACACCGTTTTCTGTCTCATGAAACTTATCACCCGTTCTCAGTTCTCTACCTATCTGTAGCCCATGTAACAGATTACATATACGGGATCCTGATCCGGTATCACATACCCAGGACGTAAAGGATACTGAGAAACAGTTCTGTGTAATGAACACACCCGAAGATGATGCATCAATATGCACTTTCTTCGTTTGGGCGGCACGGGAAATCTGGTATTCCCCAATTTCCTGCTCTGTCTTATAACAATTATAAGTTGGAGCGGGACCAACGTTCCCCAGCTCAGTATAACAAGCGGGTTCGGTCAATATATCCGTTTTATTATCTTGATTAAGGCGTGATATGGTCGCTATCTGGAGAGAGAGAGAAGAAAACACTCAGCGTATGCTCTTGTATGATTAGATTGGTTATCTAATATATCTAATCAGGATGTCTCCCACTGTTTTAGTCAAATCTTCCTTCAAACCCTAAAAGGAAAGACTAGCCGGGATTAATTACACGCTACAAGTTCGCCAATCTTTCAGCCAGGCCAGTGTCGGTACTTTGAGGGAGGTCCCCCGTGCTATCGCACGAACCTAATTAAAGTAAATCTCATTTTCCCAGAGGCGTAACCCCGTTAACACCTTTCTAGACACCTACTAGATCGGCTAATTGTAATGTGTAAAACTCTCCCAGGAGTAACTCTTACTCGCAGCGGGTATCGGGATCCAACTATCTCATAGAAGGTATGCAATCTCATTGCAAATTTCAACACTTGAAATTCCCGATAATTTTGCCCCTGGCATCTATATGACCTTAACATAGTTAACAAATCATAAGTGCTAGTCAAGTTCAACCCGTCATTTCCCGATTGAATTAAACCCACCCGCACGACCCTTAACATAGTCAACAAAGTCGCACGACTACCCTAATCCAATCGCATCATATGCTTATGCAGATAAGCACTAATTAGCTACCGCACACTACGCCTTAACATAGTCAACAAACGTAGCACGAATACTAACTAGTACTTATCTGAAATGACGGAGGGCTACGACAGGGTTTTTTTTTCTGAAAACCTATTGCGTAATGAACTTGATATCGTTGTAGAATCAAATGATTTTAAAATGGAGTGCTTTTGAGGTTTTTCTAGTTTTGCTAAAGGAGTCACTCCCGGTGAAGGGATCGTCGGTCCTTTCCTCGTCGAATGAGGTGCGGGATATATCATATATATCACTGTGCAAAGCAGAACTCTTAAAAGCAATCAAAAGACAAACCGAGTGTGTAGCATCTGCCAGTTATTGCTAAAGGAGTCACTCCCGGTGAAGGGATCTCGGTCCTTTCCTCATCGAATAAGATGCAGGATATATCATATATACCGCTGTGCAAAGCAAGAACTGTAGCTACCTGTTTTTGAAAATTCGATTTCCACAACATCTTTAGGTTTCATTTATTTCATTAATCTCATTAATGAAGTCCCATTTTATTATGCTTCACAAGCATCTCTTTTGAAACGAAATCTGCAATATAACATATATCTCATATTTATATAATATAAACATTCGTCTCAGGCAGTAATATGATCTCATCACAGAACATTGCAGCAGAAGAACATATATGAAATATTGGATATACTAGGACGTCCGTATTTTCAATACGAGCCTGTATAAAACACGGATTCCACGGTCGCGATGAATAGCCAAACCCACATCCCTAGACCCCTACGAGAGCGGCAAGTAACACTGCCAATTCTAGGGTTAGGAGACCCGGTCTCGACTCCTCGAGATGGTCTTCCACTGGACCCTAGAACCCGGTTACTTGTGCTCCCCGCCTTGGGTCTACCTAATGCGGAAAAGTAAATAATATACAACGGTGACATCTTCCGCTACCTGGAAGTGCCCCAATAAAAGAATATTACATACAAATGAATTTTACATGAATGAAAAAGAAAAGACTCTCATCTCACATAAAACCCCCGGCTATTCAAACGCGACGATCCAATACAACATATCACAGCAACACATAATATCTCATATCATCAACGTAAACAAGTATGCGTATCTCGATTGTCGTTGATGTATAGCAACGAAGCCGGCGATACACCACATACTACGCTTACGGTCACAGAAAAGAAAGTGTAAAACTACAACAGTTGGAATCCGAAACCTCCTTAGACATCACATGCCTAACCAAATGAATTCCTTATAAACCCCGCATTTTAATCTCATTATCGAAAACTCTTTTCAATATCAAGTCGGGCAATTCAACAAGATTCCCGACGTCCTGATCGAATGCTCGTCGCAAACTTTAGTAGACGGCCGCACCCTCGATACAGTCGACGAAGTGCACCAAGGCGGAACACCGCTACCGGGAGCACCTGAACGGATGCTTTCGGCGACGGGGTTCTCCTACAGTCACTTGGTCGGGGCTATGGGGCATGGCTGTCTATTAAGTTTACCCGGCGAGTATCCGCGTACACTACATGATTGCGACGGACTTTTGATCACATCAAAATTCTGTGGCAACTGATCATCTGAGACTAAACTGCTATGTTTATAATATTCAAATCAGTTATCTCATAACTGCCTGTGGATTCTAAATATTGTATCACATTCCAGATAAATAGAAAAAATTAAACTTTCCGATCGAATCATCAAGCACCCAAGATTTCCCCAATATATCTCAACACTTGAAATCAGTTTAAAAACATCCAACACATGCCACAGTACCAATGGTCCAGCCGTAGAAGGGTCAAGCCAACGCCTCACATGTGGCATGCCGTACTGCCCCAAACCCTAAGGTTCAAAAGGCAGTTCAAGACGGTCACATAATCGAGTTAAGGTTTGTTGTCTTCTAGAGGGTCCACCGAGTTACTTGCACGACTTAGAACATTCTTAAACACGAGAAAAAATCCAACTTTTGAAAAATTTTCCGACAGGGGAAAAAGTGAGTTATTGATATCCGTTCGAACTTTTTAATAGTTTCAAAAAATTATCCGGAAAACACACATAGACAAAATCTGATAATCCGATCGAATCATCGAATCCCTAAACAACCCCAGAAAACTCAACAGGAGAATAAATATTAAAAATTCCCAGAAACTCCAGCATATTAAAATAGGAGTTACTGTGCAAACAGGAGATGCTGACGTCATCATTTCGCCGCGGAACCGCCGCAGAAGGCATGCTTCTGCCGCGGTTCCGCCGCTCTTTATACTGTTCATCAAAAAAATTTTGCACCGTAATTCTTATAATTCCCTGCTGAATTTTATAAGCATTTTTAATGTGGAAAAATCCCAGTTTTTAGAAAAAGTCCAGAGAGCGGGTTTTATCGGGGTTTCGGGTTTCGATCGGACTTTAAATTTCGTCTAGAGTTCGCCTAAAACTCTAGCTTGGCTCTGATACCACTGTAGGGTTTCTAGGCACGCGTACAAGGGTCTACGAGGCATCAACCATGCCCGATTAAAAATTTAGCCGTGCCGAACAACCCGAATACGGAACTTTAAACTAGAGATTAGGCGAAAACAAGCATGCTAAACACTTTAACACTAAGTGAGATGGATTACAACCTTTGTAGATCCGGTCCTTCACTTCATATGCTCCGTGTTGTGGTCCCTTCGCTGCGATCATCGGGATCCGGACTCTCGAGAGGTTCCACGAAGAGAAAGACGCAACCTTTGCTTCCGATCTTCGATACTAAGATGATCTACCTTGAAGTTTCTTTAACACAAGCTAACACTCATGAAATGATGTGAAAACCTTCATCTAAATGGCAAGGGAAGATGAGGATGATGAAGTAGGATTTTTTGCTCTCTTTATTTATCTTTTTCTCATATTTATTCATCACCTTTTGAAAAACTAGTAAGCTTTTCATGAAAGAATGAAGGAGGAAGAAGATGAACAATGTTAGAATCCTTTTGCGATGAATAGGAAAAGAATAATATGATAGAATTATGCAACCATGGTCAAGTGAACCTTTGTAGAGAATTAACTAGGGTTAGGGTTTGGGTTGGGTTAAAGCATGACTCACTTGAAAATATCTTTATCATGACAAAAAGAAAAGCTTCTAGAAACATCTAGAAAGCTTAACCCTAATCCAAACCCTAATTATGTTTAAACTCCACTAAACAAGTTGCATTAGTTATCATATCATGTTACAATATTATATATCACATATATAATATTTATCGTAACAAAATAAAGTAATACATTTAACATATATCGCATATATATCAATGTATTACCCGAGTGAGACAAAGAATCTTTTAGTGAGCAAATATTAGTTAATGCAATTTAATATATCATATATATATTATTATACATTAAATTATCGAATCAACACTTGATCCGACAATCCGGCTATATCGCATATAACCGGCTAATATATATCCGTACCGATTCATCGAATCAACACTTGATCCGATGACCCGGCTGATATCAAATATCGCGAGAATAGAATACGGTATCACATATCGCATTATCCTCGGTTCCGCACATATCACATATGTTCCCCTACTCCATTTTGCCTGAGTCAAGAAACCTCTGTGTAGGACTCTAAAGAATCGTCAATACGCCGGCAGTAGGTGATGATCATATCAAACACCCACAAGCTGCAAGCAGTCAGCTAAACGTAACAGCTACCCAGGTATTGAGCGCTCAGAAGATCAACAAGCAAGCCTGTACATTCTCCTGCGAATCCAAACAGTAATACTCCAGTACAGTCCGGTCTCGTCGTCTGATATGTTGCATATCTCGCCTAGGGGTGGTAAACGTCAGACCCCAGTAGCTTGATAAGTCGTGTCGATATGAGGTCTATAACAGTTCGAGAAACTACTGATAACACTTATCAGTAAATCTCAGCAACCCTGGCCAGGGATTTCCGGTTATAGCCAATCGAACACAGCACAACATCAACTCCCTATACCGGGAGAGACGAATCCCCTCCTATCGCTCATTGCCTCCATATGATTCGGGACTGTACCCAAAAGCCATCTTTTTGCACGCCCTCTTGGACGTGGTATGATGGAAATCAAAGCACAGTGGGAATCACACAAGACTCTATGACGATCTCGGGTCGACAGACTACTCTGTACCAGTGTCACCGGAGAACTGCCATCTGACGTATGGTATAATACCATCTGGGAGTTCTCGGCGAGTCCGTCCAGTTTACCCAGTCTCTACTGAGCACCCGTACACCATCCTTGATGTCAAACACCGATGGATATAGGATCATTTATCGCCCATCATATGGGTCAAGATGCGTATACGCTAGTCTACTCTGGTGCATCGATGCCCTGTCTCGATACACCCTCGACTAGGAACAGTTATAGGATGTACTCGTCGACTACCGTGGCCCCACTAGTATGATCTCATCATAGTCCCAGTAGTCGAGTACATATCCTAAGGGCTTTATCAACATGTAACATAGAGACAATCAGAGTACATGTTAAGATAAAGTACAACCAGATAGCATACTATCATGTCGAGTAAGAAAGTCCTCCCTATATATGTCCTAGCATCCACTTCAATATACATCGTATGTACAGTAATGGCCTCTAGGGCATACATATAACTAACAATAAATACGGGTTGATGATTTCTAAGTTGAAGATAATAGAACTTCTTGTTAGAATACTGAGTTGAAGAATTAGATCAATGGCCAAATTGATCGGATTTTGTGGGTAGTATCCGCTGAAAACCCTCAGGAGACAACACTCCTCCTACTAGGGACACCTAGAGGTTTAACGGCTTGTTGCAAGAGCTCAGTGCAATCGCGTTCCCTGTGAAAGTGAGGCTAGGTTTTTTTTTCGAGAATAAAATTGGCTTTGCTCGGGATGAGCAAAAAATAAGTTTGGGGGTATTTATTCATATCAGATTTTTGCATTTTTATACCACCCATTCTTAATCACATTGCATATAAATAGGTACTTTTGATCCATGTCTGCTAAATAGTTGCAGGTTATAGGTTCTCAGCTCTTTACAGTGAAATTCATGAAAAGTCGCAACAAATGTGGGACTACGATCAACAAACAGAGAAATACGGGTTTCCGCACACTATCCGTATAATGCCGCCTACCAGTTCAAGGAACAAATGAAAAATCATTAAGCATTTCAATGTACAAAGCACAAGGACAGCACAAGATCCAAGACTTCAAACGTGGAGCTCAAGGCAAAAGTTCACTGTTGAATATCTGGAAGAGAACTGAAGAGTTTTTGAGAAACCAAGTGTTCCAAATAGAAGATAAAAGCAACATGAAGAATCCCTAAAAAATTGATCACACAAGACCATCCAATGGCCGCGGAACCGTGGCCAAACAGGCACATCTGCCGCGGTTCTGCGGCCGTGCTCTGCACGTGTCGGTGGGGTGTCGGTGCTTTGACTCGGTTTTTGGGGTTGTTTTGTAATTTCATGTATGGATCAGAATGTAAACCTAGGGTTTTTCCTATTTATAAATAGGAGAGCTCAGTGCCTCTTTTGGAGGATGCCTCTCTTTAGTTTTTAGGTCTCTTTTTAATTTCGAGATTTAAATTCCATTGTAATGCGTTGTTGAGAGGACATCAATAAAGTAAGTTTTCATTTTATCTCGCATTCTTTTTATTTGAACTTTAATTCTTGCAATTTTTTATCTGTTCTTTTATTATCTGCAATTTAGTTCTTTTATTAAAATAAAAAAAATGAATTTTATTGTTATCTTCCTAATGAGTGAGTAATTCCTCACTTGTTAGGGATAAGAGATGGAAGGTTTGAGAGAAGGAAATCTCTCTCACTCATTTCTTTACCCAAATAATTTTAATTAAAGGACTCTCTTTAAATCAACCATAATCCGCTCACTACGGCACCCTATCCTATATGATAGCGGTGATTCCCTACTTAGACCGGTTGTGGTTGAATTAACTAGAGGTTAGAGCTAAGAGACAAGAACGGACGGACAAGAACCAAAAGGAAGAAACTAAGTTTCTTCCTAGTTGTGCTAATCTCCGTTGTTGACTATTACCCTAAAACCTATATTCTTAACTAGGGCATTGAAAGAAGTGAGAAGAATCCTTATTTCGAACTAACCTAATCCTAACCCTAGCAAGCCTTTAAATCAATTTATTCTCATTCTTAGATCTTAAAACAAAACCTACCAAAGTTAGGACTTAACTCGTTAGAACTTAAAGAAAAGGACACCATTTCTCTGTGGATCGACCTGTACTCAACCGGCTAGCTACCAAGCGACACCGTCTTGATTGCGGTAAATTTAAACACAGAAAAACTCTGACAATCAGGTTGTTTGGCCTGCGTCAAGGTAATAGGACGCTAGGGGTAAAAACCATTATCGGGAATTTCAAGTGTTGAAATTTGCAATGAGATTGCATACCTTCTATATGATAGTTGGATCCCGATACCCACTGCGAGTAAGAGTTACTCCTGAAAGAGTTTTTCACTTTACAACTAGCTAATCCAGTAGGTATATAGAAAGGTGTCAACGGGGTTATGCCTATAGGAAAATGAGATTTATTTTAAATAGGTCCGTGCGAAAGCATGGGGAACCTCCCTCGGAGTACCGATACCTGCCTGGCCAAACGATTGGCGAACCTGTAGGGTGTAATTAATCCTGGCTAATCTTATCTTTTAGGATTTGAAGGAAGATTTGATAAAAACAGTGGGAGCCATCCTGATTAGATAAAATAATAACCAATCTAATCTTGCAAAGAGCGCACACAAAGTGATTATCCTTCTCTCTCTCCTAGTAGCGACCAATGACATGCCTTAATCAAGATAATAATATGGATGTATTGACCAAACCCACTTATTATACCGGGCTAGGTTCTGCTCTATCTTATGATTCTCATAAGTCTGAGCAAGGAATAAGGGAATATCATGATTCCCATGCCACCCAAACGAAGAATAAGTATGTTGATGCATCTTCTTCGGGTGTGTTACCAAGAACTGTTTCTCAGTTAACTCTACGTCCTGGGTATTGGATACCGGATCAGGATCCCACGTTTGTAATTTGTTATATGGGCTATAGACAGGTAGAGAACTGGGAATGGGTGATATATCTCTAATAGTAGGGAACTGTGCAATTGTTGCAGCCAAAGCAGTTGGCGAATATCACGTGTTACCAACTGGTAATACAATGATTCTGAGCGACTGTTATTTCGTACCAAAAATATTGTTAATGTTTTCCTAAATCAAGTTTTGATTGGGTATGGTACATTATATATACGTTCTGAATCAAACCACAGTTCTAAACGTACAGAACACACACAAGAGGAACAGTTCAGAAATGAACGAAGTCTTCTTGTGGCATTGTAGACTAGGTCATATCAATGCGATAAGACTAGCTAAACATGCATAAGGATGCATATTTGAATATGTTCAAATTTACATCTTATGAAACTTGCCAGTCATGTCTCAAAGACTAGGTGACCAAATATCCATTTACTGGAAATGGAGAAAGAGCTATTGAACTCTTGGACAGATATACAGTGATGTATGCGGTCCTATGTCTACACATGTCAGGAATGATTCCTCATACTTGATTACATTCACCAATGATCTCTCAAGATATGGACATGTGTTCCTGTTGAAACACAAATCTGAATCTTTTGAGAAATTCAAGGAATATAAGTACGAAGTAGAGAACCAGATGGGTAAAAGTATTCAAATCCTTCAATATGATCGGGAAGGAGAATACTTGAGCACGGAATTCAAAGACTACTTAAAAGAGAATGGGATTCTCTCTCAGCTTACTCCTCCGTATACACCACAGCACAACGGTATATCGGGGTGGAGGAATCGCACTCTTTTAGATATGGTGCGTTCTATGATGAGTACTGCTGAGTTACCTATTTCTTTTTGGGGATATGCACTTGAGATAGCTGCATACCGATTGAACAGAGTTCCGACCAAATCCGTTGCCTACCACTCCATATGAGATATGGAATGGGAAGAGACCATCTCTTAAACGAGTTAAGATATGGGGTTGTCCGGTCTATATTGAAAAGAAAAATCCGGACAAGCTTGAGGCAAAGTCAGTTCTGTGAATGTTTGTAGGATATCCCAAACATTCGCGAGGGTATGTATTCTACCATACCGAGGAACAAAAGGTGTTTGTTTCTTGACATGCCACCTTTTTTAGAAAAGGAATTTCTTGTGAAAGAAATTAGTGGCAATGAGGTAGAACTGGAAGAAGTTCTAGCAACACAAACTATAACCGACGATTTGGTGGAACTAGAGGATTCAATAGTCCCCGACGAACCGCATCCACTCTGCAGATCTAGTAAGGTTCCTCATCCACCTGAGAGATACTATGGTTTTCTCATAGACGGTGGGAGCAAGGATTGCATCATGGAATATGATGACCCAACTAGTTTCGCGCAGGCCATCACGAGTGGTGACTCTGTGAAATGGCTGGATCCTATGTGATCTGAGATGGAATCCATGTACACTAATAAAGTATGGACTTTGGATGTTGCTCCTGAAGGGGTAAAACCTATTGGGAACAAGTGGATCTTTGAGAAATATAATCTGTGTAGATAAAAAAGTTGAGACTTTCACAGCTAAACATGTAGCAAAAGGTTTTCGTCAACGACCTGGTGTCGACTATGATGAAGCCTTTTCTCTTGTCGCTATGCTTAAGTCCATCAGGATCCTACTTGCCATTGTTGCATACCATAACTATGAAATCTGGGAGATTGCAGGTCTAAACAGCTTTTCTAAATGGTGATTTAGAAGAGAGTGTGTATATAGCACTGCAAGAGGGCTTCGTAGACAGTGGGAGCAGTGGAAGCGTGTGCAAGCTGCTTAAATCCATCTACGGATTAAAGCAGACATCGCGGAGATGGAACGTCCGTTTTGATGAAGCTGTCAAAGAGTTTGACTTCATCAAAAATATAGATGAACCATGCATATATAAGAAGGTTGTAGAGAGTGTTAGTTATATATATGCCCTAGAGGTCATTAATGTACATATGATGTATATTATAGTGGATGCTTAGACATATATAGGGAGGACTTTCTTACTTGACATGATAGTATGCTATCTGGTTGATCTTTATCTTGACATGTATACTTATTATCTCTCTATTACATGTTGATAAAGCCCTTAGGATGAGTACTTGACTACCAGAATTATGATGCAGATCATACTAGTAGGGACAGGATAGTCGGTAAGTACATCCTTCAATTGTTCCTAGTCGTGGGAGTATCGAGACGGGGCATCGATATTCCAGAGTAGACTAGCGTATACGCTTCTTGACCCATATGATAGGTAATGGATGATCCCACATCCATTGGTGTTTGACATTAGAGAAGGTATACTGGTGCTCAGTGGAGACTGGGTACACTGAACGGACTCGCCAAGAACTCCTAGATGGTATTATACCTATCGTTAGATAGCAGTTCTCTGGTGACACTGGTACAGGTTAGTCTGTCGACCCGAGATCGTCATAGAGTCTTGTGTGTCTCCCACTGTACTTTTATTTCCACTCTACTACGGATCTACTGAGTCGTGCAAACAGATGGTTTTTAGGTACAGTCCCGAGTCACATGGAGGCAATCAGCGATAGGAGGGGATTTTGTCTCTCCCGGTATTAGGGGTTGATGTTGCGCTACGCTCGATTGGTCATAACAAGAAATCCCTGGCCAGGCTTGCTAAGATTTACTGGTAAGTGTTATCAGTAGTTTCTCAAACCGTTATGGGCCTCACATCGGCATGACTTATCAAGCTATTGGGGTCTGACGTTTTACCTCCCCCAGGCTAGATATGGACATATCAGACGAAGAGACCGGACTGTACGGTAGTGTTACTTATTAGATTCGTAGAAGTATGAGTAAGCCTGCTTGTTGATCTTCTGATCACTTAATACCCGGGTGGCAATTACGTTTAGCAGACCGCTTGCGGCTTGTGGATGACTGATATGATCACCACCTTCTGCCGGCGTATTGACGAGTTTTTAGAGTCCTACACAGAGGTTTCCTGGCTCAGGAGAAACGAAGTAGGAGCGCATATGTGATATGTGTGGGACCAAGATTAATGCGCGTATGTGATACTGTATTCTAATCTCACGATATGTGATATCGGTCGGTTATATGTGATATAGCCGGGTTATCGAATCAAGTGCTGATTCGATAAGTTGATATAAATGATATTAGTCGGTTATATGTGATATAGCCGGATTATTAAATCAAGTGTTGATTTAATAATTTAATGTATAATTATATATTTGATTTATTAATGTACATTAACTAATTTTAGCCTACTTAAGTATTTCTTTTTCTCACTTGTACACATTTAATATGTATGTGATATATATTATTGTGTCATGCTAGTTGATACATGCAACATGGGTGTATGAGACTTAAACCATTCTTTAGATAATTAAAGGGTTTTATTTATTTAAAGAAATTCAAAATTGGTTGGAAATTAGTCATGGTTGATGCTTAGTGGAAGCTTGTACAACCTATTGATTTAGTCCACTAATTTTGTTTTACTTGAAATATTTATTAACCCAACCATTATTTTTAGCCATAGTTTAGTCTCTACATGAGTTAATATATGATATTAACTCACCCATGGTTGCTATTCTCACCCATTCTCATTCTCATTCCATTCCCATCTTCATCTTCTTCTTCTTCTTCATCTCCAAAAGCTATTTAGTTTTTTGGAAAGTGAAGAAATATAATGAGAAAAATTATTCTAAAGTGAGCAAAAATCCAACCTCATCAACCTATACTAGATTAGCCATTTAGTTTAGCTTGTTTGCTTCACTAATTCCCAATTGGAGAAGAGGTAGCTTGAGTTGGAGTTTCCTCGGCCTCGAAGACTTCAAGCAAGCTTGTTCCTTTCGCCTTGTGAACGTTTACTAGAGTCCGGAAAATCACTACTTGGAGCGAAAGGACTACTACACGGAGCTTTAGAAGTGAAAGACCTGTCTACAAAGGTTGTATTCCTCATTCTCTTAGTATAATGTTTGATTACATGCTAGCTTAACTCCTACTTTTCTAGTTAGATCCTTAGCATGGGTTGCATAGCTCTCTAGATTTTTTTAAAATTGCATACTTTGTTGGGGTAAAAATTTACACCCCGGTTGACCGAGTCAAAGTCAAGGTCAACCCCCAAGCTAGGTGGGCCCAAGCCCAGGTCAAGTGGGCCCATGTCCAAGTCGATCCCGCGGCCAGCCTTTCCATGCCAACAACAAAATTATGTCATAAATAATTTTTATGTAATTTTTTATGCATGAATGTAAACAAAATGGGCATAAAGCCAATATTTTGTAAGCCCATGGCTTATGTGCAAAAATGAAATGGCACATGAGCCATGGGATGGCTAAAATGCCATTTTTGTAAAGCCCAAGGGGCTATATGCAAATATGTAAGCCTATAAAAGACAACATGATGAATAAAAAAAAACAACAACTTTTTCTCTCTCTAAAAAAGTTTCCAGATCTGAGATCTATTCTTCTTCTTCAAGGTTCCAAAACCTTTTCATTTCTCTTGAATTAAATCAAGAGTTTTACTCTTCTTTTTATAAAACAAATTAGTTTTTCACCACAAAACCCACAAAGGGGAACTTGGATCTGTCATCAGATCTTAAAAAGGAGAGATTTTGAGATATCTTATCTCTTGATCTTCAAGATCCAGCAAGCAACAGGAGGAAGAAGAAGAACTACTTCCATTAAACCCAAAACACATTCAGGAGCCCGACTTCTCTCTGATTTCTCTTTTGAGAAATCTTTTTTCAGGCTAAAAGCCTCTTATCCTCTCCTGCGCGCAGCGCAAGTGTGCAAAACGCCCGCGTTCCGACACGTGGCGCGCGCCTTGCGCACCTGCGCGCTTGCGCACCTGCGCGCTTGCGCAAGCGCGCAAGGCGCCCGCGTGCCGACACGTGGCGCGCGCGCGCGCTTGAGCACCTGCGCGCAGCGTTCTTGCGCAAGGCGCCCGCGTGCCGACACGTGGCGCGCGCGCGCGCTTGCGCACCTGCGCGCTTGCGCAAGGGCGCAAGGCGCCCGCGTGCCGACACGTGGCGCGCGCGCGCTTGCGCACCTGCGCGCAGCGCTCTTGCGCAAGGCGCCCGCGTGCCGACATGTGGCGCGCGTTTGCGCCTGAGCGCACAGCACCTAAGTGCACTTCGCTCAAGGCGCTGGCCCCACGCATCCCTTGGATGCCTTTTGCCCCTCTTTTTATGTACATACATATACATATACATATGTATACAAATTCACACATATACATACTCCGCAACATTCTCCCCCTCCAAAAAAATTTTCGGGCCGGGGCGCTGCCCCGAACCCCGCAAGGGGGCTGCTAGCCCCCTTGACCCCCAGCCCGCTATCCGGGTAGCGGGACCCCCGTAAAAACTCTGCGTGGCTCCCGATATATCCAAACCCCCCTTTCAAAACAGAACACACGTACACCGTACATTGGGTTCGCATGCCCTGTTTAACCCGTTAATCGGAGGTTCCCTCGCCCCAAAGGCGAGGGGTAATTAACGGCAGCTTAGTCCGCGGCTGCCGGAGATTCGGATCCCCACAATCATTAAACCCCCGCCTACCCTAGGCGGGGGGAATCTGTAGTATGCCTGACAAGCGTACGCGTATTCCCATCTCAATGGGGTGACGAAAAACACCCTACAGATTCTGGCACGCCCGGTGGGACCAATCTCTCCTCCCATATTTCGGGTTAAGCGTTCATGCGAACTCAATCAATATACATACCTGTATTTATACTAAAAATAATGCTTTTTCATACAGGTTTTCAAGCAATCACTCTCCAACAATGTCTCCAAGGACGATCTCAGCTCTCAGCACGACTCCCGTCTCCTACACGATGAAGATAGACTCCAGGACGGTCCTTCCGGCCAGTCTCGGGCGACAATGGGAGGAGGAGCTGCTACCATTCGGCTCTATCATGTTCATGCTAGTTGGCGCCATCCCATCTCCTCAAGCCCCGGTGGCAGACAAACCGGTCTCGAAAGGCAAGAGACCAAATGTGGTGATCTCGAGGGCGCCCAAACCCAAACGCAAGTCGGTATCTGAACGACTTTCCTTGGCCCCAGCTGGGGGCAAGGCCATCAACACCAGCAAAGAAACAAGGCATCTCGGGCAAACTCCAGCGACGCCTCTGACAACTGTTCGATTGGGTGTCTTCTCAAGCCTCCCCATCATTCAGCTTATGGCGTCTTCCCGAAGAGCAGAAGCCTGCCAGACGCTCAAGGCAGAGAAACTGAGGAAGAAGCGGCTCGGACACAGAGCCAACAAAAGGGCCATGGCTCCGGCCATGTTAGAATTTATGAATTTCCAAAGCCCGGACTGCTCCGCGAAATCAGCCGCCAAAGATAAAGAGATGGCTGGGTACGTGGTCCACACTGTCTACGTGGCCGGACAAGAAGAAACGAACCCTCCTCTTCTTCACAGCCATGGTGATGATATGGTTGACGCTACCCAGCATCGACTCGATCTAAATGATGAAGAGCCCGCTCACGCCGATAAGCCAGAGGAGCCCGTGGTTCCTACGGAATTGAGCTCAGGCAATAAGGATTACCCGGTTGTTATAGCCGGAACTACAGAACAAGCATTATTCCAATGGCTTCAAAGGCAATTTCAGGACAGGGATGAGAAGATGGCCGAGGTCTATTCTAAAGTCGACGAGCTGGCAAACGTCGTGGCAGATCTCGCGACCCAAGTCGCCCGATTGCAATTACAGCAGAATCAAATTTTGGCTCATGAGCCAGGGATTGATACCCGGGGGCAGCCAACTGATATCCCTTTCAACCTAAAAGCGGAGCGCCTTCGCGAAAAACGGCCGCAATCAGCCTCCAGTCCCTCCGATACATATGCCGGGGGGGGAATCGCCTTTGAAAGAGAAGCTGGAAAAGGTCTATTCCTTCAAGAGGGAAAAGGTCCACAAGATATTCAGGGACGCCCTAAGAAACGCTCTACAACTGCCAGAATCTAAGAGACCGCAAGAAGAGAATATGACCGACGACCCAAAATATTGCCCCTATCACAGGGTGATAGGTCATGCCATTGAAGACTGCTTCGTCTTCAAAGATTGGGTCGAAAGGCAATACAAGATGGGAGAGATAGAACTTTCTAAAGGCGTGTTAGCAAACAGTCAAGCTACGATCGCCGATTTCATGCAAATGGAGACTGAAACCTTTCGGGAACCTAATCCTCCCAGACATGTGCCTCGAAGACCAGCATCAGTAAAGGCACCTACTCCAATGGAGGGAAAGAAGAAGGTATACTCCTTCAGGAGGGATGAAGTCCGCAAAATATTCATGGACGCCCTGAACAGCGGTCTGCAACTGCCTGTTCCAAAGAGGCCACAGGAAATGAACATGACCGGCAATCCCATATACTGCCCATATCATAGAGTGGTGGGACATACCATCGAAGACTGCTATATTTTCAAAGATTGGGCAGAGGACCAATATAAGCTTGGAAAAACCTCACAATCCTCGGATGTATCGGCAAGCCACAGAGCTAGGTCATCAACACAGCTCCGCCAAGATCAAAGTTCAAGGAGCTGGGATAAGCAAAAAGGACCACCACGTCGTTAAACTGGGAAACAGTCGACCTCTAAGTCGTTAAACTGGGAATGTAAAAATATATGTATACATATATATGTAAATAAACAAAAAATGTGTAAATAAAAGAAAAATAGAGAAAAGCCGAAATGATGGGGCAACTCGCAATAAAAATCAGCGAGTAAAAATAAAAATGAAATAAAGCCGAAATGATGGGGCAACCACAAATAAAAGCCAAAACGATAGGGCAATCGCGATCTTCGCGATAAAAAAGCTGAAAGGATAGAGCAATCGCGGTAAAATAAAAACAAAAAAAAAAACAAACAAAAATCCAATTTCCCAAAATTCTTTCGGCCCTACGGTTAGTCCCCAACTTGACTACCGTATACAATCCACGGGCTCAAATAATTCTCATCATACCCATATCCCACTGCAATCACCAGTCCAGCGGTTGGTCTCCGCCCTCGGAATTATGCTCCATTGGGAAGACCCACTTATGTGTCCTTGCGCACGTGCTTCAGTGTTAGCAACGCTTATGCCGGCCCCTACCCCAAAATTCCGAGCTCGCCATCGAACGACCTCTAAGTCGTTAAACTGGAAACAGATGACCTCTAAGTCTTTAAACTGGAAACAGACGACCTCTAAGTCGTTAAACTGGAAACAGATGACCTCTAAGTCTTTAAACTGGAAACAGATGACCTCTACGTCTTTAAACTGGAAACAGATGACCTCTACGTCTTTAAACTGGAAACAGTAGACCTCTAAGTCTTTAAACTGGAAACAGACGACCTCTAAGTCGTTAAACTGGAAACAGTCGACCTCTAAGTCATTAAACTGGGAACGAGGGAAATCCACTCATGTGTCCTCACGATACATGAGGAGAACAAACCTTTATGGAATCCTTACGACTCACAAAGGAAAGGCACACTTAGGAGTCCTCATGACTCCTAAGGAGAACATACACCTGCGGGATCCTTACGACTCGCAGGGAGAAAATACCTTTATGGGACCCTCACGGCCCATAAAATTGAAAAGTCTTAGGTGATAGGGATCCAAACCTGTCTCCTAAGCCATCGCTCCCCAATTCCCAAGTGGCGAATGATGAGTCGCTCCTGGTACTATATTCCAGTGCAGCGATGCAGACGCCAACCAAATTCCAAATCCCAATCCCCAATGACGAATGATGAGTCGCTCCTGGTATTATATTCCAGTGCAGCGATGCAGACGCCAACCAAATTCCAAATCCCAATCCCCAACGGCGAATGATGAGTCGCTCCTGGTACCATATTCCAGTGCAGCGATGCAGACGCCAACAAAGTCCTGAAATGTTTCTGGTCCTACGGTCTGGATCATACATCCTGCAAAACCGTATACAATCCACGGGCGCAAAACAATCCCGATCTCTCCAAGAAAAAAAAAAGAAAAAAGGAAGAAAAAAAAGAGAAAAAAAAGAAGAACGGTATGTCCACAAGCAAAACGGGCACGGATGAAAACCCGAAAAGGGCTCCGTGAGTAAAAACAGCAGGACTGCCGGCGAGTTTGTGAAAACCCGAAAGGGCGCAAACTCGTAAAAAAAAATATATATAAAAGAAATGAAATGCACTCGCAAAGTCCTCTCGACTTTGTGAGGAGAAAATTCCCACGTGAGATCCCTACGACTCACGAAGGAGCAACACACTTAGGAGTCCCCACGACTCCTAAGGAGAAAATACACCTGCGAGATCCTTACGACCCGTAGGGAGAAAATGCTTTGTGGGACCCTTGCGGCCCATAAAATGGAAAAGCCTTAGGTGACAGGGATCTAAACCTGTCTCCTAAGCCACCAATTCCCAAATCCTCCCGGGGCACATGATGAGTTGCTCCTGGCATTATTCCAGTGTAGCAATGCAGATGCCAAAACAAAACCGAAATCCTCAAATCCACTCGGCGCAAATGATGATTCGCTCCTGGTACCATATTCCAGTGTAGCGATACTGATGCCAAACAAAAACCAATTCCCAAATCCTCCCGGGGCAAATGATGAGTTGCTCCTGGCATTATTCCAGTGCAGCAATGCAGATGCCAAACCAAAACCAAAATCCCCAAACCCTCTCATGATAAATGATGATTCGCTCCTGGTACCATATTCCAGTATAGCGATGCTGAGGTCGACTCAAGTCAATCAAATCAAACCAACAGCCTCTGCGGCGGAATCATGCTTCGTCCCAAAATTTACTCCGTGTCGAAATCATGCTTCGCCTCGGAATAACGACCTCCTTGCCGGAATTATACTCCGCCTCGGAATCAAATCAACCAGCAAGCTCTGCGTCAGAATTATGCTTCGTCTCAGAATGCACCCCGTGTCGAAATGATGCTTCGCCTCGGTGTACCTGCCTTCCCTGTCGAAATTATGCTTCGTCTCGGAATAAAGTCAACCCGACACTCCGTGCCGGGGAAAAGTCCATCAGCGACACTCCGTGCCGGGGAAAAGTCAACCCGACACTCCGCGATGGGGAAAAGTCCATCAGCGACACTCCGTGCCGGGGAAAAGTCAACCCGACACTCCGCGCCGGGGAAAAGTCCATCAGCGACACTCCGTGCCGGGGAAAAGTCAACCACCGACACTCCGCGCCGGGGAAAAGTCCATCAGCGACTCTCCGTGCCGGGGAAAAGTCAACCCATGACACTCCGCGCTGGGGAAAAGTCCATCAGCGACACTCCGTACCGGGGAAAAGTCAACCACCGACACTCCGCGCCGGGGAAAAGTCGATCAGCGACACTCCGTGCCGGGGAAAAGTCCATCAGCGACACTCCGTGCCGGGGAAAAGTCAACCCGACACTCCGCGCCGGGGAAAAGTCCATCAGCGACACTCCGTACCGGGGAAAAGTCAACCCGACACTCCGCGCCGGGGAAAAGTCCATCAGCGACACTCCGTGCCGGGGAAAAGTCAACCACCGACACTCCGCGCCGGGGAAAAGTCCATCAGCGACACTCCGTGCCGGGGAAAAGTCAACCCATGACACTCCGCGCCGGGGAAAAGTCCATCAGCGACACTCCGTACCGGGGAAAAGTCAACCACCGACACTCCGCGCCGGGGAAAAGTCGATCAGCGACACTCCGTGCCGGGGAAAAGTCAACCCGACACTCCGCGCTGGGGAAAAGTCCATCAGCGACACTCCGTGCCGGGGAACAGTCAACCCGACACTCCGCGCCGGGGAAAAGTCCATCAGCGACACTCCGTGCCGGGGAAAAGCCAACCCGACACTCCGTGCCGGGGGAAAAGTCGATCAGCGACACTCCGTACCGGGGAAAAGTCAAACAACGACACTCCGTGCCGGGGAGACGTCAAGCAGACACTCCGTGCCGGGGATACGTCAGCAAGCGACACTCTGCATCGGGGATACGTCCAACAACGACACTCCGCCTCGAGGAAACGTCGGCTAGCGATACTCCGTGCCAGGGACACATCAACCAAATCGCTCCGGATTAGAGCGTCGACCGTCTATGTCGCAAAACGGGCAGTGCAGGCTTCCTACAAAGCAGGAACCAGATCGCTCCGGGCCAGAGAAACGTCTACCACGGACACTCCGTCTCGGAGACGCGTCAAGCGTCGACCGTCCACGTCGTAAAAAGGGCAGTGCAGGCTTCCTACAAAGCAGGAACCAGATCGCTCCGGGCCAGGGAAACGTCTACCACGGACACTCCGTCTCGGAGACGCGTCAAGCGTCGACCGTCCATGTCGCAAAACGGGCAGTGCAGGCTTCCTACAAAGCAGGAACCAGATCGCTCCGGGCCAGGGAAACGTCTACCACGGACACTCCGTCTCGGAGACGCGTCAAGCGTCGACCGTCCATGTCGCAAAACGGGCAGTGCAGGCTTCCTACAAAGCAGGAACCAGATCGCTCTGGGCCAGGGAAACGTCTACCACGCACACTCCGTCTCGGAGACGCGTCAAGCGTCGACCGTCCACGTCGTAAAAAGGGCAGTGCAGGCTTCCTACAAAGCAGGAACCAGATCGCTCCGGGCCAGGGAAACGTCTACCACGGACACTCCGTCTCGGAGACGCGTCAGGCGTCGAACGTCCACGTCGTAAAATGGGCAGTGCATCCCAAAAAGTGGGAACCAAAGCAAGTCGCCTCCACGTGAAAGAAGATCCATCAATTTCATGCACACGACCCACATGTGCGGTGTGCATTTATTGATGGGGGGCAATTTGTTGGGGTAAAAATTTACACCCCGGTTAACCGAGTCAAAGTCAAGGTCAACCCCCAAGCTAGGTGGGCCCAAGCCCAGGTCAAGCGGGCCCATGCCCAAGTCGAGCCCGCGGCCAGCCTTTCCATGCCAACAACAAAATCATGTCATAAATAATTTTTATGTAATTTTTTATGCATGAATGTAAACAAAATGGGCATAAAGCCAATATTTTGTAAGCCCATGGCTTATGTGCAAAAATGAAATGGCACATGAGTCATGGGATGGCTAAAATGCCATTTTTGTAAAGCCCAAGGGGCTATATGCAAATATGTAAGCCTATAAAAGGCAACATGATGAATAAAAAAAAACAACAACAACTTTTTCTCTCTCTAAAAAAGTTTCCAGATCTGAGATCTATTCTTCTTCTTCAAGGTTCCAAAACCTTCTTCTTTCTCTTGAATTAAATCAAGATTTTTACTCTTCTTTTTATGAAACAAATTAGTTTTTCACCACAAAACCCACAAAGGGGAACTTGGATCTGTCATCAGATCTTAAAAAGGAGAGATTTTGAGATTTCACATATCTTGATCTTCAAGATCCAGCAAGCAACAGGAGGAAGAAGAAGAACCACTTCCATTAAACCCAAAACACGTTCAGGAGCCAGACTTCTCTTTGATTTCTCTTTTGAGAAATCTTTTTTCAGGCTAAAAGCCTCTTATCCTCTCCTGCGCGCAGCGCAAGTGCGCAAAATGCCCGCGTGCCGACACGTGGCGCGCGCGCGCGCTTGCGCACCTGCGCGCAGCGCTCTTGCGCAAGGCGCCCGCGTGCCGACACGTGGCGCGCGCGCGCTTGCGCACCTGCGCACAGCGCTCTTGCGCAAGGCGCCCGCGTGCCGACACGTGGCGCGCACGCGCGCTTGCGCACCTGCGCTCTTGCGCAAGTGCGCAAGGCGCCCGCGTGCCGACACGTGGCCCGCGCGCGCTTGCGCACCTGCGTGCAGCGCTCTTGCGCAAGGCGCCCACGTGCCGACACGTGGCGCGCGCTTGCGCCTGAGCGCACAGCACCTAAGCGCACAGCGCTCAAGGCGCTGGCCCCACGCATCCCTTGGATGCCTTTTCCCCCTCTTTTTATGTACATACATATACATATACATATGTATACAAATTCACACATATACATACTCTGCAACATTCTCCCCCTCCAAAAAAATTTTCGGGCCGGGGCGCTGCCCCGAACCCCGCAAGGGGGCTGCTAGCCCCCTTGACCCCCAGCCCGCTATCCGGGTAGCGGGACCCCCGTAAAAACTCTGCGTGGCTCCCGATATATCCAAAACCCCCCTTTCAAAACAGAACACACGTACACCGCACATTGAGTTCGCATGCCCTGTTTAACCCGTTAATCGGAGGTTCCTTATCCCCAAAGGCGAGGGGTAATTAACGGCAGCTTAGTCCGCGGCTGCCGGAGATTCGGATCCCCACAATCATTAAACCCCCGCCTACCCTAGGCGGGGGGAATCTGTAGTACGCTTGACAAGCGTACGCGTATTCCCATCTCAATGGGGTGACGAAAAACACCCTACATACTTGATGCCCCATAAATCCTAGTTAGGGTGCTATGGAACCCAGCAGTGGTATCAGAGCCAAGCTAGAACATTAAGAGTTGATTAGATGATATTTGTAGAATTACGAAACCGAAACAACTCCGAAACACTCGAAACAATAACTTAGTTTCTGTCAAAATTTTAAGTTGTCTAAAATTTTTTTAAGCAGTTGCTAATGTTATATGAGATGTAACATGAACACCACAGAAATTTGAGCCCCCCTCGCCGGATTTTGGCCGGCGACATGTCTTAAAAATCCGAGGTGGCTGGTTTTTTTAGTGGGCTTTTGGCTTCAAATTTTTATGGTGTTCCAGTCTCTGGGTTTTGGTATTTTAGGTGTTACTTGTTTTTGCAAAGATTGCATGTGATGTTATCTTTCTGTAAAAGCAATTCGGAGTGTTTCGTAATCGTAATTCTAACATCGTTTCGGGTTATTTAGATGACGTTAAAAGGTTCGAACGGATATCAATAACCCATTTTCTCCCTCGCTGAAAATTTTCCAAGAGTTGGATTTTTCCGAGTTTAAAATCTTCAGAAAATCATGCAGGTGTTTTCTATGGACCCTCTAGTAGAACGAAACCCTAACTCGACTCTGTGACCGTCGGAACCACCATCAAACCCTAGGGTTTGCGGTAGTTCTGCGGCGCCAAAGGTGAGGCAAGGGTTGACCCTTCTACAGTTGGTCCATAGGTGCTGTAGCATGTTCTGGGTATTTTTAAAACTGCGCTCAAGTATTGAGCTCTTTGGGAAATTTTAGGTGTTTGTTGATTCGATCGAAAAGTTTAATATCGTCTAGCTATCTGTGATTGTGATACAATACTTGGAATCCATAATATTTAGTTTTGTGAAAACTAATTTGAATTTTATAAATCTAGCAATTCAGTCTCATGTGATCGGTTGCCACGGGATTTTGATGTGGATCAAAAGTCCGTCGCAATCACATAGCGTACGCGGATACTCGCCGGGTAACCTTACTAGATAGCCACGCTTTATAGCCCCGACCAAGTGACTGTAGGAGAACCCCGTTGCCAAAAGCATCCGTTCGGGTGCTCGCGGCCGCGGTGTTCCGCCTAAGTGCACTTCGTCGATGACTTCGGGGGTGCGTCCGTCTACTAAAGTTTCCTACAAGCATTCGATCTGGTTGTCGGGAATCTTGTTGAATTACCTGACTGGATATTGAAAAGTGTTTTCAATATCGAGACTAAAATGCGCGGTTTATAATTGTTAGACATGCGATATCTAAGGAATTCATTTGGTTAGGCATGAAATCCAAAGTATGTGATACATTGGGTTTATGATGTCTAAAGTGGTTGCGAATTCCAATTGTTGTAGTTTTTCACTTTCTTTTCTGTGACCGTAAGTGTAATATGTGGTGTATCGCCGGTTTTGTTGCTATATGTCAACGGCAATTGGGATACGCATATTTACTTACGTTGATGACATGCGATGTTATGTGTTGTTGTAATATGTTATATTGGATCGTCGTATTTTGAATAGCCGGGTTTTTTATGTGAGATGGGAGTTTTTCATTTTCATTCATGTAAAAAGTTGTATGTAATATTTTTTTATTGGGGCACTTTCGGGTTGAGGATAATGTCACCATTGATGTGTATTATTTCCTTTTCCGCATTAGGATAGACCCAAGGTGGGGAGCACAAGTAACTGGGTTCTAGAGTCCAGTGGGAGACCATCTCGAGGGGTCGAGACCGGGTCTCCTAACTCTAGAATTGGTAGGATTGCTTGCCGCTCTCGTAGGGGTCTAGGGATGTGGATTTGGCTATTCATCGCGACCGTGAAATCCGTATTTTATATTGGCTTAATTTAAAACACGGAATTCCTAGTATATCCAATATTTCATATGTGTTCTTCTGCTGCTGATATTCTGTGATGTGATCACTTTATATGATGAGAAGAATGCTTATATTATATATATGATATATAATAAATATTGCTGCTTTCGTTTCTTCTGTGATGCTCAGGAAGCATAATTGATGGGATTTCATTAATGAGATTAATGAAATAAAAGAAACCTAAATATGTTGTAGAATCTTGTTTTAAAAATTGGTAGCTCTAGTTCTTGTAGGGTTCCTAGGCACCCTAATGAGGTCTCACAAGGCATCGATCATGCCAAATTAAAATTTTAACGGTGCCGAGAGACCCGACTACGGATCGATAACTAGATGTCTAGGCGAAAAAGAACTAGTTAACAAATTAACTAATGAGAATACGGAAATACAACCTTTGTAGATCCGGTGCTCCACCATAGCTCCGCAACGAAGTCGTCTCCGCTGTCCAAAAGGAATCCGGGCTCTAGCGTCGTCTTCGTCGGAGAATGGGCGGGCTAGGTCGTCTTTGTCCAAGCCGAAGATGATCTACGTCGAGGCATCGATGAATCAAGCTCCACCTTCACCAAGTCATGAAACTTGTGAAGGAAACACACTCTACTACTTGGCAAGAGGTAGAGGATGAAGAAATAGGAAGTGGGTAGACTTTAGAATTGGATTTCTCACTCATTTCCATCACTTGCCATTGATGGGGCAAGCTTTCTTCACTTGAAGAATGAAGAAGAAGAAGGAAAATAGTTATGATAAGTTTTTTTTCAAAAAGGAAATAATAAGAATACTTATCATAATGTAACCATGGTAATGTGTAGAGAGTTAATCATGGTTGAATGGAATGGTTAGGGTTAAGCATGAGACAAAATGGTCACTTGGTCAAAGTCTTCATGAAGCTTCATGAACAAAACAAAACAAGCCACCATTTTCTCATTTGCTTTTCTTTTTCCAAAAGAATAAATAAATGAATAAAATGAATAATGAAATAGTAAACCCTAACCATTTCATTAACCAAGGTTTAATTCTTTACACTTAACTAAAAGGCATGTATCATCAAACATGATACAAGCAAGTGCACAAAATCATATCGCATATGCAATGCGCACATCCGAGTGAGAAAATCCATCTTAAGTGAACCGATACTAGTTAATGCAAAGTAATATATCAAATATATATAATTATGCATTAAATCATTAAATCAACATTTGATTTAATGATCCGGTCATATCGCATACAACCGACTAATATCCAATGTATCGGTTTATCGAATCAATCCTTGATTCGATAACTAGGTTATATCGCATACAACCATTCGACACATTCATCGCGAGAATGGAATACGGTATCACATACACGTATTACTCTCGGTCCCGCACATATCTCATATGCGCTCCTATTTCGTTTCGCTTGAACCAGGAAACCTCTGTGTAGGACTCTAAAGACTCGTCAATACGCCGGCAGCAGATGATGATCATATCAAACACCCACAAGCCTCAAGCGGTCTGCTAAACGTAAGGGCCACCCGGGTATTGAGCGATCTGAAGATCGACGAGCAAGCCCGCTCACACTCCAGTGAATCCAACCAGTAACACTACCGTACAGTCCGGTATGATCGTCTGATATGTCGCATATCTCGCCTAGGGGTGGTAAACGTCAGACCCCAATAGCTCGACAAGTCGTGTCGATATGAGGTCTATAACATTTCGAGAAACTACTGGTAACACTTACCAGTAAATCTCAGCAACCCTGGCCAGGGATTTCCTGTTATAGCCAATCGAACACAGCGCAACATCAACCCCCTATACCGGGAGAGACGAATCCCCTCCTATCGCTCATTGCCTCCATGTGACTCGGGACTGTACCTAAAAACCACCGTTTTGCACGCCCTCTTGGACGTGGTAAGATGGAATCAAAGCACAGTGGGAACCACACAAGACTCTATGACGATCTCGGGTCAACAGACTACTCTGTACCAGTGTCACCAGAGAACTGCCATCTGACGTGTGGTATAATACCATCTGGGTGTTCTCGGCGAGTCCGTCCAGTTTACCCAGTCTCTACTGAGCACCCGTATATCTCCTCTGATGTCAAACACCGATGGATATGGGATCATCCATCGCCCATCTGTATGGGTCGAGAAGGTACACGCTAGTCTACTCTGGTATACTCGATACACCCACGACTAGGGACTTTGAAAGATGTACTTATAGACTACCATGTCCCCACTAGTATGATCCGCATCATAGTCCAGGTAGTCAAGTACATATCCTAAGGGCTTTACCAAGATGTAATTGAGAGACAATCTGTGTACACGTTAAGGTAAAGAGCAACCAGATAGCATACTATCATGTTGAGCAAGAAAGTCCTCCCTATATATGTCCCAGCATCCAATACAATATACATCCTATGTACAGTAATGGCCTCTAGGGCATACATATAACTAACAATCTCCCACTTGCATTAGGGCCATCTGTAGCAGTGGTTGTAGTATCTCATACTCAACCATCCCATAAAAGTCTCTCTCTGGGAACAGGCCTTTGTGAGTGGAACCGCTGTGTTGTCCTCTGAGCCTACTCTCCTAACCTCGATCTCCCTGGAGATCAACCATCTCCATGATCAAGTGATACTGCCATAGAATATGTCTGGATCACTGATGGGACCGGCGTTCCTTGGCATAAGCCACAACTCCATTGTCTCACAATGGTAGGAACATAGTTCATCTCATGAACCAATATACACCCAAACAGCTTCTTTGGTAGCATCTTAAGTAGCGATGTATCCAACCTTTATCGTCTAGTATGCCACGGTATCTAGCTTGGAACTCTTCCAACATACCGTCCCTTTACTGAGGGTAAAGACAATGCCTGTGACTGACACTCAGTCGTCATTATCACCCTGAAACCTTCCAGTGATTCTCCCCAGGATCGATTGATACCATCTCACTACAACTAGTGAGAATCCTAACATCCAATTAAATCTATCTCATAGATCCAAAATCCAGGATTTAGTAGGTATCACTTTGATCCTATATGGATAATCATTATGATAAGCGGAGATTGATCGAGCGTAGCATAGGAAACTCCTTCCCCATTAAGAGTATGTCATCCACGTACTCTACGAGGATCGTCACCATACTCCCTACCACCCTTTTGTTTATACAAGGTTCATCTACCATTTTGATGATGTCAAACTCTTTGACTAATCCATCAAAACAGATGTTCCAACTCCGCGATGCCTGCTTTATCTTATAAAGCATCTTGTACACGTTTCCGCTGCTCCCACTATCTACGAAGCCCTCTGGCTGTGTACTTATAGACGCTCTCTTCCAAATCATTATTTAGAAAAGCAGTCAAGACACCCAACCACCAGAGATCGTAGTCATGGTATGCAGCCGTGGTAAGTAGGATCTGGATGGACTTAAGCATAGCTACTTGAAAAGGTTTCATCATTATCCACACCTGGTCGATGACGAAAACCTTTAACAAGTCTAGCTTTGAAAGTCTCAACCTTTCCATGTACACCAAGTAATCTTCTCAAGATATACTTGCTCCTGATGGGGATTTAACCCTTCAGATATAGCAACTAAAGTCCATACTTTGTCGGTGTATAAGGATTCCATCTCAGATCACTAAGCATCCAGCCATTCTTATAGAGTCTTACTCCTGATGGCCAGCTCGAAACTAGTTGGGTCATCATCTCATGATGCAATCCTCGCTCCCACTGTCATAGAGAAACCGAAGTATCTCTCAGGTGGGTGAGGAACCCTACTAGATCGGCGGAGAGGCTGAGGTTCGTTGGTATCTACTGAATCCTTTGGTTCTACCAAATTATCTGCTGTTGTTTGTATAGCTGGAACCTTTCCAGTTGTACATAACAGATCTTGCCTCGAGCTTGTCCGGATTTTGCTTTTAGACATAGGCCGGTCAACCCCAAATCTTAACTAACTTAAGATGTGGGCTCTTCCGTTTCCATATCATATATGAAGTGGTAGGCAACTGATTTGATTTGAACCCTATTCAATAGGTATGCAGCTACTCAAGTGCATAACTCCCAAAAGGAAACAGGCAACTCAGTAGTACTCATCATAGAGCACACCTTATCATATAGGGTGTGATTGCTCCGCCCCGATATTCCATCGTGCTATGGTGTATACGGAGGAGTAATGCTGAGAGAGAATCTCATTCTCCTTTAGAATAGTCCAGGATTTCCGTGCTCAAGTATTCTCCTCCTTGATCACATCAAAGGACATAATACTTATACCCGTATTTTGGTTCTCTACTTCTAACTTATATTCTGTGAATATCTCAAAAGGTTCGGACTTGTGTTTCAACAGGAACATAGGTCTGAAACTCGAAAGATCATCAGAGAACGTAATGAAGTATAAAGAACCATTCCTGGCATGTGTAGACAGGTGACCTTACATACATCATCATGTATCAGTCCCAAGAGTTTACTAACTCTTTCTCTGTTTCCAATAAACGGAGCTATGGTCATTTTATCTTTGTGACATGACTGGCGAGTTTCACAAGATGTAAATTCAAACTAATTTAAATATGCATCTTTATGTAACTCTAGCTAGTCGGGTCACATTGATATGACCTAGTCTACAATACCTCAAGAAGGATTCGTTCATTTCTGAACTCTTCCTCTTGTGTGTGTTCTGTATACTAAAGAACTGTAGTTTGATTTAGAACGTCAATGCTTTTAGATAACGTGCCTGAACCGATCAACTTTTGATATAGGAAATGTTCAAAACATTATCCAACAATACAAAATTTTATCATTTCTTTACTAATAAAGAGACAGATATGATTTTGTATATCAGGTTCGGTATCTAATAACATTCGTTCAGAATCAATGTATCGGTAATACAGGGTGACAGTAACCAACAGACTTGGCTGCAACACTTGCCCCGTTTTCTGCCTCATGAAACTTATCACCCGTTCTCAGTTCTCTACCTTTCTGTAGCCCTATGTAATAGATTACATATCTGGGATCCTGATCTGGTATCACATACCCAGGATGTAAAGGATACTGAGAAACAGTTCTCTGTAATGAACACACCCGAGGATGATGCATCAGCATGCACTCTCTTCGTTTGGGCGGCACGAGAATTCTGGTAATCCCCAATTTCCTGCTCTGTCTTATAACAATTATAAGTTGGAGCGGGACCAACGTTCCCCAGCTCAGTATAACAAGCGGGTTCGGTCAATAATCCGTTTTATTATCTTGATTAAGGCGTGATATGGTCGCTACCTGGAGAGAGAGAGAAGAAAACACTCAGCATGCGCTCTGTCAAGAATAGATTGGTTTTTAATTTATCTAATCAGGATGGCTCCCACTGCTTTTTATCAAATCTTCCTTCAAACCCTAAAAGGAAAGACTAGCCGGGATTAATTACACACTACAAGTTCGCCAATCTCTCAGCTAGGCCAGTGTCGGTACTTTGAGGGAGGTCCCCCGTGCTTTCGCACGAACCTAATTACTGTAAACCTCGTTTTCCCAGAGGCTTAACCCCGTTGACACTTTTCTAGACATCTACTTGATCGGCTAATTGTAATGTATAAAACTCTCCCAGGAGTAACTCTTACTCGCAGCGGGTATCGGGATCCAACTATCTCATAGAAGGTATGCAATCTCATTGCAAATTTCAACACTTGAAATTCCCGATAATATTTTGCCCCTAGCTCGCTATGACCTTGACGAATGCCAAACAACCCATAGTCCACTAGTCAAGTTCAACCCGTACATTTCTTGATCGAATTAAACCCACCCGCACGACCCTTGACGAATGCCAAACAACGCCGTACGAATACCCTAATCCAATCGCATCATATGCTCAAGCAGATAAATACTAGTTAGCTACCGTACACTACGCCTTGACGAATACCAAACTACAGCAGCACGAATACTAACTAGTACATATCTGAAATGACGGAGGGCTACGACAGGTTTTTCTGAAAACCTATTGCGTAATGAACTTGATATCGTTGTAGAATCAAATGATTTTAAAATGGAGTGCTTTTGAGGCCCTTTTAGTTTTGCTAAAGGAGTCACTCCCGGTGAAGGGATCGTCGGTCCTTTCCTCGTCGAATGAGGTGCGGGATATATCGTATATATCACTGTGCAAAGCAAAAACACTTAAAAGCAATCAAAAGACAAACCGAGGGCGTAGCATCGACCAGTTATTGCTAAAGGAGTCACTCCCGGTGAAGGGATCTCGGTCCTTTCCTTATCGAATAAGGTGCAGGATATATCATATATACCGCTGTGCAAAGCAAGAACTGTAGCTACCTGTTTTATTTTGAAATTCGATTCTACAACATCTTAGGTTTCTTTTATTTTCATTAATCACATTAATGAAGTCCCATCAATTATGTACCTAAACATCACAGATAAATACGACGTACACTTATGCCATCCGCATTCGCCTCGATGTCCCCTCGTGCACCGTTAGGTTAGGTAACTAACGGCAGAGCGGGGCAGGGCTAGCGCGGGTGTAAAACATAAGTAACGTCTATATAATATATCATATATACTATATACTGTATCTATCACAGAACATCACATGATCACATCACAGATATCGCAGCAGAAGAAACATATGAAATATTGGATATACTAGGACGTCCGTGTTTTCAATACGAGCCAGTATAAAACACGGATTCCACGGTCGTGATGAATAGCCAAACCCACACCCCTAGACCCCTACGAGAGCGGCAAGCAACCCTACCAATTCTATAGTTAGGAGACCCGGACTCGACTCCTCGAGTTGGTCTCCCACTGGACTCCAGAACCCGGTTACTTGTGCCTTCCTCCTTGGGTCTATCCTAGTGCGGAAAAGTAAATAATCTACAAAAGTTGACAACTTCCGCAACCTGGAAGCGCCCCAATAAAAGAATATTACATACAGGTTTTTACATGAATGAAAATGAAAAACACTCATCTCACATAAAAAACCCCCAGCTATTCAAACACGACGATCCAATATAACATATCCAGCAACACATAACATCACATGTCATCAACGTAAGTAAATATGCGCATCCCAATTGTTGTTGACATATAGCAACGAAACCGGCGATATCACATATTACACTTACGGTCACAGAAAAGAAAGTGTAAAACTACAACAGTTGGAATCCGCAATCACCTCAGACATCGCATGCCTGACCAAATGAATTCCTTAGACATCGCATGCCTAACAATTATAAACCCCGCATTTTAGTCTCATTATCGAAAACTCTTTTCAATATCAAGTCGGGCAATTCAACAAGATTCCCGACATCCTGATCGAATACTCGTCGCAAACTTTAGTAGGCGGCCGCACCCCCGATACCGTCGACGAAGTGCACCAAGGCGGAACACCGCTGCCGCGAGCACCCGAACGGATGCTTTCGGCGACGGGGTTCTCCTACAGTCACTTGGTCGGGGCTATAGAGTGAGGCTTTCTATTAAGTTTACCCGGCGAATATCCGCGTACGCTACGTGATTGCGACGGACTTTTGATCACATCAAAATTCCGTGGCAACCGATCAAGTGAGACTAAAGTGCTATGTTTATAACATTCATTTAGTTATCTCATAACTTTTGTGAATTCCAATTATTGTATCCCATTCCGGATAAATAGAAAATGTCAAATTTTCCGATCGAACAATCGAACACCCAAGTTTTCCCGATACAGCTCAACACATGAAATAAGTCTAACAACATTCAGTTCGTACCTCAGTACCAACGGTCCAGCCGTAGAAGGGTCAAGCCAACGCCTCACATGTGGCACGCCGTACTGCCCCAAACCCGAAGGTTCAAAGGGCAGTTCAAGACGGTCACATAATCGAGTTAAGGTTTGTTGTCTTCTAGAGGGACCATCGCGTTACTTGCACTACTTAGAACGTCGTTAAACTACGGAAAAATCCAACATTTGGAAATTTCCCGACAGGGGAAAAATTGGGTATTTATATCCGGTCGAACTTTTTAACATATTCTAAAATTTATCCGGAAAGCCACACAGACAAAATTTGATACTCCGATCGAAACACCGAATCCCCAAAACAACTGCAGAAAATTCAACTCTTGAATAAATATTAAAAATTCCCAGAAAACTCAGCTCTTTGAACTAGGAATTACTGTGCAAAGGAACAGGGCTGACGTCATCAAGGGGCCGCTGATCCGCCGCAGAAGCCATGCTTCTGCCGCGGATCCGCCGCGAAATTTACTGTTCACCAGAAACTTTTTGCACCGTAATTCTTATTTTTCCCTGCTGAATTTTTTAGTAATTTTTAATTTGGAAAAACTCACTGTTTTAAAAAAAGGTCAGAGAGCATGTTAGAAATGGGTTTTCGGGTTCGTTCGGACTTCAAACTCCGTCTGGACTTCGCCTAAGGCTCTAGCTAGGCTCTGATACCACTGTAGGGTTCCTAGGCACCCTAATGAGGTCTCACAAGGCATCGATCATGCCAAATTAAAATTTTAACGGTGCCGAGAGACCCGACTACGGATCGATAACTAGATGTCTAGGCGAAAAAGAACTAGTTAACAAATTAACTAATGAGAATACGGAAATACAACCTTTGTAGATCCGGTGCTCCACCTCCATAGCTCCGCAACGAAGTCGTCTCTGCTGTCCAAAAGGAATCCGGGCTCTAGCGTCGTCTTCGTCGGAGAATGGGCGGGCTAGGTCGTCGATGTCCAAGCCGAAGATGATCTACGTCGAGGCATCGATGAATCAAGCTCCACCTTCACCAAGTCATGAAACTTGTGAAGGAAATACACTCTACTACTTGGCAAGAGGTAGAGGATGAAGAAATAGGAAGTGGGTAGACTTTAGAATTGGATTTCTCACTCATTTCCATCACTTGCCATTGATGGGGCAAGCTTTCTTCACTTGAAGAATGAAGAAGAAGAAGGAAAATAGTTATGATAAGTTTTTTTTCAAAAAGGAAATAATAAGAATACTTATCATAATTTAACCATGGTAATGTGTAGAGAGTTAATCATGGTTGAATGGAATGGTTAGGGTTAAGCATGAGACAAAATGGTCACTTGGTCAAAGTCTTCATGAAGCTTCATGAACAAAACAAAACAAGCCACCATTTTCTCATTTGCTTTTCTTTTTCCAAAAGAATAAATAAATGAATAAAATGAATAATGAAATAGTAAACCCTAACCATTTCATTAACCAAGGTTTAATTCTTTACACTTAACCAAAAGGCATGTATCATCAAACATGATACAAGCAAGTGCACAAAATCATATCGCATATGCAATGCGCACATCCGAGTGAGAAAATCCATCTTAAGTGAACCGATACTAGTTAATGCAAAGTAATATATCAAATATATATAATTATGCATTAAATCATTAAATCAACATTTGATTTAATGATCCGGTCATATCGCATACAACCGACTAATATCCAATGTATCGGTTTATCGAATCAATCCTTGATTCGATAACTAGGTTATATCGCATACAACCATTCGACACATTCATCGCGAGAATGGAATACGGTATCACATACACGTATTATTCTCGGTCCCGCACATATCTCATATGCGCTCCTATTTCGTTTCGCTTGAACCAGGAAACCTCTGTGTAAGACTCTAAAGACTCGTCAATACGCCGGCAGCAGATGATGATCATATCAAACACCCACAAGCCGCAAGCGGTCTGCTAAACGTAAGGGCCACCCGGGTATTGAGCGATCTGAAGATCGACGAGCAAGCCCGCTCACACTCCAGTGAATCCAACCAGTAACACTACCGTACAGTCCGGTATGATCGTCTGATATGTCGCATATCTCGCCTAGGGGTGGTAAACGTCAGACCCCAATAGCTCGACAAGTCATGTCGATATGAGGTCTATAACATTTCGAGAAACTACTGGTAACACTTACCAGTAAATCTCAGCAACCCTGGCCAGGATTTCCTGTTATAGCCAATCGAACACAGCGCAACATCAACCCCCTATACCGGGAGAGACGAATCCCCTCCTATCGCTCATTGCCTCCATGTGACTCGGGACTGTACCTAAAAACCACCGTTTTGCACGCCCTCTTGGACGTGGTAAGATGGAAATCAAAGCACAGTGGGAACCACACAAGACTCTATGACGATCTCGGGTCAACAGACTACTCTGTACCAGTGTCACCAGAGAACTGCCATCTGACGTGAGGTATAATACCATCTGGGAGTTCTCGGCGAGTCCGTCCAGTGTACCCAGTCTCTACTGAGCACCCGTATATCTCCTCTGATGTCAAACACCGATGGATATGGGATCATCCATCGCCCATCTGTATGGGTCGAGAAGGTACATGCTAGTCTACTCTGGTATATCGATGCCCCGTCTCGATACACCCACGACTAGGGACTTTGAAGGATGTACTTATAGACTACCATGTCCCCACTAGTATGATCCGCATCATAGTCCAGGTAGTCAAGTACATATCCTAAGGGCTTTACCAACATGTAATTGAGAGACAATCTGTGTACACGTTAAGGTAAAGAGCAACCAGATAGCATACTATCATGTTGAGCAAGAAAGTCCTCCCTATATATGTCCCAGCATCCACTACAATATACATCCTATGTACAGTAATGGCCTCTAGGGCATACATATAACTAACAGTTCTTGCTTTGCATAGTGGTATTGTATAATATCCAGCGCCTCATTCAATGAGGAAAGAGCCGGGATCCCTTCACTGGGAGTGACCTCTTTAGCAAAAAGATAGCAGATGCTACAACCCACTCGGTTTTGTCTTTGATTGCTTCTCTAGTTATTGCTTTGCATAGTGGTATTCATGAATATCCAGCACCTCATTTGATAAGGAAAGAGCTGAGATCTCTCACCGGGAGTGACCTCTTTAGCAAAACTAGCAAAAGCCTCAAAACACTCATTTTCAAAATCACTCGATTCTACAACGATATCAAGTTCAAAGCGTTAAAGGTTTTTCACAAAAACCATCCGCAGACCCTCCGTCATTTTAGGATGTAGAGTACTTTGTATTCGTGCTGTGTATGTTGACTATAGTTAAGGCACAGTGTACGGTAGCTAAGTGATGTCTTCCCACACAGCATATGATGCAATTAGTTAGGACATTCATGTGATTATATTGACTATAGTTAAGGGTCATATGAGTGGATCTAATTAATCACGAAATGACGGGTAGAACTTGGCTAGTGCTTACGATATGTTGACCATAGTTAAGGCCATAAGTGCTAGGGGTAAAAACCATTATCGGGAATTTCAAGTGTTGAAATTTGCAATGAGATTGCATACCTTCTATGAGATAGATGGATCCCGATATCAACTGCGAGTAAGAGTTACTCCTGGGAGAGTTTTGCACTTTACAATTAGGTAACTCATTAAGTGTCTAGAAAGATGTCAACGAGGTTATGCCTATGGGAAAACGAGATTTATTTTAATTAGGTCCGTGCGAAAGCACGGGAAACCTCGCTCAAAGTACCGACACTGGCCTGGTTGAACGATTAGCGAACTTGTAGGGTGTAATTAATCCCGGCCAGTCTTTCCTTTTAGGGTTTGAAGGAAGATTTGATAAAAACAGTGGGAGCTATCCTGATTAGATAAAATAATAATCAATCTAATCTTGCAAAGAGCGCACGCAGAATATTTTCTTCTCTCTCTCTCCTGGTAGCGACCGTGACATGCCTTAATCAAGATAATAAGATGGATTTATTTACCGAACCTACTTATTATACTGTGCTGGGGAACATTGGTTCCGCTCTATTTTATAATTGTTATAAGTATGAGCAGGAAACATGGGCATATCCGGATTTCCACGCGACTGTAACGTTTTAGAAATCGTTATACGAATTTTTCCGTTTTAGGGTAAAATTGTCGGTATTTTCCATTTTAACCCGACTGTGTTCAAACGTCCATATAAATTTGCCGACACCTAGTTTAGCTAAAATAAAGCTAGTGCGCAAGCTTTGGGGGTATATGGGACGTTTTGGTTCAAAAAGAATTTTTCCCTATTTTAATATTATTTTAATGTGGTATTTATTTTTTGGGTTGGAAAAATTTCTCTTTAATTTTTAAAGCAAACTTGAGTTAATTAAACCCTTCTCTTCATATCTAGATATTTGTTTGGGTTTAAGGATTTAAGTTTAAATGAAAAAGAAAAGAATTGGAATGAGGTGCATAAATGTGCATGTGAATGCATTAAAGTGCATTTATTGCAAGGAATTGCTAGGAAACTCCACAAATTCCTTATACTCCTCCCCGTGGCCGAATCCCTCCTCCCTCTTCTGCCTTTGAACTTTTCTACACCATTTTCAACAATTTCAAAGCTCTTAAATCTCCAAAATTCCAAAATAAATCACAATATTACATCAAGTCTTGGTTTTTGCTTCTTGATCACTTGGAGCTAGGAAAGCTTGGATCTTGGGAGCAAGGATTGTTAGGTATAATCCCTAATCTGTTATTAAGAGTTTTTATGATGGGTAGCTCGTTGGTTATGGTTTAGAACACGTTAGATATCGATTAGTGCAATATCGTATTCTTTAGTGTCTTTTTGAGTTTCTGGGATCTGCTCCGACCTGGAATTTTTACTGGGCAACTAAACAAAATTGTAGTGATGTATTAGTGACCCTGGTGTTCCACATGAGACCCGAGCACCACCCCACCGGCTTCGGCCGAAGACCCCTTTGACGAATTCCGGCGACGCCGGCTATTGAGGGAGGTGTTGGGGTTTGGTTTTTGTAGGTGGCTATCTGCTATTGTTTAGGGGTGTTTGGTGTTTACTTTTTTTGTAATTTCAGTATGAAAAATCTGGGATCATTTTCCTATAATATAGTGTTTTGAATCTGCGTGTTACGTTATCCGACACGAATCGTGTTCTGGTGAAATTGCTGCACTTGAGTTGGGTTCGTTTTATCGTCACGCACTTTAGCCACTAGATGCACACTCGTGAGTTAGTTTAGCGTTGATGCGTTGTTTTAAAATGTAGTTTTTCATTAAATTAGTCGATTTCTGAGATTCTTTGCACTATTTGTGTGTTTGTGAAATTATAGCGTCGCAAGCGGGGACTTCGAACGCTGCGAATAAGGGGAAGCAGGTAGTCAGATTTTCATAGCTGGAGACCATGTGAGTAGATTTAACATCTACAGGGAAATCGCCCGTATGGCGTTATGCGTCAGGGCTGATATGATAAGATAGCTGTATGTTATTGCATATTAGTAAATTTCATATGAACGTCATTGCATAGTATTATCTGGTGTACCTTAACTTGTACCTTTAGATATAACACATTACTGACGGTTTATGTTGCACGAGCACTAAATTGTATGCTACACCCACACTGTCAGTAATTGCCATGACACGCACAACCCACATACATACGTATTAATGTAGTAGAGAGGGATAATTGAGGCAATGACCCTTATCCCCTTTATGCATATGAGATATTGTTGACACCTACATACGTGTTATTGTATTTGACATGGATAGTTAAGATAGTAACTCTTAATCCATTTCACGTATACCTTACTATAGCTACTTGTACACCTTGCATACATATTGACATGTACACTCACATATTCGATTACAGCTACATGTACATCATGCACACATACTGACATGTACACCCGCATATTTTCGCTATAGTTGTATATACCCTAAGTGGTATTGTTTTGACATGTGATATTGAGTCGTGGATTATTGCACTTATGAAATGCATCATACATACTTGCTTACATGTAGATGCTTAAACCTTGCTACACTTACATGTACACCTCATATGATGCTGCACCTGTTTTTCGGAGGATTTTGGGAACCGCAAGATATATTTTAAAGTTGGATTCATTTAAAAGAGCGGTTTTCCCTTTATATGCTCATATTGATGTTTTATGTTGCATATATCAGTTTTATATGGATTTTACGCATTGAGATATGGATTTCATATGATTTATGGATTTGAGAATCGTGGGGGTATTTTTAAGAAACTATGTATTGTTTGAAAACCCGGTTTCTTTTGATATGATATTTTGATGCGTCCACCATGAGATTTCTCGGTTCTGATATTTGTGATATATACCCGATGCGAGGAGTGAGTGGGCCGTGTGCGGGTACATGGTGGAGCCCGGTACAGTTCCCCTCGGCAAGATGTTCGTGGTACAGACGATGAGCCTGGAAGGTGGGCAAGTGTCTACCGGTGATTGTATTCGGACTAGGCGGTTATCGTAGGGATACTGACCGGAGTGATGTACGACATATCATCAGGGCCAGTCGTGGTGACAGCGCCTAAGTTATGAGGATTTACGTGTCGATGCTAAACACGGGTTTCATGATGTTTCGAGTGTCGGTGTTAGACACTCAGGTTTTCCATGATTTTTATGTATCGTCGGTGGACATACGGGGTTGATATCCTCATACTTACATACATATATATATATACACATAGGGATATGTTTTCATGATGTTTCGGGTGTCGATGTTTGACACTCAGGTTCCATGAGACTTACAGGATGTGAGGGCCGATCTGAGAATGCGGTGCCTGAGGATAGTGGGATTTGACGTGTCAGTGAGGGACACTGGTGTTTTTCCATGCTGATGATTTTGCATGAGATTTTATATTATATCATCCCACATTCAGGATTATGTTTTTATGCATTGCTTCATGTAGTTGTAGTACTCTGATGCTGTACCTTTACATGATTGTTGCATATTCACATTGTCAAACTTATGCTATCGGATTACATAGTTAGCTTAATCGCTATTCGTGCATCCTTGCGATTACAGTATGATGTTATTTACTATTTACGAATTGGCAACTCACCCCCATTGTGCCACAGTGTTTTACAGGACTTACCCTCTGAGTGGTCGCGGCAGGGTGTCTTATCATCTCTACTTTTGCGGATACCGCTACGTTAGGCAGTGAGGCCGTTGCTTTTAGGTGGGTTGCGGTTATCTTCTTGTACCTTGTATATCTTTTGTTGGATATAGTATTCTCCATCTACCACTGTTGTATATGACTTAGAGACGACTTGTGAGGATTCAGTGTTGTATTATTGTGGTGACTTTGGGTGCCGTGCTCGTGGGAGCCGGTTTTGTTGAAATTTTTTACTTCTTTATGCAGTCTTTTCTTTGATATTTCTTCGCTTCGGCGTCGTATACATGTTGTGGTGATTGTCTTCGCCGTTGGGCGTGATTTTGCTCCCATTTGGGATGTCTTTTATTTTATCTATGTTGTACCCATTTTCGGGGCTAGTTTTTACAAAGGAGGTGCTGCCGAAATTTTTAAGAACGAAAACTAAACTTAAAGAGTTTTACTTGAAAATTTCCGAATGTTTTAAACTATGTTTTTCTCCGTTGATCCAGTTTTGGGTGGTTTAGATTTCTGGGTTTCGGCTTACTTAAGTTGCGTACGCCTGTAGACGTTACGTAGTTTAAGTGCCGGTTACGGGCCAAATATTGGGTCGTGACAGCGACCCAATCGAGGAATGAGCATATTGATGCATATTCTTCGGGTGTGTTTATTACCGAAAACTGTTTCCCAGTATCCTCTACGTCCTAGGTATGAGATACCGCATCAGGATCCCATATATGTAAAATGTTGCATGGGCTAAAGAAAGATAGACAACTGAGAAAAAGGTGATATGTATCTAAGTATAGAGAATAGTGCAATTGTTGCAGCCAAATAAGTTGGCGAATATCACCTTGTATTACCAAATGGTAAATACATTGATTCTGAACAAATGTTATTACATGCCGAACCTGATATACAACATTACATCAGTTTCTTTATTAAGTTAGAGAAGGATATAATTTTGTATTGCAGGATAATGTTGTGAACATTTTCCTTAATCAAGAGTTATTGGATCAGGCACGTTATGTAATAGCATATACGTTCTAAATTAAACCACAGTTCAAAGTATACAGAACACACACAAGAGGAGTAGTTCAGAAATGAACGAATCCTTCTTGTGTCATTGTAGACTAGGTCATATCAATGCGACACAACTAGCTAAGTTACATGAGGATGAATATTTGAATCCGTTTGAATTTTCATTTTATGAAACTTGTCAGTCTTGTCTCAAAGGTAAATTAACCAAATCTCCGTTTACTGGAATGGAGAAAGAGTTACTGAACTCTTGGGACAGATATATGGTGATGTATACGGTCTTATGTCTACAAATCCCAGGGTTGGTTCCTCGTACTTCATTATATTCACTGACCATCTCTCAAGATTCGGATATATGTTCCTATTGAAACACAAGTCTGAAACTTTTGAGAAATTCAAGGAATATAAGCTTGAAGTTGAGAAACTAGACGGGTAGAAATATTAAGTCCTTCGATGAGATTGAGGAGCAGAATACTTAGGCACAGAGTTCCTGGATTATTTAAAAGAGAATAGGATTCTCTCTCAGCTTGCTCCTTCGTATACAACACAGCACAACGGTGTATCGGGACGGAGGTATCGCACCTTATTATATATGGTGCGCTCTATGATGAGTACTGCTGAGATGCCCGTTTCCTTTTGGAGTTATGCACTTGTGAAGCTGCATACCTATTGAATGGGGTTCCGTCCAAATCAGCGCCTACCACTCCATATGAGATATGGAATGGGAAGAGACTATATCTTAAACGAGTTGAGATATGGGGTTGTCCGGCCTATGTTGAAAGGCAGATTCCGGACAAACTCGAGGCAAGATCAGTTCTGTATAAGTTTGTTGGATATCCCAAACATTTACGAGGGAATATCTTCTACCACACTGAGGAGAAAAAAGGTGTTTTGTTTCTCAGCATGCCACCTTTTTAGAAAAGAAATTTCTTATGGATGAAATTAGTGGTCATGAGGTAGAACTGGAAGGAGTTCCAGCTGGACAAACTAATAGCTGATGATTTGGTGAAACCAAAGGATTCAATAGTCTCCAATGAACCTCTGCCTCTCCGCGAATCTGGTAGGGTTCCTCATCCACCTGAGAGATACTACGGTTTTCTCAATGACAGTGGGAGCGAGAATTGCATCATTGTAGATGATGACCCAACTAGGTTCAGGCAGCCATCACGAGTGGAGATTCTGTGAAATGGCTGGATGCTATGCGATCTGAGATGGAATCCATGTACACCAACAAAGTATGACTTTGCATGTTGCTTATGAAGGAGTTAAACCCAACGGGAGCAAGTGGTTCTTTGAGAAAGAAACCAGGTGTAAATGGAAAAGTTGAGACTTTCAAAGGTAACTTGTAGTAAAAGGTTTTCGTCAATAATCAGGTGTGGTTTATGATGAAACCTTTTCTCCAGTAGCTATGCTTAAGTCCATCAGGATTAAAGCTTGCATCGCGGAGTTGGAACATCTGTTTTGATGTGGCAGTCAAAGAGTTTGGCTTCATCAAAACGATAGAAGAACCTTGTATATACAAGAAGGTTGTAGAGAGTAAGGTTGTCTTCCATGTATTGTACGTAGATGACACACTCTTGATAGGAAATGGTTTCCTATGCTACACTCGGTCAAGCTCCTCTTATCACGAGGATTCTCCAAGGAAGATCTGGATGATACCTACTACATCTTATGGATTAAGATCTATAGAGATAGATCTATGTGGATGTTGGGAGTATCCCAAATCCAGGCACATTAACACTATACTAAAGGGGTTTAGTATGGAAGATTCTAAGCTTGATGGTTCTCCCACTTACTAAGGAATCACTCTCTCCAAAAAGATATCTTCCAAGACTGATTTGGAGAGAGCTCGCATGCAAGGGATGCCCTATGCTTCGGCAGTAGGCTCTATCAAGTATGCAATGTTATGTACCAGACCAGATGTAGCTGACTCACTAGGAGTAGTGATCAGGAATCAATCGGATCTTAGGAGAATCACTGGACAGCTATGAAGGACATTCTTAAGTACTTGAGAAGTACTGAAGAAATGTTCTTGGTTTTTGGTAACGGTGAACTCCAGTGGGAATCCTTTACCGATTCGAGCTTCCAAAGTGATAAGGTCGACTGAAAGTCAGTCTCAGGCTTTGTCTTTACCCTCAGTGGAGGGACGGTATGTTGGAAGAGTTCCAAGCTAGATACCGTGGCAAACTAGACGGTAAAGGCTGAACACATCGCTGCTAATGATGCTGCCAAAGTGGCTGTCTGGATATTTCTTGTTCATAAGATGAACAAGGTTTCTACCATTGAGCGTCCAATAACTGTTATTACGACAACAATAGAGTTATGACTTTGGCCTAGGAACACCGGTCCCATCAGCGATCCAGACATATTGTGAGGCAGTATCACCTGATCAGGGAGATGGTTGATCTCCAAGGGATCGAGGTAAGGAGAGTTGACACGAAAGATAACACGGCGGATCTACTCACAGAGGCCTTTCCCAAGAGAGACTTTTATGAGACGTTGGGTATGAGATACTACAACAACTGGCCCTAGTGCAAGTGGGAGATTGTTAGTTATATGTATGCCCTAGAGGCCATTATTGTACATATGATATATATTATAGTGGATGCTTGGACATATATGGGGAGGACTTTTTTGCTTGACATGATAGTATGCTATCTGGTTGCTCTTTATCTTGACATGTATGCTTATTGTCTCTCTGTTACATGTTGATAAAGCCTTAAGGATGAGTACTTGACTACCAAGATTATGATGCAATTCATACTAGTGGGGATAGGGTAGTCGGTAAGTACATCCTTCAATTGTTCCTAGTCGTGGGAGTATCGAGACGGGGCATCGATATTCCAGAGTAGACCAGTGTATCACTTCTTGACCCATATGATGGGCGATGGATGATCCTACATCCATTGGTGTTTGACATTAGAGAAGGTATACGGGTGCTCAGTGGAGACTGGGTATACTGAACGGACTCACCGAGAACTCCTAGATGGTATTATACCTATCGTCAGATAGCAGTTCTCTGGTGACACTGGTACAGATTAGTCTGTCGACCTAAGATCATCATAGAGTCCTGTGTGTCTCCCACTATGGTTTGATTTCCACCTAACTACGGCTCTACTGAGTCGTGCAAACAGGTGGTTTTTGGGTATAGTCCCGAGTCACATGGAGGCAATGAGCGATATGAGGGGATTTCGTCTCTCCCGGTATTGGGGGTTGATGTTGTGCTAAGCTCGATTGGCCATAACAAGAAATCCCTAGCCAGGATTACTGAGATTTACTGGTAAGTGTTATCGGAAATTTCTCGAACCGTTATGGGCCTCACATCGGCATGACTTATCAAGCTATTGGGGTCTGACGTTTTACCACCCCCAGTCTGGATATGCGACATATCAGATGAAGAGACCAGACTGTACGGTAGTATTACTTATTGGATTCACAGGAGTATTAGCAAGCCTGCTTGTTGATCTTCTGATCGCTCAATACCCGGGTGGCCGTTACGTTTAGCAGACCGCTTGCGGCTTGTGGGTGACTGATATGATCACCACCTACTGCCGGCGTATTGACAAGTCTTTAGGGTCCTACACAGAGGTTTCCTGGCTCAGGCGAAACGAAGTAAGAGCACATATGTGATATGTGCGGGACCGAGATTAATGCGCGTATGCGATACCGCATTATAATCTCACGATATGTGATATCGATCGGTTATATGTGATATAGCCGGGTTATCGAATCAAGTGTTAATTCGATAAGTTGATATAAATGATATTAGTCGGTTATATGTGATATAGCCGGATTATTAAATCAAGTGTTGATCTAATAATTTAATGTATAATTATATATTTGATATATTAATGTACATTAACTAATATTAGCTTACTTGAGTATTTCTTTTTCTCACTTGTGCACATTTAATATGTATGAGATATATATTATTGTGTCATGCTAGTTGATACATGCAACATGGGTGTATGAGACATACACCATTCTTTAGATAATTAAAGGGTTTTATTTATTTAAAGAAATTCAAAATTGGTTGGAAATTAGTCATGGTTGACACTTAGTGGAAGCTTGTAGAACCCATTGACTTAGTCCACTAATTTTGTTTTACTTGAGATATTTATTAACCTAACCATTATTTTTGACCATGGTTTAGTCTCTATATGAGTTATTGTATGATATTAACCCACCCATGGTTGATATTCTCACCCATTCTCACTCATTCCTTTCTCATCTTCATCTTCTTCTTCATCTCCAAAAGCTCTCTAGCTTTTTAGAAAGTGAAGAAATATTGTAAGAAAAATTATTCTAAAGTGAGCAAAAATCCTACTTCATCAACCTATACTAGATTAGCCATTTAGTTTAGCTTGTTTGCTTCACTAATTCCCAATTAGAGAAGAGGTAGCTTGAGTTGGAGTTTCGTCGACGTAGATCATCTTCGGCCTTGAAAACTTCAAGCAAGCTTGTTCCTTTCGCCTTGTGAATCTTTACTGGAGTCCGGGAAATCACTGCTTGGAGCGAAGGGACCATTACACGGAGCTTTAGAAGTGAAGGAACGGTCTATAAAGGTTGTATTCTTCATTCACTTAGTGTAATGTTTGATTACATGCTAGCTTAACTCCTAATTTTCTAGTTAGATCCTTGGCATGGGTTGCATAGCTCTCTAGGTTTTTTTTAAAATTGCGTACTTGATGCCCCATAAATCCTAGTTAGGGTGCTATGGAACCCAGCAGAGAGTAAGGTTGTCTTCCTTGTATTGTACGTGGATGGCATACTGTTGATAGGAAACGATGTTCTTATGCTACACTCGGTCAAGCTCCTCTTATCACACAAGTTCTCCATGAAAGATCTAACGAAATAATCAAAAGACAAACCGAATTTGTAGCATCTGCTAGTTTCTCTAAAGAGGTCACTCCCGGTGAAGGGATCTCGGCTCTTTCCTTATTGAATAAGGTGCTGGGTATTCTACAAGAAATACCGCTATGCAAAGCAAGAAATAGAGCTACCTGTTTTTAAACAAGTTTTTACAACATCTTTAGGTTTGTTTTAGTTTCATTAATCTCATTAATGAAGTCCCATTTTATTATGCTTCACAAGCATCACATTTGAACCGAAATCAACAATATACAATATATATCTCATATATATAATATAAACATTCGTCTCAAGCAGTAATATGATCTCATCACAGAACATTGCAGCAGAAAAACATATATGAAATATTGGATATACTAGGATTTCCGTGTTTTATGCGAGCCTGTATAAAACACGGATTCCAAGATCGCGATCAATAGCCAAATCCACATCCCTAGACCCCTACGAGAGCGGAAGGCAACACCGCCAATTCTAGGGTTAGGAGACCCGGTCTCGACTCCTCGAGATGGTCTCCTACTGGACCCTAGAACCCGGTTACTTATGCTCCCCTCCTTGGGTCTACTTAATGCGGAAAAATGAATAATATACAATGGTGACATCATCCTCTTCCCGGAAGTGCTCCAATAAAAGAATATTACATACAATGAATTTTACATGAATGAAAAAGAAAAGCTCTCATCTCACATAAAACCCCCGGCTATTCAAAACATGACGATCCAATATAACATATCACAGCAACACATAACATCACATGTCATCAACGTAAGTAAATATGCGTATCCCAATTGTCGTTGATGTATAGCAACGAAACCGGCGATACACCACATATTACACTTACGATCGCAGAAAAGAAAGTGTAAAACTACAGCAGTTGGAATCCGCAACCTGCTTAGACATCTCATGCCTAACTAAATGAATTCCTTAGACATCGCATGCCTAACAATTATAAACCCCGCATTTTAGTCTCGATCTCGAAAACACTTTTCAATATCTAGTTAGGCAATTCAACAAGATTCCCGACATCCTGATCGAATGCTCGTTGCAAACTTTAGTAGACGGCCGCACCCCCGGATGCCGTCGACGGAGTGCACTAAGGAGGAACACCGCTGCCGCGAGCACCCGAACAGATGCTTTTGGCGACGGGGTTCTCCTACAGTCACTTGGTCGGGGCTATAGGGCGTGGCTATCTATTAAGTTTACGTGGCGAGTATCCGAGTATGCTATGTGATTGCGACGGACTTTTGATCACATCAAAATCCCGTGGCAACCGATAAAATGAGACTAAACTGCTAGATTTATAACATTCAAATTAGTTATCTCATAACTACTTGTGGATTCCAAATATTGTATCACATTCCAGATAAATAGACAATGTTAAACTTTCCGATCGAATAAACAAACACCCAAGATTTCCCAAATAGCTCAACACTTGAGCAGAGTTCAAAAAGTATCCATCACATGCCACAGTACCAATGGTCCAGCCGTAGAAGGGTCAAACCAACACCTCACATGTGGCAACGCCGTACTGCCCCAAACCCTGAGGTTTAGAGGCGGTTCAGACGGTCACATAATCGACTTAAGCTATATGTTCTTCTAGAGGGTCCACCGCGTTACTTGCACGACTATGAATGTCCTTTAATTAAGGAAAAAATCCAACACTTGGAAATTTTCCGGCAGGGGAAAAAGTGAGTTATTGATATCCGTTCGAACTTTTTAACACGTTCTAAATTACCCGGAAAAACTTAAACGAAGTTAAACATTCCGATCGAATCAACGAATACAAAAGATCGCTAGAAAACTCAACACTTGAGTATAATTAAAAATTCTCAGAAGCATGCAAAATTAACCAAGAATAAACTCCAGAAGTGGCAGCACAAAACGTTTGAAGTTGGTCACGGAACCACCGCCAAACGCATGGTTTGGCCGCGGTTCCACGGTCCAATGAGGGAATTAATGCTCCGTACTTCACAGTAATTCTTAGAATTCCTTGCTTAATTTTCTGAGTATTTTTAATACAGAAAAAATCAAAATTTTAAAAAATTTCCAGAGAGGAGGTAAATTGCTTCGTTTCGGGGTTCGATCGGACTTTAAACTTCGTCTAGATTTCGTCTAAAGCTCTAGCTTGGCTCTGATACCACTGTAGGGTTACTAGGCACTGTCATAAGGTTCTACAAGGTATCAACCATACCAAAATCAAATTTTTCATGTGCCGAACAACCCTAACCAAGATCTTAGACTAGAGATTAGGCGAAACAAAGCAAGTAAACGACTTTACTTCTAAGAGTTAGGGATTACAACCTTTGTAATCCGTTCCTTTACTTTTAAAGCTCCGTGTTGAGGTCCCTTCGCTGCGATCATCGAGTACCCGGACTCAAGAGAGGCTCCATGAAGAGAAAGATGCAAGTTTGCTTCCGATCTTCAATAACAAAGATGATCTACCTTGAAGAAACTTATAATTTTCTTAGTTTTCTTAAATTTTTCTAATCTCATGGATGTAATTGTTCATTATTTAGACTTTTATTATCTTATTTATGTACAAAAAAGTTTAAATATTAAAATATTTTTATATTTGAATTTTTTAAAAAAATTTTGTGGGTTTTGAAAAAGAAATGTTTTGTGCTTATGCAGATGATATGCAAATGATGCAAAAATAAGCACAAACCTCCCCCAAACTTGTTTTCAACAGTGTCCTCACTGTTGCCAATCGCTATACCTACAAAAACTGTAAGCCTGGGGGGAATTATTAGTGGGGGCAAAATATATAAGTGAAGAACTTCGCCCAAACTTATTCTTTTCACTCACCTCCATCCCAAAGATGATGCAATGATATATAGGATATGAAGGTGAGACGGAGGAATTTTAATCCAAATAAACTGGCTCTTGTAAGAACAAGAGCTCCTCCGTGGGGTCAGTGGAAAAATACGGCTTTAGTCTATGTCCATTCACTTTGAAAAATGTGCCGTTTTTAACATTTACTACTTCTACTGCCCCGTGCGGGTATACAGACCGCACAACAAAAGGTCCCTTCCACCGAGATCGGAGCTTACCCGCGTGAAGGTATAATCGTGAATCATAAAGAAGGACTTGTTGACCAGGTGAAAATGTTTTCCTCAAAATGTTTTTATCGTGAAATACCTTGGTCCTATTCTTTACAATTACAGCGTTATCATAAGCTTCATCGCGGAGTTCGCTTAGCTCATTTAGTTGCAGCTTCCGAAAGTTGCAGGCTAGGTTTAAATCAAAATTTATTTTCTTAATAGCCCACAATGCTTTATGCTCTATCTCGACGGGTAAGTGACATGCCTTCCCGAACGCTATCCTATATGGAGACATCCCTAGGTCAGTTTTATATGCAGTCCTGAATGCCCAAAGAGCATCCTTCAATTTGGTCGACCAGTCTTTTCTATTCTTAGCAACAGTCTTCTCTAGGATAAGTTTGATCTGTCTATTCGAAATTTCAGCCTGCCCGCTCGTTTGGGGATGATAGGGTGTAGAAAGTCGGTGGTTGATTGCGTATTTCCGCATCAGAGTCTCGAAGGACCTGTTACAGAAATGTGTCCCATTATCACTAATAATAGCGCGTGGGTGTCCAAATCGCGAAAAGATATTCTCTTTCAGGAACTTAATGACAACTTTCTTGGCATTAGTGCGACATGGAATGGCTTCTACCCACTTTGAGACGTAATCAACCGCCAGCAGTATGTACAAATTCCCAAAGGAGTTGGGAAAAGGACCCATAAAATCAATGCCCCAAAAATCGAATATTTCAACAACCAGAATGGGTTGCTGAGGCATTTCATTTCTCCGGGATATTCTACCTGTGTACCGACACTGTGTACAGGTTTTGCAATGCTCAAATGCGTCCTTGAATAAGGTCGGCCAATAAAATCCACATTGCAAAACCTTTTCCGCCGTCTTTTTAGGACTAAAGTGACCCCCACAGGCCTGATCATGAGAAAAAGAAAGAACACTCTTGAACTCTTCATTCGGGACACACCGGTGAATGATCTGATCAGGACAATATTTAAACAAATAGGGATCATCCCAGTAAAAGTGTTTTACTTGGGATAGAAAACGGTATTTGTCCTGTTTTTACCAATCGCTCGGTATAAGTCCCGTGACAAGATAGTTCACAATATCCCTGAACCATGGTTCAGCGGATACGTTCAAGAGTTGTTCATCCGGGAACGAATCATTGATCGGCAGAGTCACAGGGGAAGAAGAGATGCGTGAAAGATGGTCGGCTACTACGTTTTCACATCCTTTCTTATCTTTAATAACAAGATCAAATTCTTGTAACAGTAGGATCCAACGTATTAGTCGATCTTTTGCATCTTTCTTCGCCAGAAGATGTTTTAAGGCGGAATGGTCAGTGTACACAACTATAGGAGAGCCAATTAAGTAAGGCCTGAATTTTTCTAATGCAAATACAACCGCTGAAAGTTCTTTCTCGGTGGTTGTATAGTTGATTTGTGCATCGTTCAGGGTCTTACTTGCATAATAGATCACGTGTGGCATCTTATTAATATGCTGTCCTAAGACTGCACCTACTGCAAAGTCGGATGCGTCACACATCAGCTCAAAGGGGTAGTCCCAATTTGGAGACGATAAAACGGGGGCTGAAGTGAGTGAGTGTTTAAGTGATTCGAAAGCTGTCTCATAGTCCGAGTCAAAGTGGAAGGTCGTATCCTTGGCCAGGAGAAGAGTTAAAGGTCTAGCAATTTTGCTAAAGTCCTTAATGAATCTCCTATAAAAGCCCGCATGGCCAAGGAAAGATCGAATATCTTTGACGCTTTTGGGATGAGGGAGGTTTTGAATGACATCTATCTTAGCTCTGTCAACCTCAATGCCTTTCTGTGAAATAACATGTCCAAGTACAATTCCTTCTTGGACCATGAAATGGCATTTTTCCCAGTTCAAAGTTAAGTTCTTCTCTTTGCAACGAGTAAGAACTGCATCAAGATTCGATAGGCAATCAGAAAAAGAGTCTCCAAAAATCGAGAAATCGTCCATAATGATCTCCAGAAAATTCTCTACCATATCAGAGAATATCCCCATCATACACCGCTGAAAGGTAGCGGGGGCATTGCATAACCCAAAGGGCATGCGACTGTAAGCAAAGGTACCAAAAGGACAAGTAAAAGTGGTTTTATCTTGATCCTTTTTGGCGATGGGGACCTGATTATTGCCTGAGTATCCGTCCATAAAGCAATAATACTCTCGTCCTGCTAAGCGTTCCAGCATCTGATCAATGAATGGTAGAGGAAAGTGGTCTTTCCTCGTGGCAGCATTGAGTTTTCTATAATCAATACATACACGCCACCCAGTTAGGACTCACCCATTGGCTATCGGAGATGTGGTATATAATACCATTATCTAGGCATTTGACGATCTCTTTCATCACTGCTTCTTTCATGACGGGATTTAACCGTCTCTGTGGTTCTCGGGTTGGTCTGGCATCATCCATCACATGTATATGATGTTCAATTATCAAGGGACTAATCCCTTTGATGTCCGCCATACTCCAACCGAACCCCTCTTTATTAGATCTCAATACCGATAAAAGTGCATTCTCTTGCTCTGATGCAAGAGAAGCGGAAATGATAACCGGTAAAGACTCATTCTCACCTAAATAAGCATATTTAAGATGAGAAGGTAAAATTTTGAGATCTAATGTGGGCGGAGAAATAATAGAAGGTGGGATCATCGAGTGATTTTTGGAATTACAAAGAAGCTCAGAGCCTGTGAAAGATACAGACTCGAGTGGAGAAAAGTCAGGAGTGCAGGAATCAAGTGTAGAAAAAGTGTCCTCACTAAGATCATGTGTAAGATCAAGCAGAGATGTGGTAATGTCGTCGAGATCTAGAAAGCAAAGATCCTCAGCTCCACAACTATCGGGAGCGATCTCGTGGACAGAGCACACATCTAGAATATGAGCTGAGGGTTCTGATGGCTGACTTCCAACTTTGTAGATGTTAAGTTCAATGGTCATATTTCCAAATGATAAGTTCATTGAACCATTTCTACAGTTTATAACAGCGTTGGAAGTGGCAAGGAAAGGACGACCCAGAATCACCGGAATTTGGCCCCGGGGGTTTGCTACAGGCTGTGTATCGAGTACAATGAAGTCTACAGGGAAAACAAATTCCCCGACCTTTATCAACACATCCTGTAGTTCACCCCTTGGTTTGGTGATTGAACGGTCTGCCATTTGGAGAGTGCAGTGAGCAGGTTTCAACTCTCCAATCCTTAATTGCTCATATATAGAATATGGAAGTAGGTTAACACTTGCGCCAAGGTCTAAAAGAGCACGATTTATGTTTTTACCCCCAATAGAAATCGATATCGTAGGACTTCCTGGGTCCTTACGTTTCTTTGGTAGCTGTGGGATAAAAGCAGTGCTGATATTATTAGACATGAAGACCTTCTTCGGCACTTGAGTCTTCCTCATCCTAGTGCACAAGTCCTTAAGAATTTTCGCATAAGCGGGGACTTGCTGAAGCGCATTTAGGAGAGGGATATTGATGTTAACCTGTTTGAACATTTCTATAATTTTCTCCATATGTGGACTCGTTTTATTACCCCTTAACCGATTCGGGTAAGGTGCTTTCACAATGAGCGTCGGCTCCATCATAGGAGAAGGAAGAGGGGGTAGACGAGGTCCCAAAAGAGGTGTGGGGACCGTCTGTGGAGAACTAGAAGGGCTATACTGAGGTGTCGAGCCTAGTGGGAAATGGAGAATAGGCTCGCGAGAAGGTGGTGTGGTAGAAGAATAAGGATTAGAAGGAGAAGTGTGTGTGTGTGGAAAGGTCTCAGCCGGGGTGTTGATATGATTTCCAGTATCATCAACTTCTTCCCCAACATGGTTGTTCAGCACTCATCCCGATCTCAACGTTGTGACAGCATTTACATTGTAATGCCCAGGATTCTGTAGGGGTTGAGAGGGAAGTTTCTCTTTTTCTCTCGCACTCATTTCGGCTTTAAGTCGTGCGATTTCAGCTTCCATCGTTCTGATACTCTCAGCTTGGGACGCTGAGTTTTTCTTTATCTCACCGACGGAAGACCTAACCTCAGCCGAAACCTCTATGAAATTTGACAAAAGTGATTTCATGGTTTGAGTGAATTGAGAGAACTCGTCAGAACAGGTCATAGGATTAGACTGTGCAGGAGTGTTGACCTGATTTTGAAAGTTTTGTGACTGATAGGGGTGCTGAGTGTTAGTTGTATGTATGCCCTAGAGGCCAGTATTGTACAGATGATGTATATTATATTGGATGCTTGGACATATATAGAGATGACTTTCTTGCTCGATATGATAGTATGCTATCTGGTTGCTCTTTATCTTAACATGTACACTAGTCTCTTTAAACTGTCTTATAGTTACATGTTGGTAAAGCCCTTAGGATGTGTACTTGACTACCTGGACTATGATGCAGATCATACTAGTGGGGACATGGTAGTCCATAGGTACATCCTTCAAGGTCCCTAGTCGTGGGTATATCGAGACGGGGCATCGATATACCAGAGTAGACTAGCATATACGCTTCTCGACCCATGAGATGGGCGATGGATGATCCCATATCCATTGGTGTTTGACATCAGAGATGATATACGGGTGCTCAGTGGAGACTGGGTACACTGGACGGACTCGCCGAGAACTCCCAGATGGTATTATACCTCACGTCAGATGGCAGTTCTCAGGTGACACTTGTACAGGTTAGTCTGTAGACCCGAGATCGTCATAGAGTCTTGCGTGATTCCCACTGTGCTTTGATCTCCACCTTACCACGTCCATGAGGGCGTGCAAAACGGTGGTCTTTGGGTACAGTCCCGAGTCACATGGAGGCAATGAGCGATAGGAGGGGTTTCGTCTCTCCCGGTATTGGGGGTTGATGTTGCGCTGTGCTCGATTGGCCGTAACAGGGAAGTCCCTGGCCAGGGCTGATCAGAGATTTGCTGGTAAGTGTTACCAGTAGTTTCTCGACCCGTTATGAGCCTCATATCGGCACGACTTATCGGTTATTGGGGTCTGACGTTTACCACCCCTAGACTTGATATGCGACATATCAGACGAACAGACCGGACTGTACGGTAAGTGTTACTGGTTGGATTCACACGAATGTGAGCAGGCTAGCTCGTCGATCTTCTGATCGCTCAATACCCGGATGGCCGTTACGTTTAGCAGACCGCTTGCGGCTTGTGGGTGCTTGATATGATCATCATCTGCTACCGGCGTATTGACGAGTCTTTAGAGTCCTACATAGAGGTTTCCTGGCTCAAGCGAAACGAAATAGGAGCGCATATGAGATATATGCAGGACCGAGAATAATGCGTGTATGTGATACCGTATTCCATTCTCGTGATGAAAGTATCGATTGGTTATATTCGATATAACCTAGATATCGAATCAAGGATTGATTCGATAAGCCGATACATAGGATACTAGTCGGTTGTATGCGATATGACCGGATCGTTAAATCAAGTGTTGATTTAATGATTTAATGTATAATTATATATTTGATATATTACTTTGCATTAACTAGTATTGGTTCACTTTAAATGGATTTTCTCACTTGATGTGCAAGTTGTATATGTGATATACTTTTATGCACATGTTTGTATCATGTTTGATGATACTTGCTCATTTGGTTAAGTGTAAAGAATTAAACCTTGGTTAAATAAATGGTTTGGGTTTTTATTTATTCATTCTTTTATCTTTCTTTTTAATTTGGATTAAAAAGAAACGGCAAAAGAAAACAAAAGGGTTGCTTTCATTCTTGAAGCTTTGACCAAAGTGACCATTTTGTCTTCATGCTTAACCCTAACCATTCATCTAACCTTAGTCAATTCTCTACACCTAACCATGGTTTACATTATGATAAGTATTCATTTTCTTTTTCATTTTGAAAAAAGACTTATCATATTCTAGCTTCATCTCCTTCTTCTTCTTCAAGAAAAACCTTGCCTTCATCAATGGCAACTTGAGCAAATGAGTGAAAAATCCAATTCTAAAGTGAACCCACCTCCTATTTCTTCATCCTCTACCTCTTGCCAAGTAGTATAGGGTGTTTACTTCACAAGTTTCACAACTTGGTGAAGTTGGAGCTTGATCTTGTGTAACCTCGACGTAGATCATCTTCGGCACGAAGCCGACGACCTTGCACGCCCATTTCTCCGATGAAGCCGATGCTTGAGTCCGGGATTCGAGACGGACAGCGAGAGGACGTCTACGTGGAGCTAAGGAAGTGGAGAACCGGATCTACAAAGGTTGTAGCATCTTTCTTTTAGTTAAGTAGTTAACTAGTTTCACTTTGTCGCCTAAAATTCTAGTTAACGATCTAGTCTAGGGTTTCTCGGCACTGTAAAATTTGAAATTGGCATGGTTGATACCTTATAAGACCTCTTGAGAGTGCCTAGGAACCCTACAGTGGTATCAGAGCCTAGCTAGAGCCTTAGGCGAAGTCTAGACTATGTTTGAAACCCGATCGAACCGAAACCCTAAAAGCCAAAATGCTCTCTGGAAATTTTCTGAAAATTTGGATTTTTGTCAATTAAAAATATGCAGAAAAATAAGCAGAGTCTTATTTGAATTACTGTGAAATACGAGGGCCTAAATCGATTTTTCCACCGCGGAACCGCGGCACGAGCTAGGCATGTGCGGCGGTTCCGCGGCCGTACTGTCCCCTTGTCTGATGATTTCTGCACAGTAACTCATATAATTTAATGCTATATTTTCTGGGTATTTTTATTGTGACTCTACAGATAAGTATTCTGGGGTTGTATTGGGAATCAAAGATTCGATCGGATTTTCAAATTTTGTCTGCGTGGTTTTCCGGATAATTTTCGAATATGTTAAAAAGTTCGACCGGATATAAATACCCAACTTTTCCCCTGCCGGAAAATTTCCAAGTGCTGGATTTTTCTGTGGTTTAAAGACGTTCTAAGTAGTGCATGTAACGCGATGGTCCCTCTAGAAGACAACAAACCTTAACTCGATTATGTGACCGTCTTGAACTGTCCTTTGAACCTTCGGGTTTGGGGCAGTACGGCGTGCCACATGTGAGGCGTTGGCTTGACCCTTCTACGGCTGGACCGTTGGTACTGAGGCATGAAGTGAATGTCTTTGAACTTATTTCATGTGTTGAACGGTTTCGGGAAAACTTGGGTGTTCGAATGTTCGATCAGAAAGTTTAATATTTTCTATTTATCCGGAATGGGATACAATAATTGGAATTCATAAACAGTTATGAGATAACTGGATGAATGTTATAAATCTAGCGGTTTAGTTTCATTTGATATTGAAAAGAGTTTTCGATAATGAGACTAAAATACAAGGTTTATAACTGTTAGGCATGTGATGTCTAAATATTTCATCTGATTAGGCATGTGATGTCTAAAGAGGTTGCGGATTCCAACTGTTGTAGTTTTACACTTTTTTTTCTGTGACCGTAAGTGTAATATGTGATATCGCCGGTTTCGTTGCTATATTTCAACGACAATTGGGATGCGCATATTTACTTACGTTGATGACATGTGATGTTATGTGTTGCTGGATATATTATATTGGATTGTCGTGTTTGAATAGCCGGGGGGTTTTTATGTGAGATGAGTGTTTTTCATTTTCATTCATGTAAAAACTTGTATGTAATATTCTTTTATTTGGGGCACTTCCAGGTTGCGGAAGTTGTCACCTTTTGTATATTATTTACTTTTCCGCATTAGGATAGACCCAAGGAGGGGAGCACAAGTAACCGGGTTCTAGGGTCCAGTGGGAGACCATCTCGAGGAGTCGAGTCCGGGTCTCCTAACCCTAGAATTGGCAGGGTTGCTTGCAGCTCTCATAGGGGTCTAGGGGTGTGGGATTGGCTATTCATCACGACCGTGGAATCCGTGTTTTATACTGGCTCATATTGAAAACACGGACGTCCTAGTATATCCAATGTTTCATATGTTTCTTCTGCTGCGATATCTGAGATGTGATCATGTGATGTTCTGTGATAGATACTTTATATAGTATATATGATATATTATATAGGCGTTACTTATGTTTTACACCCGCGCTAGCCCTGCCCCGCTCTGCCGTTAGTTACCTAACCTAACGGTGCACGAGGGGACATCGAGGCGATTGCGGATGGCATAAGTGTACGTCGTATTTATCTGTGATGATTAGGTATTTAAATGATGGGACTTCATTAATGTGATTAATGAATGAAAAGAAACCTAAGATGTTGTAGAATCAAATTTTAAACAAAACAGGTAGCTACAGTTCTTGCTTTGCACAGCGGTATATATGATATACCATGCACCTTATTCGATGAGGAAAGGACCGAGATCCCTTCACCGGGAGTGACTCCTTTAGCGATAACTGGCAGATGCTACACACTCAGTTTGTTTTTGATTGCCTCTATAGTTTCTTCTTTGCACAGTGATATATATGATATATCCCGCACCTCATTCGACGAGGAAAGGGCCGACGATCCCTTCACCGGGAGTGACCCCTTTAGCAAAACTAGAAAAGCCTCAAAATCATTCCATTTCAAAACTTCATTTGATTCTACAACGATATCAAGTTCATTACGCTCATGGTTTTCAGAAAAACCTGCGTAACCCTCCATCATTTCAGATAAGTACTACTTAGTATTCATGCTGCGGTAGTTTGGCCTCCGTCAAGGCGTAGTGTATGGTAGCTAACTAGTGCTTATCTGCCAGCATATGATGCGATTGGATTAGGGTATTCGTACGGCGTAGTTTGGCCTCCGTCAAGGGTCGTACGGGTGGGTTTAATTCGATCAAGAAATGACGGGTTGAACTTGACTAGCGCCCTGTGGGTAGTTTGGCCCCCGTCAAGGTCACAGGACGCTAGGGGCAAAAGTATTATCGGGAATTTCAAGTGTTGAAATTTGCAATGAGATTGCATACCTTCTATGAGATAGTTGGATCCCGATACCCACTGCGAGTAAGAGTTACTCCTGGGAGAGTTTTACACATTGCAATTAGCTGATCAAGTAGGTGTCTAGAAAGGTGTCAACGGGGTTACGCCTCTGGGAAAACGAGGTTTACATTAATTAGGTTCGTGCGAAAGCACGGGGGACCTCCCTCAAAGTACCGACACTGGCCTGGCTGAAAGATTGGCGAACTTGTAGTGTGTAATTAATCCTGGCTAGTCTTTCCTTTTAGGGTTTGAAGGAAGATTTGATAAAAACAGCGGGAGCCATCCTGATTAGATAAGATAATAACCAATCTGATCTTGCACGAGCATACGCTAAAATGTTTTCTTCTCTCTCTCTCCAGGTAGCGACCATGTCATGCCCTAATAAAGATAATAATATGGATGTATTGACTGAACCCGCATGTTATACTGTGCAGGGAAACGTTGAACCTTCTATCTTATAAGTGTTATAAGAATGAACAGGAAACAGGAGAATATCTGGATTCTCACACCGCCCAAACGGAGAACATGCATGTTGATACATCATCTTCGGGTGTGTTTGTCATTGAGAACTGTTTCTCAGTTCACCCTACGTCCTGGGTATTAGATACCGGATCAGGATCCCACATATGTAAGATGTTACATGGGCTGCAGAAAGGTAGAGAACTGGGAAAAGGTGATCATTCCGTTCAAGTTGGGAATGGTGCAAATGTTGCAGCCAAAGCAGTTGGCGAATATCACCTAGTATTACCAAGTGGTGATACAATGATTCTGAATGAGTGCTATTATATACCGAACATGATGTGCAACATTATATCAGTTTCTTTATTGAGTAAAGAAGGATATAATTTTGTAGTACAGGATAATGTTATGAACATATTCCTAGATCAAAAGTTGATTGCATCAGGCTCGTTACATAATGGCATATTCATTCTAAATCAAAATACAGTCCTCAATATACAAAACACACACAAGAGAAAAAGTTCAGAAATGAACAAATCCTACTTGTGGCATTGTAGACTTGGTCATATCAATGCGACACGACTGGCTAAGTTACACAAGGATTGTTATTTGAATCCGTTCGAATTATCATCTTATGATACTTGCCATTCATGTCTCAAAGGAAAAATGACGAAAGCTCCGTTTAGTGGACACGGAGAAAGAGTTACTGTACTCTTAGGACTGGTACATAGTGATGTATGCGGTCCCATGTCTACCCATGCCAGGAACGGTTCTTCCTACTTCATTACATTCACTGACGATCTCTCTAGATTCGGATATGTGTTCCTGATGAAACACAAATCAGAAGCTTTTGAGAAATTTAGAGAATATAAACAAGAAGTAGAGAACCAAACGGGAAAAAGTATTAAGATCCTTCGATCTGATCGAGGAGGAGAATACTTAAGTAACGAATTCAGAGATTATCTAAAAGAGAATGGGATTCTCTCTCAGCTTACTCCTCCTTATACACCACAGCACAACGGTGTATCGGAGCGGAGAAATCGCACCCTATTAGATATGGTGCGCTCTATGATGAGTGCAGCTGAGTTACCTATTTCCTTCTGGGGATATGCACTGGAGATTGCTGCATATCTATTGAATAGAGTTCCAACCAAATCAGTGCCTACCACTCCATATGAGATATGGAATGGCAAGAGACCATGTCTTAATTTTATTCAGATATGGGGTTGTCCGGCCTATGTTAAAACACAAAATCCGGACAAGCTCGAGGCAAGGTCTGTTCTATGTAAGTTTGTTGGATATCCCAAACATTCACGAGGGTATATCTTCTACCACTCCGAGGAACAAAAAGTGTTTGTTTCTCGACATGCCACTTTCTTAGAAAAGAGTTTTCTTATGAAACAGACAAGTAGCATTGAGGTAGAACTGGAAGAGGTTCCAGCAACACAAACTGTAACAGAAGACTTGGTAGAACCAGAGGATTCAGTAGAACTCGACGAACCCCAGCCTCTCCGCCGATCTAGTAGGGTATCTCATCCACCTGAGAGATACTACGGTTTTCTCATTGACGGTGGAAGCGAGGATTGCATCATGGAGGATGATGACCCAACTAGCTTCGAACAGGCCATCACGAGTAGGGACTCAGTGAAATGGCTGGATGCTATGCGGTCCGAGATGGAATCCATGTACACCAACAAAGTATGGACGTTGGATGTTGCTCCTGAAGGGGTAAAACTCATCGGGAGCAAGTGGATCTTCAAGAAAAAACTTGGTGTAGATGGGAAAGTGGAGACTTTCAAAGCTAGACTTGTAGCAAAGGGTTTTCGTCAAAGACCAGGTGTGGACTATGACGAAACCTTTTCTCCAGTGGCTATGCTTAAATCCATCCGGATCATGCTTGCCATCGCTGCATATCATGACTATGAAATCTGGCAAATGGATGTTAAGACCGCCTTTCTAAATGGTGATTTAGAAGAGTGCGTGTACATGACTCAGCCAGAGGGCTTCGTAGACAGTGGGAGCAGCGGGAAGGTGTGCAAGCTACTTAAATCCATTTATGGATTAAAGCAAGCATCGCGGAGTTGGAACATCTGCTTTGACGTCGTTATCAAAGAGTTTGATTTCGTCAAAAACCCAGATGAACCTTGTATCTACAAGAAGGTAGCAGAGAGTAAGGTAGTCTTCCTCGTATTGTACGTGGACGACATACTCTTGATAGGAAATGATATTCCTATGCTGCAATCGGTCAAGCTCTTCTTATCACAAAGATTCTCAATGAAAGATCTTGGTGATGCCTCCTGCATATTGGGAATAAGGATCTATAGAGATAGATCCAAAAGGATATTGGGATTGTCCCAGTCCAGGTACATTGACACCATACTACAGAGGTTTAGTATGGAAGAATCCATGCATAGGAACTTGCCCACGATCTCTGGAGTCACTCTCTCCAAAGAGATGTCTCCCAAGACTGATTTGGAGAGAGCTCGCATGCAAGGGATACCCTATGCTTCGGCTGTAGGCTCTATCATGTATGCGATGCAATGTACCAAACCCGATGTAGCATACTCACTAAGTGTAGTGAGCAGGTATCAAGCTGATCCTGGAGAGAGTCACTGGACAGCTGTGAAGAGCATTCTCAAGTACTTACGAAGGACTAAAGAGATGCTCTTGGTGTATGGTAACGGAGAACTCCAAGTGGAGTCCTTTACCGATTCGAGCTTCCAGAGTGATAAGGACGACTCTAAGTCGCCGTCGGGATTTGTCTTTACCCTTTACGGAGGGGCGGTTAGTTGGAAGAGTTCCAAGCAGGAAACCGTGGCAGACTCGACGATGGAGGCTGAATACATCGCTGCCAACGATGCTGCCAAAGAGGCTGTCTGGATCAAGAAGTTCATTACTGAACTTGGAGTGGTTCCATCCATTGAGCATCCAATACCTTTGTATTGCGATAACATTGGAGCGGTGGCTTTGGCCAAGGAACTTAGGTCCCATCAGCGATCCAGGCATATTCTGAGGCGGTATCACCTGATCCGGGAGATAGTTGATCGCCGGGAGATCGAGGTCAGGAGAGTTGACACGAAGAACAACACGGCGGATCCACTCACGAAGGCCATTCCCCAGATACAGTTTGAGAGACTCTTCGGGATGCTCGGTATGTGATACTATAGCAGCTGGCCCTAGTGCAAGTGGGAGATTGTTAGTTGTATGTATGCCCTAGAGGCCAGTATTGTACAGATGATGTATATTATATTGGATGCTTGGACATATATAGAGATGACTTTCTTGCTCGATATGATAGTATGCTATCTGGTTGCTCTTTATCTTAACATGTACACTAGTCTCTTTAAACTGTCTTATAGTTACATGTTGGTAAAGCCCTTAGGATGTGTACTTGACTACCTGGACTATGATGCAGATCATACTAGTGGGGACATGGTAGTCGATAGGTACATCCTTCAAGGTCCCTAGTCGTGGGTGTATCGAGACGGGGCATCGATATACCAGAGTAGACTAGCGTATACGCTTCTCGACCCATGAGATGAGCGATGGATGATCCCATATCCATTGGTGTTTGACATCAGAGATGATATACGGGTGCTCAGTGGAGACTGGGTACACTGGACGGACTCGCCGAGAACTTCCAGATGGTATTATACCTCACGTCAGATGGCAGTTCTCAGGTGACACTTGTACAGGTTAGTCTGTAGACCCGAGATCGTCATAGAGTCTTGTGTGATTCCCACTGTGCTTTGATCTCCACCTTACCACGTCCATGAGGGCGTGCAAAACGGTGGTCTTTGGGTACAGTCCCGAGTCACATGGAGGCAATGAGCGATAGGAGGGGTTTCGTCTCTCCCGGTATTGGGGGTTGATGTTGCGCTGTGCTCGATTGGCCGTAACAGGGAAGTCCCTGGCCAGGGCTGATCAGAGATTTGCTGGTAAGTGTTACCAGTAGTTTCTCGACCCGTTATGAGCCTCATATCGGCACGACTTATCGGTTATTGGGGTCTGACGTTTACCACCCCTAGACTTGATATGCGACATATCAGACGAACAGACCGGACTGTACGGTAAGTGTTACTGGTTGGATTCACAGGAGTGTGAGCGGGCTAGCTCGTCAATCTTCTGATCGCTCAATACCCGGATGGCCGTTACGTTTAGCAGACCGCTTGCGGCTTGTGGGTGCTTGATATGATCATCATCTGCTACCGGCGTATTGACGAGTCTTTAGAGTCCTACATAGAGGTTTCCTGGCTCAAGCGAAACGAAATAGGAGCGCATATGAGATATGTGCAGGACCGAGAATAATGCGTGTATGTGATACCGTATTCCATTCTCGCGATGAAAGTATCGATTGGTTATATTCGATATAACCTAGATATCGAATCAAGGATTGATTCGATAAGCCGATACATAGGATACTAATCGGTTGTATGCGATATGACCGGATCGTTAAATCAAATGTTGATTTAATGATTTAATGTATAATTATATATTTGATATATTACTTTGCATTAACTAGTATTGGTTCACTTTAAATGGATTTTCTCACTTGATGTGCAAGTTGTATATGTGATATACTTTTATGCACATGTTTGTATCATGTTTGATGATACTTTCTCATTTGGTTAAGTGTAAAGAATTAAACCTTGGTTAAATAAATGGTTAGGGTTTTTATTTATTCATTCTTTTATCTTTCTTTTTAATTTGGATTAAAAAGAAATGGCAAAAGAAAACAAAAGGGTTGCTTTCATTCTTGAAGCTTGTTGAAGCTTCATGAAGCTTTGACCAAAGTGACCATTTTGTCTTCATGCTTAACCCTAACCATTTATCTAGCCTTAGTCAATTCTCTACACCTAACCATGGTTTACATTATGATAAGTATTCATTTTCTTTTTCATTTTGAAAAAAGACTTATCATATTCTAGCTTCATCTCCTTCTTCTTCTTCAAGAAAAACCTTGCCTTCATCAATGGCAACTTGAGCAAATGAGTGAGAAATCCAATTCTAAAGTGAACCCACCTCCTATTTCTTCATCCTCTACCTCTTGCCAAGTAGTATAGGGTGTTTACTTCATAAGTTTCACAACTTGGTGAAGTTGGAGCTTGATCTTGTGTAACCTCGACGTAGATCAGCTTCGGCACGAAGCCGACGACCTTGCACGCCCATTTCTCCGATGAAGCCGATGCTTGAGTCCGGGATTCGAGACGGACATCGAGAGGACGTCTACGTGGAGCTAAGGAAGTGGAGAACCGGATCTACAAAGGTTGTAGCATCTTTCTTTTAGTTAAGTAGTTAACTAGTTTCACTTTGTCGCCTAAAATCTAGTTAATGATCTAGTCTAGGGTTTCTCGGCACCGTAAAATTTGAAATTGGCATGGTTGATGCCTTGTGAGACCTCTTGAGAGTGCCTAAGAACCCTACACTGAGTGAGTTGAAGGGGTTGCTGTGGTGGAGGAAGAGTCCTTTGAAATTGATTAGTGTTTGGAACCGTGTTTTGAGATTGGTTTTGGTTCCAAGCAAAATTCGGGTGATTCCTCCAACCCTGATTGTACGTGGAAGAATATGGATCGTTTCTAGGTCTTTGAAATGCGGCATTTGAATGCTCGTGACCTTGAAACGCAGCGTTTAATGGACATTCTTCCGTTAAATGAGACGGATCAGAATAGCACCCACAAACAGTTTTGGGGAGCGACACTGGGTTTAGGGAGGCTGCAGCAAATTTGTGTTCCATAGCGTCGAGCTTATTTTGCATTGCTTCCATCTCAGTTCGAACACCTATGGACACATCTATTTGGTGTACGCCACCCCTATTCAATGGTTGGGTTCCACTCTCCCACTGTAGTGATTTTTCAGTGAACTCTTCTAAATACTTCCAAGCTTCCCCATCATCCTTGGTCATAAAAGTACCTTGACACATGTTTTCAAGGCTCTGTTTAGTGTTTGGGTTAATGCCCTCATAAATGATTCGGCAAAGCTCCCATCTCGGGATGCCGTGATGAGGACACTGAACCAATAGATCCTTGAAACGTTCAAAGCATTTTGAGAATGGTTCAGTAGGGAGCTGGGCAAATTGATTCAGTTCGCTACGGATTCGAGCTGTCTTTTGTATTGGGTAAAATTTCTTAAGGAATGCAGCGACGAATTCTTCCCAATTCGTAATGGAATGTGCGGTAGTGTTATATAGCCACTTCTCGGCTATATCGCACAAAGTAAATGGAAGAAGTCGTAGACGCATCGCATCCACTGAAAGTTGTGACGTACCCATCATTGCGCATACGTTTTCAAATTTGGTAATGAAAACGTAGGCGTCCTTAGTCTCGAGTCCGTGGAATTTGGGTAAAAGATTGATATACCGGGGCTTAATCTCAAAGTTATCCCCGTTGGCTGGTGGTGTGGATAAGCAGGTCGAAAGAGGACCTCGAATAGGGTAGCACCTCTTCTGGAGAGAGATGCGGGGTGGATTCTGCGCACCAACGGACGGCGGCAGATTAGGGTTAAAGAAGTTTGATGGATTCGGATCCATCGGTGTGGGTGTGGTAGTGAGTAAAGGAAAGGTAAATGGAGAAATATCGACTTCGGAGTCGATAGGAGGTACGCGGACTAAACGGGCACTAGAATCCCGTGTCCAGCCTATCTTGCACTAAAATGGGTTAGTACAAGTGGCAGCGTTGACTTATAATTAGGGGTATGAATGAATGCGGTGTTTGCTTTGAAAAAGGGACGGATTTTTGAAAAAATGATGCGACACAACAAATGCAACAACAAAAAACCCTAGAATCTAGTGGTCACCTAGGTCTGGCTCTAGACCGCTCCTAAATGCCAAAAGACAAGTCGCAGGATAGAATCCTCCACTGCCTCTTTGTCCCCCTGTGGCCGGATAAGTACCAGGTAAGTGGGAAGGTACTCCACTAGGTAAGTAGTGGGCCTAATTAAAAACCACTAGCCTTAGACACACTTGCCTTAGACACCACAAGAAAACGCAGATAAGAAATGAATTACCCACGGCCTTCTTCTGTCCTAAGTGAGCGCGACGGTCCTTAGAGTCATCTCTAGATATTTTTTTAGTTAATGTGGGTCAATGCGGATGCAAGTTTTGCGATTTTTGGGGCCTAAGAAGGGTAATGAAATCCCCACCTAATTTGGATTTGGCCGTGCCCCTTAATATCCGTATTTAGAATGCAAACAACCAAGAAACAAAATCACGCACAAATTTACTTTTGCAATTTGCGAGCTGCGATTATTTGCAAAGAATCCTGCAGAAAATTATTAGTTGGAGCTAAAAAGAGGAGAGAGGAGAAGATAAGAAATCACCTGAAGCAAAATTTTTACAGAGAAGCCTCAAACTAGCCGTGGTTCCGCCACATATGAGTGTTTAAACCGCGCTTCCGCGGTCGTCTGTGCAGATCACTGCACCAAAATTCTTCAGAGAGGCTCTGTAGACTCCCTTTGCTCTTTGGTATATTCCAATTTTTTTTTCCAATTTCCAGCAATTTCCAGATCTCCTTGCAATGAACCACAACAAATCGTTTAGGGTTTGCACGAATTTTGATCTCAAAAATCACAATGGAATAAATCTTTCAATTCAACTTTAATATGAAATGAATTAGCGCGCGATCCCCAGCAACGGCGCCATTTGATTGTTAAAGAAATTCTTGTTTGTGTAGTAAAAAGCAAGTATCGAATCAATTGTTTCCCGATAACGGTTTCATTTGATCGATAACAGTATCTTGTATCAGTATTTAGAAAATTGTATAAAGAAATCACAACCAAAGAATTATATTTGACCGCAATCAATTACGGTGTCAGTTGTAGATCGTAAGCGAGTGCGGATCGTCCACAGAGATTGTGCGATTCGTTTCAATGTTCGATTTGTTTGAATTGAAAAGTTAATTGAAAAGAAAAGAAAGCATGATTCAAGATTTATCAATTGTTTCAAGTGTCACTATTCTATTCAAGAATCAAGAAAATGATAAAAAAATCGAGAATCGGGTTTCGATGATATTTCCAACCAAATGTCAAGAATCTAAATGAGGCTCGTAGGAATCGATCGGATCTATAGACGTGATGTAATCTCAAGATATCGTGTTCTTGTCCTTCGAAGAATTGATACTAGATCGATGATGATCGACGAGAGTTAGGGCTTTCTAGTGAAACTAGGGTTTCATCTTTTAACTCTTGTTCTTTCGTCGATATCATTCATATTCTTGCCTCTAGCAATTTCAAGAAACAATCGTAACTCCCCAATTTCGAGCGATATCAATCAAAAAAGCATCGCAACAAAATTGGGTTGTCGATTCTTGAACATGCTAGGGTTTACAAAACTCGTAGGAATCAAGAATCGTTTTCAGATATATTACATCATCATTCTATTGATCGTCTCGACTCCTCGACGAGCGGAGTTTATTCACACATCATCACACAGAAAGCATTCAAGAATTGAAAAGATATCATGATGCAAGAATTTAAAGAAAACAAGATAAAAGAATATCACCTTTTATTTATATCAACAATTTGATTACAGTCGCTCATGAACTACAAGAGGAAGAACTAAATTGTCGATCTGGCGTTGCTTTTCTCCGTGAGTCATGGATCGGCTCGGACCACTTGCTCTGTTGAAGATCGGCTCCGCTCATAAAAGGTTGATGGGCTTCTTGCTTGATTTGGTACTCGGGATCTTGGCTTTTAATTGGAATTAGGGTTAGGGTTTCACAGAAGCCTTGTCACTAGACTTGTGGAAGAAGATGAAGAAAGAGAGTGAATGGATCTATTGAATGAATAGAATTCCAAGAGATCATCCTCTTTACAAGTGAGCCTAGGGTCTTATTTATAGATCTCCCAAACCCTAGGCCTAGGTTTGAAATTACAATTCCCTCCAAAAGTTTATTGAAAGACTTCTAGAAGTAGTTAGTTAGGCTTAGCTTAGGGTTTAAGCTAGGGTTTAGGGAGAAGTTTCTAGAATACAAGGCTAGTTTAGTGTAGATCCCAAAGCTTGCTGATCTGGCAGAAAGTTCTGGGTCTTTCTGGAAATTGTTGTGTCATTCTGAGCTGTAGGCATTGAGATAGAAGTTGTGGTGCAAAGCTGAGGTTGTGAAGTCGAAAAGCCGCCGCGGTTCCGCCGCATTAGCTGGCTTAGGCCGCGGAACCGCGGCCATTTTGGCTCCTTGGGGCTTCATTTTTCTGGTGTTGGCTTCTGCTGTATTTTGATGTATTTTCTGATATGTTAAATCTCTGAATGCCTTTTAAATCATTCCCAGATTCCAAATCCTTGAGTTGGCGTATCTTTTAGCGGTGTAGATTTGAGCAAACTTCTGATTTTCCTGCACGGATTTCGAAACACAAGTTGCGATATATAGGAATGATGCCATGCTATGAAATGCAGTCAATTTCCCTAGAAATGCCGGTTTTAAGGTCTAACACATGTAATCTGATATTTTGCGACAGATTTGCTAATATGTGAAATATGAATGCCGAACACTTCTATATGAATGCAAATGATGAGGAAATTGCCGGCTAAAAGATGCAATATTTTCGACTAATCAGGACTCTAAAGACTCGATAGTACGCTGGCAGTGGGTTTAACCACATGTCCGTCAATGGCACTAGCTGTACGTAACGGCAACCCAGGTACGTGTCGAAAAGGAGGCCGACGAGCGAACTCGTCCGTAACCCCTACTGAGCCTGTCCGTGACAATATCCGTGCAGTCCGATCTGTTCGTCTGAGAGTATCACATGTATGGTCTAGGGAGGTGGTGAAGGTCAGACCCCTAATAACAGTACAAGTCGTGCCGGTGTAGCTCTAGACCATCCGAGAATCTACTGGTCAGTCCACCAGTAATTCTCTATCAGCCCTGGCCAGGGACTTATGGTAATGACCAACCGATCACGGCACGATATCGACTCCCTATACCGGGAGAGACGAATCCCCAACAGTCGCTCACTGCCTCCATGTGGCTCGGGATTGTACCCAACTAAAACCTGTTTGCACGACTACTTTGAGTCGTGGTAGGGTAGTAATCAAAGTACAGTGGGAACTCACACGAGACAAATGTAGGGTTCCTAGGCACCCTAATGAGGTCTCACAAGGCATCAACCATGCCAATTTCAAATTTGAACGTGCCGAGAAACCCTAAACTACGGATCGTCGGCTAGATGTTTAGGCGAAAATGAAACTAGTTAACAGCTTAACTAAAATTTAAACGGAAATACAACCTTTGTAGATCCGGTGCTCCACCTCCATAGCTCCGCAATGAAGACCTCTCGCTGTCCAAACAAATTCCGGGCTCTAGCGTCGGCTTCATCGGAGAATAGGCGAGCTAGGTCGTCGATGTCCATGCCGAAGATGATCTACGTCGAGGCATCGCTAAATCAAGCTCCACCTTCACCAAGTCATGAAAACTTGTGAAGGAAACACACTCTACTACTTGGCAAGAGGTAGAGGATGAAGAAATAGGAAGTGGGTAGACTTTAGAATTGGATTTCTCACTCATTTCCATCAATCACCATTGATGGAGCTTAGTTTCTCTTCTTGAAGAAGAAGAAGAAGAAGATGATAATGTTATGATAAGTTTTTTTTAAAAGAAAATAATAAGAATACTTATCATCTCCTAACCCTAGTTAAGTGTAGAGAGTAGACCATGGTTTGATTAAATGGTTAGGGTTAAGCATGAAGACAAAATGGTTACAAAGTCAAACCTTCATGAAGATTCAACTACAAAACAAATCAAGCCACCATTTTATATTCATGCCATTTATTTTCCAAAAAGAATAAACAAATTAATAAATGAATAAATAAGTAATGGATAAATAAAACCCTAATCATTAGTATAACCATGGTTTATTCTTTACACTTAACCAAGTAAACATGCATCATCAAACATGATACAATCATGTGCACAAAACTATATCGAATATACAATGTGCACATCCGAACGAGAAAATCCATCTTAAAGTGAACCAATACTAGTTAATGCAAAGTAATATATCAAATATATAATTATGCATTAAATCATTAAATCAACACTTGATTCAATGATCCGGTCATGTCGCACATAACCGACTGGTATCATTAGTAACAACTTATCGAATCAACACTTGATCCGATAACCCGGCTATATCACATATAACCGATCAATGTCACATCGCGAGAATCGAATACAGTATCACATACTGGTATTATTCTCGGTCCCGCACATATCTCATATGCGCTCCTATTTCGTTTCGCTTGAGCCAGGAAACCTCTGTGTAGGACTCTAAAGACTCGTCAATACGCCGGCAGCAGGTGATGATCATATCAAACACCCACAAGCCGCAAGCGGTCTGCTAAACGTAACGGCCACCCGGGTATTGAGCGATCTGAAGATCGACGAGCAAGCCCGCTCACACTCCAGTGAATCCAACCAGTAACACTACCGTACAGTCCGGTCTGATCGTCTGATATGTCGCATATCTCGCCTAGGGGTGGTAAACGTCAGACCCCAATAGCTCGATAAGTCGTGTCGATATGAGGTCTATAACAATTCAAGAAACTACTGGTAATACTTACCAGTAAATCTCAGCAACCCTGGCCAGGAATTTCCTGTTATAGCCAATCGAACACAGCGCAACATCAACCCCCTATACCGGGAGAGACGAATCCCCTCCTATCGCTCATTGCCTCCATGTGATTCGGGACTGTACCCAAAAACCACCGTTTTGCACGCCCTCTTGGACGTGGTAAGATGGAAATCAAAGCACAGTGGGAACCACACAAGACTCTATGACGATCTCGGGTCAACAGACTACTCTGTACCAGTGTCACCAGAGAACTGCCATCTGACATGAGGTATAATACCATCTGGGAATTCTCGGCGAGTCCGTCCAGTGTACCCAGTCTCTACTGAGCACCCGTATATCATCTCTGATGTCAAACACCAATGGATATGGGATCATCCATCGCCCATCTATATGGGTCAAGAAGGTACACGCAAGTCTACTCTGGTATATCGATGCCCCATCTCGATACACCCACGACTAGGGACTTTGAAGGATGTACTTATGGACTACCATGTCCCTACTAGTATGATCCGCATCATAGTCCAGGTAGTTAAGCACACATCCTAAGGGCTTTACCAACATGTAACAGGGAGACAATCAGTGTACACGTTAAGGTAAAGATCAACCAGATAGCATACTATCATGTCGAGCAAGAAAGTCCTCCCTATATATGTCCCAGCATCCACTACAATATACATCCTATGTATAGTAATGGCCTCTAGGGCATACATATAACTAACAATCTCCCACTTGCACTAGGGCCATCTGATAGCAGTGGGTGCAGTATCTCATACTCAACCATCCTATAAAAGTCTCTCTCTGGGAACAGGCCTTTGTGAGTGGATCCGCTGTGTTGTCCTCTGAGTCTACTCTCCTAACCTCGATCTCCCTGGAGATCAACCATCTCCATGATCAGGTGACACTGCCTTAGAATATGTCTGGATCACTGATGGGACGGACGTTCCTTGGCATAAGCCACAACTCTATTGTCTCACAATGGTAGGAACGTAGTTCATCTCATGAACCAATATACACCCAAACAGCCTCTTTGGTAGCATCTTAAGTAGCGATGTATCCTGCCTTTATCGTCTAGTATGTCACGGTATCTATCTTGGAACTCTTCCAATATACCGTCCCTTTACTGAGGGTTAAGACAATGCCTGTGACTGACACTCAGTCGTCTTTATCACCCTGGAACCCTTCCAGTGATTCTCCCCCGGATCGATTGATACCATCTCACTACAACTGGTGAGAATCCTAACATCCAATTAAATCTATCTCATAGATCCAAAACCCAGGATTTAGGAGGTATCATCTTGATCCTATATGGAGAATTATCGTGATATGCGGAGATTGATCGAGCGTAGCATAGGAAACTCCTTTCCTATCATGAGTATGTCATCCACGTACTCTACGAGGATCATCACCATACTCCCCACTACCTTTTTGTTTATACAAGGTTCATCTACCATTTTGATGATGTCAAACTCTTTGACTTATCCATCAAAACAGATGTTCCAACTCCGCGATGCCTGCTTTATCCTATAAAACATCTTGCACACGTTTCCACTGCTCCCACTGTCTACGAAGCCTTCTGGCTGTGTACTTATAGACGCTCTCTTCCAAATCATCATTTAGAAAAGCAGTCAAGACACCCAACCACCAGAGATCGTAGTCATGGTATGTAGCCGTGGTAAGTAGGATCTGGATGGACTTAAGCATAGCTCCTTAGAAAAAGGTTTCATCATAATCCACGCTTGGTCGATGACGAAAAGCTTTAACAAGTCTAGCTTTGAAAGTCTCAACTTTTCCATCTACACCAAGTAATCTTCTCAAGATATACTTGCTCCTGATGGGGATTTAACCCTTCAGATATAGCAACCAAAGTCCATACTTTGTTGGTGTATAAGGATTCCATCTCAGATCGCTAAACATTCAGCCATTCTTACAGAGTCTCACTCCTGATGGCCAGCTCGAAAATAGTTGGGTCATCATCTCATGATGCAATCGTCGCTCCCACTGTCATAGAGAAACCGAAGTATCTCTCAGGTGGGTGAGGAACCCTACTAGATCGGCGGAGAGGCTGAGGTTCGTTGGAATCTACTGAATCCTTTGGTTCTACCAAATCATCTGCTGTGGCTTGTATAGCTGGAACATTCCAGTGATACATAACAGACCTTGCCTCGAGCTTGTCCGGATTATGCTTTTACACATAGCTCGGACAATCCCAAATCTTAACTAACTTAAGATATGGGCTCTTCCCATTCCATATCACATATGAAATGGTAGGCAGTGATTTGATTCGAACCCTATTCAATAGGTATGCAGCTTCTCAAGTGCATAACTCCCAAAATAGGAAACAGGTAACTCAGTATTACTCATCATAGAGCACACCTTATCACATAGGGTGTGATTGCTCCGCCCCGATATACCATCGTGCTATGGTGTATACGGAAGAGTAATGCCGAGAGAGAATCTCATTCTCCTTTAAAATAGTCGAGGATTTCCGTGCTCAAGTATTCTCCTCCTTGATCTTATCAAAGGACATAATACTTATACCCGTATCGGTTCTCTACTTCTAGCTTATATTCTGTGAATATCTCAAAAGGTTCGGACTCATGTTTCAACAGGAACATATGACTAAATCTTGAGAGATTATCAGAGAACGTAATGAAGTATAAAGAACCAGTCCTGGCATGTGTAGACAGGGGACCTACATACATCAGCATGTATCATCCCAAGAGTTTACTAACTCCTTCTCTGTTTCCAATAAACAGAGCTGGTGTCATTATATCTTTGTGACACGACTGGCAAGTTTCACAAGATGTAGATTCAAACTGATTTAAATATGCATCTACATGTAACTTCAGCTAGTCGGGTCGCATTGATATGACCTAGTCTACAATACCTCAAGAAGGATTCGTTCAGTTCTGAACTCTTCCTCTTGTGTGTGTTCCGTATACTAAAGAACTGTAGTTTGATTTAGAACATTAATGCTTTTAGATAACGTGCCTGAACCAATCAACTTTTGATATAGGAAATGTTCAAATCATTATCCAACAATACAAAATTTTATCATTTCTTTACTTAATAAAGAGACTGATATGATTTTGTATATCAGGTTCGGTATCTAATAACATTCGTTCAGAATCAATGTATTGTAATACAAGGTGACAGTGACCAACAGACTTGGCTGCAACTCTTGCCCCGTTTTCTGTCTCATGAAACTTATCACCCGTTCTCAGTCCTCTACCTTTCTGTAGCCCTATGTAACAGATTACATATCTGGGATCCTGATCTGGTATCACATACCCAGGATGCGGAGGATACTGAGAAATAGTTCTGTATAATGAACACACCCGAAGATGATGCATCAACATGCACTCTCTTCGTTTGGGCGGCACGGGAATTCTGGTAATCCCCAATTTCCTGTTCTGTCTTATAACAATTATAAGTTGGAGCGGGACCAACGTTCCCCAGCTCAGTATAACAAGCGGGTTCGGTCAATATCCGTATTATTATCTTGATTAAGGCGTGATATGGTCTCTACCTGGAGAGAGAGAGAAGAAAACACTCAGCGTGCGCTCTTTCAAGAATAGATTGGTTATTATTTTATCTAATCAGGATGGCTCCCACTGCTTTTTATCAAATCTTCCTTCAAACCTTAAAAGGAAAGACTAGCCGGGATTAATTACACACTACAAGTTCGCAAATCTTTCAGCCAGGCCAGTGTCGGTACTTTGAGGGAGGTCCCCCGTGCTTTCGCACGAACCTAATTAATGTAAACCTCATTTTCCCAGAGGCGTAACCCCGTTGACACCTTTCTAGACACCTACTTGATCGGCTAATTGTAATGTGTAAAACTCTCCCAGGAATAACTCTTACTCGCAGTGGGTATCGGGATCCAACTATCTCATAGAAGGTATGCAATCTCATTGCAAATTTCAACACTTGAAATTCCCGATAATATTTTGCCCCTAGCGTCCTATGACCTTGACAGAGGTCAACAAACCATAGGCTGCTAGTCAAGTTCAACCCGTCATTTCCTGATTGAAGTAAACCCACCCGCACGACCCTTGACAGAGGTCAACAAGGTCGCACGACTACCCTAAATCAATCACATCATATGCTTATGCAGATAAGCACTAATCAGCTACCGCACACTACGCCTTGACAGAGGTCAAGAAACGCAGCACGAATACTAACCAGTACATATCTGAAATGACGGAGGGCTACGACAGGTTTTTCTGAAAACCTATTGCGTAATGAACTTGATATCGTTGTAGAATCAAATGATTTTAAAATGGAGTGCTTTTGAGGCTTTTCTAGTTTTGCTAAAGGAGTCACTCCCGGTGAAGGGATCATCGGTCCTTTCCTCGTCGATTGAGGTGCGGAATATATCATATATATCACTGTGCAAAGCAAAAACACTTAAAAGCAATCAAAATTCAAACCGAGTGTGTAGCATCTGCCAGTTATTGCTAAAGGAGTCACTCCCGGTGAAGGGATCTCGGTCCTTTCCTCATCGAATAAGGTGCAGGATATATCACATATACCTCTGTGCAAAGCAAGAACTGTAGCTACCCGTTTTATTTTGAAATTCGATTCTACAACATCTTAGGTTTCTTTTATTTCATTAATCACATTAATGAAGTCCCATCATTTAAGTACCTAAACATCACAGATAAATACGACGTACACTTATGCCATCCGCATTCGCCTCGATGTCCCCTCGTGCACCGTTAGGTTAGGTAACTAACGGCAGAGCGGGGCAGGGCTAGCACGGGTGTAAAACATAAGTAACGCCTATATAATATATCATATATACTATATACAGTATCTATCACAGAACATATCACATGATCACATCACAGATATCGCAGCAGAAGAATCATATGAAATATTGGATATACTAGGACGTCCGTGTTTTCAATACGAGCCACTATAAAACACGGATTCCACGGTCGTGATGAATAGCCAAACCCACACCCCTAGACCCCTACGAGAGCGGCAAGCAACCCTACCAATTCTATAGTTAGGAGACCCGGACTCGACTCCTCGAGTTGGTCTCCCACTGGACTCCAGAACCCGGTTACTTGTGCCCTCCTCCTTGGGTCTATCCTAGTGCGGAAAAGTAAATAATATACAACAACGGTGACAACTTCCACAACCTGGAAGTGCCCCAATAAAAGAATATTACATACAAGTTTTTACATGAATGAAAATGAAAAACACTCATCTCACATAAAAACCCCCGGCTATTCAAACACGACGATCCAATATAACATATCCAGCAACACATAACATCACATGTCATCAACGTAAGTAAATATGCGCATCCCAATTGTCGTTGACATATAGCAACGAAAACGGCGATATCACATATTACACTTACGGTCACAGAAAAGAAAGTGTAAAACTACAACAGTTGGAATCCGCAACTTGCATAGACATCGCATGCCTAATCAAATGAATTACTTAGACATCGCATGCCTAAAAATTATAAACCCCGCATTTTAGTCTCATTATCGAAAACACTTTTCAATATCAACTCGGGCAATTCAACAAGATTCCCGAAAAACTGATCGAATGCTCTTCGCAAACTTTAGTAGGCGGCCGCACCCCTGATACCGTCGACGAAGTGCACCAAGGCGGAACACCGCTGCCGCGAGCACCCGAACGGATGCTTTCGGCGACGGGGTTCTCCTGCAGTCACTTGGTCGGGGCTATGGAGTGAGGCTGTCTATTAAGTTTACCCGGCGAGTATCCGCGTACGCTACTTGATTGCGACGGACTTTTGATCACATCAAAATTCCGTGGCAACCGATCAAGTGAGACTAAATTGTTAGATTTACAACATTCATTCAGTTATCTCATAACTTATTGTGAATTCCAATTATTGTATCCCATTCCGGATAAATAGAAAATGTTAAACTTTCCGATCGAACAATCGAACACCCAAGTTTTCCCGATACAGATCAACACATGAAACAAGTCTAACAACATTCAGTTCGTGCCTCAGTACCAACGGTCCAGCCGTAGAAGGGTCAAGCCAACGCCTCACATGTGGCACGCCGTACTGCCCCAAACCCGAAGGTTCAAAGGGCAGTTCAAGACGGTCACATAATCGAGTTAAGGTTTGTTGTCTTCTAGAGGGTCCATCGCGTTACTTATACTACTTAGAACGTCGTTAAACTACGGAAAAATCCAACACTTAGAAATTTCCCGATAGGGGAAAAATTGGGTATTTATATCCGGTCGAACTTTTTAACATATTCTAAAAATTTATCCGGAAAGCCACATAGACAAAATTTGATACTCCGATCGAAACACCGAATCTCCAAAACAACTGCAGAAAATTCAACTCTTGAATAAATATTAAAAATTCCCAGAAAATCCAGCATAATAAAATAGGAGTTACTGTGCAAACAGTAATTGATGATGTCAGCATATGGCCGCGGAACCGCCGCAGAAGCCAAGCTTCTGCCGCGGTTCCGCCGCATGTTGTACAGTTCATCAGAAACTTTTTGCGCCGTAATTCTTAGATTTCCCTGCTGAATTTTTTAGCAATTTTTAATTTGGAAAAATCCACGTTTTTGAAAAAAGGACTTAGAGCATTTTTGTGATCGGGTTTCGGGTTCGTTCGGACTTCAAACTTCGTCTAAACTTCGCCAAAGGCTCTAGCTAGGCTCTGATACCACTGTAGGATTCCTAGGCACCCTAATGAGGTCTCACAAGGCATCAACCATGCCAATTTCAAATTTGAACGTGCCGAGAAACCCTAAACTACGGATCGTCGGCTAGATGTTTAGGCGAAAATGAAACTAGTTAACAGCTTAACTAAAGTTTAAACGGAAATACAACCTTTGTAGATCCGGTGCTCCACCTTCATAGCTCCGCAATGAAGACCTCTCGCTGTCCAAACAAATTCCGGGCTCTAGCGTCGGCTTCATCGGAGAATAGGCGAGCTAGGTCGTCGATGTCCATGCCGAAGATGATTTACGTCGAGGCATCGCTAAATCAAGCTCCACCTTCACCAAGTCATGAAAACTTGTGAAGGAAACACACTCTACTACTTGGCAAGAGGTAGAGGATGAAGAAATAGGAAGTGGGTAGACTTTAGAATTGGATTTCTCAATCATTTCCATCAATCACCATTGATGGAGCTTAGTTTCTCATCTTGAAGAAGAAGAAGAAGAAGAAGAAGAAGAAGATGATAATGTTATGATAAGTTTTTTTAAAAAGAAAATAATAAGAATACTTATCATCTCCTAACCCTAGTTAAGTGTAGAGAGTAGACCATGGTTTGATTAAATGGTTAGGGTTAAGCATGAAGACAAAATGGTTACAAAGTCAAACCTTCATGAAGATTCAACTACAAAACAAATCAAGCCACCATTTTATATTCATGCCATTTATTTTCCAAAAAGAATAAAAAAATTAATAAATGAATAAATAAGTAATGGATAAATAAAACCCTAATCATTAGTATAACCATGGTTTATTCTTTACACTTAACCAAGTAAACATGCATCATCAAACATGATACAATCATGTGCACAAAACTATATCGAATATACAATGTGCACATCCGAGCGAGAAAATCCATCTTAAAGTGAACCAATACTAGTTAATGCAAAGTAATATATCAAATATATAATTATGCATTAAATCATTAAATCAACATTTGATTCAATGATCCGGTCATGTCGCACATAACCGACTGGTATCATTAGTAACAACTTATCGAATCAACACTTGATCCGATAACCCGGCTATATCACATATAACCGATCAATGTCACATCGCGAGAATCGAATACAGTATCACATACTGGTATTATTCTCGGTCCCGCACATATCTCATATGCGCTCCTATTTCGTTTCGCTTGAGCCAGGAAACCTCTGTGTAGGACTCTAAAGACTCGTCAATACGCTGGCAGCAGGTGATGATCATATCAAACACCCACAAGCCGCAAGCGGTCTGCTAAACGTAACGGCCACCCGGGTATTGAGCGATCTGAAGATCGACGAGCAAGCCCGCTCACACTCCAGTGAATCCAACCAGTAACACTACCGTACAGTCCGGTCTGATCGTCTGATATGTCGCATATCTCGCCTAGGGGTGGTAAACGTCAGACCCCAATAGCTCGATAAGTCGTGTCGATATGAGGTCTATAACGATTCGAGAAACTACTGGTAACACTTACCAGTAAATCTCAGCAACCCTGGCCAGGGATTTCCTGTTATAGCCAATCGAACACAGCGCAACATCAACCCCCTATACCGGGAGAGACGAATCCCCTCCTATCGCTCATTGCCTCCATGTGATTCGGGACTGTACCCAAAAACCACCGTTTTGCACGCTCTCTTGGACGTGGTAAGATGGAAATCAAAGCACAGTGGGAACCACACAAGACTCTATGACGATCTCGGGTCAACAGACTACTCTGTACCAGTGTCACCAGAGAACTGCCATCTGACGTGAGGTATATTACCATCTGGGAGTTCTCGGCGAGTCCGTCCAGTGTACCCAGTCTCTACTGATCACCCGTATATCATCTCTGATGTCAAACACCAATGGATATGGGATCATCCATCGCCCATCTGTATGGGTCGAGAAGGTACATGCTAGTCTACTCTGGTATATCGATGCCCCATCTCGATACACCCACGACTAGGGACTTTGAAGGTGTACTTATGGACTACCATGTCCCCATTAGTATGATCCGCATCATAGTCCAGGTAGTCAAGCACACATCCTAAGGGCTTTACCAACATGTAACAAAGAGACAATCAGTGTACACGTTAAGGTAAAGATCAACCAGATAGCATACTATCATGTCGAGCAAGAAAGTCCTCCCTATATATGTCCCAGCATCCACTACAATATACATCCTATGTATAGTAATGGCCTCTAGGGCATACATATAACTAACAACAAATGACGACCTCAAGTCGACAGACTATCTGCACACATGTCACTTGAGAACTGCTATCTGACGTTAGGTATAATACCATCCAGCTAGTTCTCGGCGAGTCCTGTCCGGTGTACTCACACTCAGTGAGCATCTGTATACAATCTTAGGTGCACATCACCAATGGCTGCGGGGTCAATCCATCGCCCCTCGTCAGGGTCTAGATTTGTATACACTAGTCTACTCTGGAGCATCGATGCCCAGTCTCGATACTCCTGTGACTAGGGACATTTAACGATGTGCCTATTGACTATCCAGCTCCCACAAGTATGACTGCCATCACAACGCCGGTAGTCAGGCAAACACCTTACGTGCTTTGTCAACATGTATATAAATACAAAGTAAAATATATCACACGTTAAGATAAAAACAAACCAAATAGCGTACTATCATATCAAGCAAGATTGTCATGTACATACATATCCCTAGCATCTTATACAATGAAGGCCTCTAGGGCATATATATCCAACACATAGCCCTAGAATGATTGCGGTAACTCCGCGTTACTCATCATGGAACGTATCATATCGAATAAGGTTTGGTTCCGTCTCTCCAATACACCGTTGTGGTGTGGTGTGTATGGAAGAGTAAGCTGAGAGAGAATTCCATTCTCTTTTAGGTAATGCAGGAACTCGGCATTCATGTATTCACCACCTCGATCAGATCTTAGTATCTTTATACTTTTGTCGGTTTTTTTTCCACTTCATTCTTATATTCTCGGAATTTCTCAAAGACCTCGAATTTATGTTTCATCAAGAAGACATGTCCATACCTAGAGAAATCATCCGTAAAAGTAATGAAATAGGAATAACTACTTCTTTCATGTGTAGACATTGGACCACACACGTCGCTGCGTATGAGTCCCAATAGCTCACTCGCTCTTATTCCGTGTCCAGTGAACGGAGTTTTTGTCATCTTTCTTTTGAGACATGATTGACAGGTTGCATAAGATTGATATTCGAACGGATCCAAATAACCTTCTTTATGTAACTTGGTCAACCTTGTTTCATTGATGTGACCCAGTCTACAATGCCATAAGAAAGCTTGATTTAATTCTGGAGTCTTTCTTTTATGTGTGTTCTGGACCCAATCAGACCATGATTAAGGTGGATGTTTACAATATCTCTTATAAATGTAAAATCATAACCTTCTTTAGATAATAGAGATACAGAAATGATATTACAAGTCAAACTAGGTACATAAAAACAGTTGCGCAAAACGAAAATATGTCCACTCGTCAATCCAAGTTGATATTCCCCTACGGACACAACATCCATGCTCGCTCCGTTAGCAACCCTGAGGGTCATATTACCGGTCTTCAGAACTCTACGGCTTCTCAGTGCCTGCAAAGAATTATAGATATGAGATCCTGATCCAGTATCCAATACCCAGGAAGTATAGTTGATTGACAAACAGTTTTCAATTACAAACACACCAGAAGCCGAAGCACAACTTGCTTCGGGTCCTGGTTTTTGGCTCTCCAAGCCCTACAATCTTTCTTCTAATGGCCCTTTTTATGACAGCAGAAGCATTCTTCCTTCCCTACTGTAGGCCCTGCAACTTTTGCCTTGCCCTTTGCTTCTACCTTACTAACACCGCCTCTCGGCTTGGTGGGGGCCTTCTTCTTCTTTCCTTTGGCTTTCGCCTTGGATCTAGAAGAGGAAGCTCCACCAACAAGCAGAGCGGGTGTTTCCCTGGATTTCTTCAGGGTGTCACCCTCAGCACTCCTCAACATGTTGAGAAGTTCCGGAAGTTCAACTTCTTTACCTTGAATATTAAAATTCAAGATAAACTGGGCGTAGGTGGAAGGAAGGGACTGGAGAATCAAGTTTGTATACAGCTCGTTCTCTAACATGGTCCCAAAGTCCGCGAGCTCCTCAATGTAGCCAATCATCTTAAGGACGTGTTCCCCTACAGATGACCCGACAGACAACCTCTCCTGAAATAGCTTCTTCGAGGTCTCGTATCTTGCGATATGAGATTACTCTCCATATAATTCCTTGGTATTGTGGAATATGGATTCAAGATCCATATTCTCATGCCGCCTCTGGTGTTCATTGTCCATGGAGGCCAGCATGAGGCACTTGGCTTTTGCACAATCAATTTCCCAGGTATTATAGATTTCCCTATCCGCGACGCTGGAATCTGGACCTGGGACGGCGAGGGCTTTAGTAGTAAGAACATAGCCCAATTTGTCATAAGTGATTGCCATCTTGACATTCCTGAACTAATCTTTATAGTTTGGCCCTGTCAATATATTTTTATCTAGTCGTAACATAAGGTCCATCATATTTGGTCGCTGCAATTAGGAGAGAGAGAAGAAACATTTTAGCATGACGCTCTTGCAAATTTAGCTTGGTTTTTAGTTTATCTAAACATGATGACTCCCACCGTTTCTCGAATCCTTCTTCAAACTATAAAAGAAGAATTAGTCAGGATTAATCTCACTGTACAATACTTGCTTAACCGTTCAGCCAGTCCAGTGTCGGTACTTCGAGGGAGGTTTTACGACGCTTTCGCGAAGTTCCTTAATTAAATAACCTCTTATCCTCGGGGGTGTAGCCCCACTAACACCTTTCTAGACACCTACTTGGTTTATAGCATTGATCGTTAAGTGAAAAAATCTCCCGAGGAGTAGCATATACTCACAGTAGGATCGGGATTCAAATATCATCGTGTGATAAAGTCGAAGGAATCCAACCAAAATTATCACACTCCAAATGCTATGCGACACCAGCAAGTTTCAGTTTCTTTACAAACTCCCAATGTGGATTTTTGCCCTATGCTCTTATGACCTTGATGAAGGCCAACATATTATAAGTCACATGTCAAGTTCTACCTGTCACTGTCCAGGTTAATTTGAACCCACCCGTACATACCCTTGATGAAGGACAAAATAGTAGTACGACTGTCACAAACTAACGCATCTATCTATGCTACAGATGAATATTTAGCTGCTACCAATCACTATGCCTTGGCGATGGTCAAAACACATAGCTTGAATGCTACTGAATATCCAACTGAAATGACGGAGGGCTACGAATGGTTTTAGCAAAACCGTGAATGTAGTGAACTTGATATAATCAAAGGAACTTGATAGCTTTTAAAAGGAGTGGTTTAAGCTCCACATTTTAAAAGTTATGCTGTTTTGAAAAAACCGAGTGGTTTTATAATTGTTCCAACGATTCAGCTTTTGTTTGTTTTCTTTGCATTAATGTAAAGTAGTCCCATCAATTAACCTACCATTGCAGAGAAAAACGAAAATACAACGTACGCTTATGCCATCCACATTCCCCACGGGGCCCCGTCATTACCCGTTAGGTTACTTAACAAACGACAGAGCGGGGCTGGACTAGAGCGGATGCAAAACATAAGCAACGTCTACTAGATATCATATATAGATATATGTATGGTTACTAGGCACTGTCACAAGGGTCTATAAGGTATCAACCATGCCATATTTAAAATTTACATATGCCGAACAACCCAAAGCAAGGATCTTTGCTAGATAATTAGGCTTAACAAAGCATGTAAATATCTTTACATCTAAGAGAGAGGGATTACAACCTTTGCAGTCCGCTCCTTCGCTTCATAAGCTTCGATTAGTAGTCCCTTCGCCGTGATCCATGATCTCCCGGACTCAAGAGAGTCTTCACAAGCCGAACGATCCATGCTTGCTAGAAGTCTTCCTTTTCGAAGATGATCTACCTTGAAGAATCTTTAACTCAAGCTCTCACTTCTCTAATCAAGTATTAGAGAAATGAACACCCTAATCTAAGTGGCTAGAATAGATGAAGATGATGAAGTAGGAATTTAGCTCTCTTTTGTTTTCAAATTCTCACACTAATTCATCACAAAACCAAAAGCTTGAAAGCTTTCAAGGAGGAAGAAGAAGATGAAGTCTTTTGTGATGAATAATGAATCGTTACTATGGTTACCGAACAACCTTGAGTTAATAATATCAAGTATTAACTCATGTAGAGAATAGACTAGGGTTAAGGGTTTGGGTTGGGTTAAATAATATCTCCAAAATATCAACACATAATATCTTAGCTTAAAACAAAACAAAAGCTTCTAGAAGTTTCAAGAAAATGCTAACCCAAATCAAACCCTAACCATGTTTAATCTCCATAAATCATGTTGCATTAGTAATCACAACTTGTTACAATATTATATATCACATATATAATATATTTTTGTAACAAAAAAAATACAATTAACATATATCGCATATATATCAATGTATTATCCGAGTGAGAAAATGAATCAATAAAGCGAGCCTATATCAGTTAATGTAATATATCATATATATAATTATACATTAAATTATCGAATCAACACTTGATCCGACAATCCGACTATTTCTCAAATAACCGACTAATATAATCTGTATTAGTTCATTGAATCAACACTTGATCCGATGACTCGGCTATATCACATATACCTCGCGAGAATAGAATACGGTATCTCATATCGTATTATCCTCGGTTCTGCACATATCACATATGTACTTCTACTCCATTTTACCTGAGTCAAGAAACCTCTGTGTAGGACTCTAAAGAATCGTCAATACGCCGGCAGTAGGTGATGATCATATCAAACACCCACAAGCTGCAAGTGGTCAGCTAAACGTAACATCCATCCAGGTATTGATCGATCAGAAGATCAACAAGAAAGCCAGTACATTCTCCTGTGAATCCATTCAGTAACACCACCGTACAGTCCGGTCTCTTCGTCTGATATGTCGCATATCCAGTCTAGGGGTGGTATACGTCAAACCCCAGTAACCGATAAGTCCTGTCGATGTGAGGCTCATAACATGTCGAGAAACTACTGATAACACTTACCAGTAGCACTCTATATCAGCCGTGGCCAGGGACTTCTAGTTATAACCAATCGAACACAGCACAACATCAACTCCCTATACCGGGAGAGACGAATCCCCTCCTATCGCTCATTGCCTCTATGTTATTCGGGACTGTACCCAAAAGCCACCGTTTTGCATGCTCTCTTGGACATGGTAAGGTGGAAATCAAAGCACAGTGGGAATCACACAAGACTCTATGACGATCTCGGGTCTATAGACTACCCTGTACCAGTGTCACCAGAGAACTGCCATCTGACGTGAGGTATAATACCATCTGGGAGTTCTCGGCGAGTCCGTTCAGTGTACCCAGTCTCCACTGAGCACCCGTACACCATCTTTGATGTCAAACACCGATGGATATGGGATCATCCATCGCCCATCATATGGGTCAAGATACGTATACGCTAGTCTACTCTGGTGTATCGATGCCCTGTCTCGATACGCCCTCGACTAGGAACAATTATAGGATGTACTCATAGACTACCGTGGCCCCACTAGTATGATCTCATCATAGTCCCAGTAGTCGAGTACATATCCTAAGGGCTTTATCAACATGTGAGAGCAAGACAGTAAACTAATACAAGTCAACATGTTAAGAAAAAGTGAAACCAAATAGCATACTATCATGTCGAGCAAGAAAGTCCTCTCTATATATATCCAAGCAACCACTATAATATACATCATATGTACAGCAATTGTAGGGTTCCTAGGCACACTATAGAGGTCTCACATTGGAACTCAAGTTGCCATTAATGGCATCAAGCTTTTTCTTGTGAAGATGAAGAAGAAGATGAAGCTAGAATTATGATAAGTGTTTAGTTAAAATGAATAATAATTCAATACTTATCATAAGCTAACTAAGGTTAAGTGTAGAGAATAGACCATGGTTACTTGGATGAGTTAGGGTTAAACATGAAGACAAGAATGGTTACAAAAGTCAAAGCTTCATGAAGCTTCAACTTAAAACAAAGAAAGCCACTATTCTCATCATAATCCTTTTCAAATAAATAAATAAATAAATAAATGAATATGCAAAACCCTAATCAACACTTAACCATGGTTTTAATTCTTTACACTTAACAAAATGATCAAGTATCATCAAACATGATACAAATATGTGTACAAAAGTATATCACATATACTTCTTGCACATCAAGTAAGAAAATCCATATAAAGTGAACTAATACTAGCTAATGCAAAGTAATATATCAAATATATAATTATACATTAAATCATTAAATCAACACTTGACTTAACGATCCGGTCATATCGCATATAACCGACTAGTATCCTATGTATCGGCTTATCGAATCAATGATTCGATAACTAGGTCACATCGAATATAACCAATCGATACATCCATCGCGAGAATGAAATACGGTATCACATACACGTATTATTCTCGGTCCTGCACATATCTCATATGCGCTCCTATTTCGTTTCGCTTGAGCCAGGAAACCTCTGTGTAGGACTCTAAAGACTCGTCAATACGCCGGTAGCAGATGATGATCATATCAAGCACCCACAAGCCGCAGGCGGTCTGCTAAACGTAACGGCCATCCGGGTATTGAACGATCAGAAGATCGACGAGCTAGCCCGCTCACACTCCTGTGAATCCAACCGGTAACACTTACCATACAGTCCGGCCTGTTCGTCTGATATGTCGCATATCAAGTCTAGGGGTGGTATACGTCAGACCCCAATAACCGATAAGTCGTGCCGATGTGAGGCTCATAACGGCTCGAGAAACTACTGGTAACACTTACCAGCAAATCTCTGATCAGCCCTGGCCAGGGACTTCCCTGTTACGGCCAATCAAGCACAGCGCAACATCAACCCCCAATACCGGGAGAGACGAAACCCCTCCTATCGCTCATTGCCTCCATGTGACTCGGGACTGTACCCAAAGACCACCGTTTTGCACGCCCTCATGGATGTGGTAAGGTGGAGATCAAAGCACAGTGGGAACCACACAAGACTCTATGACGATCTCGGGTCTACAGACTAACCTGTACAAGTGTCACCTGAGAACTGCCATCTGACGTGAGGTATAATACCATCTGGGAGTTCTCGGCGAGTCCGTCCAGTGTACCCAGTCTCCACTGAGCACCCGTATACCATCTCTGATGTCAAACACCAATGGATATAGGATCATCCATCGCCCATCTCATGGGTCGAGAAGCGTATACGCTAGTCTACACTGGTATATCGATGCCCCGTCTCGATACACCTACGACTAGGGACCTTGAAGGATGTACCTATGGACTTCCATGTCCCCACTAGTATGATCTGAATCATAGTCCAGGTAGTCAAGTACACATCCTAAGGGCTTTACCAACATGTAACTATAAGACAGTATAAAGAGACAAGTGTACATGTTAAGATAAAGAGTAACCAGATAGCATACTATCATGTCGAGCAAGAAAGTCATCTCTATATATGTCCAAGCATCCAATATAATATACATCATCTGTACAATGCTGGCCTCTAGGGCATACATACAACTAACAATCTCCCACTTGCACTAGGGCCAGCTGCTGTAGTATCGCATACCGAGCTTCCCGAAGAGTCTCTCAAACTGTATCTGGGGAATGGCCTTCGTGAGTGGATCCGCCGTGTTGTTCTTCGTGTCAACCCTCCTGACCTCGATCTCCCGGCGATCAACTATCTCCCGGATCAGGTGATACCGCCTCAGAATATGTCTGGATCGCTGATGGGACCTGGGTTCCTTGGCCAAAGCCACCGCTCCATTGTTATCGCAATACAAAGGTATTGGATGCTCAATGGATAGAACCACTCCAAGTTCAGTAATGAACTTCTTGATCCAGACAGCTTCTTTAGCAGCATTGTTGGCAGCGATGTATTCAGCCTCCATCGTCGAGTCTGCCATGGTTTCCTGCTTGGAACTCTTCCATGTAACCGCCCCCCTCGTAAAGGGTAAAGACAAATCCCGACTGCGACTTAGAGTCGTCCTTATCACTCTGGAAGCTCGAATCGGTAAAGGACTCCACTTAGAGTTCTCCGTTACCATACACCAAGAGCATCTCTTTAGTCCTTCGTAAGTACTTGAGAATGCTCTTCACAGCTGTCCAGTGACTCTCTCCAGGATCAGCTTGATACCTGCTCACTACACTTAGTGAGTATGCTACATCGGGTCTGGTACATAGCATCGCATACATGATAGAACCTACAGCCGAAGCATAGGGTATCCCTTGCATGCGAGCTCTCTCCAAATCAGTCTTGGGAGACATCTCCAGAGATCGTGGGCAAGTTCCCACGCTTGGATTCTTCCATACTAAACCTCTTTAGTATGGTGTCAATGTACCTGGATTGGGACAATCCCAAAATCCGTTTGGATCTATCTCTATAGATCCTAATTCCCAATATGCAGGAGGCATCACCAAGATCTTTCATTGAGAATCTTTATGATAAGAAGAGCTTGACCGATTGCAGCATAGGAATATCATTTCCTATCAAGAGTATGTCATCCACGTACAATACGAGGAAGACAACCTTACTCTCTGCCACCTTCTTGTAAATACAAGGTTCATCTGGGTTTTTGACGAAATCAAACTCTTTGATAACGACGTCAAAGCAGATGTTCCAACTCCGCGATGCTTGCTTTAATCCATAAATGGATTTAAGCAGCTTGCACACCTTCCCGCTGCTCCCACTGTCTACGAAGCCCTCTGGCTGAGTCATGTACACGCACTCTTCTAAATCACCATTTAGAAAGGCGGTCTTAACATCCATTTGCCAGATTTCGTAGTCATGATACGCAGCGATGGCAAGCATGATCCAGATGGATTTAAGCATAGCCACTGGAGAAATGGTTTCGTCATAGTCCACACCTGGTCTTTGACGAAAACCCTTTGCTACAAGTCTAGCTTTGAAAGTCTCCACTTTCCCATCTACACCAAGTTTCTTCTTGAAGATCCACTTGCTCTCAATGGGTTTTACCCCTTCAGGAGCAACTTCCAAAGTCCATAATTTGTTGGTGTACATGGATTCCATCTCGGACCGCATAGCATCCAGCCATTTCACTGAGTCCCCACTCGTGATGGCCTGCTCGAAGCTAGTTGGGTCATCATCCTCCATGATGCAATCCTCGCTTCCACCGTCAATGAGAAAACCGTAGTATCTCTCAGGTGGACGAGAAACCCTACTAGATCGGCGGAGAGGCTGGGGTTCGTCGAGTGCTACTGAATCCTCTGGTTCTACCAAGTCTTCTGTTATAGTTTGTGTCGCTGGAACCTCTTCCAGTTCTACCTCAATGCCACTTGTCTGTTTCATAAGAAAACTCTTTTCTAAGAAGGTGGTATGTCGAGAAACAAACACTTTTTGTTCCTTGGAGTGGTAGAAGATATACCCTCGCGAATGTTTGGGATATCCAACAAACTTACATAGAACAGACCTTGCCTCGAGTTTGTCCGGATTTTGTGTCTTAACATAGGCCGGACAACCCCATATCTGAATAAAATTAAGACACGGTCTCTTACCATTCCATATCTCATATGGAGTGGTAGGCACAGATTTGGTTGGAACTCTATTCAATAGATATGCAGCAGTCTCCAGTGCATATCCCCAGAAGGAAATAGGTAACTCAGCTACACTCATCATAGAGCGCACCATATCTAATAGGGTGCGATTTCTCCGCTCCGATACACCGTTGTGCTGTGGTGTATAAGGAGGAGTAAGCTGAGAGAGAATCCCATTCTCTTTTAGATAATCTCTGAATTCGTTACTTAAGTATTCTCCTCCTCGATCAGATCGAAGGATCTTAATACTTTTGCCCGTTTGGTTCTCTACTTCTTGTTTATATTCTCTAAATTTCTCAAAAGCTTCTGATTTGTGTTTCATCAGGAACACATATCCGAATCTAGAGAGATCGTCAGTGAATGTAATGAAGTACAAAGAACCATCTCTGGCATGTGTAGACATGGGACCGCATACATCACTATGTATTAGTCCCAAGAGTTCGGTAACTCTTTCTCCGTGTCCCGTAAACGGAGTTTTGGTCATCTTGCCTTTGAGACATGACTGGCAAGTGTCATAAGATGAAAATTCAAACGGATTTAAATATCCATCCTTATGCAACTTAGCTAGTCGTGTCGCATTGATGTGACCCAGTCTACAATGCCATAAGAAGAATTCGTTCAGTTCAGAACTCTTCCTCTTGTGTGTGTTTTGTAAATTGAGGACTGTATTTTGATTTAGAATGAATATGCCATTATGTAATGAGCCTGATGCAATCAACTTTTGATCTAGGAATATGTTCATAACATTATCCTGTACTACAAAATTATATCCTTCTTTACTCAATAAAGAAACTGATATAATGTTGCACATCATGTTCGGTATATAATAGCACTCATTCAGAATCATAGTATCACCACTTGGTAATACTAGGTGATATTCGCCAACTGCTTTGGCTGCAACATTTGCACCATTCCCTACTTGAACGGAATGATCACCTTTTCCCAGTTCCCTATCTTTCCGTAGCCCATGTAACATCTTACATATGTGGGATCCTGATCCGGTATCTAATACCCAGGACGTAGGGTGAACTGAGAAACAGTTCTCAATGACAAACACATCCGAAGATGATGCATCATCATGCATGTTCTCCTTTTGGGCGGTGTGAGAATCCAGATATTCTCCTGTTTCCTGTTCATTCTTATAACACTTATAAGATAGAACGGGTTCAACGTTCCCCTGCACAGTATAACATGCGGGTTCGGTCAATACATCCATATTATTATCTTTATTAGGGCATGAAATGGTCGCTACCTGGAGAGAGAGAAGAAAACACTTTAGCGTATGCTCGTGCAAGATCAGATTGGTTATTATCTTATCTAATCAGGATGGCTCCCACTGATTTTTATCAAATCTTCCTTCAAACCCTAAAAGGAAAGATTAGCCGGGATTAATTACACACTACAAGTTCGCCAATCTTTCAGCCATGGCAGTGTCGGTACTTCGAGGGAGGTCCCCCGTGCTTTCGCACGAACCTAATTAATGTAAAACCTCGTTTTCCCAGAGGCGTAACCCCGTTGACACCTTTCTAGACACCTACTTGATCAGCTAATTGCAATGTGTAAAACTCTCCCAGGAGTAACTCTTACTCGCAGTGGGTATCGGGATCCAACTATCTCATAGAAGGTATGCAATCTCATTGCAAATTTCAACACTTGAAATTCCCGATAATATTTTGCCCCTAGCGTCCTATGACCTTGACGGAGGCCAAACAACCCATAGTCCGCTAGTCAAGTTCAACCCGTCATTTCCTGATTGAATTAAACCCACCCGCACGACCCTTGACGGAGGCCAAACAACGCCGTACGAATACCCTAATCCAATCGCATCATATGCAAGCAGATAAGCACTAGTTAGCTACCGTACACCGCGCCTTGACGGAGGCCAAACTACCGCAGCACGAATACTAACTGGTACTTATCTGAAATGACGGAGGGCTACGCAGGTTTTTCATAAAAACCATGAGCGTAATGAACTTGATATCGTTATAGAATCAAATGAAGTTTTGAAATGGAGTGATTTTGAGGCTTTTCTAGTTTTTCTAAAGGGGTCACTCCCGGTGAAGGGATCGTCGGCCCTTTCCTCGTCGAATGAGGTGCGGGATATATCATATATATCACTGTGCAAAGCAAAACTCAAAAACAATCAAAAGCAAACCGAGTGTGTAGCATATGCCAGTTATTGCTAAAGGAGTCACTCCCGGTGAAGGGATCTCGGTCCTTTCCTCATCGAAAAAGGTGCAGGGTATATCATATATACCGCTATGCAAAGCAAGAACTGTAGCTACCTGTTTTGTTTAAAATTTGATTCTACAACATCTTAGGTTTCTTTTCTTTCATTAATCAAATTAATGAAGTCCCATCATTTAAGTACCTAAACATCACAGATAAATATGACGTTCACTTATGCCATCCGCATTCGCCTCGATGTCCCCTCGTGCACCGTTAGGTTAGGTAACTAACGGCAGAGCGGGGCAGGGCTAGCGCGGGTGCAAAACATAAGTAACATCTATATAATATATCATATATACTATATACTGTATCTATCAGAGAACATCACATGATCACATCACAGATAACGCAGCAGAAGAAACATATGAAACATTGGATATACTAGGACGTCCGTGTTTTCAATACGAGCCAGTATAAAACACGGATTCCACGGTCGTGATGAATAGCCAATCCAACACCCCTAGACCCCTATGAGAGCTGCAAGCAACCCTACCAATTCTAGGGTTAGGAGACCCGGACTCGACTCCTCGAGTTGGTCTCCCACTGGACCCTAGAACCCGGTTACCTGTGCTCCCCTCCTTGGGTCTATCCTAGTGCAGAAAAGTAAATAATATACAAAGGGTGATAACTTCCGCAACCTGGAAGTGCCCCAATAAAAGAATATTACATACAAGTTTTTACATGAATGAAAATGAAAAACACTCATCTCACATAAAAACCCCCGGCTATTCAAACACGACAATCCAATATAACATATCCAGCAACACATAACATCACATGTCATCAACGTAAATAATATGCGCATCCCAATTGTCGTTGACATATAGCAACAAAACCGGCGATATCACATATTACACCTACGGTCACAGAAAAGAAAGTGTAAAACTACAACAGTTGGAATCCGCAATCTCTTTAGACATCACATGCCTAATCAAATGAAATACTTAGACATCACATGCCTAACAGTTATAAACCCCGCATTTTAGTCTCATTATCGAAAACTCTTTTCAATATCAAATGAAACTAAACCGCTAGATTTATAACATTCATTCAGTTATCTCATAACTGTTTGTGAATTCCAATTATTGTATCCCATTCCAGATAAACAGAAAATGTTAAAATTTCTGATCGAACAGTCGAATACCTAAGTTTTCCCGATACAGCTCAACACATGAAATAAGTCTAACAACATTCAGTTCGTGCCTCAGTACCAACGGTCCAGCCGTAGAAGGGTCAAGCCAACGCCTCACATGTGGCACGCCGTACTGCCCCAAACCCGAAGGTTCAAAGGGCAGTTCAAGACGGTCACATAATCGAGTTAAGGTTTGTTGTCTTCTAGAGGGACCATCGCGTTACTTGCACTACTCAGAACGTCCTTAAACCACAAAAAAATCCAACACTTGGATATTTTCCGGCAGGGGAAAGATTGGGTATTTACATCCGGTCGAACTTTTTAACATATTCTAAAATTATCCGGAAAACCACACAGACAAATTTGATAATCTGATCGAAACACCGAGTCCCCAATACAACCTAGAAAATTCAACTCTTGAATAAATATTAAAAATTTCCAGGAAAACCAGCACTGCAAAGAAAGAATTATAAGTCGATGTACAACACCCCAATACTATTGGGGAGGCGGAATTTTCAAAAACGAACTTGTTTAGTGAACAAACATCGACTAACCGCTTGAATCGAAGCTAAACGATAACTAACTTAAAACATAGAGTTTCTATGCTACTATATTTAGGGATTATACCTAACGAATCGTGTCCTTCGTCTTTGTGAACTCCTCCTCCTCCTCGGCCTTCTCGAAGTAGTAGACGATCCACCCGAGAGCTTTACTCCAAGATTAGCCTCTAAACTTGAGGCAACTAAACTTCTTTAAGTGCTAATCAAAGAAGCTAGGTGAAATATAGAGAGGGTTATGGATTAAGTAGTCTTACTAATCCTTGTACTCAACTCATGAGAGGGGAGGATTAGTGTTTGAAGAGGGAGAGCTTGAGGAGAGAGAAGATGATAAAGATAATGATATGAGAATAGTGAGATAACATGATATATATCAAGCATTTCTTTTTATCAAGAAAAGAATAAGAAATGAATTTAGCAACCATGCTTGATAATATCTAGTGATGATTCACTCCATGAGCCATTAAGCATTTATCATGCATTAATAACATGGATGAATCATCCATATGACTCACTAATCACATTCATTGCATATGCCACCTAAACCTCCTTAGTCACCATCTTCTAGAAGCTTCTCGCGCAATTATGAGAACGCCCCTCCTTTCCGCAAAAATACGGAAAAACTTTAGACTGTATAAATCCAATAACCGGATACCAGTAACTGGCTTAAACCAAAGCCGACTGGTAAAAACTGTCCGAAAGTCGTACGCGCGTAAACGCACGTATGCGTCTGAACCCTTGTCGTAAAACCATACGACCTCTATATCGTTTCGCCTGGAGTAGGGAAACTCTCTGTGTGGGACTCTAGAGACTCGACTACTACGCTGGCAGTGGGTTTAACCACAGACCGCAAGCAGCACTAGCTGTACGTAACGGTCCCCAGGTAGATGTCGATAAGAAGGCCGATGAGGGAACCCATCCGAACTCCTACTGAGTCTGATGTGACAATCTCCATACAGTCCGGTCCGTTCGTCCAAGACTATCGCATATCGGGCCTAGGGGGCGGCAAGCGTCAGTCCCCTAATAGCGGTATAAGTCGTGTCGGAGCGAAGCCCATTACACCTTGAGAAACTACTGGAACCTACCAGCAAATCTCGCTTGCTCTGGCCAGGGACTTTGCGTAATGGCTCTCTGACACAGCGCGATATCAACTCCCAATACCGGGAGAGACGAATCCTGTCTAACCGCTACTGCCTCCAAGTGCTCGGGACTGCACCCAACTGCTACCTGTTTGCATGACTCCTTTGAGCCGTGGTAGGGTAGCAATCTAAGAACAGTGGGACACACTCGAGACGAAGTAGCAGTGTCAAGTCTGTGGACTATGCTGTTCTCATGTCACCTGGGAACTGTTCACTGAAAACTGGTATAAAACCAACCAACAGTTCCCTGTGAGTCCTTTCCGGTGTACCCGTAACCTAACGAGCACCTGCATACTATCTCCAGTACGACGTACTGACGGCTGTGGGACAGACCATCTCCCCAACTGGGATGAGAAGCGTACACACTAGTCTACTCCGGAGTATCGATGCTCTGTCTCGATAATCCAACGACCAGGGACCTGAATAAGGATGTGCTTGTAGACTACCCAGCCCCCACTAGTGTGACTGCCATCACAACGCTGGTAGTCAAGCAAGATCCTAAGAGCTCTATCAATACGTACACTCACATATTAAGATAGAAAAACCAAGTAGCATACTACCATGTTTAGCAAGACTGTTATATACATGTGAATATCCTAAGCTTCCATTAAGTAATATACAAACTAGTATGATACAGTAATGGCCTTCTAGGGCATAAACACTAACAATCTCCCACTTGCACTAGGGCCATGTACTGGCGTATCGTAGACCGATGATCTCGAGTAGCCTCTCGAACTGAATCTGAGGTAGGGCCTTCGTGAATGGATCAGCAATGTTCTCTTCAGAAGCAACTCTCCGAACCTCGATCTCCTGACGCTCAATGATCTCCCTGATCAGGTGATACCGCCTTAAGATGTGTTTGGACTTCTGATGGGACCTTGGTTCCTTCGCTAAAGCTATAGCTCCGTTGTTGTCGCAATACAGAGGTATTGGATCAACTATGGTAGGAACCACCTGAAGTTCTGTTAGGAACTTCTTCATCCAGACTGCTTCTTTTGCGACATCGCAAGCAGCTATATACTCCGCTTCCATCGTCGAGTCAGCAACAGTGTCCTGCTTGGAGCTCTTCCAGCACACCGCCCCTCCATTGAGGGTAAAGACATAACCCGACATAGACTTGGAATCGTTCTTATTCTGGAAGCCGGAATCAGCAAAGGCCTCCAACCTGAGGTCTTTTCCGCCGTAAACCAAGAACATCTCCTTAGTCCTTCTCAGGTACTTGAGAATGTTCTTTACTGCTATCCAGTGCTTCTCCCCTGGGTCTGACTGATACCGGCTTACCACGCTTAGTGCTTAAGCTACATCTGGTCTGGTGCACAACATCGCATACATTATAGATCCTACCGCAGAAGCGTAGGGTATAATAGACATGCGTTCCCTTTCTAAATCAGTCTTGGGAGACATCTCTTTGGAGAGGGTGATTCCGTGACAAGCCGGTAGATTACCGCGCTTAGAATCTTCCATACTGAATCTTTTCAGTACAGTGTCGATATACCTGGACTGCGAAAGTCCCAACATCCTCTTGGATCTATCACGATAGATCCGGATCCCCAGAATTTATGAGGCATCACCCAGGTCTTTCATGGAGAACCTGTGTGACAAGAATCCTTTGACAGATTGTAGCATAGGAATGTCATTTCCTATCAATAGAATGTCATCCACGTACAAGACGAGGAATACGACACTTATGGCTACAACTTTACTATATATGCACGGTTCATCTGGATTTTTGATAAAGTCATATTCTTTGACTGTCTCATCAAAACAGATGTTCCAACTCCGCGATGCCTGCTTTAGTCCATAAATGGACTTAAGCAGCTTGCATACTTTCCCGCTGCTCCCACTCTGATTGAAACCCTCTGGCTGATCCATATAGACGCACTCTTCTAAATTTCCATTCAGAAAAGCCGTCTTTACGTCCATCTGCCAGATTTCATAATCATGGAAGGCAGAAATAGCAAGAAGGACCCGAATGGATTTGAGCATAGCCACTGGAGAAAAAGTTTCGTCATAGTCCAAACCAGGTCTTTGACGAAAACCCTTTGCAACAAGTCTAGCCTTATAGGTTTCCACCTGTCCATCTACACCAATCTTTTTCTTGAAGATCCATTTGCATCCTATGGGTTTTACCCCATCTGAAGCAAAGTCCAAAGTCCATACTTTGTTGGTGTACATGGACTCCATTTCGGTCCGCATTGCATCTAGCCATCGTACCGAGTCGCCGCTCTGGATGGCCTGCTGGAAGTCAGTAGGTTCATCATCATCTATGATGCAATCCTCTCTATCCCCATCTATGAGAAAACCGTAGTATCTCTCAGGCGGATGAGACGGCCTACTACTCCTGCGGAGGGGTGCGGGAATGTCCTGTTCTTCTTGAACTATCGGTTCTACCAAACTTTCAGTAGCAGTTTGTGGTTCTGGAATTTCTTCCAGTTCTATTTCGCTCCCACTTATTTCCTTTTCTAAAAACTGATATTCTTGAAAATGGGCATTACGAGAAGAAAACACCTTTTGTTCCTCTGCGTAATAGAATAGATACCCCTTGGAGTTCTTTGGATATCCCACAAACTGACACTTTACTGATCGTGCCTCGAGCTTGTCCATATGCTGCTTTTTAACAAAAGCTGGACATCCCCATATTTTCAGATACTGAAGATAGGGTTTCTTCCCACTCCACATCTGATATGGCGTGGTAGGCACAGTCTTGGTAGGAACCATGTTCAAAAGATATGCCGCTGATTCTAGCGCATAACCCCAGAAAGATCGCGGTAACTCAGCATTACTCATCATGGATCGTACTATATCCAATAGGGTTCGATTCCGTCTCTCCGATACACCGTTATGCTGTGGAGTGTATGGAGGAGTAAGCTGAGAGAGAATTCCTTTCTCTTTTAAGTAACCTAGGAACTCGGCACTCAAGTATTCACCACCTCGATCAGATCTAAGTGTCTTGATACTTTTCCCGGTTTGGTTTTCTACTTCATTCTTATACTCTTAGAATTTCTCAAAAGCCTCGGATTTATGTTTCATCAGATAAATGAATCTGTATCTTGAGTAATCATCCGTGAAAGTAATGAAATAGGAAAAACCACCTCTTGCATGTGTAGACAATGGACCACATACATCGCTGTGTATGAGTCCTAAGAGCTCGCTCGCTCTTACTCCTTATCCAGTGAATGGAGTCTTTATCATCTTTCCTTTGAGACAAGATTGACAAGTGTCATAAGTTTGATATTCGAACGAGTCCAAATATCCTTCTCTATGCAACTTAGTCAACCTTCTCTCATTGATGTGACCCAGTCTACAATGCCATAAGAAAGTTTTATTTAAATCTGGAGACTTTCTTTTTAGTGTGTTCTGGACATTGAAAATTTAGAGTTGGTTTAAAACATATATACTGTTATTTAGAGTACCGGACCCAATCAAACCATGATTAAGGTGGATGTTAACAACATCTCTTACAAACGTGAAATCATAACCTTTATTTGATAACAAGGAAACTGATATGATATTACACGTTAAGCTTGGTACAAAATAACAGTTATGTAAAACCAAAATGTGTCCACTCGTCAATCCTAGGTGATAATCCCCGACGGACGCAGCTCCCACGCTAGCTCCGTTAGCAACCTTTAGGGTCATATCACCTTCCTTCAGCACTCTACGGTTTCTCAGTGCCTGCAATGAATTGTAAATATGAGATCCTGATCCGGTATCCAATACCCAGGAAGTAGAGTTGATCGACAGACAATTCTCAATTACAAACACACCTGAAGTCGAAGCCACAGCTTGCTTCGGTTCCTGGTTCTTGGCATTCCACGCCTTGCAATCCTTCTTCCAGTGCCCTTTCCTGTGACAATGGAAGCACTCATCCTGGCCCACTACCGGTACCGCAAACTTTTTCTTTCCCTTCCCTCCCACCTTACTAACACCTCCTCTAGGTCTGGGGACGGCCTTCTTCTTCCTTCCTTTGGCCCTAGCCTTGGACCCGGAAGAAGATGCACCGCCAACAAACATAGCGGGTGTTTCCCTTGCCTTCTGCAAGGTGCCCTCTGCACTCCTTAACATGTTCAGGAGTTCCGGAAGTTCAACTTCTTTTCCTTGAAGGTTGAAGTTCAGGATAAACTGGGCGTAGGTGGGAGGAAGGGACTGGAGAATAAGGTCTGTATATAGCTCATTATCCAAAGTCGTCCCAAGGTCTGCGAGCTCTTCAATATAGCCGATCATCTTTAGGACATGTTCTCCTACCGATGACCCGACAGCCAACTGTAGGGTTCCTAGGCACTCTCAAGAGGTCTCACAAGGCATCAACCGTGCCAATTTCAAAAAATCTAGGTGCCGAGAGACCCGACTACGGATCGTTGGCTAGATGTCTAGGCGAAAATGAAACTAGTTAACACTTAACTAAGAGATACGGAAATACAACCTTTGTAGATCCGGTGCTCCACCTCCATAGCTCCGCAACGAAGTCCCCTCGCTGTCCAAGTGATTTCCCGGGCTCTAGCGTCGGCTTCGTCGGAGAATGGGCAAGCTAGGTCGTCGATGTCCATGCCGAAGATGATCTACGTCGAGGCATCGCTAAATCAAGCTCCGACTTCACCAAGTAAAGAAACTTGTGAAGAAAACACACTCTACTACTTGGCAAGAGGTAGAGGATGAAGAAATAGGAAGTGGGTAGACTTTAGAATTGGATTTCTCACTCTTAATCATCAATCACCATTGATGGACCTTAGGTTTTCTTCTTGAGTTGAAGGAAGAAGAAGAAGAAATGATATGTTAAGTTAAGTTAAAATAAAAAGTAATTGAATACTTATCATAACATAACCCTAGTTAAGTGTAGAGAATAGACCATGGTTTGTTTAAATGGTTAGGGTTAAGAATGAAGACAAGAAGGGTGACTAAGTCAAAGCTTCATGAATCTTTAACAAACAAACAAACAAAGCCACCATTCTTTCTTTATCTTTTCCAAAACAAATAAATAAATAAATAAACAAATGAATAAGATAATCAAAACCCTAATCATTAAGTAAACCATGGTTTAATCTTTATACTTAACCAAGTTAACATGTATCATCAAACATGATACAATCATGTGCACAAAAGTATATCGCATATACAACTTGCACAATTCAAGTGAGAAAATCCATTTAAAGTGAACCAATACTAGTTAATGCAAAGTAATATATCAAATATATAATTATCCATTAAATCATTAAATCAACACTTGATTTAACGATCCGGTCATATCGCATATAACCGACTAGTATCATTAGTAACAACTTATCGAATCAACACTTGATTCGATAACTCGGCTATATCGCATATAACCGATCAATGTCACATCACGAGAATCGAATACAGTATCACATACTGGTATTATTCTCGGTCCCGCACATATCTCATATGCACTCCTATTTCGTTTCGCTTGAGCCAGGAAACCTCTGTGTAGGACTCTAAAGACTCGTCAATGCGCCGGCAGCAGATGATGATCATATCAAGCATCCACAAGCCGCAAGCGGTCTGCTAAACGTAACGGCCACCCGGGTATTGAGCGATCTGAACATCGACGAGCAAGCCCGCTCACACTCCAGTGAATCCAACCAGTAACACTACCGTACAGTCCGGTCTGATCGTTTGATATGTCGCATATCTCGCCTAGGGGTGGTAAACGTCAGACCCTAATAGCTCGATAAGTCGTGTCGATATGAGGTCTATAACAATTCGAGAAACTACTGGTAACACATACCAGTAAATCTCAGCAACCCTGGCCAGGGATTTCCTGTTATAGCCAATCGAACACAGCGCAACATCAACCCCCTATACCGGGAGAGACGAATCCCCTCCTATCGCTCATTGCCTCCATGTGACTCAGGACTGTACCCAAAAACCACCGTTTTGGACGCCCTCTTGGACGTGGTAAGATGGAAATCAAAGCACAGTAGGAACCACACAAGACTCTATGACGATCTCGGGTCAACAGACTACTCTGTACCAGTGTCACCAGAGAACTGCCATCTGACGTGAGGTATAATACCATCTGGGAGTTCTCGGCGAGTCCGTCCAGTGTACCCAGTCTCTACTGAGCACCCGTATATCATCTCTGATGTCAAACACCGATGGATATGGGATCATCCATCGCCCATCTGTATGGGTCGAGAAGGTATACGCTAGTCTACTCTGGTATATCGATGCCCCGTCTCGATACACCCTCGACTAGGGACTTTGAAAGATGTACTTATGGACTACCATGTCCCCACTAGTATGATCCGCATCATAGTCCAGGTAGTCAAGTACAGATCCTAAGGGCTTTACCAACATGTAACAGGGAGACAATCAGTGTACACGTTAAGGTAAAGAGCAACCAGATAGCATACTATCATGTCGAGCAAGAAAGTCCTCCCAATATATGTCCCAGCATCCACTACAATATACATCCTATGTATAGTAATGGCCTCTAGGGCATACATATAACTAACAATCTCCCACTTGCACTAGGGCCATCTGTAGCAGTGGTTGCAGTATCTCATACTCAACCATCCCATAAAAAAAAATCTCTCTTTGGGAACAGGCCTTTGTGTGTGGATCCGCTGTGTTGTCCTTAGAATCTACTCTCCTTACCTCGATCACCCTGGAGATCAACTATCTCCATGATCAGGTGATGCGGCCTCAGAATACGCCTGGGTCACTGATGGGACGGGTGTTCCTTGGCATAAGCCACAACTCCATTGTCACACAATGGGAGGAACTAAGTTCATCTCATGAACCAATATATACCCAAACATCCTCTTTGGTAGCATGTTAGGTAGCGATGTATCCAGCCTTAATCGTCTAGTATGTCACGGTATCTAGCTTGGAACTCTTCCAACATACCGTCCCTTTACTGAGGGTAAAGACAACGCCTGTGACTGACATTCAGTCGTCTTCATCACCCTGGAACCATTCCAGTGATTCTCCCCAGGGTCGATTGATACCATCTCACTACAACTAGTGAGAATCCTAACATCCAATTAGATCTATCTCATAGATCCAAAATCCAGGATTTAGGAGGTATCATTTTGATCCTATATGGAGAATCATTGTGATAAGCGGAGATTGATCGAGCGTAGCATAAGAAACTCCTTTCTTATCAAGAGTATGTCATCCACGTACTCTACGAGGATCACCACCATACTCCCTACTACCTTTTTGTTTATACAAGGTTCATCTACCATTTTGATGATGTCAAACTCTTTGACTAATCCATCAAAACAGATGTTCCAACTCCGCGATGCCTGCTTTATTACATAAAACATCTTGTTCACGTTTCCGTTGCTCCCACTGTTTACGAAGCCCTCTGGCTGTGTACTTACAGACATTCTCTTCTAAATCAATATTTAGAAAAGCAGTCATGGCACCTAACCGCCAGATATCGTAGTCATGGTATGTAGCCGTGGCAAGTAGGATCTGGATGGACTTAAGCATAGATCCTTAGAAAAAGTTTCATCATGATCCACACCTGGTCAATGATGCAAACTTTTATCAAGTCTAGCTTTGAAAGTCTCAACTTTTCCATGTACACCAAGTAATCTTCTCAAGATATACTTGCTCCTGATGGGGATTTAACCCTTCAGATATAGCAACCAAAGTCCATACTTTGTTGGTGTATAAGGATTCCATCTCAGATCGCTAAGCATCCAGCCATTCTTATAGAGTCTTACTCCTGATGGCCAGCTCGAAACTAGTTGGGTCATCATCTCATGATGCAATCCTCGCTCCCACTGTCATAGAGAAACCGAAGTATCTCTCAGGCGGGTAAGGAACCCTACTAGATCGGCGGAGAGGCTGAGATTCGTTGGAATCTACTGAATCCTTTGGTTCTATCAAATCATCTGCTGTAGTTTGTATAGTTGGAACCTTTCCAGTTCTACATTACAGGCCTTGCCTCGAGCTTGTCCGGATTTTGCTTTTAGACATAGGCCGGGCAACCCCAAATCTTAACTAACTTAAGATATGGGCTCTTCCCTTTCCATATCACATATGAAGTGGTAGGCAACTGATTTGATTCGAACCCTATTCAATAGGTATGCAGCTTCTCAAGCGCATATCTCCCAAAAAGGAAACAGGTAACTCAGTAGTACTCATCATAGAGCACACCTTATCACATAGGGTGTAATTGCTCCACCCCGATATACCATCGTGCTATGGTGTATTCAGAGGAGTAATGCTGAGAGAGAATCTCATTCTCCATTAGAATAGTCCAGGAATTCCATGCACAAGTATTCTCCTCCCTGATCTCATCATAGGACATAATACTTATACCCGTATTTTGGTTCTCTACTTCTCGCTTATATTCTGTGAATATCTCAACAGGTTCGGACTCATGTTTCAGCAGGAACATATGACTGAATCTTGAGAGATTATCAGAGAACGTAATGAAGTATAAAGAACCTGTCCTGGCATGTGTAGACAGGGGACCTACATACATCAACATGTATCATCCCAAGAGTTTACTAACTCTTTCTCTGTTTCCAGTAAACGGAGCTGTGGTCATCTTATCTTTGTGACATGACTGGCGAGTTTCACAAGATGTAAATTCAAACTGATTTAAATATGCATCTATATGTAACTCTAGCTAGTCGGGTCACATTGATCTGACCTAGTCTACAATGCCTCAAGAAGAATTCGTTCATTTCTGAACTCTTCCTCTTGTGTGTGTTCCATATAATAAGAACTGTAGTTTGATTTAGAACATCAACGCTTTTAGATAACATGCCTGAACCGATCAACTTTTGATATAGGAAATGTTCAAAACATTATCCAACAATACAAAATTTTATCATTTCTTTACTGATAAAGAGACTGATATGATTTTGTATATCAGGTTCGGTATCTAATAACATTCTTTCAGAATCAATGTATTGTAATACAGGGTGACAGTGACCAACAGACTTGGCTGCAACTCTTGCCCCGTTTTCTGCCTCATGAAACTTATCACCCGTTCTCAGTTCTCTACCTATCTGTAGCCCTATGTAACAGATTACATATCTGGGATCCTGATCCGGTATCATATACCCAGGACGTAAAGGATACTGAGAAACAGTTCTGTATAATGAACAAACCCGAAGATGATGCATCAGCATGCACTCTCTTCGTTTGGGCGGCACGGGAATTCTGGTAATCCCCAATTTCCTGCTCGATCTTATAACAATTATAAGTTAGAGCGGGACCAACGTTTCCCAGCTCAGTATAACAAGCGGGTTCGGTCAATGTTCCGTATTATTATCATAATTAAGGCGTGATATGGTCGCTACCTGGAGAGAGAGAGAAGAAAACACTCAGCGTGCGCTCTTGCAAGAATAGATTGGTTATTATTTTATCTAATCAGGATGGCTCCCACTACTTTTTATCAAATCTTCCTTCAAACCCTAAAAGGAAAGACTAGCCGGGATTAATTACACACTACAAGTTCGCCAATCTTTCAGCCAGGCCAGTGTCGGTACTTTGAGGGAGGTCCCCCGTGCTTTCGCACGAACCTAATTAATGTAAACCTCGTTTTCCCAGAGGCTTAACCTCGTTGACACCTTTCTAGACACCTACTTGATCAGCTAATTGTAATGTATAAAACTCTCCCAGGAGTAACACTTACTCGCAGCGGGTATCGGGATCCAACTATCTCATAGAAGGTATGCAATCTCATTGCAAATTTCAACACTTGAAATTCCCGATAATATTTTGCCCCAAGCGATCTATGACCTTGACTGAGTCAACAAATCATAGACCACAAGTAAAGTTCAACCCGTCATTTCTCGATTGAATTAAACCCACCCGCACGACCCTTGACTGAGTCAACAAGGCCGCACGACTACCCTAATCCAATCGCATCTATGCTTTGCAGATAAGCACTAATCAGCTACCGCACACTACGCCTTGACTGAGTCAACAAACGCAGCACGAATACTAACTAGGACTTATCTGAAATGACGGAGGGCTACGTCAGGTTTTTAAGAAAACCTTTTGCGTAATGAACTTTATATCGTTGTAGAATCAAATGATTTTTAAAATGGAGTGTTTTTGAAGCTTTTCTAGTTTTGCTAAAGGAGTCACTCCCGGTGAAGGGATCGTCGGTCCTTTCCTCGTCGAATGAGGTGCGGGATATATCACATATATCACTATGCAAAGCAGAAACTATAGAAGCTATCAAAAGACAAACCGAGTGTGTAGCATCAGCCAGTTATTGCTAAAGGAGTCACTCCCGGTGAAGGGATCTCGGTCCTTTCCTCATCGAATAAGGTGCAGGATATATCACATATACCGCTGTGCAAAGCAAGAACTGTAGCTACCCTTTTTATTTTGAAATTCGATTCTACAACATCTTAGGTTTCTTTTAATTCATTAATCACATTAATGAAGTCCCATCATTTAAATACCTAAACATCACAGATAAATACGACGTACACTTATGCCATCCGCATTCGCCTCGATGTCCCCTCGTGCACCGTTAGGTTAGGTAACTAACGACAGAGCGGGGCAGGGCTAGCGCGGGTGTAAAACATAAGTAACGTCTATATAATATATCATATATACTATATACTGTATCTATCACAGAACATCACATGATCACATCACAGATATCGCAGCAGAAGAAACATATGAAATATTGGATATACTAGGACGTCCGTGTTTTCAATACGAGCCAGTATAAAACACGGATTCCACGGTCGCGATGAATAGCCAAACCCATACCCCTAGACCCCTACGAGAGCGGCAAGCAACCCTACCAATTCTGGAGTTAGGAGACCCGGACCCGACTCCTCGAGTTGGTTTACCACTGGACTCCAGAACCCGGTTATTTGTGCTCCCCTCCTTGGGTCTATCCTAGTGCGGAAAAGTAAATAATATACAAAGGGTGACAACTTCCGCAACCTGGAAGTGCCCCAATAAAAGAATATTACATACAAGTTTTTACATGAATGAAAATGAAAAACACTCATCTCACATAAAAACCCCCGGCTATTCAAACACGACGATCCAATATAACATATCCAGCAACATATAACATCACATGTCATCAACGTAAGTAAATATGCGCATCCCAATTGTCGTTGACATATAGCAACGAAACCGGCGATATCACATATTACGCTTACGGTCACAGAAAAGAAAGTGTAAAACTACAACAGTTGGAATCCGCAATCTCCTCAGACATCGCATGCCTGACCAAATGAATTCCTTAGACATCACATGCCTAACAATTATAAACCCCGCATTTTAGTCTCAAAATCGAAAACACTTTTCAATACCAAGTCGGGCAATTCAACAAGATTCCCGACATCCTGATCGAATACTCGTCGCAAACTTCAGTAGGCGGCCGCACCTCCGACGCCGTCGACGAAGTGTACCAAGGCCGAACACTGCTGCCGCGAGCACCCGAACGGATGCTTTCGGCGACGGGGTTCTCCTACAGTCACTTGGTCGGGGCAATGGGGTGAGGCTGTCTATTAAGTTTACCCGGCGAGTATCCGCGTACGCTACGTGATTGCGACGGACTTTTGATCACATCAAAATTCCGTGGCAACCGATCAAGTGAGACTAAAGTGCTATGTTTATAACATTCATTCAGTTATCTCATAACTTATTGTGAATTCCAATTATTGTATCCCATTCCGGATAATTAGAAAATGTTAAACTTTCCGATTGAACATTCGAACACCCAAGTTTTCCCGATACAGATCAACACATGAAATAAGTCTAACAACATTCAGTTCGTGCCTCAGTACCGACGGTCCAGCCGTAGAAGGGTCAAGCCAACGCCTCACATGTGGCACGCCGTACTGCCCCAAACCCGAAGGTTCAAAGGGCAGTTCAAGACGGTCACATAATCGAGTTAAGGTTTGTTGTCTTCTAGAGGGACCATCGCGTTACTTGCACTACTTAGAACGTCGTTAAACTACGGAAAAATCCAACTCTTGGAAATTTTCCGTCAGGGAAAAGATTGGGTATTTATATCCGGTCGAACTTTTTAACATATTGTAAAATATCCGGAAAGCCACATAGACGAAACTTGATAATCCGATCGAATCCACTATTCCCAATGCAACCCCAGAACACTCAACTCTGGAGTCAAAATAAAAATTCCCAGAAAACTCAGAATAATAAATCAGGAATTACTGTGCAAAGTACTAGGGATGATGTCACTATTTGGCCGCGGAACCGCCGCAAAAGCAAGGCTTATGCCGCGGTTCCGCCGCACATATTACTGTTCACCAGAAAAATTTTGCACCGTAATTTTATTTTTCTATGCTGAATTTTTTAGCAATTTTTAATTCACAAAAATCCAGATATTTCAAAAATGTCCAGAGAGCATTCTCGGGTGTGGGTTTCGAGTTCGTTCGGGTTTCAAATTCCGTCTGGACTTCGCCTAAGGCTCTAGCTAGGCTCTGATACCACTGTAGGGTTCCTAGGCACTCTCAAGAGGTCTCACAAGGCATCAACCATGCCAATTTCAAAAAATCTAGGTGCCGAGAGACCCGACTACGGATCGTTGGCTAGATGTCTAGGCGAAAATGAAACTAGTTAACACTTAACTAAGAGATACGGAAATACAACCTTTGTAGATCCGGTGCTCCACCTCCATAGCTCCGCAACGAAGTCCCCTCACTGTCCAAGTGATTTCCCGGGCTCTAGCTTCGGCTTCGTCGGAGAATGGGCAAGCTAGGTCGTCGATGTCCATGCCGAAGATGATCTACGTCGAGGCATCGCTAAATCAAGCTCCGACTTCACCAAGTAAAGAAACTTGTGAAGAAAACACACTCTACTACTTGGCAAGAGGTAGAGGATGAAGAAATAGGAAGTGGGTAGACTTTAGAATTGGATTTCTCACTCTTAATCATCAATCACCATTGATGGACCTTAGGTTTTCTTCTTGAGTTGAAGGAAGAAGAAGAAGAAATGATATGATAAGTTAAGTTAAAATAAAAAGTAATTGAATACTTATCATAACATAACCCTAGTTAAGTGTAGAGAATAGACAATGGTTTGTTTAAATGGTTAGGGTTAAGAATGAAGACAAGAAGGGTGACTAAGTCAAAGCTTCATGAATCTTTAACAAACAAACAAACAAAGCCACCATTCTTTCTTTAGCTTTTCCAAAACAAATAAATAAATAAATAAACAAATGAATAAGATAATCAAAACCCTAATCATTAAGTAAACCATGGTTTAATCTTTATACTTAACCAAGTTAACATGTATCATCAAACATGATACAATCATGTGCACAAAAGTATATCGCATATACAACTTGCACAATTCAAGTGAGAAAATCCATTTAAAGTGAACCAATAGTAGTTAATGCAAAGTAATATATCAAATATATAATTATACATAAAATCATTAAATCAACACTTGATTTAACGATCCGGTCATATCGCATATAACCGACTAGTATCATTAGTAACAACTTATCGAATCAACACTTGATCCGATAACCCGGCTATATCGCATATAACCGATCAATGTCACATCGCGAGAATCGAATACAGTATCACATACTGGTATTATTCTCGGTCCCGCACATATCTCATATGCGCTCCTATTTCGTTTCGCTTGAGCCAGGAAACCTCTGTGTTGGACTCTAAAGACTCGTCAATACGCCGGCAGCAGATGATGATCATATCAAGCACCCACAAGCTGCAAGCGGTCTGCTAAACGTAACGGCCACCCGGGTATTGAGCGATCTGAAGATCGACGAGCAAGCCCGCTCACACTCCAGTGAATCCAACCAGTAACACTACCGTACAGTCCGGTCTGATCGTTTGATATGTCGCATATCTCGCCTAGGGGTGGTAAACGTCAGACCCCAATAGCTCGATAAGTCGTGTCGATATGAGGTCTATAACAATTCGAGAAACTACTGGTAACACATACCAGTAAATCTCAGCAACCCTAGCCAGGGATTTCCTGTTATAGCCAATCGAACACAGCGCAACATCAACCCCCTATACCGGGAGAGACGAATCCCCTCCTATCGCTCATTGCCTCCATGTGACTCGGGACTGTACCCAAAAACCACCGTTTTGCACGCCCTCTTGGACGTGGTAAGATGGAAATCAAAGCACAGTGGGAACCACACAAGACTCTATGACGATCTCGGGTCAACAGACTACTCTGTACCAGTGTCACCAGAGAACTGCCATCTGACGTGAGGTATAATACCATCTGGGAGTTCTCGGCGAGTCCGTCCAGTGTACCCAGTCTCTACTGAGCACCCGTATATCATCTCTGATGTCAAACACCGATGGATATGGGATCATCCATCGCCCATCTGTATGGGTCGAGAAGGTATACGCTAGTCTACTCTGGTATATCGATGCCCCGTCTCGATACACCCTCGACTAGGGACTTTGAAGGATGTACTTATGGACTACCATGTCCCCACTAGTATGATCCGCATCATAGTCCAGGTAGTCAAGTACAGATCCTAAGGGCTTTACCAACATGTAACAGGGAGACAATCAGTGTACACGTTAAGGTAAAGAGCAACCAGATAGCATACTATCATGTCGAGCAAGAAAGTCCTCCCTATATATGTCCCAGCATCCACTACAATATACATCCTATGTATAGTAATGGCCTCTAGGGCATACATATAACTAACACCAACCTCGCTCGAAACAAGTTCTTAGAGGTCTCGTATCTTGCTATACGAGATTGCTCTGCATAAAGTTCCTTTGTATGGAGAAATATGCCATCTAGGGTCATATCCTCGTGCCTCCTCTGATGTTCATTGTTCATTGAGGCAAGCACGATGCACTTGGCTTTCGCGCAATCTAAATCCCAGGTTTTGCGGATTTCCTTATCCGCATTGCTGGATTTGGGACCAGGGACAGCAGGTGCCGTAGCGGTGAGGATGTACCCCAATTTGTCATAGGTCAAAGCCATTTTGACATTCCGCAGCCAATCTTTATAGTTTGGCCCTGTCAGTATATTTTTCTCTAAAACTAACTTAAGTCCAGTCATTTTCAGGGTCGCTGCAATTAGGAGAGAGAGAAGAAAACTCTTTAGCATGATGCTCTTGCAAGTTTAGAGTGGTTTTTAGTTTATCTAAACTGGATGGCTCCCACTGTTTCTCGAATCCTTCCTCAAACCATAAAAGAAGAATTAGCCAGGACTATTCTCACCGTACAATACTTGCTTAACCGTTCAGCCAGGCCAGTGTCGATACTTCGATGGAGGTTTTCCAACGCTTTCGCGAAGTTCCTTAATTAAATAACCTTTTTTCTCTGGGGGCGTAACCCCGCTGACACTTTTCTGGACACCTACTTGGTTTATAGCATTGATCGTTAAGTGACGAATATCCTGATAAGTAGCATATACTCACAGTAGGATCGGGATCCAAATATCATCGTATCATAATGTTGAAGGAATCCTACCAACATTCATCAAACTCCAAATGGTATGTATCTCTTTGCAAATTTCAGTTTCTTTAGAAATTCCCGATATATATTTTTGCCCCATGCTCTTATGACCTTGGCGTTGGTCAAAATATCATAAGTCACATGTCAAGTTCTACCCATCATTATCTTGTTAATTTGAACCCATCCGTATATATCCTTGACGTTGGTCAAAATGATCATACGACTGTCCCAAACTAACCCATCTATCTATGCAACAAATGAATACCCAGCAGCTACCAAACACTATGCCTTGGCGTTGGTCAAAATACATAGCTTGAATACTACTGAATACCCAGATGAAATGACGGAGGGCTACGAATGGTTTTGGCGAAACCGTGAACGTAGTGAACTTGATATAACCGAAGGAACCTGATAGCTTTTAAAAGGAGTGGTTAAGTCTCCGCATTTAAAAATATCTGTTTTAAAATTAACCGAGTGGTTTCTTTTAAATTGTTCCAACGATTTAAACTTTGGTTTGTTTTTCTTTGCATTATAGATAATGCGTCCCATTATTAACCTATCATTACAGAAAACAACGAAAATACAACGTCCTCTTATGCCATCCGCATTCGCCACGGGGTCCCGTCATCACCCGTTAGGTTACTTAACTAACGACAGAGCGGGGGCTGGGCTAGCGCGGGTGTAAAACATAAGTGACGTCTAAATAGCTATCATATATAGATATTGTACATTCGTCAGACGCAATAATAGGCATTCCAGATCACAGATGAACTTTATTGGATTTGCAAGCAATCCGTGTTTTTTTTGAGCCTGCAACAAAAGACGGATTACACAGTTGTGATGAATAGCCATTACCCCACCCAAGACCCCAACGGGTACGGCAAACTACCCGCCCGGCAGTTTGTGCACCCCACCTTGGGCCTGTCCTAGGAGCAAAAACAGTAAAATGAAATAATACAACGGTGGTTACAACCGCAACCTGGATGTGCCCCGCAAAATAATATTACAACAAATTACATTTACATCAAATGAATTAAATAATAACCCATCACATAACCCCGGCTATACATCACAACAGTCCAACACAGTTCATATGCACAAACAGATAAAATCCATTTCAGAAATGTGCAACCCCCTGCCAACTGACATACTAGCAGTTAGGGGTGGTTTACGAACACATTATACAATCACAGATATAATCCAACAAGCAAATACTGTATAATTTCGATCGATTAAACACTTTTAATTTTGCTCCAATACTGCTCTGCAAATCTGAAACCTGAGCAAAAATTAAATATTCCAGAAAATCCTAAATATCACACAGAACCAACACAGGAAAATTGGGTTCATGACTCGGCAACTCGGCGGCGGAACCGCGGCGGATCGGTGGGATCCGCCGCGTTTCCGCGGCGCTTTAGCCGAATCATGTGCCCAATTTTCTTGGGTGTTCTTATACTGTCTTTTTAAGCTTTCTGAACCTCCCTGAAAAATTTTAGGACTTCATTTAAAAATCGACAGAAACTGAAGTTTTCGGGCTTTTCCGGTTTTTTTTTTTCCGTTCGAAATTCATACAAATTTGCAAGTAAGTTATTTATTGTTTAGCGAGGCTCTGATACCACTGTAAGTTGATGTACAACACCCCAATACTTGTGGGGAGGCGGAATTTTCAAAAACGAACTTGTTTAGTGAACAAACATCGACTAACCGCTTGAATCGAAGCTAAACGATAACTAACTTAAAACATAGAGTTTCTATGCTACTATGTTTAGGGATTATACCTAACGAATCGTGTCCTTCGTCTTTGTGAACTCCTCCTCCTCCTCGGCCTTCTCGAAGTAGTAAACGATCCACCCGAGAGCTTTACTCCAAGCTTAGCCTCTAAACTTGAGGCAACTAAACTTCTTTAAGTGCTAATCAAAGAAGCTAGGTGAAATATAGAGAGGGTTATTGATTAAGTAGTCTTACTAATCCTTGTACTCAACTCATGAGAGGGGAGGATTAGTGTTTGAAGAGGGAGAGCTTGAGGAGAGAGAAGATGATAAAGATAATGATATGAGAATAGTGAGATAACATGATATATATCAAGCATTTCTTTTTATCAAGAAAAGAATAAGAAATGAATTTAGCAACCATGCTTGATAATATCTAATGATGATTCACTCCATGAGTCATTAAGCATTTATCATGCATTAATGACATGGATGAATCATCCATATGACTCACTAATCACATTCATTGCATATGCCACCTAAACCTCCTTAGTCACCATCTTCTAGAAGCTTCTCGCGCAATTACGAGAACGCCCCTCCTTTCCGCAAAAATACGAAAAAACTTTAGACTGTATAAATCCAATAACCGGATACCAGTAACTGGCTTAAACCAAAGCCGACTGGTAAAAACTGTCCGAAAGTCGTACGCGCGTAAACGCACGTATGCGTCCGAACCCTTGTCGTAAAACCATACGACCTCTATATCGTTTCGCCTGGAGTAGGGAAACTCTCTGTGTGGGACTCTAGAGACTCGACTACTACGCTGGCAGTGGGTTTAACCACAGACCGCAAGCGGCACTAGCTGTACGTAACGGTCCCCAGGTAGATGTCGATAAGAAGGCCGATGAGGGAACCCATCCGAACTCCTACTGAGTCTGATGTGACAATCTCCATACAGTCCGGTCCGTTCGTCCAAGACTATCGCATATCGGGCCTAGGGGGAGGCAAGCGTCAGTCTCCTAATAGCGGTATAAGTCGTGTCGGAGCGAAGCCCATTACACCCTGAGAAACTACTGGAACCTACCAGCAAATCTCGCTTGCCCTGGCCAGGGACTTTGCGTAATGGCTCTCTGACACAGCGCGATATCAACTCCCAATACCGGGAGAGACGAATCCTGTCTAACCGCTACTGCCTCCAAGTGCTCGGGACTGCACCCAACTGCTACCTGTTTGCACGACTCCTTTGAGCCGTTGTAGGGTAGCAATCTAAGAACAGTGGGACACACTCGAGGCGAAGTAGCAGTGTCAAGTCTGCGGACTATGCTGTACTCATGTCACCTGGGAACTGTTTACTGACGACTGGTATAAAACCAACCAACAGTTCCCTGTGAGTCATGTCCGGTGTACCCGTAACCTAACGAGCACCTGCATACTATCTCCAGTACGACGTACTGACGGCTGTGGGACAGACCATCTCCCCAACTGGGATGAGAAGCGTACACACTAGTCTACTCCGGAGTATCGATGCTCTGTCTCGATAATCCAATGACCAGGGACCTGAATAAGGATGTGCTTGTAGACTACCCAGCCCCCACTAGTGTGACTGCCATCACAACGCTGGTAGTCAAGCAAGATCCTAAGAGCTCTATCAATACGTACACTCACATATTAAGATAGAAAAACCAAGTAGCATACTACCATGTTTAGCAAGACTGTTATATACATGTGAATATCCCAAGCTTCCATTAAGTAATAAACAAACTAGTATGATACAGTAATGGCCTTCTAGGGCATAAACACTAACAAGAATTACTGTGTGAAAATTTTTGTACAGTGGGGCCGTACGGCCGCGGAACCGCCGCACGAGCCATGCTCGTGCCGCGGAACCGCGGCAGTTTAATTGAATTATACCATCGAATTTCACAGTAAATCTTACAATCTCCTGCTGATTTCTCTGCATATTTTTAATATGGAAAAAACCCCATTTTTGAAAAAAGTACAGAGAGCATGTTTTGAATTAGGGTTTCGGTTCGATCAGACTTCAAACTTCGTCTGGACTTCGCCTAAGGCTCTAGCTAGGCTCTGATACCACTGTAGGGTTCCTAGGCACACTATAGAGGTCTCACATTGGAACTCAAGTTGCCATTAATGGCATCAAGCTTTTTCTTGTGAAGATGAAGAAGAAGATGAAGCTAGAATTATGATAAGTGTTGAGTTAAAATGAATAATAATTCAATACTTATCATAAGCTAACTAAGGTTAAGTGTAGAGAATAGACCATGGTTACTTGGATGGGTTAGGGTTAAACATGAAGACAAGAATGGTTACAAAAGTCAAAGCTTCATGAAGCTTCAACTTAAAACAAAGAAAGCCACCATTCTCATCATAATCCTTTTCAAATAAATAAATAAATAAATAAATGAATATGCAAAACCCTAATCAACACTTAACCATGGTTTTAATTCTTTACACTTAACAAAATGATCAAGTATCATCAAACATGATACAAATATGTGCACAAAAGTATATCACATATACTTCTTGCACATCAAGTGAGAAAATTCATATAAAGTGAACTAATACTAGCTAATGCAAAATAATATATCAAATATATAATTATACATTAAATCATTAAATCAACACTTGACTTAACGATCCGGTCATATCGCATATAACCGACTAGTATCCTATGTATCGGCTTATCGAAACAATGATTCGATAACTAGGTCACATCGAATATAACCAATCGATACATCCATCGCGAGAATGAAATACGGTATCACATACACGTATTATTCTCGGTCCTGCACATATCTCATATGCGCTCCTATTTCGTTTCGCTTGAGCCAGGAAACCTCTGTGTAGGACTCTAAAGACTCGTCAATACGCCGGTAGCAGATGATGATCATCTCAAGCACCCACAAGCCGCAAGCGGTCTGCTAAACGTAACGGCCATCCGGGTATTGAACGATCAGAAGATCGACGAGCTAGCCCGCTCACACTCCTGTGAATCCAACCAGTAACACTTACCGTACAGTCCAGTCTGTTCGTCTGATATGTCGCATATCAAGTCTAAGGGTGGTATACGTCAGACCCCAATAACCGATAAGTCGTGCCGATGTGAGGCTCATAACGGGTCGAGAAACCACTGGTAACACTTACCAGCAAATCTCTGATCAGCCCTGGCCAGGGACTTCCCTGTTACGGCCAATCAAGCACAGCGCAACATCAACCCCCAATACCGGGAAAGACGAAACCCCTCCTATCGCTCATTGCCTCCATATGACTCGGGACTGTACCCAAAGACCACCGTTTTGCACGCCCTCATGGACGTGGTAAGGTGGAGATCAAAGCACAGTGGGAACCACACAAGACTCTATGACGATCTCGGGTCTACAGACTAACCTGTACAAGTGTCACCTGAGAACTGCCATCTGACGTGAGGTATAATACCATCTGGGAGTTCTCGGCGAGTCCGTCCAGTGTACCCAATCTCCACTGAGCACCCGTATACCATCTCTGATGTCAAACACCAATGGATATGGGATCATCCATCGCCCATCTCATGGGTCGAGAAGCGTATACGCTAGTCTACACTGGTATATCGATGCCCCGTCTCGATACACCTACGACTAGGGACCTTGAAGGATGTACCTATGGACTACCATGTCCCCATTAGTACGATCTGAATCATAGTCCAGGTAGTCAAGTACACATCCTAAGGGCTTTACCAACATGTAACTATAAGACAGTATAAAGAGACAAGTGTACATGTTAAGATAAAGAGTAACCAGATAGCATACTATCATGTCGAGCAAGAAAGTCATCTCTATATATGTCCAAGCATCCAATATAATATACATCATCTGTACAATGCTGGCCTCTAGGGCATACATACAACTAACAGCAATGGCCTCTAGGGCATATATATAACTAACAATCTCCCACTTGCACTAAGGCCAGCTGTTGTAGTATCTCATACCCAACATCCCGAAGAGTTTCTCAAACTGTGTTTGGGGAATGGTCTACGTGAGTGGATCCGCAGTGTTGTCCTTCGTATCAACTCTCCTGATCTCGATCTTCCGGCGATCAACTATCTTCCGGATCAGGTGATACCGCCTCAGAATATGCCTGGACTTCTGATGGGACCTGGGTTCCTTGGCCAAAGCCATAGCTCCATTGTTATCACAATACAAAGTTATTGGATGCTTAATGGATGGAACCACACCAAGTTCAGTAATGAACTTCTTCATCCAGACAGCCTCTTTTGCAACATCGTTGGCAGCGATGTATTCAGCCTCCATCGTCGAGTCTGCAACGGTTTCCTGTTTGGAACTCTTCCAACACACCGACCCTCCATTGAGGGTAAAGACAAAACCCGAGTACGACTTAGAGTCGTCCTTATCACTTTAGAAGCTCGAATCGGTAAAGGACTCCACCTGGAATTCTCCGTTACCATACACCAAGAACATCTCTTTAGTTCTTCTCAAGTACTTGAGAATGTTCTTCACAGCTGTACAGTGACTCTTTCCAGGATCTGCTTGATACCTACTCACTATACTTAGTGAGTATGCTACATCGGGTCTGGTACATAGCATCGCATACATGATAGAGCCTACTACCGAAGTATAGGGTATCTGTTGTATGCTAGCTCTTTCCAAATCAGTCTTGGGAGACATCTCTTTGGAGAGAGTGAGTCCAGAGATCGTGGGTAGGTTCCCACGCTTGGATTCTTCCATATTAAATCTCTTTAGTATGGTGTCAATGTACCTGGATTGGGGCAATCCCAGTATCCGTTTAGATCTATCTCTATAGATCATTATTCCCAGTATGCATGAGGCATCACCAAGATCTTTCATTGAGAATCTTTGTGATAAGAAGAGCTTGACCGATTGCAGCATAAGAACATCATTTCTTATCAAGAGTATGTCATCGACGTACAATACGAGGAAGACAACCTTACTCTTTGCAACCTTTTTATATATACAAGGTTCATCTACGTTTTTGATGAAGTCAAACTCTTTGACTACAATATCAAAGCAGATGTTCCAACTCCGCGATTCTTGCTTTAACCTGTAGATGGATTTAAGTAGCTTGCACACCTTTCCGCTGCTCCCACTATCTACGAAGCCCTCTGGCTGAGTCATGTACACGCACTCCTCTAAATCACCATTTAGAAAGGCGGTCTTAACATCCATTTGCCAGATTTCGTAGTCATGGTATGCAGCAATGGCAAGTAAGATCCGGATGGACTTAAGCATAGCCACTGGAGAAAAGGTTTCCTTATAATCCACACCTGGTCTTTGACGAAAACCCTTTGCAACAAGTCTATCATTGTAAGTCTCAACTTTTCCATCTACACCAAGTTTCTTTTTAAAGATCCATTTGCTTCCAATGGGTTTTACCCCTTCAGGAGCACCTTCCAAAGTCCATACTTTGTTGGTGTACATGGATTCCATCTCAGATCGCATTGCATCCAGCCACTTCACAGAGTCACCACTTGTGATGGCCTGCTCGAAACTAGTCGGGTCATCATCTTCTATGATGCAATCCTCGCTCCCACCATCAACGAGAAAACCGTAGTATCTCTTAGGTGGATGAAAAACACTACTAGATCGGCGGAGCGGCTGGGGTTCGTTGGGTACTACTGAATTCTCTGGTTCCAATAAATCATCAGTTGTAGTTTGTTGTGCTGGAACCACTTCCAGCTCTACCTTTTTGCCACTAATTTCTTTAACAAGAAATTCCTTTTCTAAAAAGGTGGCATATTGAGAAACAAACACCTTTTGTTCTTCAGCATGGTAGAAAAAATATCCTTAGGAATTCTTAGGATATCCCACAAACTTGCAAAGAACTGATCGTGCCTCGAGTTTTTCCGGATTTTGCCTTTTGACATAGGCCGGACAACCCCATATCTTAACTCATTTAAGATACGGTCTCTTCCCACTCCATATCTCATATGGTATGGTAGGAACAGATTTAGATGGACTTTGATTCAATAGGTATGCTGCTGTCTCAAGCGCATAAGCCCAGAAGGAAATAGGCAACTTAGCATTGCTCATCATAGGGTGCACTATATCTAATAGGGTGCGATTACTCCGATCCGATACACCGTTGTGCTGTGGTGTATAAGGAGGAGTAAGCTGAGAGAGAATCCCATTCTCTTTTAGATAGTCCAGGAACTCATTGCTTAAGTATTCTCCTCCTCGATCAGATCGTAGGATCTTAATACTTTTGTCCGTTTGGTTCTCTACTTCATACTTATATTCCCTGAATTTCTCAAAAGCTTCAGACTTGTGTTTCATCAGGAACACATGTCCGTATCTTGAGAGATCGTCAGCGAATGTAATAAAGTAGGAAGAACCATTCCTGGCATGTGTAGACATGGGTCCACATACATCACTATGTATCAGCTCCAAGAGTTCTGTAACTCTTTCTCCGTGTCCACTAAACGGAGTTTTTGTTATCTTGCCTTTGAGACATGACAAGCAAGTGTCATAAGATGATAATTCGAACGGATTCAAATATCCATCCTTATGCAATTTAGCTAGCCGTGTCGCATTGATATGACCTAGTCTACAATGCCATAAGAAGGATTCGTTCTTTTCTGAACTTTTCCTTTTGTTTGTGTTCTGTACATTAAGAAATGTAGTTTGATTTAGAAAGTACATGCCATTATTAATGATCCTGATCCTATCAACTTTTGATTCCGGAATATGTTCATAACATTATCCTGTATTACAAAATTATATCCTTCTTTATTCAATAAAGAAACTGATATAATATTGCATATCAGGGTCGGAATGTAATAGCATTTCTTCAGAATCAATGTATCACCTTTTGGTAACACAGGGTGATATTCGCCAACAGCCTTGGCTGCAACATCTGTTAGTGTTTATGCCGTAGAAGGCCATTACTGTATCATACTAGTTTGTATATTACTTAATGGAAGCTTGGGATATTCACATGTATATAACAGTCTTGCTAAACATGGTAGTATGCTACTTGGTTTTTCTATCTTAATATGTGAGTGTACGTATTGATAGAGCTCTTAGGATCTTGCTTGTCTACCAGCGTTGTGATGGCAGTCACACTAGTGGGGGCTGGGTAGTCTACAAGCACATCCTTATTCTGGTCCCTGGTCGTTGGATTATCGAGACAGAGCATCGATACTCCGGAGTAGACTGGTGTGTACGCTTCTCATCCCAGTTGGGGAGATGGTCTGTTCCACAGCCGTCAGTACGTCGTACTGGAGATAGTATGCAGGTGCTCGTTAGGTTACGGGTACACCGGACAGGACTCACAGGAAACTGTTGGTTGGTTTTATACCAGTCGTCAGTGAGCAGTTCCCAGGTGACATGAGTACAGCATAGTCCGCAGACTTGACACTGCTGCTTCGCCTCGAGTGTGTCCCACTGTTCTTAGATTGCTACCCTACCACGGCTCAAAGGAGTCGTGCAAACAGGTAGCAGTTGGGTGCAGTCCCGAGCACTTGGAGGCAGTGGCGGTTAGACAGGATTCGTCCCTCCCGGTATTGGGAGTAGATATCGTGCTGTGTCAGAGAGCCATTACGCAAAGTCCCTGGCCAGGGCAAGCGAGATTTGCTGGTAGGTTCCAGTAGTTTCTCAGGGTGTAATGGGCTTTCCTCCGACACGACTTATACCGCTATTAGGGGACTGACGCTTGCCGCCCCCCTTGGCCCGATATGCGATAGTCTTAGACGAACGGACCGGACTGTATGGAGATTGTCACATCAGACTCAGTAGGAGTTCGGATGGGTTTCCTCATCGGCCTTCTTATCGACAACTACCTGGGGACCGTTACGTACAGCTAGTGCCGCTTGCGGTCTGTGGTTAAACCCACTGCCAGCGTAGTAGTCGAGTCTCTAGAGTCCCACACAGAGAGTTTCCTACTCCAGGCGAAACGATATAGAGGTCGCATGGTTTTGCGACAAAGGGTTCAGACGCATACGTGCGTTTACGCGCATACGACTTTCGGACAGTTTTTACCAGTCGGCTTTGGTTTAAGCCAGTTACTGGTATCCGGTTATTGGATTTTTACAGTCTAAAGTTTTTCCGTATTTTTGCGGATCGGAGGGGCGTTCTCGTAATTGTACGAGAAGCTTCTAGAAGATGGTGACTAAGGAGGGTTATGTGTCATATTCATTGAATGAGTTATATGAGTCATGGTGGTGATTCATTCATCTCATTAATGCACATTTATTGCTTAATGACTCATGCTAATGAATCACCACTAGATATTTTATGAAGCATGCTTATTCATCACATTTATTCATTTATTCTTTAATGAGAATGCTTCATAATATATTATGATACTCATAACTTATTCATTCATAATCATCTACACATTCTCTCTCCTCAAGCTCTCTCTCTTCAAAAGACTAATCCTCACCCTCATGTGTTGAGATCTAGGATTAGTTAGACTAAACAATCCATAACCATCACTCTATCTCAATCTATCTTCTTTGATTAGCAATCCAAGAAGGTTAGTTGCCTCAAGTTTAGAGGCTAAGCTTGGAGTTTTGCTCTCGGGTGGATCGTCTACTACCTAGAGAAGGCCGAGGAGAACAAGGAGATCGTAAAGACGAAGGACTAGTTTCGATAGGTATAATCCCTAAGCATAGTAGTTTAGAACAACTATATGTTTGGTTAGTTATCGTTTAGCTTCGATTCAAGCGGTTAGTCGATGTTCGTTCACTAAACAAGTTCGTTTTTGAAAATTCTGCCTCCCCACAAGTATTGGGGTGTAGTACATCGACTTACAGTGGTATCAGAGACTCGCTAAACAATAAATAACTTTATTACAAATTTGTACGAATTTCGAACGGAAAAACGAAGCCGGAAAACCCTAAAATTGTCAAGTTTCTGTCGAAATTTAAATGAAGTCCAAAAATTTTTCAGGTGAGTTCAGAAAGCTTGAAAAGGGTCCAGAAGAACACCCATGAAATTTGAGCCCATGATTCGTCTAAAGTGCCGCGTAAGCGCGGCGGATCCCACCGATCCGCCGTGGTTCCGCGGCCGAGTTGCCGAGTCATGGACTCATCTTTCATGTGTGGGTCCTCTCTGGTATTTGGGGTTTTCTGGAATATTTTAATTTTGCTCAGGTTTCCAGTTTACAGAGCAGTTTTTGGAGCAATATTAAGGATGTTTAATCGATCGAAATTGTACAGTATTTGCATGTTGGATTATATCTGTGATTGATAAATGTGTTCGTAAACCTCCCCTAACTGCTAGTATGTCGGTTGGCAGGGGGTTGCACATTTCTGTAATGGTTATATCTGTTTGTGCATATGAACTGTATTGGACTGTTGTGGTGTATAGCCGGGGTTTAGCAATGGGTTATTGTTTAATTCATTTGTTGTAAATGTAATTTGTTGTAATATTATTTTTGCGGGGCACATCCAGGTTGCGGTTGTAGCCACCGTTGTATTATTTTATTTTACTGTTTTTGCTCCTGGGACTGACCCAAGGTGGGGTACACAAACTGCCGGGCGGGTAGTTTGCCGTACCCGTAGGGGTCGAGGGTGGGGTAACGGCTATTCATCACAACTGTGTAATCTGTCTTTTCTTGCAGGCTCAAAAGAAATACAGATTGCTTGCAAATCCAATATTGTTTATCTGTGTTCTGGAATGTATATCATTGCGTTAGACGAATGTAAAATATCTATATATATGATAGCTATTTAGACGTCACTTATGTTTTACACCCGCGCTAGCCCAGCCCCCGCTCTGTCGTTAGTTAAGTAACCTAACGGGTGATGACGGGACCCCGTGGCGAATGCGGATGGCATAAGAGGACGTTGTATTTTCGTTGTTTTCTGTAATGATAGGTTAATGATGGGACGCATTATCTATAATGCAAAGAAAATAAACCAAGTTTAAATCGTTGGAACAATTTAAAAGAAACCACTCGGTTATTTTTAAAACAGATATTTTTAAATGCGGAGATTTAACCACTCCTTTTAAAAGCTATCAGGTTCCTTCGGTTATATCAAGTTCACTACGTTCACGGTTTCGCCAAAACCAGTCGTAGCCCTCCGTCATTTCTTATGAATGGTCAGTAGTATTCAAGCTATGTTTGTTTGGCCCTTAGTCAAGACATAGTGATTGGTAGCTGCTGGGGTATTCATTTGTTGCATAGATAGATGAGTTGGTTTGGGACAGTCGTATTACTTTGTTGGCCCTTAGTCAAGAGTATATACGGATGGGTTCAAATCAACAGGATAATGATGGGCAGAACTTGACATGTGACTTATGATTTGTTGGCCCTTAGTCAAGATCATAAGAACATGGGGCAAAAACATATATCGGGAATTTCTAAAGAAACTGAAATTTGCAAAGAGATGCATACCATTTGGAGTTTGATGAATGTTGGTAGGATTCCTTCAACATTATCATACGATGATATTTGGATCCCGATCCTACTGTGAGTATATGCTACTTATCAGGATATTCGTCACTTAACGATCAATGCTATAAACCTAGTAGGTGTCCAGAAAGGTGTCAGCGGGGTTACGCCCCCAGAGAAAAGAGGTTATTTAATTAAGGAACTTCGCGAAAGCGTTGGAAAACCTCCCTCGAAGTATCGACACTGGCCTGGCTGAACGGTTAAGCAAGTATTGTACGGTGAGAATAGTCCTGGCTAATTATTCTTTTATGGTTTGAGGAAGGATTCGAAAAACAGTGGGAGCCATCCAGTTTAGATAAACTAAAAACCACTCTAAACTTGCAAGAGCATCATGCTAAAGAGTTTTCTTCTCTCTCTCCTAATTGCAGCGACCCTGAAAATGACTGGACTTAAGTTACTTTTAGAGAAAAATATACTGACGGGGCCAAACTATAAAGATTGGCTGCGGAATGTCAAAATGGCTTTGACCTATGACAAACTGGGGTACGTCCTCACCGCTACGGCACCTGCTGTCCCTGGTCCCAAATCCAGCAATGCGGATAAGGAAATCCGCAAAACCTGGGATTTAGATTGCGCGAGAGCCAAGTGCATCGTGCTTGCCTCAATGAACAATGAACATCAGAGGAGGCACGAGGATATGTCCCTAGATGGCATATTTCTCCATACAAAGGAACTTTATGGAGAGCAATCTCGTATAGCAAGATACGAGACCTCTAAGAACTTGTTTCGAGCGAGGTTGGCTGTCGGGTCATCGGTAGGTGAACATGTCCTAAAGATGATCGGCTATATTGAAGAGCTCGCAGACCTTGGGACGACTTTGGATAATGAGCTCTATACAGACCTTATTCTCCAGTCCCTTCCTCCCACCTACGCCCAGTTTATCCTCAACTTCAATCTTCAAGGAAAAGAAGTTGAACTTGCGGAACTCCTGAACATGTTAAGGAGTGCAGAGGGCACCTTGCAGAAGGCAAGGGAAACACCCGCTATGTTTGTTGGCGGTGCATCTTCTTCCGGGTCCAAGGCTAGGGCCAAAGGAAGGAAGAAGAAGGCCGCACCCAAACCTAGAGGAGGTGTTGGTAAGGTGGGAAAGAAGGGAAAGAAAAAGATAGCAGTACCGATAGTTGGCCCGGATGAGTGCTTCCATTGTCACAGGAAAGGGCACTGGAAGAAGGATTGCAAGGCGTGGAACGCCAAGAACCAGGAACCGAAGCAAGCTGTGGCTTCGACTTCAGGTGTGTTTGTAATTGAGAATTGTCTGTCGATCAACTCTACTTCCTGGGTATTGGATACCGGATCAGGATCTCATATTTGCAATTCATTGCAGGCACTGAGAAACCGTAGAGTGCTGAAGGAAGGTGATATGATCCTCAGGGTTGCTAACGGAGCTAGCGTGGGAGCTGCGTCCGTCGGGGATTATCACCTAGGATTGACAAGTGGACACATTTTGGTTTTACATAACTGTTATTTTGTACCAAGCTTAACGTGTAATATCATATCAGTTTCCTTGTTATCAAATAATGGTTATGATTTCATGTTTGTAAGAGATGTTGTCAACATCCACCTTAATCATGGTTTGATTGGGTCCGGTACTCTAAATAACGGCATATATATTCTAAACCAACTCCAAATTTTCAATGTCCAGAACACACTAAAAAGAAAGTCTCCAGATTTAAATAAAGCTTTCTTATGGCATTGTAGACTGGGTCACATCAATGAGAGAAGGTTGACTAAGTTGCATAGAGAAGGATATTTGGACACGTTCGAATATCAATCCTATGACACTTGTCAATCTTGTCTCAAAGGAAAGATGACAAAGACTCCATTTACTGGACAAGGAGTAGAAGCGAGCGAGCTCTTAGGACTCATACACAGTGATGTATGTGGTCCAATGTATACACATGCAAGAGGTGGTTATTCCTACTTCATTACTTTTACAGATGATTTCTCTAGGTTTGGACATGTCTTCTTAATGAAGTATAAATCCGAGGCCTTTGAGAAATTCACGGAATACAAGAGTGAAGCGGAAAACCAAACAGGCAAAAGTATTAAGACACTGAGATCTGATCGAGTTGGAGAATAATTAAGTGCCGAGTTCCTAGGTTACCTAAAAGAGAAAGGAATTCTCTCTCAGCTTACTCCTCCATACACTCCACAGCATAACGGCGTATCGGAGAGACGGAATCGAACCCTATTGGATATGGTACGATCCATGATGAGTAATGCTGAGTTACCGCGATCTTTCTGGGGTTATGCGCTAGAATCAGCGGCATATCTTTTGAACCAGGTTCCAACCAAGACTGTGCCTACCACACCATATCAGATGTGGAGTGGGAAGAAACCCTGTCTAAAACATTTTAGGACATGGGGGTGTCCAGCTTTTGTAAAAAACCAGCATGTGGACAAGCTCGAGGCACGCTCAGTACTGTGTAAGCTTGTGGGATATCCAAAGAACTCCAAGGGATATTATTTCTATTACGCAGAGGAACAAAAGGTTTTTGTTTCTCGTCATGCCCACTTCTTAGAAACTGAATTTTTAGAAAATCAGAAGAGTGGGAGCGCAGTAGAACTGGAAGAAATTCCAGAACCACAAGCTGTTACTGAAAGTTTGGTAGAACCAGAGGTTCAAGAAGAACAGAACATTCCCGCACCCCTCCGCAGGAGTAGTAGGCCGTCTCATCCGCCTGAGAGATATTACGGTTTTCTCATAGACGGGGATAGAGAGGATTGCATCATAGATGATGATGAACCTACTGACTTCCAGCAGGCCATCCAGAGCGGCGACTCGGTACGATGGCTAGATGCAATGCGGACCGAGATGGAGTCCATGTACACCAACAAAGTATGGACTTTGGACTTTGCTCCAGATGGGGTAAAACCCATAGGATGCAAATGGATCTTCAAGAAAAAGATTGGTGTAGATGGACAGGTGGAAACCTATAAGGCTAGACTTGTTGCAAAGGGTTTTCGTCAAAGACCTGGTCTGGACTATGACGAAACTTTTTCTCCAGTGGCTATGCTCAAATCCATTCGGGTCCTTCTTGCTATTGCTGCCTTCCATGATTATGAAATCTGGCAGATGGACGTAAAAACGGCTTTTCTGAATGGAAATTTAGAAGAGAGCGTCTATATGGATCAGCCAGAGGGTTTCAATCAGAGTGGGAGCAGCGGGAAAGTATGCAAGCTGCTTAAGTCCATTTATGGACTAAAGCAGGCATCGCGGAGTTGGAACATCTGTTTTGATGAGACAGTCAAAGAATATGACTTTATCAAAAATCCAGATGAACCGTGCATATATAGTAAAGTTGTGGCCAGAAGTGTCGTATTCCTCGTCTTGTACGTGGATGACATTCTATTGATAGGAAATGACATTCCTATGCTGCAATCTGTCAAAGGATTCTTGTCACACAGGTTCTCCATGAAAGACCTGGGTGATGCCTCTTACATTCTGGGGATCCGGATCTATCGTGATAGATCCAAGAGGATGTTGGGACTTTCGCAGTCCAGGTATATCGACACTGTACTGAAAAGATTCAGTATGGAAGATTCTAAGCGCGGTAATCTACCGGCTTGTCACGGAATCACCCTCTCCAAAGAGATGTCTCCCAAGACTGATTTGGAAAGGGAACGCATGTCTATTATACCCTACGCTTCTGCGGTAGGCTCTATAATGTATGCGATGTTGTGTACCAGACCAGATGTAGCTTACGCACTGAGCGTGGTAAGCCGGTATCAGTCAGACCCAGGGGAGAAGCACTGGATAGCAGTAAAGAACATTCTCAAGTACCTGAGGAGGACTAAGGAGATGTTCTTGGTTTACGGCGGAAAAAACCTCAGGTTGGAGGCCTTTGCTGATTCCGGCTTCCAGAGTGATAAGGACGATTCCAAGTCCATGTCGGGTTATGTCTTTACACTCAATGGAGGGGCGGTGTGCTGGAAGAGCTCCAAGCAGGACACCGTTGCTGACTCGACAATGGAAGCGGAGTATATAGCTGCTTGCGATGCCGCAAAAGAAGCAGTCTGGATGAAGAAGTTCCTAACAGAACTTCAGGTGGTTCCTACCATAGTTGATCCAATACCTCTGTATTGCGACAACAACGGAGCTATAGCTTTAGCGAAGGAACCAAGGTCCCATCAGAAGTCCAGACACATCTTGAGGCGGTATCACCTGATCAGGGAGATCATTGATCGTCAGGAGATCGAGGTTCAGAGAGTTGCTTCTGAAGAGAACATTGCTGATCCATTCACGAAGGCCCTACCTCAGATTCAGTTCGAGAGGCTACTCGAGATCATCGGTCTACGATATGCCAGTACATGGCCCTAGTGCAAGTGGGAGATTGTTAGTGTTTATGCCGTAGAAGGCCATTACTGTATCATACTTGTTTGTATATTACTTAATGGAAGCTTGGGATATTCACATGTATATAACAGTCTTGCTAAACATGGTAGTATGCTACTTGGTTTTTCTATCTTAATATGTGAGTGTACGTATTGATAGAGCTCTTAGGATCTTGCTTGTCTACCAGCGTTGTGATGGCAGTCACACTAGTGGGGGCTGGGTAGTCTACAAGCACATCCTTATTCTGGTCCCTGGTCGTTGGATTATCGAGACAGAGCATCGATACTCCGGAGTAGACTGGTGTGTACGCTTCTCATCCCAGTTGGGGAGATGGTCTGTCCCACAGCCGTCAGTACGTCGTACTGGAGATAGTATGCAGGTGCTCGTTAGGTTACGGGTACACCGGACATGACTCACAGGGAACTGTTGGTTGGTTTGATACCAGTCGTCGGTGAGCAGTTCCCAGGTGACATGAGTACAGCATAGTCCGCAGACTTGACACTGCTGCTTCGCCTCGAGTGTGTCCCACTGTTCTTAGATTGCTACCCTACCACGGCTCAAAGGAGTCGTGCAAACAGGTAGCAGTTGGGTGCAGTCCCGAGCACTTGGAGGCAGTGGCGGTTAGACAGGATTCGTCCCTCCCGGTATTGGGAGTAGATATCGTGCTGTGTCAGAGAGCCATTACGCAAAGTCCCTGGCCAGGGCAAGCGAGATTTGCTGGTAGGTTCCAGTAGTTTCTCAGGGTGTAATGGGCTTCCCTCCGACACGACTTATACCGCTATTAGGGGACTGACGCTTGCCGCCCCTAGGCCCGATATGCGATAGTCTTGGACTAACGGACCGGACTGTATGGAGATTGTCACATCAGACTCAGTAGGAGTTCGGATGGGTTTCCTCATCGGCCTTCTTATCGACAACTACCTGGGGACCGTTACGTACAGCTAGTGCCGCTTGCGGTCTGTGGTTAAACCCACTGCCAGCGTAGTAGTCGAGTCTCTAGAGTCCCACACAGAGAGTTTCCTACTCCAGGCAAAACGATATAGAGGTCGCATGGTTTTGCGACAAAGGGTTCGGACGCATACGTGCGTTTACGCGCGTACGACTTTCGGACAGTTTTTACCAGTCGGCTTTGGTTTAAGCCAGTTACTGGTATTCGGTTATTGGATTTTTACAGTCTAAAGTTTTTCCGTATTTTTGCGGATCGGAGGGGCGTTCTCGTAATTGTACGAGAAGCTTCTAGAAGATGGTGACTAAGGAGGGTTATGTGTCATATTCATTGAATGAGTTATATGAGTCATGGTGGTGATTCATTCATCTCATTAATGCACATTTATTGCTTAATGACTCATGCTAATGAATCACCACTAGATATTTTATGAAGCATGCTTATTCATCACATTTATTCATTTATTCTTTAATGAGAATGCTTCATAATATATTATGATACTCATAACTTATTCATTCATAATCATCTACACATTTTCTCTCCTCAAGCTCTCTCTCTTCAAAAGACTAATCCTCACCCTCATGTGTTGAGATCTAGGATTAGTTAGACTAAACAATCCATAACCATCACTCTATCTCAATCTATCTTCTTTGATTAGCAATCCAAGAAGGTTAGTTGCCTCAAGTTTAGAGGCTAAGCTTGGAGTTTTGCTCTCGGGTGGATCGTCTACTACCTAGAGAAGGCCGAGGAGAACAAGGAGATCGTAAAGACGAAGGACTAGTTTCGATAGGTATAATCCCTAAGCATAGTAGTTTAGAACAACTATATGTTTGGTTAGTTATCGTTTAGCTTCGATTCAAGCGGTTAGTCGATGTTCGTTCACTAAACAAGTTCGTTTTTGAAAATTCCGCCTCCCCACAAGTATTGGGGTGTAGTACATCGACTTACAACATCTGCACCATTCCCTACTCTTACGGAATGATCACCCATTCCTAGTTCTCTACCTTTACGTAGCCCACGTAATGTATTACATATGTAGGATCCTGATCCGGCATTTAAAATACCCAGGACGTAGAGTGAACTGAGAAACAGTTCTCAATAACTAACACTTTTGAAGAAGATGCATCGGCATACTTGTTCTTCATTTGGGCCGTGTGAGAATCCAGATATTCTCCTATTTCCTGCTCAGTCTTATAACACTTATAAGAAAGAACGGGACCAACGTTCCCCTGCTCAGTATAATAAGCGGGTTCAGTCAATACATCTGTAACATTTTAGAAAAATAAAATATTATTTTTGGGAATTTTTATAATTTAATAATATTATATTGAATATTTAAATATTTCGGTATAATTAAATACCGATAAATTGGGAAAAATTTGGAAAATTATGGAAATTACTAAAAAGAGGGTGTGTTATATGAATTATGCAATTTTAAGTTTTTATGATTAATTATATTCTAATTTTGTGCTAATCGCGATTAAAAATCGCTAATCGGGCTTTAGCTTGTTTTGTACAAAATATGCACCATGTCTTTTTTTTTCATTTGTTACAATTTTTCCTACATGATTTTGGATGTATGGTTTATTTTGGGTTTACTATTGAGGAGAGAAGGAAAAATAAAAGGAAAAGAATTGAAAAGAAAAAGGAAAGCAATATTATATGAAGCATGGGCTTGAGAGAGGCAAAGGGGTCATCTTTGACTTAGCTTCATCCTCCATTTCCTTTACCATTTCCTTCTCATTTTAGAAGTGCTGCTGCCCTCACTCCCTCCCCCTTTTCAACCCTCTCAAACTCCATGAAAAACACCCCAAAACCCTATCTCCTTTTCACAAAAATTATTCATGAGCTCACTAGCAACACATTGGACCAAGAAAGCTTGCATTTTGGACACATGGGGCAACTCAAGAATTTTCTTGAGTTGCCAAAGGAGGTAATTTCTGCACCATTAGTGTAGTATTTTAATTCCTTATGCATCCATACATGTTTCATGTCGATATTGAGTGGTTTTGTGGACTTGGAAAATTCTAGTTATGGTTACTGGAAATTGAGAGTTGTGATGTATAATTGAGCTCAGTTGAGGCCACACAAACCCCTTAGTGCTAGAATTCAGACCTAAACCAGAGACTAGAACCTTGGAATACGGATTTAGAAACCCGATATCGGAAGAATTGTGATTCTGTGGATGTAAAATGAAATCTGCTAACACCCGGAGCCTCTAAAAATTATTTTGCAAGGACAGTGATACATGCAGGTGATTTAGAACATACCCTAAAACCCCCAGCCCCTACACCCTCTATTTGGCCGCAGATTTAATCATTCTGGCCGCAATTTGCGGCCAGATCAGGTTGGAATTGATTCATGTTGGTTCTGTAGCTTTATCTCATGTAAACTAGACCCTTGGCATATGCAAAATTGACCAATTTGACCTAGGGTAAAATCTGGGACCATTTTCAAGAGTTGTTGTTTTGATTCGGGGTTTCGTTTTGCGTATTTTGCATTCTGGATTTTTGAGATTTGTGTCGTATTCGATCACTTGATGTTTATACGTCGAAATCGAGTGTTATTTGGTGGTTTTGAAAGCGTAGTCCATAGGTTCTAACCTATAGGCCTTAGCGTGTCGTTTTGGTTTTCCGATATGATTTTATTGTGCATTTGCGATTGTGTTATCTTTGTAGGTACCTTCACGAGGGTTTCATATGATGAAGAAGATGAATGCGAGGTCAACACCGACACGCAAGATGCAAGGTGAGTAGATTATATCTACGGGGGAAGTCGGGTGGATGGCGTATAGCACACCCGCAGTTCGATATTTAGTATATTATATATATACTATATATGATAGTGTTATGTGTGACATGGATATTCAAGATGTGATTAGGTGTACTATGGTTAGATTAGGGTTTTTAGAAGTAAACTAGCATAGCTTCTTAGTTGCGAACCCTAGAATAGGTTTACACCCACACGCACACACATGCTTACTTGCTATACTTATGCTTGGATGATGAGGATAGTGGATGATATTTGGAGATGAGTCGATGATATTAGTCATAGTGCCATGAGATCGGTGATGTGATATGGTCCGTATTTGAGATACGACATGATATTTTAGCGGGTTCTTTAGGCATGATGTTTTTCATACACACGCATGTATTTCATAGATAGTATCAGTTTTGTACTAGACGTAGATCAGTACCCCGATCATGATATTGATAAAGAGGATACCATATGATTAATGTGATAGATGTGACATTTGACCCGTACCCAGATTTGGGAGGCCGTACGACGGAATTACCGTACGAGCTATATATTGACGATAGATCCGCACTCTTGATTCGAGGATGTCATATGATATGTTGTATCGTACGTGATATTATTGAGGCGGGATCACCGACTATCATACGTGTATATATATATCGACTCAGATGTAGGTGGTTTCCGTACCCCTTTTGATTGGTTGTTAGTTAGACCTGTAGTTTACCTAGTAGATGTCAGACTGGACCTGAGTTATACCTATTTACAAAACTGACGAATCATGAGACTTTTAAAGACATACCAAGGGATACTACGGATATTTTAAAAGACATATCTTTTCTTAAAAACACCGTAGTCCTTATTTTCAAACACCACGATTCGTACTATTTCAAACGGCAAAACAGTATAACACATGTATAGTAAGGTAAATTCCTTGTTGTTACATTATTATTCATTTACCATTTATTCTACTGCTCGTATTGCATTGCATGCTTATATGTTATTGATTCATATTTCTTTGTCCATATGACATATAACATACCTGTATACTTATATGCTTACACATATGTCTTTACATAATTACATGCTCACATTACTGTTTCACGTTGCATATACTATAATTCATGGATTTCGCATTGCGATATCGTTTCATATGATATTTTTCTGGATTGTTTTATCCCTGCGTATATATATCTGTGGTATGAGACACTGAAATATATATGTATACCCATCGTATATATATATTAGTGGTATGTGACGCAGATATATATATACACCTACATAATTTATCATCATGATGATCTATGTAATTTACTTATTCATTATATATGAGTGAGGCCTTTATGGTCAATGTAAGGGGCCTATATGGTGGATATGAGGGGCCTTTATGGTCGATGTGAGGGGCCTATGTGCCCGATGTATGGATGGCATGTTATATCCACTACCCCACATTAATTTTATATGCATTGCTTCATGTATTAGTAGCATCTGATAGAGTACTTTTCATGACTATTGCATATACACATTACCATTTATTGCTTCACGTATTAGTAGTACCTGATAGAGTACCTACATGAATCTTGCATACATATTGGATACGTGATATATGAGATTTACTTGATATTGGGATATTGAGATATATATTTTGTGTCGATGCTTGACACTGATTTCCTGATGATTTCATTGGTGATATTTAAATGTTTATTCGAAAATCTCACTATATTAAGAAAACGGTTTTCTCATTCATGATGTCTTCTGTTTTCATTTTACCGCATTCATACCTCATATTTGCGATATTTTGCTACCTGAGACACTGACACGAGCACATGGGATTACACTTATGTTAGATGTTTACCCTTGCCTTTTTATTATGCTTCAGACTTTATTATATTGAGGATATATATATATATATATATATATATATTATTGATCGTTTGACCTAGGATTTAGTCTTTCATACGATTTCTGCTCTGTGATGTTTTTTACTCACGAGTTGGCAACTCACCCCCGTTGTGCCACAGTTTTTTGCAGGTTTTGCCGTACAGGTTCCATTGCGGCTTTCTGGCACACTGCTTCCTTTCTGGGTGATTTCTTTGGTAGGTGGGTTCACTTGCATCGTGACCACCATTGCACTTATTTATTTTTCAGTTGCATCTAGTAAAATTCAATCAACCAAACTTGTATATTTATTCAGACTTAGAGACCAGTTGTTTATTATTTTGACCTTAGAGTCGCGCTTGTATTATTATGGTTTTCTTGATAATTTTGAGTTTCTTTTTGAGTTTTGATCCTCGCCCTTCGGCGTTGTATATTATATTGCTTGCGTGGTTGTGACCGTCGATTGAAGAAGAGCTAGCTCCCGCTTGGGGATGCCTTTTATCATTATGCATATATTATTCTTGTTGTACCCCGTTCGGGGCCAGTATTTAAAAAGGAAACTCTGCCGAAATTTTCAAAAAAGACTAGAGATTTTAAAAATGCATATTCGGCTTACTTATTTAAAAAACCTTACTTTTAAAACATGTTTTCTTTACTGCTTAAAAACTTATTTTCTTTATTTACCCTTTAAAATGGTTTTAGATTTCTGGGCTTTTGGCTTACTTGGATTAGATGGGGTCCTATAGACTTCATATGATTCAAGGGCAAGTCACATGCTATTTCGGGTCGTGACAATGTTGGTATCAGAGCACTAGGTTAACCTTGGTTCGAGTCTAAGTTTAACTATGCGGAGCCTAGAGCGTCTATATATATACGGAACTTAGGCTTGACCTTACGGAACTTAGACTTAGTTGAGGGGGTATTAGAACCGAACTTTCGTCGCATAGGTTGACCTTGGTTGATAGAGTAGACAACTTCAGTAGAGTGATGTACCATGTGTATGTTCCACGACATACTTACGATACGCTACACCACTTAAGGAGCCTTAGGATGTACATTTCCTTGCACAGTACTATATTCCGTCCTATGATCTATCCTCATTGATTTTGTTTATGATTTTACTGCCACGATTACACGGGCAGAGAGAGAGTGCTACGGCTAGAGTTGCGGTCAGCGCGAGCTCATCACGGACGAGGACTGACCCGGGCGTTATTCCAGGGTCATACGATTGCATAGAGAGGCGTTGTTTTATTGTGTTTTCGCACCATGAGCGTCTGACGGATCGCTTTTACGAGATTTCTCGGACGTGCAGATCAGCACCAGAGGATCAGGCTACGGCTAGAGAACAGCCAGAATGTGATGACCACTGATATATCGCTTATTTATGATGATTGAGGCGTTGTTCAGCATACAGAAGAATGAGCCGGTTGTTGCTGCAAATGACGGGATATCGCCCAGATGTTGGAGCTACTGCAGCATGAGTATATACTTAGAGATATGATGGAAGGTCGCTGGTCACCCGAGGATGAATGACTAGGACATGTGGTTTGTTCGCCTACCCCGATGCAAGGTCATCAGATTGATTGATTCCAGCTAGAGACGACTTCACGCAGATTCGTTGGTAGTCGATAGAGACAATCGAATGTTAGAAACCCATATTCCAAGTTTAAAGTATTCGGAAAGACGTGCAAGCGATTTTATGGACCCTCTAGAAGAATGAAACCCTAACTCGAAATAATGACTATGTGAAAGCCTTTGAACCTTAGGGTTTGCGGCAGTTCCACGGTGCCATTAGTGAGGCTTGGGTTTGCCCTTCTACGGCTGGTCCATCGATGCTGTGGTATGTACTTGATACTATTAAACTGTACCCAAGATGTTGAGCTCTTGGGGGATTATGAGGTTTTGATGAATTGATCAAAAGGTTCGACATCTTTCGGATATCATATGATGGGATGCATTGCTTGGGAGACTCCAGACACGAGTATAGCCGTTGGAGCATAGTCTATGCAGCCACGATGAGACGAGTCTGAAGCAGTCGACAGCAGAGAAAAGTGGAGTAAAAGGTTCGTACGAGATCTTGATGAGATGACGTTCCCCTGCGCCGACATCAGAGATGTGACACGCATACAGAGGCGTTGTATGTGGATATACCTTCCAGTAGGAGTCGCGATGAGTATGCAGCCATTCCGGAACAAGAAATAGATTTAGTACATGGTGGTAACTTCCGGGCAATTCGGCAGAAACGAGATTTGAGAGAGTCTTCAACAGGACCTTTCTGGAATACTATACGAGAAGACTTGGACCCAGGAGCGGTCATAGTGCACACACCCAGCAGGCCAGAGTTCGGCATCGTCGATGAGATAGTTGGCCAGAGATCTGTAGAGGATGTGTCAGAGCGGGACTGTTTCCGTCGTCATTCCATATTAGGCCGTTGCGCCGAGGAGCTATATATCTAGCAATGCACAGTGAGAGACAAGAGCCTAAAAGCACCAGGCGCCAGACCATGAACAGGAGGCAAGTAGATATCTTGCTCTGCTAGCATTGGATGCACCGACACCTTCTCGACTTTGAAGGAGGAACTATCGACGACAGTATTTATGATTTGTGATTTGGTGATTCGATTATCACGAATCCGTCACCTTGGATTTCGGTATTTTGGACGATCTATTCGCATGATTTAGTCTTCATGACTGAGTTTCATGATATTTGTTTTCGTGCACCATGGTTGCACCTACCGGGTATTCATATTTTGTGCATAGTTATTACGCTTGAGGTATTGATTGTGCTTTCATGCCTATTTTATGCCTGTGATTTGATTTATACTTCGAGCATAGTTTTCATGCACTTTTAGTGTTTTGATTTGATTTGTGCACGCTGATGCACATGGTTGTAAGATTATATACCGTGGTATAACTGATCTGAATTGAGCTGTATTGTATACCGTCGATTTCGATTCTGATTTGGATGTTGATTTCGTGATTTCGTGCATGATGGATGCACCGATTTGGATTTTCACGCATGTTGGGCGCATGTTATGAGAGGCGATTTTGGTGCACACCAGATGCGCTAAATCGAGATTCTTCGTGCATGTCAGATGCACCTGATTTTGCTGTCAGGCACACACGTTGCCCATGACAGATGTTCTGTGCACACCCGTTGCACCTAGATGTTGTTTCTGTGCGCATGTATGGCACATATAGATTTTGATTTCCGTGCGCACCAGACGCATGTTGCATTCATATACATATTTTGGGATTGGTTTCTCATGAAGCAGTACGTTTTTATGATATTTTCTATTTGTTTTCGTACTGAGCAGGACTAGTCAGAGGACAGTACCTGGGTATATTTTGCATGCATTGATAGTTATTGAAGGGATTTTCAAAAAGGGAGCTATAGTCTCAGTATTTACCTACGTGTCTGATATGCCACGACACGTTTAAAACAAGGAAACCCTTCTAAATTGTTTTCAAAATGGCGGAACGTACATATTAAACAAAAGATATATACATATATGGTTATTTTCTTACAATAGACGTCCGCCACTGTGCAGTGTTATGCGCATCGCACAGCGACTTAAAAAGGTTTGGCATGCATTTCCTTCAGTTATTTACATGTATAGATTTGATGTCTACATGTATAATTTTGATGTATATGTCACGACCCGAAAGTACGGAACATGACCGGCACTTAAACTACGAAACGTCTCGAGGCGTACATAATCTAAGTAAGCCGAAAACCCAGAAATCTAAACCAAGAAAAGTAGTGGAGTGAAGGAAAAACCAACTTAAAATAAGTAGTTTTAATAGTATAAGCCGAATTATGCGTTTTAAAAATATCAAGTATTTTCTGAAAATTTCGGCAGAGTCTCCTTTGTATATACTAGCCCCCAAACGGGATACAACATGAATAGTATACGAAATAAAAAAAAGGCATCTCCAATCGGGAGCTAGCTCTTCGTCAATCGACGGTCACAACCACACAAGCAATATAATATACAACGCCAAGGGCGAGGATCAAAACTCAAAGGAAACTCAAAACAGCAAGAAATCCATAGAAATACAACGCGCGACTCTAAGGTCGAAAGAGTAAACATCATTGGTCTCTATCTCTAAAATAAATACATGTTTGGTTGATGGAACTTCTAGATACAACAGAATAATAATATACAATATATAATGATGGGTACGATACAAAAAAAACCCACCTACTAGCAATTCACCCGGAAATGGAAGTAGTGCCAGCAAAGCCGTAATGAAACCTGTACGGCAAAACCTGTAAGAAACTGTGGCACAACGGGGGTGAGTGGCCAACTCGTGAGTAGAAAACATCTATGAGCAGAAATCGCATGTATGACGCAATCCTAGGTCATACGATTATAATATATCCTCAAATATATAATCTGCAGCCTATAACAATGGCTAGGGTAAATATCTAACCCAAGTGCAATCCCATGTGCCCGAGTCAGTGCCTCAGGTAGCAACATATCATATGGATGATGTATGAATGCATAAAACAGAATGCATGTGCTGAAGAAAACTACTTTCATAAATTAGTGAGATTTCTGTATTTTTAAAAGAGGTATCATAAATGAAATCAGCATAAACAGAGTCTAGCATCGACACGAAACATAAATCCCAATGCCTCAATATCTCAGGCTCCGGCTATCCGGACTGACCTGTATCATCAAATCTCTGTACCTCAATATCTTAGGATCTCTGTATCAATCTCACTATCTAGGGCGCCGTCAGTCCAGACCGGCCCCTACCATCAATCTCAAGACCACGACGGTATCCTCCGGATATCTGACGCGTCGGGTAAAATCACCGGTAGGTAGTGCTCCCCTGCCAGGCTCACATCGTCATCACCACGCACTTCTTTTCCCGGGGTACCTTACCGGGTCCACCATGTACCCGAAACGGTTCATCCAACTCCTCGAATCGGGTCTCGAAATCCATCAGCAAACTCATGGTGGACGACTCATACATCATGGGAAAACCGCACTTTTTATTTAAAAAGAGAGAAGAAGTTTGAATAAGTTTTGCTGTTTTCCCCCAAATCCAGAAAATCTCATGAAAATCCGAATCCAAATCATCAATAGCATGTAAACAGTGAATATAGGCATAAAAATCCATGAATGCGGCATAACAGTGAATAATAACATGCATGAAGTAGCGAGTAATAACTACAATGTCTAAACTAGTATATAAGGCAAGTACATTAATATCATGTCTAAACTATTAGCTAACAACCTATGTCAATGAAATAGTATTTTCTAAAGTGTTCGTGACATGGCAATTACCGATGAAGATGTGTGTGAGCCAGCAAGTAAGTGTACGTAGTACATACGCATCATCGGTAATGGTGCTGGTGTCCTAACAGCATGATATCAATAATGGAATATGAATCACAATAAGTATGCGATGCGGAGCAACAGCAATAATGAGCGGGAGCTAAATACTAGACACAAAGATAACAAATCTATATTTAATATAAATCTAGTCTAACAACTACACTAAACTGAAGAGCTAAGCTAACTAGCTACTGAAGGTAAGGAAACCGCCTAACCTCTAAGTCGATACATATACCTACGTGTATATGTTAGTCGGTGATCCTGCCTCAATAATGTCACATCCGATACCATATCTATAATCAGACATTCCCAAGTCAAGAGTGCGGATCAAACATCAATATATAGCTCGTACGTAAATCCGTCGTACGGCATCCCCAAATCTGGGTACAGGTCAGTATCACATTCATCAAATTAATCATTTGGTAATCTCTTTATCAAAGATCATAATCCGGGGTACTGATCTACGTCTAGTTCAATACTAATATCATCAATCTAATCATGATCTGACTGCTGATCTACAGCCTCATACAACCCGATATCATCATCATATATCGTCATAAAGAGGTATACATCGCCTAATGCGACCTATTATGAATATCTTAACATATCTTATCTCATATCACGATCACATGTCAACCATTCAATGTATAACACTATTCATATGTATCGTCGTCCCAAGATCCGCTATAACATCAGGACGCATCTTAAGTACGAATCCTGCTATATCACCGTTCTCGCGGTCTCAATCAAATCTTATCGACTCATCTCAAATCCCAATTACTATCCTCAAATCCAGTATGTGAACACATAACAATATAACCCCATATGAGCACATATGAAAGAAGAATGTATGCAAGTATGGGTGTGTGTGTGTAAATGTGGTGCAACCTCTACTCTAGGGTCTCGCAACACTAAACTAAACCGATCATACCCAAAATCCATCTATGTCATCAATACTCTCAAACAAGATATATAATCAATATATGTGTGTATACGTATTCGTATACATCACCATGAACTGCGGGGGTGCTATACGCCATCCACCTGACTTCTCCCCGTAGATATAAATCTACTCACCTAATCTTCGCTCGCCGGTGTCGACATCGCCACGTGCTTGCTTATCGTCTCGAATTCCACATGGGGTACCTACATGTCATATATAGCATCGTATTGCATTAAAATTCGACTCATGACCAAAACGACACACGAATCCCACATAGGTCAAAACCTATGGTTGCTTTCATAAATTAACCCCAAAACCCTCGACATCGGCATACAAACGTCGATTGATCAAGAAAAACACCAAACATACCAATCATGGTTTCAAAACTCACTAACTGTATAAGAAATAGGGTTAAATTCATCAAAACCATAAAATTAAACAAATCGTTTTATTTCCCAAAAACCTAGTTAGCGGTCGCTAACCGTTTTAATACAAATCTTGATGTTTTAGCAAAACTAGTGGTTACAATATTCACTAATTAGATTAAATAGGCCACATTAACATTTACTAGATTTTTAATCTTGCTAAATTATATTAAACCAAAAACTAGTTTGCAATTTTTATCCAATTTCAACCATTTTATAGCAAAAATGCACAAACGACAATTTAGCTTGGATTTGTATGATCTAAACTATTAAACTATAACTTATAATGTTAATAATGTGATAAAAACCCTAACCATGTTTTTAATCTCACATATACATGTATTTCATAAAAACCTAGTTTGCATAAAAGCTTAATTTGGACATTTTACAAGTAACGATTTGAAATTAACAACTAGATTAGTTTTCAACAAGTCTTAAGATGCTAATCCACATCTCATAACCATGCACAATTGATTACAACCCAATTCTGAAACAAAACCCTAACTTGAATTCCTTAATCATGCAATTGAACCCATATAAAACCTAATTAACACTTAATTAAGCTAACATAAGCATTAATCAACAATTTAACTACATGGTTAAAATTATACCTCCACAATTTTTTAGATCTCACATGAAATCTAGACATCCAAAAAGCTCTCTTTTCACCACAATCCATACTTGATAGGCTAAACTAAAATGGGTAAGAGTTGGATTTGGATTTAGCTTTGAATTTTTGTGGATTTGGAAGCATTTTTGGGTGAATTTTTTGAAGGGAAAAGAGGGGGCTGCTGCTGATTTTTAGGGAGAGGGGGCTTGGCCAGTAGGGATGGGGGCGGTTATGGAGTGTGGGGGGGTGTGGGAAGAAAGTCAAAGTCAAGATAAAATACCCCCAAGTCAATACACAAACTTCTTCTCTCATTATCCTTTTCATTTTCTTTTCTTTTCATTTGCTTTTCTCTCCAAATCTTTAAGTGGAGAAGAGTGGAAGTGGGGGCGGCTGATTTGGAGAGGGGAGAGAGGGTGTGGGTGAGGAAAAAATGATAAATGTTATACCCCAATTTCCATTAACACTAATTTCACTAATTAAGCCCTTTTTCTTCGATATTTTATAACACCGTTTAACTTCATTTCATTTCAAAAACTACATGTTAAAATTTGGCTTAATGTGTTATGATGCACAAAATTTATTTCAACCCATTCCAATTTGTAATTTTCCCTAATTAAATGTATTAGTGACGGCTTAAATAATATTAAAATAATTAATTTCGGAATTTTTTTAGAAAATTGGAAATTTTACCAGTGGCTCAATAAACACCAAATACTAGCAATTACATAGCTAGAATATGTATATTTAATTTTATAATAAAAATATTTGTATTTTGACTTTTTATAAAATACCCCTTATTTTACCGATTTTTCCGAAATTTCACCGAAACGATTTTTTTTCCAAAATTTTACAGTATATCATATTGGTTTTGTTTTGGATTTGAAATTTGTGTCTTTACCATGACTCTGATGATTGCGGAATGCTTGACGGAGTTTTGTTTTTGAGTTATCTGCTCATTGATCATGCGCGTGCATTGCACTATGATGCGTTTTATTTATTGATGATTTCGGAACCCCGACGACTTGGACTTTTTACTGAAATGTTTTAGCATTGAGGGGTTTAAATTTAAATTCGGGGACCGAATTTCTTTAAGGGGGAAGATTGTAACATTTCAGAAAAATAAAATATTATTTTTGGGAATTTTTATAATTTAATAATATTATATTGAATTTTTTAATATTTCGGTATAATTAAATACCGATAAATTGGGAAAAATTTGGAAAATTATGGAAATTACTAAAAAGAGGGTGTGTTATGCGAATTATGCAATTTTAAGTTTTTATGATTAATTATATGCTAATTTAGTGCTAATCGCGATTAAAAATCGCTAATCGGGCTTTAAGCATATTTTGTACAAAACATGCACCATGTCTTTTTTTTTCATTTGTTACAATTTTTCCTACATGATTTTGGGTGTATGGTTTGTTTTGGGTTTACTATTGAGGAGAGAAGGAAAAATAAAAGGAAAAGAATTGAAAATAAAAAGGAAAGCAATATTATATGAAGCATGGGCATGAGAGAGGCATAGGGGTCTTCTTTGACTTAGCTTCATCCTCTATTTTCTTCACCGTTTCCTTCTCATTTCAGAAGTGTTGCTGCCCTTACTCCCTCCCCTTCTTCAACTCTCTCAAACTCCATGAAAAACAACGCAAAACCCTATCTCCTTTTCACAAAAATTGTGCATGAGCTCACTAGCAACACATTGGACCAAGAAAGCTTGCATTTTGGACACTTGGGGCAACTCAAGAATTTTCTTGAGTTGCCAAAGGAGGTAATTTCTGAACCATTAGTGTAGTGTTTTAATTCCTTATGCATCCATACATGTTTCATGTCGATATTGAGTGGTTTTGTGGACTTGGAAAATTCTAGTTTGGGTTAATGGAAATTGAGAGTTGTGATGTGTAATTGAGCTCAGTTGAGGCCATACAAACCCCCTAGTGCTAGAATTCAGACCTAAACCAGAAGCTAGAACCCCGGAATACGGATTTAGAAACCCGATATCGGAAGAATTGTGATTCTGTGGATGTAAAATGAAATCTGCTAACACCCGGAGCCTCTGAAAATTATTTTGTAAGGACAGTGATACATGCAAGTGATTTAGAACATACCCTAAAAACCCCAGCCCCTACACCCTTTACTTGGCCGAAGATTTAATCATTCTGGCCGCAATTTGCGGCCAGATTTGGTTGGAATTGATTCGTGTTGGTTCTGTAGCTTTATCTCATGTAAACTAGACCCTTGGCATATGCAAAATTGACCAATTTGACCTAGGGTAAAATACGGGACCATTTTCAAGAGTTGCTGTTTTGATTCGGGGTTTCGTTTTGCGTATTTTGCATTCTGGATTTTTGAGATTTGTGTCGTATTCGATCACTTGATGTTTGTATGTCGAAATCGAGTGTTATTTGGTTGTTTTGAAAGCGTAGTCCATAGGTTCTAACCTATAGGCTTTAACGTGTTGTTTTAGTTTTCCGATGTGATTTTAATGTGCATTTGCGATTGTGTTATCTTTGTAGGTACCTTCACGAGGGTTTCATATGATGAAGAAGATGATGGCAACGTCAACACCGACACGCAAGATGCAAGGTGAGTAGATTATATCTACGGGGGAAGTCGGGTGGATGGCGTATAACACCCCCGCAGTTCGATATTTAGTATACTATATATTGTTAGTTATATATATGCCCTAGAGGCCAATACTATACATGTGATGCATATTGTAGTGGATGCTTGGACATATATAGGTAGGACTTTCTTGCTCGACTTGATAGTATGCTATCTGGTTACCCTTTACCTTAACGTGTATAATGTTTGTCTCTCTGTTACATGTTGGTAAAGCCCTTAGGATGTGTACTTGACTACCTGGACTATGATGTGGATCATACTAGTGGGGACATGGTAGTCCATAAGTACATCCTTCAAGGTCCCTAGTCGTGGGTGTATCGAGACGGGGCATCGATATACCAGAGTAGACTAGCGTATGCCTTCTTGACCCATACAGATGGGCGATGGATGATCCCATATCCATTGGTGTTTGACATCAGAGATGATATACGGGTGCTCAGTGGAGACTGAGTACACTGGACGGACTCGCCGAGAACTCCCAGATGGTATTATACCTTACGTCAGATGGCAGTTCTCTGGTGATACTGGTACATGTTAGTTTGTAGACCAGAGATCGTCATAGAGTCTTGTGTGATTCCCACTGTGCTTTGATTTCTACCTTACCACGTCCAAGAGGGCATGCAAAACGGTGGTTTTTGGGTACAGTCCTGAGTCACATGGAGGCAATGAGCGATAGGTGGGGTTTCGTCTCTTCCGGTATTGGGGGTTGATGTTGCGCTATGCTCGATTGGCCATAACAGGGAAGTCCGTGGCCAAGGATGGTTTAGAGATTTACTGGTAAGTGTTACCAGTAGTTTCTCGACCCGTTATGAGCCTCATATCGGCATGACTTATCGGTTATTGGGGTCTGACGTTTACCACCCCTAGACTTGATATGCGACATATCAGACGAGGAGACCGGACTGTACGGTAGTGTCACTGTCAGGCTTTTTGCAGGAGTTGGAGCGGGCTTACTTGCTGATCTTCTGATCGCTCAATACCCGGGTAGCTATTACGTCCAGCAAGTACCGCTGACGGCTTGTGGGTGCTTGATATGATCATCACCTACTGCCGGCGTATTGACGAGTCTTTAGAGTCCTACAAAGAGGTTATACTGGCTCAGGCAAAACGAAATAGGAGCGCATATGTGATATGTGTGTGACCAAGAATAATTTGAGTATGTGATACCGTATTCTATTCTCGCGATGTTTGTATCGATCGGTTATATGCGATATAACCGGGATATCGAATCAAGTGTTGATTCGATAAGTCGATACATTGGATGTTAGTCGGTTATATGTGATATAACCGGATTATTAAGTCAAGTATTGATTTAATAATTTAGTGTATAATTGTATATGTGATATAATAATTTACATTAACTAACATTGGTTTACTTAAGCATTGATTTTTTCTCACTTGTGCACAACTTGATATATATATGTGATATATATATTTATTTGTGTTTACTATTTGTATCATGGTTGTTGATACACTTGACATGGGTGTATAAGACATACACCATTCTAATTTTAGTGGAGGGGTTATTGTATTTAAGGTGAATCTAAATTGTTTGAATTTGTTAAGTGCATGGAGCTTGTAGAAGATTTTAGTGCTTTGACAAATTCAACTCAATTTGTTTTACTTATGATATTTTGTTAACCCAACCACTATTATTAGCCATGGTTATGTCTCTACATGAGTTAAGTATATGATACTTACTCACCATGGTTAGTTCATTCTCTCTCTTGATTATTATCCATTCTCATTTTGAGCTCATCTTCTTCCTCCTTCACTTCGATTCTAGGGTTTGATAAAGAGAGAGATACAAAGTGAGAAATGAAATTCTAAAGTGTACCCATTTCCTATCTCACCATCCTCTACTAGACTAGCACTTTAGTTTAGGGTGTTTGCTTCACTAATTCTTTGGTTAGTGAAGTAGAAGCTTGAGTCCGTATTCCCTCGACGTAGATCATCTTCGGCCTCGAAGACTTCAAGCAATACCGTTGCAATTTTCTCATGGAGCCGTTCGAGAGTCCAGGAGTCCGATGATCGCAGCGAAGGGACTACATCAAGGAGCTTAAGAAGTGAAGGACCGATCTACAAAGGTTGTATTTTCGTATTCACTTAGTGTAAATATGATTTACTTGCATATGTTCGCCTAATCTCTAGTTAACGATCTTGTTTAGAGTTATTCGGCACGGCTAAAATTTAAATCCGGCATGGTTGATGCCTTGTAGAACCTTTTTAGAGTGCCTAGTAACCCTACAGTGGTATCAGAGCCTAGCTAGAGGATTAGGCGATGTGTTTACGAAGTTAAAACCCTAATCGAACCCAGAAACTACACTTTAAACCCCTCTCTGTACATTTTTTAAAATCTGGGATTTTTCTGAATTAAAAATCCTTAAAAAAATCAGCAGGCAATTATAAGGACACCTGCGCAAAACGACAACGTTTGGCGCCCAAAGCACCGCGGAACCGCGACCATAAGGTGACCTCACCATTGTCCTTTTGCACAGTAATGTTCCTATTTAATTTCCTGATTTTTTATGGGTATTTTTATCTGACTCAAGTGTTGAGTATTTTTGGGGTTTACTTTGTATTCGCTGATTCGATCAGAATATTTAATTTCATAATGTTTTCCGGATATTTAGAAAGTATTAAAATGTTTGAACGGATATCAATAACTCAATTTTTCCCGACCCGGAAAATTTCCAAGTGTTGGATTTTTCCATTTGTTTAAGAACGTCTAGATCGTGCAAGTTACGCGACGGACCTTCTAGAAGACAACAAAGCTTAACTCGATTATGTGACCGTCTTGAACCGCCCTTTGAACCTTAGGGTTTGGGGCGGTACGACGTGCCACATGTGAGGCGTTGGCTTGACCCTTCTACGGCTAGACCATTGGTACTGTGGCATGTGATGGATGTTTTTAAACTCCCCTCAAGTGTTGAGAACTATTTGGGAAAACTTGCGTGTTTGTTTATTCGATCGAAAAGTTTAACATTGTCTATTAATCTGGAATGTGATACAATATTTGGAATCCACAAGTGGTTATGAGATAACTAATTTGGATGTTATAAACATAGCAGTTTAGTCTCAAATGATCGGTTGCCACGAAATTTTGATGCGATCAAAAGTCCGTCGCAATCACGTAGCGTACGTGGATACTCGCCGGATAAACTTAATAGACACCCATGCCCCATAGCCCCGACCAAGTGACTGTAGGAGAACCCCGTCGCCGAAAGCATCCGTTCGGGTGCTCGCGGCAGCGGTGTTTCGCCTTAGTGCACTTCATCGACGGCGTCCGGGGGTGCGGCCTTCTACTAAAGTTTGCGACGAGCATTCGATCGCATATCGGGAATCTTGTTGAATTGCCCGAATAAATATTGAAAAGTGTTTTCGATATAGAGACTAAAATGCGGGGTTTATGGTTATTAGGCATGCGATGTCTAAGATGGTTGCGGATTCCAACTGTTATAGTTTTACACTTTCTTTTCTGCGACCGTAAGTGTAATATTTGATATCGCCGGTTTCGTTGCTATATGTCAACGACAATTGGGATGCGCATATTTACTTACGTTGATGACATGTGATGTTATGTATTGCTGGATATATCATATTGGATTGTCGCGTTTTGAATAGCCCGGGGGTTTTATTTGAGATGAGAGTGTTTATTTTCATTCATGCAAAATAAAATGTATGTAATATTCTTTTATTGGGGCACTTCCGGGATGAGGTTGATGTCACCATTTGTATATTTTTTACTTTTCCGCACTACGATAGACCTAAAGAGGAGGGCATAAGTAACCGGGTTCTGGAGTCCAGTGGGAGACCAACTCGAGGAGTCGAGTCCGGGTCTCCTAACTCTAGAATTGGTAGGGTTGCTTGCCGCTCTCGTAGGGGTCTAGGGGTGTGGGTTAGGCTATTCATCGCGACCGTGGAATCCGTGTTTTATAGAGGCTCAAAATAAAACATGGACGTCCTAGTTTATCCAATGTTTCATATGTTTCTTCTGCTGCGATATCTGTGATGTGATCATTTGATGTTCTGTGAAAAATACTGTATATAGAATATATTATATATTATATAGACGTTACTTATGTTTTACACCCGGGCTAGCCCTGCCCTGCTCTGCCGTTAGTTACCTAACCTAACGGTGCACGAGGGGACATCGAGGCGAATGCAGATGGCATAAGTGTACATCGTATTTATCTGTGATGTTTAGGTGATTTAAATGATGGGACTTCATTAATATGATTAATCAAAGAAAAGAAACCTAAAAGATGTTGTGGAATCGAATTTTCAAAAACAGGTAGCTACTGTTCTTGCTTTGCATCGCGGTGTTCCTTGAAGAACATCCTGCACCTTATTCGATAAGGAATGGGCCGAGATCCCTTCACCGGGAGTGACCCCTTTAGCAATGACTGGCAGATGATACACCCTTCGGTTTTGTCTTTTGGTTGCTTTTCTAGTTCTTGCTTTGCACAGTGATATATATGATATATCCTGCACCTCATTCGACGAGGAAGGAGCCAAGATCCCTTCACCGGGAGTGACCTCTTTAGCGAAACTAGTAAAAGCCTAAAAAACACTCCATTTTAAAATCATTTGATTCTACAACGATATCAAGTTCATTACGCAATAGGTTTTCAGAAAAACCTGTCATAGCCCTCCGTCATTTCAGATAAGTAGTAGTTAGTATTCGTGCTGCGTTTGTTGGCTTTTGTCAAGGCGTAGTGTGCGGTAGCTGACTAGTGCTTATCTGCTTATGCATATGATGCAGATTGGGTTAGGGTAGTCGTACGACCTTGTTGGCCTTCATCAAGGGTCGTGCGGGTGGGTTTAATTCAATCAAGATATGACGGGTTGAACTTGACTAGCATCCTATGGTTTGTTGGCCTTTGTCAAGGTCATAGGAGGTTATGGGCAAAATTATCGGGAATTTCAATTGTTGAAATTTGCATTGAGATTGCATACCTTCTATGAGATAGTTGGATCCCGATACCCACTGCGAGTAATTGTTACTCCTGGGAGAGTTTTACACATTACAATTAGCTGATCAAGTAGGTGTCTAGAAAGGTGTCAACGGGGTTACGCCTCTGGGAAAACGAGATTTGTTTTAATTAGGTCCGTGCGAAAGCACGGGGAACGTCCCTCAAAGTACCGACACTGGCCTGGCTGAAAGATTGGCGAAGTTGTAGGGTGTAATTATTCCCCGCTAGTCTTTCCTTTTAGGGTTTGAAGGAAGATTTGATAAAAACAGTGGGAGCCATCCTGATTGGATAAAATAATAACGAATCTGATCTTGCAAGAGCGCACGCAGAGTGTTTTCTTCTCTCTCTCTCTCCAGGTAGCGACCATATCACGCCTTAATCAAGAAAATAATACGGATGTATTGATCGAACCCGCTTGTTATACTGAGCTGGGAAACGTTGGTCCTGCTCCAACTTATAATTGTTATAAGACACAGCAGGAAATTGGGTATTACCAGAATTCCTGTGTCGCCCAAACGAAGAAAGTGCATAATGATGCATCATCTTCGGGTGTGTTCATTATAGAGAACTGTTTCTCAGTATCCTTTATGTCCTGGGTATGAGATACCGGATCAGGATCCCGCATATGTAATCTGTTACATGGGCTACAGAAAGGTAGAGAACTGAGAACGGGTGATAAGTTTCATGAGATAGAAAACGGTGCAAGTGTTGCAGCTAAGTCTGTTGGTCACAATCACCCTGTATTACCAGAATACATTAATTCTGAATGAATGTTATTAGATATCGAACCTGATATACAACATCATATCAGTCTCTTTATTAGTAAAGAAGGATATAATTTTGTATTGTTGGATAATGTTTTGAACATTTCCTATATCAAGAGTTGATCGGTTCAGGCACGTTATCTAAAAGTATTGACGTTCTAAATCAAACTACAGTTCTTAGTATACAGAACACACACAAGAGGAAGAGTTTAGAAATGAACGAATCGTTCTTGAGGTATTATAGACTAGGTCATATCAATGCGACCCGACTAGCTGAAGTTACATAAAGATGCATATTTAAATTAGTTTGAATTTACATCTTGTGAAACTTACCGGTCATGTCACAGAGATAAGATGACCATAGCTCCGTTTATTAGAAACAGAGAAAGAGTTAGTGAACTCTTGGGATGATACATGTTGATGTATGAAGATCCCCTGTCTACACATGCCAAGACCGGTTCTTTGTACTTCATTACATTCTCTAATGATCTCTCAAGATTCAGACATATGTTCCTGTTGAAACACAAGTCCGAACCTTTTGAGATATTCACAGAATATAAGTTAGAAGTAGAGAACTAAAACTGGTATAAGTATTATGTCCTTTGATGTGATCAAGGAGGAGAATACTTGAGCACGGAATTCCTGGATTATTCTAAAGGAGAATGAGATTCTCTCTCAGCATTATTCCTCCGTATACACCACAGCACGTCGATGTATCGAGGCGGAGAAATCACACCCTATATGATAAGGTGTGCTCTATGATGAGTACTACTGAGTTACCAATTTCCTTTTGGGAGTTATGCACTTATGAAGTTGCATACCTATTGAATAGGGTTCAAATCAAATCAGTTGCCTACCATTTCATATGAGATATAGAAAGGGAAGAGCCCATATCTTAAGTTTGTTAAGATTTGGGGTTGTCCGGCCTATGTCTAAAAGCGAAATCCGGACAAGCTCGAGGCAAAGTCAGTTCTGTAAAAGTTTGTTGGATATCCCAAGCATTCGCAAAGGAATATCTTCAACCAAACCGAGGAACAAAAGATGTTTTGTTTCTCAGCATGCCACCTTTGTGAAAGGAAATTTCTTGTGAAGAAATTAGTGGACATGAGGTAGAACTGGAAGGAGTTCCAGCTATACAAACTGCAGCTGATGATTTGGTAGAACCAAAAGATTCAATAGTTTCCAACGAACCTCAGCCTCTCCGCTGATCTAGTAGGGTTCCTCACCCACCTGAGAGATACTTAGGTTTCTCTATGACAGTGGGAGCGAGGATTGCATCATGAGATGATGACCCAACTAGTTTCGAGCAGGCCATCAGGAGTGGGACTCTGTAAGAATGGCTGGATGCTTAGCGATCTGAGATGGAATCCTTATACACCAACAAAGTATGGACTTTGGTTGCTTTATCTGAAGGGTTAAATCCCCATCAGGAGCAAGTATATCTTGAGAAGATTACTTGGTGTACATGGAAAAGTTGAGACTTTCAAAGCTAGACTTATTAAAGGTTTGCATCATTGACCAGGTATGGATTATGTTGAAACCTTTTCTAAGTACCTATGCTTAAGTCCATCCAGATCTTACTTGCCACGGCTACATACCATGACTATGATATCTGGCGGTTGGGTGTCATGACTGCTTTTCTAAATGATGTTTTAGGAGAGAGAGTCTATAAGTACACAGTCAGAGGACTTCGTAGACAGTGGGAGCAGCGGAAACGTGAGCAAGATGTTTTATGTGATAAAGCAGGCATCGCGGAGTTGGAACGTCTGTTTTGATGTGGTAGTCAAAGAGTTTGACATCATCAAAATGGTAGATGAACCTTGTATAAACGAAAAGATAGTAGGGAGTATGGTGGTGATCCTCGTAGAGTACGTGGATGACATACTCTAGATGGGGAAGGAGTTTCCTATGCTACGCTCGGTCAATCTCCGCTTATCACAATGATTCTCCATATAGGATCAAAATGATACCTACTAAATCCTGGGTTTTGGATCTATGAGATAGATCTAATTGGATGTTAGAATACTCACTAGTTGTAGTGAGATGGTATCAATCGATCCTGGGGAGAACCACTGGAAAGGTTCCAGGGTGATAAGGACGACTGAATGTCAGTCACAGGCATTGTCTTTACCCTGAGTAAAGGGACGGTATGTTGGAAGAGTTCCAAGCTAGATACCGTGGCATATTAGACGATAAAGGCTAGATACATCGTTACCAAAGATGCTACCAAAGAGGAAGTCTGGGTGTATATTAGTTCATGAGATGAACTTCGTTCCTACCATTGTGTGACAATGGAGTTGTGTCTTATGCCAAGGAATGCCCATCCCATCAGTGATCCATACATATTCGAAGGCAGTGTCACCTGATCATGGAGATGGTTGATCTCTAGGGGATCGAGGTTAGGAGAGTAGACTCAGAGGACAACACGGAGGATCCACTCACAAAGGCCATTTCCCAGAGAGAGACTTTTATGGGATGGTTGAGTATGAGATACTACAACCACCGTTATGAGATGGCCCTAGTGCAAGTGGGAGATTGTTAGTTATATGTATGCCCTAGAGGCCATTACTATACATGTGATGCATATTGTTGTGGATGCTTGGACATATATAGGGAGGACTTTCTTGCTCGGCATGATATTATGCTATCTTGTTACCCTTTACCTTAACGTGTATACTGTTTGTCTCTCTGTTACATGTTGGTAAAGCCCTTAGGATGTGTACTTGACTACCTGGACTATGATGCGGATCATTCTAGTGGGGACATGGTAGTCCATAAGTACATCCTTCAAGGTTTCTAGTCGTAGGTGTATCGAGACGGGGCATCGATATACCAGAGTAGACTAGCGTATGCCTTCTCGACCCATACAGATGGGCGATGGATGATCCCATATCCATTGGTGTTTGGCATCAGAGATGATATACGGGTGCTCAGTGGAGACTGAGTACACTGGACGGACTCGCCGAGAACTCCAAGATGGTATTATACCTTACGTCAGATGGCAGCTCTCTGGTGATACTGGTACAGGTTAGTTAGACCCGAGATCGTTATAGAGACTTGTGTGATTCCCACTGTGCTTTGATTTCCACCTTACCACGTCCAAGAGGACGTGCAAAACGGTGGTTTTTGGGTACAGTCCCGAGTCACATAGAGGCAATGAGCGATAGGAGGGGTTTCATCTCTTTCGGTATTGGGGGTTGATGTTGCGCTATGCTCGATTGGCCATAACAGGGAAGTCCCTGGCCAGGGGTGGTTTAGAGATTTACTGGTAAGTGTTACCAGTAGTTTCTCGACCCGTTATGAGCCTCAAATCGGCATGACTTATCGGTTATTGGGGTCTGACATTTACCACCCCTAGACTTTATATGCGACATATCAGACGAGGAGACCAGACTGTACGGTAGTGTCACTGTCAGGCTTTTTGCAGGAGTTGGAGCGGGCTTGCTTGCTGATCTTCTGATCGCTCAATACCCGGGCAGCCGTTACGTCCAGCTAGTACCGCTGATGGCTTGTGGGTGCTTGATATGATCATCACCTACTGCCGGCGTATTGACGAGTCTTTAGAGTCCTACATAGAGGTTATACTGGCTCAGGCAAAACGAAATAGGAGCGCATATGTGATATGTGCGGGACCGAGAATAATGCGAGTATGTGATACCGTATTCTATTCACGCGATGTTTGTATCGATCGGTTATATGCGATATAACCGGGATATCGAATCAAGTGTTGATTCGATAAGTCGATACATTGGATGTTAGTCGGTTATATATGATATAACCGGATTATTAAGTCAAGTATTGATTTAATAATTTAGTATATAATTGTATATATGATATACTAATTTACATTAACTAACATTGGTTCACTTAAGCATTGATATTTTCTCACTTGTACACAACTTGATATATATATGTGATATATATATTTATTTTTGTTTACTATTTGTATCATGGTTGTTGATACACTTGACATGGGTGTATAAGACATACACCATTCTAATTTTAGTGGAGGGGTTATTGTATTTAAGGTAAATCTAAATTGTTTGAATTTGTTAAGTGCATGAAGCTTGTAGAAGATTTTAGTGCTTTGACAAATTCAACTCAATTTGTTTTACTTATGATATTTTGTTAACCCAACCACTATTATTAGCCATGGTTATGTCTCTACATGAGTTAAGTATATGATACTTACTCACCATGGTTAGTTCATTCTCTCTTTTGATTATTATCCATTCTCATTTTGAGCTCATCTTCTTTCTCCTTCACTTTGATTCTAGGGTTTGATAAAGAGAGAGATACAAAGTGAGAAATGAAATTCTAAAGTGTACCCATTTCCTATCTCACCATCCTCTACTAGACTAGCACTTTAGTTTAGGGTGTTTGCTTCACTAATTCTTTGGTTAGTGAAGTAGAAGCTTGAGTCCGTATTCCCTCGACGTAGATCATCTTCGGCCTCGAAGACTTCAAGCAATACCGTTGAAATTGTCTCATGAAGCCGTCCGAGAGTCCGGGAGTCCGATGATCGCAGCGAAAGGACTACATCAAGGAGCTTAAGAAGTGAAGGACCGATCTACAAAGGTTGTATTTTCGTATTCACTTAGTGTAAATGTGATTTACTTGCATATGTTCGCCTAATCTCTTGTTAACGATCTTGTTTAGAGTTATTCGGCACGGCTAAAATTTAAATCCGGCATGGTTGATGCCTTGTAAAACCTCTTTAGAGTGCCTAGTAACCCTACAGTGGTATCAGAGTCTAGCTAGAGCATTAGGCGATGTGTTTACGAAGTTAAAATCCCGATCGAACCCGAAAACTACACTTTAAACCCCTCTCTGTACAGTTTTTAAAATCTGGGATTTTTCTGAATTAAAAATCCTTAAAAAAATCAGCAGGCAATTATAAGGACACCTGTGCAAAACGACAACGTTTGGCGCCCAAAGCACCGCGGAACCGCGGCACGAGCATGGCTCGTGCGGCGGTTCCGCGGCCATAAGGTGACGTCACCGTTGTCCTTTTGCACAGTAATGTTCCTATTTAATTTCCTGATTTTTGTATGGGTATTTTTATCTGACTCAAGTGTTGAATATTTTTGGGGTTTATTTTGTATTCGCTGATTCGATCGGAATATTTAATTTCGTAATGTTTTCCGGATATTTATAAAGTATTAAAATGTTCGAATGGATATCAATAACTCAATTTTTCCCGACCCGGAAAATTTCCAAGTGTTGGATTTTTCCGTTTGTTTAAGAACGTCTAGATCGTGCAAGTTACGCGACGGACCTTCTAGAAGACAACAAAGCTTAACAAGATTATGTGACCGTCTTGAACCGCCCTTTGAACCTTAGGGTTTGGGGCAGTACGGCTTGCCACATGTGAGGCGTTGGCTTGACCCTTCTACGGCTGGACCATTGGTACTGTGGCATGTGATGGATGTTTTTAAACTTCCCTCAAGTGTTGAGAACTATTTGGGAAAACTTGCGTGTTTGTTTATTCGATCGGAAAGTTTAACATTCTCTATTTATCTGGAATGTGATACAATATTTGGAATCCACAAGTGGTTATGAGATAACTAATTTGGATGTTATAAACATAGCAGTTTAGTCTCAAATGATCGGTTGCCACGAATTTTGATGCGATCAAAGTCCGTCACAATCACGTAGCGTACGCGGATACTCGCCGGATAAAGTTAATAGACAGCCATGCCCCGTAGCCCCGACCAAGTGACAGTAGGAGAAACCCCGTCGCCGAAAGCATCCGTTCGGGTGCTCGCGGCAGCGGTGTTCCGCCTTAGTGCACTTCGTTGACGGCGTCCGGGGGTGCGGCCTTCTACTAAAGTTTGCGACGAGCATTCGATTGCATATCGGGAATCTTGTTGAATTGCTCGAATAGATATCGAAAAGTGTTTTCGATATAGAGACTAAAATGCGGGGTTTATAGTTGTTAGGCATGCGATGTCTAAGATGGTTGCGGATTCCAACTGTTGTTGTTTTACACTTTCTTTTCTGCGACCGTAAGTGTAATATGTGATATCGCCGGTTTCGTTTCTATATGTCAACGACAATTGGGATTCGCATATTTACTTACGTTGATGACATGTGATGTTATGTGTTGCTGGATATGTTATATTGGATCGTCGCGTTTTGAATAGCCCGGGGGTTTTATGTGAGATGAGAGTTTTTATTTTCATTTATGTAAAATAAAATGTATGTAATATTCTTTTGTTGGGGCACTTCCGGGATGAGGTTGATGTCACCATTTGTATATTATTTACTTTTCCGCACTAGGATAGACCCAAAGAGGAGGGCTCATGTAACCGGGTTTTGGAGTCCAGTGGGAGACCAACTCAAGGAGTCGAGTCCGGGTCTCCTAACTCTAGAATTGGTAGGGTTGCTTGCCGCTCTCGTAGGGGTCTAGGGTTGTGGGTTTGGATATTCATCGCGACCGTGGAATCCGTGTTTTATAGAGGCTCAAAATAAAACACGGACGTCCTAGTATATCCAATGTTTCATATATTTCTCCTGCTGTGATATCTGTGATGTGATCATTTGATGTTCTGTGATAAATACTGTATATAGAATATATGATATATTATATAGACGTTACTTATGTTTTACACCCGCGCTAGCCCTGCCCTGCCGTTAGTTACCTAACCTAACGGTGCACGAGGGGACATCGAGGCGAATGCGGATGGCATAAGTGTACGTCGTATTTATCTGTGATGTTTAGGTGATTTAAATGATGGGACTTCATTAATATGATTAATCAAAGAAAAGAAACCTAAAAGATGTTGTGGAATAGAATTTTCAAAAACAGGTAGCTACAGTTCTTGCTTTGCATCGCGGTGTTCCTTGAAGAACATACTGCACCTTATTCGATAAGGAAAGGGCCGAGATCCCTTCACCGGGAGTGACCACTTTAGCAATGACTGGCAGATGCTACACCCCTCGGTTTTGTCTCTTGATTGCTTTTCTAGTTCTTGCTTTGCACAGTGATATATATGATATATCCTGCACCTCATTCGACGAGGAAAGAGCCGAGATCCCTTCACCTGGAGTGACCTCTTTAGAGAAACTAGTAAAAGCCTCAAAAACACTCCATTTTAAAATCATTTGATTCCACAACGATATCAAGTTCATTACGCAATAGGATTTCAGAAAAACCTGTCGTAGCCCTCCGTCATTTCAGATAAGTAGTAGTTGTAAGTCCACGTTGCCCACCCCGGTACTTGCGGGGAGGCGGAAAACGGAATAAAAATCGGATTTTTATCAACTTAGGTAACATGGACTAGACAAAGAAGGATCTTTGCTAAACAAAAACAAGCTAAAGCTAACTAGAAACTAGCTAAATGCTAGAAAAGTTATACCTTTTGCTTTATGTCCTTCTCTCCTTGCTCCTTGGAGTGGTGGAAGGAGGTCACCTTTGTCGTCTACTCACGTCGAAGAAAGATCCACCCGTAAGCCTCGACCTTCGGCTGCAACTCCAAGCTAGAAGTAACTAGGGTGCAAGAAGTGCTAGTCCTTGAACCCCTATGTTAGTTATATGTATGCCCTAGAGGCCATTACTATACATAGGATGTATATTGTAGTGGATGCTGGGACATATATAGGGAGGACTTTCTTGCTCGACATGATAGTATGCTATCTGGTTGATCTTTACCTTAACGTGTACACTGATAGTCTCTCTGTTACATGTTGGTAAAGCCGTTAGGATGTGTGCTTGACTACCTGGACTATGATGCGGATCATACTAGTGGGGACATGGTATTCCGTGAGTACATCCTTCAAAGTCCCTAGTCGTGGGTGTATCGAGACGGGGCATCGATATACCAGAGTAGACTAGCGTATACCTTCTCGACCCATACAGATTGGCGATGGATGATCCCATATCCATTGGTGTTTGACATCAGAGATGATATACGGGTGCTCAGTAGAGACTGGGTACACTGGACGGACTCGCCGAGAACTCCCAGATGGTATTATACCTCACGTCAGATGGCAGTTCTCTGGTGACACTGGTACAGAGTAGTCTGTTGACCCGAGATCGTCATAGAGTCTTGTGTGGTTCCCACTGTGCTTTGATTTCCATCTTACCGTGTCCAAGAGGGCGTGCAAAACGGTGGTTTTTGGGTACAGTCCCGAGTCACATGGAGGCAATGAGCGATAGGAGGGGATTCGTCTCTCCCGGTATAGGGAGTTGATGTTGCGCTGTGTTCGATTGGCTATAACAGGAAATCCCTGGCCAGGGTTGCTGAGATTTACTGGTAAGTGTTACCAGTAGTTTCTCGAATTGTTATAGACCTCATATCGACACGACTTATCGAGCTATTGGGGTCTGACGTTTACCACCCCTAGGCAAGATATGCGACATATCAGACGATCAGACCGGACTGTACGGTAGTGTTACTGGTTGGATTCACAGGAGTGTGAGCGGGCTTGCTCGTCGATCTTCTGATCGCTCAATACCCGAGTGGCCCTTACGTTTAGCAGACCGCTTGCGGCTTGTGGGTGTTTGATATGATCATCATCTGCTGCCGGCGTATTGACGAGTCTTTAGAGTCCTACACAGAGGTTTCCTGGCTCAAGCGAAACGAAATAGGAGCGCATATGAGATATGTGCGGGACCGAGAATAATATGTGTATGTGATACTGTATTCGATTCTCGCGATGTGACATTGATCGGTTATATGCGATATAGCCGGGTTATCGGATCAAGTGTTGATTCGATAAGTTGTTACTAATGATACCTGTCGGTTTTGTGCGACATGACCGGATCATTGAATCAAGTGTTGATTTAATGATTTAATGCATAATTATATATTTGATATATTACTTTGCATTAACTAGTATCGGTTCACTTTAAGATGGATTTTCTCACTCAGATGTGTGCATTACATATGCGATATGATTTTGTGCACTAGATTGTATCATGTTTGATGATACATACATTTTGGTTAAGTGTAAAGAATTAAACCATGGTTAAGTGGATAATTAGGGTTTTGTTTTTCTTATTAATTTATATATACATTTATTCTTTTTGGAAAAGAAAAAGAGCATGAGAAAATGGTGGCTTTCTTTAAATGCTTCATGAAGCTTCATGAAGTCTTTAACCTTGTAACCATTTTTGTCTCATGCTTAACCTAACCATTCCACTAAACCATGATTGATTCTCTACACCTAACTATGGTTCAATTATGATAAGAATGAATTTCTTTTCTCATTTTTATTATTCTTATCATAACATAAAGCATCTTCTTCTTCATCTTCCTTCATGAAGAAAACCATTCTTCATCAATGGTGATTGATGAGAATGAGTGAGAAATCCAATTCTAAAGTCTACCCACTTCCTATTTCTTCATCCTCTACCTCTTGCCAAGTAGTAGAGTGTGTTTCCTTCACAAGTTTTCATGGCTTGGTGAAGGTGGAGCTTGATCTAGTGATGCTTCGACGTAGATCATCTTCGGCACGTCGTCGATGACCTAGCCCGTCTATTCTCCGAAGAAGCCGACGCTAGAGCCCGGGATTTACTTTGGACAGCGAGAAGACTTCATTGCGGAGCTATGGAGGTGGAGCACCGGATCTACAAAGGTTGTATTTCCGATAACCCATTATTTAAGTTGTTAACTAGATTGTTTTTCGCCTAGACTTCTAGCCGACGATCCGTAGTCGGGTCTCTCGGCACCTAGAATTTTTGAAATTGGCATGGTTGATGCCTTGTGAGACCTCACTAGGGTGCCTAGGAACCCTATAGTGGTATCAGAGCCTAGCTAGAGCCTTAGGCGAAGTCTAGACGCAATTTGAAGTCCGACCGAACCCGAAAACCCATTTCCTACATGCTCTCTGTCCTTTTTCTAAAATCTGGGATTTTTCAAAATTAAAAATATGCAGAAAACCCAGCAGTGAAATATAAGAATTACGGGTCAAAATTGGGGTCATGAACAGTGCAACCTGCGGCGGAACCGCGGCAGAAGGCTGCATTAGGCGGCGGTTCCGCGGCAGATTGATGACGTCAGCCCAAAATGTTTGCACAGTAATTCATTGTTTCAGGTGCTGAGTTCTCTAGGTATTTTTAAAATTTATTCAAGAGTTGAATTTTCTGGAGTTGTTTTGGGGATTCGTATGTTCGATCGGATTATCAAATTTTGTCTCTGTTGCTTTCCGGATAAATTTTAGAATATGTTAAAAAGTTCGACCGGATATAAATACCCAATTTTTCCCCTGTCGGGAAATTTCCAAGTGTTGGATTTTTCCGTAGTTTAACGACGTTCTAAGTAGTGCAAGTAACGCGATGGTCCCTCTAGAAGACAACAAACCTTAACTCGATTATGTGACCGTCTTGAACTGCCCTTTGAACCTTCGGGTTTAGGGCAGTACGGCGTGCCACATGTGAGGCGTTGGGTTGACCCTTCTACGGCTGGACCGTTGGTACTGAGGCACGAACTGAATGTTGTTAGACTTATTTCATGTGTTGATCTGTATCGGGAAAACTTGGGTGTTCGAATGTTCAATCGGAAAGTTTAACACTTTCTAATTATCTGGAATGTGATACAATAATTGGAATTCACAAGAAGTTATAAGATAACTGAATGAATGTTATAAACATAGCACTTTAGTCTCACTTGATCGGTTGCCATGGAATTTTGATATGATCAAAAGTCCGTCGCAATCACGTAACGTACGCGGATACTCACCGGGTAAACTTAATAGACAGCCTCACTCCATAGCCCCGACCAAGTGACTGTAGGAGAACCCTGTCGCCGAAAGCATCCGTTCGGGTGCTCGCGGCAGCGGTGTTCCGCCTTGGTGCACTTCGTCGACGGCGTCGGGGGTGCGGCCGCCTACTGAAGTTTGTGACGAGCATTCGATCAGGATGTCGGGAATCTTGTTGAATTGCCCGACTTGGTATTGAAAAGTGTTTTCAATTTTGAGACTAAAATGCGGGGTTTATAATTGTTAGGCATGTGATGTCTAAGGAATTCATTTGGTCAGGCATGCGATGTCTGAGGAGGTTGCGGATTCCAACTGTTGTAGTTTTACACTTTCTTTTCTGTGACCGTAAGTGTAATATGTGATATCGCCGGTTTCGTTGCTATATGTCAACGACAATTGGAATGCGCATATTTACTTACGTTGATGACATGTGATGTTATGTGTTGCTGGATATGTTATATTGGATCGTCGTGTTTGAATAGCCGGGGGTTTTTATGTGAGATGAGTGTTTTTCATTTTCATTCATGTAAAAATTGTATGTAATATTCTTTTATTGGGGCGCTTCCAGGTTGCGGAAGTTGTCACCGTTTGTATATTATTTACTTTTCCGCACTAGGATAGACCTAAGAAGGTGGGCACAAGTAACCGGGTTCTGGAGTCCAGTGGGAGACCAACTCGAGGAGTCGAGTCCGGGTCTCCTAACTCTAGAATTGGTAGGGTTGCTTGCCGCTCTCGTAGGGGTCTAGGGGTGTGGGTTTGGCTATTCATCGCGACCGTGGAATCCGTGTTTTATACTGGCTCGTATTGAAAACACGGATGTCCTAGTATATCCAATATTTCATATGATTCTTCTGCTGCGATATCTGTGATGTGATAATGTGATGTTCTGTGATAGATACAGTATATAGTATATATGATATATTATATAGACATTACTTATGTTTTACACCCGCGCTAGCCCTGCCCCGCTCTGCCGTTAGTTACCTAACCTAACGGTGCACGAGGGGACATCGAGGCGAATGCGGATGGCATAAGTGTACGTCGTATTTATCTGTGATGTTTAGGTACTTAAATGATGGGACTTCATTAATGTGATTAATGAAATAAAAGAAAGCTAAGATGTTGTAGAATCGAATTTCAAAATAAAACAGGTAGCTACAGTTTTTGCTTTGCACAGAGGTATATGTGATATATCCTGCACCTTATTCGATGAGGAAAGGACCGAGATCCCTTCACCGGGAGTGACTCCTTTAGCAATAACTGGCAGATGCTACACACTCGGTTTGTCTTTTGATTGCTTTTAAGTGTTTTTGCTTTGCACAGCGATATATATGATATATCCCGCACCTCATTCGACGAGGAAAGGACCGACGATCCCTTCACCGGGAGTGACTCCTTTAGCAAAACTAGAAAAGCCTCAAAAACACTCCATTTCAAAATTCATTCGATTCTACAACGATATCAAGTTCATTACGCAATAGGTTTTCAGAAAAACCTGTCGTAGCCCTCCGTCATTTCAGATAAGTAGTAGTTAGTATTCGTGCTACGTTTGTTGGCCTGCGTCAAGGCGTAGTGTGCGGTAGCTAACTGGTGCTTATCTGCATAAGCATATGATGTGATTGGATTAGGGTAGTCGTGCGACTTTGTTGGCCTGCGTCAAGGGTCGTGCGGGTGGATTTAATTCAATCAGGAAATGACGGGTTGAACTTGACTAGCGGACTATGGTTTGTTGGCCTGCGTCAAGGTCATAGGACGCTAGGGGCAAAATTATCGGGAATTTCAAGTGTTGAAATTTGCAATGAGATTGCATACCATCTATGAGATAGTTGGATCCCGATACCCGCTGCGAGTAAGAGTTAGTCCTGGGAGAGTTTTATACATTACAATTAGCCGATCAAGTAGGTGTCTAGAAAGGTGTCAACGGGGTTACGCCTCTGGGAAAACGAGGTTTACATTAATTAGGTTCGTGCGAAAGCACGGGGGACCTCCCTCAAAGTACCGACACTGGCCTGGCTGAAAGATTGGCGAACTTGTAGTGTGTAATTAATCCCGGCTAGTCTTTCCTTTTAGGGTTTGAAGAAAGATTTGATAAAAAGCAGTGGGAGCCATCCTGATTAGATAAAATAATAACCAATCTATTCTTGCAAGAGCGCACGCTGAGTGTTTTCTTCTCTCTCTCTCCAGGTAGCGACCATATCACGCCTTAATCAAGATAATAATACGGATATTTGACCGAACCCGCTTGTTATACTGAGCTGGGGAACGTTGGTCCCGCTCCAACTTAAAATTGTTATAAGACAGAGCAGGAAATTGGGGAATACCAGAATTCCCGTGCCGCCCAAACGAAGAGAGTGCATGCTGATGCATCATCTTCGGGTGTGTTCGTTACAAAGAACTGTTTCTCTGTATCCTCTACGTCCTGGGTATGTGATACCAGATCAGGATCCCAGATATGTAATCTGTTACATAGGGCTACAGAAAGGTAGAGAACTGAGAACGGGTGATAAGTTTCATGAGGCAGAAAACGGGACAAGTGTTGCAGCCAAGTCTGTTGGTCATTGTCACCCTGTATTCCAAATACATTGATTCTGAACGAATGTTATTAGATACCGAACCTGATATACAAAATCATATCAGTCTCTTTATCAGTAAAGAAATGATAAAATTTTGTATAGATGGATAATGTTTTGAACATTTCCTATATCAAAAGTTGATCGGTTCAGGCACGTTATCTAAAAGCATTAATGTTCTAAATCAAACTACAGTTCTTAGTATACAGAACACACACAAGAGGAAGAGTTCAGAACTGAACGAATTCTTCTTGAGGTATTGTAGACTAGGTCAGATCAATGTGACCCGACTAGCTAGAGTTACATATAGATGCATACTTAAATCAGTTTGAATTTACATCTTGTGAAACTCGCCAGTCATGTCACAAAGATAAGATGACCACAGCTCCGTTTACTGGAAACAGAGAAAGAGTTAGTAAACTCTTAGGATGATACATGTTGATGTATGTAGGTCCCCTGTCTACACATGCCAGGACAGGTTCTTTATACTTCATTACGTTCTCTGATAATCTCTCAAGATTCAGACATATGTTCCTGTTGAAACACAAGTCCGAACCTTTTGAGATATTCACAGAATATAAGTAAGAAGTAGAGAACCAATACGGGTATAAGTATTATGTCCTTTGATGTGATCAAGGAGGAGAATACTTGAGCACGGAAATCCTGGACTATTCTAAAGGAGAATGAGATTCTCTCTCAGCATTACTCCTCCATATACACCATAGCACGATGGTATATCGGAGCGGAGCAATCACACCCTATATGATAAGGTGTGCTCTATAATGAGTACTACTGAGTTACATGTTTCCTTTTGGGAGTTATGCACTTGAGTAGCTGCATACCTATTGAATAGGGTTCAAATCAAATCAGTTGCCTACCACTTCATATATGATATGGAAAGGGAAGAGCCCACATCTTAAGTTAGTTAAGATTTGGGGTTGACCGGCCAATGTCTAAAAGAAAAATCCGGACAAGCTCGAGGCAAGATCTGTTATGTACAACTGGAAAGGTTCCAGCTATACAAACAACAGCAGATGATTTGGTAGAACCAAAGGATTCAGTAGATTCCAACGAACCTCAGCCTTTCCGCCGATCTAGTAGGGTTCCTCACCCACCTGAGAGATACTTTTGTTTCTCTATGACAGTGGGAGCGAGGATTGCATCATGAGATGATGACCCAACTATTTTCGAGCTGGCCATCAGGAGTAAGACTCTGTAAGAATGGCTGGATGTTTAGTGATCTGAGATGGAATCCTTATACACCAACAAAGTATGGACTTTGGTTGCTATATCTGAAGGGTTAAATCCCCATCAGGAGCAAGTATATCTTGAGAAGATTACTTGGTGTAGATGGAAAAGTTGAGACTTTCAAAGCTAGACTTGTTAAAAGTTTGCATCATTGACCAGCTGTGGATAATGATAAAACCTTTTCAAGTATCTATGCTTAAGTCCATCCAGATCCTACTTATCACGGCTACATACCATGACTACGATATCTGGTGGTTGGGTATCATGACTGCTTTTCTAAATGATATTTTGGAAGAGAGCGTCTATAAGTACACAGCCAGAGGGCTTCGTAGACAGTGGGAGCAGCGGAAACGTGTGCAAGATGCTTTATAGGATAAAGCAGGCATCGCGGAGTTGGAACATCTGTTTTGATGGATTAGTCAAAGAAGTTGACATCATCAAAATGGTAGATGAACCTTGTATAAACAAAAAGGTAGTAAGGAGTATGGTGACAATCCTCGTAGAGTACGTGGATGACATACTCTTGATAGGGAAGGAGTTTCCTATGCTACGCTCGGTCAATCTCCGCTTATCACAAGGATTCTCCATATAGGATCAAAGTGATACCTCCTAAATCCTGAGTTTGGATCTATGAGATAGATCTAATTGGATGTTAGGATTCTCACTAGTTGTAGTGAGATGGTATCAATCGATCCTGGGGAGAATCACTGGAAGTGTTCCAGGGTGATAAAGACGACTGAGTGTCAGTCACAGGCATTGTCTTTACCCTTAGTAAAGGGACGGTATGTTGGAAGAGTTCCAAGCTAGATACCGTGGCATTCTAGACAATTAAGGCTGGATACATCGCTACTTAAGATGCTACCAAAGAGGCAGTCTGGGTGTATATTGGTTCATGAGATGAACTTAGTTCCTACCAGTGTGTGACAATGGAGTTGTGGCTTATGCCAAGGAACGCAGGTCCCATCAGTGATCCAGACATATTCTAAGGCAGTATCACCTGATCCTGGAGATAGTTGATCTCCAGTGAGATCGAGGTTAGGAGAGTAGACTCAGAGGACAACACAGCGGATCCACTCACAAAGGCCTGTTCCCAGAGAGAGACTTTTATGGGATGGTTGAGTATGAGATACTACAACCACTGCTACAGATGGCCCTAGTGCAAGTGGGAGATTGTTAGTTATATGTATGCCCTAGAGGCCATTACTATACATAGGATGTATATTGTAGTGGATGCTGGGACATATATAGGGAGGACTTTCTTGCTCGACATGATAGTATGCTATCTGGTTGATCTTTACCTTAACGTGTACACTGATAGTCTCTCTGTTATATGTTGGTAAAGCCCTTAGGATGTGTGCTTGACTACCTGGACTATGATGCGGATCATACTAGTGGGGACATGGTAGTCCGTGAGTACATCCTTCAAAGTCCCTAGTCGTGGGTGTATCGAGACGGGGCATCGATATACCAGAGTAGACTAGCGTATACCTTCTCGACCCATACAGATGGGCGATGGATGATCCCATATCCATTGGTGTTTGACATCAGAGATGATATACGGGTGCTCAGTAGAGACTGGGTACACTGGACGGACTCGCCGAGAACTCCCAGATGGTATTATACCTCACGTCAGATGGCAGTTCTCTGGTGACACTGGTACAGAGTAGTCTGTTGACCCGAGATCGTCATAGAGTCTTGTGTGGTTCCCACTGTGCTTTGATTTCCATCTTACCGCGTCCAAGAGGGCATGCAAAACGGTGGTTTTTGGGTACAGTCCCGAGTCACATGGAGGCAATGAGCGATAGGAGGGGATTCGTCTCTCCCGGTATAGGGAGTTGATGTTGCGCTGTGTTCGATTGGCTATAACAGGAAATCCCTGGCCAGGGTTGTTGAGATTTACTGGTAAGTGTTACCAGTAGTTTCTCGAATTGTTATAGACCTCATATCGACACGACTTATCGAGCTATTGGGGTCTGACGTTTACCACCCCTAGGCAAGATATGCGACATATCAGACGATCAGACCGGACTGTACGGTAGTGTTACTGGTTGGATTCACAGGAGTGTGAGCGGGCTTGCTCGTCGATCTTCTGATCGCTCAATACCCGGGTGGCCGTTACGTTTAGCAGACCGCTTGCGGCTTGTGGGTGTTTGATATGATCATCATCTGCTGCCGGCGTATTGACGAGTCTTTAGAGTCCTACACAGAGGTTTCCTGGCTCAAGCGAAACGAAATAGGAGCGCATATGAGATATGTGCGGGACCGAGAATAATACGTGTATGTGATACTGTATTCGATTCTCGCGATGTGACATTGATCGGTTATATGCGATATAGCCGGGTTATCGGATCAAGTGTTGATTCGATAAGTTGTTACTAATGATACCTGTCGGTTTTGTGCGACATGACCGGATCATTGAATCAAGTGTTGATTTAATGATTTAATGCATAATTATATATTTGATATATTACTTGGCATTAACTAGTATCGGTTCACTTTAAGATGGATTTTCTCACTCAGATGTGTGCATTACATATGCGATATGATTTTGTGCACTAGATTGTATCATGTTTGATGATACATACATTTTGGTTAAGTGTAAAGAATTAAACCATGGTTAAGTGGATAATTAGGGTTTTGTTTTTCTTATTAATTTATATATACATTTATTCTTTTTGGAAAAGAAAAAGAGCATGAGAAAATGGTGGCTTTCTTTAAATGCTTCATGAAGCTTCATGAAGTCTTTAACCTTGTAACCATTTTTGTCTCATGCTTAACCTAACCATTCCACTAAACCATGATTGATTCTCTACACCTAACTATGGTTCAATTATGATAAGAATGAATTTCTTTTCTCATTTGTATTATTCTTATCATAACATAAAGCATCTTCTTCTTCATCTTCCTTCATGAAGAAAACCATTCTTCATCAATGGTGATTGATGAGAATGAGTGAGAAATCCAATTCTAAAGTCTACCCACTTCCTATTTCTTCATCCTCTACCTCTTGCCAAGTAGTAGAGTGTGTTTCCTTCACAAGTTTTCATGGCTTGGTGAAGGTGGAGCTTGATCTAGTGATGCTTCGACATAGATCATCTTCGGCACGTCGTCGATGACCTAGCCCGTCTATTCTCTGAAGAAGCCGACGCTAGAGCCCGGGATTTACTTTGGACAGCGAGAAGACTTCATTGCGGAGCTATGGAGGTGGAGCACCGGATCTACAAAGGTTGTATTTCCGATAACACATTAGTTAAGTTGTTAACTAGATTGTTTTTCGCCTAGACTTCTAGCCGACGATCCGTAGTCGGGTCTCTCGGCACCTAGAATTTTTGAAATTGGTATGGTTGATGCCTTGTGAGACCTCACAAGGGTGCCTAGGAACCCTACACCCTAGATGAGAGTCGAGATTATCAAGAAAGGGTTTTTCTCAAGCTCAAGTGTTTCTCAACACATGAGAGGGGAGAGCTTGAGGGAGAGGAAGAACAAGAGAGAGAAAATGAATGATAGAATGAGAATAAAATGAACCATTCTCACATATATGTGTGAATTATTGTAATTAAATAATTAGCTAGATAATTGTCATGGTTAATCAAGACATGACCATTATCATTTCATTTTTAATGCAAATTGCAAGGATCAAAGAGCATCTTCCAAATGAAATGATGATGGTCAAAGTGTCAACCAAGGTCAACAAGTCAAGAAGGTCAAATGGTCAACAACCATAACCATGCACAATTATTAAACTAATATCAATTGACCATAATACACACATAAGCATTAGGGTTAATAAAATGACAATAGTCATTAACCCTAATCAAGGTCCTCTCCCTCTGTCTCAAGCAACTGTGCATACACACCCGTATTCGTGATCCGAGGAATACGAATACAATGAGAAAAACCAATCCCAAATCATATACTAGGATCCGGCTTAAACCAAAGCCCGCTAGTATAAGCTGTCCGGACAGCAAACGTGCACAAGTGCGTGGATGTGAACGAACCCTGTCGCAAAACCATGCGACCTCTACTCATTTTGCCTAAAGGCGAATAGCTCTCTGTGTGGGACTCTAAAGACTCGACACTACGCTGGCAGTGGGTTTAACCACAGACCGCAAGTGGCACTAGCTGTACGTAACAGTCCCCAGGTAGATGTCGATAAGAAGACTGACAAGGTGAACCCCATCTGAACTCCTACTGAGCCTGTATGTGACAATCTCCTTACAGTCCCGTCTGTTCGTCTGATACATCGCATGGCGGGACTAGGGGGGAGGTGAACGTCAGTCCCCTAATAGCGGTACAAGTCGTGTCGGAGTGTAGCCCAGAACACCCTGAGATAACACTGGAAACCTACCAGTATATCTCGCTTGCCCTGGCCAGGGACTACTCGTGTAATGGCTCTCCTGGACACAGCGCGATGTCAACCCCCAATACCGGGAGAGACGAATCCTATCTAACCGTCACTGCCTCCAAGTGCTTCGGGACTGCACCCAAAAACTACCTGTTTGCACGACTCCTTTGAGCCGTGGTAGGGTAGCAATCAAAGTGCAGTGGGAACACACTCGAGGCGAAGTGACAGTGTCAAGTCAGCGGACTAAGCTGTACTCATGTCACCTGGGAACTGATAACTGACGATAGGTATAATACCAACCAACAGTTCTCAACGAGTCCTGTCCTGTGTACTCGTAACCTAACGAGCACCCGCATACTATCTCAAGTACGACGTATTGACGGCTGTGGGACAGACCGTCTCCCATGCTGGGATGAGAAGCGCATACGCTAGTCTACTCCGGAGTATCGATGCCCTGTCTCGATAGTCCAACGACTAGGGACCTGTATAAGGATGTGCTTATAGATCACCCAGCTCCCACGAGTGTGAGCGCCATCACAACGCTGGTAATCAAGCAAAGATCCTAAGGGCTCTACTAATATGTATATCAGCAATATGCTAAAAGAAACACATGCACATATTAAAGCAGAGACAAACCAAGTAGCATACTACCATTTCGAGCAAGATTGTATATACAACTGTGAATATCCTAAGCTTTCATCAAGTAATATACAAGCTAGTATGATACAGTAATGGCCTCTAGGGCATATACACTAACAATCTTCCACTTGCACTAAGGCCATGTACTGGCGTATCGATGACCTATCATCTCGATCAGCCGCTTGAACTGAGTCTGTGGCAAGGCCTTGGTGAATGGATCTGCTGTGTTATCTTCTGAAGCAGCCCTCCGAACCTCGATCTCCTGGCGATCCACGATCTCCCTGATCAGGTGATACCGCCTCAAGATGTGTCTGGATATCTGATGGGACCTGGGTTCCTTCGCTAAAGCTATAGCCCCGTTGTTGTCGCAATACAGAGGTATTGGGTCAACAATGGACGGAACCACCTGAAGTTCTCTCAAGAACTTCCTCCTCCAGACAGCTTCTTTTGCGGCATCAGATGCAGCGATGTATTCCGCTTCCATAGTCGAGTCAGCAACGGTTTCCTGTTTGGAGCTCTTCCAACACACCGCCCCTCTATTGAGGGTAAAGACAAAACCCGACATGGACTTGGAATCATCCTTGTCACTCTGGAAGCTGGAGTCAGCAAAGGCCTCAATCTGGAGGTCTTTTCCGCCATACACCAAGAACATCTCCTTAGTCCTTCTCAGGTACTTGAGAATGTTCTTTACTGCTATCCAATGTTTCTCCCCAGGGTTTGACTGACACCTGCTTACCACACTCAGTGCATAAGCCACATCCGGTCTGGTACACAACATCGCATACATTATAGAGCCTACCGCAGAAGCGTAGGGTATAATAGACATGCGATCCCTCTCCAAATCAGTCTTGGGAGACATCTCTTTGGAGAGGGTGATCCCGTGGCAAGCCGGTAGATTACCGCGCTTGGAATCTTCCATACTGAATCTCTTCAGTATGGTGTCGATGTACCTGGACTGTGAAAGTCCTAATATTCTCTTGGATCTGTCACGGTAGATCCGGATACCCAGAATGTATGAGGCATCACTCAGGTCTTTCATGGAGAACCTGTGTGACAAGAACCCCTAGACAGATTATATCATAGGAATATCATTTCCTATTAAGAGAATGTCATCCACGTATAAAACGAGGAATACTACAGTTCTTGCTACAAATCTACAATAGATGCATGGTTCATCTGGATTTTTGATAAAGCCAAATTCCTTGACCGTCTCATCAAAATAGATGTTCCAACTCCGCGATGCCTGCTTTCGTCCATAAATTGACTTAAGCAACTTGCACACCTTTCCGCTGCTCCCACTCTGAATGAAACCCTCTGGCTGGTCCATATAGACACACTCCTCTAAATGTCCATTTAGAAAAGCTGTCTTTACGTCCATCTGCCAAATCTCATAATCGTGGAAGGCAGCAATAGCAAGAAGGATCCGAAGGGATTTAAGCATAGCTACTGGAGAAAAGGTTTCGTCATAGTCCAAACCAGGTCGCTGACGAAAACCCTTTGCTACCAGTCTAGCTTTATAGGTCTCAACCTGTCCATCTACACCAATCTTCCTTTTGAAGATCCACTTGCATCCTACGGGTTTTACCCATCTGGAGCAATGTCCAACGTCCATACTTTGTTGGTGTACATGGACTCCATTTCGGTCCGCATTGCATCCAGCCATTTTACCGAGTCGACGCTCTGAATGGCTTGCTGGAAGCTAGTAGGCTCATCAAAATCTATGATGCAATCCTCTCTATCCCCGTCAATGAGAAAACCATAGTATCTCTCGGGCGGATGAGACTTCCTACTACTTCTGCGGAGTGGCGTGGGAATGTCTTGATCTTTCGAACCCTCTGGTTCTACTAAGCTTTCAGTAATATCTCGTGGTTCTGGAATTTCTTCCAGTTCTATTGCGCTCCCACTTAATTCTTTTTCTATGAACTGGTGTTCTAGAAAGTGGGCATGGCGAGAAACAAACACCTTTTGTTCCTCTTCGCAATAGAAGAAATATCCCTTGGAGTTCTTTAGATATCCCACAAACTTGCACTGTACTGAGCGTGCCTCGAGCTTGTCCGCATGCTGCTTTTTTACAAAAGCTGGACATCCCTATGTCTTAATATGATTAAGATAGGGTCTCTTCCCACACCACATCTGATATGGTGTAGTAGGCACAGTCTTAGTTGGAACCCGGTTCAAAAGGTATGCAGCTGATTCTAGCGCATATCCCCAAAACGATCGCGGCAACTCAGCGTTACTCATCATGGACCGTACCATATCCAATAGGGTTTGGTTCCGTCTCTCCGATACACCGTTATGTTGCGGAGTGTATGGAGGAGTAAGCTGAGAGAGAATTCCATTCTCTTTTAAGTAACCCAGGAACTCGGCACTCAAGTATTCACCACCTCGATCAGATTTCAGTGCCTTGATACTTTTTCCTGTTTGTTTTTCTACTTCATTCTTATATTCATGGAATTTCTCAAAAGCCTCGGATTTATGTTTCATTAAGAAGACATAAGCGTACCTTGAAAAGTCATCCGTAAAAGTAATGAAGTAAGAATAACCGCTTCGTGCATTTGTAGACATTGGACCGCACACGTCACTGTGTACGAGTCCCAAGAGCTCGCTCGCTCTTACTCCGTGTCCAGTGAACGGAGTCTTTGTCATCTTTCCTTTGAGACAGGATTGACAAGTTGCATACGATTGATATTCGAACGGATTCAAATATCCTTCTGCATGTAACTTAGTCAACCTTCTCTCATTGATGTGACCCAGTCTACAATGCCATAAGAAAGTTTTATTGATTTCTGGAGACTTTCTTTTGTGTGTATTCTGGACATTTAAAATCTGTGGTTGGTTTAATACGTATATACCGTTGTTCAATGTACCTGACCCAATCAAAACTTGATTAAGGTGAATGTTCACTACATTACTTACAAATGCAAATTCATAACCTTCTTTAGATAATAAAGATACAGAAATGATATTACAGGTTGCATTTGGTACATAATAACAACTACGCAAAACCAAAAAGTGTCCATCCGACAATCCCAGGTGATAGTCCCCCACGGCCTCAGCATCCATGCTAGCACCGTTTGTAACTCTGAGGGTCATGTCACCTGCCTTCAAAACTCTACGCTTTCTCAACGCCTGCAAAGAATTACAGATATGAGATCCTGATCCGGTATCCAATACCCAGGATGTAGAGTTTATTGATAGACAGTTTTCAATAACATACACACCTGAAGCTGAAGCTGCAACTCGCTTCAAATCCTGTGTTCTGGCCTTCCAAGCCTTGCAATCCTGTTTCCAGTGACCACTTTTGTGACAATAGAAGCATTCTTCCTTCCCCACCAGCTTTCCCGCTATCTTTGTTGCTTTTCCTTTTCCCTTCGGATCCACTTTACCGACACCGCCTCTTGGTTTGGCGGGGGCTTTCTTCTTCTTACCCTTGGCTTTCGCCCTGGATCTAGAAGAGGAAGATCCTCCTACAAACAAAGTGGATGTCTCCCTACCTTTCTGTAGGGTGCCCTCAGCACTCCTCAACATGTTCAGAAGTTCGGAAAGTTCAACCTCCTTTCCTTGCATGTTGAAGTTAAGAATAAACTGGGCGTAAGTGGAAGGAAGGGGCTGGAGAATCAAATCAGTATAGAGTTCATTCTCCAACGTGGTCCCAAGGTCCGCGAGCTCCTCTATATAGCCAATCATCTTAAGCACGTGTTCCGCTACCGATGATCCGACGGCCAACCTTGCCGAAAACAACTTCTTCGACACTTCGTATCTTGCGATACGAGACTGCTCTCCATACAGTTCTTTTGTATGAAGAAATATGGACTCTAGGTCCATATTCTCGTGCCTCCTCTGATGTTCGTTGTCCATCGAGGCTAGTACGAGGCATCTGGCCTTTGCGCAATCTATTTCCCAGGTCTTGTAGATTTCCCTATCTACGACACTGGTTTTGGGACCTGGGACAGGGGGAGCTTTGGTGGTAAGGACATACCCCAGCTTGTCGTAAGTGATTGCCATCTTGACATTCCTGAGCCAATCTTTATAGTTTGGCCCTGTCAATATGTTTTTATCTAGTAATAACTTAAGTCCGGTCATGTTGAATGGTCGCTGCAATTAGGAAAGAGAAAAGAAACACTTTAGCATGATGCTCTTGCAAGTTTAGAGTGGTTTTTAATTTGTCTAAACTGGATGGCTCCCACTGTCTCTCGAATCCCTTCTCAAACCGTAAAGAAAGGATTAGTCAGGATCAATCTCACCGTACAATACTTGCTTAACCGTTCAGCCAGGCCAGTGTCGGTACTTCGAGGGAGGTTTTCCAACGCTTTCGCGAAGTTCCTTAATTAAGTAACCTCTTTTCCCTGTGGGCGTAGCCCCGCTAACACCTTTCTAGACACCTACTAAATTTATAGCATTGATCGTTAAGTGAGAGTTTTCCCGAGGAGTAGCATATACTCACAGTAGGATCGGGATCCAAATATCATCGCGTGATAAAACCGAAGGAATCCTACCAGAATTATCACACTCCAAATGGTATGCAGCGCTAGCAAGTTTCAGTACTTATGAAACTCCCGATGTGGATTTTTGCCCCATGCTCTTATGACCTTGACTTTGGCCAAAATATCATAAGTCACATGTCAAGTTCTACCCTTCATTCTCCTGGTTAATTTGGACCCACCCGTACCTACCCTTGACTTTGGCCAAAATGGCAGCACGACTGTCCCAAACCAACGCATCTATCTATGCTGCACATGAATACCCAATAGCTACCAATCACTATGCCTTGACTTTGGCCAAAATACATAGCTTGAATATTTTTTGACCATTCATGTGGAATGACGGAGGGCTACGAATGGTTTTGGCGAAACCGTGAACGTAGTGAACTTGATATAATCGATGGAACGAGATAGCTTTTAAAAGGAGTGGTTCATGCTCCGCGTTTAAAAGTTTAGTTTTGAAAAGAACCGAGTGGTTTTCAAAGTGTTCCAATCGACTTTTACTTGGTTTATTTTCTTGCATTAGTTCTTTTAATGCGTCCCATCATTTAATCCTACCATTGCAGAAAACAACCAAAATATGACGTACGCTTATGCCATTCGCATTCGCCACGGGGCCCCGTCAACACCCGTTAGGTTACTTAACTAACGACAGAGCGGGGGCTGGGCTAGCGCGGCTGTAAAACATAAGCAACGCCTAAATAGTTATCATATATAAATATATAGCAATGATAGACATTACAGATCACAGATGAATACATTGGATATACTAGGAATCCGCAATCCGTTCGAGCCTGCAACGAAAAGCGGATTACACGGTCGCGGTGAATAGCCAATACCCCACCCAAGACCCCTACGGGTGCAGCAAACTACTCGCCAAGTACCCGAAGTGAAGCAACCTCCCTCAACACCGTGAATAGGCCACTCGGCACTTCGAGATACCCGGTAGTTTGTGCACCCCCTCCATGGGTCTATCCTAGGAGCAAAAACAGTAAAAAGAATTATACAATGATGGCTACAACCCCGACCCGGTTGCGCGGCCATACAAATAATATTATTACATCAATTTACATATTACAATGAATGAAAGAAAAAGCAACACTCATCTCACATCCACCCCGGCTATTCATCCGCGACAATCCAACGCATTCATATACACATACCATCATCTATCACAGATCACAGATATGTATAACCCCGACTAATCGACATATAGCGATTAGCCGACGTTCAATACGTATAAACATCACAGATATAACCTTTTAGTCAAAGTGTATTGAAGTTCGATAAAAAATACGGATTTGTAGGCCCCCAAAAACAAATTTCTATTCTGGAAAACCTGGGCACATATAAACCATCTTAAAGATCCCAAAACCAAGCCAGAAATACACTGCACCAAACTCGACCCAGTGAAGAGCCAAGACGGCCGCGGTTGCGCGGCAATAGCTTGCTATTGCCGCGGAACCGCGGCTCTTTGGTCGAATCACTGGATCGTTTTTGGTGGCTTTCTTCACAAAACCCTGAGATGATTTTTGGAGTATGATTTGTTTTGTTTTGAACAGAAAAAATTTTAACAGAAACTTAGGGTTTTGAAAACTCGGATTTTCGATTTTTCCGATTCGAACTTCGATACACTCTACTACCTAACTAGTTTATGTTTAGTTAGGCTCTGATACCACTGTAAGTCCACGTTGCCCACCCCGGTACTTGCGGGGAGGCGGAAAACGGAATAAAAATCGGATTTTTATCAACTTAGGCAACATGGCAACATGGAAAGCTGTTCGGGAAGCTAAATCTAAGGTCTACAAAGAGATGTATGAGAAATTAGACACTAAAGAGGCTGCAAATGATATATACCGGATTGCTCGAATGCTGGAAAGGAAGACTAGAGACTTATGTGCGGTGAAGTGTGTCAAAAATGAAAATCATAAGGTTTTAGTTCGAGATGAGGATATCAAGGAAAGATGGAGAGATTATTTTGACAAATTGTTCAATGAGAGCTTTACTAAGAATTTGGATGGACTTGTCATTCAATCTCAAGATATAAACCGTGATTTCATGCGTAAAATAAGACTTCCTGAGGTTAAAGAAGCTTTGAACAGAATGGGTTTAAGAAAAGCGGTTGGTCCTGACGGGATTCCTATCGAGATTTGGAGATGCTTAGGAGAAATAGACGTTAAATGGCTGACAGATCTGTTTAATAAGATTTGGCAGACAAAAAAGATGCCAAATGAATGGAGGAAAAGTATCCTTATACCTATCTACAAGAACAAGGGTGACATTCAAAGTTGCTCAAACTACCGTGGAATAAAACTGATGTGTCACACCATGAAACTTTGGGAGAGAGTGATTGAACACAGGCTAAGGAAGGATATTAAGATAACAGAGAACCAATTTGGGTTCATGCCTGGACGATCGACGACAGAGGCGATTCATTTGCTTCGTCAACTTGTCGAGCGCTTTCGAGAGAGGAGAAGAGATTTGCATATGATATTTATTGATTTAGAAAAAGCGTACGACAAGGTACCTAGAGAGGTATTATGGAGGACAATGATGAAGAAGGGGGTCCTCGTCAAGTATATTGACATAATCAAGGATATGTACGACGGAGTAGTGGCAAATGTCAGAACTTGCGGTGACTTAACGAGTGATTTTCCGATTACTATTGGTTTACATCAAGGATCTGCATTAAGTCCATTCCTGTTTACCATCGTGATGGATGAGCTTACTAGAACTATCCAAGATGAGGTACCTTGGTGTATGCTATTCGCTGATGATATTGTTCTAGTAAATGAGACGAAAGCAGGGGTTAATGCCAAATTGGAATTATGGAGGCAAACATTGGAATCTCGGGGATTCAGATTGAGCAGGTCCAAGACAGCATATATGCACTGCAAATTTAGTTGCCAGAGAAGTCAATACCATATTGGTATAACATTGGAAGGACAAGAGATATCACCGAGCGACCAGTTTAGATATCTAGGTTCCATCATCCAAAAGAATGGGGAGATCGATAGTGATGTTAATCAAAGGATCCAAGCTGGTTGGTTGAAATGGAGGAGTGCAACAGGGATTTTGTGTGATCATAACTTTCCGTTAAAATTGAAAGGGAAGTTTTATGTAGCGTTTTGAAAATCGTTTCGGTGAAATTTCGGAAAATCGGTAAAATAAGGGGGTTTTCTGTAAAAAGTCAAAATGCAAATATCTTATTATAAAAATTAAATATACATATTCTAGCTATGTAATTGCTAGTAATTGTGTTTATTGAGCCGCTGGTGAAATTTCAAATTTTCTGAAAAAAATTTATTTTATTATTATTTTAAGCCGTCACTAATACATTTTGTTAGTTGTATGTATGCCCTAGAGGCCAGTATTGTACAGATGATGTATATTATATTGGATGCTTGGACATATATAGAGATGACTTTCTTGCTCGATATGATAGTATGCTATCTGGTTACTCTTTATCTTAACATGTACACTAGTCTCTTTAAACTGCCTTATAGTTACATGTTGATAAAGCCCTTAGGATGTATACTTGACTACTTGGACTATGATGAAGATCATACTAGTGGGGACATGGTAGTCCATAAGTACATCCTTCAAGGTCCCTAGTCATGGGTGTATCGAGACAGGGCATCGATATACCAGTGTAGACTAGCGTATACGCTTCTCGACCCATGAGATGGGCGATGGATGATCCCATATCCATTAGTGTTTGACATCAGAGATGGTATACGGGTGCTCAGTGGAGACTGGGTACACTGGACGGACTCGCCGAGAACTCCCAGATGGTATTATACCTCACGTCAGATGGCAGTTCTCAGGTGACACTTGTACAGGTTAGTCTGTAGACCCGAGATCGTCATAAAGTCTTGTGTGATTCCCACTGTGCTTTGATCTCCACCTTACCACGTCCATGAGGGCGTGCAAAACGGTGGTCTTTGGGTACAGTCCCGAGTCACATGGAGGCAATGAGCGATAGGAGGGGTTTCGTCTCTCCCGGTATTGGGAGTTGATGTTGCGTTGTGCTCGATTGGCCGTAACAGGGAAGTCCTTGACCAGGGCTGATCAGAGATTTTCTAGTAAGTGTTACCAGTAGTTTCTCGACCCGTTATGAGCCTCACGTCGGCATGACTTATCGGTTATTAGGGTCCGACGTTTACCACCCCTAGACTTGATATGCGACGTATCAGACGAACAGACCGGACTGTACGATAAGTGTTACTGGTTGGATTCACAGGAGTGTGAGCGGGCTAGCTTGTCGATCTTCTGATTGCTCAATACCCGGATGGCCGTTACGTTTAGCAGACCGCTTGTGGCTTGTGGATGCTTGATATGATCATCATCTGCTACCGGCGTATTGACGAGTCTTTAGAGTCCTACACAGAGGTTTCCTGGTTCAAGCGAAACGAAATAGGAGCGCATATGAGATATGTGCGGGACCAAGAATAATGCGTGTATGTGATACCGCATTTCATTCTCGCGATGATTGTTTCGATTGGTTGTATGCGATATGACTTAATTATCGAATCATTGATTCGATAAAACGATACATTGGATACTGGTCGGTTAAATGCGATATGACCGGATCGTTAAATCAAGTGTTGATTTAATGATTTAATGTATAATTATATATTTGATATATTACTTTGCATTAACTGGTATTAGTTCACTTTAAATGGATTTTCTCACTTGATGTACATGTTGTATATGTGATATATTTTTGTGCACATCTTTGTATCATGTTTGATGATACTTGCTCATTTGGTTAAGTGTGAAGAATTAAACCATGGTTAAGAGATGATTAGGGTTTTGCCTTTTTATTTATTTATTTGTTTATTTATTTAGAAAAGGTTTATATGAGAATGGTGGCTTTCTTTGTCTCTTATTGAAGCTTCATGAAGCTTTGACTTATGCAACCATTCTTGTCTTCATGCTTAACCCTAACTCATCCAAGTAACCATGGTATATTCTCTACACTTAACCTTAGTTAGGATATGATAAGTATTTTTTTCTTTTTCATTTAAAATGACTTATCATATTCTTTCTTCTTCTTGATCATCTTCTTCTTCAAGAAAAGCTTAAGCCCATCAATGGCAACTTGAGCAAAAGTGAGTGAAATCCAATTCTAAAGTGAACCCACCTCCTATTTCTTCACCCTCTACCTCTTGCCAAGTTGTTTTCGGTGTTTTCTTCACAAGTTTCACAACTTGGTGAAGTTGGAGCTTGAACTTATGCAACCTCGACGTAGATCATCTTCGGCACGAAGCCGACGACCTATTCCGCCCATTTCTCCGATGAAGCCGACGATTGAGTTCGGGATTCGAGATGGACAGTGAGAGGACACCTACATGGAGCTAAGGAAGTGGAGAACCGGATCTACAAAGGTTGTAGTCTTTCTCCTTTAGTTAAAGTGTTAACTAGTTTCGTATTTCGCCTAAACATCTAGTCCACGATCCGTATTAGGTTTTCTCGGCACCCATAAAATTTGAAATTGGCATGGTTGATGCCTTGTGAGACCTCTATAGTGTGCCTAGGCACCCTTCAGTGGTATCAGAGCCTAGCTAGAGCCTTAGGCGAAGTCTAGACGATGTTTGAAACCCGATCGAACCCGAAAACCTAACTTTTTGATGCTCTCTGGAATTTTTCTAAAAACTGGGATTTTTTCATATTAAAAATTGCTAAAAAATTCAGCAGAGCAATCTATGAATTACGGTGCAAAAATAACTTACTAAAGAGTCTACAGTGCGGCGGAACCGCGGCAGAAGCCTTACTTCTGCGGCGGTTCCGCGGCAAATTTATTGAATTATAAAATAATTTTTGCACAGTAACTGATTGATTCTGGTGTTGGATTTTCTGGGAATTTTTAAAATTTATTCAAGAGTTGAATATTCCATGTTGTTTTGGGGATTCGATGATTCGATCGGATTATCAGATTTTGTCTATATGGATTCCGGATAATATTTTGAATTTGTTAAAAAGTTCGACCGGATATAAATACCCAACTTTTCTCCTGTCGGGAAATTTCCAAGTGTTGGATTTTTCCGTAGTTTAACGACGTTCTAAGTAGTGCAAGTAACGCGATGGACCCTCTAGAAGACAACAAACCTTAACTCGATTATGTGACCGTCTTGAACTGCCCTTTGAACCTTCGGGTTTGGGGCAGTACGGCGTGCCACATGTGAGGCGTTGGCTTGACCCTTCTACGGCTGGACCATTGGTACTGAGGCACGAACTGAATGTTGTTAGACTTATTTCATGTGTTGAGCTGTATCGGGAAAACTTGGGTATTCGACTGTTCGATCGGAAAGTTTAACATTTTCTGTTTATCTGGAATGTGATACAATAATTGGAATTCACAAACAGTTATGAGATAACTGAATGAATGTTATAAATCTAGCGGTTTAGTTTCACTTGATATTGAAAAGAGTTTTCGATAATGAGACTAAAATGTGGGGTTTATAACTGTTAGGCATGTGATGTCTAAGTATTTCATTTGATTAGGCATGTGATGTCTAAAGAGGTTGCGGATTCCAACTGTTGTAGTTTTACACTTTCTTTTCTGTGACCGTAAGTGTAGTATGTTCATATCGCCGGTTTCGTTGCTATACGTCAACGACAATTGGGGTATGCATACTTACTTACGTTGATGTCATGTGATGTTATGTGTTGCTGGATATGTTATATTGGATCGTCGTGTTTGAATAGCCGAGGGTTTTTATGTGAGATGAGTGTTTTTCATTTTCATTCATGTAAAAACTTGTATGTAATATTCTTTTATTTGGGACACTTCCAGGTAGCAGAAGTTGTCACCTTTTGTATATTATTTACTTTTCCGCATTAGGATAGACCCAAGGAGGGGAGCACAAGTAACCGGGTTCTGGGGTCCAGTGGGAGACCAACTCGAGGAGTCGAGTCCGGGTCTCCTAACTCTAGAATTGGCAGGGTTGCTTGCCGCTCTCGTAGGGGTCTAGGGGTGTGGGATTAGCTATTCATCACGACCGTAGAATCCGTGTTTTATACTGGCTCGTATTGAAAACACGGACGTCCTAGTATATCCAATATTTCATATGATATTTTCTGCTGCGATATCTGTGATGTGATCATGTGATGTTCTGTGATAGATACAATATATAGTATATATGATATATTATATAGACGTTACTTATGTTTTACACCCGCACTAGCCCTGCCCTGCTCTGTCGTTAGTTACCTAACCTAACGGTGCATGAGGGGACATCGAGGCGAATGCGGATGGCATAAGTGTCCGTCGTATTTATCTGTGATGTTTAGGTATTTAAATGACGGGACTTCATTAATGTGATTAATGAAAGAAAAGAAACCTAAGATGTTGTAAAATCAAATTTTAAACAAAACAGGTAGCTACAGTTCTTGCTTTGCATAGCGGTATATATGATATACCCTGCACCTTATTCGATGAGGAAAGGACCGAGATCCCTTCACCGGGAGTGACTCCTTTAGCAATAACTGGCAGATGCTACACACTCGGTTTGCTTTTGATTGTTTTTGAGTTTTGCTTTGCACAGTGATATATATGATATATCCCGCACCTCATTCGACGAGGAAAGGCCCGACGATCCCTTCACCGGGAGTGACCCCTTTAGCAAAACTAGAAAAGCCTCAAAATCACTCCATTTCAAAACTTCATTTGATTCTACAACGATATCAAGTTCATTACGCAATAGGTTTTCAGAAAAACCTGTCGTAGCCCTCCGTCATTTCAGATAAGTAGTAGTTAGTATTCGTGCTACGTTTGTTGTCCTGCGTCAAGGCGTCGTGTGCGGTAGCTAACTAGTATTTATCTGCTTATGCATATGATGCAGATTGGATTAGGGTAGTCGTACGACTTTGTTGGCCTGCGTCAAGGGTCGTGCGGGTGGGTTTAATTCAATCAGGAAATGACGGGTTGAACTTGACTAGCGCGCTGTGATTTGTTGGCCTGCGTCAAGGTCATAGGACGCTAGGGGCAAAATATTATCGGGAATTTCAAGTGTTGAAATTTGCAATGAGATTGCATACCTTCTATGAGATAGTTGGATCCCGATACCCACTGCGAGTAAGAGTTACTCCTGGGAGAGTTTTACACATTACAATTAGCCGATCAAGTAGGTGTTTAGAAAGGTGTTAACGAGATTACGCCTCTGGGAAAACGAGGTTTACATTAATTAGGTTCGTGCGAATGCACGGGGGACCTCCCTCAAAGTACCGACACTGGCCTGGCTGAAAGATTGGCGAACTTGTAGTGTGTAATTAATCCCGGCTAGTCTTTCCTTTTAGGGTTTGAAGGAAGATTTGATAAAAACAGTGGGAGCCATCCTGATTAGATAAGACAATAACCAATCTGATCTTGCACGAGCTTACGCTAAAGTGTTTTCTTCTCTCTCTCTCCAGGTAGCGACCATTTCATGCCCTGATAAAGATAATAATATGGATGTATTGACCGAACCCGCATGTTATACTGTGCTGGGGAACGTTGGTTCCGTTCTTTCCTATAAGAGTTATAGGACTGAACAGGATATAGGGGAATACCAGGATTCCCATACCACCCGAATGAAGAAAGTACATGTTGATGCATTTTCTTCGGATGTGTTCGTTACAGAGAACTGTTTCTCCATTTGCCCTACGTCCTGGGTATTAGATACCGGATCAGGATCCCATATATATAACAGTTACATGGGCTTAGGAAAGGTAGAGAACTTGGAGAAGGTGATAAAGACATTAGAGTTGGAAATGGTGCAATTGTTGCAGCTAAGACTGTCGGGGAATATCACCTTGAATTACCAACTGGTAATACATTGGTTCTGAACGAATGCTATTACATGCCGAACCTGATATGCAACATTATATCAGTTTCTTTATTAAGTAAAGAGTGATATAATTTTGTATTACAGGACAATGTTATGAACATTTTCCGTAACCAAAAGTTGGTTGGATCAGGCACGGTGTGCAATGGCATTTATGTTCTAAATCAATCAACAGTTCTGAGCATAACTAACACACACAAGAGGAAGAGTTCTGAAATGAACGAATCCTTCTTGTGGCATTGTAGACTGGGTCACATCAATGCGACACGACTGGCTAAGTTTCATAAGGATGGATATTTGAATCCGTTTGAATTTTCATCCTATGACACTTGCCAGTCATGTCTCAAAGGCAACATGACCAAAGCTCCGTTTACGGGACACGGAGAAAGAGTTACCGAACTCATGGGACTGATACATAGTGATGTATGCGGTCCCATGTCTACACATGCCAGGGATGGTTCTTCGTACTTCATTACATTCACTGACGATCTCTCTAGATTCGGATATGTGTTCCTGATGAAACACAAATCAGAAGCTTTTGAGAAATTTAGAGAATATAAACAAGAAGTCGAGAACCAAACCGGAAAAAGTATTAAAATCCTTCGATCTGATCGAGGAGGAGAATACTTAAGCAATGAATTCCTGGACTTCCTAAAAGAGAATGGGATTCTCTCTCAGCTGAATCCTCCATATACACCACAGCACAACGGTGTATCAGAACGGAGGAACCGCACCCTATTGGATATGGTGCGCTCTATGATGAGCACAGCTGAGTTACCTATTTCCTTCTGGGGATATGCACTGGAAACAACTGCAGATCTATTGAATATGGTTCCCACCAAAACCGTGCCAACCACTTCATATGAGATATGGAAAGGAAAGAGACCATGTCTTAATTATGTTAAGATATGGGGTTGTCCGGCATATGTAAAAACGCAAAATCCAGACAAACTCGCGGTAAGGTCCATTCTGTGTAAGTTTATTGGATATCCCAAACATTCGCGCGGGTATATCTTCTACCACACCGAGGAACAAAAGGTGTTTGTTTCTCGACATGCCACCTTTTTAGAAAAGGAATTTCTTGAAAAAGAGATTAGTGGCAAGGAGGTAGAACTGGAAGAGGTTCCAGCAATACAGACTACAACAGAAGATTTGGTTGAACCAGAGGATTCAGTAGTTCCCAATGAACCTCAGCCTCTCCGCCGATCTAGTAGGGTTCCTCGCCCACCTGAGAGATACTACGGTTTTCTCATGGATGGTGGAAGCGAGGATTGCATCATGGAGGATGATGACCCAACTAGCTTCGAGCAGGCCATCACGAGTAGGGACTCAGTGAAATGGCTGGATGCTATGCGGTCCGAGATGGAATCCATGTACACCAACAAAGTATGGACTTTGGAAGTTGCTCCTGAAGGGGTAAAACCCATCGGGAGCAAGTGGATCTTCAAGAAGAAACTTGGTGTAGATGGGAAAGTGGAGACTTTCAAAGCTAGACTTGTAGCAAAGGGTTTTCGTCAAAGACCAGGTGTGGACTATGACGAGACCTTTTCTCCAGTGGCTATGCTTAAATCCATCCGGATCATGCTTGCCATCGCTGCATATCATGATTACGAAATCTGGCAAATGGATGTTAAGACCGCCTTTCTAAATGGTGATTTAGAAGAGTGCGTGTACATGACTCAGCTAGAGGGCTTCGTAGACAGTGGGAGCAGCGGCAAGGTGTGCAAGCTTCTTAAATCCATTTATGGATTAAAGCAAGCATCGCGGAGTTAGAACATCTGCTTTGATGTCGTTATCAAAGAGTTTGATTTCGTCAAAAACCCAGATGAACCTTGTATTTACAAGAAGGTGGCAGGGAGTAAGGTTGTCTTCCTCGTATTGTACGTGGACGACATACTCTTGATAGAAAATGATATTCCTATGCTGCAATCGGTCAAGCTCTTCTTATCACAAAGATTCTCAATGAAAGATCTTGGTGATGCCTCCTGCATATTGGGAATCAGGATCTATAGAGATAGATCCAAACGGATATTGGGATTGTCCCAATCCAGGTACATTGACACCATACTAAAGAGGTTTAGTATGGAAGAATCCAAGCGTGGGAACTTGCCCACGATCTCTGGAGTCACTCTCTCCAATTTGGAGAGAGCTCGCATGCAAGGGATACCCTATGCTTCGGCTGTAGGCTCTATCATGTATGCGATGCTATGTACCAGACCCGATGTAGTATACTCACTAAGTGTAGTGAGCAGGTATCAAGCTGATCCTGGAGAGAGTCACTGGACAGCTGTGAAGAGCATTCTCAAATACTTACGAAGGACTAAAGAGATGCTCTTGGTGTATGGTAACGGAGAACTTCAAGTGGAGTCCTTCACCGATTCGAGCTTCCAGAGTGATAAGGACGACTCTAAGTCGCAGTCGGGTTTTGTCTTTACCCTTTACGGAGGGGCGGTTAGCTGGAAGAGTTCCAAGCAGGAAACCGTGGCAGAATCGACGATGGAGGCTGAATACATCGCTGCCAACGATGCTGCTAAAGAGGCTGTCTGGATCAAGAAGTTCATTACTGAACTTGGAGTGGTTCCATCCATTGAGCATCCAATACCTTTGTATTGCGATAACAATGGAGCCGTGGCTTTAGCCAAGGAACCCAGGTCCCATCAGCGATCCAGGAATATTCTGAGGCGGTATCACCTGATCCTGGAGATAGTTGATCGCCGGGAGATCGAGGTCAGGAGGGTTGACACGAAGAACAACACGGCGGATCCACTCACGAAGGCCATTCCCCAGATACAGTTTGAGAGACTCTTCGGGATGCTCGGTATGCGATACTACAGCAGCTAGCCCTAGTGCAGGTGGGAGATTGTTAGTTGTATGTATGCCCTAGAGGCCAGTATTGTACAGATGATGTATATTATATTGGATGCTTGGACATATATAGAGATGACTTTCTTGCTCGATATGATAGTATGCTATCTGGTTACTCTTTATCTTAACATGTACACTTGTCTCTTTAAACTGCCTTATAGTTACATGTTGATAAAGCCCTTAGGATGTGTACTTGACTACCTGGACTATGATGCAGATCATACTAGTGGGGACATGGTAGTCCATAAGTACATCCTTCAAGGTCCCTAGTCGTGGGTGTATCGAGACAGGGCATCGATATACCAGTGTAGACTAGCGTATACGCTTCTCGACCCATGAGATGGGCGATGGATGATCCCATATCCATTGGTGTTTGACATCAGAGATGGTATACGGGTGCTCAGTGGAGACTGGGTACACTGGATGGACTCGCCGAGAACTCCCAGATGGTATTATACCTCACGTCAGATGGCAGTTCTCAGGTGACACTTGTACAGGTTAGTCTGTAGACCCGAGATCGTCATAGAGTCTTGTGTGATTCCCACTGTGCTTTGATCTCCACCTTACCACGTCCATGAGGGTGTGCAAAACGGTGGTCTTTGGGTACAGTCCCGAGTCACATGGAGGCAATGAGCGATAGGAGGGGTTTCGTCTCTCCCGGTATTGGGAGTTGATGTTGCGCTGTGCTCGATTGGCCGTAACAGGGAAGTCCCTAGCCAGGTCTGATCAGAGATTTGCTGGTAAGTGTTACCAGTAGTTTCTCGACCCGTTATGAGCCTCACATCGGCACGACTTATCGGTTATTGGGGGTCTGACGTTTACCACCTCTAGACTTGATATGCGACGTATCAGACGAACAGACCGGATTGTACGGTAAGTGTTACTGGTTGGATTCACAGGAGTGTGAGCGGGCTAGCTCGTCGATCTTCTGATCGCTCAATACCCGGATGGCCGTTACGTTTAGCAGACCGCTTGCGGCTTGTGGTTGCTTGATATGATCATCATCTGCTACCGGCGTATTGACGAGTCTTTAGAGTCCTACACAGAGGTTTCCTGGCTCAAGCGAAATGAAATAGGAGCGCATATGAGATATGTGCGGGACCGAGAATAATGCGTGTATGTGATACCGCATTTCATTCTCGCGATGATTGTTTCGATTGGTTTTATGCGATATGACCTAGTTATCGAATCATTGATTCGATAAAACGATACATTGGATACTGGTCGGTTATATGCGATATGACCGGATAGTTAAATCAAGTGTTGATTTAATGATTTAATGTATAATTATATATTTGATATATTACTTTGCATTAACTGGTATTGGTTCACTTTAAATGGATTTTCTCACTTGATGTACATGTTGTATATGTGATATATTTTTGTGCACATCTTTGTATCATGTTTGATGATACTTGCTCATTTGGTTAAGTGTGAAGAATTAAACCATGGTTAAGAGATGATTAGGGTTTTGCCTTTTTATTTATTTATTTGTTTATTTATTTAGAAAAGGTTTAGATGAGAATGGTGGCTTTCTTTGTCTCTTATTGAAGCTTCATGAAGCTTTGACTTATGCAACCATTCTTGTCTTCATGCTTAACCCTAACTCATCCAAGTAACCATGGTATATTCTCTACACTTAACCTTAGGTAGGATATGATAAGTATTGTTTTCTTTTTCATTTAAAATGACTTATCATATTCTTTCTTCTTCTTGATCATCTTCTTCTTCAAGAAAAGCTTAAGTCCATCAATGGCAACTTGAGCAAAAGTGAGTGAAATCCAATTCTAAAGTAAACCCACCTCCTATTTCTTCACCCTCTACCTCTTGCCAAGTTGTTTTGGGTGTTTTCTTCACAAGTTTCACAACTTGGTGAAGTTGGAGCTTGAACTTGTGCAACCTCGACGTAGAATATCATCTTCGGCACGAAGCCGACGACCTATTCCGCCCATTTCTCCGATGAAGCCGACGATTGAGTTCGGGATTCGAGATGGACAGCGAGAGGACACCTACGTGGAGCTAAGGAAGTGGAGAACCGGATCTACAAAGGTTGTAGTCTTTCTCCTTTAGTTAAAGTGTTAACTAGTTTCGTATTTCGCCTAAACATCTAGTCCACGATCCGTATTAGGTTTTCTCGGCACCCATAAAATTTGAAATTGGCATGGTTGATGCCTTGTGAGACCTCTATAGTGTGCCTAGGAACCCTTCACATTTAATTCGGGAAAATTACAAATTGGAATGAGTTGAAAAAAAATTTGTGCATCATAAAACTTTAAATAAAATTTTATCATGTGGTTTTCGAAACGAAATCGTTTGCCAAAACGGTTTAGAAATTATCGAAGAAAAAGGCTTAAATAGTGAATTTAGTGTTAATGGATGTTTGGGGGTATAGTATTTATCATTTTCCATCACCCCACACCCATACCCACACTCACACACCCCCATTTTCCCTCCCCCTTGGCTGAATTCAGCAGCTCCCCTCTCTTGTCCCTACTTGTTTTGCAAAAGAAAAGAAAAGAAAAGAAAAAGGAAATGTAGAAATGAGAGTAGACTTTGACTAGGTTGACTAGATGTTATCTTTCCCCACCTCACTCTCTCTCCTCTTCCCTCAATTTCAGCCGAGCCCTCCCATTTCCTGCACCACCAACAGCCCCTCTCTCTCCCTCTCTCATTTTGCATCAAAAATTCATCAAAATACCTCAAAAATCAAGCTAAAATCCAAATCCGACTCCTACCCATTTTCTCTCATCTCCTTTAGCATGGATCTTGGTGCAAGGATTTCAAATTGGAGGTCTAGATCTCAAGTTTCATCCATGGTTCATGAGGTATAAATCTTGGCCTTTTGTTTAAATTGTTGCTAAATACTTTAGTCTAGCCTAATTATACGTTTAATTATGGGTTAATTTAAAGATGTGGGTTTTCAAGAGGAGGTTTAGATTAGGGTTTTGTTATGAAATTGTGTTGTGATATATTGTGCAGGGTTTAGTGATGTGGATTAACATCTTAAGTTTAGTAGAAAGCTAATCTAGTTGTTAATTACAAACCATTACTTATAAAATGCCCTAATTAAGTTATTTTGCTAACTAGGGTTTTGGAAAATTTTTAAACGCTTTAGATTAAATTATAATTATGGTTTCATGTCATTATAGATAATATATTGAGTGGTTTAATGCCTTTAGTTCATGAAAATCCTAGCTAAATTGTTGTTTGTGCATTTTTGCTATAAATTGTTAAAAATTGGATATTTTGTAAACTAGAATTTTGGGGTTAATCGAATTTAATGAAATTAAATTGTGGAAATTGTTTTTATGACTTATTTAAGATATTTAGTGAATATTGTGGCCGCTAGATTCGTTCATACATCGAGTTTTGTACTAAAGCGGTGATTTGTGCTTGCTAGATTTTCGGAAAAATGACTTTTTAAGTGAAATTGGGGTTTTTATGAGTTTTAACCTATTTTATATTAAAATTAGTGTTCGTGAATGTGAAAATGAGTGTGTTTGGTGTTTTTCTTGATCAATCGACGTTTGTACGCCGATGTCGAGGGTTTTTGGGTCGATTTTTGAAAACAACCATAGGTTTTGACCTGTGTGGGATTCGTGAGTCGTTTTGGTCATGAGTCGGATTTTAATGCGATACGATGCGTTATGATATGTAGGTACCCCATATGGACTTCGAGACGACAAGCAAGCGCGTGGCGACGTCGGCACCGGCGAGCGAGGACCAGGTGAGTAGATTTATATCTACGGGGAGAAGTCGGGTGGATGGCGTATAGCACCCCTGCAGTCCGTGGTGGTGTATACGGATGCGTATACACACCAGCAATTATTATTTGTTATTTAGGATTAATAACGATATTTAGGATGGATATTGGTGTGTTGGATTATTTTAGTGTTGCGAACCCTAGGGTAGTGTTGCACTACACATACACGCATAAATACTTGCATGAATTCCTATTTATATGTGCTCATGGGATTCTTTATAGTTATGTGATCACATGGGTATGGGACTATATGTTCACATACGGATTTGAGGATGATACTTGGGATTGAGCTGAGTCGAAGAGATTTGTTTTGTGGTTGTGATAGCGGTGATATGGCAGGATTCGTACTTGAGGTACGTCCTGGTGTTATAGCGGATCTTGGGACGACGATACGGGTGAATAGTGTTATAAATAAATGGTCATCATATGATCGTGGTATGAGGCAAGATATGCTAGGATATTGATACTAGGCCGTATAGGGCGATGTATACCCCCTTGATGATGATATGTGCTGACGATATCGGTTTGTACGAGATTGTCGATCAGTAGTCAGATCATGAGTATATTGAGGATATTAGTATTGTACTAGACATAGGTCAGTACCCTAGACTATGATCTTGAATAAAGAGGATACCAGAGGAATGGTGTGAGGAATATGATATTGACCCGTACCCAGATTTGGGGATGCCGTACGACGGATTTACGTACGAGCTATATCTTGATGATTGATCCTCATTCTTGACTTGGGATGTCTGATTGTAGATATGGTATCGGATATGATATTATTGAGGCTGGATCACCGACTAATATATATACAGGTATGTATATGGATCGACTCAGATGTTAAGCGGTTTCCTTACCTGTAGTCCAGCTTGTTAGCTTAGCCCTTTAGTTTAGTTTAGTTGTTAGATTAGATTCGATTCTTACCTATTTCAAAAACTAACGAATCGTGGGTATTTTAAAAGACAGCCCAAGGGATCCTACGGATATTTCAAAAGACGTATCTTTTCATAAAAACACCGTAGCCCCTATTTTCAAAACCCCATGATTCGTGTTATTTCAAAAGGCACCATTTGTAGGACTTATATTAGATTAATGCAGGTTAGTTACAGTTGCGTTTAGTATTCAGCTCCTGCGTATTATTGTGGTTCGCTTCGCATCGCATACTTATGTTATAATTTCTTATTGCAATGTTGATATCATATTGTTAGGACACCAGCACCATTACCGATGATGCGTATGTACCACGTACACTTACTTGCCGGCTCACACACATCTTCATCGGTAATTGCCATGTCACGTACACCTTAGAAAATATTATTGCTTGACAAAGCGTACTTGCCTTATATGTTAGTTTAGACATTGTAGTTATTACCTGCTACTTCATGCATACCGATATTCATTGTTATGCCGCATTCATGGATTCTCATGCATATATTCACTATTTTACGTGTTATTGAGGTTTTGGATTCGGATTTCCATGAGATTTTCTGGATTTGGAGGAAAACCGCAAAAACATAAATAAACCTTTTCTCTCTTTTAAAATAAAAAGTGCGGTTTTTCCCATGATGTATGAGTCGTCCACCATGAGTTTGCTGATGGATTTCGAGACCCGATTCGAGGAGACGGATGAACCGTTTCGGGTACATGGTGGACCCGGTAAGGTACCCCGGGGCAAGAAGCGCGTGATGATGACGATGTGAGCCTGGCAGGGGAGCACTACCTACCGGTGATTTTACCCGACGCGTCGGATATCCGGAGGATACCGTCGTGGTCTTGAGATGGATGGTAGGGGCCGGTCTGGACTGACGGCGCCCTAGATATTGTGATTGAGACATTGAGATTTCGAGATATTGAGGTACAGAGACTGTGATACAGAGATATCGAGATATTGGGATTACGTTTTGTGCCGATGCTAGGCACTGTTTTATGCTGATTTCATTATGATACCTCATTTTAAAAATACAAAGTAAATCTCACTAAATTATGAAAACAGTTCTTCATTTACATGTATTCTGTTTTCATGCATTCATACCTCATTCATATGATATATTGCTACCTGAGGCACTGACACGGGCACATGAGATTACACTCGGGTTAGATATTTACCCTAGCCTTGTTATAGGTTGCATGTTATATATATTGAGGATATATTATGATCATTGACCTAGGTTGCGTTATTTATGCGATTTCTATTCGTAGATGTTTTTTTCTATTCACGAGTTGGCAACTCACCCCCGTTGTGCCCCGGTTTCTTGCAGGTTTGCCGTACAGGTTTCATTACGGCTTGCGGGCATAGTTTCCTTCGAGTGATTTGCTAGTAGGTGGGTTTACTTGTATCGTACCCCCATTATATATCTTGTATAGTATTATTCTGTTGTATCTAGAAGTTCCATCAACCAAACATGTATTTATTTTGAGATAGAGACCAGTGATGTTATTCCTTCGACCTTAGAGTCGCACGTTATATTTCTGCGGTTTTCTTATGGTTTTGAGTTTCCTTTTGAATTTTGATCCTCGCCGTTGGCGTTGTATATTATATTGCTTGTGTGGTTGTGACCGTCGATTGACGAAGAGCTAGCTCCTGCTTGGGGATGCCTTTTTATTGATTTCGTATACTATTCATGTTGTATCCCGTTTGGGGGCCAGTATTTACAAAGGAGACTCTGCCGAAATTTTCAGTAAATTTTGATGTTCTTAAAAACCGCATAATTCGGCTTATGCTATTAAAACTACTTGTTTTAAATTGGTTTTCCTTCACTCTACTACTTTTCTTGGTTTGGATTTCTGGGTTTTCGGTTTACTTAGATTACGTACGCCTCGAGACGTTTCGTAGTTTAAGTGCCGGTCATGTTCCGTACTTTCGGGACGTGACATTTTATCGGAGCGCTATTCGGCCTGCCTTATTATATGGTACAGAATGCTGGGCTCCTAAGAAGCATCATACATAGAAGATGCACGTAGCAGAGATGCGCATGCTTCGTTGGATGTGCGGTAACACTAGAAAAAATAAGGTGCGAAATGAGGATATTCGTGCAAAAGTTGGTGTAGCACCTGTGGAGGAGAAGATGCGGGAAAACCGGCTAAGATGGTTTGCTCATGTGCGACGCAGACCTATGAAAGCACTGGTTCGACGAGTAGATACTCTCGATATGGGCAATGGCAAAAGGGCAAAAGGGAGACCGAAGAAAACATGGATGGAGGTGATACGAAACGATATGGTTGCCAAAGGACTCAATGAAAGTATATCGTTCGATAGAAGTGAGTGGAGACAGAGGATTCATGTGCTGGACCCGGCGTGATTCTCATGTTGGTTCATGTAGCCTACCCCATATGCTTGGGATAAAAGGCTCAGTTGTTGTTTGTTTTGTAGGCAACATGGACTAGACAAAGAAGGATCTTTGCTAAACAAAAACAAGCTAAAGCTAACTAGAAACTAGCTAAGTGCTAGAAAGGTTATACTTTGGGCTTTATGTCCTTCTCTCCTTGCTCCTTGGAGTGGTGGAAGGAGGTCACCTTTGTCGTCTACTCACGTCGAAGAAAGATCCACCCGAAAGCCTCGACCTTTGGCTTCAACTCCAAGCTAGAAGTAACTAGGGTGCAAGAAGTGCCAGTCCTTAAACCCTAGATGAGAGTAGAGATTATCAAGAAAGGGTTTTTCTCAAGCTCAAGTGTTTCTCAACACATGAGAGGGGAGAGCTTGAGGGAGAGGAAGAACAAGAAAGAGAAAATGAATGATAGAATGAGAATAAAATGAACCATTCTCACATATATGTGTGAATTATTGTAATTAAATAATTAGCTAGATAATTGTCATGGTTAATCAAGACATGACCATTATCATTTCATTTTTAATGCAAATTGCAAGGATCAAAGAGCATCTTCCAAATGAAATGATGATGGTCAAAGTGTCAACCAAGGTCAACAAGTCAAGAAGGTCAAATGGTCAACAACCATAACCATGCACAATTATTAAACTAATATCAATTGACCATAATACACACATAAGCATTAGGGTTAATAAAATGACAATAGTCATTAACCCTAATCAAGGTCCTCTCCCTCTGTCTCAAGCAACTGTACATACGCACCCGTATTCGTGATCCGAGGAATACGAATACAATGAGAAAAACCAATCCCAAATCATATACTAGGATCCGGCTTAAACCAAAGCCCGCTAGTATAAGCTGTCCGAACAGCAAACGTGCACAAGTGCGCGGATGTGAACGAACCCTGTCGCAAAACCATGCGACCTCTACTCATTTTGCCTAAAGGCGAATAGCTCTCTGTGTGGGACTCTAAAGACTCGACACTACGCTGGCAGTGGGTTTAACCACAGACCGCAAGCGGTACTAGCTGTACGTAACGGTCCCCAGGTAGATGTCGATAAGAAGACTGACGAGGTGAACCCCATCTGAACTCCTACTGAGCCTGTATGTGACAATCTCCGTACAGTCCGGTCTGTTCGTCTGATACATCGCATGGCGGGCCTAAGGGGGCGGTGAACGTCAGTCCCCTAATAGCGGTACAAGTCGTGTCGGAGTGTAGCCCAGAACACCCTGAGATAACACTGGAAACCTACCAGTATATCTCGCTTGCCCTGGCCAGGGACTACTCGTGTAATGGCTCTCCTGGACACAGCGCGATGTCAACCCCCAATACCGGGAGAGACGAATCCTATCTAACCGTCACTGCCTCCAAGTGCTTCGGGACTGCACCCAAAAACTACCTGTTTGCATGACTCCTTTGAGCCGTGGTAGGGTAGCAATCAAAGTGCAGTGGGAACACACTCGAGGCGAAGTGACAGTGTCAAGTCAGCGGACTAAGCTGTACTCATGTCACCTGGGAACTGATAACTGACGATAGGTATAATACCAACCAACAGTTCCCGACGAGTCCTGTCCAGTGTACTCGTAACCTAACGAGCACCCGCATACTATCTCAAGTACGACGTACTGACGGCTGTGGGACAGACCGTCTCCCATGCTGTGATGAGAAGCGCATACGCTAGTCTACTCCGGAGTATCGATGCCCTGTCTCGATAGTCCAACGACTAGGGACCTGTATAAGGATGTGCTTATAGATCACCCAGCTCCCACGAGTGTGAGCGCCATCACAACGCTGGTAATCAAGCAAAGATCCTAAGGGCTCTACTAATATGTATATCAGCGATATGCTAAAAGAAACACATGCACATATTAAAGCAGAGACAAACCAAGTAGAATACTACCATTTCGAGCAAGATTGTATATACAACTGTGAATATCCCAAGCTTCCATCAAGTAATATACAAGCTAGTATGATATAGTAATGGCCTCTAGGGCATATACACTAACAGTAGTTAGTATTCGTGCTGCGTTTGTTGGCCTTTGTCAAGGCGTAGTGTGCGGTAGCTGACTAGTGCTTATCTGCTTATGCATATGATGCAGATTGGGTTAGGGTAGTCGTACGACCTTGTTGGCCTTTGTCAAGGGTCGTGCGGGTGGGTTTTATTAAATCAAGAAATGACGGGTTGAACTTAACTAGCATCCTATGGTTTGTTGGCCTTTGTCAAGGTCATAGGAGGTTAGGGGCAAAATTATCTGGAATTTCAAGTGTTGAAATTTGCAATGATATTGCATACCTTCTATGAGATAGTTGGATCCCGATACCCACTGCGAGTAATTGTTACTCCTGGGAGAGTTTTACACATTACAGTTAGCCGATCAAGTAGGTGTCTAGAAAGGTGTCAACGGGATTACGACTCTGGGAAAATGAGGTTTGCTTTAATTAGGTCTGTACGAAAGCACGGGGAACCTCCCTCAAAGTACCGACACTGGCCTGGCTGAAAAATTGGCGAATTTGTAGGATGTAATTAATCCCGGCTAGTCTTTCCTTTTAGGGTTTGAAGGAAGATTTGATAAAAACAGTGGGAGCCATCCTAATTAGATAAAATAATAACCAATCTGATCTTGCAAGAGCACACGCAGAGTGTTTTTCTCTCTCTCTCTTCAGGTAGCGACCATATCACGCCTTAATCAAGATAATAATACGGATGTATTGACCGAACCCGCTTGTTATACTGAGCTGGGAAACGTTGGTCCCGCTCCAACTTATTATTTTAATAAGACAGAGCAGGGAATTGGGGATTACCAGAATTCTCGTGCCGCCCAAACGAAGAAAGTGCATAATGATGCATCATCTTCGGGTGTGTTCATTATAGAGAACTGTTTCTCAGTATCATTTACGTCCTGGGTACAAGATACCGGATCAAGATCCCGCATAAGTAATCTGTTACATGGGCTACAGAAAAGTAGAGAACTGAGAACGGGTGATAAGTTTCATGAGATAGAAAACGGTGCAAGTGTTGTAGCCAAGTCTGTTGGTCACAATCACCCTGTATTACCAGAATACATTGATTCTGAACGAATGTTATTAGATACCGAACCTGATATACAACATCATATCAGTCTTTTTATTAGTAAAGAAGGATATAATTTTGTATTGTTGGATAATGTTTTGAACATTTCCTATATCAAGAGTTGATCGGTTCAGGCACGTTATCTAAAAGCATTGACGTTCTAAATCAAACTACAGTTCTTAGTATACAGAACACACACAAGAGGAAGAGTTCAGAAATGAACGAATCTTTCTTGAGGTATTGTAGACTAGGTCATATCAATGCGACCCGACTATCTGAAGTTACATAAAGATGCATATTTAAATTAGTTTGAATTTACATCTTGTGAAACTTGCCGGTCATGTCACAGAGATAAGATGACCATAGCTCCGTTTATTAGAAACAGAGATAAGATGTCATATGATATGTTGCATCGTACGTGATATTATTGAGGCGGGATCATTGACTATCATACATGTATATATATATCGACTCAGATGTAGGTGGTTTCCGTACCCCTTTTGATTGGTTGTTAGTTAGACCTGTAGTTTACCTAGTAGATGTCAGATTGGACCCGAGTTATACCTATTTCCAATACTGACGAATCGTGAGACTTTTAAAGACATACCAAGGGATACTACGGATATTTTAAAAGTCGTATCTTTTTTTAAAAACACCGTAGTCCTTATTTTCAAACACCACGATTCGTACTATTTCAAACGGCAAAACAGTATAACAGATGTATAGTAAGGTAAATTCCTTGTTGTTACATTATTATTCATTTACCATTTATTCTACTGCTCGCATTGCATTGCATGCTTATATGTTATTGATTCATATTTCTTTGTGCATATGACATATAGCATACCTGTATACTTATATGCTTACACATATGTCTTTACATAGTTACATGATCACATTACTGTTTCACGTTGCATATACTATAATTCATGGATTTCGCATTGCGATATGGTTTCATATGATGTTTTTCTTGATTGTTTTATCCCTGCGTATATATATCAGAAGTATGTGACGCTGAAATATATATGTATACCTATCGTATATATATATTAGTGGTATGGGACGCTGATATATATATATATATATATTTATATATATATATACACACACACACCTACATAAATTATCATCATGATGATCTATGCAATTTACTTATTCATTATATACGAGTGAAGCCTTTATGGTCGATATGAGGGGCCTTTATGGTCGATATGACGGGCCTATATGGTCGATCTGAGGGGCCTTTATGGTCGATGTGAGGGGCCTATGTGCCCGATGTATGGATGGCATGTTATATCCCCTACCCCACATTTATTTTATATGCATTGCTTCATGTATTAGTAGCATCTGATAGAGTACTTTTCATGACTATTGCATATACACATTACCATTTATTGCTTCACGTATTAGTAGTACCTAATAGAGTACCTACATGAATGTTGCATACATATTGGATACGTGATTTATGAGATTTACTTGATATTGGGATATATATTTTGTGTCAATGCTTGACACTGATTTCCTGATGATTTCATTGGTGATATTTGAATGTTTATTCGAAAATCTCACTATATTAAGAAATCGGTTTTCTCATTCATGATGTCTCCTGTTTTCATTTTACCGCATTCATACCTCATATTTGCGATATTTTGCTACCTGAGGCACTGACACGAGCACATGGGATTACACTTATGTTAGATGTTACCCTTGCCTTTTTATTATGCTTCAGACTTTATCATATTGGGGATATATATATATATATTACTGATCGTTTGACCTAGGATTTAGTCATTCATAAGATTTCTGCTCTGTGATGTTTTCTACCCACGAGTTGGCAACTCACCCCCGTTGTGCCACAGTTTTTTGCAGGTTTTGCCGTACAGGTTCCATTGCGGCTTTCTGGCACACTGCTTCCTTTCTAGGTGATTGCTTTGGTAGGTGGGTTCACTTGCATCGTGACCACCATTGTACTTATTTATTTTTCAGTTGTATCTAGTAAAATTCCATCAACCAAACTTGTATATTTATTCAGACTTAGAGACTAGTTTTTTATTATTTCGACCTTAGAGTCGCGCTTGTATTATTATGGTTTTCTTGATGATTTTGAGTTTCTTTTTGAGTTTTGATCCTCGCCCTTCGGCGTTGTATATTATATTGCTTGCGTGGTTGTGACCGTCGATTAACGAAGAGCTGGCTCCCGCTTGGGGATGCCTTTTATCATTATGCATATATTATTCTTGTTGTACCCCGTTCGGGGCCAGTATTTAGAAAGGAAACTCTGCCGAAATTTTCAGAAAAGACTAGAGATTTTAAAAATGCATAATCGGCTTACTTATTTAAAAAAACCTTGCTTTTAAAACAAGTTTTCTTTACAGCTTAAAAACTAGTTTTCTTTATTTACCCTTTAAAATGGTTTTAGATTTCTGGGCTTTTGGCTTACTTGGATTAGATGGGGTCCTATAGACTTCATATGATTCAAGGGCCAGTCACGTGCTATTTTGGGTCGTGACAACATCCTTATTATTATCTTGATTAAGGCCTGTCATGGTCGCTACCTGGAGAGAGGGAGAAGGAAACACTTTATCGTATGCTTTTGCAAGATTAGAATTATTATTATCTTATCTAATAAGGATGTCTCCAACTGTTTTCATCAAATCTTCCTTCAAACCCTAAAAGGTAAGAATAGACGGGATTAATTACACCTTACAAGTTCGCCAATCTTTCAGCCAGGCCAGTGTTGGTACTTTGAGGGAGGTCCCCGTGTTTTCGCACGGACCTAATTAAAATAAACCTCGTTTTCCCAGAGGCATAACCCCATAAACACCTTTCTAGTCACCTACTTGATCGGCTAATTGTCCTGTGTAAAAGTCTCCCAGGAGTAACTCTTACTCGTAGTGGGTATCAGGATCCATCTATCTCATAGAAGGTATGCAATCTCATTGCATATTTCAATACTTGAAATTCCCGATAATGCTTTTTCCACTAGCAACTAATGACCTTAACATAGTCAACAAATCATAATTGCTAGCCAAGTTTAACCCGTCATTTTCCGATTGAATTAAACCCACCTGTACGACCCTTAACATAGTCAACAAAGTCGTACAACTACTCTAATCCAATCACATCTCATGTTTTTAACAGATAAGCACTAATTAACTACCGCACACTACGCCTTAACATAGTCAACAAACGTATCACGAATATTAAGTAGTACTTATCTTAAATGATGGAGGGCTACGCAGGTTTTTCAGAAAAAACCATGAGCATAATGAACTTGATATCGTTGTAGAAACAAGTGATTTTGAAAAGGAGTGTTTTTGAGGCTTTTTTCTAGTTTCGCTAAAGAGGTCACTCCCGGTGAAGGGATCTCGACTCTTTCTTTATCGAATAAGGTGCAGGATATTTCATAAATACCGCTGTGCAAAGCAAAAACTATAGAAGCAATCAAAAACTAAACCGGATGTTTGTAGCATCTGCCAGTTTTGCTTAAGAGGTCACTCTCGGTGAAGGGATCTCGGCTCTTTCCTCATCGAATAAGGTGCAGGGTATATCATATATACCGCTGTGCAAAGCAAAAACTATAGAAGCAATCAAAAACTAAACCATGAGTTTGTAGCATCTGCCAGTTTTGCTAAAGAGGTTACTCCCGGTGAAGGGATCTCGGCTCTTTCCTCATCGAATAAGGTGCAGGGTATATCATATATACTGCTGTGCAAAGCAAAAACTGTAGCTACCCTTTTTATAAAGTTTTGATTCTACAACATCTTTTTAGGTTTCTTTTCTTTTATTAATCTCATTAATAAATCCCATCAGTTATGCTTCCTAAGCATCACAGAAGAAACGAAAGCTGTAATATTTATATATCATATATATAGTATAAGCATTCGTCTCAGGCAGTAATATGATCTCATCACAGAACATTGCAGCAGAAGATAACATATGAAATATTGGATATACTAGGACGTCCGTGTTTTACATCGAGCCTGTATAAAATACGGATTCCACTGTCGCGATGAATAGCCTAACCCACATCCCTAGACCCCTACGAGAGCGGCAAGCAACACTGCAAATTCTAGGGTTAGGAGACCCGGTCTCGACTCCTCGAGATGGCCTCCCACTGGACCATAGAACCCGGTTACTTGTGCTCGCCTCCTTGGGTCTACATAATGCGGAAAAGTAAATAATATACAATGGTGACATTATCCTCAACCCGGAAGTGCCCCAATAAAAGAATATTACATACAAATGAATTTTACATGAATGAAAATAAAAACCCCCATCTCACATAAAACCCCCGGCTATTCAGAACACGACGATCCAACATAACATATCACAGCAACACATAATATCTCATATCATCAACGTAAGCAAGTATGCGTATCCCGATTGTCGTTGATGTATAGCAACAAAGCCGGCAATACACCACATACTACGCTTACGGTCATATAAAAGAAAGTGTAAAACTACAATATTTAGAATCCACAAATACTTTAGACATCTTAAATCCGAAATATCACATACTTCGCATTTCATGCCTAACTATATGAATTCCACATATTGTATCACATTGCAGATAAATAGACAAAATTAAACTTTCCGATCGAATAATCAAACAACCAAGATTTCCCAAATAGCTCAACACTTGAGTGGAGTTCAAAAATCCCAGAACATGTCACAGCCCCAATGAACCAGCCGTAGAAGGGTCAAACCAACGCCTCACATGTGGCAACGCTAAACTACCACAAACCCTAAGGTTCAGTGGTAGTTTTGACGGTCACATAATCGAGTTAAGATTACATTCTTCTAGAGGGTCCACAGATATGCTTGCATGTTTTTCCGAAAGTTTTAAACTCAAGAAAAATTCAACACTTGAAAGTTTTTCGTGTCGGGAAAAAGTGAGTTATTGATATCCGTTCGAACATTTTAACACGTTCTAAATTATCCGAAAAACTAAATGATGTTAAACTTTCCGATCGAATCAACGAATTCCAAAGATCTCTAGAAAACTCAACACTTGAATAAGATTAAAAATTCCCAGAAGCATGAAGTAGTACCTACGGATGTTACCAAGAAACAGCTAACCCTAATACCCAAGTACGGCCGCGGAACCGCCGCCAAAAGCCTGTTATGGCCGCGGTTCTACGGCGACTTGAAGGAACTAAGGGCTCGTCTTTCTAGGTTATCCATAGAATTACCTGCTTATTATTTTGAGTGTTTTTAATGTAGAAAAAACTATATTTTTAGAAAATTTCCAGAGAGGGGTCAACATTTGATGTTTCAGGGTTCGATCGGACTTTTAACTTCATCTACACGTCGCCTAATGCTCTAGCTAGGCTCTGATACTACTGTAGAGTTACTAGGCACTGTCACAAGGGTCTATAAGGTATAAACCATGCCGTATTTAAAATTTACAAGTGCCGAACAACCCAAAGCGAGGATCTTTGCTAGATAATTAGGGTTAACAAAGCATGTAAACATCTTTACATCTAAGAGAGAGGGATTACAACCTTTGTAGTCTGCTCCTTCGCTTCATAAGCTCCGAGTAGTAGTCCCTTCGCCGCGATCCATGATCTCCCGGACTCAAGAGAGTCTTCACAAGCCGAACGATCCATGCTTGCTAGAAGTCTTCCTTTTCGAAGATGATCTACCTTGAAGAATCTTTAACTCAAGCTCTCACTTCTCTAATCAAGTATTAGAGAAATGAACACCCTAATCTAAGTGGCTAGAATAGATGAGGATGATGAAGTAGGAATTTAGCTCTCTTTTATTTTCAAATTCTCACACTAATTCATCACAAAATCAAAAGCTTGAAAGCTTTTCAAGGAGGAAGAAAAAGATGAAGTCTTTTGTGATGAATAATGAATTGTTACTATGGTTACCAAACAACCTTGAGTTAATAATATCAAGTATTAACTCATGTAGAGAATAGACTAGGGTTAAGGGTTTGGGTTGGTTTAAATAATATCTCTAAAATATCAACACATAATATCTTAGCTTAAAACAAAACAAAAGCTTCTAGAAGCTTCAAGAAAATGCTAACCCAAATCAAACCCTAATCATGCTTAATATCCACAAATCATGTTGCATTAGTAATCATAACTTGTTACAATATTATATATCACATATATAATATCTTTTTGTAACAAAAAAAATAATACAATTAACATATATCGCATATATGTCAATGTATTATCCGAGTGAGAAAATGAATCAATAAAGCGAGCCTATATTAGTTAATGTAATATATCATATATATAATTATACATTAAATTATCGAATCAAAATTTGATCCGACAATCCGGCTATTTCTCAAATAACCGATTAATATAATCTGTATCAGTTCATTGAATCAACACTTGATCCGACGACCCGGCTATATCACATATACCCGGCCGATATCTAATATCGCAAGAATAGAATACAGTATCTCATATCGTATTATCCTCGGTTCTTCACATATCACATATGTACTCCTACTCCGTTTTACCTGAGTCAAGAAACCTCAGTGTAGGACTCTAAAGAATCGTCAATATGCCGGCAGTAGGTGATGATCATATCAAACACCCACAAGCTGCAAGCGGTCAGCTAAACGTTACAGCCACCCATGTATTGATCGATTAGAAGATCAACAAGCAAGCCTGTACATTCTCCTGTGAATCCATTCAGTAACACTACCATACAGTCCGGTCTCTTCGTCTGATATGTCGCATATCCAGTCTAGGGGTGGTATACGTCAGACCCCAGTAACCGATAAGTCGTGTCGATGTGAGGCTCATAACAGGTCGAGAAACTACTGATAACAGTTACCAATAGCACTCTATATCAGCCCTGGCCAGGGACTTCCAGTTATAGCCAATCGAACATAGCACAACATCAACTCCCTATAACGGGAGAGACGAATCCCCTCCTATCGCTCATTGCCTCCATGTGATTCGGGACTGTACCCAAAAGCCACCATTTTGCACGCCCTCTTGGACGTAGTAAGGTGGAAATCAAAGCACAATGGGAATCACACAAGACTTTATGACGATCTCGGGTCTACAGACTACCCTGTACCAGTGTCACCGGAGAACTGCCATCTGACGTGAGGTATAATACCATCTGGGAGTTCTCGGCGATTCCGTTCAGTGTACCCAGTCCCCACTGAACACCCGTACACCATCTTTGATGTCAAACACCGATGGATATGGGATCATCCATCGCCCATCATATGGGTCAAGATGCGTATATGCTAGTCTACTCTGGTGTATCGATGCCCTGTCTCGATACACCCTGGACTAGGAACAATTATAGGATGTACTCATAGACTACCATGGCCCCACTAGTATGATATCATTATAGTCCCAGTAGTCGAGTACATATCCTAAGGGCTTTATCAACATGTGAGAGCAAGACAGTAAACTAATACAAGTCAACATGTTAAGACAAAGTGAAACCAAATAGCATACTATCATGTCGAGCAAGAAAGTCCTCTCTATATATCCAATCATCCACTATAATATACATCATATGTACAACAATGGCCTCTAGGGTATATATATAACTAACAATATATACATTCGTTTTACCCAATAATAGGCATTCCAGATCACAGATGAACATAATGGATATACTAGGAATTTCGCATTTCGTTTGAGCTTGCAATGAAAGACGGATTCCACGTTCGTGATGAATAGCCAAACCCCACCCTAGACCCCTATGGGTGCGGCAAACTACCCACCAAATTCCTGAAGTGAAGCAACCTCTCTCAACAAAGTGAGTAGGCCACTCGGCACTTCAAGAACCCGGTAGTTTGTGCACCCCACCTTGGGTCTATCCTAGGAGCAGAAAACAGTAAAAGAAATAATACAACGGTGGCTACAAACTCAGCCCGGATGTGCCCCGTAAAAATAATATTACATCACTTTAAAAATTTACATCGAATGAAAGAATGAAAACCCTCATCCCACATCCCTGGCTATCCATCCACGACGATCCAACAAGTTCATATATACAAACCAACATAACATCATCACAGATATGTGCAACCCCGACTAATCGACGTATAGCAATTAGTCGACGTTTCCAAACACATATATACAACACAAAGCTTGTAAAGTAACTACGACATTAGAATTCCGCACATAATTAGCAAACTTAACCAATTTTCCATGACATGAAAATCCGGTGAGCTAAAGTTTTAAAACCGATCGTTTTAAGCCAATCCACGAGTGGAAACGAACTCGAAACCTACCCGAATCATTGCAGAAGCGAAGACACAAGAATTACTATCGAATGGCGGCCTCAGGGGGGTTATCCACCCCCAGGGGCCACCATAAGGTGGCCCCCAAGAGGAGGCAGACCCGAGAGCACCAAACTGTGGTGCTCTCGGGTCACCAGCCCCCAAGACCACCTTGTGGTGGTCTTGGGGGTGGGGGTGGTCCCGGCCGTTGGTCCCCCTAAGGGTGTCCCCGGGGTGTGCACGATTCACCCCGCGGCTTCTCGGTTCAAACCATGAGCCCGAGGGGTGTGCAAACAACTCAAAGCTTTATTTTTGAAAAATGTTTTTCGGCAGTTTTTGCGCGACAAAAATGGCGGAATTCTAACATCGCTACAAGCTATCCAGTCTCTATGAGAGTCTCTGATACTACTGTAAGTCGATGTCGCGCACCCTACGTGTTCGCGGGGAGGCGGAATTAGCAAAAAATAATTTTTACGGGCTTCGCAACACCGACTTGAAGCAAGGATCGAACATAAAACCCTAGCTAGCAAACTATATGAGATTTAACTACTCGGATGAATGTTATACCTCATAGTATCATGTCCTTCTTGTCTTCTCTCTGTCCTCCTTCACCTCTCGAGCTCCTTGGGGTAGAAATGGATAGCGCCTCCTCGTCGGCTTCTCGAAGTCGAAGAAGATCCACCTGAGAGTTCCAACCTTGAGCTTAACCTCCAAATTGAGGTAACTAGGTCACTTGGTGTGCTAAACTAAGTAGCCTAGAATGAGTAGAGAGTGATTTTGGGTAGCTAACTCTCATTAACCCTTGATTCTCAACACATGAGACATTAAGGTTTTGAGAGGAAGAAGAAGAGAGTGAACTTGAGGAAAGATAAATGGTTTTTGATAATGATTTGAAAAATAGGATGGCTAACTTGACATGACTACAAGCATGGCAAGAAAAATATTTCATCCAAAATATCTAGTGCCAGAAAATATCTCACAAAAAATATCTAAGTCAAATAGTCAAACCAAGTCAAGGTGTCAAACCAAGTAGCCATGCCACAATTATCATTTGCAAAAATAACAAATACTTTCCTCCACCTCATAATTGTTTTAATCAAGTCAATGGTCAAAACCCTAATGAGGTGTCTCCTTCTATACCCCTATCATCCGTATATATATACCCGCATCCGTATTCCGAGAAACACGAATACAATGAGACGAAACTAATCCAACAATCAAATACCAAGATCCGGCTTAAACCAAAGCCCACTAGTATTGTCCGCTCGAACATCGCACGCGCACAAGTACACGTATGTGATCGAACCCTGTCGTAAAACTATACGACCTCTATATCGTTTCGCCCGAAGCAGGGAAATCCTCTTTGTGGGACTCTAAAGACTCGACAGTACGCTGGAAGTGGGTTTAACCACAAGCACATCAGCGGTACTAGCTGCACATAACGGCTACCCAGGTATTTGTCGATAAGAAGGCCGACGAGCAAACTCATCCGAACTCCTACTGAGCCTGTCTGTGGCAATCTCCGTACAGTCTGGTCTGTTCGTCTAAGAGTATCACATATCGGGCCTAGGGGCGGTAAACATCAGAACCCTAATAGCGCAATAAGTCATGTCGAAGTACAACCCAAAACACCCTGAGAACCTACTGGAGTACCTACCAGTAAATCTCGTTTGCCCTGGCCAGGAACTTTGTGTAATGGCTTTTCGAACACAGCACGACATCAACCCCCAATACCGGGAGAGACGAATCTTATCTAACCTCCACTTCCTCCAAGTGCTTCGGGACTGCACCCAACTACTACCTATTTGCACGACTCAATATTGCCGTGGTAGGGTAGTAATCTAACAATAGTAAGAACACCCTTGAGGCGAAGTAGCAGTATCAAGTCAACGGACTAAGCTTTACTCATGTCACCTGGGAACTGCTACCTGACGATAGGTATAGTACCAGCCAGCAGTACCCCACGAGTCCGTCCAGTGTAACTTATAACCCAATGAGCACCTGCATACTATCTCCAGTACGACGTACTGATGGCTGTGGGATAGACCGTCTCCCCTGCTGGGATGAGAAGCGTATACAATAGTCTACTCTGGAGTTTCGATGCCCTGTCTCGATAATCCTACGACTAGGGACCTGTATAAGGATGTGCTTATAGACTACCCAGTCCCCACTAGTGTGATTGCCATAACAACGCTGGTAGTCAAGCAAAGATCCTAAGGGCTCTATCAATATGTATTAGCGATACGTCAAAAGAAACATATACACATATTTAGAGAGATATAAACCAAGTAGCATACTACCATATTGAGCAAGACTGTTATAAATCCGTGTATATATCCCGAGCTTCCAAAATGTAATATACAAACTAGTACTATACAATAATGGCCTTTAGGGCATATTACACTAACAATCGTCAATGGTACTAGCTGCACGTAACGGCTCGCAGGTATTGAGCGAACAGAAAAACAACAAGCGAACCTGTCAAAACTCCCATAAAGCCAACCAGCAACACATACCGTACAGTCCGGTCTCTTCGTCAGATATGCTGCATATTGAGTTTAGGGATGGTATCGTCGACCTCAATAACTCAATAAGTCGTGCCGATGTATGGCCTATAACATATCAAGAAACTACTGATAACACTTATCAGTAAATCTCATCAGCCCTGGCTAGGGACTTCCAGTTATAGCCAATCGAGCACAGCGCAACATCAACCCCCAATACCGGGAGAGACGAAACCCCTCCTATAGCTCATTACCTCCATGTGTCTCGGGACTGTACCCAAAATCCACCTGTTTGCACGACTCAGTAGATCCATGGTAGGGTGGAAATGAAAGTTTAGTAGGAGAACACACAAGACTCTATGACGATCTCAGGTCTATAGACTAACCTGTACAAGTGTCACCTGAGAACTGCTATCCGACGATAGATATAATACCATATAAGAGTTCTCGGCGAGTCCGTTCAGTGTACCCAGTCTCCACTGAGCACCCGTATACAATCTTTAATGTCAAACATCAATGGATATGGGATCATCCATCACCCATCCAGTGGGTCAAGAAATGTATACGCTAGTCTACTCTGGAATATCGATGCTCCATCTCGATGCACCAATGGCTAGGAAGATTTAAGGATATGCTCATAAACTACACATGTCCCACTAGTATGATCTGCATCATAATCACGGTAGTCAAGCAAATATACTAAGGGCTTTATCAACATGTAACAAATGAACAGTATACAGAATCAAGTGAACTTGTTAAGATAAAGAGTAACCAGATAGCATACTATCATGCCGAGCAAAAAAGTCCTCTGAATATATATATATACATGTCAATACATCCACTATCAAATAATGGCCTCTAGGGCATACATATATGTTAGTTATATGTTTGCCTTAGAGGCCATTACTGTATATGGGATGTATATTGTAGTAGATGCTTGGAAATATATAGGGAGGACTTTCTTACTCGACATGATAGTATGCTATCTGGTTGCACTTTATCTTAACATGTTGACTTGTATAAGTGATGCTGTCTTGCTCTCACATGTTGATAAAGCCCTTAGCATGTGTACTTGACTATGATGGAGATCATACTAGTGGGGCCAAGGGTAGTCCATAAGTACACCCTATAATTGTTCCTAGTCGTAGGAGTATCGAGACAGGGTATCGATATTCCAGAGTAGACTAGCGTATACGCTTCTCGACCCATATGATAGGCGATGGATGATCCCATATCCATTAGTGTTTGACATCAGAGAAGGTATACGGGTACTCAGTGGAGACTGGGTACACTGGACGAACTCGCCGAGAACTCCTGGATGGTATTATACCTATCGTCGGATAGCAGTTCTCTGGTGACACTGGTACAGGTTAGTCTGTCGACCCGAGATCGTCATAGTGTCTTGTGTGATTCCCACTGTGCTTTGATTTCCACCATACCACAGTCAAGAGATCGTGCAAAAAGGTGGTTTTTGGGTACAGTCTCGAGTCACATGGAGGCAATGAGCGATAGGAGGGAATTTGTCTCTCTCGGTATTGGGAGTTGATGTTGCGCTATGCTCGATTGGCCATAACATGAAATCCCTGGCCAGGGTTGCTGAGATCTACTGGTAAGTGTTATCAGTAGTTTCTCGAACCGTTATGGACTTTGCATCGGCATGACTTATCAGGCTATTGGGGTCTGACGTTATACCACCCCCAGGCTGTGATATGTGATGTATAAGACGAAGAGACCGGATTGTACGGTAGTGTTACTGATTGGATTCGTAGGAGTATTAACAGGCTTGCTTGTTGATCTTCTGATCGCTCAATACCCGGATGACCGTTACGTTTAGCAGATCGCTTGCGGCTTGTAGGTGTTTGATATGATCATCACTTACTGCCGGCGTATTGACGAGTCTTTAGAGTCCTACACAGAGGTTTCCTGGTTCATACGAAACGGAGTAGGAACATATATGTGGTATGTTCGGGACCGAGATTAATGCGCGTATGTGATACCGATTTGTGACATCATCGGTTATATGTGATATAGCCAAGTTATCGGATCAAGTGTTGATCCGATAAATTGTTATATAAGATATTAGTCGGTTTTATGTGATATAGCCGGATTATTAAATCAAGTGTTGATTTAATAATTTAATGTAGAATTATATATTTGATATATTAAATTACATTAACTAATATTACCTCACTTAAGCATTTATTTTTCTCACTTGATGATACATTGATATATATGTGATATATGTTAAATGTATTGTTTTTCTTTTTGCACACAAATATATATGTGATATTTATTTATGTGTCATGCTAGGTTACACATGCAACATGTATGTATGAGAATTACACCATGCTTAGGTTTAGTTTAGGATTTTATTTATCATTAAGTAATTCACAAATCATTTGAATTAGTCATGCTTGAGCTTGGTGGAAGCTAGTAGAAACATTGACTAAGTCCACTTCATTTGTTTTTTCTTAAGATATTTATTAACCCAACATTTAACCCTAAGCCATGGTTTATTCTCTACATGAGTTAGGCATGATATTAACTCACCATGGTTGCGTTTCTAACCTCATATTTATTCTTCATCACTTCATCACTTGTTCATCTTCTTCTACCTCTTGAATTTGCTCTCTTGATTTTGATTAAGTGATGAAATAAAGTGAGAAAATAAAATCTAATGAGAGCCCACTTCCTATTTCATCATCATCTACTATTAGCCATTTAGTTTAGGATGTTTGCTTCACCAATTTCACCATTAGTGAAGAGATAGCATGAGTTTGAGCCTTCTCGACGTAGGTCATCTTCGGTATCGAAGATATTGAGCAAGTTTGTTCATTTCGTCATGTGAACCCTCTCTTGAGTCCGGGACTTCACAACTCGCAGCGAAGGGACTACTACACGGAGCTTTAGAATTGAAGGACCAGTCTGCAAAGGTTGTATTCCGCATTCACTTAGTTGTTAAGATGTTAACTATGCTAGTTCGTTTGATTCTCTAGTTAAACATCCTTAGTTTAGGGTTTCTTAATACGACAAAATTTTAATTTGGCATGGCCGATGCAACCCGAAACCTTGCTGCCACGCTCAGTAACCCTACAATATATCCAACAGAATGAAGGGGATTAACCCAAGTATTAGGAGTTAAACACCCGAAAGGGTTTTATTTATGGAGTTAAACTCTAAAAGATTTTATTTATAGAGTTAAACTCCAAAAGATTTTGAATGGGGTTAAACTCCCAAAAGGATTTTATTTATGGAGTTAAACTTTAAAAGATTTTGACAAATGTAGTTGAACTCCCAAAAATCTTCGGGGATGATTAAAGGGGACCCCTTTCTTCTTCCTTGAGCCCTGAATCCTTTCCTAAGCCTTGGATCTTCTCCAAAATGGGATTTTTGGAGATGAGTCTCTTTCTTCCTCCTCTCTATTGGCTGGATCTTAGAGAAAAGGGGGCAAGACTTAAAAATCTCCCCTTTTAGAGATTTGATGGTAGACTTGAGCTCCTCTTCATGGATTTTATGGTGAAAAACTATTTCTTTTTGGGAAAGGAAGAGTTAAACTCTTGATTTAATTCAAAAAAGAGAAGAAGGTTTAAAACCTTGAGAAAGGAGAAGGAGGCACAGAAACCCTAATTTTTTAGTGGAATGAATTATTGTTGTTGATTTTTTCATCATGTTTGCTTTAATAGGTCACACACTTTATATATAGCCCCTTGGGTTTTACCAAATGGCACTTGCACCACTCCATGCCTTATGTGCTTATTTTTTTTACACATAAGCCATGGGGTTTAAAAAGTTTTGGCTTTCTGCATATTTTTCATACATTTATTTCTAAAAAATTGCATTAAACTAATTTATTGCTTTATTCTTGGCATGGAGCTGACCCCTTCCATGCTTGGTCTTGACTTGGGCTTAAGCCCACTTGGCTTAGGGGTTGATTGACTTTGACTTGGTCGATCGGGGTGTAACTTTTGACCCCAACAAAGTGCTCCCCATCAATAAATGCATACTACATATATGGGTCGTGTGCATGAAATTGGTGGATTTTCTTTCGCCTGGAGGTTGACTTGATTAGGTTCCCGCTTTTGGGAGGCTGTCATTACCCTTTTTACGACATGGATGGTCGATACTTGTCGTGTCTCTGATGTTAGTGATATGTATGCCGTAGAGGCCATTATTGTATGCTATAGTAGATGCTTGGACATGTATATGGAGGACTTTCTTGCTCGACATGATAGTATGCTATCTGGTTTCCTTTATTTTAACATGCTCATTGGTATTATTATACCGTCTCTCATATACATGTTGATAAATCCCTTAGGATGTAGGCTTGACTACCAGGACTATGACACGGATCATACTACTGGGACCTGGGTAGTCCACAAGCACATTCTTCAATTGTTCCTAGTCGAGGGAATATCGAGACAGGACATCGATATTCTAGAGTAGACTAGTGTGTAAGTTTCTTGACCCTGTATGGGGCGATGGTTGATCCCATATCCATTGGTGTTTGGCATCAAAGATTGTACACATGTGCTCATTAGAGAATGGGTACACCGAACAGGACTCGCCGAGAACTCCTAGTTGGTATTATACCTATCGTCAGATAGCAGTTCTCTGGTGACGCTGGTACAGGTTAGTCTGTAGACCCGAGATCGTCATAGAGTCTTGTATGGCTCCCACCATGCTTTGATTTCCCCCCTACCACGGCTCAAAGGATTCGTGCAAACATGTGGATTTTGGATACAGTCCCGAGTCACTTGGAGGCAATAAGCGATAGGAGGGGTTTCGTCTCTCCCGGTATTGGGAGTTAATGTTGCGCTATGCTCGATTGGCTATAACAGTAAGTCCCTGGCCAGGGCTCATGATGAGATTTACTGGTAAGTGTTATCAGTAGTTTCTCATACCGTTATAGGCCTTACATCGACATGACTTATCAAGTTATTGGGGTCTGACGATACCACCCCTAGACTCGATATACGACATATCAGACGAAGAGACCGGACTGTACGGTAAGTGTTACTTATAAGCTTCATGGGAGTTTGGAAAAGCTTGCTTGTTGATCTTCTAATCGCTCAATACCTGGATAGCCGTTACGTCCAGCTAGTATCGCTGACGGCTAGTGGGTGAGTGATGTGATCATCATCTACTGCTGGCGTATTGACAAGTCTTTAGAGTCCCACACAGAAGTTTTCTGGTTCAAGCGAAACGAAGTAGGGCACATATGCTGATATGTGCAGGGGCCTGATTAAATACGAGTATGAGATACCGTATTGTAATCTGGCGGCTATTTGTTATCAGTTAGGTTATATGTGATATAACCGTATTATCGAATCAAGTGTTGATTTGATAATGTGATATACCGATAAATGATATTAGTCGGTTATATGTGATATAACCGGATTATTGAATCAAGTGTTGATTTAATAATATGATATATATTTATATTTGATATACTTATATATTGACTAATATTATTGCTCACTATTAATATGCTTATCTTTATATATATTAATATATATGTGATATATATATTATATGATGCATGGAATGGATTTTCTATTTTTAGAAAATAGAAAATTAGATGTAATATGTGGAGATATTTGTCGAATGGCATGGCATGGGTTTTTTCCTTTGTTTATTAGTCTTGATTCACTATTCAAATATGGTTGCAATTTCTTATTGCATTTTATTCCATGCTTGAATAAGTGAGGTCAAGAGAGAGCCATTGATGCTTGAACATTCTAAGACTTAGCCATTTTTGAGAGCTCATGTGATGAGTTTCTCTTGCTCTTTCCATCATCATCCTCTTCCTCATACTTCAAGCTCTAAACCCTCACATGTGATGTGAATCATAGAGCTTGAGATCCCTAGTGAGCATACAACACCCCTACTTCACCATCCCACTTTAGATTAGTACTTTGATGTGGTGTGTTTCCTTCACTAAAAAGTTTAGTGATGAGATAGCTTGGATTAGCGGACTTCGGGTGGATCATCTTCGGCACGAAGGTCATCGGAAGAAGTTCGTTCAACCTTTAAGTGGAGCCTAGTGGAGTCGCATAGACTACAACCCGGAGCTTTAGAAGAGAAGGACACGGTCTACAAGGGTGGTAGCATTCTTCCCTTAGCTAGTTTTTGTGATATCATCATTGTTAACCCTAATATTCAAGTTAGATTTTGGTAAGTGTTCATTAGCACCACGAGTTTTTGAAAATTTCATGTGTGATGCCCGTTTAAACTACGTCACAGTGCTAGAAAACACCATAATGGTATCAGAGCCAAGCTAGAACATTTGGGTAGGTCTTTACGATATTAAAGTGTTCAAACGGTTTTCGAAACCCGGAAATTACCAAGTTTCTGTCGATTTTTCAAAGGTTGGAATTTTCGTGACTAAAAATACGCAGAAAAACGTGCAGGGTTTCCTATGGAGCCCCAAGAAATTTGAAGCCCTAACTAACTCAAAGAGCCACGGAACCGCGGCCAAAACCATAGTTTAGCCGTGGTTCCGCCTCAAGTTTCGCTTGTTTTGGGCTCTGGTTTCTTGTGCTGCTCCATGGTTAAATATGACACTTTCTTGGTGTTTTTAATGATACTCAAGCTGTTGAGCTCTCTGGAATTTGTGGGTGTTCGATAAATCGATCGCAATGTTTAACGTTGTTTAGATCTTGATGATATGTGATACAATTGTTAGAATCCAGAATAATTAGTTTTGTGAAAACTAGTTTGTATATTGTAAATCTAGTCGTTTAGTCTCGTTTGATCGATTGTCATGGATTTTTAATTCGGATCAAAATTCCGTCGCAATTGCATATAGTACGCGATCACTTAGTCAGGAATCTTTTTGAATTATCCGACAGCTTATTGAAAAGAGTTTTCAATTTGAGACTAAAATGCAAGGTTTACAAGTTAGGCATGAAATCCGGAATATGAGATATTCTGGGTTTGTAATGTCTAAGGATATGCGGATTCTAATTATTGTAGTTTTTCATTTTTTTTCTGCGACCGTAAGTGTAATATGTGGGGTATCCCAAATCTCATTGCTATATGTGAACAGAATTTGGGATACGCGTATTTACTTAAGTTGATGACATATGATGTTATGTGTTGCTGTGATATATTTTATTGGATCGTCGTGATTGAATAGACGGGGGGTTTTATGTGAGATGAGAGTTTTTCATTTTCATTCATGTAAAATCTGTATGTAATATTCTTTTATTGGGACACTTCCAGGTTGAGGATGATGTCAACATTAATGTATATTATTTACTTTTCCGCATTAGGATAGACCCAAGGCGGAGAGCACAAGTAACCGGGTTTTGAAGTCCAGTGGGAGACCATCTCGAGGAGTCGAGATCGGGTCTCCTAACTCTAGAATTGGTAGGGTTGCATTCCGCTCTCGTAGGGGTCTAGGGATGTGGGTTTGGCTATTCATCACGACCGTGGAATCCGTGTTTTTTGATTATTGGCTGAATTTAAAACACGGACCTCCTAGTATATCTAATATTTCATATGTTGCTTCCGCTGCTTGATTCTGTGATGTGATCATATAACCGCATGAGACGAATACTATATATATATGATATATATAATAAACGTTGCTATGTTTTGCACCCGTGCCAGTCCAGCCCCCTCTCTGCCGTTAGTTAAGTAACCTAACGGTGAAGACGGGGTCCCGTAACGAATGCTTATGGCATAAGCCTACGTTCTATTTTCGTTTCATTTTCTATGATGTTTAGGAAACATTAAATGATGGGACTTCATTAATGAGAATTAAAAGTTTTTAAAAAGATAGCTCTAGTTCTTGCTTTGCATAGTGGTATTCCTTGATGAATATCTAGCACCTCATTCGATGAGGAAAGAGCCAAGATCCCTTCACCGGGAGTGACCTCTTTAGGAAAACTAGCAAATGCTGCAGCCCACTCGGTTTATCATCATATCTTTTGTATTTCTTGCTTTGCATAGTTGTATTCCTTGATGGATATCCAGCACCTCATTCGATAAGGAAAGAGCCGAGATCCCTTCCCCGGGAGTGACCTCTTTAGCAAAAGCTAGTAAAAGCTATTCGGTTTGTTTTTGAAAACTACTCGATATTAAAAGCGGAGCTTAAACCACTCCTTTTAAAATCACTAAATTCTACAATGATATCAAGTTCATTATGTTAAAAGTTTTCTTAAAACCAGCCGTAACCTTTCGTCATTTCAGATAAGTATTATTTAGTATTCGTGCTACGTTTGTTGGCCTTCGTCATGGCATAGTGTAGGGTTCCTAGGCACACTAATCGGGTCTCACAAGTGATCAAACATGGCTAATTCAAAATTTTCCATGTGCCTACAAACCCTAATACGGATCGTTAACTAGATGTATAGACGATGCAATGCGAGTAAATGAATTTAACGCTAAAGGAAAGGGGCTACAACCTTTGTAGATCCGGTCCTCCACCTCCTAGGCTTCGTGATGATGTCCCTCCGCTGTCCATATCGGATTCTGGACTCTAGCATCGGTTTCATCGGAGAAATGGGCGGGCTAGGTCGTCGACTTCGATGCCGAAGATGATCTACGTCGAGGCATCACAAGATCAAGCTCCCACTTCACCAAGTCATGAAACTTGTGAAGAAAACACCCTATACTACTTGGCAAGAGGTAGATGATGAAGAAATAGGAAGTGGGTTCTGTTAGTTATATGTATGCCCTAGAGGCCATTACTATACATAGGATGTATATTGTTGTGGATGCTGGGACATATATAGGGAGGACTTTCTTGCTCGACATGATAGTATGCTATCTGGTTGATCTTTACCTTAACGTGTACACTGATTGTCTCTCTGTTACATGTTGGTAAAACCCTTAGGATGTGTACTTGACTACCTGGACTATGATGCGGATCATACTAGTGGGGACATAGTAGTCCATAAGTACATCCTTCAAAGTCCCTAGTCGTGGGTGTATCGAGACGGGGCATTGATATACCAGAGTAGACTAGCATATACCTTCTCGACCCATACAGATGGGCGATGGATGATCCCATATCCATTGGTGTTTGACATCAGAGATGATATACGGGTGCTCAGTAGAGACTGGGTACACTGGACGGACTTGCCGAGAACTCCCAGATGGTATTATACCTCACGTCAGATGGCAGTTCTCTGGTGACACTGGTACAGAGTAGTCTATTGACCCGAGATCGTCATAGAGTCTTGTATGGTTCCCACTGTGCTTTGATTTCCATCTTACCACGTCCAAGAGGGCGTGCAAAACGGTGGTTTTTGGGTACAGTCCCGAGTCACATGGAGGCAATGAGCGATAGGAGGGGATTCGTCTCTCTCGGTATACGGAGTTGATGTTGCGCTGTGTTCGATTGGCTATAACAGGAAATCCCTGGCCAGGGTTGCTGAGATTTACTGGTAAGTGTTACCAGTAGTTTCTCGAAGTGTTATAGACCTCATATCGACACGACTTATCGAGCTATTGGGGTCTGACGTATACCACCCCTAGGCAAGATATGCGACATATCAGACGATCAGATCGGACTGTACGGTAGTGTTACTGGTTGGATTCACTGGAGTGTGAGCGGGCTTGCTCGTCGATCTTCAGATCGCTCAATACCCGGGTGGCCGTTACGTTTAGCAGACCGCTTGCGGCTTGTGGGTGTTTGATATGATCATCATCTGCTGCCGGCGTATTGACGAGTCTTTAGAGTCCTACACAGAGGTTTCCTGGCTCAAGCGAAACGAAATAGGAGCGCATATGAGATATGTGCGGGACCGAGAATAATGCGTGTATGTGATACCGTATTCCATTCTCGCGATGAATGTATCGAATGGTTGTATGCGATATAACCTAGTTATCGATTCAAGCGTTGATTCGATAAGCCGATACATTGTATACTAGTCTGTTGTGTGCGACATGACTGGATCATTGAATCAAGTGTTGATTTAATGATTTAATGTATAATTATATATTTGATATATTACTTTGCATTAACTAGTAATGGTTCACTTTAAATGGATTTTCTCACTTGGATTGTGCATGATGTATATGTGATATACTTTTGTGCACTTGTATGTATCATATTTGATGATGCATGTTTATATGGTTAAGTATAAAGAATAAAACCATGGTTAAGTAGATAATTAGGGTTTTGTTTTAATCACTCATTTATTTATCCATTCCTTTTTATTTAAATAATTTTATGAAAACAAAATGGTTTTCTTTTTGTCATGAAGCTTGATGAAGCTTCATGAAGGTTTGACTCAAAGACCATTTTGTCTTCATGTTAAACCCTAACTATTCCCACTTACCATGGTTTGCTCTCTACACTTAACCTTAGTTTGATTATGATAAGTATTGTTTTTCTTTTCATTTTAAAATAGACTTATCATAATTCTAGCTCATCTTCTTCTTCATCTTCAAGTTTGAAACCTTGAGGCCATCAATGGCAACTTGAGCTTGAGAGTGAGAAATCCAATTCTAAAGAGAACCCACCTCCTATTTCTTCATCCTCTACCTCTTGCCAAGTAGTAGAGTGTGTTTTCTTCACAAGTTTTTTGACTTGGTGAAGTCGGAGCTTGATTTAGCGATGCCTCGACGTAGATCATCTTCGGCATGGACATCGATGACCTAGCCCGTCCATTCTCCGATGAAGCTGACGCTAGAGCCCGGGACATGCTATGGATAGCGAGGAGACTTCATTGCGGAGCTATGGAGGTGGAGAACCGGATCTACAAAGGTTGTATTTCCGTATCTCTTAGTTAAGTGTTAACTAGTTTGCTTTTTCGCCTAGAATTCTAGCCAACGATCCGTACACTAGGGTTTCTCGGCACCGTAATTTTTGAAATTGGCATGGTTGATGCCTTGTGAGACCTCCTTGGGGTGCCTAGGAACCCTACAGGTTCACTTTAGAATTGGATTTCTCACTCTTTTTCACTAGTTGCCATTGATGGAGGCAAGCTTTCTTCATGTTGAAGAAGGAGAAGAAGAAGAAGATAATATGATAAGTTTTTTTTTCAAAAAGAAAATAAACTGAATACTTATCATATTTCAACCATGGTCAAGTGTAGAGAAAGAACTATGGTTAGTTTGGATGGTTAGGGTTAAGCATGAAGACAAAATGGTCACTTAGTCAAAGCTTCATGAAGCTTCAACAACAAACAAAGAAAGCCACCATTTTCTCTTTATCATTTCCAAAATAAATAAATAAATAGATAAATGAATAAGCAAATCAAATGAAACCCTAACTACTAACTAACCATGGTTTAATTCTTTACACAAACCCAAGCTAGCATGTATCATCAAACATGATACAATCTTGTGCACAAAAATATATCACATATACAATGTGCATTTCAAGTGAACTTCAAGTGAGAAAATCCATTTAAAGTGAACCAATACTAGTTAATGCAAAGTAATATATCAAATATATAATTATACATTAAATCATTAAATCAACACTTGATTTAATGATCCGGTCATGTCGCATATAACCGACTAGTATCCAATGTATCGGCTTATCGAATCAATCCTCGATTCGATAACTAGGTTATATCGCATACAACCATTCGACACATTCATCGCGAGAATGAAATACGGTATCACATACACGCATTATTCTCGGTCCCGCACATATCTCATATGCGCTCCTACTTTGTTTCGCTTGAGCCAGGAAACCTCTGTGCAGGACTCTAAAGACTCGTCAATACGCCGGCAGCAGATGATGATCATATCAAACACCCACAAGCCGCAAGCGGTCTGCTAAACGTAACGGCCACCCGGGTATTGAGCGATCAGAAGATCGACGAGCAAGCCCGCTCACACTCCTGTGAATCCAACCAGTAACACTTACCGTATAGTCCGGTTTGTTCGTCTGATATGTCGCATATCTCGCTTAGGGATGGTAAACGTCAGACCCCAATAGCTTGATAAGTCATGCCGACGTAGGGTCCATAACATTCGTGAAACTACTGATAACTCTTACCAGTATATCACTGCAACCCTGGCCAGGGATTTCCTGTTATGGCCAGTCGTGTATAGCGCAACATCAACTCCCAATACCGGGAGAGACGAATCCCCTCCTATCGCTCATTGCCTCCATGTGAATCGGGACTATACCCAAAAACCACCTGTTTGCATGACTCAGTAGAGCCGTGGTAGGGTGGAAATCAAAGCACAGTGGGAGACACACAAGACTCTATGACGATCTCGGGTCAACAGAGTATGCTGTACCAGTGTCACCAGAGAACTGCCATCTGACGTGAGGTATAATACCATCTGGGAGTTCTCGGCGAGTCCGTTCAGTGTATCCAGTCTCCTCTGAGCACCCGTATACCATCTCTGATGTCAAACACCAACGGATATGGGATCATCCATTGCCCATCGCATGGGTCGAGAAGACATACGCTAGTCTACTGTGGAATATCGATGCCCCATCTCGATATTCCCACGACTAGGAACATTGAAGGATGTACTCATGGACTAACCAAGCCCCACTAGTATGATCTGCATCATAGTCCTGAAAGTCGAGTACACATCCTAAGGGATTTATCAACATGTAACAGTGAGACAGAAAGTATACATGTTAAGATAAAGAGCAACCAGATAGCGTACAATCATGTCGAGCAAGAAAGTCCTACCTATATATGGCCCAGCATCCACTACAATATACATCCAATGTACAGTAATGGCCTCTAGGGCATACATATAACTAACAATCTCCCACTTGCACTAGGGCCATCTGTAGCAGTGGTTGCAGTATCACATACTCAACCATCCCCTAAAAGTCTCTCTTTAGGAAAAAGCCTTCGTGAGTGGATCCGCCGTGTTGTCCTCTGAGTCTACTCTCCTAACCTCGATCACCCTGGAGACTAACTATCTCCATGATCAGGTGATGCTGCCTCAGAATATGTCTAGGTCACTGATGCGACCGGGGTTCCTTGGCCAAAGCCACACTTCAATTGTCATACAATGGTAGGAACCTAGTTCATCTTATGAACCAATATACACCCAAACTGTCTCTTTGGTAGCATCTTTGATAGCGATGTTACCAGCCTTTATCGTCTAGTTAGCCACGGTATCTAGCTTGGAACTCTTCCAACATACCGTCCCTTTACTGAGGGTAAAGACAATGCCTGCGACTGACATTCAGTCGTCTTTATCACCCTGGAACCCTTCCAGTGATTCTCCCCAAGATCGATTGATACCATCTCACTACATCTAGTGAGAATCCTAACATCCATTTAGATCTATCTCATAGATCCAAAACCCAGGATTTAGTAGGTATCACTTTGATCCTATTGGAGAATCCTTGTGATAAGCGGAGATTGATCGAGCGTAGAATAGGAAACTCTTTCCCTATCAAGAGTATGTCATCCACGTACTCTACGAGGATCGTCACCATACTCCCTACTACCTTTTTGTTCATACAAGGTTCATCTACCATTTTGATGAAGTCAAACACTTTAACTATCACATCAAAACAGACGTTCCAACTCCGCGATGCCTGCTTTATTATGTAAAACAACTTGCACACGTTTCCGCTGCTCCCACTATTTATGAAGCCCTCTAGCTGTGTACTTATAGACATTCTCTTCTAAATCATTATTTAGAAAAGTAGTCATGGCACTAAACCACCAGATATCATATTCATGGTATGTAGTAATGGCAAGTAGGATCTGGATGGACTTAAGCATAGTTCCTAGAAAAGGTTTCATCATTATCCATACCTGGTTGATGAATAAAACCTTTAACAAGTCTAGGTTTGAAAGTCTCAACTTTTCCATCTACACCAAGTAATCTTCTCAAGATATACTTGCTCCTAATGGGGATTTAACCCTTCAGATATCGCAACCAAAGTCCATACTTTGTTGGTGTATGTGGATTCCATCTCAGATCGCTAAGCATCCAGCCATCCTATCAGAGTCCCTACTCTTGATGACCTGCTCGAATCTAGTTGGGTTATCATCTCATGATGTATTCCTCGCTCCCACTGTCATCGAGAAACCGAAGCATCTCTCAGCCGGATGAGGAACCCTACCAGATCGGCGGAGAGGCTGAGGTTCGTCAGGGACTATTGAATCCATTGGTTCTGTCAAATCATCAGCTGCAGTTTTGTATAGCTGGAACCTTTCCAGTTCTACAGAACTGACCTTGCCTCGATCTTGTCCGGATTTTGCTTTAGACATAGGCCGGACAATCCTAAACCTTAACTTACTTAAGAGATAGGCTCTTTCTATACCATATCTTATATGGAGTGGTAGGCACTGATTTGAATCGATCCCTATTCAATAGGTATGAAACTTCATAAGTGCATAACTCCCAAAAAGGAAATAGGAAACTCAGTAGTACTCATCATAGAGCGCACCATATCATATAGGGTGTGATTGCTCCGCCCCGATATACCATCGTGCTATGGTGTATACGGAGGAGTAATGCTGAGAGAGAATCTCATTTTCCTTTAGAATAATCCAGGAATTCTATGCACAAGTATTCTCCTCCCTGATCACATCAAAGGACATAATGCTTATACCCGTATTGGTTCCCTACTTCTAGCTTATATTCTGTGAATATCTCAAAAGCTTCGGGCCTATGTTTCAACAGGAACATATGTCTGAATCTTGAGAGATTTTCAGAGAACGTAATGATGTACAAAGAACCGGCCCTGGCATGTGTAGACAGGAGACCTTACATACATCATCATGTATCAATCCCAAGAGTTTACTAACTCTTTCCCTGTTTCCAATAAACAGAGCTATGGTCATCTAATCTTTGTGACATGACTGGAAAGTTTCACAAGATGTAAATTTAAACTGATTTAAATATGCATCTAATATGTAACTTCAGCCAGTCGGGTCGCATTGATATGACCTAGTCTACAATGCCTCAAGAAGGAATCGTTCATCTCTGAACTCTTCCTCTTGTGTGTTTTCTGTATACTGGGAACTGTAGTTTGATTTAGAACATCGATGCTTTTAGATAACGTGCCTGAATCGATCAACTTTTGATATAGGAAATATTCAAAACATTATCCATCAATACAAAATTTTATCATTTCTTTACTAATAAAGAGACTGATATGATTTTGTATATCAGGTTCGGTATCTAATAGTATTTGTTCAGAATCAATGTATTGGTAATACAGGGTGACAGTGACCAACAGACTTGGCTGCAACACTTGCCCCGTTTTCTGTCTCATGAAACTCATCACCCGTTTTCAGTTTTCTACCCTTTTGTAGCCCTATGTAACAGATTACATATCTGGGATCCTGATCCTGTATCAAATACCCAGGATTCAAAGGATACTGAGAAACAGTTCTTTGTAATGAACACACCCGAAGGAGATGCATCATATGCACTTTCTTCGTTTGGGCGGCATAGGAATTCTGATATTCCTCTATTTCCTGCTCTGTCTTATAACAATTATAAGTTGGAGCGGGACCAACGTTCCCCAGCTCAGTATTACAAGCGGGTTCGGTCAATATCCGTATTATTATCTTGATTAAGGCGTGATATGGTCGCTACCTAGAGAGAGAGAGAGAGAAGAAAACACTCTGCGTGCGCTCTTGCAAGATTAGATTGGCTGTATATTTTATCTAATCAGGAGGCTCCCACTGGTTTTATCAAATCTTCCTTCAAACCTTAAAAGGAAAGACTAGCTGGGATTAAGTACATTCTACAAGTTCGCCAATCTTTCGGCCAGGCCAGTGTCGGTACTTTGAGGGAGGTTCCCCGTGCTTTCGCACGGACCTAATTACAGCAAACCTCGTTTTCCCAGAGGCGTAACCCCGTTGACACCTTTCTAGACACCTACTTGATCGGCTAATTGTAAAGTGCAAAACTCTCCCAGGAGTAACAATTACTCGCAGTGGGTATCGGGATCCAACTATCACATAGAAGGTATGCAATCTCATTGCAAATTTCAACACTTGAAACTCCCGATAATGGTTTTTACCCCTAGCACCTATGACCTTGGCTAAGATCAACAAATCATAGGTACTAGTCAAGTTCTACCCGTCATTTCGTGATTAATTAGACCCACCCATATGACCCTTGGCTAAGGTCAACAAAGCCACATGACTGTCCTAACTAATCGCATCATATGCTGTGTAGGAAGACATCACTTAGCTACCGCACACTACGCCTCGGCTATGGTCGACAAACGTAGCACGAATACTAAGTACTCTACTTCCTAAAATGACGGAGGGTTGCGAATGGTTTTTAAGAAAACCTTTAATGCTTTGAACTTGATCTCGTTGCGGAATCAAATGGTTTTTAAATGGAATGTTTTTGAGGCTTTTCTAGTTTTGCTAATGGGGTCACTCCCGGTGAGGGGATCGTCGGCCCTTTCCTCGTCGAATGAGGTGCGGGATATATCATATATATCACTGTGCAAAGCATAAACTATAGAAGCAATAAAAAGACAAACCGAGTGTGTAGCATCTGCCAGTTATTGCTAAAGGAGTCACTCCCGGTGAAGGGATCTCGGTCCTTTCCTCATCGAATAAGGTGCAGGATGTTCTATAATGAACACCACGATGCAAAGAAAGAACTGTAGCTACCTGTTTTATTTTGAAATTCGATTCCACAACATCAATTAGGTTTATTTTCTTTCATTAATCTCATTAATGAATATCCCATCACTTAATACCACCTAAACATCACAGATAAATATAACATACGCTTATGCCATCCGCATTCGCCTCGATGTCCCGTCTGCACCGTTAGGTTACAAACGCCAGAGTGAGGCAGGGCTAGCGCGGGTGTAAAACATAAGCAACGTCTATATAATATATCATATATACTATATACTATATCTATCCGAACAAATCACATGATCACATCATAGATAACGCAGCAGAAAATATCATATGAAATATTGGATATACTAGGACGTCCGTGTTTTCAATACGAGCTAGTATAAAACACGGATTCCACGGTCGTGATGAATAGCCAATCCCACACCCTTAGACCCCTACGAGAGCGGCAAGCAACCCTACCAATTCTAGGGTTAGGAGACCCGGACTCAACTCCTCGAGATGGTCTCCTACTGGACCCTAGAACCCGGTTACTTGTGCTCCCCTCCTTGGGTCTATCCTAGTGCAGAAAAGTAAATAATATACAAATGGTGACATCATCCGCAACCTGGAAGTGCCCCAATAAAAGAATATTACATACAAGTTTTTACATGAATGAAAATGAAAAACACTTATCTCACATAAAAAAAACCCCGGCTATTCGAACACGACGATCCAATATAACATATCCAGCAACACATAACATCACATGTCATCAACGTAAGTAAACATACGTATCCCAATTGTCGTTGACCTATAGCAACGAAACCGGCGATATCACATATTACACTTACGGTCACAGAAAAGAAAGTGTAAAACTACAACAGTTGGAATCCGCAACCTGCATAGACATCGCATGCCTAATCAAATGAATTCCTTAGACATCGCATGCCTAACCATTATAAACCCCGCATTTTAGTCTCATTATCGAAAACCCTTTTCAATATCAAGTCGGGCAATTCAACAAGATTCCCGACATGTTGATCGAATGCTCGTCGCAAACTTTAGTAGACGGCCGCACCCCCGATGCCGTCGACGAAGTGCACCAAGGCGGAACACCGCTGCCGTGAGCACCCGAACGGATGCTTTCGGCGACGGGGTTCTCCTACAGTCACTTGGTCGGGGCTATGGAGTGAGATTGTCTATTAAGTTTACCCGGCGAGTATCCGCGTACGCTACGTGATTGCGACGGACTTTTGATCACATCAAAATTCCGTAGCAACCGATCAAGTGAGACTAAACTGCTAAGTTTATAACATTCATTTAGTTATCTCATAACTACTTGTGAATTCCAATTATTGTATCACACTCCGGAGAAATAGAAAATGTTAAACTTTTCGATCGAACAATCGAACACCCAAGTTTTCCCGAAACAGATCAACACATGAAATAAGTTTAAAAACATTCACTTCGTGCCTCAGTAGCAACGGTCCAGCCGTAGAAGGGTCAAGCCAACGCCTCACATGTGGCACGCCGTACTACCCCAAACCCTAAGGTTCAAAGGGCAGTTCAAGACGGTCACATAATCGAGTTAAGGTATGTTGTCTTCTAGAGGGTCCATCGCCTTACTTGCACTACTTAGAATGTCTTTAAACCACGGAAAAATCCAACACTTGGAAATTTCCCGACAGGGGAAAAATTGGGTATTTATATCCGGTCGAACTTTTTAACATATTAAAAAATTATCCGGAATACACCTAGACAAAGTTTGATAATCCGATCGAATAATCGAATCCCCAAAATAACCCAGAATATTCAACTCTTGAATAAATATTAAAAATTCCCAGAAAATACAGCACCTGAATATAGGAATTACTGTGCAATTTTAAAAACCCAATCTGATAATATGGCCGCGGAACCGCCGCACGAGCCATGCTCGTGCCGCGGTTCCGCCGTGCTTTAGTTGAATCACGGGCATGTGCTGCACAGTTTTTCTTACAATTCCCTGCTGAATTTTCTGCATATTTTTAATGTGGAAAAAACCCAGTTTTTGAAAAAAGTCCAGAGAGCATTTTAGAATTGGGGTTTCAGTTCGATCGGACTTCAAACTCCGTCTACGCATCGCCTAAGGCTCTAGCTAGGCTCTGATACCACTGTAGGGTTCCTAGGCACACTAATCGGGTCTCACAAGTGATCAAACATGGCTAATTCAAAATTTTCCATGTGCCTACAAACCCTAATACGGATCGTTAACTAGATGTATAGACGATGCAATGTGAGTAAATGAATTTAACGCTAAAGGAAAGGGGCTACAACCTTTGTAGATCCGGTCCTCCACCTCCTAGGCTTCGTGATGATGTCCCTCCGCTGTCCATATCGGATTCTGGACTCTAGCATCGGGTTCATCGGAGAAATGGGCGGGCTAGGTCGTCGACTTCGATGCCGAAGATGATCTACGTCGAGGCATCACAAGATCAAGCTCCCACTTCACCAAGTCATGAAACTTGTGAAGAAAACACCCTATACTACTTGGCAAGAGGTAGAGGATGAAGAAATAGGAAGTGGGTTCACTTTAGAATTGGATTTCTCACTCTTTTTCACTAGTTGCCATTGATGGAGGCAAGCTTTCTTCATGTAGAAGAAGGAGAAGAAGAAGAAGATAATATGATAAGTTTTTTTTTTCAAAAAGAAAATAAAATGAATACTTATCATATTTCAACCATGGTCAAGTGTAGAGAAAGAACTATGGTTAGTTTGGATGGTTAGGGTTAAGCATGAAGACAAAATGGTCACTTAGTCAAAGCTTCATGAAGCTTCAACAACAAACAAAGAAAGCCACCATTTTCTCTTTATCATTTCCATAATAAATAAATAAATAGATAAATGAATAAGTAAATCAAATGAAACCTTAACCACTAACTAACCATGGTTTAATTCCTTACACAAACCCAAGCTAGCATGTATCATCAAACATGATACAATCTTATGCACAAAAATATATCACATATACAATTGCATTTCAAGTGAACTTCAAGTGAGAAAATCCATTTAAAGTGAACCAATACTAGTTAATGCAAAGTAATATATCAAATATATAATTATACATTAAATCATTAAATCAACACTTGATTTAATGATCCGGTCTTGTCGCATATAACCGACTAGTATCCAATGTATCGGCTTATCGAATCAATCCTCGATTCGATAACTAGGTTATATCGCATACAACCATTCGACACATTTATCGCGAGAATGAAATACGGTATCACATACACGCATTATTCTCGGTCCCGCACATATCCCATATGCGATCCTATTTCGTTTCGCTTGAGCCAGGAAACCTCTGTGTAGGACTCTAAAGACTCGTCAATACGCCGGCAGCAGATGATGATCACATCAAACACCCACAAGCCGCAAGTGGTCTGCTAAACGTAACGGCCACCCGGGTATTGAGCGATCAGAAGATCGACGAGCAAGCCCGCTCACACTCCTGTGAATCCAACCAGTAACACTTACCGTACAGTCCGGTCTGTTCGTCTGATATGTCGCATATCTCGCCTAGGGGTGGTAAACGTCAGACCCCAATAGCTTGATAAGTCATGCCTACGTAGGGTCCATAACATTCGTGAAACTACTGATAACTCTTACCAGTATATCACTGCAACCCTGGCCAGGGATTTCCTGTTATGGCCAGTCGTGCATAGCGCAACATCAACTCCCAATACCGGGAGAGACGAATCCCCTCCTATCGCTCATTGCCTCCATGTGAATCGGGATTGTACCTAAAAACCACCTGTTTGCACGACTCAGTAGAGCCGTGGTAGGGTGGAAATCAAAGCACAGTGGGAGACACACAAGACTCTATTACGATCTCGGGTCAACAGAGTAAGCTGTACCAGTGTCACCAGAGAACTGCCATCTGACGTGAGGTATAATACCATCTGGGAGTTCTCGGCGAGTCCGTTCAGTGTACCCAGTCTCCCCTGAGCACCCGTATACCATCTCTGATGTCAAACACCAATAGATATGGGATCATCCATCGCCCATCGCATGGGTCGAGAAGACATACGCTAGTCTATTCTGGAATATCGATGCCCCATCTCGATATTCCTACGACTAGGAACATTAAAGGATGTACTCATGGACTATCCAGACCCTACTAGTATGATCTGCATCATAGTTCTGGAAGTCGAGTACACATCCTAAGGGCTTTATCAACATGTAACAGAGAGACATAAAGTATACATGTTAAGATAAAGAGCAACTAGATAGCGTACTATCATGTCGAGCAAGAAAGTCCTACCTATATATGACCCAGCATCCACTACAATATACATCTATTGTACAGTAATGGCCTCTAGGGCATACATATAACTAACACATAGTGTATGGTAGCTGATTAGTGGTTACTTGCCGCATGTGATGCGATTGGATTAGGGTAGTCGTGCGACTTTGTTGGCCTTCGTCAAGGGTCGTGCGGGTGGGTTTAATTCAATCAAGAAATGAACGGGTTGAACTTGACTAGGGCCTATGGTTTGTTGGCCTTCGTCAAGGTCATAGGAAGCTAGGGGTAAAAACAATTATTAGGAATTTCAAGTGTTGAAATTTGCAATGAGATTGCATACCTTCTATATGATAGTTGGATCCCGATACCTACTGCGGATAAGAGTTACTCTTGGGAGAGTTTTGCACTTTACAATTAGCCGATCCATTATGTGTTTAAGAAAGGTGTTAACGGGTGATGCCCCTGCGAAAATGAGATTATTTAATTAGTTCCATGCAAAAATATGGGGAGACTCATTCGGAGTACCGATACCTGCCTGGCTGACCGATTGGCGAACTTGTAGGGTGTAATTAATCCTGGCTAATCTTACCTTTTAGGATTTAAAGGAAGATTTGATAAAAACAGTGGGAGCCATCCTGATTAGATAAAATAATAACCAATCTAATTTTTCAAATAGTGCACGCAAAGTGATTATCCTTCTCTCTCTCCTGGTAGCGACCAATGACATGCCTTAATCAAGATAATAATATGGATGTTTTGATTGAACCCACTTATTATACCGGGCTAGGTTCCGCTCTATCTTATGATTGTCATAAGTCTTAGCAAGGAATATAGGAATATCCGGATTCACACGCCACCCAAATGAAGAATAAGCATGTTGATGCATCATCTTCGGGTGTGTTCATTATCAAGAACTGTTTCTCAGTTAACTCTATGTCCTGGGTATTTGATACCGGATCAGGATCCCACGTATGCGATTTGTTACATGGGCTATAGAGAGGTAGAGAACTGGGAAAGGGTGATAAGTCTCTAGTAGTAGGGAATGGTGCAATTGTTGTAGCCAAAGCAGTTGGCGAATATCACCCTGTATTACCAAGTGGTAACACAATGATTCTGAGCGACTGTTATTTCATACCAAAAATGTTGTGAATGTTTTCCTAAATCAAGTGTTGATTGGGTATATTACGTTGTATAACGGTATATACGTTCTAAATCACAATACAGTTCTAAGTATACAGAATACACACAAGAAGAACAATTCAGAAATGAACGAAGTCTTCTTATGGTATTATAGACTAGGTCATATCAATGCGACAAGAATAGCTGAGTTGCATAAAAATGCATATTTGAATCCGTTTGAATTTATATCTTATGAAACTTGCCAGTCATGTCTCAAAGGAAAGATGACCAAATCTCTGTTTACTGGACATGGAGAAAGAGCTACTGAACTCATGGACAGATACATAGTGATGTATACGGTCCTATGTCTACACATGTCAGGAATGGTTTCTCGTACTTTATTACATTCACCGATGATTTCTCAAGATATGGACATGTGTTTCTGTTGAAACATAAATCTGAATCTTTTGAGAAATTCAAGGAATATAAGTACGAAATTGAGAACCAGACGGGTAAAGTATTAAAATCCTTCGATAGGATCGGGGAGGAGAATACTTGAGCACGGAATTCAGAGACTACTTAAAAGAGAATGGGATTCTCTCTCAGCTTATTCCTCCGTATACACCACAGCACAACGGAGTATCGGAGCGAAGGAATCGTATCCTATTAGATATGATGCGCTCTATGATGAGTGATACTGAGTTTCCTGTTTTCTTTTGGGGTTAAACACTTGAGAAAGCTGCATTCCTATTGAATAGAGTTCTGACCAAATCCGTTGCCTACCACTCCATATGAGATATGGAATGGGAAGAGACCATCTCTTAAACGAGTTAATATATGGGGTTGTCTGGCCTATGTTAAAAAGAAAAATCCGGATAAGCTCGAGGTAAGGTCGGTTCTGTGCACGTTTGTAGCATATCCCAAACAAACGCGAGGGAATATCTTTTACCACACCGAGGAACAAAAAGTGTTTGTTTCTCGACATGCCACATTTTTAGAAAAGGAATTTTTTGTGAAAGAAATCAGTGGCAATGAGGTAGAACTGGAAGAAGTTCCAGCAACACAAACTATTACTGACAATTTGGTGGAACCGGAGGATTCAATAGTCCCCAATGAACCTAAGCCACTCCGCAGATCTAGTAGGGTTCCTCATCCACCTGAGAGATACTACGGTTTTCTCATAGACAGTGGAAGCGAGAATTGCATCATGGAAGATGATGACCTAACTAGTTTCGAGCAGGCCATCACAAGTGGAGACTCTGTGAAATGGCTGGATGCTATGCGATCTGAGATGGAATCCATATACACCAACAAAGTATAGACTTTGGAAGTTGCTCTTGATGGGGTAAAACCCATCGGGAGCAAGTGGATCTTAAGAATATAATTGGTGTAGATGGAAAAGTTGAGACTTTGAAAGCTAGACTTGTAGCAAAAGGTTTTCATCAACGACTAAGTGTCGACTATGATGAAACCTTTTTTCTAGTGGCTATGCTTAAGTCCATCAGGATCCTACTTGCTGTTGCTGCATACCATGACTACGAAATCTGGCTGTTGCACGTCAAGACCGCTTTTCTAAATGGTGATTTAGAAGAGAGTGTGTACCTGACACAGCCAGAGGGCTTCGTAGACAGTGGGAGCAGCGGAAGCGTGTGCAAGCTGCTTAAATCAATCTACGGATTAAAGCAGGCATCGCAGAGCTAGAATATCTATTTTGATGAAGCTGTCAAAGCGTTTGACTTCATCAAAAATGTAAATGAACCATATATATATAAGAAGGTTATAGAGAGTAAGGTTGCCTTCCTTGTATTGTACGTGGATGACATACTCTTGATAGGAAACGATGTTCCTATGCTACACTCGGTCAAGCTCCTCTTATCACAAAAGTTCTCTATGAAAGATCTAAGTGATGCCTCCTACATCTTGTGGATTAAGATCTAAACGGATGTTGGGATTGTTCCAATCCAGGTACGTAGACACCATACTAAAAAGGTTTAGTATGGAAGATTCTAAGCGTGGTAATGTACCCGCTTGTTCAAGAATCACTCTCTATAAAAAGATGTCTCCCAAGACTAATATGGAGAGGGCTCACATGCAAAGGATACCCTAAGCTTCGGCAGTTGGGTCAATCATGTATGTGATGTTATATACCAGACCGGATGTAGTTTACTCACCAGGTGTAGTGAGTAGGTATCAATCAGATCCTGGGGAGAAATACTGGACAGCTGTGAAGAACATTCTTAAGTACTTGAGAAGGACTAAAGAGATGTTCTTGGTGTATGGTAATGGTGAACTCCAGGTGGAGTCCTTTACCGATTCGAGCTTCCAGAGTGATAAGGAAAACAGTAAGTCGGTCTCGGGTTTTGTCTTTACCCTCAATGGAAGGGCGGTATGTTGGAAGCGTTCCAAGCAAGATACTGTAGCAGACTCGACGATGGAGGCTGAATACTTCGCTGCCAACGATGCTACCAAAGAGGCTGTCAGGATGAAGAAGTTCATTGCTGAACTTGGTGTGGTTCCATCCATTGAGCATCCAATACCTGTGTATTGTGATAACAATGAAGCTTTGGCTTTGGCTAAGGAACCCCGGTCCCATCAGTGATCCATACATATTCTTAGGCAGTATCACCTGATCAGGGTGATAGTTGATCGCTAGGAGATCGAGATCAGGAGAGTTGACATTGAGGATAACAAAGTGGATCCACTCACCGAGCCCTTCCCCAGATGCTAATCGAGAGACTTTCTAGGATGTTGGGTATGAGATACTACCACAACTAGCCTTAGTGCAAGTGGGAGATTATTAGTGATATGTATGCCGTAGAGGCCATTATTGTATGATATAGTGGATGCTTGGACATATATATGGAGGACTTTCTTGCTCGACATAATAGTATGCTATCTAGTTTCCTTTATCTTAACATGATCACTGGTATTATTATACCTTCTCTCATATACATGTTGATAAAGCCCTTAGGATGTAGGCTTGAATACCAGGACTATGATGCGGATCATACAACTGGGACCTGGGTAGTCCACAAGCACATCCTTCAATTGTTCCTAGTCTAGGGAATATTGAGACAGGGGTATCAATATTCCATAGTAGACATGTGTGTACTTTTCTTGACCCTGTATGGCGCGATAGTTGATCCCATATCCATTGGTGTTTGACATCAAAGATTGTACACAGGTGCTCATTAGAGAATGGGTACACCAAACAGGACTCGCCGAGAACTCTTACTTGGAATTATACCTATCGTCAGATAGCAGTTCTTTGGTGACGCTGGTACAGATTAGTCTGTAGACCCGAGAGCGTCATAGAGTCTTGTGTGGCTCCTACTGTGTTTTGATTTCCTCCCTACCACGGCTCAAAGGAGTTGTGCAAACAGGTGGATTTTGGGTATAGTCCCGAGTTACATGGAGGCAATGAGCGATAGGAGGGGTTTCGTCTCTCTCGGTATTGGGAGTTGATGCTGCGCTATGCTCGATTGGCTATAACAGTAAGTCCCTGGCCAGGGCTCATGATGAGATTTACTGGTTAGTGTTATCAGTAGTTTCTCATACCGTTATAGGACTTACATCGGCATGACTTATCAAGTTATTGGGGTCTGACGATACCACCTCTGGATTCGATATGTGACATATCAGACGAAGAGACCGGACTGTACGGTAAGTGTTACTTATCGGCTTCATGGGAGTTTGGACAAGCTTGCTTGTTGATCTTCTAATCGCTCAATACCTGAGTAGCCGTTACGTCCAGCTAGTACCGCTGACGGCTTGTGGGTGACTGATATGATCATCACCTACTGCTGGCGTATTGACGAGTCTTTAGTGTCCCATACAGAAGTTTTCTGGTTTAAGCGAAACGAAGTAGGGCACATATGCTGATATGTGCAGGGGCCTGATTAAATACGAGTATGAGATACCGTATTGTAATCTGGCGGCTATTTGTTATCAGTTAGGTTATATATGATATAACAGGATTATCGAATCAAGTGTTGATTTGATAATGTGATATACAGATAAATGATATTAGTCGGTTATATGTGATATAACCGGATTATTGAATCAAGTGTTGATTTAATAATATGATATATATTTATATTTGATATAATTATATATTGACTAATATTATTGCTCACTATTAATATGCTTATCTTTATATATATATATATATATATATTAATATATGTGATATATATATATATATGAAGCATGCCATGGATTTTCTATTTTTAGAAAATAGAAAATGAGATGTAATATGTGGAATGGCATGGCATGGGTTTTTTCCTTTGTTTATTAGTCTTGACTCACTATTCAAGCATGATTGCAATTTCTTATTGCATTTTATTCCATGCTTGAATAAGTGAGGTCAAGAGAGAGCCATTGATGCTTGATCATTCTAAGACTTAGCCATTTTTTAGAGCTAATGTGATGAGTTTCTCTAGCTCTCTCCATCATCATCCTCTTCCTCATACTTCAAGCTATAAACCCTTACATGTGATGTGAACCATAGAGCTTGAGATCCCTAGTGAGCATACAACACCCCTACTTCACCATCCCACATTAGATTTGCACTTTGATGTGGTGTGTTTCCTTGACTAAAGTGTTTAGTGAAGAGGTAGCTTGGATTGGCGGACTTCAGGTGGATCATCTTCGGCACGAAGGTCATCGGAGGAAGTTCGTTCAACCTTCAAGTGGAGCCTAGTGCAGTCGCGTGGACTATAACCCGGAGGTTTAGAAGAGAAGGACACGGTCAACAAAGGTTGTAGAATTCTTCTCTTAGCTAGTTTTTGTGATATCACATTGTTAACCCTAATATTCTAGTTAGATCTTGGTAAGTGTTCATTAGCACCACGAATTTTTGAAAATTGCATGTGTGATTCCCGTTTAAACCACATCGCGGTGCTAGCAAACACTTTCATCCGAAACGGAGTGTTGCTGGTTGACATGTCCCCGAAGCGGAGTGTCTTTTTGACGTTTCTGTTAGTTATATGTATGCCCTAGAGGCCATTATTGTACATGAGATGTATATTATAGTGGATGCTTGGACATACATAGGAAGGACTTTCTCACTCGACATGATAGTATGCTATCTGGTTACTCTTTATCTTAATATGTACACTGATTGTCTCTATGTTAGATGTTGATAAAGCCCTTAGGATGAGTACTTGACTACCTGGATTATGATGCAGATCATACTAGTGGGACAAAGGTAGTCCGTAAGTACATCCTTTAATGTCCCTAGTCGTGGGTGTATCGAGACGGGGCATCGATAAACCAGAGTAGACTAGCGTATAGCTTCTCGACCCATGTAGATGGACGATGGATGATCCCATATCCATTTGTGTTTGACATCAGAGATGGTATACGGATGCTCAGTGGAGACTGGGTACACTGGACGGACTTACCGAGAACTCCTAGATAATATTATATCTCACGTCAGATAGCAGTTCTCCGGTGACACTGGTACAGGTTAGTCTGTAGACCCGAGATCGTCATAGAGTCTTGTGTGATTCCCACTGTGCTTCGATTTCCACCTTACCCTGTTCAAGAGGACATGCAAAACGGTGGTTTTTGGGTACAGTCCCGAGTCACATGGAGGCCATGAGCGATAGGAGGGGTTTCGTCTCTCCCGGTATTGGGGGTTAATATTGCGCTGTGCTCGATTGGCCATAACAGGGAAGTCCCTGGCCAGGGCTGATTTAGAGATTTACTGGTAAGTGTTATCAGTAGTTTCTCAACCCATTATGAGCCTCGTATCGGCATGACTTATCGAGTTATTGGGGTCTGACCTTTACCACCCCTAGACTTGATATGCGACATATCGGACGAGGGGACCGGACTGTACGGTAGTGTTACTGACAGGATTTACAGGAGCTAGAGCAGGCTTGCTTGTTGATCTTCTGATCGCTCAATACCCGGGTAGCCGTTACGTCCAGCTTGTACCGCTGACAGCTTGTGAGTGCTTGATGTGATCATCACCTACTGCCGGCGTATTGACGAGTCTTTAGAGTCCTATACAGAGGTTTTACCGGCTCAGGCAAAACGAGGTAGGGGCACATACGTGATATGTGCGGGATCGATAATAATACGAGTATGTGATACCGTATTCTATTCTCGCGATACTTGTATCGGTTGGTTATATGTTATATAGCCGGGTTATCGAATCAAGTGTTGATTCGATAAGTTGGTACATATAATATTAGTCGGTTCTATGTGATATAGCCGGATTATTAAATTAAGTGTTGATTTGACAATTTAGTGTATAATTGTATATTTGATATACTAGTTTACATTAACTAATATTAGCTCAGTTAATCATTTATTTTTCTCACATGTGCACACTTAATATATATGTGATATATATTAATTATGTTCTATTTTGTGTCATGGTTGATGACACACACTACATGGGTGTATGAGACATACACCATACTAATTATAATGTAGGGTTTAGATATTTAAAGTAAATCCAAATTAGTGGATAATTAGTCACATGCATGAAGCTTGTAGATGCATTGACTTAGTCCACTAATTTTATTTTACTAAAGATATTTATTAACCTAGTCATTATAACTTAGCCATGGTTATGTCTCTACATGAGTTAGATATATGATACAAACTCACCCATGGTTGACTCTCTCACTTCATCAGTTCATTCTCATCTCTTGACATCATCTTCTTCATTCTTGAGAAAAAGCTTGCTAGCTTTTCCAAAGCGAGAAAATATTGTGAGAAAAATAAAACTAAAGTGAGCCCACTTCCTACTTCATCATCATCTACTAGATTAGTATTTTAGTATAGCGTGTTAGCTTCACTTATCTCTCATTAGTGAAGTAGTAGCTTGAGTTAGTATCTCCTCGACGTAGATCATATTCGTCCTCGAAGACTTCAAGCAAGTTCGTTCCTTTCACCTTAAGAAGCCATGCAAGAGTCTGGGAGTTCCATAATTGCAGTGAATGGACCACTACAAGGAGCAATTGAAGTGAGGGCCCGGTCTACAATGGTTGTATTCCGTTATTACTTAGATGTAAAGTAGTTTATTTGTTGTTTCTAACTCTAATTCTCTAGTAAATATCCTTGCTTAGGTTGTTTGACACTTGAAAATTTTAAATACGGCATGTTTGATGCCTTGCAGAACCTTTTTCTAGTGCCTAAGAACTTTATGGTGGTATCAGAGCCTAACTAGAGCATTAGGCGTTGTGTAGGCGAAATAAAAAGTCCGAACGAACTCCGAATTACCAAATTTTCCCATTTTCTGGAAAATTTTTCAAAATTTGAAAATTTTCATATTAAAAATATTCAGAAAATAATGCAAGTAATTGTATGGAACCTCTTGAAGAAAGAGTCCCTAACTCGCTTTAGTGACCGTGGAACCGCGGCCAAAACATGGTTTTGGCGACGGTTCCACGGCGCCACTAAGGAGGCAAGGGACAGCACTTCAACGGTTGGTCCATTGGTACTGGAGCATGCTTCTGGGAATTTTTAATAGTGCTTAAGAGTTAAGCTCTCTGGGAATTTTGGGAATTCGTTGATTCGATCGAATTGTTTAACGTCGTCTAGCATTCTGTAATGAGATACAATAATTGCAATCCACAAATATATTTGTTGCGTATAAATCTAACATTTCGGTCTCGGGTGTAATCGGAAATCTTGTTGAATTGTCCGACTTATTTTGAAAAGGTGTTTTCATAGGTGAGACCTAAATGCGCGCTTTACATTGTAAGGCATGAAATCTTGGATATCTGATATCCCGGGTTTATGATGTCTAAGGGTAGTTACGATTCCAATTGTTATAGTTTTTCATTTTCTTTTCTGTGACCGTGAGTGTAGTATATGATGTATTGCCAGTTTCGTTGCTATATGTCAACGACAATTGGGATACGCATATTTACTTACGTTGATGACATGTGATGTTATGTGTTGCTGTATATGTTATATTGGATCGTCGTATTTTGAATAACCGGGGTTTTTATGTGAGATGAGAGTATTTATTTTCATTCATGTAAAATTCATTGTATGTAATATTCTTTTATTGGGGTACTTCCGGGTTGAGGATGATGTCACCATTGTTGTATATTATTTACTTTTCCGCATTAGGATAGACCCAAGGAGGGGAGCACAAGTAACCGGGTTCTATAGTCCAGTGGGAGACCAACTCGAGGAGTCGAGTCCGGGTCTCCTAACTCTAGAATTGGTAGGGTTGCTTGCCACTCTCGTAGGGGTCTAGGAATGTGGGTTTGGATATTCATCGTGACCGTAGAATCCGTGTTTTATACAGGCTCAAAATAAAACACGGACATCCTAATATATCCAATATTTCATATGTTTCTTCTGCTGCTCTGTGATGCGATCACTGTGGATTCTGAGACGAATGGATATACATTATATATAAGATATATAGTAGAAATTGCTTATGTTTTACAACCGCGCTAGTTCCGCCCCGGTATGTCGTTAGTTAAGTAAGCTAACGGTGCATAACGGGACACTGTGGCGAAAGTGGATGGCATAAGCGTACGTTGTATTTTCGTTTCTTTTGTGATGCTTAGGAAGCACAAATGATAGGACTTCATTAATGAGATTAATGAAAGAAAATAAACCTAAAAGATGTTGTAGAATCAAATTTTCAAAAAGGGTAGCTCTATTTTTTGGTTTGCATAGCGGTTTCCTTGTAGAATACTCAGCACCTTATTCGATAAGGAAAGAGCCGAGATCCCTTCACCGGGAGTGACCTCTTTAGCGAAACTAGCAGATGCTATAAACACTCGGTTTTGTTTTTGATTGTTTTTGTAGTCTTTGCTTTGCATAGTGGTATTTGTGAAATATCCTGCAGCTTATTCGATAAGGAAAGAGTCGAGATCCCTTCACCGGGAGTGACCTCTTTAGCAAAACTAGTGAAAGCTTAAAAAACACCCCTTTTCAAAAATCACTTGTTTCTACAACGATATCAAGTTCATTATGCAAAAGGTTTTCTGAAAAACCTGTCGTAGTCCTCCATCATTTCAGATAAGTCCTATTTAGTATTCGTGCTGCGTTTGTTAACCTTGTCAAGGTGTAGTGTGCGGTAGCTGATTAATGCTTATCTGCAAAGCATATGATGCGATTTGATTAGGGTAGTCGTGCGGCCTTGTTGACCTTGTCAAGGGTCGTGCGGGTGGGTTTAATTCAATCACGAAATGACGGGTTGAACTTGATTTGCGGTCTATGGTTTGTTGACCTTGTCAAGGTCATAGATCGCTTGGGGCAAAATATTATCGGGAATTTCAAGTGTTGAAATTTGCAATGAGATTGCATACCTTCTATGAGATAGTTCGATCCCGGTACCCACTGTGAGTAAGTGTTACTCCTGGGAGAGTTTTACACAAGACAATTAGCCGATCAAGCAGGTGTCTAGAAAGGTATTTACGAGGTTATGCCTCTGGGAAAACGGGGTTTATTTTAATTAGGTCCGTACGAAAGCACGGGGAACCTCCCTCAAAGTACCAACCCTGGCCTAGCTGAAAGATTGGCAAAATTGTAGGGTGTAATTAATCCCGGGTAGTCTCTCCTTTTACGGTTTGAAGGACGATTTGATAAAAACAGTGGGAGCCATCCTGATTAGATAAAATAATAACTAATCTGATCTTGCTAGAGTATACGCTGAGTGTTTTCTTCTCTCTCTCCAGGTAACGACCATTTCACGCCTTAATCAAGATAATAATATGGATGTATTGACCGAACCTACTTGTTATACAGAGCTGGGGAACGTTAGTCCCGCTCCAACTTATAATTGTTATAGGACCGAGCAGGAAATAGGGGAATACTAGGATTCCCGTGCCGCCCAAACGAAGAAAGTGTATGTTGATGCATCTTCTTCGGATGTGTTCATTACAAGAGAACTGTTTCTCGGTGTACTTTATGTTCTGGGTATGAGATACCGGATCAGGATCCCGTTAATATAATCTGTTACATGGGCTACAGATAGATAGAGAACTGAGAATGGGTGATAAAGGTTTTAAGAGTTAAAACGGTACAATTGTTGCAGCCAAGAGGTTGGCAGTTATCACCCTGTATTACCAAATATATTGATTCTGAACGAATGTTATAAGATACCGAACCTGATATACAATATCATATCAGTCTCTTTATTTACTAAAGAAGGATATAATTTTGTATTGTTGGATAATGTTTTGAACATTTCCTATATCAAGAGTTGATCGGTTTAGGCACGTTATCTAAAAGCATATACGTTCTAAATCAAACTACAATTCTCAACGTACAGAACACACACAAGAGGAAGAGTTCAGAATTGAACGAATCCTTCTTAAGGCATTATAGCCTAGGTCATATCAATGCGACCCGACTAGCCAAGTTACATTAAGATGCATATTTAAATCAGTTTGAATTTACATCTTGTGAAACATGCCAGTCATGTCACAAAGATAAATTGACCATAGCTCCGTTTACTGGAAACAGAGAAAGAGTTAGTGAACTCTTGGGATTGCTACATGATGATGTATGTAAGTCCCCTGTCTACACATGTCAGGACCGGTTCTTTGTACTTCATTACATTCACTGATGATTTCTCAAGATTCGGACATATGTTCCTGTTGAAACACAAGTCTGAAACTTTTGAGAAATTCAAAGAATATAAGTCAGAAGTAGAGAACCAAAACGGGTATAAGTATTATGTCCTGTGATGAGATGAGGGAGGAGAATACTTGAGCACGGAGATCCTGGACTATTCTAAAGGAGAATAAGATTCTCTCTCAGCATTACTCTTCCGAATACACCACAGCACAACGGTGTATTGGGGTGGAGCAATCGCACCCTATTAGATATGGTGCGCTCTATGATGAGTACTACTTAGTTGCCTATTTCCTTTTAGGGGTTATGCACTTGTGAAGCTGCATACCTATTGAATAGCATTCCAACCAAATCGGGTGCCTGCCACTCCATATGAGATATGGTATGGGAAGAGCCCATGTCTTAAGTAAGTTAAGATTTGGGGTTGTCTGGCCTATGTCAAAAGAAAAATCAGGACAAGCTCGAGGCAAGGTCAGTTCTGTGGAAATTTGTTGGATATCCCAAGTATTCACAAGGGAATATCTTCTACCACACCGAGGAACAAAATGTGTTTTATTTCTCGGCATGCCACCTTTTTAGAAAAGGAATTTATTTTGGAAACAAATTTGTGGTCATGAGGTAGAACTGGAAGGAGTTCCAGCTATACAAACTACAGCTGATAATTTGGTAGAACTGCAGGATTCAATAGCTCCCAACAAACCTCAGCCTCTCCGCCGATCTGGTAGGGTTCCTCATCCGCCAGAGAGATACTTCGGTTTTCTCTATGACAGCGGGAGCGAGAATTGCATTATAAGATGATGACCTAACTAGTTTCGAGCAGGCCGTCAAGAGTGGAGACTCTGTAAGAATGGCTAGATGCTTTATGATCTGAGATGGAATCTATGTACACCAACAAAGTATGGACTTTGGTTGCTATATCTGAAGGGTTAAATCCCCATCAGGAGCAAGTATATCTTAAGAAGATTACATGGTGTACATGGAAAAGTTGAGACTTTCAAAGCTAAGACTTGTTGCAAAGGTTCTCGTCATCGACCAGGTGTGGATAATGATGAAACCTTTTCTAGTACCTATGCTTAAGTCCATCTGAATCCTACTTGCCATTGCTACATACCATGACTACGATATCTGGCGGTTGGGTGTCATGACTGCTTTTCTAAATATTGATTTAGAAGAGAGCGTCTATAAGTACACAGCAAGAGGGCTTCGTAGACAGTGGGAGCAGCGGAAACGTGTGCAAGTTGCTTTACGGGTTAAAGCAGGCATAGCGGAGTTGGAACATTTGTTTTGATGTGGTAGTCTAAGCGTTTGACTTCATCAAAATAGTAGATGAACCTTGTATATACAAAAAGATGGAAGAGAGTATGGTGGTCAATCTCGTATTGTACGTAGATGATATACTCTAGATAGGGAAGGTGTTTCCTATGCTACACTCGGTCAATCTCCTCTTATCGCAAGGATTCTCTATATAGGATCAAGGTGATACCTCCTAATCCTGGGTTTTGGATCTATGAGATAGATCTAAATGGATGCTAGGATTCTCACTAGGTGTAGTGAGATGGTATCAAAAGATCCTGGGGAGAATCACTGGATAGCTTCCAGCGTGGTAAGGTCGACTGAAAGTCAGTCACAGGCATTGCCTTTACCCTCAGTGGAGGGACGGTATGTTGGAAGAGTTCCAAGCTAGATACCGTGGCAAACTAGACGATAAAGGCAGGATACATTGCTACCAACGATACTACCAAAGAGGTAGTTTAGGTGTATATTAGTTCATGAGATGAACATCGTTCCTACCATTGTGTGACAATAGAGTTGTGGCTTATGCCTAGGAATCCCCGTCCTATTGGTGACCCAGACATATTCTAAGGAAGTATCACCTAATCATGGAGATGGTTGATTTCCAGGGAGATCGAGGTTAGGAGAGTAGATTCAGAGGACAACACGGTGGATCCACTCACGAAGGCCTTTTCCCAAGAGAGATTTTTATGGGCTGGTTGAGTATGAGATACTACAACCACTGCTATATATGGCCCTAGTGCAAGTGGGGGATTGTTAGTTATATGTATGCCCTAGAGGTTATTATTGTACATGAGATGTATATTATAGTGGATGCTTGGACATACATAGGGAGGACTTTCTTGCTCGACATAATAGTATGCTATATGGTTACTCTTTATCTTAATATGTACACTGATTGTCACTCTGTTACATGTTTATAAAGCCCTTAGGATGAGTACTTGACTACTTGGATTATGATGGGGATCATACTAGTGGGACAAAGGTAGTCCGTGAGTACATCCTTTAATGTCCCAAGTAGTGGGTGTATCGATATGGGGCATCGATATACCAGAGTAGACTAGCGTATAGCTTCTCGACCCATGTAGATAGGTGATGGATGATCCCATATCCATTGGTATTTGACATCAGAGATGGTATACGGGTGCTCAGTGGAGACTGGGTACACTGGATGGACTCGCCGAGAACTCCTAGATGGTATTATACCTCACGTCAGATAGCAGTTCTCTGGTGACACTGGTACAGGTTAGTCTGTAGACCCGAGATCGTCATAGAGTCTTGCGTGATTCCCACTGCACTTTGATTTCCACCTTACCATGTTCAAGAGGACGTGCAAAACGATGGTTTTTAGGTACTGTCCCGAGTCACATGGAGGCAATGAGCAATAAGAGGGGTTTCGTCTCTCCCGGTATTGGATGTTGATGTCGCGCTGTGCTCGATTGGCCGTAACAGGGAAGTCCCTGGCCAGGGCTGATTTAGAGATTTACTAATAAGTGTTATCAGTAGTTTCTTGACCCGTTATGAGCCTCGTATCGGCATGACTTATCGAGTTATTGGGGTCTGACGTTTACCACCCCTAAACTTGATATGCGACATATCAGATGAGGAGACTGGACTGTACGGTTGTGTTACTGACAGGCTTTACAGGAGCTAGAGTAGGCTTGCTTGTTGATTTTCTGATCGCTCAATACCTAGGTAGCCGTTATGTCCAGCTAGTACCACTGACGGCTTGTGAGTGCTTGATGTGATCATCACTTACTGCCGGCGTATTGACGAGTCTTTAGAGTCCTACACAGAGGTTTTACTGGCTCAGGTAAAATGAGGTAGGAGCACATATGTGATATGTGCAGGACCAAGAATAATACGACTATGTGATACCGTATTCTATTCTCATGATACTTGTATCGGTTGGTTATATGTGATATAGCCGGGTTATCGAATCAAGTGTTGATTCGATAAGTTGGTACAAATAATATTAGTCGGTTATATGTGATATTGCCGGATTATTAAATCAAGTGTTGATTTGATAATTTAGTGTCTAATTGTATATTTGATATACTAGTTTATATTAACTAATATTAGCTCACTTAAGCATTTATTTTTCTCACATGTGCACACTTAATATATATGTGATATATATTAATTGTATTCTATTTTGTGTCATGGTTGATGACACACACTACATGGGTGTATGAGACTTACACCATACTAATTATAATGAAGGGTTTAGATATTTAAAGTAAATCCAAATTAGTGGATAATTAGTCACATGCATGAAGCTTGTAAAAGCTTGTGGATGCATTGACTTAGTCTACTAATTTTGTTTTACTAAAGATTTTTATTAACCTAACCATTATAACTTAGCCATGGTTATGTCTCTACATGAGTTAGATATATGATACAAACTCACCCATGGTTGACTTTCTCACCTCATTAGTTCATTCTCATCTCTTGACTTCATCTTCTTCATCCTTGAGAAAAAGCTTGCTAGCTTTTTCCAAAGTGAGAAAATATTGTGAGAAAAATAAAACTAAAGTGAGCCCACTTCCTACTTCATCATTCTCTACTAGATTAGCAGTTTAGTATAGGGTGTTAGCTTCACTAATCTCTCATTAGTGAAGTAGTAGCTTGAGTTAGTGTCTCCTCGACGTAGATCATCTTCGGCCTCGAAGACTTCAAGCAAGTTCGTACCTTTCACTTTGAGAAGCCATGCAAGAGTCCAGAAGTTCCATGATTGCAGCGAAAGGACCACTACAAGGAGCAATTGAAGTGAAGGACCGGTCTACAAAGGTTGTATTCCGTTATCACTTAGATGTAAGGTAGTTTACTTGTTGTTTCTAACCCTAATTTTCTAGTAAAGATCCTTGTTTAGGTTGTTTGGTACTTGAAAATTTTAAATACGACTTGTTTGATGCCTTGCAGAACCTTGTTCTAGTGCCTAAGAACCTTACAATTCCCCCGAGACGGAGTGTTGGTGTATGATGTATCCCTTGTATGGAGTGTCTGCTGTTTGACGTTTCCCAGGCATGGAGTGTCTGTTTGACATTTCCCCGGCACGGAGTGTCGCTAGTTGACGTATCTCCGAGATATAGTGTCTGTTTGACGTTCCCCGGTACAGAGTGTCTGTTTGACGTTCCCCGGTACAGAGTGTCTGTTTTACGTTTTCTCAGTACGGAGTGTCTATTTGACATTTCCCCGGCATGGAGTGTCTGTTTGACTTTTCCCTGAGACGGAGTGTTGCTTTGACGTTTCCCTGGAATAGAGTGTCTGTTTGACTTTTCCCTGGTACGAAGTGTCTGTTTGACGTTTCCCCGTCACAGAGTGTCTGTTTGACATTTCCCCGGCACGGAGTGTCTCTTTGACGTTTCCCTGGCACAGAGTGTATGTTTGACGTTTCCCCGGCACGGAGTGTTTGTTTGACGTTTCTTGGTAAGGAGTGTCTCTTTCACGTTTCCCCGGCACAGAGTGTCTGTCTGACGTTTCCCTGGCACGGAGTGTCTGTTTTTGACGTAGAGGTCGTTGTTGGAATTGGTTCATTTGATTTGTTTTAGGGAGGTTCCAATCTGTCCGGCGGGACTTTTGATCTTGAAAGTGCTTCCAGATAGGACTTTAGTTTGATTTGTCCGATTCCTGCCTTGTTTAGCGGGACCCTTGAATTTGAGGCATTGCAGCGTAGGATTTGGAATCTGGACTTTGATTTGGCATCCGCATCGCTACACTGTAATGTGGTACCAGGAGCAAATCATCATTTGCCGTGAGAGGATTTAGGGATTTTGGTTTTGGTTTGGCATCAGCATCGCTACACTAGAATGTGGTACCCTGAGCGAATCATCATTTGCCGTGAGAGCATTTGGGGATTTTGGTTTTGGTTTGGCATCAGCATCGCTACACTAGAATGTGGTACCAGTAGTGAATCATCATTTGCCATGCCCGTTAGGGAACGATGGCTTAGGAAACAGGTTTAAGCCCCTGTCACCTAAGGCTTTTCAATTTTATGAGCCGTAAGGGTCTCATAAAAGCATTTTCTCTTTAAGAGTCATGAGGATCTCGTAGGTGCATTTTCTCCTTAGGAGTCATGAGTACTCCCAAGTGTGTTTTTCCCTCGTGAGTCATAAGGATCCCATGAAGGTATTTTCTTACGTGTCGAGAGGATTTCGTAAGCTCTGTTCTCCTTATGTATCGTGAGGACACATGAGTGGGTATTCTCAAATTGAGCATAATTCCGATGGCGGAGACTGGCCATGGGACTGGTGATTGCGGTGGGGGCATGGGTGCGATGAGGATCATTTGAGCCCGTGGATTTTATACGGTAGTTATTTTGGGGATTGGCCGTAGGGCTGAGAGAATTTGGAAGATTTGTATTTTGATTGACATCTACATCGCTGCACTGGAATATGGTACCAGGACTGACAGATCATTACCGTTTGGGAATTTAGGGATTTGAATTTTGGTTGGTGTCTGCATCGCTACACTGGAATATGGTACCAGGATCGACTCAATATTTGCTGTTTGGGAATTTGGGGATTTGGATTTTGGGTCGGCATCAGCACCGCTAACACTGAAGCGTAGTGCCAGGAGCGACTCATCATTTGCTGTTGCCCGTTGGGGAGCGATGGCTTAGGAGACAGATTTAGATCTCTATCATCTAAGGCTTTTCAATTTTATGATCCATAAGGGTCTCATAAAAATATTTTCTCCCTACGAGTCGAAAGGATCTCGTAGGTATATTTTCTCCTTAGGAGTCATAAGGATTCTTAAGTGTGTTGCTCCTTTGTAAGTCGTAAGGATCTCATGCGGGAATATTTTCCTCACAAGGCCGAGAGGACTTTGCGAGTGTATTTTCGTCTCTTTTTCATGAGTTTGCGCCCTTTCGGGTTTTCACAAACTTGCCGGCAGTCCTGCTGGTTTTACTCACGGTGCCATTTCGGGTTTTCATCCGTGTCCAATTTGCTTATGGACATACAGTTTTTTATACCTCATTTTTCTTTTATTTCCCAGTTTAACGACTTAGAGGTCATAGTTGTGCGCTTTTTCAAAAATAATTGGACTTTGATCTCACGGCGCTTCTATGCTCTCTTTGTCCTTTTAGAGAGACGTTCACGTGTGTCCCGTAGAAACTGCGGTGGATTGGGTCATTTTCTGGAGTGGGCAATTGAGCCGTCTACCCCCGGAGGGTTTTGGTCTTCGTTCGAATCGAGCGGACGATCGTAGCTTAGTTTTCTGCTAACGTGTCTTTGGCCAATGAGACCACTCCCTCATTGTATTGTTTTTCAACCCAATTCTTGAAAACAAACTAGTCTTCAATGGTATGACTCACCATTCTGTGATACGGGTAGTACAAGGGATCACCAGTTATGTTTGCTTCATGTGTTCTTTTTGATTTAGGCAATTGCAGACCGTTTCTCAGGGTGTCCTTGAATATTTTATGGACTCTGTCCCTTCGGAAAGAATAGACCTTATTCAATTTCTCTTCTAGGGGAGATTCCCCTTCCCCTCACAACACTGGTTTTCGAGGCTGGTCGGCATTAGGCCTACCTGCTCCTTGCCTACTTTGGTCGGAAGATGCATTAGATGATTCGGTGTCCTTGGGAGGCCCACCTTTGTGGTTGTCGTTCTCCAAATTTCTAGACTTGCTGTTATATTGGTGGTTTGGAAGAGATTGGGGGCCCGCATATTCCAACATCTGGACTTTTTTAAGTAAGCCCTGGATAGTTTCGGGATCTTTTGATGACTTTCCCTTAATTTTGTCCCGTGTCAACTAGTCGCACTACGGCGTCAGGACTTTCTTAGGGGCTAGCCATCATCGATTTTCATGAAGGTATTCCGCTCTTAGACTGAAGGGAATAGCTGTTGGCTGCTTTGGGACATCAATCCCTGGTTTGTGGACCAAATTTTTATTTTGTTGTGATTGCATTTGAAGGACTCGGGTTGCAAGATTTTCCACAACATTCACCAGATCGTCGACTTTGGAACGGATCATGGCTAACTCCCTATCACGGTCCTGAAATTGCTCTTGAAGCCATTAGAATAATGCTTGTTCTGTAGTTTTGGGGATGACGACTAGGCTATCCTTATCGCCAGAGCTTGATTCCCTAAGAACCATAGGCTCTTTTTGCTTAGCAGCTCGAGCAGAGTCCTCATCATTATCTGAACTGAGCCCGTAGTGGGCGGCGTCAACCATATAATCACTATGGCTATGAAGCGTAGGAGGGTTCGTTTCTCTATGTCCGACCATGTAGACCGTATGGGTCGTGCATCTGCTTGTTGCCCCTTCATTGTCAATGTTCCTCGCCGGACCTTTAGATTGTCGCCGTGGTTTGCGCCTTTCAGGGATGGGTGAACAACTGAGAGTGGTCAGTTCCTAAAATATCTCGGTCTCTGTTTGTATAAAATTGGCAGTCGCGGCTTGATCGTTTGTCAACACTCCAGGGGATAATGAGATTTCTCCCACCTTGTATTGTTTCTCGACCAAATTCTTGAAAATGCAACAGTCTTCAATAGTGTGTCCCAGCACTCGATGGTATGGGCAAAAATTAGGGTGATCGGTCCTGTTCGCTTCACTTAGCCTTTTTGGTTCTAGTAGCCACAAGCCTTTCTTCAGAGCATCTTTGAATATTTTTTGAACCTTATCTCTCCTGAAAGAGTGGACCTTATTTCTTCTTTTCTCCAAAGTTGGCTCTCGGGGTTTATTAGTCTTCACTTCGCCCGTTCTCTGCCTATTAAAAGAATCAGTGTTGTTGGAACTTTCGCCTTTCTGGTTGTCGTCCCTCCGATGTTTCGGCTTGTTTGTGAATTGGAGATCCCGAGTGGACTCGGGCTTTGAGTGTTCCAACATTTGAACCTTCTTGGTCATATCTTGGAATGTTTTGAGGCCTGCAGTGCACAGGAAAGGTTTCATCCAGCTGTTCAGATTTTCTATAAGAAGACCGACGGATTGGTCTTGCTCCAATGTCGGTTCACATTTGACAGAGAGATTGCGATATCGGACTATAAAATCCATGTTGCTTTCGTTGCTCTTTGGTTCGGTCCTTACAAGGTCAGCAATGGTGATTTTATCGCTGAAACTCATGAACCTTTGCTTGAACAGGGATTCTATTTGAGCGAACGTCGTAATCGAGTCGATTGGTATGCTTGCATACCAATCGAAAGCAACATCGGTCAAGCTATTGACAAACTGACGGAGAAGGAGCGCATCATTTCCCCTAGTATTCGCGCATGATACATTAAATTGGGAAATGTGCCGGTTCGCATTTCCCGTCCCATCGAACCTTTCGAATTTAGGGACGTATAGCCACTGGAAACTCCATAAGATCGTATTGTGCATGGTATGGTCTCCCGCTACTGCCGACCTTTTTCTGCGTCTCGGCCTCGGCCACCAATATTTTGACTTTGTTGGTGATCAAATCCATGATCTGATCCTGTGTTGGCGGCCGGCCATCGTCGGTAGTCAAGACATTTCTTGAGGAAAAATGCGGCCGACTTTCATGCGGCTTGCCCATCTTTGGATTTGAGGAAATAGGCGTCGGTTGCTTCGGAACACCATTTCCAGGTTCATGAGAAGAGACAAGCGCTTAATTGAGCGGCTGAGAGGCAACTTGGGCCATGAGCTGTAGGACGATGTTTATCAAGTCATCAATCTTTGAGTAGAGCTTGGCCATCTCATTGTCCTTGTTTCTTAGCTGCTTTTGAAGCACTTGGAGAATTTGCTGCTCTGCGGTCTTGGGATGGAAGATTGGCTTCTCTTCTCTTTCCGAGCCTGACTACTCATAAACCGAGTGATCTGCTTATCAGCCTTGTTGGAAGGGCTCTCATTGTCTTCCGGAGGAGGCCAGTCTTGGGAAGTGGCAGCCATATTCACACCAGATTGGATTTGTGATGTAGTGGCCCCATCCTTGCTCTTGTTGCGTGTGCCGACCATGTAGATAGTGTGGACCACATACCCATCCATCTCTTTATCTTTGGCAGCTGATTTTTCGGACCATCGTCATGGCTTTTCCTCTTCTGGAAAGGACATGAGACTAAAGATGGTTGGTCTGACTGGGTCCTTGGGCGGCGCTTTTCGGATCGCAACTTTCTTGATTCTTGCGGTCATAGAATTCTTCTGAACCAATTTCAGTGGTTCAAAAGAGTTAGCGAGCTTCCCAGCCGATTCAGCAGTTGTTGCGGGGTACCCTTGTTCTTGGAACCTCATGAAGTTCAGTCTAGCAGGAGCCCTATCCCTTTTATTGGCTCTGTATTTGAGCCTTTTCTTTCTTAGCTTCTCGATTTTGAGGGCTTGACGGGCATTCGTCATCCAGGAAGCTATCATGAGTCGATTAACGGAGAGCTTAGATAAGATATCCGATTGAGCAGTTGTTAGGGGCATTGCTGGAGCTTGCCCGAGATGCCTTATTATTTTATTGGTGTTGATGGCTTTGCCCACAGTTGGGGCCAAGGAAAGTCGTTCAAACACCGACTTGCATTTGGGTAGTGTCACTTTCGAGATCACCACATTTAGCCTAGGCCGGTCTGTCCGTTACCGGAGCTTAAAGAGCAAAGATGGCGTTAGCTGGCATGAACAGAATAGAGCAAAATGGTAGCAGGGGCTCCTTTCACTATCGCCTGAGACTGGCCGGGAGGACCGTCCTGACGTCCATCTTCGCCGTGTAGGAGACGGGAGCCATGTTGAGAGCTAAGCTTGTCATTGGAGGCATTTTTACCGTGTCCGAAAATTTCAATTGAAAACTATTAAGCTGCACAAAAAAGCATAATTCACATGAACCTTTAACCAGAAATATGGGAGGAAAGATAGGTCCCACCGGGCGTGCCAGAATTTATAAGGTGTTTTTCATCACCCAATTGAGATCGGAAGACATTTCTCTTGTCAGGCGTATATAGATTCCCCCTGCCTAGGATAGGTCGGGGTTTATTGATTGTGGAGATCTGTATTTCTGGAAGCCGCGGACTAAGCTGCCATTAATTACCCCTCATTTTTGGAGAAAAGGAACCTCCGATTGACTGGTCAACCAGTCATGCGAACTCAATGTGCAGTATGCGTATGTGTGTCTTGAGGGGTTTTGGGTATATCGAGGTCCTCTTAGAGTTTACGGGGGTCCCGCTACCCGGATAGTGGGCCGGGGGTCAAGGGGGCTAGCAACCCTCTTGCGAGGTGCAGGGCAGCGTCCCGTTAGAAATTTTTTCTAACGGAGGACGCATTTTGAGCGTGAAGTGTACGGGAAATGATGGGTGTGTAGCGTCCTAAGGACGCGTGGGCACAAGCGCCTCACGCGTCCGGCACGTGGACGCGGGGCGTCAATGCCTCATGCACGCGGGTGCTAGGCACTAGTGCCCACTGTAGAAAGAAGGGGCTTAGCCCTGAAATTAGGAATTAAACTCCCAAAAGGGTTTTATTTATGGAGTTAAACTCTAAAAGATTTTATTTATGGAGTTAAACTCCAAAAGATTTTGAATGGGGTTAAACTCCCGAAAGGATTTTATTTATGGAGTTAAACTCCAAAAGATTTTGACAAATGGAGTTGAACTCCCAAAAATTTTCGGGGATGATCAAAGGGACCCCTTTCTTCTTCTTTGAGCCCTGAATCCTCTCCTAAGTCTCGGATCTTCCCTAAAGTGGGATTTTTGGAGATGGGTCTCCTTTTTCTTCATCTCTGTTTGCTGGATCTTGGAGAAAATAGGGTGAGACTTAAAAATCTCCCTTTTTAGAGTTTGTTGGGAGATCTGAGCTTCCCTTTATGGGTTTTATAGTAAAAAAACTATTTCTTTTTGGGAAAAGAAGAGTTAAACTCTTGATTTAATTCAAAAAAGAGAAGAAGGTTTAAAACTTTGAGGAAGGAGAAGGAGGCACAAAAACCCTAATTTTTAAAGGGAATGAATTATTGTTGTTGATTTTTTCGTTATGTTTTCTTTTATAGGCTACACACTTTATATATAGCCCTTTGGGCTTTGCCAAATGGCACTTGTGCCACCCCATGCCTTATGTGCTTATTTCTTTTTGCAGATAAGCTATGGGGTTTACAATGTTTTGGTTTTCTGCCCATTTTTCATACATTTATTTCTAAAAAATTGCATTAAACTAATTTATTGCTTTATTCTTGTTATGGAGTCGGCTCCTTCCATGCTTGGTCCTGACTTGGGTAGGGCCCACTTGGCTTGGGGGTTGATTGACTTTGACTTGGTTGATCGGGGTGTAACTTTTGACCCTAACAAAATTTAAGGATGTGCTTATAAACTACCTGGCCCTACTAGTATGATCCTTATCACAATCCTGGTAGTCAAGCAAAGATCCTATGGGCTTTATCTCATATATTATCGATATGTGATAACTAGTAACATATATACACATGACAGATAAAGACAAACTGGATAGCATACTATCATCTCGAGTAAGATTATTCCCTATATAGTTCCTCATGAATTCAGTAATTGCATTCCTAAAATTACAATAATTGCCTTGAGGGCACCTATATCCAACAATCTCCCACTTGCACTCAAGGCCAATTATTGCAGTATTGCATACACACATCTCATGTGCTACTGCATACCCAACTTCTGTACCAACAGTTTCATAAACTGTGTTCAAAGAATAACCTAAGTGAGTGGATCTGCTATAATATTTCTAACTGCATCTCTCTGAATCTCAATTTTGCGGAGATCAACTATCTCTCGAAATGAATGATACTTACCTTAAAATATTGTTTAGATAGCTGATCGGACCCTTTTTATAAATGAACGTATTTATCTAAATAAATATTTAGGATGTATCTTCTGTAGGGTTCCTAGGCACACTAATGAGGTCTCACAAGGCATCAACCATACCAATTTCAAAAATTTCCGGTGCCGAGAAACCCTAATGCGATCGTTAACTAGAGAATAGGCGAAACATGCAAGTAGTAAACAACATTACTGCAAAGTGAAAGAGACTACAACCTTTGTAGATCCGGTCCTCCATTTCCTTAGCTCCGTGACGATGTCCCCTCGCTGCGATCATCGGATCTCGGACTCTAGTGTTGATTTCATTGGAGAAATGATCGGGCTAGGTCGTCGACTTCGATGCCGAAGATGATCTACGTCGAGGCAACACAAGATCAAGCTCCAACTTCACCAAGCCATGAAACTTGTGAAGAAAACACCCTATACTACTTGGCAAGTGATAGAGGAGGAAGAAATAGGAAGTGGGTTCACTTTGGATTTGGATTTCTCACTTGGAATCATCACTTGACATTTTTGAAGCAAGCTTTTCTTTTCTTTCTCAAGAGGAAGAAGAAGAAGAAAAAGAATAATGAATTAAAAACCAAAAGGAAAAATGAAGTGATGGTTATTATAATGCAACCATGGGTGAAGCTAACTCATATAGAGAATAAACTAGGGTTAAGGGAAATGGTTAGGGTTAAGGAAAGAAACAAAATGGTCAAAGCATTTCAAAGCTTCAAGAAAAAAAAAACAAAGAATGCCACCATTTTATTTTACCCAAAAGAAATAAATAAATAAATGAATAAATAAATTAAAACCCTAACCATTTACTTAACCAAGGTTTAAATCAAACATACACCCAAGTTTGCATGTATCATCAAACATGATACAATCTTGTGCACAAAAAATATATCACATATACAATGTGCACAAACAAGTGAGAAAAACATCTTAAGTGAACCAATATTAGTTAATGTAAAGTAATATATCAAATATATAATTATACATTAAATCATTAAATCAACACTTGATTTAACGATCCGGTCACATCACATATGACCGACTAATATCCAATGTATCGACTTATCGAATCAATCCTCGATTCGATAACTAGGTTATATCGCATACAACCAATCGATACATTCATCGCGAGAATAGAATACGGTATCACATACACGCATTATTCTTGGTCCCGCACATATCTCGTATGCGCTCCTGTTTCGTTTCGGTTGAGCCAGGAAACCTCTGTGTAGGACTCTAAAGACTCGTCAATACGCCGGCAGCAGGTGATGATCATATCAAACACCCATAAGACGCAAGCGGTCTGCTAAACGTAACGGCCACCCGGGTATTGAACGATCAGAAGATCGACGAGCAAGCCCGCTCACACTCCTGTGAATCCAACCAGTAACATTTACCGTACAGTCCGGTCTGTTCGTCTGATATGTCGCATATCTTGCCTAGGGGTGGTAAACGTCAGACCCCAATAGCTCGATAAGTCATGTCGATATGAGGTCTATAACAGTTCGAGAAACTACTGGTAACACTTACCAGTAAATCTCAGCAACCCTGGCCAAAGATTTCCGGTTATAGCCAATCGAACACAGTGCAACATCAACTCCCTATACCGGGAGAGATGAATCCCCTCCCATCGCTCATTTCCTCCATATGATTCGGGACTGTACCCAAAAACCACCGTTTTGCACGCTCTCTTGGACGTGGTAAGGTGGAAATCAAAGCACAGTGGGAATCACACAAGACTCTATGACGATCTCGGGTCTACAGACTAACCTGTACCAGTGTCACCAGAGAACTGCCATCTGACATAAGGTATAATACCATCTGGGAGTTCACGGCGAGTCCGTCTAGTGTACCCAGTCTCTACTGAGCACTCGTATATGATCTCTGATGTCAAACACCAATGGATATGGGATCATCCATCGCCCATCATTATGGGTCGAGAAGGTATACGCTAGTCTACTCTGGTATATCGATGCCCCGTCTCGATACACCCACGACTAGTGAGCTTGAAGGATGTACTTATGGACTACCATGTCCCCACTAGTATGATCCGCATCATAGTCCAGGTAGTCAAGTACACATCCTAAGGGCTTTACCAACATGTAACAGAGAGACAATCAGTGTACACGTTAAGGTAAAGAGTAACTAGATAGCATACTATCATGTCGAGCAAGAAAGTCCTCCTTATATATGTCCCAGCATCCACTACAATATACATCCTATGTACAGTAATGGCCTCTAGGGCATACATATAACTAACAATCTCCCACTTGCACTAGGTCCATCTGTAGCAGTGGTTGCAGTATCTCATACTCAACCATCCCATAAAAGTCTCTCTCTAGGAAAAGGCCTTTGTGAGTGGATCCGCCGTGTTATCCTCTGAGTCTGCTCTCCTAACCTCGATCCCCTGAAGATCAACTATCTCCATGATCTGGTGATACTTCCTTAGAATATGTCTGGATCACTGATGGGACGGACGTTCCTTGGCATAAGACACAACTCCATTGTCACACAATGGGAGGAACTAAGTTCACCTCATGAACAAATATACATCCAGACTGCCTCTTTGGTAGCATCTTAAGTAGCGATGTATCCAGCGTTTATCGTCTAGTTTGCCACGGTATCTAGCTTGGAACTTTTCCAACATACCGTCCCTTTACTGAGGGTAAAGACAATGCCTGTGACTGACATTCAGTCGTCTTTATCACCCTGGAACCTTTCCAGTGATTCTCCCCAGGATCAATTGATACCATCTCACTACTACTAGTGAGAATCCTAGCATCCAATTAGATCTATCTCATAGATCCAAAACTCAGGATTAAGGAGGTATAATTTTGATCCTATATGGAGAATCTTTGTGATAAGCGGAGATTGACCGAGCGTAGCATAGGAAATTCCTTTCTTATCAAGAGTATGTCATCCATGTACTTTACGAGGATCACCACCATACTCCCTACTACCCTTTTGTTTATACAAGGTTCATCTACCATTTTGATGATGTCAAACTCTTTGACTAACACATCAAAACAGACGTTTCAACTCCGCGATGCCTGCTTTACATAAAACATTTTGCTCGCGTTTCCGCTGCTCCCACTGTCTACGAGGCCCTCTGGCTGTGTACTTATAGACGCACTCTTCTAAAATATCACTTAGAAAAGCAGTCATGGCACCCAACCGCCAGATATCGTAGTCATGGTATGTAGCCGTGGCAAATAGGATCTGGATGGACTTAAGCATAGCTACTTAGAAAAGGTTTCATCATAATCCATACCTGGTCAATGATGCAAACTTTTAACAAGTCTAGCTTTGAAAGTCTCAACTTTTCCATGTACACCAAGTAATCTTCTCAAGATATACTTGCTCCTGATGGGGATTTAACCCTTCAGATAAAGCAACCAAAGTCCATACTTTTTTGGTGCATAAGGATTCCATCTCAGATCGCTAAGCATCCAGCCATTCTCACAGAGTCCCACTCTTGATGCCCAGCTCGAAACTAGTTGGGTCATCATCTCATGACGCAATCCTCGCTCCCACTGTCATAGAGAAACGGAAGTATCTCTCAGGTGGGTGAGGATCCCTACTAGATCGGCGGAGAGGATGAAGTTCGTTGGTAACTATTGAATCCTTTGGTTCTTCGAAATCATCAGCTGCAATTTGTATATCTGGAACCTTTCCAGTTCTACATAACAGACCTTGCCTCGAGCTTGTTTGGATTTTGCTTTTAGACATAGGCCGGACAACCCCAAATCTTAACTAACTTAAGATGTGGGCTCTTCCCTTTCCATATCACATATGAAGTGGTAGGCAACTGATTTGATCGGAACCCTATTCAATAGGTATGCAACTTCTCAAGTGCATTATTCCCAAAAGGAAATAGGAAACTCAGCAATACTCATCATAGAGCACACCATATCACATAGGGTGCAATTACTCCGCCCCGATATACCATCGTGCTATGGTGTATACGGAGGAGTAATGCTGAGAGAGAATCTCATTCTCCTTTAGAATAGTCCAGCATTTCCATGCTCAAGTATTCTCCTCCTTGATCACATCAAAAGACATAATACTTATACCCGTATTGGTTCTCTATTTCTAACTTATATTCTGTGAATATCTCAAAAGGTTCGGACTTGTGTTTCAACAGGAACATATTTCTGAATCTTGAGAGATTATCAGAGAATGTAATGAAATACAAAGAACCTGTCTTGGTATGTGTAGACAGGGGACCTACATACATCAACATGTATCATCCCAAGAGTTCACTAACTCTTTCTCTGTTTCCAATAAACAGAGCTATGGTCATCTTATCTCTGTGACATGACTGGCAAGTTTCATAAGATGTAAATTCAAACTAATTTAAATATGCATCTAAATATAACTTAGCTAGTCGGGTCGCATTGATATGACCTAGTCTACAATACCTCAAGAAGGATTCGTTCATATCTGAACTCTTCCTCTTGTATGTGTTCCATATACTAAGAACTGTAGTTTGATTTAGAACGTCAATGCTTTCAGATAACGTGCCTGAACCGATCAACTTTTGATATAGGAAATGTTCAAAACATTATCCATCAATACAAAATTTTATCATTTCTTTACTAATAAAGAGACTGATATGATTTTGTATATCAGGTTCGGTATCTAATAACATTTGTTCAGAATCAATGTATTCAGGTAATACAGGGTGACAGTGACCAACAGACCTGGCTGCAACACTTGCACCGTTCTCTGCATCATGAAACTTATCATCCGTTCTCAGTTCTCTACCTTTCTGTAGCTCATGTATCAGATTACATATCTGGGATCCTAATCCGGTATCTAATACCCAGGACGTAGAGGATACAGAGAAACAGTTCTTTGTAATGAACACACCCGAAGAAGATGCATCAAATGCACTTTCTTCGTTTGGGCGGCACGGGAATTCTAGTAATCCCCTATTTCCTGCTCTGTCTTATAACAATTATAAATTGGAGCGGGACCAACGTTCCCCAGCTCAGCATAACAAGCGGGTTCGGTCAATACATCCGTATTATTATCTTGATTAAGGCGTGACATGGTCGCTACCTGGAGAGAGAGAGAAGAAAACAATCAGCGTATGCACTTGCAAGATCAGATTGGTTATTATTTTATCTAATCAGGATGGCTCCTACTGTTTTTATCAAATCTTCCTTCAAACCCTAAAAGGAAAGACTAGCCACGATTAATTACACCCTACAACTTCGCCAATCTTTCAGCCAGGCCAGTGTCGGTACTTTGAGGGAGGTCCCCCGTGCTTTCGCACGAACCTAATTAATGTAAACCTCGTTTTCCCAGAGGCGTAACCCCGTTGACACCTTTCTAGACACCTACTTGATCGGCTAATTGTAATGTGTAAAACTCTCCCAGGAGTAACTCATACTCGCAGCGGGTATCGGGATCCAACTATCTCATAGAAGGTATGCAGTCTCATTGCAAATTTCAACACTTGAAATTCCCGATAATATTTTGCCCCTAGTGTTCTATGACCTTGACGAATGCCAAACAACCCATAGTCCACTAGTCATGTTCAACCTGTACATTTCTTGATTGAATTAAACCCACCCGCACGACCCTTAACGAATGCCAAACAACGCCGTACGAATACCCTAATCCAATCTGCATCATATGCATAAGAAGATAAATACTAGTTAGCTACCGTACACTACGCCTTGACGAATGCCAAACTACCGCACCACGAATACTAACTAGTACTTATCTGAAATGACGGAAGGCTATGACAGGTTTTTCTGAAAACCTATTGCGTAATAAACTTGATATCGTTGTGGAATCAAATGATTTTTAAATGGAGTGTTTTTGAGGCTTTTCTAGTTTTGCTAAAGGGGTCACTCCCGGTGAAGGGATCGTCGGCCCTTTCCTCATCGAATGAGGTGCGAGATATATCATATATATTACTGTGCAAAGCAGGATCTATAGAAGCAATCAAAAGACAAACCGAGTGTGTAGCATCTGCCAGTTATTTGCTAAAGGGGTCACTCCCGGTGAAGGGATCTCGGCCCTTTCCTCATCGAATAAGGTGCAAGATGTTCTACAAGAAACACCACGATACAAAGCAAGAACTGTAGCTACCTATTTTTTAAGAAATTCGATTCCACAACATCTTTAGGTTTCTTTTATTTTCATTAATCACATTAATGAAGTCCCATCATTTAAGTCCACCTAAACATCACAGATAAATACGACGTACACTTATGCCATCCGCATTCGCCTCGATGTCCTCTCGTGCACCGTTAGGTTAGGTAACTAACGGCAGAGCGGGGCAGGGCTACCGCGGGTGTAAAACATAAGTAACGTCTATATAATATATCATATATACTATATACAGTATTTATCACAGAACATATCACATGATCACATCACAGATATCGCAGCAGAAAGTATCATATGAAATTTTGGATATATTAGGACGTCCGTGTTTTTAATACAAGCCAGTATAAAACACGGATTCCATGGTCGTGATGAATAGCCAATCCCACACCCCTAGACCCCTATAAGAGCGGCAAGCAACCCTACCAATTCTAGGGTTAGGAGACCCGGACTCGACTCCTCGAGATGGCCTCCCACTGGACCCCAGAACCCGGTTACTTGTGCTCCCCTCCTTGGGTCTATCCTAATGCGGAAAAGTAAATAATATACATCAACGGTGACATCATCCGCAACCTGGAAGTGCCCCAATAAAAGAATATTACATACAATTTATATTACATGAATGAAAATGAAAAACACTCATCTCACATAAAAACCCCCGGCTATTCAAACACAACGATCCAATATAACATATCCAGCAACACATAACATCACATGTCATCAACGTAAGTAAACATGCGTATCCCAATTGTCATTGACATATAGCAACGAAACCGGCGATATCACATATTACACTTACGGTCACAGAAAAGAAAGTGTAAAAATACAACAGTTGGAATCCGCAACCTGCATAGACATCGCATGCCTAATCAAATGAATTCCTTAGACATCGCATGCCTAACTATTATAAACCCCGCATTTTAGTCTCATTATCGAAAACACTTTTCAATACCAAGTCGGGCAATTCAACAAGATTCCCGATATCCTGATCGAATGCTCGTCGCAAACTTCAGTAGACGGCCGCACCCCCGATACTGTCGACGAAGTGCACCAAGGCGGAACACCGCTGCCGCGAGCACCCGAACGGATGCTTTCGGCGACGAGGTTCTCCTACAGTCACTTGGTCGGGGCTATGGGGTGTAGCTGTCTATTAAGTTTACCCGGCGAGTATCCGTGTACGCTACGTGATTGCGACGGACTTTTGATCGCATTAAAATTCCGTGGCAACCGATCAAGTGAGACTAAAGTGCTATGTTTATAACATTCCAATCAGTTATCTCATAACTCCTTGTAGATTCCAAATATTGTATTACATTCCAGATAAACAGAAAATGTTAAACTTTCCGATCGAACAGTCAAACACCCAAGTTTTCCCGAAACAGCTCAACACATGAAATAAGTTTAAAAACATTTACTTCATGCCACAGTACCAACGGTCCAGCCGTAGAAGGGTCAAGCCAACGCCTCATATGTGGCACGCCGTACTGCCCCAAACCCTAAGGTTCAAAGGGCAGTTCAAGACGGTCACATAGTCGAGTTAAGGTTTGTTGTCTTCTAGAGGGTCCATCGCGTTACTTGCACTACTTAGAATGTTTTTAAACCACGGAAAAATCCAATACTTGAAAATTTCCCGTCAGGGGAAAAAGTGGGTATTTATATCCGGTCGAACTTTTTAACATATTCAAAAATTATCCGGAAAACACATAGACGGAGTTAAACTTTCCGATCGAAATACCGAGTCCCCAATACACCCCAGAAAACCCAACTGTTGAGTATCAATTAAAAATTCCCATAAAATACAGCAACTGAAGATAGAGATTACTGTGCAAACAAAAGTGAACAAGCTCACTGTTTTGCCGTGGAACCGCCGCCCAACCTAGGGTACGGCCGCGGTTCCGCGGCGGTTTAGTCGAATTGGGTCCACGAATTGCACAGTAATTCCTAGAAAACCCAGCTGAATTTTTTGGCTATTTTTAATTTGGAAAAATCCACATTTTCAGAAAATGTACAGAGAGTGGTCTCGGTTTAGGGTTTCGGGTTCGATCGGGTTTTTAGCTTCGTCTACACATCGCCTAAAGCTCTAGCTAGGCTCTGATACCACTGTAGGGTTCCTAGGCACACTAATGAGGTCTCACAAGGCATCAACCATGCTAATTTCAAAAATTTCCGGTACCGAGAAATCCTAATGCGATCGTTAACTAGAGAATAGGCGAAACATGCAAGTAGTAAACAACATTACTGCAAAGTGAAAGAGACTACAACCTTTGTAGATTCGGTCCTCCACTTCTTTAGCTCCGTGACGATGTCCCCTCGCTGCGATCATCGGATCTCGGACTCTAGTGTTGATTTCATCAGAGAAATGATCGGGCTAGGTCGTCGACTTCGATGCCGAAGATGATCTACGTCGAGGCAACACAAGATCAAGCTCCAACTTCACCAAGCCATGAAACTTGTGAAGAAAACACCCTATACTACTTGGCAAGTGGTAGAGGATGAAGAAATAGAAAGTGGGTTCACTTTGGATTTGGATTTCTCACTTGGAATCATCACTTGACATTTTTGAAGCAAGCTTTTCTTTTCTTTCTCAAGAGGAAGAAGAAGAAGAAAAAGAATAATGAATTAAAAACCAAAAGGAAAAATGAAGTGATGGTTATCATAATGCAACCATGGGTGAGGCTAACTCATGTAGAGAATAAACTAGGGTTAAGGAAAATGGTTAGGGTTAAGGAAAGAAACAAAATGGTCAAAGCATTTCAAAGCTTCATGAAGCATCAAGAAAAAAAACAAAGAATGCAACCATTTTATTTTATCCAAAAGAAATAAATAAATAAATGAATAAATAAATTAAAACCCTAACCATTTACTTAACCAAGGTTTAAATCAAACATACACCCAAGTTTGCATGTATCATCAAACATGATACAATCTTGTGCACAAAAAATATATCACATATACAATATGCACAAACAAGTGAGAAAAACATCATAAGTGAACCAATATTAGTTAATGTAAAGTAATATATCAAATATATAATTATACATTAAATCAATAAATCAACACTTGATTTAACGATCCGGTCACCTCACATATGACCGACTAATATCCAATGATCGACTTATCGAATCAATCCTCGATTCGATAACTAGGTTATATCGCATACAACCAATCGATACATTCATCGCGAGAATAGAATACGGTATCACATACATGCATTATTCTCGGTCCCGTATATATCTCATATGCGCTCCTATTTCGTTTCGCTTGAGCCAGGAAGCCTCTGTGTAGGACTCTAAAGACTCGTCAATACGCCGGCAGCAGGTGATGATCATATCAAACACCTACAAGCCGCAAGCGGTCTGCTAAACGTAACGGCCACCCGGGTATTGAACGATCAGAAGATCGACGAGCAAGCCCTCTCACACTCTTGTGAATCCAACCAGTAACACTTACCGTACAGTCCGGTCTGTTCGTCTGATATGTCGCATATCTTGCCTAGGGGTGGTAAACGTCAGACCCCAATAGCTCGATAAGTCGTGTTGATATGAGGTCTATAACTGTTCGAGAAACTACTGGTAACACTTACCAGTAAATCTCAGCACCCCTGGCTAGGGATTTCCGGTTATAGCCTATCGAACATAGTGCAACATTAACTCCCTATACCGGAAGAGACGAATCCCCTCCTATCGCTCATTGCCTCCATGTGATTCGGGACTGTACCTAAAAACCACCGTTTTGCACGCCCTCTTGGACGTGGTAAGGTGGAAATCAAAGCACAGTGGGAATCACACAAGACTCTATGACGATCTCGGGTCTACAGACTAACCTGTACCAGTGTCACCCGAGAATTGCCATCTGACGTAAGGTATAATACCATCTGGGAGTTCTCGGTGAGTCCGTCCAGTGTACTCAGTCTCTACTGAGCACCCGTATATGATCTCTGATGTCAAACACCAATGGATATGGGATCATCCATCGCCCATCTGTATGGGTCGAGAAGGTATACGCTAGTCCACTCTGGTATATCGATACCCCGTCTCGATACACCCACGACTAGGGGGCTTGAAGGATGTACTTATGGACTACCATGTCCCCACTAGTATGATCTGCATCATAGTCCAGGTAGTCAAGTACACATCCTAAGGGCTTTGCCGTATCGGAATTTAGCCGTTTCTTATACAAGTTAAATTCAATATTAGATTCGAGTACGGGAACTTCGGATGCCGCAAGGAAAGGAAAAAGGATTATTGATCTGAGTAGATTCGACGTATTCCAGTGAGTAGGCTAAACATCTACCGGGGGATTTTGTATGGATGGCGTGATACGCCCATAGTTTAAGTTTAAGTGAAATTTTCCTTTGTATATAATTTGATCACATGCATTCATATACTTACATACATACATATATATATATATATATCCATCGTCATGTTAATAATTATTAGAACACTGCACAATTATCGACGAGTCATGCTGCACATGCACATATCTTTATGTTACACTACACCTCGTCGATATTAAAATGTTACATACGCACTTAGTACCTATTATACTCAATATGATTCATATCATACCTTAAACATCAATAATGGAAGTTATCTGCATAGATGTTATCGTATTTCATGGTCTAGTCATTTAAATGTTGATATAAGATGCATTGAATCATTACGGATTTATGGTTTTGAGTTTTGTATATTATTAAGTTATATTCATTGATTCTTCCTGAATGATGTGATACGTCTACCATGAGATGTTTTTTTGATTTGGTTTTATTCTGAACCGAGTAGGGGGGCTATACGGTTGCGGATTTATACATTATCCAGACTGAGTGGGGAGGGATATACAGTTGGATACATGGTGGACACGGTCGAGACCGAAGGGCAGGAAAGCCGTTGTTGAGGCAGGGAGCCTAGCGAGGATACTCGATACCGGAGACAGTTGTGAAACACGGCGGATATCCAGGTGATACCGACCGTTGTTATGGATTATAGGATCGTTCGGGAAATGATGCCTGATGGAAACAGAAGATTTGTGTCGATGTTGGACATGGAAAAGAATAAACCTTATTGGAATTAATTGATGAGATTTCCTTCTTTATTTTATACTTAGTAGTTCATGTTCATATTTCCACATGTTATCATGCTTATATTCATTCTTATTGATATTAGCTCTAGTTCGTCATACTTACATTATCAACCGATATATATTAGTCTTATTCACTGAGTTGGCAACTCACCCCCATTGTGCCTTAGTTCCTTACAGGAGTCGTGTGGACGCGTAGCAGCTGTGCAGATCCACTCATCAGCTTTTAACGCTCTTTTTGCTAGGTGGGTTACGTATGTAGTAACCTCCTATTTTGGATGTGTATTTTGGATCTAGTATTACTCCATCAGACCATGTATATGTGACTTAGAACGCGATGTGGTTATATGTATATTATTTTGACTTATGAAATCGTTTAGTTGTGTTAAGTTATAGTTATTTTACTTATACATGAGATTCTTCATTTCGAGTGTCATATTATTATTATGTATTGATTCCCGCTGTTGGCTTTGTCTTGCTCCCAATTAGGGATGCAACCTATTCATATACCCTATAATTGTTTTATTAATAATTAAAAGGGTGTACTGTCGATGTTTTAAACCCAGTTGTGTAAACTTTTATTATTTAAAAACTTTTCGGCATGCTACTTCATTCTTTTACTTAAAAACTAAAATTGTCAAAATTCTGCAAAAAGGGTTGGTTTTGCTTGCTCAGATTTGTTGGATATAGTGCCCTCAGAGTCAATTATTGGACCACAGGCACGTGATTGCAATGATTGAGGGAGGACCTATACCGGTAGGACAGTCTTACTCCAGATGATAGTATGCTATCTGGTTTATCTTTATCATCGTGTACAGCTTTAGGTGAACTTACAGATCACTATTACACATTGTTAGAGCCCTTAGGATTCTTACTTGACTACCAGCAGTATGATGGAGATCATATACGTGGGAGCTGGGGTCTATAAGCACATCTTTAAAAGGTCCCTAGTCGTGGGTGTTTCGAGACTGAGCATCGATACTCCATTAGTAGAATAGTGTATACAGTCGAGACCCCGACGAGAGGCGGTGGCCGGTCTCACAGGCCATTGGTGTCAGTTGGTTCACCTAAGATGTATACAGGTGCTCATTGGGTTATGAGTACACCGGACAGGACTCGCCGGGAACATGCTAGTTAGTATTATACCTGACGTCAGATAGCAGTTCCCTGGTGACATGTGTATAAGTTAGTTCATCGACTTGAGATCGTCATTTTTCTCGTGTGAGTTCCCACTGTGCTTTGATTACTGCCCTACCACGGCTCAAAGGAGTTATGCAAACAGGTTTTATTTGGGTACAGTCCCGAGCCACATAGAGGCAGTGAGCAAATCGGCAGGGGTTTCGTCTCTCCCGGTATTGGGGGTGAGATCGCGCTGTGTTTAGGAGAGCCATTACACGAAGTCCTTGGCCAAGGCAGGAGATTTACTGGCAGGTATTCCAGTAGTATCTCAGGGTGTTCTGGGCTACACTCCGATACAACTTGTACCGCTTTTGGGGGTCTGACTTTTAGCAACCCCCTAGGCCCGACATGCGATGCTCATAGACTAACGGACCGGACTGTACGGATATTGTCACTGACAGGCTCAGTAGGGTGTCAGGATGAGTTCGCTCATCGACCTCCCTTTTGGTCAATACCTGGTAGCCCGTTACGTACAGCTAGTACCTCTGACGTGCTAGTGGTTAAATCCACCGCCAAAGTATTGACGAGTCTTTAGAGTCCCCCACAGACAGTTTTCAAGTTTCGGGCGAAACGTTGTAGAGGCCGTATGATATATGGCAGGCTTCGATCATATACATGCAGTAGTGCATGGATCATGATCGGGCGGATCATACTAGTGGGCTTTGGTTTAAGCCGGATCCTAATATTAGATTTGTTGGATTACTTTAGTCTCATTGTATTCACATTCAGTCGGAATGCGGATACATGTATGTATATACAGGTGAGGGGTATCCTTCTGATCCGTCACGAGTTTACTTTAGATGTTGCTGTATCTTTTTATTGTTGTAAACATTTGGATTAATGTTTACAAATGGAAATTGTGAGCTTATATCATCATTTTGTTCATTTAATGTGACATAGACTTCATTAGTGGCTCATGGTCTCTTTTCTTATGCTAATGTCACATTATTTGATTGATTTTGTGTTGATATGATAAGAGGAGAGAGGGAGGGAAGCCAAGAGAGAGGGTTAGCTCTTGTATTCTTCATTCTTGCTCTCACTCTCATCATATAGAACACAAAAGGAAAAAAAAGGCTCTTCTTCTTCTTCTTCCTCCTCTAGCTTACAACCTCCATTGAAGGCTTCATCTTCAACCTCTATCCATGCAATGGATGCAAGAGACAAAGTTGTCACACACATTCTCTACTTCGCCTTGGACATGTCGGCTAGCGAACTTCGTGTTAGTTATATGTATGCCCTAGAGGCCATTACTATACATAGGATGTATATTGTAGTGGATGCTGGGACGTATATAGGGAGGACTTTCTCGCTCGACATGATAGTATGCTATCTGGTTAATCTTTACCTTAACGTGTATACTGTTTGTCTCTCTGTTACATGTTGGTAAAGCCCTTAGGATCTGTACTTGACTACCTGGACTATGATGCGGATCATACTAGTGGGGACATGGTAGTCTATAAGTACATCCTTCAAAGTCCCTAGTCGAGGGTGTATCGAGACGGGGCATCGATATACCAGAGTAGACTAGCGTATACCTTCTCGACCCATACAGATGGGCGATGGATGATCCCATATCCATCGGTGTTTGACATCAGAGATGATATACGGGTGCTCAGTAGAGACTGGGTACACTGGACGGACTCGCCGAGAACTCCCAGATGGTATTATACCTCACGTCAGATGGCAGTTCTCTGGTGACACTGGTACAGAGTAGTCTGTTGACCCGAGATCGTCATAGAGTCTTGTGTGGTTCCCACTGTGCTTTGATTTCCATCTTACCACGTCCAAGAGGGCGTGCAAAACGGTGGTTTTTGGGTACAGTCCCGAGTCACATGGAGGCAATGAGCGATAGGAGGGGATTCGTCTCTCCCGGTATATGGGGGTTGATGTTGCACTGTGTTCGATCGGCTATAACAGGAAGTCCCTGGCCAGGGCTGCTCAGAGAATTGCTGGTAAGTGTTACCAGTAGTTTCTCGACCCGTTATGAGCCTCATATCGACACGACTTATTGAGCTATTGGGGTCTGACGTTTACCACCCCTAGGCGAGATATGCGACATATCAGACGATCAGACCGGACTGTACGGTAGTGTTACTGGTCGGATTCACTGGAGTGTGAGCGGGCTTGCTCGTCGATCTTCAGATCGCTCAATACCCGGGTGGCCGTTACGTTTAGCAGACCGCTTGCGGCTTGTGGGTGTTTGATATGATCATCACCTGCTGCCGGTGTATTGACGAGTCTTTAGAGTCCTACACAGAGGTTTCCTGGCTCAAGCGAAACGAAATAGGAGCGCATATGAGATATGTGCGGGACCGAGAATAATGCGTGTATGTGATACCGTATTCTATTCTCGCGATAAATATATCGAATGGTTGTATGCGATATAACCTAGTTATCGATTCAAGCGTTGATTCGATAAGCCGATATATTAGATACCAGTCGGTTATGTGCGCATGACCGGATCATTGAATCATGTGTTGATTTAATGATTTAATGCATATTTATATATTTGATATATTGCTTTGCATCAACTAGTATCGGTTTACTTAAGATGGATTTTCTCGCTCGGGTGTGCACATTACATATGCGATATGATTTTGTGCACTTGATTGTATCATGTTTGATGATACAAGTTTACTTGGTTAAAGTGCAAAGAATAAACCATGGTTAAAAGAATGGTTAGGGTTTTATTTTCCATTACTTATTTATTCATTTATTTATTTGTTTATTCACTTTGGAAAATAAAAAGAAAAGAGAAAAGAATGGTTGCTAGATTTGGACTTTAGTTGAAGCTTCATGAAGCTTTGTTCAAGTCAACCATCCTTATCTCATCCTTAACCCTAACCATTCCCACTAACCATGATTCATTCTCTACACTTAACTCTAGTTAGAATTATGATAAGAATTTATTTTCTTTTCTTTTTCTATTAACTTATCATAATATCTTTCTTCTTCTTCTTCATGCTTCAAGTGAAGAAAAGCAAAGTCCATCAATGGTGATTGTTGGATATGAGTGAGAAATCCAATTCTAAAGTTAACCCAATTCCTATTTCTTCATCCTCTACCTCTTGCCAAGTAGTAGAGTGTGTTTCCTTCACAAGATTTTAGGGTTTGGTGAAGGTGGAGCTTGATTCATCGATGCCTCGACGTAGATCATCTTCGGCATGGACATCGACGACCTAGCTTGCCCATTCTCCGACGAAGCCGATCCTAGAGCCCGGATTTGATTTGGACAGCGGAGAGGACCTCGTTGCGGAGCTATGGAGGTGGAGCACCGGATCTACAAAGGTTGTATTTCCGTATTTTATTTAGTTAACTGTTAACTAGTTCTTTTCGCCTAGACATCTAGTTATCGATCCGTACTTTAGGGTTTGTAGGCACCATAATTTTTGAAATTGCCATGGTTGATGGCTTGGGAGACCTCACTTGAGTGCCTAGGAACCCTGCAGTGGTATCAGAGCCAAGCTAGAGCCTTAGGCGAAGTCCAGACGGAAATTGAAGTCCGAACGAACCCGAAACCCCGATACAAACTTGCTCTCTGTACAATTTTTAAAATCTGGTATTTTTCCACATTAAAAATATTCAGAAAAACATGCAGGCAATTCTAAGAAAGACTGTAAAATTCGTGCACTCAATTCCTTCAAAGCGCCGCGCTTCCGCGGCACGAGCATGGCTCGTGCGGCGGAAGAGCGGCCGTTTTGTCGTTTTGCGTGACTAATTTTATACAGTAATTCCTATTTTGCTATGCTGATTTTCCTGGGTATTTTTAATAATTTTTCAAGAGTTGAAATTTCTGCAGTTGTTTTAGGGATTCGGTATTTCGATCGGGGTATCAAATTTTGTCTGTGTGGCTTTCCGGATAAATTTTAGAATATGTTAAAAAGTTCGACCAGATATAAATACCCAACTTTTCCCCTGTCGGGAAATTTCCAAGTGTTGGATTTTTCCGTAGTTTAACGACGTTCTAAGTAGTGCAAGTAACGCGATGGTCCCTCTAGAAGACACAAACCTTAACTCGATTATGTGACCGTCTTGAACTGCCCTTTGAACCTTCGGGTTTGGGGCAGTACGGCGTGCCACATGTGAGGCGTTGGCTTGACCCTTCTACGGCTGGACCGTTGGTACTGAGGTACGAACTGAATGTTGTTAGACTTGTTTCATGTGTTGATCTGTATCGGGAAAACTTGGGTGTTCGAGTGTTTGATCGAAAAGTTTAACATTTTCTGTTTATCTGGAATGGGATACAATAATTGGAATTCATAATAAGTTATATGATAACTGAATGAATGTTATAAACGTAGCAATTTAGTCTCACTTGATCGGTTGCCACAGAATTTTGATGTGATCAAAAGTCCGTTGCAATCACGTAGCGTACGCGGATACTCGCCGGGTAAACTTAATAGACAGCCTCACTCCATAGCCCCGACCAAGTGACTGTAGGAGAACCCCGTCGCCGAAAGCATCCCTCCGGGTGCTCGCGGTAGCGGTGTTCCGCCTTGGTGCACTTTGTCGACGGTATCGGGGGTGCAGCCGTCTACTGAAGTTTGCGACGAGCATTCGATCAGGATGTCGGGAATCTTGTTGAATTTCCCGACTTGATATTGAAAAGTGTTTTCGATTTTGAGACTAAAATGCGGGGTTTATAATTGTTAGGCATGCGATGTCTAAGTAATTCATTCGGTCAGGCATGCGATGTCTGAGGTGGTTGCGGATTCCAACTGTTGTAGTTTTACACTTTCTTTTCTGTGACCGTAAGTGTAATATGTGATATCGCCGGTTTCGTTGCTATATGTCAACGACAATTGGGATGCACATATTTACTTACGTTGATGACATGTGATGTTATGTGTTGCTGGATATGTTATATTGGATCGTCGTGTTTGAATAGCCGGGGGTTTTTATGTGAGATGAGTGTTTTTCATTTTCATTCATGTAAAAACTTGTATGTAATATTCTTTTATTGGGGCGCTTCCAGGTTGCGGGAGTTGTCACCTGTTGTATATTATTTACTTTTCCGCACTAGGATAGACCCAAGGAGGAGGGCACAAGTAACCGGGTTCTGGAGTTCAGTGGGAGACCAACTCGAGGAGTCGAGTCCGGGTCTCCTAACTCCAGAATTGGTAGGGTTGCTTGCCGCTCTCGTAGGGGTCTAGGGGTGTGGGTTTGGCTATTCATAACGACCGTGGAATCCGTGTTTTATACTGGCTCGTATTGAAAACACGGACGTCCTAGTATATCCAATATTTCATATGATTCTTCTGCTGCGATATCTGTGATGAGATCATGTGATGTTTCTGTGATGGATATAGTATATAGTATATATGATATATTATATAGACGTTACTTATGTTTTACACCCGCGCTAGCCCTGCCCTGCTCTGCCGTTAGTTACCTAACCTAACGGTGCACGAGGGGACATCAAGGCGAATGCGGATGGCATAAGTGTACGTCATATCTATCTGTGATGTTTAGGTACTTAAATGATGGGACTTCATTAATGTGATTAATGAAATAAAAGAAACCTAAGATGTTGTAGAATCGAATTACAAAATAAAACAGGTAGCTACAGTTCTTGCTTTGCACAGCGGTATATGTGATATATCCTGCACCTCATCCGACGAGGAAAGGACCGAGATCCCTTCACCGGGAGTGACTCCTTTAGCAATAACTGGCAGATGCTACACACTCGGTTTGTCTTTTGATTGCTTTTAAGTGTTTTGCTTTGCACAGTGATATATATGATATATCCCGCACCTCATTCGACGAGGAAAGGACCGACGATCCCTTCACCGGGAGTGACTCCTTTAGCAAAACTAGAAAAGCCTCAAAAGCACTCCATTTCAAAATTCATTCGATCCTACAACGATATCAAGTTCATTACGCAATAGGTTTTCAGAAAAACCTGTCGTAGCCCTCCGTCATTTCAGATAAGTACTAGTTAGTATTCGTGCTACGTTTGTTGACTATGTTAAGGCGTAGTGTGCGGTAGCTAACTATTGGTTATCTGTATTAGCATATGATGCGATTGGATTAGGGTAGTCGTGCGACTTTGTTGACTATGTTAAGGGTCGTGCGGGTGGGTTTAATTCAATCGGGAAATGACGGGTTGAACTTGACTAGCACTTATGATTTGTTGACTATGTTAAGGTCATATAGCTGCTAGGGGCAAAATATTATCGGGAATTTCAAGTGTTGAAATTTGCAATGAGATTGCATACCTTCTATGAGATAGTTAGATCCCGATACCCGCTGCGAGTAAGAGTTACTCCTGGGAGAGTTTTATACATTACAATTAGCCGATCAAGTAGGTGTCTAGAAAGGTGTTAACGAGGTTACGCCTCTGGGAAAACGAGGTTTACATTAATTAGGTTCGTGCGAAAGCACGGGGGACCTCCCTCAAAGTACCGACACTGGCCTGGCTGAAAGATTGGCGAACTTGTAGTGTGTAATTAATCCCGGCTAGTCTTTCCTTTTAGGGTTTGAAGGAAGATTTGATAAAAAGCAGTGGGAGCCATCCTGATTAGATAAAATAATAACCAATCTATTCTTGACAGAGCGCACGCTGAGTGTTTTCTTCTCTCTCTCTCCTGGTAGCGACCATATCACGCCTTAATCAAGATAATAATACGGAATATTGACCGAACCCGCTTGTTATACTGAGCTGGGGAACGTTGGTCCCACTCCAACTTATAATTGTTATAAGACAGAGCAGGAAATTGGGGATTACCAGAATTCCTGTGCCGCCCAAACGAAGAGAGTGCATGCTGATGCATCATCTTCGGGTGTGTTCATTATACAGAACTGTTTCTCAGTATCCTTTACGTCCTGGGTATGTGATACCAGATCAGGATCCCAGATATGTAATCTGTTACATAGGGCTACAGAAAGGTAGAGAACTGAGAACGGGTGATAAGTTTCATGAGGCAGAAAACGGGGCAAGTGTTGCAGCCAAGTCTGTCGGTCACTGTCACCCTGTATTACAATACATTGATTCTGAACGAATGTTGTTAGATACCGAACCTGATATACAAAATCATATCAGTCTCTTTATCTGAAAAGAAAGGATATAATTTTGTATTGTTGGATAATGTTTTGAACATTTCCTATATCAAAGGTTGATCGGTTCAGGCACGTTATCTAAAAGCATTAATGTTCTAAATCAAACTACAGTTCTTAATATACGGAACACACACGAGAGGAATAGTTCAGAAATGAACGAATTCTTCTTGAGGTATTGTAGACTAGGTCAGATCAATGCGACCCGACTTGCTAGAGTTACAAATAGATGTATATTTAAATCAGTTTGAATTTACATCTTCTGAAACTCGCCAGTCATGTCACAAAGATAAGATGACCATAGCTCCGTTTACTGAAACAGAGAAAGAGTTAGTAAACTCTTGGGATGATACATGTTGATGTATGTAAGGTCCCCTGTCTACACCTGCCAAGACTGGTTCTTTATACTTCATTATATTCTCTGATAATCTCTCAAGATTCAGACATATGTTCCTGTTGAAACACAAGTCCGAACCTTTTGAGATATTCACGGAATATAAGTTAGAAGTAGAGAACCAGAATACGGGTATAAGTATTATGTCCTATGATGAGATCAAGGAGGAGAATACTTGAGCACGAAAATCCTGGATTATTCCAAAGGAGAATGAGATTCTCTCTCAGCATTACTCCTCCGCATACACCATAGCACGATGGTATATCGGGGAGGAGCAATCACACCCTATGTGATAAGGTGTGTTCTATGATGAGTAATACTGAGTTACCTTTTTCCTTTTGGGTGTTATGCACTTGAGAAGCTGCATACCTATTGAATAGGGTTCGAATCAAATTAGTTGCCTACCATTTCATATGTGATGTGGAAAGGGAAGAGCCTATGTCTTAAGTTAGTTAAGATTTAGGGTTGTCCGGCCTATGTCTAAAAGCAAAATCCGGACAAGCTCGAGGCAAGGTCTGTTATGTAGAACTGGAAGTGTTCCAGCTATACGAACTACAGCAGATGATTTGATAGAACCAAGGGATTCAGTAGATACCAACGAACCTCAGCCTCTCCGCCGATCTAGTAGGGTTCCTCACCCACCTGAGAGATACTTCTGTTTCTCTATGACAGTGGGAGCGAGGATTGCATCATGAGATGATGACCCAACTAGCTTCGAGCTGGCCATCAGGAGTAAGACTCTGTAAGAATGGCTGGATGTTTAGCGATCTGAGATGGAATCCTTATACACCAACAAAGTATGGACTTATGGTTGCAATATCTGAAGGGTTAAATCCCCATCAGGAGCAAGTATATCTTGAGAAGATTACTTGGTGTACATGGAAAGGTTGAGACTTTCGAAGCTAGACTTGTTAAAGGTTTTCATCATCAACCAGGCGTGGATAATGATGAAACCTTTTCAAGTAGCTATGCTTAAGTCCATCCAGATCCTACTTACCACGGCTACATACCATGACTACGATATCTGGTGGTTGGGTGTCATGACAGCTTTTCTAAATGATGTTTTAGAAGAGAACGTCTATAAGTACACAGCCAGAGGGCTTCGTAGACAGTGGGAGCAGCGGAAACGTGTGCAAGATGCTTTATAAGATAAAGCAGGCATCGCGGAGTTGGAACGTCTGTTTTGATGAAGTAGTCAAAGAGTTTGACATCATCAAAATGGTAGATGAACCTTGTATAAACAAAAAGGTAGTAGAGAGTATGGTGGTGATCCTCGTAGAGTACGTGGATGACATACTTTTGATAGGGAAGGAGTTTCCTATGCTACGCTCGATCAATCTCCGCTTATCACTATGATTCTCCACATAGGATTAAAGTGATACCTACTAAATCCTGGATTTTGGATCTATGAGATAGATCTAAATGGATGTTAGGATACTCACTAATTGTAGTGAGACGGTATCAACCGATCCTGAGGAGAATCACTGGAATGGTTCCAGGGTGATAAAGACGACTGAGTGTCAGTCACAGGCATTGTCTTTACCCTCAGTAAAGGGACGGTATGTTGGAAGAGTTCCAAGCTAGATACCGTGACATACTAGACGATAAAGGCACGATACATCGCTACTTAAGATGCTACCAAAGAGGCTGTTTGGGTGTATATTGGTTCATGAGATGAACTATGTTCCTACCATTGTGTGACAATGGAGTTGTGGCTTATGCCAAGGAACGCCGGTCCCATCAGTGATCCAGACTTATTCTAAGGCAGCATCGCCTGATCATGGAGATGGTTGATCTCCAGGTTGATCGAGGTTTGGAGAGTAGACTCAGAGGACAACACAGCGGATCCACTCACAAAGGCCTGTTCCCAGAGAGAGACACATTTATGGGATGGTTGAGTATGAGATACTTCAAACCACTGCTACAGATGGCCCTAGTGCAAGTGGGAGATTGTTAGTTATATGTATGCCCTAGAGGCCATTACTATACATAGGATGTATATTGTAGTGGATGCTGGGACGTATATAGGGAGGACTTTCTCGCTCGACATGATAGTATGCTATCTGGTTAATCTTTACCTTAACGTGTATACTGTTTGTCTCTCTGTTACATGTTGGTAAAGCCCTTAGGATCTGTACTTGACTACCTGGACTATGATGCGGATCATACTAGTGGGGACATGGTAGTCTATAAGTACATCCTTCAAAGTCCCTAGTCGAGGGTGTATCGAGACGGGGCATCGATATACCAGAGTAGACTAGCGTATACCTTCTCGACCCATACAGATGGGCGATGGATGATCCCATATCCATCGGTGTTTGACATCAGAGATGATATACGGGTGCTCAGTAGAGACTGGGTACACTGGACGGACTCGCCGAGAACTCCCAGATGGTATTATACCTCACGTCAGATGGCAGTTCTCTGGTGACACTGGTACAGAGTAGTCTGTTGACCCGAGATCGTCATAGAGTCTTGTGTGGTTCCCACTGTGCTTTGATTTCCATCTTACCACGTCCAAGAGGGCGTGCAAAACGGTGGTTTTTGGGTACAGTCCCGAGTCACATGGAGGCAATGAGCGATAGGAGGGGATTCGTCTCTCCCGGTATATGGGGGTTGATGTTGCACTGTGTTCGATCGGCTATAACAGGAAGTCCCTGGCCAGGGCTGCTCAGAGAATTGCTGGTAAGTGTTACCAGTAGTTTCTCGACCCGTTATGAGCCTCATATCGACACGACTTATTGAGCTATTGGGGTCTGACGTTTACCACCCCTAGGCGAGATATGCGACATATCAGACGATCAGACCGGACTGTACGGTAGTGTTACTGGTCGGATTCACTGGAGTGTGAGCGGGCTTGCTCGTCGATCTTCAGATCGCTCAATACCCGGGTGGCCGTTACGTTTAGCAGACCGCTTGCGGCTTGTGGGTGTTTGATATGATCATCACCTGCTGCCGGCGTATTGACGAGTCTTTAGAGTCCTACACAGAGGTTTCCTGGCTCAAGCGAAACGAAATAGGAGCGCATATGAGATATGTGCGGGACCGAGAATAATGCGTGTATGTGATACCGTATTCTATTCTCGCGATAAATATATCGAATGGTTGTATGCGATATAACCTAGTTATCGATTCAAGCGTTGATTCGATAAGCCGATATATTAGATACCAGTCGGTTATGTGCGCATGACCGGATCATTGAATCAAGTGTTGATTTAATGATTTAATGCATATTTATATATTTGATATATTGCTTTGCATCAACTAGTATCGGTTTACTTAAGATGGATTTTCTCGCTCGGGTGTGCACATTACATATGCGATATAATTTTGTGCACTTGATTGTATCATGTTTGATGATACAAGTTTACTTGGTTAAAGTGCAAAGAATAAACCATGGTTAAAAGAATGGTTAGGGTTTTATTTTCCATTACTTATTTATTCATTTATTTATTTGTTTATTCACTTTGGAAAATAAAAAGAAAAGAGAAAAGAATGGTTGCTAGATTTGGACTTTAGTTGAAGCTTCATGAAGCTTTGTTCAAGTCAACCATCCTTATCTCATCCTTAACCCTAACCATTCCCACTAACCATGATTCATTCTCTACACTTAACTCTAGTTAGAATTATGATAAGAATTTATTTTCTTTTCTTTTTCTATTAACTTATCATAATATCTTTCTTCTTCTTCTTCATGCTTCAAGTGAAGAAAAGCAAAGTCCATCAATGGTGATTGTTGGATATGAGTGAGAAATCCAATTCTAAAGTTAACCCAATTCCTATTTCTTCATCCTCTACCTCTTGCCAAGTAGTAGAGTGTGTTTCCTTCACAAGATTTTAGGGTTTGGTGAAGGTGGAGCTTGATTCATCGATGCCTCGACGTAGATCATCTTCGGCATGGACATCGACGACCTAGCTTGCCCATTCTCCGACGAAGCCGATCCTAGACCCCGGATTTGATTTGGACAGCGGAGAGGACCTCGTTGCGGAGCTATGGAGGTGGAGCACCGGATCTACAAAGGTTGTATTTCCGTATTTTATTTAGTTAACTGTTAACTAGTTCTTTTCGCCTAGACATCTAGTTATCGATCCGTACTTTAGGGTTTGTAGGCACCATAATTTTTGAAATTGCCATGGTTGATGGCTTGGGAGACCTCACTTGAGTGCCTAGGAACCATAATTTTATCACGCCTAGAGCGATTATTATATATTGCTATATATATACTAGTAGATGTTGTATATGTTTTACACCCGCACGAGTCCAGTCTCCACTCTGTCGTTAGTTAGGTAACCTAACGGGTGATGACGGGACCCAGTGGCGAATGCGGATAGCATATACGTACATCATATTTTCGTTCTTTTGTGGTGTGATTAATTGATGGGACGACATTGATTCGGATCAATGCAAGCTAAACAAATCTATTCTGATGTTCTTGGAGCATTTTTCAAAAAGATGTTATTGCATGGACATTCTCTTTTGTTTTGCATAGTGGTATTCAGTTATGAATATCCAGCACCTAAGTCGACGAGGCAAGGGCCGAGATCCCTTCACCGGAAGTGACCCCTTGGACAGAAGTTTACATCAGGATAATAACTTCATTATAGCCGATTGCCTTTTTGCTTTGTATCGTGGTATTCAGTTGGAATATCCTGCACCTCATTCTACGGGGAAAGAGCCGAGATCCCTTCATCGGGAGTGACCTCTTTAGCAAAGGTTTTTGCCACTATATTTTTATAAAAAGCTATCCGGTTCCTTCAACAATATCAAGTTCATTCCGTTAAAGGTTTTTCGCCAAAAACCAGCCGTAGCCCTCCGTCATTTCTTACAAGTATTACTTAGTATTCGTGATGCGTTTGTTGACTGTGTCAAGGCGTAGTGTGCGGTAGCTAAGTAGTGATTGTTTGTGGCATACTAATGCGATTGGTTAGGACAGTCGTGCGGCCTTGTTGACTGTGTCAAGGGCTCATACGGGTGGGTTTAATGCAATCCAGGATAATGACGGGTTGAACTTGACTAGGACTCTTTGATTTGTTGACTGTGTCAAGGTCACTTAGGTCCCAGGGGTAAAAAAAAATCGCATCGGGAGTTTCTAAAGAAACTAAAACTTGCTAGATATGCGCATACCTTCTGGAGTGTGATAACGTGAGTGGATTCCATCATGTTATCATGCGATGATAGTTGGATCCCGATTCCCACTGATGAGTTGGTTTACTCCTCGGGTGATCCCGACTAATTCTTTTTTCAGGTTTGGAGGAGAATTTGAGGTTACAGTGGGAGGTTTCCTGATTGGATAAATTGGTAACCATTCTGATCTAGGTTAGAGTGCACGCAGAGTGTTTCTTTTCTCTCTCTTTGGCAGCGACCATGACCCGACCCTTGACTATGACTCAGTGACCAAGTTAACTGAACCTTCTTAAAATACTGGGTTTTGGATTGTCAGAGTTGCATACCTCATTGCCACTCCTACTTTTACCCTTTTCTCCAGAACACCCCATATTACTACGAACATCCACTTCCATTGGAAAAAGCCATCATATGGTTATATACGAACTCGAAGGAACTTGTTCTAGATTTGAGGATGGTTTCTGGTTCTGGAGAAAATGAATAGGACTATTCAGTTGTCTTTTCCTTTTACCATCTCTCAGGTTGCATGTGCTCCTTGGATTAGGACGGTACACCTATTATGCTAATTGGATAGTCTTCTTCCAAACCATAGGCAGATGCCGAACGGTGGGGAATGAAGAAAACCAATTAGCCTAAAAGGTGTGCAGAAGGTATTATGTAAAGACAAATAAAGGGATTAGTAAGAGGGCAAAGTAAATTGCGACTGCTATCATTCACGATCAAACCAAGTATTTCATCGCCACTTCTACTTCACCTTTGTATTTCTCCAGGACACTCCGTATCACTACGAAGATCCACAGTTTATTAGATACTCCATCGTATGGTTACATACGAACTCGAAGGAACTTGTTCCAGTTCGGGGATGGATTCTGGTTCAGGAGAAATAGGAATAAGGTTTTATTTAGTTGTCTTTTATCTTCACCTTCTTTCAGGTTACAAGTACTCCTAGGATTAGGAGAGTACACCCATTATGCTTATTGGATAGTCTTCTTCCAAACCATAGGCTGGTGCCGAATGGTAGGTGATTGAATGATTCTCGGTGTGTCGGTAGAAAATGTATAGAAATCACAACCAAAGAAATTTTTGACCGCAATCAATAACGGTGTCAATGTAGCACGTTAGTGAATACGGATCGTCCACAGGGAAAGTGTGATCCGATCGTAATTGAATTAGATGAATTGAAAATTAAAGAGAAAAGAAAAGAGAATTCAATTCAAGATTTTAAAAGTGAATTTCAAGAATTATCTAGATCTAAATCAAGAAAACTCAAAATCAAGAATCAAGAATAGATGATATCCAATCGAATTAGGTTTCAAGAATTGAAATGAGGCTCGTAGGAATCGATCGAATCTATAGACGTGATGAAAACTATTGATTACGTTTTCTTATCCATTAATGATTTGATACTAGATCGATGACGATCAACGAGAATTAGGGATTTCTTGCGGAAACTAGGGTTTCATCATCTATCCTTTGTCCTTTCATTGATTTCATTCATATTCGAGCCTCTAGTAAATTCAAGAATCGATCATGGATCACTAATTAAGAGCGAACACAATCAAGAAAGCATCGCTCGAAACTAGGTTGTCGATTCTTCAATTTACAAGAGTTTACAAAACTCATAGGACTTAAGAATCGTTTCAAGATTTGTATAATCATCTTCTATTGATTCTCTCGACTCCTTCACGAGCGGAGTTTTACTCAAACATCATATCAAAGAACACAATCAAGAATCGAGATCTAATCATGATGCAAGAATGTAAAGAAACCAAGATAAAGAATTTCACCTTTTATTTATCAACAATTTTGTTACAATTCTCTCAAGATCTACAATGAGGAAAGAACTTGATCGTTGATTTGGCTTCACTCGTCTTCGAGAGTCGCGGATCGTCTTCGATCACTTGCTCGATTGAAGATCGGCTTCGCTCCTAAAAGGTTGAAAGCTTCTTCCTTGAATTGTACTCGGAGATCTTGAATTTGGATTTGGTGATTGGATTAGGGTTAGGGTTACAAGTTGTGTCACTCAACTTGTGTTGGGAATTGGATAACAATAACCTTGAGAGTGAAGCCTTAGGGTCCCTTTTATAGCCTTAATTAAGATTAGCTTCCTTTAGAAGCTAGGTTTAGTTTAGCTTCCCTTGTAAGCTTGGTAGTTAGGTAGAAGGTTCTAGAGTTAGTTAGTTAGGGTTAGCTTCCTTCATAAGCTTGGAGGTTAGGGAGAAGCTTCTAGGCTTAAGTAGTTATGTGGCTTGCTTTGGAAGCTTGAGGGTGTTTAGCTTGAACAATAAGCCTTTTTGTTCTGACAGAAACTTCTAGAGTTCTCTGGAAATTGGAGTGGCTTGAATGAGTGTACACCTTTAAATAAGAAACTTGAAGCATTGAACTGCTGACGTGACCATGACGTGGCCGCGGATCCACCGCGCAAAGGGGGCTCTGGCCGCTGATCCGCGGCGCTTTGAGTGCCTTGTTGCTTGGAATTTCCATGGTAACTCTTATGCTGACTTTGGGGTTATTTTCTGATGTGTTGAATCTTATAATTCTTTCTTGATCACTGCCAGATCACATGTCTTGGACTTGGCGTATTTTTATCAGCACTTTCGACAGTTTCGGCTCTTTTCCTGGAATTTCCTGCACAGATTCTCGAGACAAGTATTGCGCTATACAAAGATTATGCGATGCAATGATAAACACTCAATTTCCATCAAAATGTCGGTTATAATATATAACTCATGTAATTTAGTATTTTACGGATGTTTTGCTAATATGTGCTATACTTATACCGAACACCTATAGATGAGTGCAAATGGTAGGGAAATTGATGTGTTAAAAATGCAATATTTTCGACTAATCAAATTCCCCCAAACTTAGTTTTGGTCGTCTCGAGCGAACTGTTTTATTAAAAAGAGAAGGAGAAAATAAAGAAAGAGAAAAAACTAACTAGCACACTTTCGTAGGCAACACGATTGCACTCGGCACGTGCAATAAACCTTTAAACCTCTAGATGTCCCTAGTAGGAGGAGTGTTGTCTCCTGAGGGTTTTCAGTGGATTGCACCCAAAAAATCCAATAATAAAAGGAAGTCCGTGAAAGTTACATATAAAGATAAGAATTATAAAAGAAAGACTTTGAAAATTAGAGTTTCCAACTATACTAGCTTTTCGGTTGTCATGAGCCCTATCTTAATAGTCATGAAAAGATGTCAGAAATCACATCATCCTTCAATAAAACATCGTCTTTATTCTTCATTCCTATCTTTCTTCCAAACATCGATCATATAACCATACGTGTGTGTAATAGACATCCCTACACTCGTAGAATTCAATTCAAGCTATCATACTCTTGTCCATCTGCCTCAGTACTTTTTAATTTGATGAATATTTAGATGAAGTTGCTCACACATTTTTCATGCAACCGTTAATACTTCTTGAGGTACTAACCGACCGATTACTCATGTGCTTGCTTATTATGTGTATTCCTCGTCTTGCACCACCTAAGACTTAGCAGTGACTCGCAGACCAGTTGGTCTAAGGCACTAGATGATGAAGCACCCTCGCTATATTTTTTTTTGCTGCCTTGGCGATAACAAAACCAGTGTTCATTTTTCTTCACCTTTTTATATTTTTTTAAATTTTTATTTCCTTTATACTTTGGCTTTTAGACAAGAGCATTTCAAGGTATCCTCTACTATCCCGAGTTTCAAGACGTGTGTAAGTGCGTATAGTAGGGTATCAACGTTCAAATGTTTGGCTTGCAGAATAGGAACTATTTTTCAGACTTATTTTTATCCTCAGATTAGTGACATCTTTCATCTTACTAACCCATGGGACAACGGCTCATAACTACTTATTACTAGTTCGTTTAAGAAAACTTCTAATATTCTAGGTTTTCTTAAATTTTTCCAATCTTTTGGATGTAATTTTTCACTATCTAATCTTTTATTATCTTATTTATGTACAAAAATTTTATTTTATTTTTTTTTGAAAATTTTTAAATTTTTATAGATTTTCAAATGTTTTGTGCTTATGCAAAGTATGATGCAAATGATGCATAAATAAGCACAAACCTCCTCCAAACTTGTTTTCAGCAGTGTCCTCATTGTTGTCTTCTGCTAAAACTCAAAAACCTATAAGCCTGGGAGGAAATTTATTAACGGGGGCAATATATATTAAAGTGAAAATCCTCCCCCAAACTTATTTTTGGCTCATCATTTTCAGAAAAATTTTCTTTTCAGGAGCCAGATTATACCCCCCCAAAGTTGAGTTAAACAATGTTAAGCTTTGAAAATCACAAGAGGGGGTCAAAAATTATTGGTCGATGCCAAGCTTTGCAAAGACCGAAGGTCAACACCAACCATTGGAAAATTTTATCAATGTAGTACTCAGGTTGGTGGAAGAACAAGTTGAATGGAGCTAAAAAGAAGTGGGGAAAAGGTAAGTGGTGGAATAGATTGTGTTTGCGTCTCGTTTTGGAGAGACGACTCAGTGTATGTGATGGATTACTCGCATTCTTTTTACAGTTCAGAAGAAGGGGTGGAGGTTCAATTTCTTTGTTTTGTTGTGGATTCATTTGAACACCCGTGTCTTTCAAAAATGCAAGTTCTTCAGCGAAGATTTCCTCAAAGGTCTCATCAATTCCCATCACAAAGTGCGGGGTGATCTTCAGAATCCAAAAATGGTTCATAATCAGTGTTAGTTGTTGACCCGGACAACTCGGTGGAAGAGTCCGTATGTGTATGATACATAGTTGGGTCAAACAACAACATATGAAAAGAGTCTAGATCAGTATCATGAGGATCGTCAAATTCACTGCTGTCGACATCCATTAAGTCGACAGAACAGACCTGAGCAGTAGGTTCAGAGGGTACACTTCCCAACTTGTAAATGTTCAGCTCAATTGACCTATTCCCGAAGGATAGGGTCATAGAACCATTACGACAGTTGATGATAGCATTGGAAGTGGCCAAAAAGGGGCGACCTAAAATCACCGGAATTTGATTCCGTGGGTTTGCTACATGCTGTGTATCAAGTACAATAAAGTCCACAGGGAATACAAATTCCCCGATTTTTATCAACACATTCTCCAGTTCACCCCTAGGTTTGGTGATTGATCGGTCGGCCATCTGGAGAGTTATGTTCGAGGGCTTTAACACTCCGATACCTAGTTGCTCATAGACTGAATATGGAAGCAAGTTAACACTAGTGCCTAGGTCAAGTAAAGCACGGTTGATGTGTTTCTCCCCGATAGAAATGGAAATAGTAGGATAGCCAGGATCCTTACGTTTTCTCGGTAATTGTTGGGGGAAAGCTGTGTCTACAGTTTTTGACATAAAAATCTTCTTGGGCACTTGAGTCTTCCTCTTTCTAGTGCACAAGTCCTTAAGAGTTTTCGCATAAGCGGGGACTTGTTGGATTGCTTCTAGAAGAGGGATGTTGATGTTAACCTGTTTCAAGATTTCAGTGATCTTCTTCATTTGTGGACTTGGTCTGTTTCCCCTTAACCGATTCGGGTAAGGAGCTTGAGCAATAAGGTCGGGGTCCAACATTGGAGAAGATCGTGTGGGTGGAAACGATCTAAGAATAGGAGTGGGGATCGTTTTTGGTGTGGGCTGAGGTGTCGAGCCTTGGGGAAAACGGAGAATAGGCTCGAAAGAAAATGGTGGGGTAGACGAACTGGGGTCAGAATTAGAAGTAGAAGTGGAAGGAAAGGTCTCAGCCGGGGTGTTATTGATAGACTTTTCATGATCATCAATCTCTTCCCCGACGCGATTGTCAAGTACTCTTCCAGATCTCAACGTGGTGATAGCATTCACATGATGTGAATAGCCAGGATTGGGTAAAGGTTGAGCTGGAAGTTTCCCTTTCTCTCTTGCACTCATTTTGGCTTTTAATTGTGCAATTTGTTCTTCCATCGATTTTATAGTCTCGCTTTGGGACGCAGAGTTTTTCTCAATTTTATCGACGGAAGACTGAAGATTTGCCGTAACTTGCATGAAATTTGTCAAGAGCAAATTCATTGTTTGAGCGAGTGAAGAGGATTCATCAGTACCGGTCGACTGCAAAGAATTATTCGGTGCGGGTGTGTTAACTGGATTTTGAAAGTTTTGTGATTGGAAGGGGTGCTAACTCAATTGAAGTGGTTGCTATTGTGGTGGAGGAGCCCTTTGGAAATTGTTTTGATTTGGAACCGTGTTTTAAGTTTATGATTGGTTCCAAGCAAAGTTAGGGTGATTCCTCCAACCCTGATTATATGTGGAAGAAAATGAATCATTTCTAGGTCGTTGTTGGAAAGCAGAATTGATATGCTCATGACCTTGAAACGGAGAATTTAGTTGGCATTCTTTCGTCAAATGAGAAGGATCAGAACAGCATCCACATACAGTTTTGGAGAGTGACATTTGATTTAGGGCGGCGGCTAAAAATTTATTTTCCATAGTCTCGAGTTTCTTTTGCATCGCTGACATTTCAGCTCTAACTCCTATGGAAACATCAAACTGGTTATTGCCACCCCTAGACGATTGACTCACACCCTCCCACTGTAAAGATTTTTCAGCGAAATCTTCTAAGAATTTCCAAGCTTCACCATCATCTTTAGTCATGAAGGTGCCTTGACACATGGATTCAAGGGTCTGTTTTGTGGTAGGATTAATGCCCTCATAAATGATTCTGCATAGATCCCATCTGGGGATTCCATGATGTGGATATTGAACCAACAGATCCTTGAAGCATTCAAGACACTTTGAAAATGGTTTATTTGGAAGCTGGGTGAATTGATTTATTTTGCTACAGACTCGAGCTGTTTTATGATTGGGGTAGAATTTCTTTAGGAATGCTTTTACGAATTCTTCCCAATTTGAAATGGAATGTGCGGTTGTGTTATAAAGCCACTTCTCGGGTATATCGCACAAGGTAAATGGGAGAAGACGGAGACGCATAGCAACCACAGAAAGCTATGAAGTACCCATCATTGCACATACATTTTCAAATTTTGTAATAAAGACATATGCGTCTTCAGACGCGAGACCGTGATATTTGGATAGAAGATTGATGTATTGGGGTTTTATTTCAAAATTATCCCCGTTGGCTGGTGGAATGGTGAGACAGGTCGAAAGAGGACCTCGCATAGGATAACATCTCTCTTGGAGAGAGATGCGGGGTGGATTCTGCGCACCTGCGGACGGCGGCAGAGTAGTGGTAAAGAAGTTAGATGGAGAACCGTACATCGAAGTGGGTGTAGTGGTGGGTAAAGAAGAAGTAAATGTAGAAATACCGACTTCAGAGTCGATAGGGGGAACGCGGACAAGACGGGCACTAGAATTCCGTGTCCAGCCTATCTTGCACTAAAGGGTTTAGTACAAGTGGCAGCGTTAAGATAATTAGGGGAAAGAATGAAGTGGTGTTTGTTTTGAAAAAGATACGGATTTTTTTGAAAAAATGATGCAAATCACAACAATGCACACACAACCCTAAAATCTAGTGGTCACCTAGGTCAAGTCTTTAGACCGCTCCTAACTACCAGAAGACAAATCGCAGGATCAATCCTCTACTGCCTCTTTGTCCCTCCTGTGGCCAGATAAGTGCCAGGTAAGTGGGAAGTTCTCCACTACATAAGTAGTGGGCCTAATTAAGTAACCACTTGCCTTAGACACACTTGCCTTAGACACCATAAAAGAAACGCGGATAAGCAATAGATTACCCACGACCTTCTCATGTCCTAAGTGAGCGCGACGGTCCTTAGAGTCATGTCTAGATTTCTTTTAGTTAATGAGGGTAATGCGGATGCAGTTTTTGTGATTTTCGGGGCTTAGGAAGGGTAATGAACTCCCCACCTAATCTGAATTTGGTCTTTGCCCCTTAACTTCCGTATTAAAAATGAAAACAACCAAGATCAAACACGCACAATTTTTTCTTTTTGCGGCGCTGCGAATTTTGGCAAAGAAACCTGCAAAAAATGGTTATTGGAGCAGATGAGGAAGGAGATAAGAAAGTGAGGGAGTTACTGAGCAATTTCCGTACAGCGAAGCTACAGAGCGCCGCGGATCTGCCGCGATTGAGCTCTAATGCCGCGGAAACGCGGTCAAGGTGTTTGATCACTGCACAAAAATTTCGAGAACCGCTTCTGTTCACCTCCTGAGCTCTCTGGAATATTCAAAATATTTTTCCTCAAGCTCCACAGAATCCAGATGTCCTTGCAACAAATTACAACGAATCGTTTAGTGTTTGCGCGAATTTAGATCTAAAAATTTTGATGGAATAAATTTTTCAACTCAAATTTCAAAAACGAACAAATTAGTACACTAACCCCGGCAACGGCGCCATTTGATTGAATGATTCTCGGTGTGTCGGTAGAAAATATATAGAAATCACAACCAAAGAAATTTTTGACCGCAATCAATAACGGTGTCGATGTAGTGCGTTAGTGAATACATATCGTTCGCAGGGAAAGTGTGATCCGATCGTAATTGAATTAGATGAATTGAAAATTAAAGAGAAAAGAACAGAGAATTCAATTCAAGATTTTTAAAGTGAATTTCAAGAATTATCTAGATCTAAATCAAGAAAACTCAAAATCAAGAATCAAGAATTGATGATATCCAATCGAATTAGGTTTCAAGAATTGAAATGAGGCTCGTAGGAATCGATCGAATCTATAGACATGATGAAAACTATTGATTACGTTTTCTTATCCATTAATGATTTGATACTAGATCGATGACGATCAACGAGAATTAGGGATATCTTGCGGTAACTAGGGTTTCATCATCTATCCCTTGTCCTTTCGTTGATTTCATTCACATTCTAGCCTCTAGTAAATTCAAGAATCGATCGTGGATCACTAATTAAGAGCGAACACAATCAAGAAAGCATCGCTCGAAATTAGGTTGTCGATTCTTCAATTTACAAGAGTTTACAAAACTCATAGAACTTAAGAATCGTTTCAAGATTTGTATCATCATCATCATCTATTGATTCGCTCGACTCCTTCACGAGCGGAGTTTTACTCAAACATCATATCAAAGAACATAATCAAGAATTGAGATCTAATCATGATGCAAGAATGTAAAGAAAGCAAGATAAAGAATTTCACCTTTTATTTATCAACAATTTTGTTACAATTCTCTCAAGATCTACAATGAGGAAAGAACTTGATCGTCAATTTGGCTTCGCTCGTCTTCGTGAGTCGCGGATCGTCTTGGATCACTTGCTCGATTGAAGATTGGCTTCGCTCCTAAAAGGTTGAAGGCTTCTTGCTTGAATTGTACTCGGAGATCTTGAATTTGGCTTTGTTGATTGGATTAGGGTTAGGGTTACAAGTTGTGTCACTCAACTTGTGTTGGGAATTTGAGAACAACAACTTTGAGAGTGAAGCCTTAGGGTCCCTTTTATAGCCTTATTTAGGATTAGCTTCCTTTAGAAGCTAGGTTTAGTTTAGCTTCCCTTGTAAGCTTGGTAGTTAGGTAGAAGGTTCTAGAGTTACTTAGTTAGGGTTAGCTTCCTTCATAAGCTTGGAGGTTAGAGAGAAGCTTCTAGGCTTAGCTAGTTATGTGGCTTGCTTTGGAAGCTTGAGGGTGTTTAACTTGAACAATAAGCCTTTCTGTTCTGACAGAAACTTCTAGAGTTCTCTGGAAATTGGAGTGGCTTGAATGAGTGTACACCTTTAAATAAGAAACCTGAAGCATTGAACTGCTGACATCACCATGACGTAGCCGCGGATCCGCCGCGCAAAGGGGGCTCTGGCCACGGATACGCGGCGCTTTGAGTGCCTTGTTGCTTGGAATTTCCATGGTAACTCTTATGCTGACTTTGAGGTTATTTTCTGATGTGTTGAATCTTATAATTCTTTTTTGATCACTGCCAGATCACAGGTTTTGGACTTGGCGTATTTTTATCAACACTTTCGACAGTTTCTGCTCTTTTCCTGGAATTTCCTGCACAGATTCTCAAGACAAGTGTTGCGCTATACAAAGATTATGCGATTCAATGATAAACACTCAATTTCCCTCAAAATGTCGGTTATAATATATAACTCATGTAATTTGGTATTTTATGGATGTTTTACTAATATGTGCTATACTTATACCGAACACCTATAGATGAGTGCAAATGGTAGGGAAATTTATGTGTTAAAAATGCAATATTTTCGACTGATCGGTAGGGAAGGAAGAAAACCATTTAGCCTAAGAGGGTGTACAGAAGGTAATGACTAAAGACATATAAAGGGATTTGGAGAGATGGCAAAGAAATATACGATTATAGTTATGAATCTGATAATGGAAGATGCATTACTAGGAATATCCGGATACCCCTTCGAAACATTTATATGTTTCTGTTTCACTGTGTATTCTTAAAAGAAAACTGATTTCCCAATTAGCCCTTGCTCCAGGGTATGTATTTATCAGGTTTGATTCTCACATCGGTATGGTTTTATAGATGATGAGTGGGAGTAAGTTATTAGGAATTGGGTGATCATCCTCATTATATCGGGATTTGTTATAATTGGTGATATTTGAGGAAATCACCTCGGTTGTTTGCCGGACGGCAAATATTTGGTTTTGAATATCCGTTATAATGCACCAATTTCAAATTGATATATCTGTACGTTTATTTTTATAAAGTGAGATATAACTTTTTGAAATTATGTCTATGCCATTTACCTATATCAGTGGGTGGTTAGGTAAGGAGCACTATATAGCGGTGTAATTCTTCTTAACCATAAGTACAGTTTTCAACCTGCGACACACAGGGAAGGAGTTATTAGACTCAGGGGACTTATACAGAGTATTGTATATTGTCCAGTGTTCATAAGGACAGAGGGGTTGGTACTCGTACTATATTCTGTTTACTTATGACTTCTCTAGTTCTTAGACATGTGTTTCGTAGAAATGCAAGGTCCAAGTTTTGAGAAGTTATAGGTATAAGAATAAAGTAGAGAACCTGGCGTTGCAAGTATCAGGATTCTTCAAGGTGATCGAATATGTAGATACTTGTGTATGGTATTCAGTTAATTGTAATGATTAAGAGAACTTGCTTCTCTTTCAGGTTACTCATAATTGGAAGCACTCCTAAGTTGAGTAATGCTGATCGGCCTCTCTCCATTTAGTTGACATGCACTGGAGACAGCTGCATAATTTGAATCTGGTTCCAATTAAATCAGTGCCTCTTTTTCTATATTGGATATAGAATAGTTCATATCTTAACATTGTTAAGGTACGGGGAGTTTTTCGGCTTATGCTTAAAATCATATTCTGGATAACTCAAGGCACGTTTCTGTAATAGCAGTTTGTGGGTTGACCCGGGCTATGACGAGGGTTGACTTTCTACCATCTGGAAAATCAATAGTGATATTGGTCTTGACTCGCCACAGTTTTAATAAAAATGGATTTTTTCAGAAAACAATTGTGGGAGTATGGTAGAACTGGAAGTGATTCTAGAACCGCAAACGATTACTGAAAATTTAATAGGACCTAAAGATTCTATCTGGATTGACATTCTATTGACCACTCCGCAGATATGGTGGGTAACCTCAGGCACCCGAGAGGTACTCCGGTAGCCTCAAGGACGGTGACAGGAAGGTTCTTGTTTTCCCAAACTTGACACTACTGTTGTTCCAAGCTAAGAGACCTGGCAGGAGGATGAGTATAGCGTCGTTCTGAACTGGCTTTAGAAGTGCACGTGTATATAACTCTGCCAGAGGGTTGTCGTAGTCAGTGGGAGCTGCGGAAGCAAAGTGGACAAGTAGCTTATGTCTATTTATAGACTAAAGCAGATATAGCGGAGATAGATCATCTATTTCTGATGTGACAGTCATAGGTTTGACTTCATCAGAATAGGGGATGGATCTGTTAAGAAGGTAGTAGGGTATGATATCCTGGTATTTGGATGACATACACAGAGTAGGAAGTGAAATTCCTATACTTCGATCGGTTATACTTTAGTTGTCACACAGTGGTTTCTCCACATAGGACATGGATATTATATCAGATATTCTGGTTACTAGATCTATGATTTTAGATCTAGATTTGGGTAGTTTCCGAATCTGGGTACTTAGACAGTATTCTAAAGGTGTTTTAGAATGGACGACACCTGGCACGGTAGTGTATCTGCAGGTGATGGAGTCACCCTCTCTAAAGGTGTCTTACAGACTAAAAGGGAGAGGGACGTGCATGGTTGGCATATCACTTGCTTAGGCAATTGAGTCAATCATGAGATGTCAAGTACCACACCACACCAGATGTTGTTTTTGCACTAGATGCAATAAGTTGATATTAATCCTATCCTGGAGAAACGTTCAGAAGCAGTTTTAGAACATAAGTGGATGTTCTAGGGATATGATAACAACAGCCTCTTTAAGGAGACGGTTATCATTCCAGGCTTCCAAGGTGACCTGGATGACAGAGTGACTGTCTGAGTTATAGTTTTCCTTCTGACGAGGGGCAGTATTTTGGACAGGTGGTCCAAGCGGATACTGAGTGAGGCATGGCGCAGGATTCTGATTAAATTCAGTTGACGATACAGTCTAAGAAGTTTGGATTTGGAGTTCATTTATGAACTAGGTCCCATCAGATATCCAGACATATTCTAAGACAGGCATTGCTCATTTCGGGAGATGACTTTCTTTGCGAACTTGAGATAAAGAGAGACATAGAAAGAAACATTAGGGCGCTCGAGCGCAAGTCGCCCCAGTACCGACACGTGGCGCGCTAGCACGCTCAAGCGCAAGCGCTCGAGCACAAGTCGCCCCGGTGCCGACACGTGGCGCGCTTACGCTCAAGCGCGAGCGCTCGAGCGCAAGTCACCCCGGTTCCGACACGTGGCGCGCTTGCGCTCCAGCGCGAGCGCTCAGGCGCAAGTCGCCCCCGTGCCGACACGTGGCGCACTTGCGCTCAAGCGCAAGTCGCCCCCGTGCCGACACGTGGCGCACTTGCGCTCGAGCGTCGGGCGCTGAAGCACAAAGTACCCACGTGCCGACACGTGGCGCGCTTGCGCTCCAGCGCCCAGCGCTCCAGCGCCGAGCGCCCACGTGACACTCTAGCGCCTGAGCGCACAGCACCTGGGCACACAGCGCCCAAAGTGCTGCCCTCATGCATCCTTTGGATGCCTTTTCTTCCCTTTTTCCTTATATACATACATATATATATATATATACATATGTATAAATATGTACACACACACACATACTCCACGACACTGTCCCTGTTAGAAAAAAATTTCTAACGGGGCGCTGCCCTGCACCCCGTAAGGGGGCTGCTAGCCCCCTTGACTCCCAGCCCGCTATCCGGGTAGCGGGCCCCCATAAAAACTCTGCGTGGCTCCCGATATATCCAAACCCCGTTTCAAAACACATCACACACACACTGCACATTGAGTTCGCATGACCAGTTAACCCGTCAATCGGAGGTTCCTTCGTTCCAAAGGCGAGGGGTAATTAATGGCAGCTTAGTCCGCGGCTGCCGGAGATTCGGATCCCCACAATCATTAAATCCCGGCCTATCCTAGGCAGGGGGAATCTGTAGTATGCCTGACAAGCATGCGCGTTTTCCCATCTCAATGCGATGATGAAAAACACCTTATAGATTCTGGCACGCCCGGTGGGACCAATCTCTCCTCCCATATTTCGGGTTAAGCATTCATGCAAACTCAATCAATATACATACCTGTATTTATACTAAAATAAAATGCTCTTTCATGCAGATTTTTCAAGCAATCACCTTTCAACGATGTCTTCGATGATGAACTTAGCTCCCGTCTCCTACATGATGAAGATAGACTCCAGGACGGTCCTTCCGGCCAGTTTCGGGCGACAATGGGAGGAGCCGCTGCTACCATTCGGCTATATTATGTTCATGCCTGTTGGCGCCATCCCATCTCCTCAATCCCCGGTGGCAGACAAACCGGTCTCGAAAGGCAGGAGACCAAATGTGGTGGTCGCGAGGGCACTTCAGCCCAAGCGCAAGTCCGTTTCCGAACGACTCTCTATGGCCCCAGCTGGGGGCAAGGCCATCAACACCAACAAAGCTACAACGCGTCCCGAGCAAGCTCCAGTGGTGCCCTTGACCACTGCTCGATCGGGTGTCTTCTCTAAGCTCCCTTCTGATCAACTCACAATGGCTTCCCGGATAGTGGATGCCCGCCAAGCCTTCAAAATCGAGAAGCTGAGGGAGAAAAGGCTCAGATATAGAGCCAACAAAAGGGCTAAGGCTAAACCACTTGAGGTTCGAAAAACAGTGTTACCCCGCCGAAGATGAGGAAATGGCTGGGTATGTGGTCCACACTGTCTACACGGTGGGCACGCGCAGCATGAGCAAGGACGGGGCTACCATATCTCAAACCCAATCTGGCTTGAATGTGGTGGCCGCTTCCCAAGAGCAGCCGCCTTTGCTGGGTGATGAAAACCCTCTCGATGAGGATGATAGGCAGAAAGACCCTCCGGTCCATGAGGAGTCGGGCTCGGAAAGCGAAGAAGAGCTGACTTTTCGCTCCAGGACTGCGGAGCAAGAGCTGCTTCAAGAGCTCCGAAAGCAGCTCAGAAACAAAGACAAGGAGAGGGCCAAGCTCTACTCAAAAATTGTCGACTTGACGAATGTCATGATGCAGCTCACAGCCCGGCTTGCCTCTCAACTGCCCAATCAAGCGCAGGGCTCTGCTCGTGAACCAGGAAACGGTGTCCCAATGCAGCCAACGCCTATTCCCTCAAATCCAAAAGTGGGCGAACCGCATGAAAATCAGTCGCATCCTATCTCGGGAAATGTCTTGGCTACTGATGACAGTAGCCCGCTAACTCAAGATCAAATCATGGATTTAGTTGCCAGCAAAGTCAAAACACTGGTAGCCAAAGCTGAAGCGCAAAAAGATGTTAGCAATAGCGGGAGACCATACCCTGCTCAATATGATCTGGTAGAATTTCCTAGCGGCTATGTCATCCCCAAATTCGGAAGATTCGATGGGACGGGAAATGCGAATCAGAACATCGCCTACTTCAAAGCCTTATGCGGGAATACTGGGGGCAATGATGCGCTTCTCCTCCGCCAGTTCATTAATAGCCTGACCGATGTTGCTTTCGACTGGTACGTTAGCATACCGGATGGCTCTGTTACTACTTTCGTCCAAATGGAATCTTTGTTTCGACAAAGGTTCATAAGCGTCAGCGATAAGATCACCATTGCCGAGCTCGTAAGGACCAAGCCTAAGAACAACAAAAGCAGCATGGATTTTATATTCCGATGGCGCAATCTATCCGTTAAATGCGAACCACCGATAGAGCAGGACCAATCTGTCAGTTTCCTCGTCGGAAATCTCAACAATTGGATGGCCCCATTTCTATGCACCGCGGGTCTCAAAACATTCCAAGAGCTGACCAGAAAAGTCCAGATGCTGGAGGGCTCAAAGCAAGAGTCCTCCTCGGATTCCTAAAATAACAATAGGTCCTGGAGAAACCGAAAGGACGATAATCGCAAAGGCGGAAATTCCGACGATACTGAATCCTTCAATGCCTCGGCTAACCGAAACAAGCAAGTGTCGAGCGGGCCTAATGCCAATCAGCTTCGGAAGCCAATGTTCGGAGAGGGAGGGGAATCTCCACTGTAAGAGAAGTTGGACAAGGTCTATTCTTTCAGAAGGGACAAAATCCGTAAAATATTCAAAGACGCCCTGAGGAACGGTCTACAACTGCCAGAGTCAAAAAGACCGCAGGAAGCGAATAGGACCGACGACCCTAAATACTGTCCCTATCACAGAGTGATAGGTCATGCCATTGTGGACTGCTTCGCCTTCAAAGATTGGGTCGAAAAGCAATACAAGGCAGGAGAGATAGAACTGTCTAAAGGCGTGTTAACAAACTGTCCAGCTGCGACCACCAATTTCATACAAACGGAGACCGAAGTTCTTCATGAAACTGATTCTCTCAGACATCTACCTTTCTCCGAAAACAATCGACCACCACGTCATTAAACTGGGAATAATCGACCTCTAAGTCGTTAAACTGGGGAATGTAAAAAAAAATGTAAATAAACAAAAAATTGTGAATAAAAGAAAAATAAAGAAAAGCCGAAATGATGGGGCAACTCGCAATAAAAATTAGCGAGTAAAATAAAGATGAAAATAAAGCCGAAATGATGGGGCAACCGCGAATAAATGATGAAATGATGGGGCAATCGCGATCTTCGCGACAAGAAAAGCTAAAATGATAGAGTAATCGCGGTAAAAAAAAATGGCGAATGATGAGTCGCTCCTGGTACCATATTCCAGTGCAGCGATGCAGACGCCAACCAAAATCCAGTTTCCCAAAATTCTTCCGGCCCTACGTTTAGTCCCCAAATTGACTACCGTATACAATCCACGGGCTCAAATAATTCTCTTCATACCCATGCCCCACTGCAACCACCAGTTATGCGGCTGGTCTCCGCCTTCGGAATTATGCTCCATTGAGAAGACCCACTCATGTGTCCTCACGATACATGAGGAGAACAAACCTTTGTGGGATCCTTACGACTCACAAAGGAAGAACACACTTGGGGGTCCTCACAACTCCTAAGGAGAAAATACACCTGCGGGATCCTTACGACTCGCAGGAAGAAAATGCTTTTATGGGACCCTCACGGCCCATAAAATTGAAAAGTCTTAGGTGACAGGGATCTAAACCTGTCTCCTAAGCCATTGCTCCCCAACCCTAAAAGGGCGAATAATGAGTCGCTCCTGGTACCATATTCCAGTATAGCAATGCAGACGCCAACCAAATTCCAAATCCCATTCCCTAATGGCGAGTGATGAGTCGCTCCTGGCACCATATTCTAGTGCAGCGATGCAGACGCCAACAAAGTCCCAAAAATTTTATGGCCCTACGGTCTGGATCATACATCCTGCAAAACCGTACACAATCCACGGGCGTAAAACAATCCCAATCTCTCAAAAAATAATAAATAAAAAAATAAAAAAAAAGGGTATGTCCATAAGCAAAATGGGCACGGATGAAAACCCGAAAAGGCTCCGTGAGTAAAAACAGCAGGACTGCCGGCGAGTTTGTGAAAACCCGAAAGGGCGAAAACTTGTGAAAAAAGATGAAACACACTCGCAAAGTCCTCTCGACTTTGTGAGAAGAAAATTCCCGCGTGAGATCCTTACGACTCACAAAGGAGCAACACACTTGGGGGTCCTCACGACTCCTAAGGAGAAAACACACCTACGGGATCCTTACGACCCGTAGGGAGAAAATGCTTTGTGAGACCCTTACGGCTCACAAAATTGAAAAGTCTTAGGTGATAGGGACCTAAAACCTGTCTCTTAAGCCATCGTTTCCTAATAAGCAAACGCAAATGATGATTTGCTCCTGGTACCATATTCAAGTGTAGCGATGCAGATGCCAAACAAAAAAAAACAATCCCCAAATCCTCTCATGACAAATGATGATTCGCTCCTGGTACCATATTCTAGTGTAGCGATGCTGATGTCAACCCAAGTCAAATCAAACCAACAACCTCTACGGCGGAATCATACTCCGTCCCAGAATTTACCCCGTGTCGAAATCATGCTTCGGCTCGGAATCAACCAACGACCTCTTCGTCGGAATTATGCTCCACCTCGGAATCAAGTCAGCCAACAAGCTCTGCCCTGGAATCATGATCCGTCTGAGAATATACCTCGTGTTGAAATCAATGCTTCGCCTCGGAATATTTTCCTTCCTTATCGGAATTATACTTCGCCTAGGAATCTACCTCTGCATCGAAATCATACTTCAGTCAGAATGTCTGCCGCTCTTCGGAATGATGCTCCGATCTCTGGAATCATGCTTCGCTCTTTGGAACAATGCTCCGAACACCGGAATCATGCTCCACTCTTCGGAATGATGCTCTGATCTCTGGAATCATGCTCCGCTCTTCGGAATAATGCTCCGAACCCTGGAATCATGCTCCGCTCATCGGAATGATGCTCCGATCCCCTGGAATCATGTTTCGCTCATCGGAATAATTTTCCGATCCTTGGAATTATGCTCCGTGCTTCGGAATGATGCTCCGATCCCTGGAATCATGCTCCACCTTTTGGAATGATGCTCCGATCTCTGGAATCATGCTCCGCCCTTCGGAATGATGCTCCGATCTTGGAATTATGCTCTGCGCTTCGGAATGATGCTCCGATCTCTGGAATCATGCTCCGCTCTTTGGAATGATGCTCCGAACCCTGGAATCATGCTCCGCTCTTCGGAATGATTCTCCGATCTCTGGAATCATGCTCTGCTTTTCGGAATGATGCTCCGAACCCTGGAATCATGCTCCGCTCATCGGAATGATGCTCCGATCCCCTGGAATCATGCTCCGCTCATCGGAATGATGCTCCGATCCCTGGAATCATGTTCCGCTCATCGGAATAATGTTCCGATCCTTGGAAGTATGCTCCGTGCTTCGGAATGATGCTCCGATCCCTGGAATCATGCTCCACCCTTCGGAATGATGCTCTGATCTCTGGAATCATGCTCCGCCCTTCGGAATGATGCTCCGATCTTGGAATTATGCTCTGCGCTTCGGAATGATGCTCCGATCTCCTCCGATCCCCGGGAATCATGCTCCCCGGGATGATGCTCCGCCCCCGGAAAGAAGTTCCACCTCGAAGTTCAGCTTCAAGATCCATCAATTTCATGCACACAACTCAAATATGCTGTGTGCATTTATTGATGGGGGGCACTTTGTTGGGGTCAAAATTTGCACCCCTGGTTGACTGAGTCAAAGTCAAGGTCAACCCCAAGCCAGGTGGGTCCAAGCCCAGGTCAAGCGGGCCCATGCCCAAGTCGAGCCCGCGGCCGGCCTCCTCCATGCCAAAATATAGATCATGTAATAAATAATTTTTATGTAATTTTTTATGCATAAATGTATGCGAAATGGGCATAAAGCCAATATTTTGTAAGCCCATGGCTTATGTGCAAAAAAAATGGCACATGAGCCATGGGATGGGCAAAATGCCATTTTGCAAAATCCAAGGGGCTATATGCAAATATGTAAGCCTATAAAAGGCAACATGATAAATAAAAAAAGGATATACTTTTCATTCTCTCAAAAACCTAGGGTTTGTATTTATTTCCTTTTTCTGAAAGGTCTCAAACCTTCTTTTTTCTTCTGAATTAAATCTAGAGTTTTACTCTTCCTTTTCAAAAACAAAATAGTTTTTCATCACCAAACCCACAAAGGGGAACTTGGATCTGTCTTTAGATCGCAAAAAGGAGAGATTTTGAGATCTCACATCTCTTGATATTCAAGATCCAGCTAACGGAGGAGGAGGAAGAAGAACCCCTTTCACTAAACCCAAGAAAAAGAAAGAAAACACACTCAGGAGTCCAACTCCTCCCTGATTTCTCTTCCGAGAAATTTTTTTTAGGCTAAAAACCACTTTTTCTCGCCGGCGCTCAAGCGCAGGGCGCCCGCGTGCCGACACGTGGCGCGCTTGCGCTCAAGCGCTCAACGTTTGAGCGCAAAGCGCCCATGTGCCGACAAGTGGTGCGCTTGCGCTCGAGCGCAAGTCGCCCCGGTGCCGACACGTGGCGCGCTTGCGCTCCAGCGCGAGCGCTCGAGCGCAAGTCGCCCCGGTTCCGACACGTGGCGCGCTTGCGCTCAAGCGCGAGAGCTCAGGCGCAAGTGGCCCCCGTGCCGACACGTGGCGCACTTGCGCTCAAGCGCCCAGCGCTCAAGCGCAAGTCGCCTCCGTGCCGACACGTGGCGCACTTGCGCTCGAGCGTCGGGCGCTGAAGCGCAAAGCACCCACAAGCCGACACGTGGTGCGCTTGCGCTCAAGCGCCCTGCACTCAAGCGCAGAGCGCCCACGTGCCGACATGTGGCACTCTAGCGCCTGAGCGCACAGCACCTGGGCGCACATTGCCCAAGGTGCTGCCCCCACGCATCCTTTGGATGCCTTTTCTTCCCTTTTTCCTTATATATATACATATATATATATATATATATATATATATGTATACATATGTACACATACACACACATACTCCACGACACTGTCCCTGTTAGAAAAAAATTTCTAACGGGGCGCTACCTCGCACCCCGCAAGGGGGCTGCTAGCCCCCTTGACCCCCAGCCCGCTATTCGGGTAGCGGGACCCCCGTAAAAACTCTGCGTGGCTCCCGATATAGCCAAACCCCCTTTCAAAACACATCGCACGCACACTGCACATTGAGTTTGCATGACCAGCTTAATCCGTCAATCGGAGGTTCCCTCGCTCCAAAGGCGAGGGGTAATTAACGGCAGCTTAGTCCGCGGCTGCCGGAGATTCGGATCCCCACAATCATTAAGCCCCGGCCTATCCTAGGCAGTGGGAATCTGTAGTACGCCTGACAAGCATGCGCGTATTCCCATCTCAATGGGGTGACGAAAAACACCTTACAAGTAGTTTGGACAGGTGGTCCGAGCGGATACTGAAGAAGGCATGGCGCAGCAGACTGATTAAGTTCAGTAGTCGATACAGTCTAAGAAGTTTGCTGGATTTGGAGTTCATTTATGAACTGGGTCCCATCAGATATCCAGAAATATTCCAAGACGGGTATTGCTCATTTCGGGAGATAGTTTTCTCCGTGAAGTTGAGATAAAGAGATACATAAAAAGAAATACTGGAGCGGATCCACTCACTGAGGCTATTTCTCGAACGCAATAGTTTTACGAACGAGGTTTGTGAAACTGATTAGTAGAGGAGTTGGGTGTTCGGTATCACACGGGCTGTGAGTATGCGACGTCGCAATAATTAACCTTAAGTGCAAGTGGGAGATTGTTGGCTATAGTGCCCTCAAGGTAATTATCATAGTCGCAGGTTTGTGATCATGATGATTGAGCGAGGACCTATACCGATAAAACAGTCTTACTTGAGATGATAGTATGCTATCTGATTTGTCTTTATCATCAAATGTTGATAAAGCCCATAGGATTCTTACTTGACTGCCAACATTGTGATGGCGATCACATACGTGGGAGCCGGGGGTCTATACGCACATCCTTAAATGTCCCTAGTCGTGGGAGTATCGAGACTGGGCATCGATACTCCAGTGTAGACTGGTGTATACTTATCTAGACCCTGACGAGGGGCGGTGGCCAGTCTCACAAACCATTGGTGTTAGTTTTTCACCTAAGATAGTATGCAGGTGCTCATTGGGTTATGAGTACACTGGACGGACTCGCCGGAAACATGCTAGTTGGTATTATACCTATAGTCAGATAGCAGTTCCCTGGTGACATGTGTACAGGTTAGTCTGTCGACCAGAGATCGTCATTTATCTTGTGTCAGTTGATTGTTAGAGTTTCTGCATGTTCAAGTTTAGTTAATTACCGCAATCAAAACGGGTTCGCTTGTAGCTAGCCGGTTGAGTACGGGTCGTCCGCAGGGAGATGGGAATCTTTTTCTATGTGCTTTAACGAGTTAAGTCCAAAAGTCCAGATTTTTTGTGTGATTAACTAAGTATTAAGATGATATGTAAAGAGAGCTTGTTAGGGTTAGGATTAGGTTAGTTTGAGTTAGGAGCCGCTCACTTCTTTCGTTGCCACTCTTAATATCGGTGTTACGGTAATTGGCAACAACGGGGATTAGCACGACTAGGAAGGAACTTGCGAGTATAAGCTAGGCTTTCCAACGCTTAAGTTCTTCCTTTTGGTGCTTGTCCGTCCGTTCTTGGCTCTTAGCCATAACCTCCGGTTAATTCAACCACAACCGGTCTCACTACGGAATCACCGCTATCATGTAGGATAGGGTACCGTAAGGAGCGGATTGTGGTTCAATTAACGGGAGTCGATTTAAGATGTTGGGCAATGAAAGAGTGAGAGAGATTTTCTTCTCTCAAACTTCCCTTATCCTACCCTAACAAGTATGGAAATTACTCACCCATTACAAGGAGAACGAAAAATAAAACAAAGGAGGAAGATAGAAAGGAAGAGAGTAGAAGATAACAACTAGCTATTTGTGGCCTCACCTTGGTAAGGATCAAGCGTAAGCATCATGGTTGTTTTAAGGATAAAGGAAAAGAAAAAAGAAAGAAACAAACACAAATAACAACAACTAAGTTAACAAATGAAAATTACAAGCATTAATAATTTAACTAAAGAACAAGACAAGCATGATAAGTAAAATAACTCTTTTATTCATTCTTCACTCACAAAAGCTCACTACAAGTTTTTTAATGGAGAAGAGATGAGAGGAGGAAGAAGAACAACAACTAAAACCTAAAATCTAAATACAAGATTAAGCCCCTTTGGCTTCACAAGGTTCTGGGCTATTTATAGGCAGGGAACTGGAAATCTAGGGCAAAATTCTGTCTCTACATGAAAATACCAAAATACCCCTAAAAAATCTTCAACTGCGGCGCCTAAACGGCCGCGGAACCGCGGCCTAGACCCCCTATTGGCCACGGTTCTGCGGCCGTTTAGATAAGTTGGGCACTCTGCTTTTTTGTGCTTCCCTGGTCTTTCATGTCCTTTATTCTGGCATATGATTTTTCTCAGATTTTCTTCATGATTTTTCCAGAATTTCTGTTGAGCAATAGGTGATTTGATGTGGATCTTTTTGTCATGATTTCCTCGAGCTCCGCATAGATTTCTTAGACTTGGTGTTGCCATTGTGCTTTGTGCATGAAGGTGAAAATCGATTTTCCATTTTGTCTCTTAAACTGGTGTGTGGCAACATACGGATGGAGAGCGGAGATCGTGTTTTATCTGTGGTTGGCAGGAATCTGGATTTTGTCGTTCTTTTCATCGTTTAGAGCTGAGAACCTGTATCCTGCAATTGACTAGCAAACACGGCTCAAGAGTACCTACCTATAAGCAATATGATAGAAATTGGGCGGTATAAAAATGCAAAAATCTGATATGAAAAAATACACCCAAACTTATCATTTGCTCGTCCCGAGCAAAGCCAATTTATTCACAAAAAATTTCCTAACCTCACTTTCGCAGGGAACGCGATTGCACTGAGCACGTGCAACAAGCCGTTAAACCTCTAGGTGTTCCTAGTAGGAGGAGTGTTGTCTCCTGAGGGTTTTCAGCGGATACTACCCACAAAATCCGGTCAAGCTAGTTTTGCAAAATAACTATGATTCAAATCCTAAAGTTTTGTTTCAGAAAATAACAATTCTATTATCCTAAGTCTAGACTATCGAACCTTTATTTTTCACACCTCGCTTCTTATTTAACTACAGATTTTATATGTCTTTACGTGCAGTGCAAATAGTGTCGTTAAGTTCCAGAAGGATCGAATAAAGTCATCATATCACACAATTAAGCCCGGATAATTTTTTTTAAAAGGATCACATAAGTTTTATAAACAGTTAAGCATTTTTCAAGCTTCGTTTTCCAGTAAGGCTTTAACTTCAGAATTTTTATCTTCCTTAACATGAAACTAGGTCTTATTTTTCACTCCACATTTTTCTTGTTTTCATTTCTTACACACCTCAGTGAACGTGCAATAGTCTTTATCATAGAATAAAACCTTCATATCTCTGCTAAATTTTTTTTTATAAAAGCCTGTCTTTTATCAAGATTATTCTCACACAAAGAACCGTTAGGAATTTTAACTCGGAGAGAACACTTGCTTGACTTTGTTTTAATCAGGACTTTCTAGGCTTCTTAGCGAGCTTTGGGCCAATGCACCCAAACCAGTTGGCTTTAGGGCATTAGGTGTAGAAACACCCCAGCGGACTTAATTACTCAAGTTACCTAGGTCCAAAAACAAAAGACAGTTTGGCGTGAAAATCATGATGATTCAATACGAACGGAGACATAACCGGCAGTTCAATTATTTTTTTGGATAAAAGACGTGTTTAGTGGGTTCGGTGTGTAATCATTCCAATCAAGTTTCAGATGGGTTATTTTTCAGACTTAGTTCCAATTAAGGCATCAATAACATTCCTTCATATTCACTTCACTTCGTAAACTATTGTTGATATTATTTATTTCAGAACAATCCTATTTGATCCTCAAAAAATCATTTATCCATTTAAAAGTTTTTAGACATAAAAGACTTGTCATCAAATTTTCAAAACTCACGACACGTGTAGTGTGATGTAAAGACATATATCAGCTATAGTTAACTTCAAAGGAGAGTTACCTTTCAGGTTTTCAAAATCTAAAAATAAGATTTAGTTATTTTTATTTTATCAAACAAAACCGTCGAAATGTTGAATCAGAGTCCTCCCACTAGCTAACTTGACAAAAAAGTTTTTATGTTTTTAGAAAATATTCTGATTTTTATGGATTTTATGGATTTTAATATGCAGATGCAAAATATACATATGAATGCGAAGGTAAGAAATGCGTACCGAGCGTACCCCCAAACTTAAACTGGACAGTATCCTCACTGTCTTTGCATGAAGAGATCATTGATGGGTCAAAATTATCGGTTAGCGATACACAATTCTTTTTTTTTGTTTTTAATTTTAAAGAAAAGAAAAAGAGCAAAAAGAAAGAAAAGAATATCCAAAAATATATACAAAAATGGTATATACAGACTCCCAAACTTATTTGGAACAGTGTCCACTGTTCTTGGCTGGATAACCGAAGTTTGGAGGTAGGCAGAGGAAGATTATTTAGGGTAAACCGGCTCCTGTAAGAACGGGAGCTCCTCTGTTGGTTTGGCGCTAAGGTACGGTTTAAGTCGGTGTCCATTTACTTTGAAAAATGAACCGTCCTTTGGATTCTCCAAATCCACGGCGCCATGCGGATACACATTCCACAAAAAATACGGCCCTTTCAGCAAGATTTGAGCTTTCCTGGATGGAAGTGTAGCTGTGTGTCGTAAAGAAGGACCTGTTGACTAGGTACGAATGTTTTGCGCAAAAGGTGTTTATCGTGAAACACCTTCGTTCGGTTCTTAACGACAACCGCGTTATCGTAAGCCTCATCCCTAAGCTCGCTTAATTCGTTCAACTGCAGCTTCCGATGGCTGCCCGCATCTTCGAGAGACAGATTCAGCTCCTTTATCGCCCAAAATGCGGGATTCTCTATTTCGACAGGGAGGTGGCAAGCCTTTCCGTACACAAGCCGATAGGGAGACATGCCAAGGTCGGTCTTATAAGCGGTTCGAAATGCCCAAAGGGCATCAGTGAGTTTCAGCGACCAATCCTTACGGTTCTTAGAAATAGTCTTCTCCAGTATCTGCTTGATTTGCCGATTTGAAACTTCGGCTTGACCACAGGTTTGGGGGTGGTAGGGCGTAGATAGCTTATGATTAATGGAATATTTCCACATCACGGCCTCGAAAGTCTTATTGCAGAAATGAGTTCCATTGTCGCTAATGATCGCTCGGGGGTGCCCAAAACGGGAGAAAATGTTTTCTTTAAGAAACCTAACGACAACCTTGTTGTCGTTAGTCCGGCTGGGCACAGCCTCGACCCATTTAGAGACGTAATCAACAGCGAGAAGGATGTACAAGTTCCCGAAAGAGCTGGGAAACGGCCCCATGAAATCTATCCCCCAAACATCGAAAATCTCCACAACCAAGATCGGTTGGAGCGGCATCTCGTTCCTCCGGGATATCCGGCCCATGTGTTGGCACCGGGAGCAAGTCTTGCAATAGTCATGAGCGTCTTTGAAGAGTTGTGGCCAGTAGAAACCACATTGCAAGATCTTCTCAGCTGTCTTTCTGGGGCCAAAATGCCCGCCACATGCTTGATCGTGGCAAAACGACAGCACACTCTTGAATTCATCGTCAGGGACACACCGACGAATAATTTGGTCGGGACAGTACTTGAACAGATAGGGTTCGTCCCAGTAAAAATGTTTTACTTGGGATAAGAAGCGAAGTCTGTCCTGACTTGACCATTCAGTCGGTAGTAATCCTGTGGCCAAATAATTCACAATATCTGCGAACCAGGGTTCGCAAGATACTGTCAAGAGCTGTTCATCCGGGAAAACGTCATTGATCGGAATTTGAACCGACGGCGAAGAAGGAAGTCGTGAGAGATGGTCGGCGACTACATTTTCACATCCTCTTTTGTCCTTAATGACAAGGTCAAACTCTTGAAGCAAGAGGATCCAACGTATTAGCCGAGATTTTGCATCTTTCATCGCAAAAAGATGGCGCACAGCAGAATGGTCGGTGTAGACAATGACTGGAGAGCCGATGAGGTATGGCCTGAACTTTTCTAAAGCAAATACAACAGCCAAGAATTCCTTCTCAGTTGTTGTATAATTGAGTTGGGCATCATTCAGGGTTCGGCTAGCATAATAGATTACGTGCGGCATCTTGTTGATGTGTTGTCCAAGGACAGCACCGATGGCAAAGTCGGATGCATCGCACATAATCTCGAATGGGTGCGTCCAGTCAGGAGAAGAGAGAACGGGAGTAGAAGTGAGTGAGCTTTTTAATGACTCGAACGCAGTCACACAGCTCGAGTTGAAGTCGAATGGCGTGTCCTTGGCCAGTAGAAGAGTTAAGGGCCTAGCAATCTTGTTAAAGTCCTTGATGAACCGTCTATAGAAACCGGCATGGCCAAGGAAGGCTCGGATGTCTCGGACGCATCTGGGAGGAGGGAGATTGGAAATGACCTTAATCTTCGCTTTGTCAACCTCTATGCCATTTTGCGAGATGATATGTCCTAAGACAATACCTTCGCGCATCATGAAGTGGCACTTCTCCCAATTCAAAGTGAGGTTCTTGTCCTTACATCGGGTAAGGACAGCGTCGAGATGCAGCAAACACTCGTTGAAGGAATCGTCGAAGATGGAGAAATCGTCCATGAAGATCTCCAGAAATTTTTCCACCATGTCTGAGAAGATTCCCATCATACACCGCTGGAAGGTAGCGGGCGCATTGCATAACCCAAAGGGCATGCGACGATATGCAAACGTGCCGAATGGACAAGTGAATGTGGTCTTGTCCTGGTCTTTTTCGGCGATGGGAATTTGATTATAGCAGGAGTAGCCATCAAGAAAGCAGTAGTACTCGTGTCCGGCCAATCGTTCAAGCATTTGGTCAATGAAAGGTAGCGGAAAGTGGTCTTTCCGCATTGCGGCATTGAGTTTTCTGTAATTGATGCATACTCGCCACCCAGTTTGGGTGCGAGTAGGGATTAACTCGTTCGCCTCGTTGGTTATGACCATGATGCCTGATTTCTTGGGGACAACGTGAATGGGGCTAACCCACTGGCTATCAGAGATAGGGTAAATGATACCACTATCCAGACATTTTACGATCTCCTTCTTCACAGCCTCTTTCATGACTGGGTTGAGATGTCTTTGTGGATCCCTGGCTGGTTTGGCATCATCCATCAGATGAATATGATGTTCAACGATCAGGGGACTAATCCCCTTGATGTCCGCCATGGACCAGCCAAAAGCTTGCCTATTGCTGTGCAAGACCGCGAGAAGGGCTTTCTCTTGCTCTGGAGCTAGAGAAGCCGAGATGATGACAGGGAGGGTCTCGTTCTCACCTAAGTAAGCGTACTTAAGGTGAGACGGCAAAGGGTTGAGTTCGAGCGTTGGAGGTGAAACGATTGAAGGCAAGATTGGTGAAGAGGTCTCGAACTCAGAGGACTCCAGCAAAGGTTCAAAACGAGTGTAAGCGACCGAGTTGGATGGTTCAGATAACTCATCCGGAAATTCGAAGGATTCAAACTCGGGTGGTGAGTGGCTAAGATCGTTCGTGAAAGTGAGACACCCGTAGTCATTGTCGGGCGCAGAAACAGCAGCAGGTTCGAGGAGGAACGCACTAGTGGCGTTAAGGTTATCGTGATCGAACAGAAACTCCTCGAATTCACACTCTTCAGGGGTGATCTCCTGGATTGAGCAAACGTCCAGTATATGAGCATTAGGTTCGGAGGGCTAATTCCCCAACCTAAAAATGTTGAGTTCAATTGTCATGTTTCCAAAAGAGAGGTTCATCGAACCATTGCGACAATTGATCACAGCATTTGAGGTTGCAAAGAATGGGCGACCGAGTTTCACCGGAATTTGATTCCGAGGGTTAGCTACAGGCTGTGTGTCTAATACAATGAAGTCAACGGGGAATATGAAGTCCCCGACTTTGATTAACACATCCTTTAGCTCACCCTTAGGATGAGTGATTGATCGGTCGGCCATTTGGAGAGTACAGTGTGTGGGTTTCAGCTCTCCTATGCCTAATTGCTCGTATACTGAGTACGGAAGCAGGTTAACACTGGCACCAAGATCTAATAGTGCGCGGTTGATGTTCTTATCCCCAATGGTAATAGAAATCGTAGGACAGCCAGGGTCCTTCCGTTTTTGTGGTAAAGATTGTGTAAGAGCATCACTCACAGCACTAGCCAAGAAAACTTTCTTGGGTACCTGAGACTTCCTCTTTTTTGTGCACAAGTCCTTTAAGATTTTCGCGTAGGATGGGACTTGTTGGACAGCATCTAAAAGAGGAATGTTAATGTTAACCTGCTTAAATAACTCCAGAATCTTCTCCATTTATGGATTTTGTTTATTAGACCTTAACCGGTTTGGAAATGGGACGTTTTTAAAATTGGTTGAGTCTAATGCTTGTGGAGGAGATTGTGGAGTTGGAACGGATCCCAGAGCTGGTGTTTTCGTGGAGTGAGAAGTGGGTCCGTTCAGAGCAGAAGAAGAAGAAGAGGAGCCTTTTGACGAATGGAGAATAGGCTCAGAAGATGAAGAAGAAGAAGAAGAAGCAGCGGCTGGGGTGTCATTGTCGATTCGTGTGCCAATGTTGTTTTGCAGCATCCTTCCCGATCTCAATGTGGTCACGGCACTCACATTATGATTCTGTTGTTCAAGAGCAACATGTACATTATGTGGGTGACCGGGATTTGGGAGTGGCTGGGACGGGAGCTTCCCCTTCTCTCGCTCGCTCAAGGCCGCATTCAGCTGTGCAATCTGGGTCTCGATGGTTTTGATGCTTTGCCCGTGAGCGGCAGTGTGTTGCACCAAGGACTGAATGGAAGACTGGATGTTGGCGGTGGATTGTGTCGATTGTTTAACGAACGCCTCCAGACTACGTTCGAGCAAGGAAACCTTTTCGTTGTTTGACGGAACAAAATTATTTTGGGGAAAAGAATTGTTGGGTGCAAAGTTGTTCGTCTGATTTTGAAAAGGTTAGGGTTGGAAGGGCTGCTGAAACTGATGTTGAGTTTGTTGTTGCGCTTGTTGTTGCGGCGGAGGGGGTCTTTGGAAATTGTTGCCTTGGAATTGAAACTGATTCTAATTCCAGGCGAAATTAGGGTGGTTCCTCCAACCGGGATTGTAGGTGGAAGAGTATGGATCATTCCTCGGTCTTTGCTGAAATGCAGCATTAACCTGATCCTGTCCTTGCGATGGTGGATTGTAAGGATACTCCTCGGTTAAGTGAGAAGGATCGGAACAACAAGCGTAAATGGTACGAAGGGGAAGAACAGGGGTAGGAGCAGGAGAAGAAAATTTGCTCTCTAGCGCTTCAAGCTTTCTCGTTATTGCAGCCATTTCAGCTTTCATCGCAATAGAGACATCAAGTTGGTGAATTCCTACCCTAGACTGACCGGTAGAATTGGAGGTAGAAGAAGAAGAAGTCGGTCTGGTGCTCTCCCATTGCATCCTTTGCTCCACAAGGTCATCGAAGAATTGCCACGCTTCCTCATCAGATTTCGATAGGAAGTGGCCCTGACAAATGGTTTCCAACAACTGCTTGGTTGCTGGGTTCAGGCCTTCGTATAAGATTTGGCAAAGTTGCCATTTCTCGATACCATGGTGAGGACACTGAACAAGAAGGTCTTTATACCGGTCAAAGCACTTCCGGAAGGGTTCAGAAGGAAGCTGAGAGAATTGGTTGATTTCGTTACGGATCCTTGCGGTTTTAACAAACTGATAGAATTTTTTGAGAAACGCTTTAACAAACTCGTCCCAACTGGTTATGGAGTGGGAAGCGGTGCTATATAGCCATTTTTCAGCAAGATCGCATAAAGTGAACGGAATGACCCGTAGCCGTATAGCATCGTCCGACAGTTGGGTAGTTTTGATCATGACACAAACGTTTTGAAATTTATTGATGAAGATATAGGCATCTTCAGATTCAAGCCCATGAAATCACGGAAGCATGTTGATGAAGTGGGGCTTACTTTCAAAATTATCCCCATTGGCCGGTGGAAGAGAGAGACAGGTGGGAAGTGCAGAACGGGGGGGATAGAAACGATCCTGGAGCGCGATTCGCTGCGGCGCTACAACAGGCGGTGGTGGTGGGTAATTTGCCTCCATAGGAGGTGGAGTCAATCCCGGGGGAGTCAAAGAGATGTTTGGATTAAATTCTGACATCGCGGAAGAAGTGGTTGGTGATGGCGAAGGTGAAGATGTATGAACAGAATTCCGGTCAACGTCGGTGTTGGCCGGCAAAGGTAAGGGTGAAAGAGGAGTGGATGGAGTTTCGACGTCTGAGTCGGTCGCTTAGTCATTAGCGACTAACGTAACGCGGACTAGGCGGGCGCTAGTGTCCTGAGTCCAAGCGGACATACACTAAACGAGTTTAGTATAGTCAAAGCGGAGAAGGTGAGGGTAGGAAAACGCCAATGGAGAAATACGATGGGTGGAGGGTGAAAAATGGGATAATGGCGACAAAGGGCACGTTTTTATAAAAGTTTTTGATTTTTTTCTTTTTTTTTTAGAAAGAGCTTTACAGAAATATGTACAGACTTACGGCTTTAAGCAATCACAAACAAGATATGCACAATCACACCTAGATCTAGGGTCACCTAGGTCAGCTAGATAGCTCCTAACTGTTCCAAAGGGCTAGAAACAGGACCTCAAACCGCCTCTTCTCCAACAATCGCGGCCAGGTAAGTGCCAGGTAAGTGGGAGGGTCCCCACTACGTAAGTAGTGGTCTTAATTAAGTAACCACTTGCCTTCGACACACTTGCCTAGGCACCGCAAAAGTCAGGATAGGATAAACGGCCGATGCCTGTAACTAGTCCTCTGTCTTTTTGAGCGCGAAGTCCTTAGGGCTGAGTCTAGTATTTTTTAATTAACAATGGTCAATGCATATGCTTTTTGTGATTTCTGGGGTCCTGGGAAGGGTGATGAAATCCCCACCCAATCTGAATTGGTTTCAAGCCCCTTAAGTCCGTATTAATGAATACAAAGCGGTAACAAATCAACTGCAAACAATTTTTATTTTTTCAGCGCGGCGCAAAGAATCCTAGAAAGTTTTGCACCCTGAAGGTACTAAACGGCCGCGGTTCCGCGGCCTAAGCTTGCTATGCCGCGGTTCCGCGGCCGAAAGATGAGATTGGGACATCATTTTTCTTGGGTTTGCTGAGTTGGGTGTCCTCTTCTGTTTTCAAGACCCTGAATCTGGATTTGCTCACTGGAACTGCTCCAGAATCTTTCAGTAGACCGTTTTATCCGTCTTGAATCTGTCGCGGTGTAGCCGCAAAATATAGGTCTATCTTCCCACGTCTTTGGCACTGAACTCGAACTTCGTATATCCCATGTCCTTGGCACTGAACTTGACCGTCTTTTGTTCCTGCACACTTGCACAAAAACTAATCAAAAATAATAAGATGGTTTTTTTTTCAATGTATATTTTTTTGTTTGTTTTGTTTTTTCGGTTAGCTTTATATTCACAAATTAACCCGAAATTACACAAAAAAATAAACTACCGTCTCCCCGGCAGCGGCGCCATTTGATTGTTAGAGTTTCTGCGTATTCAAGTTTAGTTAATTACCGCAATCAAAACGGGTTCGCTTGTAGCTAGCCGGTTGAGTACGGGTCGTCCGCAGGGAGATGGGAATCTTTTTCTATATGCTTTAACGAGTTAAGTCCAAAAGTCCAGATTTGTTTGTGATTAACTAAGTTTTAAAATGATATGTAAAGAGAGCTTGTTAGGGTTAGGATTAGGTTAGTTTGCGTTAGGAGCCGCTCACTTCTTTCGTTGCCACTCTTAATATCGGTGTTACGGTAATTGGCAACAACGGGGATTAGCACGACTAGGAAGGAACTTGCGAGTATAAGCTAGGCTTTCCAACGCTTAAGTTCTTCCTTTTGGTGCTTGTCCGTCCGTTCTTGGCTCTTAGCCATAACCTCCGGTTAATTCAACCACAACCGGTCACACTACGGAATCACCGCTATCATGTAGGATAGGGTGCCGCAGGGAGCGGATTGTGGTTCAATTAACGGGAGTCGATTTAAGATGTTGGGCAAAGAAAGAGTGAGAGAGATTTCCTTCTCTCAAACTTCCCTTATCCTACCTTAACAAGTATGGAAATTACTCACCCATTACAAGGAGAACGAAAAATAAAACAAAGGAAGAAGATAGAAAGGAAGAGAGTAGAAGATAACAACTAGCTATTTGCGACCTCACCTTGGCAAGGATCAAGCGTAAGCATCATGGCTGTTTTAAGGATAAAGGAAAAGAGAAAAGAAAGAAACAAACACAAATAAGAACAACTAAGTTAACAAATGAAAATTACAAGCATTAATAATTTAACTAAAGAACAAGACAAGCATGATAAGTAAAATAACTCCTTTATTCATTCTTCACTCACAAAAGCTCACTACAAGTTTTTTAATGGAGAAGAGATGAGAGGAGGAAGAAGAACAACAACTAAAACCTAAAATCTAAATACAAGATTAAGCCCCTTTGGCTTCACAAGGTTCTGGGCTATTTATTGGCAGGGAACTGGAAATCTAGGGCAAAATTATGCCTCTACATGAAAATACCAAAATACCCCTAAAAAATCATCAACTGCGGCGCCTAAACGGCCGCGGAACCGTGGCCTAGACCCCCTATTGGCCGCGGTTCCGCAGCCGTTTAGATGAGTTGAGCACTCTGCTTTTTTGTGCTTCCCTGGTCTTTCATGTCCTTTATTCTGGCATATGATTTTTCTCAGATTTTCTTCACGATTTTTCCAGAATTTCTGTTGAGCAATAGGTGATTTGATGTGGATCTTTTTGTCATGATTTCCTCGAGCTCCGCATAGATTTCTTGGACTTGGTGTTGCCATTGTGCTTTGTGCATGAAGGTGACAATCGATTTTCCATTTTGTCTCTTAAACTGGTGTGTGGCAACATACGGATGGAGAGCGGAGACCGTGTTTTATCTGTGATTGGCAGGAATCCGGATTTTGTCGTGCTTTTCATCGTTTAGAGCTGAGAACCTGTATCCTACAATTGACTAGCAAACACGGCTCAAGAGTACCTACCTATAATCAATATGATAAAAATAGGGCGGTATAAAAATGCAAAAATCTGATATGAACATGAGTTCCCACTGTGCTTTGATTACTACCCTACCACGGCTCAAAGGAGTCGTGCAAACTGGTTTTATTTGGGTACAGTCCCGAGCCATATGGAGGCAGTGAGCGAATCGTCGGGGATTCGTCTCTCCCGGTATTGGCGGTTGATATCACGCAGTGCAGGGATGGCCATCACTAGAAATCCTCGGTCGGGATATGTGAGAATTACCGATCCAGGATCGATAGTTTCTCAGGTAGTGATGGGTTTCATACCGACACGAATTATCGCGTTGTTAGGGGTCTGACTTTATCCATCCCCCTAGACTCGATATGCGATACTCTTAGGCGAACATACCGGACTATACGGATATTGTCACTGACAGGCTCAGTAGGGGTTTGGATGAGTTTGCTCGTCGGCCTTCCTTTCGCTCAATACCTGGATAGCCGTTACGTACAGCTAGTGCCGCTGACGTGCTTGTGGTTAAACCCACTGCCAGCGTATTGGCAAGTCTTTAGAGTTCCACACAGAGGGTTTTCTCGGTTCAGGCGATATGGTGTAGATGACGTATGTTGATACATACAGGTGTCCGATTAAATATGTGCAAGGACTGCACAGACTTTAATCGGACGGTTGATAATACTAGCGGCGTAGTATTATGCCAGATTGTTAAATCAAGTTTTGATTTAATAACTTACATATGTATTTATATGTATTCTAGTATTATTGCTCACTATTCGTTTTCTCTCTTGGCTATTCGTATTTTCGTATGAATACGCGTATGTGTATTTCGATACATATACCGGGTAGCATTCCGTATTTATACGGAATGGCTTGTAGAAGATGCCACCTCATTATTGATTTTCTTTTGAAAATCATTTGTTCATAATGAGGTGGAAATGATGACATGGCAAGGGTATGGTTTTGGTCAAAGCATGGCTTTTGTGCAATGTAGAGATTGGTTTGGTATTTGTTTAATGAAATTGAGATTGACATTTTTTGGTGGGGGCATGTGAGGGGGGCCGGCCATATTATGGGTGGGTGAAGCTTGCTCATTTGGTGATTCATTTTGTACTCTCTCACTCTCATGCTCACACAAAAAAATACTTAGCCAATTTTCATGTCATCTTCTTTGATCATCACCTTATCATCATCTATGGTTGCTCCATGAGTTTTATGGATGAGAGAAAAAGTTTTAGTGACACTATCGTACACTCCCCACTCTCCACTACTAGCAATTTTGAAGAGTCGGTTGGTTCGCTTGGCGAACCTGAAGCTTGCGCCGTTTCCCTCAGGTGGATCATCGGAGATGAAGGAAGACCGGCGACCAAAGTCGATCCGCATCACTTGGAGCTTGGAAATGGTTGAAGACCCGAAGTACTTAGTTCATTAGGTATAACCATTCTATCTCCTTTTGTAAGATTGCTAGTTTTAGGGTTAATGGTTTCGATCTTGCAAATCGGGTAATGGTAGCGCCGGGTTTTATGAAAAAAAATTTCCGCATTTGGCCACGGTTCGATGGCCGGGGCGCTCCCACTACCCAACAATTATTGTTTTATTCTTTTTCATTAAAGAATTAATGAGGTGGAAATTAGAAGGCATGGGTTGAAGAATGGCTAAGTATTTGTTTATTTCATTTGGAGCCACTATTCAAGCATGGTTGTAGATTAATGATTTAATAATGCCATAGTTGAATTATTGGCTCAAGACTTAACCATTCTCTCTTCTCATTTTCTATTATCATTATCAAAAAAGCATTCTCTCTCCTAGGTTTTCTTCTCTCCTTCTTCCTCAAGCCCATACACTTGCATGTGTTGCAAAACAATGAGGTTTGAGATCAAATAATCCAATACACTCACTCTACATCAACTTAGTCTTCTCTCTTAGCAAATTAGATCACTAAGTTATCTCATGAAGGTTGGAGCTTGACCATAGCCCTCGGGTGGATCCATCTTCGACATAAAGGAGACCGGCAATCGAGATCGTTCAAAAGCCAAAGCAAGGAGATCAAGAAGAAGGAGCTTGAACCAAGGAGCAAGGAGCAACTTGAAGACCCGAAGGACTAGAAACGAGGGTATAACTCCTCTACTTAGTATTTAGCTCTCTCTCTTAGTCTAGTTTTATGTTAGCTAAGGTTTAAACAAGATCCTAAAGTGGAACAAGTTCATGATGCAAAGCTAAAACATGTTCCTTTTTAGGTGAGAAAATCGTTTTTCAAGTATTCCGCCTCCCCGCAAGTCGTGCGGTGTGCATCATGGACTTACACAGGCAACTCAGCAGTACTCATCATAGACCGCACCATATCTCATAGGGCGTGATATCTCCGTCCCGATACACCGTTGTGCTTGTTAGTGTATATGCCCTAGAGGCCATTATTGTATCATACTGGATTGTATATTACTTAATGGAAGGTTAGGATATTCACAATAGTATTGACAGTCTTGCTCAAAATTGTAGTATGCTACTTGGTTTATTTCTACTTCAATATGTGCATGTGTTTCTTTTAACATATCGCTTATACATATTAGTAGAGATCTTAGGATCTTTGCTTGATTACCAGCGTTGTGATGGCAGTCACACTAGGGGGCTGGGTAATCTATAAGCACATCCTTATACAGGTCCCTAGTTGTAGGATTATCAAGACGGGACATCGATTCTTCGGAGTAGACTAGTATATACGCTTCTCATCCCAGCTGGGAGATGGTCTGTCCCACAGCCATTAGTACGTCGTACTGGAGATAGTATGCAGGTGCTCGTTAGGTTACGAGTACACCGGACAGGACTCGTGGGGAACTACTGGTTGGTACTATACCTATCGTCAGATAGCAGTTCCCAGGTGATATGAATATAGCTTAGTCCGTTGACTTGACACTGCTACTTCACCTTAAGTGCGTTCCCACCGTTCTTAGATTACTTCTCTACCACGGCTCTACTGAGTCATGTAAACAGGTAGTAGTTGGGTGCAGTCCCGAAGCACTTGGAGGCAGTGGCGATTAGATAGGATTCGTCTTTCCCGGTATTGGGGGTTGATGTCGCGCTGTGTTTGGAGAGCCATTACACAAATTCCCTGGCTAGGGCAAGTGAGATTTACTGGAAGGTATTCCAGTAGTTTCTCAGGGTGTTCTGGGCTACACTCCGACACGACTTATTCCGCTATTAGGGGTCTGACGTTGACCATTCCCCTAGGCCCGATATGTGATACTCTTAGACGAACAAACCGGACTGTACGGAGATTGTCACATTCAGACTCAGTAGGAGTTCAGATGGGTTTCCTCATCGGCCTTCTTATCGACATCTACCTGGGGACCGTTACGTACAGCTAGTACCGCTTGCGGCCTGTAGTTGAATCCATTGTCAGCATGGTGTCGCATCTTTAGAGTCCCACATAGAGGGTTTCCCAGCTTCGGCCGAAACGAGTAGAGGTCGTATGGTTTTACGACAGGGTTCGATCACATACATCTACCTGTAAGCGTGTGGTGTTCGAGCGGACAATACTAGTGGGTTTTGGTTTAAGCCGGATCCTAGTATTTGATTATTGGATTAGCTTCGTCTCACCGTATTCGTGTTTTTCGGAACACGGATGCAGGTATGTATATATGGATGAGAGAGGGTATAGAAGGAGACATCTCATTAGGGTTTTGACCATTGACTTGGTCAAAACAAATATGAGGTGGAGAAAAGATATTGTTATTTTTGATAATGATAATTTATGGCATGGCTACTTGGATTGACCATTTGACTTGGGTTGACCTTTTGATTTTAGATATTTTGATGAGATATTTTGAGACCTAGATATTTTTGTTAAAATATTATTTTCATGCCATTTATCAATTATCGTTATCCAAAACCATTTCTCTTTTCTCAAGTTTGCTCTCTTCTTCTTCCTCTCTCAAAAAAATCCTAGTGTCTCATGAGTTGAGAATCAAGGGTTAGTGAGACTAAGCAACTCAAATCACTCTCTACTCACTCTAGATTACTTTGTTTAGCACACCAAGTGATCTAGACACCTCAACTTGGAGGTTTAGCTCAAGGTTAGAACTCTCGGGTGGATCTTCTTTGACTTCAAGAAGCCGACGAGGAGACGCATCTACTACCACTCCAAGGAGCTCACATCAAAGAGGAGAAGAAGGACTTGTAGCTTGAGGTATAATCATTTTACATAGTAGTTACAACTCCTAATTAGTTTGTTAGTTTAGGTTTAGCAAAGATCCTTATGCATAGTCGATGTCACCTTGTTTGAAAAAATCGTTTTTTTACCTATTCTGCCTCCCCGCAAACACGTGGGGTGGATAACGTCGACTTACAGTGCTCTGGTGTAACATTTCAGAAAATATAAAATATTATTTTTGGAATTTAATATTAAAATAATATTTTTCCCGAAAATTGCCCGATTTGCGAAATTGGGGTTTTCGAAAAAGGGTATAAATATATACCAATAATTATGAAATAAATGGAAATTAAAATGATTTATTCATTTAGTAATATATTTAAAGGATTTGGTATTTTTAAATTTATTATATGCAGTTTGGATAAAAACCCGATTAGTGCACTGCTAATCGCAATTAAACCAAATCCGTGTTTCTACAGTTTTCCATGGCTAGTGCACCATGTCATGTTACATTTGGTTACATGTTGTTGCATTTGTGTTGTTTTATAGGTATTATGTGATTTGGTTTTAAAATTTAAAAGAGAAAAGATAAAGGAATGAAAAAGGGTTAAAAAGGTGAATGATTGGAGAGAGAGAGAGTGTGAGAATAAGTGAGAGAGAGGGGGAGGGGGGTTGCTGCCAAAATTGTTTGACCCCATCATTTTATTCTCCTTCTTCATCTCCCTCACCCTCATCTCCCTCCAGTTCTAACCCTAAATCCATCTTCAAATAATCCCCAAAACCTTATACTCCCTTCACAAAATTTAATCCCTATCTCTTCCTCTACACATTGGACCAAGCAAAGTGAGATTTTGAAAACATTAGGACTTCTAGGGTTTTTCTTCGGTGTAACCATGAGGTATAATCATTTCCATTTAGTTAGTTTTAGTTTTCTTATGTTTTAGATTGTTTAGAAGTTGAATTGGATTGGTGGATTTGTGAACTTTGAAATTCTAGAGAAGGGTTTGGGAAATTGATGATGTTTTGTGGCTGTCAATAAGACTTTTGAGGTAATTCTTGACCTGGACCATAGCTTAGACCCTAAAATACAGATTTAGGAATTGATCCATGTCGGTTTTGTGAGGATATAGGATGGGCAGGGAAATCTGGAGCAACCCGGGGAATTTTTGAGGAAAGCAAACAACTCCAGGGACCAAATTAGATTTCTAGGAGACCACCTTGACGAGACGAAGCCCAGAGGAGCCTTGGGGGCTGAGCTCTCTGGATTTTAGGGCCTTACGGCCGGCCACTTGGTGAGGGTAGGGGTCTAGGTTGGTTCAGTAGGTCATATATACCTTGTACTAGACCCTAGACTTGTTTGTGCAACTCCTTTTGGCCTGAATCAAAATCTGGGAGCATTTAGGTGTGATTTTGGATATGTTTTCCATATTTTGAGATGCAAATTTTTGATATTTGAATTCGTATTTGGTTTTCGAATTATTTGTACATCAACAACAAGGGTTGTTTAGTTGGTTTTGTACGCGTAAGCTATAGGTTCTAACCATGAGCAATGCGCGTGCCGTATTGGATTTCAGAACTTTATTTTAATAGCGTTGCGATATGTGTTGTTATTGTAGGTACCTTCGCGTGGATTCCGATAGGACGGAGCGTGGCGTCATCGACTTCGGCAAGTGAAGACCAAGGTGAGTAGATCTATATCTACGGGGGAAGTCGGGTGGATGGCGTATAGCACCCCCGCAAACTTTGATGGAAACCGATTTATATATATATAGATTATGATTAACGAAACCTTTAATAGGATACTATAGATAGAGTTATAAGGTAGTTAGAGAACCATATTAGAAACTAAGGATAGTTAGAAGTGATATGATACGACTAGTATGTGATGACGGAACTTGATGATGATATTTGACCATACTACCGTTTCGGGTACTATAGAACTAGATAGTCGACGTAGGTGTGTCATCCGAACCATACCTATTTCCAAACTGAAGAATCGTATGCATCTTTTAAACAGATACCTTGAGGGATGTTACGGATTTTCAAATGATATCTTTTCTTTAAAAACACCGTAGCCCCAACTTTCAAAACTACGATTCGCATCTTTCAAAAACTCTTTGTATGGTTCGGGTGTGTATGTTAGATTAGATACTTATGCTTAGAGTAGAGGTAGAATGTTTTAGTAAAAATTGACTTGATATGGGAGATAAATGCGATGAAAAGATAAGTCAATGTGATATGTGATTTGATGATATGTTGGTATACGGATGCGAGTCGATTGAGATAATTTATACCCTGCCGGTCTCCTGATATGAGATTATTGCGGATGTACACAAGTATGGTGTACAATATGTATGTGCGCAAGTATGGTGTACAACATGTATGTACGCAAGTATGGTGTACAATATGTATGTATGCCAATATGGATGTGTTAGTTATATGTATGCCCTAGAGGCCATTACTGTACATTGGATGTATATTGTAGTGGATGCTGGGACATATATAGGTAGGACTTTCTTGCTCGACATGATAGTACGCTATCTGGTTGCTCTTTATCTTAACATGTATACTTTATGTCTCTCTGATTACATGTTGATAAAGCCCTTAGGATGTGTACTCGACTTCCAGGACTATGATGAAGATCATACAAGTGGGGCGTGGGTAGTCAATGAGCACATCCTTCATTGTTCCTAGTCGTGGGAATATCGAGACGGGGCATCGATATTCCAGAGTAGACTAGCGTATATCTTCTCGACCCATGTGATGGGCGATGGATGATCACATATCCATTGGTGTTTGACATCGGAGATGGTATGCGGGTGCTCAGTGGAGACTGGGTACACTGAACGGACTCGCTGAGAACTCCCAGATGGTATTATACCTCACGTCAGATGGCAGTTCTCTGGTGACACTGGTACAGCTTAGTCTGTTGACCCGAGATCGTCATAGAGTCTTGTGTGTCTCCCACTGTGCATTGATTTCCACCCTACCACGGCTCTACTGAGTCGTGCAAACAGGTGGTTTTTGGGTACAGTCCCGATTCACATGGAGGCAATAAGCGATAGGAGGGGATTCGTCTCTCCCGGTATTGGGGGTTGATGTTGCGCTATGCTCGACTGGCCATAACAGGAAATCCCTGGCCAGGGTTGCAGTGACCTACTGGTAAGTGTTATAAGTAGTTTCACACATGTCATGGACTTCACGTCGGCATGACTTATCGAGCTACTGGGGTCTGACGTTTATCACCCCTAGGCGAGATATGCGACATATTAGACGAACAGACCGGACTGTACGGTAAGTGTTACTGGTTGGATTCACAGGAGTGTGAGCGGGCTTGCTCGTCGATCTTCTGATCGCTCAATACCCGGGTGGCCGTTACGTTTGGCAGACCGCTTGCGGCTTGTGGGTGTTTGATATGATCATCACCTGCTGCCGGCGTATTGACGAGTCTTTAGAGTCCTACACAGAGGTTTCCTGGCTCAAGCAAAACGAAATAGGAGCGCATATGAGATATGTGCGGGACCAAGAATAATGCGTGTATGTGATACCGTATTTCATTCTCGCGATGAATGTATCGAATGGTTATATGCGATATAACCTAGTTGTCGAATCAAGGATTGATTCGATAAGCCGATACATTGGATACTAGCCGGTTATATGCGACATGACCGGATCATTGAATCAAGTGTTGATTTAATGATTTAATGTATAATTATATATTTGATATATTACTTTGCATTAACTGGTATTGGTTCACTTTAAATGGATTTTCTCACTTGGATTGTGCAAGTTGTATATGTGATATACTTTTGTGCACATGATTGTATCATGTTTGATGATACATTCTAGCTTGGTTTTGTGTAAAGTATTAAACCATGGTTAGTTAGTGGTTAGGGTTTCATTTCATTCACTTATTCATTTATCTATTTTATTTATTTCATTGGAAAATATAAAGAGAAAAAGAAATGGTGGCTTAGTTTGTTTTTTGTTGAAGCTTCTTGAAGTTTTGAACAAGTCCACCATTCTTGTCTCTTCTCTAACCCTAACCACTCATCTAACCTTAGTTAAATCTCTACACTAAACCATGGTTGAGATTATGATAAGTATCATATTGTTTTTATTTTAAAAAACTTATGATATATATCATCTTCTTCTTCTTCATCTTCTTCTTCCATGAAAAGAAGCTTGCTACATCAATGGTGATTGATGAAAAAGTGTGAGAAATCCAAATCTAAAGTCTACCCACTTCCTATTTCTTCATCCTCTACCTCTTGCCAAGTAGTATAGGGTGTTTCCTTCACAAGTTTTCTTGACTTGGTGAAGTTGGAGCTTGATCTAGCGATGCCTCGACGTAGATCATCTTCGGCATCGTCGTCGATGACCTAGCCCGCTTTTTCTCCGATGAAGCCGACGCTAGAGCCCAAGATTCGATTTGTACAGCGAGGAGACTTCATCGCGGAGCCATGGAGGTGGAGGACCGGATCTACAAAGGTTGTAGCCACTTTCCTTTAGCATTTAATTCGTTTACATGCTTGCATCGCCTCATTATCTAGTTAACGATCCGTATTAGGGTTTGTAGGCACTTGTAAAATTTTAATTGGCCATGTTTGATGCCTTGTGAGACTCCATTAGAGTGCCTAGGAACCCTACAGTGGTATCAGAGCCTAGCTAGAGCCTTAGGCGATGCGTAGACGGAATTAGAAGTCCGATCGAACCAAAACCAAAACCCTAAAATGCTCTCTGGACAATTTCTGAAATCTGGTCTTTTTCAAAATTAAAAATATTCAGAAAAATCAGCAGGAAGATCTAAGAGTTACTGTAAAATTCGAGGGCCTAATTCCTTAATAGCGCCGCGGATCCGCGGCATGAGCATGCTCATGCGGCGGTTCCGCGGCAATTTTGTCTTGTTGTGCATCGAATTTTGCATCTTAATTCTTAGTTTGCAGTTCTGGTTTTCCTGGGAATTTTTAATATTTTTTTTAAGAGTTGAATTTTCTGGGTTGTATTGGGGATTCGGTGTATCGATCGGATTGTCTAATTTTGTCTGTGTGCTTTTCCGGATAATCTTAGAATATGTTAAAAGGTTCGACCGGATATAAATACCCACTTTTTCCCCTGCCGGGAAATTTCCAATTGTTGGACTTTTCCGTAGTTTAACGACGTTCTAAGTAGTGCAAGTAACGCGATGGTCCCTCTAGAAGACAACAAACCTTAACTCGATTATGTGACAGTCTTGAACTGCCCTTTGAACCTTCGGGTTTGGGGCAGTACGGCGTGCCACATGTGAGGCGTTGGCTTGACCCTTCTACGGCTGGACCGTTGGTACTGAGGCATGAACTGGATGTTTTTAAACTTGTTTCATGTGTTGATCTGTTTCGGGAAAACTTGGGTGTTCGAATGTTCGATCGGAAAGTTTAACATTTTCTATTTATCCGGAATGTGATACAATAATTGGAATTCACAAGTAGTTATGAGATAACTGAATGAATGTTATAAACATAGCAGTTTAGTCTCACTTGATCGGTTGCCACGGAATTTTGATGTGATCAAAAGTCCGTCGCAATCACGTAGCGTACGCGGATGCTCGCCGGGTAAACTTAATAGACATCCTCGCCCCATAGCCCCGACCAAGTGACTGTAGGAGAACCCTGTCGCCGAAAGCATCCGTTCGGGTGCTCGCGGCAGCAGTGTTCCGCCTTGGTTCACTTCGTCGACGGCGTCGGGGGTGCGGCCGCCTACTGAAGTTTGCAACGAGCATTCGATCAAAATGTCGGGAATCTTGTTGAATTGCCCGACTTGATATTGAAAAGAGTTTTTGATTTTGAGACTAAAATGCGGGGTTTATAATTGTTAGGCATGCGATGTCTAAAGAATTCATTTGGTCAGGCATGCGATGTCTGAGGTGGTTGCGGATTCCAACTGTTGTAGTTTTACACTTTCTTTTCTGTGACCGTAAGTGTAATATGTGATATCGCCGGTTTCGTTGCTATATGTCAACGACAATTGGGATGCGCATATTTACTTACGTTGATGACATGTGATGTTATGTGTTGCTGGATATGTTATATTGGATCGTCGTGGTTGAATAGCAAAGGAGGGTTTTTATGTGAGATGAGTGTTTTTCATTTTCATTCATGTAAAAACTTGTATGTAATATTCTTTTATTGGGGCACTTCCAGGTTGCAGATGTTGTCACCATTTGTATATTATTTACTTTTCTGCACTAGGATAGACCCAAGGAGGGGAGCACAACTAACCGGGTTCTGGGGTCCAGTGGGAGACCAACTCGAGGAGTCGAGTCCGGGTCTCCTAACCCTAGAATTGGTAGGGTTGCTTGACGCTCTCGTAGGGGTCTAGGGGTGTGGGTTTGGCTATTCATCACGACCGTGGAATCCGTGTTTTATACCGGCTCGTATTGAAAACACGGACGTCCTAGTATATCCAATATTTCATATGTATCTTCTGCTGTGATTTATCTGTGATCATGTGATGTTCTGTGACAGATATTGTATATAATATATATGATATATTATATAGACGTTGCTTATGTTTTACACCCGCGCTAGCCCTGCCTCGCTCTTGCGTTAGTTACCTAACCTAACGGTGCAGACGGGACATCGAGGCGAATGCGGATGGCATAAGCGTACGTTATATTTATCTGTGATGTTTAGGTGGATTTAAATGATGGGATATTCATTAATGAGATTAATGAAAGAAAATAAACCTAATTGATGTTGTGGAATCGAATTTCTAAATAAAACAGGTAGCTACAGTTCTTGCTTTGCATCGCGGTGTTCATTATAGAACATCCTGCACCTTATTCGATGAGGAAAGGACCGAGATCCCTTCACCGGGAGTGACTCCTTTAGCAATAACTGGCAGATACTACAACCCTCGGTTTGTCATTTGATTGCTTCTATAGTTTCTGCTTTGCACAGTGATATATATGATATATCCCGCACCTCATTCGACGAGGAAAGGGCCGACGATCCCTTCACCGGGAGTGACCCCTTTAGCAAAACTAGAAAAGCCTCAAAAACATTCCATTTAAAAACCATTTGATTCCGCAAAGAGATCAAGTTCGAAGCGTTAAAGGTTTTCATAAAAACCATTCGCAACCCTCCGTCATTTTAGGAAGTAGAGTACTTAGTATTCGTGCTGTGTTTGTTGACCATAGTCAAGGCACAGTGTACGGTAGCTAAGTGATGTCTTCCTACACCGCATATGATGCGATTAGTTAGGACAGTCGCATGACTTTGTTGACCTTAGTTAAGGGTCATGTGGGTGGGTCTAATTAATCACGAAATGACGGGTAAAACTTGACTAGTACTTATGATTTGTTGACCATAGTTAAGGTCATAGGTGTTAGGGGTAAAAACCTTTATCGGGAGTTTCAAGTGTTGAAATTTGCAATGAGATTGCATACCTTCTATATGATAGTTGGATCCCGATACCCACTGCGAGTAATTGTTACTCCTGGGAGAGTTTTGCACTTTGCAATTAGCCGATCAAGTAGGTGTCTAGAAAGGTGTCAACGGGGTTACGCCTCTGGGAAAACGAGGTTTACTGTAATTAGGTCCGTGCGAAAGCACAGGGAACCTCCCTCAAAGTACCGACACTGGCCTGGCTGAAAAATTGGCGAACTTGTAGAGTGTAATTAATCCCGGCTAGTCTTTCCTTTTAGGGTTTGAAGGAAGATTTGATAAAAACAGTGGGAGCCATCCTGATTAGATAAAATATATAACCAATCTAATCTTGCAAGAGCGCACGCAGAGTGTTTTCTTCTCTCTCTCTCCTGGTAGCGACCATATCACGCCTTAATCAAGATAATAATACGGATGTATTGACCGAACCCGCTTGTTATACTGAGCTGGGGAACGTTGGTCCCGCTCCAACTTATAATTGTTATAAGACAGAGCAGGAAATAGGGGAATACCAGAATTCCTATGCCGCCCAAACGAAGAAAGTGCATATGATGCATCTCCTTCGGGTGTGTTCATTATACAGAACTATTTCTCAGTATCCTATGCATCCTGGGTATCTGATACCGGATCAGGATCCCAGATATGTAATCTGTTACATAGGGCTACAAAAAGGTAGAAAAACTGAGAATGGGTGATAAGTTTCATGAGGCAGAAAATGGGGCAAGTGTTGCAGCCAAGTCTGTTGGTCACTGTCACCCTGTATTACCAATACATTGATTCTGAACAAATGCTATTAGATACCGAACCTGATATACAAAATCATATCAGTCTCTTTATTAGTAAAGAAATGATAAAATTTTGTATTGATGGATAATGTTTTGAACATTTCCTATATCAAAAGTTGATCAGTTCAGGCACGTTATCTAAAAGCATTGACGTTCTAAATCAAACTACAGTTGCTAGTATGCAGAACACACACAAGAGGAAGAGTTCAGAAATGAACGAATCATTCTTGAGGCATTGTAGACTAGGTCATATCAATGCGACCCGACTGGCTGAAGTTACATTTTAGATGCATATTTAAATCAGTTTGAATTTACATCTTGTGAAACTTGCCAGTCATGTCACAAAGATAAAATGACCATAGCTCTGTTTGTTGGAAACAGAGAAAGAGTTAGTTAACTCTTGGGACTGATACATTATGATGTATGTAAGGTCTCCTGTCTACACATGCCAGGACTAGTTCTTTATACTTCATTACGTTCTCTGATGATCTCTCAAGATTCTGACATATGTTCCTGTTGAAACACATATCCGAACCTTTTGAGATATTCACAGAATATAAGTTAGAAGTAGAGAACCAACAACCGGGTATAAGTATTATGTCCTATGATAAGATCAGGGAGGAGAATACTTGTGCATGGCATTCCTGGACTATTCTAAAAGAAAATGAGATTCTCTCTCCGTATTACTCCTCTGAATACACCACAGCACAACAGTGTATCAGGGCGGAGCAATCGCACAATATTAGATATGGTGTGCTCTATGATGAGTATTACTGAGTTACCTATTTCCTTTTGGGGTTATGCGCTTGAGAAGCTGCGTACCTATTGAATTAGGTTCGAATCAGATCACTGCCTACCATTCCATATGAGATATGGTATGGGAAGAGCCTATCTCTTAAGTAAGTTAAGATTTGGGATTGTCCGGCCTATGTCAAAAGCAAAATCCGGACAAGATCGAGGCAAGATCAGTTCTGTAGAACTGGAAAGGTTCCAGCTGTACAAAACTGCTAATAATTTGACAGAACCAAAGAATTCAATAGTTCCCGACGAACCTCAGCCTCTCCGCCGATCTAGCAGGATTCCTCACCTACTTGAGAGATACTTCGGTTTCTCGATGACAGTGGGAGCAAGGATTGCATCATGAGATGATGACCCAACTAGATTCGAGCAGGCCATCAAGAGTAGGGACTCTGTAAGAATGGCTGGATGCTTAGCCATCTGAGATGGAATCCATATACACCAACAAAGTATGGACTTTGGTTGCGATATCTGAAGGGTTAAATCCCCATCAGGAGCAAGTATATCTTGAGAAGATTACTTGGTGTAGATGGATAAGTTGAGACTTTCAAAGCTAGACTTGTTAAAGGTTTTCATCATCGACCAGGCACGAATAATGATGAAACCTTTTCCAGGGACTATGCTTAAGTCCATCCAGATCCTACTTGCCACGGCTACATACCATGACTACGATATCTAGTGGTTGGGTGCCATGACTACTTTTCTAAATAATGATTTAGAAGAGAACGTCTATAAGAACACAGCCAGAGGGCTACGTAAATAGTGGGAGCAGCGGAAACGTGTGCAAGATGTTTTATGTGATGAAGCAGGCATCGCGGAGTTGGAACATCTGTTTTGATGAGTTAGTCAAACAATTTGACATCATCAAAATGGTAGATGAACCTTGTATACACAAAACGGTAGTAGAGAGTGAAGTGGTCATCCTCGTATTGTACGTGGACAACATACTCTTGATAGGAAAGGAATTTCCTATGCTACGATCGGTCGATCTCCTCTTATCACATAGATTCTCCATAAAGGATCAAAGTGATACCTCCTAAATCCTGGGATTTGGATATATGAGATAGATCTAAATAGATTTTAGGATTCTCACTAGCTATAGTGAGATAGTATCAGTTGATCCTGGGGAGAATCACCGGAAGTGTTCCAGGGTGATAAAGACGACTGAATGTCAGTCACAGGCATTATCTTTACCCTCAGTAAAGGGACGGTATGTTGGAAGAGTTCCAAGCTAGATACCGTGGCAAACTAGACGATAAAGGCTGGTAACATCGCTATTAAAGACACTACCAAAGAGGCAGTTTGGGTGTATAATGGTTCATAAGATGAACTAAGTTCCTGCCATTGTATGACAATGGAAGTGTGGCTTTGGCCCTGGAACCCTGGTCCCATCAGTGACCCAGACATATTCTGAGGCAGCATCACCTGATCATGGAGATAGTTGATCTCCAGGGTGATCAAGGTTAGGAGAGTAGACTCAGAGGACAACACGGCGGATCCACTCACGAAGGCCTTTTCCCAAAGAGAGACTTTTAAGGGGATGGTTGAGTATTAGATACTACAACTACTGCTACAGATGGCCCTAGTGCAAGTGGGAGATTGTTAGTTATATGTATGCCCTAGAGGCCATTACTGTACATTGGATGTATATTGTAGTGGATGCTGGTACATATATAGGTAGGACTTTCTTGCTCGACATGATAGTACGCTATCTGGTTGCTCTTTATCTTAACATGTATACTTTATGTCTCTCTGATTACATGTTGATAAAGCCCTTAGGATGTGTACTCGACTTCCAGGACTATGATGAAGATCATACTAGTGGGGCCTGGGTAGTCAATGAGTACATCCTTCATTGTTCCTAGTCGTGGGAATATCGAGACGGGGCATCGATATTCCAGAGTAGACTAGCGTATATCTTCTCGACCCATGTGATGGGCGATGGATGATCCCATATCCATTGGTGTTTGACATCGGAGATGGTATGCGGGTGCTCAGTGGAGACTGGGTACACTGAACGGACTCGCCGAGAACTCCCAGATGGTATTATACCTCACGTCAGATGGCAGTTCTCTGGTGACACTGGTACAGCTTAGTCTGTTGACCCGACATCATCATAAAGTCTTGTGTGTCTCCCACTGTGCTTTGATTTCCACCCTACCACGGCTCTACTGAGTCGTGCAAACAGGTGGTTTTTGGGTACAGTCCCGATTCACATGGAGGCAATGAGCGATAGGAGGGGATTCGTCTCTCCCGGTATTGGGGGTTGATGTTGCGCTATGCTCGACTGGCCATAACAGGAAATCTCTGGCCGGGGTTGCAGTGACCTACTGGTAAGTGTTATCAGTAGTTTCACACATGTCATGGACTTCACGTCGGCATGACTTATCGAGCTCCTGGGGTCTGACGTTTACCACCCCTAGACGAGATATGCGACATATCAGACGAACAGACCGGACTGTACGGTAAGTGTTACTGGTTGGATTCACAGGAGTGTGAGCGGGCTTGCTCGTCGATCTTATGATCGCTCAATACCCGGGTGGCCGTTACGTTTGGCAGACCGCTTGCGGCTTGTGGGTGTTTGATATGATCATCACCTGCTGCCGGCGTATTGACGAGTCTTTAGAGTCCTACACAGAGGTTTCCTGGCTCAAGCAAAACGAAATAGGAGCGCATATGAGATATGTGCGGGACCGAGAATAATGCGTGTATGTGATACCGTATTTCATTCTCGCGATGAATGTATCGAATGGTTATATGCGATATAACCTAGTTGTCGAATCAAGGATTGATTCGATAAGCCGATACATTGGATACTAGCCGGTTATATGCGACATGACCGGATCACTGAATCAAGTGTTGATTTAATGATTTAATGTATAATTATATATTTGATATATTACTTTGCATTAACTGGTATTGGTTCACTTTAAATGGATTTTCTCACTTGGATTGTGCAAGTTGTATATGTGATATACTTTTGTGCACATGATTGTATCATGTTTGATGATACATTCTAGCTTGGTTTTGTGTAAAGTATTAAACCATGGTTAGTTAGTGGTTAGGGTTTCATTTCATTCACTTATTCATTTATCTATTTTATTTATTTCATTGGAAAATATAAAGAGAAAAAGAAATGGTGGCTTAGTTTGTTTTTTGTTGAAGCTTCTTGAAGTTTTGAACAAGTCCACCATTCTTGTCTCTTCTCTAACCCTAACCACTCATCTAACCTTAGTTAAATCTCTACACTAAACCATGGTTGAGATTATGATAAGTATCATATTGTTTTTATTTTAAAAAACTTATGATATATATCATCTTCTTCTTCTTCATCTTCTTCTTCCATGAAAAGAAGCTTGCTACATCAATGGTGATTGATGAAAAAGTGTGAGAAATCCAAATCTAAAGTCTACCCACTTCCTATTTCTTCATCCTCTACCTCTTGCCAAGTAGTATAGGGTGTTTCCTTCACAAGTTTTCTTGACTTGGTGAAGTTGGAGCTTGACCTAGCGATGCCTCGACGTAGATCATCTTCGGCATCGTCGTCGATGACCTAGCCCGCTTTTTCTCCGATGAAGCCGACGCTAGAGCCCAAGATTCGATTTGTACAGCGAGGAGACTTCATCACGGAGCCATGGAGGTGGAGGACCGGATCTACAAAGGTTGTAGCCACTTTCCTTTAGCATTTAATTCGTTTACATGCTTGCATCGCCTCATTATCTAGTTAACGATCCGTATTAGGGTTTGTAGGCACTTGTAAAATTTTAATTGGCCATGTTTGATGCCTTGTGAGACTCTATTAGAGTGCCTAGGAACCCTACGGGATGTACAAGTGGTATATATGCAAATATGAGTGTACAATATGTATGTGCGCCAATATGGATGCACAAGTGATATATACGCACGTATGTTAAGCGAAGAGTCATATCATGATGCAGCAATCCTACTGTGTAGTGATATGGCAATTATCGATGATGAAGTGTGTGAGCCTACAATCTGTGTACGTGTAACATACGCATCATCGATAATGGTGCAGGTGTACTGTCACGGATATAAGTAATGCAATGCGAATAACATGAATGCAGCATAAGGTAAATCATATGCAAATGATGACGGGTATACGTATGTAACATGACCGAGTCGGTGAATCTATCAATCGGCATCCAGCCTCACAACATCGTGTATGGTACAATCCATCGTACGACATCCTCTAGTCAAGGGTAAGGATCAATCATCAAGTCAAACTCATCACGCCCGGAAAATTATCGTACGGCGGCATTAAGCTATCACGGATCCTATGAACCTATAAGACGAGGAGGGTACGGACCTAATGTCACGTACGGCTAATACTCACAATTCACAACACATATAAATATCTCTAAATACCTATTTCCATGGTCACATCCGCAATAATCTCATATCAGGGGACCGGCAGGGTATAAATCATCTCAATCGACTCGCATTCGTATACCAACATATCATCAAATCACATATCACATCGACTTAACTTTTCATCGTATTTATCTCCCATATCAAGTCAATTTTTACCAAAATATTCTACCTCTACTCTAAGTATAAGTATCTAATCTAACATACACACCCGAACCATACAAACAGGTTTTGAAAGATGCGAATCGTAGTTTTGAATGTAGGGGCTACGGTGTTTTTAAAGAAAATATATCATTTGAAAATCCGTAACATCCCTCAAGGTATCAGTTTAAAAGATGCATACGATTCTTCAGTTTGGAAATAGGTATGGTTCGGATGACACACCTACGTCGACTATCTAGTTCTATAGTACCCTAAACGGCAATATCGTCAAATATTGTCCTCAAGTTCCGTCATCACATACTAGTCGTATCATATCACTTCTAACTATCCTTAGTTTCTAATATGGTTCTCTAACTACCTTATAACTCTATCTATAGTATCCCATTAATGGTTTCATTAATCATAATCCATATATATAAATCGGTTTCCATCAAAGTTTGCGGGGGTGCTATACGCCATCCACCCGACTTCCCCCGTAGATATAGATCTACTCACCTTGGTCTTCGCTTGTTGAAGTCGATGACGCCACGCTCCGTCGCATCGGAATCCACGCGAAGGTACCTACAATAATAACACATATCGCAATGCTATTAAAATCATGTTCTGAAATCCAATATGGCACGCGCATTGCTCATAGGTTAGAACCTATAGCTTACGTGTACAAAATCAACCAAACAACCCTTGTTGTTGATGTTCAAACATCCAAAAACCAAATACGAATTCAAATATAAAAAATTTGCATCTCAAAATACGGAAAACATATCCAAAATCACACAAAAATGCTCCCAGATTTTGATTCAGGCCAAAAGAAGTTGCACAAACAAGTTTAGGGTGTAGTACAAGGTATATATGACCTACTGAACCAACCTAGACCCCTACCCTCACAAAGTGGCCGGCCCCAAGGCCCTAAAATCCGGTGAGCTCGGCCCCTAAGGCTCCTCTGGGCTTTGTCTCGTCAAGATGGTCTCTTAGTACTCTAATTTGGTCTCTGGAGTTGTTTGCTTTCCTCAAAAATCCCCCGGGTTGCTCCAGATTTCCCTGCATACCCTATATTCTTACAAAACCGACATGGATCAATTCCTAAATCCATATTTTAGGGTTCTAAGCTATTGTCCAGGTCAAGAATCACCTCAAAAGTCTTTTTGACAGCCACAAAACATCATCAATTTCCCAAACCCTTCTCTAGAATTTCAAAGTTCACAAATCCACCAATCCAATTCAACTTCTAAACTATCTAAAACATAAGAAAACTAAAACTAACTAAATAGAAATGATTATACCTCATGGTTACACCCAAGCAAAACCCTAGAAGTCCCAATGTTGTCAAAATCCCACTTTGCTTGGTCCAATGTGTAGAGGAAAAGATGGGGATTAAGTTTTATGAAGGGAGTATAAGGTTTTGGGGATTATTTGGAGATGGATCTAGGGTTAGAAGTGGAGGGAGATGAGGTTGAGGGAGATGAAGAAGGATAAGAAAATGATGGGATCAAACAATTTTGGCAGCAGCCCCCCCTCTCTCACTTATTCTCACACACTCTCTCTCTCCAATCATTCACCTTTTTAAACCTTTTTCATTCCTTTATCTTTTCTCTTTTAAATTTCAAAACCAAATCATATAATACCCATAAAACAAAACAAATGCAACAACATGTAACCAAATGTAACATGACATGGTGCACTAGCCATGGAAAACTGTAGAATCACGGATTTGGCTTAATTGCGATTAGCAGTGCACTAATCGGGTTTTTATCCAAACTGCATATAATAAATTTTAAAAATGCCAAATCATTTAAATAAATTATTAAATGAATAAATCATTTTAATTTCCATTTATTTCACAATTATTGGTATATATTTATACTCTTTTTCGAAAACCCCAATTTCGCAAATCGGGCAGTTTTCAGGAAAAATATTATTTTAATATTAAATTCCAAAAATAATATTTTATATTTTCTGAAATATTACAATCTTCTCCCCTTAAAAAAATTCGGTCCCTGAATTTAAATTTAAACCCCCAAAATCGAAAACATTTTAATAAAAAGTCTAAGTCGTCGGGGCTCCGAAATCATCAATACATAAAACGCATCATAGCGTAATGCATGCGCATGAACAATGAGCAGATAACTCCAAATCAAAACTCCGTCAAGCATCCCGCAATCATCGAAGTCATGGCGAGACACGAATGTCAAATCCAATACGAAAACCAATATGATATACATCAAAACTATATATGTAAACATCTGAAGGAAATGCATGCCAAACCTTTCATGTTGTTGTGCGATGCGCGTATCGCGGCACAGTGGCGGATGTCTATTGTTAGAAAATAACTATATATATACTTATCCTTTGTTTAATATGTACGTCCCGCCGTTTTTGAAAATAATTTAGAAGGGTTTCCTTTATAAAATGTTTCGTGTCATCTCTGAAACATAGGTAAATATTGAGACTATAGCTCCCTTTTTGGAAATCCATTCGATAGCTATCAATGCATGCAAAATACATCCAGGTACTGTCCTCTGACTAGTCCTGCTCAGTACGAAAATAAATAGCAAATATCATAAAAACGTACTGCTCCATAAGAAATCAATCCCAAAATGTGCATAAGAATGCCGCGTGCGTCTGGTGCGCACGGAAATCAAAACCCATGAATGTGCAATACATGTGCACAGAAACAACATCTAACTGCAACATGTGTGCACGAACACCTGTCAGAGGCAACGGTGTGCCTGACAGCAGTATTAGGTACATCTGATATGCACAAAGAATCCCGATTTAGTGCATCTGGTATGCACCAAAATCGGATCTCATATCATGCGCCCAACATGCAAGAAAATCCAAATCAGGTGCATGCATCATGCACGAATAAAATCTAAATCATGTGCATCCAACATACACGAAATCACGAAATCCAATATCAAGAGCCGAAGATACGCAAAAGTCGAATCCAAGCTCATCAAATATGCGCAAGAATCCAATCAGGTGCACAACGTGCACAAAACAAATATCGAGTATCACAATCGAAATCGACGGTATACAACACATTTCAATCCAAATCCAAATCGGCTATACCGTAGTACGTAATCTTATAACTGTAACAACTCCATTTTTAATGTACAAAGAATTGATTTAAATTCAAAGTATACTTCGAGTATTTAATTTTGCTCATATCTTTTTAAGTATTTATTTCACACCATAATTATAAGAAGGAGCTTGTAGCTCATTGATAAGACCTTACACTGCTGAACTAAGCCACCAGAGTTCAAATCCCCTGCCCCACATTATTTTTAATATTGTTTTGTTTTAAATTTTATAAAAGCCCAACAGCCCAACAGCCATAACTCCAAAATATCCCACTACACATGAAAAGTTAAATACTCCAGTAACTACCCCAGGCGACCCCCCACCTCCTGCACCCCCTACTCAGCCTGACTCGACCGAGTCGGCCTGTGGACTGGCCGACTCAGGCTGGCGCCACCGGCCTGACTCGGCCGGACGGCCGAGTCTCCAACTACAAAAATGTGTCTCTTGGTCTTCTCTATCCCCCTGCACACTTTAATTTCTCAGATCGTTTCCAGAGAGCACAATAACTCTCATTCAATCCATTTTTAATACATTTTCCTATTTTTTTTTACATTTTTTAAATAAAAACCCTACACCTACCCTAACCCTAGCCTAACCCTATAAATACACCCCTACCTCCTACCCTCTCATCCTAAAATTCTGAGCCCACTCTCTCAAAATCTCAAGAAAACTTTGGTACTTTGGAAACGAGCGAAAGGCGAAGCGCTGACGAAATCGATGGCGAACTTCCGATGATCGTGCTAGGAACTCTCGACGACGAATCGACGTACCGGCGGATCCTCGACTTCCCTCTCACTCTTTAGGGTTGTCCAAACCCGTAAGTCCCCCTTTCTATCTTTCTTTTCTTTCATAAAAATACGAATTTACAAAACCCGATAGAATCGGAACAAATCCGATTTCCGATTCGGTTTTCTATAAAATCTCACTTCTCACCAATACATTCATGCTTAAATATCTTTATGTTGATTATTAATCAGTTAATAAATAATTTGAACAAGTTTCCTCACATGAAATGATAGCTTTTTCAATATATCGTATTTTTTTCACTTAAATACCACAATGTTTAGTTTTCACATTTAACCCCCTTAACATTGCTATACCTTAAAGTAGATCACGAGGTAATGACCTACCTCCTCACATACTCATATGCAAACACAACACGCTACCTTGAAAACTTAGAATACGATAAAACAAGATTTTACATTTAAATACCCTTTTCTAAAAGTTTTAGCTTTGATACACTTTTAAAACAAATATCTTTTAATAGGGAAATACGATAAGTTGTGGACATCGGTCATTTATCTAAACCTGACTTTGTGGTATCTAGGCTAGGCAAGTGAGAAAGGTAATTTTAAAAGGCCCGTCTCACGATGAATCATGAGCGGATCCCTCCTTTCTTCACTTGTACTTACCTGGCCACAATTGGCGGTGAAGAGGCGATTTGAGGCATCTAACAACTTTTTGTTTAGACCATTTAGAAATAGTCTAGTTGAAATAGAAAACCCTAGAATCTAAAATACGGAAAAAACGACTTTTGCAAATAAATACCTTTTACTTAATAAAACCGTATTCTAAAGGATTAGTATTTTATAATCTTTGCAAAGCGCCGCTACAACACACTTTGGGGAACCCGTTTGGGATAGTACGGTTTATCGTGCACCCTCAGGCTAGTATTGCGAGATTCAGAGCTCCGTAAGGAGCATTCGGTCTCGAAAGGTTTAAAATACGACATCTTAAGAAAATGAGATTTTTGGAATATAAAATATTTATTAAAATTATTTTTTGTATAAAAATATGTATATTTACCATTTAAATATCTATTTTATTATAATATAAATTTTCCACCTTTTTCTAAAAATCTCAAGAATAAATTTTACATTAAAATACCATGAACTTCAAATAAATCAATATTACAGATAAATACCTTTATTTATATAAAAGTAGGTTATTTTCATTAGAAATGTCACAATATAAAATCCACCCTCATTACAACTCTAAAGACGAATAATAAATACTTCGGGTGTATCTTGAAAACTATACAAAAGTATTTTTACATTAAACCTCCTCAAGTTTTATAAATTTCCCTAAGGACCCTAGTAAATATAGAACTTCGATTTACATTTCTGCTGTCCGACTTGGGTTTGAGTCTGATTAATCTGACTTGAATATGATTCAAGTCAATCTCTAAAACTATAATATTACAATTCAACATGAACATACGAATCCATGAATCCAGTTATCAATCTATTCAACTTGACTAAACCAAACCATGAATATACTTTCCATGTACATGAATCCAGTTTACATCCATTATTTCTATTACCAATATCATGGTTTCGGTCAGTCAACCAAGTTTACAACTTATACAATACAATATAACAATACAATGAAAACACTACGGGGTTTAAGGGGTAGATTGGTACGGAAGGTGTTAAAAGTGGCACGAGATAGTAAGATTAAGACACCTAACATGAATCTTGTTGCTGTTGTACTATGGCATAACGGTTCCTTATACTTTCAGTTTGCCCTGGTCTCTAGCATATAGAGACCTCTCTCGTATACACTGGCATCCTTCTGTACCAAACTACAAACAACAGCGTTAACACAATTTTCTACAATATTATACAACTTTAAAAGATACATTCTTATTCTGTCTTTTCTATTTCTCCCTTAACTTTAGGACTTACCGAGCGACCTGTTCGCTGACGACATTCTATTTCTTTCTTCTTTGAATGTCGTCAGGTGATCCGGACATAGTGTAGATCGAGCCTACCAGTGAAGAGTTGGATCAGTTTCTAGAAAACCCCAGCTCTAGACATTGTACCTTTTTTATTCAGTATTTTCATTTCCTGTTATACCATTGTTTAGGCATCGTTTTTTATTCAAGTTGTATTTACTTTTCATGCATTGTACAAACAAATGTTGATAAATAAAGTTGCTGTTATTTTTATCTCTTGTCTCTTGTGATTATCTTTATATTTCTTAGATACGCTTAGCGTATGTACTTCTGAGTATATACGTAGCGGTCCTCATCGCGTCCACTTCGCCGTATACCGGGAAGCGGGGCATGACAGGTATTGTGGTCAGAGCTGTATAGAATCATACTATGCAGTTCTGTTCTGCATGAACAACCTAAGTAATATAACACAAGAACCGGCAACTAAAACATTCTTTACAATTCATGTCCCTTGAATCTTACAATTTCATAGTCATTGAATTTTATCATTTCAAATATTTTGAATCTGTCCTAACCCAAATTTTTCTTCAAGGTTATGGATTCCCCGAACAACACCAACACCAATATCAACAACACACCTCCAGCCCTACCACTCACACCTGCCGTCCCTGGTCCGATCAACGAGCAGACGGTTCTGCTTGAGGAAATCCGAAGCCTCCTAGAGGGACAGCAGCAGCAGACTGCTTTTTTAATGAACCGTCCCGAGGCAGACGCACCTGGGGTAAAGCAATTTAGGGCTTTACACCCAAAATAGTTCTCCGGAAAGGGAAGCCCACTTGAAGCTGAGGAATGAGCATAGAGCATAGAGGATGATCTGGCGGCAGCACAAGTGCCAGACATAGCTTGGGTTCGTGTGGCGAAACTGCAGCTCACGGACAATGCTCGCAACTGGTGGAAGGCGGAAGAAAGCCGTCTTGAACAGCCTATCGAATGGAAGACTTTCCGTGACATGTTCGACGTTAAGTACTTCCCTGAGACTGCCAGGTTCGACATGGAACAGCAGTTCATCCATCTGCAACAAGGTTCGATGTGGACCAAGTCAGTAGATGAGTATGACGATGAGTTCACCATGCTCAGTCGGTAAGATATGTCTCAATAATTCAAAAAAAAATTATCACATATTACACAGCTAACACAATATTTTTACAGATTTACGGCACACCTTATACCGACGGATGAGATCAGAGCCCGTCGCTTTCAACAAGGTTTGGATTTGGAAATCCAGGCTGCGCTGACCACAGGAGATTTTTCGACTCATGAATCGGCTCTGAAAGCTGCACGCCGTTTTGAGGCCGTGGTAAAGGCGAGGGGAAGACCTCAATCTGTTGGATTTAAGCGTCCTGCCAACCAGATGGTAGGAGGAGCCTCGTCCAGGCCATCTTTTGTGCCAAGGCGACCCGGAGTACAGAACAACCATCCCAGCCCAGCCTTTTGTACCTACTGCAAGAGAACTGGACATATGATGAAAGACTGCCGGCGAGCCAACCATCTTTGCTTGATCTGCGGCTCAGCTGCTCATGATATTGGGTCTTGTCCCCAAAAGCAAAACCCAGTTGCTGCACCCGTGCCAGCAGTTACCTATCCACAGCGACTAGCTCTTCAAGCACCTGCTCCCAGACTTGCACTACCTGCACCACCCAGAGGACCACAAGCTGCACCACCTCGTCGTCAGTTCTATCAAGCTCAAAGGAACGTTCCGAGGAATGCTCCTCAGGCCAAGAGGAATGTACCAATGCGCCAGGCTTTCACTATGTCAGTGGAAGAAGCTGAGGCTACTGGCCAAGTCATAACTGGTAAACTTCTCTTCTCAAACTTTTATTTTAGTCTTGTTTATCTACACACTTTCCCTATACCTAAAACATATCCCACATACCTTGGGTACAATCTTAGTATCCTCAATCCCTGCACTAGCACTGTTTGATACTGGAGCATTTCACTGCTTTATGTCACAACGGTTTGTCCGAACCCATGTGATTCCAGTCTTACCGCTTGTATCCAGCTGGAATGTCAGTTCAGGAAATGGCGTTCTAAAGGCAACCATGGGATACCGTTTGTGTCCAGTCGTCGTCTGTAGCAGAGAGTTTTATGCTGACTTCAAAGTGCTGGATATACCGAACTTCGATGTGGTTCTAGGAATTGATTGGCTTGGAACTTTTTATTCTACCATTGACTGTCGTCAAAGGAGGGTAGTATTCGAGATTCCAGACCATCCGGTCTTTTATTTCAAAAGCGGAGACCGTACACTAGAGCCAAGTACCTACAAAGCGAAGCCAAGGGAAGCAGTAGTTGCAGCAGCTCAAGCAGAGGAAGAATCAAGGCCAGATGTGGTTCGAGAGTTCGACGATGTATTGCCTGACGATATATCAGGTTTGCCTCCCGATCGAGCTCTTGAATTCAGTATTGATTTAGTACCAGGAGCACAACCGGTGATCAAAGCACCATATCGTTTAAGTCCGGAAGGTTTGAAGGAAGTCCGAACACAGTTGGACGAATTACTGGCGAAAGGATGGATTCGTCCCAGCACTTCAAGTTGGGGATCACCTGTACTACTTGTGAAGAAGAAGGAAGGTTCGTACAGAATGTGCATCGATTACAGAGCCTTGAACGAAGTCACTATAAAGAATAAGTATTCACTCCCGCGCATCGACGATTTATTCGATCAGCTAAGTGGATCTTGTGTTTTCTTTAAATTGGATCTTCGTTCAAGTTATCATCAGGTGAAGGTCAAGGAAACTGATATTCACAAAACAGCTTTCAGAACTCGCTATGGACATTACGAATTTCTCGTGATGCCATTTGGACACACCAACGCACCCACAATATTCATGAACCTAATGAATCAAGTTTTCCGGGAGTACTTAGACAGGTTTGTTGTCATCTTCATCGACGACATCCCAGTGTATTCTAAGAATCGGAAGGAGCATGCAGAACATCTACGAATTGTCCTGGAAACTCTTCAACAACATCAGCTCTATGCCAAGTACAGCAAGTGCGAGTTTTGGCTAAAGCAAGTTAGTTTTCTTGGACATATCGTATCAGGAGAAGGAATCTCGATAGATCCAGCAAAAGTTTCAGCAGTTAGCGAATGGCCTACACCAAAGTCAGTGAAGGACATTCGGAGTTTCTAAGGTCTAGCTGGATATTACAGAAGATTCATTGAAGGATTTTCGAAGATAGCAACACCCCTGATCAAGCTCACACGTAAAGATGAAGAATTTGTGTGGTCAGAAGCATGCGAACAAGCTTTCGTACGACTCAAGTCAAGGTTGACATCAGCACCTATTCTCGTTATACCGGATCAATCTGGAGGATTCGAAGTCTATTGCGTTGCATCGGGTAAGGGATTAGGATGTGTTCTACATCAGCACGGTAAAGTTGTGGCTTATGCTTCAAGACAGCTGAAGATTCATGAGCGCAATTATCCGACGCATGATTTGGAATTGGCAGCCGTCATTTTTGCTCTCAAGATTTGGCACCATTATCTACTTGGTAAATGAGTGAACATCTACACAGATCATAAGAGCCTGAAGTATGTGTTTACTCAGAAGGAGTTAAATATGCGGCAGAGAAGATGGTTAGAACTCATGGCGGGCTTTGACATCAACTTGCAATATCACACAGGGAAAGTGAATGTGGTACCTGATGCACTTAGTCGCTAACCATTAGCAATGAATCTCACCGCTCAGTGGAAGCTTCAACAAAACTTGCATCAGATGGAGATTGAAGTAGTCATGCCAGGTAATACTTCAAGTTTGATGAATTTACAAGTTCAATCAACCATTGTCAATCAGATCAAAGCAGCCCAAGCGAGTGATGCTAAGTTGCAAAAGATCAGAGAACAAGTAGAGAATGGACTCAGAAAAGACTTCATCATCCATGAAGACGGATCTTTGAGATTCGGCAGCAGATTGTGTGTACCAAAAGGTCCTGTTCGGGAAGAGTTAATGAAAAAAGCCCACAGCTCTCCCTACTCAGTACACCCTGGAGGTACCAAAATGTACAAAGATCTACGTCAGAGTTATTGGTAGCATGGAATGAAGCGTGAAGTAGCCAGAAGTATCGCAAAATGCTTGGTGTGTCAGCAAGTAAAGGCTGAACATCACAGGACTGCTGGATTACTTCAACCGTTACCAATCCCAGAATGGAAGTAGCAACACATCACAATAGATTTTGTGACTGCTCTTCCTCGCAGCACAAAGGGTAACGATGCCGTATGGGTCATTGTGGATCGACTCACAAAGTCGGCTCACTTCATCCCATTTCGAGTTGGCCAATCAACTGAGACACTAGCAAAGAAGTACATGGAGGTAATAATCTATTTAAAGATTTAAACTCTTCATAATGTACTATCTCTGATACCCATGAACTTATACAGGAAATTGTGAGACTTCATGGAGTACCAGTCTGCATTGTCTCCGATCGTGACACCAGGTTTCGATCGCAATTTTGGCAGAGTCTGCAAGCAAGCTTGGGAACAAATCTGAACTTCAGCACGGCTTATCATCCACAAATAGATGGTCAGTCAGAAAGAACTATTCAGATCTTGGAGGATATGCTCAGAGCATGTATGTTAGACTTCAAAGGATAGTGGGAAGATCACCTACATCTTGTGGAGTTTTCGTACAACAACAGCTACCAAGCAAGCATAGGAATGGCACCTTTTGCAGCATTGTATGGAAGGAAGTGTCGATTGCCATTAAGTTGGGATGACATCGGAGATAGGGAACTTCTTGGACCAGAGATGATGTAGCGACTGTTGATGTGGTTCGTACTATCAGGGAAAAGATGCGCATAGCCCAAGATCGACAGAAGCACGGGGCTGATGCAAAGAGACGTCACTTGGAGTTCCAGCCATGAGATTATGTGTTCTTGAAGATATCTCCGAACCGGTGGAGTGATCCGGTTTGGAAAATAGGGTAAGCTAAGTCCGAGATATATTGGACCGTTCGACATACTCGAACGAGTTGGTGAAGTGGCATACTGCTTAGCGCTTCCACCTTCATTGGAAAGAGTGCATAACGTGTTCCACATATCCCAACTCAGAAGGTATGTGAGTGACCCCAGCCATGTTCTCGATCATTCTGAGCTCACTATACATCCCGACTTGTCTTGCGAGCAACAGCCTGTGGAGATCCTGGACAGGAAAGTGAAGACACTTCGGAACAAGAAAGTTAACTTGGTCCGAGTGATGTGGAGGAAAGACACTCCAGGAGAGTCCACTTGGGAAAGGGAGGATGAAATGCGTACTAGATATCCACACCTCTTTGTAAACCAGTCCTCAAATAAAAGTTGTAAGTTTCGAGGACGAAATTTTTGTAAGGAGGGTAGACTGTAACAACTCCATTTTTAATGTACAAAGAATTGATTTAAATTCAAAGTATACTTGGAGTATTTAATGTTGCTGATATCTCTTTAAGTATTTATTTCACACCATAATTACAAGAAGGAGCTTGTAGCTCATTGGTAAGACCTTGCACTGTTGAACCAAGCCACCAGAGTTCAAATCCCCTGCCCCACATTATTTTTAATATTGTTTTGTTTTAAATTTTATAGAAGCCCAACAGTCCAACAGCAATAACTCCAAAATATCCCACTGCACATGAAAAGTTAAATACTCCAGTAACTACCCCAGGCGACCCCCCACCTTCTGCACCCCCGACTCGGCCTGACTCGGCCGAGTCCGCCGGCGGACCGGCCGACTCAGGCCGGCGCCGCCGGCCTCACTCGGCCGGACGGCCGAGTCTCCAACTACAAAAATGTGCCTCTTGGTTTTCTCTATCCCCCTGCACACTTTAATTTCTCAGATCGTTTCCAGAGAGTACAATAACTCTCATTCAATCCATTTTTAATACATTTTTCCTATTTTTTTTTTTACATTTTTTAGATAAAAACCCTACACCTAACCTAACCCTATAAATACACCCCTACCTCCTACCCTCTCATCCAAAAATTCTGAGCCCACTCTATCAAAATCTCAAGAAAACATTGGTACTTTGGAAACGAGCAAAAGGCGAAGCGCTGACGAAATCGACGGCGAACTTCCGGTGATCGTGCTAGGAACTCTTGACGACGAATTGACGCACCGGTGGATCCTCTACTTCCCTCTCACTCTCTAGTGTTGTCCAAACCCATAAGTCCCCCTTTCTATCTTTCTTTTCTTTCATAAAAATACGAATTTACAAAATCCGATGGAATCGGAACAAATCCGATTTCCGATTCGGTTTTCTATAAAATCTCACTTCTCACCAATACATTCATACTTAAACATCTTTATGTTGAATATTAATCAATTAACAAATAATTTGAACAAGTTTCCTCACATGAAATGATAGCTTTTTCAATATATCGTATTTTTTTCACTTAAATAGCACAATGTTTAGTTTTCACATTTAACCCCCTTAACATTCCTATACCTTAAAGTAGATCACGAGGTAATGACCTACCTCCTCACACACTCATATGCAAACATAACACGCTACCTTGAAAACTTAGAATACGATAAAACAAGATTTTACATTTAAATACCCTTTTCTTAATAAAACCTTTTCTAAAAGTTTTAGCTTTGATACACTTTTAAAACAAATATCTTTTAATAGGAAAATACGATAAGTTGTGGACATCGGTCATTTGTCTAAACCAGACTTTGTGGTGTCTAGTCTAGACAAGTGAGAAAGGTAATTTTAAAAGGCCCGTCTCACGATGAATCGTGAGCGGATCCCTCCTTTCTTCACTTGTACTTACCTGGCCACAATTGGCGGTGAAGGGGCGATTTGAGGCATCTAAAAACTTGTTGTTTAGACCATTTAGAGTCTAGTTGAAATAGAAAACCCTAGAATCTAAAATACGGAAAAAAACGACTTTTGCAAATAAATACCTTTTACTTAATAAAACCGTATTCTAAAGGATTAGTATTTTACAATCTTTGCAAAGCGCCGCTACAACCCAGTTTGGGGAACCCGTTTGGGATAGTACGGTTTATCATACACCCTCGGGCTAGTAGTGTGAGATTCAGACCTCCGCAAGGAGCATTCGGTCTCGAAAGGTTTAAAATACGACATCTTAAGAAAATGAGATTTTTGGAATATAAAATATTTATTAAAATTATTTTTTGTATAAACATATATATATTTATCATTTAAATATCTATTTTATTATAATATAAATTTTCCACCTTTTTCTAAAAATCACAAGAATAAATTTTACATTAAAATACCATGAACTTCAAATAAATCAATATTACAGATAAATACCTTTATTTATATAAAACTAGGATATTTTCAGTAGAAAGGTCACAATATAAAATCCACCCTCATTACAACCCTAAAGACGAATAATAAATACTTGGGGTGTATCTTGAAAACTATACAAAAGTATTTTTACATTAAACCCCTCAAGTTTTATAAATTACCCTAAGGACCTTAGTAATTATAGAACTTCGATTTACATTTCTACTGTCCGACTCGGGTTTGAGTCTGATTAATCTAACTTGAATATGATTCAAGTCAATCTCTAAAACTATAATATTACAATTCAACATGAACACACGAATCCATGAATCCGGTTATTAATCAATTCAACTTGACTGAACCAAATCATGGATATACTTTCCATGTACATGAATCCAGTTTACATCCATTACATCCGTTACCGATATCATGGTTTCGGTCAGTCAACCAACTATACAACTTATACAATACAATATAACAAGACAATCAAAACACTACGGGGTTTAAGGGGTAGATTGGTACGGAAGGTGTTAAAAGTGGCACGAGACAGTAAGATTAAGACACTTAACATGAATCATGTTTGTTAGTTATATGTATGCCCTAGAGGCCATTACTATACATAGGATGTATATTGTTGTGGATGCTTGGACATATATAGGGATGACTTTCTTGCTCGATATGATAGTATGCTATCTGGTTACTCTTTACCTTAACATGTACACTGATTGTCTCTCTGTTACATGTTGGTAAAGCCCTTAGGACGTGTACTTGACTACCTGGACTATGACGCCGATCATACTAGTGGGGACATGGTAGTCCATAAGTACATCCTTCAAAGTCTTTAGTCGTGGGTGTATCGAGACGGGGCATCGATATACCAGAGTAGACTAGCGTGTAGCTTCTCGACCCATATAGATGAGCGATGGATGATCCCATATCCATTGGTGTTTGACATCAGAGATGATATATGGGTGCTCAGTAGAGACTGGGTACACTGGACGGACTCGCCGAGAACTCCCAGATGGTATTATACCTTACGTCAGATGGCAGTTCTCTGGTGACACTGGTACAGATTAGTCTGTAGACCCGAGATCGTCATAGAGTCTTGTGTGATTTGTTCATATCAGATTTTTGCATTTTCATACCGCCCAATTTTTATCACATTGCATATCCGTAGATACTCTTGAGCCGTGTTTGCTAGTCAATTGCAGGATACAGGTTCTCGGTTCCAAAACGGTGAAATTCATGGAAAACACGACAAAATCCGGGTTCCTGCCAACCACAGATAAAAACACGGTCTCTGCTCTTCATCCGTATGTTGCCAGATATCAATAGGAAGACAAAAGATCAAATCAATGTCATTCTCATGCACAAGGCTCAATGGTAGCACAAAATCCAAGAGATCTACGCGGAGCTCGAGGCAAATCATGACAAAATCTTGATAAAAAGTCCACCTTTCCCTCAACAGAATTCTGGAAAATTCGTGGAGCAATTATAAGAAAATACATATACCAGAATAATGTAGACAACAGATCAGGCCAGCACCAAAAATTGGGGGGCCCAATTCAATCATAAGGCCGCGGATCCGCGGCCAAAGTGGGGTCCAGGCCGCTGATCCGCGGCAATATAGTGGCGGCAGTTGAAGATTTTTGGGGGGGTTTTTTGGTCTTTTTGTTTAGGTTCTGGTGGTTGCCCTAGGGTTTCATTCTCTGGCCTATAAATAGCCCAGAAGTTTGTGAAGGAAGGGGTCCAACTTTGTATTTTTCATTTTGCCTAGTTTTAGTATTGTTCTTCTTCCTCTTCTCACCTCTTCTCCATTAAACTTGTAAGTGAGCTTTTGAGTGAAGAGTGATGAATAAAGAAGACCATTTTTATTATCATGCTTGTCTCTTTCTTTACTTGTTATAATTGTTGTAATTTTAATTGTTAAGTAGTTGTTGTTATTTCCTTGTTGTTTGTTTCTTCTCTCTTTTTCTTTATCCTTACATACGACAATGATACTTACGCTTGATCCTCGCCAAGGTGAGGTCGCAAACAGTTAGTCGTATTCTTCTAATCTTCTTCTTTCTATCTTCCTCTTTTGTGTTGTTTTATTTTTCCGTATTATGAAGTGTGAGTAGTTCTATACTTGTTAGGGTAGGATAAGGGAAGTTTGAGAGAAGGAAATCTCTCTCACTCTTTCCTTGCCCAACAACTTAAATCAACTCCCGTTAACCCAACCACAATCCGCTCCTTACGGCACCCTATCCTACATGATAGCGGTGATTCCGTAGTGAGACCGGTTGTGGTTGAATTAACCGGAGGTTATGGATAAGAGCCAAGAACGGACGGACAAGCACCAAAAGGAAGGACTATGCGTTGGAAAGCCTAGCTTATACTCGCAAGTTCCTTCCTAGTCGTGCTAATCCCCGTTGTTGCCGATTACCGTAACACCGATATTAAGTGGGGCAACGAAAGATGTGGAGACTCCTAACTCAAACTAACCTAATCCTAACCCTAACAAGCTCTCTTTAAATATCAACTCAACACTTAGATAACTACAAACAAAATCTGAACAACCGGACTTAACTCGTCGAAAAACACATAGAAAAAGATTCCCATCTCCCTGCGGACGACCCGTACTCAACCGGCTAGCTACGTGCGAAACCGTCTTGATTGCGGTATTTAGAACTAAACTTGACACGCTCGTATCCTAACAATCAAATGGCGCCGTTGCCGGGGAGACGGTAGTCTATTTCTAAGTGAAATTTCGGGTTAATTTGTGAATATAAAAACTACCAAAAACCAAAAAAAAAAAATATATATACTTTGTAAAAGAAACCATCTTGTTATTCTTGATTAGTTTTTGTGCAAGTGTGCTGGAAATACGAAGCTCAAGATCGACGCCAAGGACGTTAGAAATACGGAGTTCAAGTACAGTGCCAAAGACGTGGGTAGATAGACCCACATTTCGCGGCTACACCGCAACGGACAAAACGAATCATCCGGTCTACTGTACAAATCTGGAGCAAATACAGTGAGCAATTTAAGATTCAGTACATCCAGACAAGAGGAGAAGACCCAGAACAGCACCTGAACCAAACCTGAAGTCCCAATCCTCTGTTCCTGCCGCGCTTCCGCGGCCTTAGCACCTGTTTGACAGTGGAAGAGCGGCCACTTGGTGCCCTTGGGCTGCCATTTTTTCTGGGTAACTCTCTCTGCCTCTCTCCACTCCTCTAAGCTCCACTGAATTGTGTTTTCTGCACCTTCTTTGCGCAAATTCTTCTCCCCCTTCCAATAAACTGTTCTTGTGCAGGATTCTTTGCGCCGCAAATAAAAATTGTTTGCTGTTGATATTGTTACTGTTTTGCATTCTTTAATACGGAATTAAGGGGCTTGAAACCAATCCAGATTGGGTGGGGATTTCATCACCCTTCCCAGGACCCCGGAAATCACTAAAGCATATGCATTGTCCATTGTAAATTAAAAAATACTAGACTTCTGCCCTAAGGACTTCGCGCTCATTAGGAGAAGATAAACCTTGTTTAGAACCTTGCTTAACCGTATATTGTTTACGGGGTGTCTAGGAAAGTGTTAAAGGCGCAACCGCCGAAAGAGAAAGGGTTATTTAATTAAGGAACTTCGCGAAAGCGTTGGACAACCTCCCCTTATCTCTGCACTTACCTGGCCTCGTGATCAGTGTATTTTTAAGCCTGTTTCTCGACACTGTTTAACTTCGACAATCAAGTTCAGGAGCAGGTCTAGTAGACCTAGGTTACCCTAGATCTAGGTGTGATTGTGCATATCTTGTTTGTGATTGCTTAAGCCGTATTTCCGTACATACTTCTGTAAATCTCTTTCTAAAAACAAAATAAAAAAAGAAAAAATCAAAAACTTTTATAAAAACTTGCCCTTTTGTCGCCAAATCCATTTTCACCCAACACCCATCGCCTTTCTTCATTGACGTTTTCTTACCCTCACCTTCTTCGCTTTGACTATACTAAACTCGTTTAGTGTATGTCCGCTTGGACTCGGGACACTAGCGCCCGTCTAGTCCGCGTTACGTTAGTCGCGACCGACTACGCGATCGACTCCGAAGTCGATACTCCGTCCACTCCTCTTTCACCCCTTCCTTTGCCGGCCAACTCCGACGTTGACCGGAATTCTGTTCATACATCTTCACCTTCACCTTCACCTTCACCAACCTCTTCTTCCGCGATGTCGGGATTTAATCCGAACATCTCGTTGACCACCCCTGGATTGGCTCCACCTCCTATGGAGACCAATCTCCCACCACCTCCGCCTGTTGTAGCGCCGCAGCGAATTGCGCTCCAGGATCGTTTCTACCCTACCCGTTCTGCACTTCCAACCTGCCTTTCTCTTCCTCCGGCCAATGGGGACAACTTTGAAATTAAGCCCCATTTCATCAACATGCTTCCACGTTTTCATGGGCTTGAATCTGAAGATGCCTATATCTTCATTAACAAATTTCAAAACGTCTGTGCCATGATGAAAACAACCCAGCTGTCGGACGATGCTATACGTCTACGGGTCATTCCGTTCACTTTATGCGATCTCGCAGAAAAATGGCTGTATAGCACCGCTTCCCACTCAATCACCAGCTGGGACGAGTTTGTTAAAGCGTTTCTGAAAAAATTCTACCCAAATCATAAGACCGCAAGAATTCGAAATGAGATCAACCAATTCTCCCAGCTTCCTTCTGAACCCTTCTGGAAGTGCTTTGACCGATACAAAGACCTTCTTGTTCAGTGTCCTCACCACGGTATAGAGAAATGGCAACTCTGCCAAACCTTATACGAGGGACTGAACCCAGCAACGAAGCAGTTGTTGGAAACCATCTGTCAGGGCCACTTCCTATCCAAATCTGACGAGGAAGCGTGGCAGTTCTTTGACGATCTTGCGGAGCAAACGCTACAGTGGGAGAGCACCAGACCGACTCCTTCTTCTTCTTCTACCTCCACTTCTACCGGTCAGTCTAGGGTAGGAATTCACCAACTTGATGTCTCTATTGCAATGAGAGCTGAAATGGCTGCAATAACAAAAAAGCTTGAAGCAATAGAGAGCAAATTTTCTTCTCCTACTCCTGCCCCTGTTCTCCCCCTTCGTACCATCTGCGCTTGTTGTTCCGATCCTTCTCACTTGACCGAAGAGTGTCCTTACAATCCACCCTCGCAAGGACAGGATCGGGTTAATGCATTCCAGCAAAGACCAAGGAATGATCCATACTCTTCCACCTACAATCCCGGTTGGAGGAACCACCCCAATTTCGCCTGGAATCAGAATCAGAATCAATTCCAGGGCAACAATTTCCAAAGGGCCCCTCCACCGCAACAACAAGCGCAACAACAAACTCAGTATCAGCAGCCCTTCCAACCCCAGCCTTACCAAAACCAGACGAACAACTTTGCACCGAACAATTCCTTTCCACCAAACAACTTTGTTCCGTCGAACAACGATAAGGTTTCCTCGCTCGAGCGAAGTCTGGATGCGTTTGTTAAACAATCGACTCAATCCACCGCCAACATCCAGTCTTCGATCCAATCTTTAGTGCAACACACCGCCGCACACGGGCAGAGCATCAAGACCATCGAGGCCCAGATTGCACAGCTGAACGCGGCCTTGAGCGAGCGAGAGAAGGGGAAGCTCCCGTCCCAGCCACTTCCAAATCCCGGCCACCCACATAATGCACATGTTGCTCTTGAACAACAAAACCATAATGTGAGTGCCGTGACCACACTGAGATCAGGGAGGGTGCTGCAAAACAACATTGGCAAGCAAATCAACGATGACACCCCGGCCGCTTCTTCTTCTTCTTCTCCTGCTTCTTCTTCTTCGTCTTCCGAGCCTATTCTCCGTTCTTCACAAGGCTCTCCTTCCTCTTCTTCTCTAAACGGACCCGCTTCTCACTCCACGAAAACACCTATTCTGGGATCCATTCCAACTCCAAAATCTCCTCCTCCAGCATTAGACTCAACCAATTTTCAAAATGTTCCATTTCCAAACCGGTTGAGGTCTAACAAACAAAATCCACAAATGGAGAAGATTTTGGAGTTATTCAAGCAAGTTAACATTAACATTCCTCTTTTAGATGCTGTCCAACAAGTCCCTTCTTACGCGAAAATCTTAAAGGACTTGTGCACGAAAAAGAGGAAGTCTCAGGTACCCAAGAAAGTTTTCTTGGCTAGTGCTGTGAGTGATGCCCTTACCCAATCTTTACCACAAAAACGGAAGGACCCTGGCTGTCCTACGATTTCAATTACTATTGGGGATAAGAACATCAACCGCGCACTATTAGATCTTGGTGCCAGTGTTAACTTGCTTCCGTATTCAGTATACGAGCAATTAGGCGTCGGAGAGCTGAAACCCACACACTGCACTCTCCAGATGGCCGACCGATCGATCACCCATCCTAGGGGTGAGCTAGAGGATGTGTTAATCAAAGTCGGGGACTTCATATTCCCCGTCGACTTCATTGTCTTAGATACACAGCCTGTAGCTAACCCCCGGAATCAAATTCCGGTGATACTCGGTCGCCCATTTCTCGCAACCTCAAATGCTGTGATCAATTGTCGCAATGGTTCAATGAACCTCTCTTTTGGAAATATGACAATTGAACTCAACATTTTTAGGTTGGGGAATCAGCCCGCCGAACCTAATGCTCATATACTGGATGTCTGCTCGATCCAGGAGATCACACCAGAAGAGTGTGAATTCGAGGAGTTTCTGTTTGAACACGATGATCTTGACGCCACTAGTGCGTGTCTCTTCGAACCTGCTGCTGTTTCTGCGCCCGATAACGACTACAAGTGTTTCACGTTCACGAACGATCTTAGCCGCGCACAACCCGAGTTTGAATCTTTCGACTTTTCGGATGAGTTACCTAAACCATCCGACTCGGTTGCCTACACTCGTTTTGAACCTTTGCTGGAGTCCTTTGAGTTCGAGACCTTTGCACCAGTCTTGCCTTCCATCATTTCACCTCCAACGCTCGAACTCAAGCCGTTGCCGTCTCACCTTAAGTATGCTTACTTAGGTGAGAACGAGACCCTTCCTGTCATCATCTCGGCTTCTCTAGCTCCCGAGCAAGAGAAAGCCCTTCTCGCGGTCTTGCACAGCAACAGGCAAGCTTTTGGCTGGTCCATGGCGGACATCAAGGGGATTAGTCCCCTCATCGTTGAGCATCATATTCATCTGATGGATGATGCCAAACCAGCCCGGGATCCACAAAGACGTCTTAATCCAGTCATGAAGGAGGCTGTGAAGAAGGAGATCGTCAAATGTCTAGATAGTGGTATCATTTACCCTATTTCTGATAGCCAGTGGGTTAGCCCCATTCACGTTGTCCCCAAGAAGTCGGGCATCACGGTCATAACCAACGAGGCGAATGAGTTAATCCCTACTCGCACCCAAACCGGGTGGCGAGTTTGCATTGATTACAGAAAACTCAACGCTGCTACGCGGAAAGACCACTTTCCGCTACCTTTTATTGACCAGATGCTCGAACGATTGGCCGGACATGAGTACTATTGCTTTCTTGATGGCTACTCTGGCTATAATCAAATTCCCATCGCCGAAAAAGACCAGGACAAGACCACTTTCACTTGTCCTTTCGGCACGTTTGCATATCGACGCATGCCCTTTGGGTTATGCAATGCGCCCGCTACCTTCCAGCGGTGTATGATGGGGATTTTCTCAGACATGGTGGAGAAATTTCTGGAGATTTTCATGGATGACTTCTCCATTTTCGGCGATTCTTTTGACGAGTGTCTGCTGCATCTCGACGCTGTCCTTACCAGATGTAAGGACAAGAATCTCACTTTGAACTGGGAGAAATGCCACTTCATGGTGCGTGAAGGTATTGTCTTAGGACATATCATCTCGCAAAATGGCATAGAGGTCGACAAAGCAAAGATTGAGGTCATTTCCAATCTGCCTCCTCCCCGATGCGTCAGAGATATCCGAGCCTTCCTTGGCCATGCCGGTTTTTATAGACGGTTTATCAAGGACTTTAGCAAGATTGCTAGGCCCTTGACTCTTCTCCTGGCCAAGGACACGCCATTCGACTTCAGCTCAAGCTGTGCGGCTGCTTTTGAATCATTGAAACACTCACTCACTTCTGCTCCCGTTCTCTCTTCCCCTGACTGGACGCACCCATTCGAGATTATGTGCGATGCATCCGACTTTGCCATCGGTGCTGTCCTTGGACAGCACATCAACAAGATGCCGCACGTGATCTATTACGCAAGCCGAACCCTGAACGACGCACAACTCAATTATACAACAACTGAGAAGGAATTCTTAGCTGTTGTATTTGCTTTAGAGAAGTTCAGGCCGTACCTCATCGGCTCTCCAGTCATCGTTTACACTGATCATTCTGCTCTGCGCCATCTTTTTGCGAAGAAAGATGCCAAATCTCGGCTTATACGTTGGATCCTCTTGCTTCAAGAGTTTGACCTTGTCATTAAGGACAAAAGAGGATGTGAAAACGTTGTCGCCGACCATCTTTCACGACTTCCTTCTTCGCCGTCGCTTCCTATCCCAATCAATGACGTTTTCCCGGATGAACAACTCTTGACAGTATCTTGCGAACCCTGGTTCGCAGATATTGTGAACTATTTGGCCACGGGATTGCTACCGACCGAATGGTCACGTCAGGACAGACTTCGCTTCTTATCCCAAGTAAAACACTTTTACTGGGACGAACCCTACTTGTTCAAGTACTGTCCCGACCAGATTATTCGTCGGTGTGTCCCAGATGAGGAATTCAAGAGTGTGCTGTCATTTTGCCACGACCAAGCATGTGGCGGGCATTTTGGGCCCAGAAAGACAGCTGAGAAGATCTTGCAATGTGGTTTCTACTGGCCACAACTTTTTAAAGACGCTCACGATTATTGCAAGACTTGCTCCCGGTGCCAACACATGGGCCGGATATCCCGGAGAAACGAGATGCCGCTCCAACCAATCTTGGTTGTGGAGATTTTCGATGTTTGGGGGATAGACTTCATGGGGCCGTTTCCCAGCTCTTTTGGGAACTTGTACATCCTTCTAGCTGTTGATTACGTCTCTAAATGGGTCGAGGCTGTGCCCAGCCGGACTAACGACAACAAGGTTGTCGTTAGGTTCCTTAAAGAAAATATTTTCTCACGGTTTGGGCACCCCCGAGCGATCATTAGCGACAATGGAAGTCATTTCTGCAATAGGACTTTCGAGGCCTTGATGCGGAAATACTCCATTAATCATAAGCTTTCTATGCCCTACCACCCCCAAACCTGCGGGCAGGCCGAAGTTTCCAATCGGCAAATCAAGCAGATACTGGAGAAAACGGTTTCCAAGAACCGAAAGGATTGGTCTTTGAAACTCACTGATGCCCTTTGGGCATTTAGAACCGCTTATAAGACCGACCTTGGCATGTCTCCCTATCGGCTTGTGTACGGAAAAGCCTGCCACCTTCCTGTCGAAATCGAGCATCGCGCGTTTTGGGCGATAAAGGAGCTGAATCTGTCTCTGGAGGACGCGGGCAGCCATCGGAAGCTGCAGCTGAGCGAACTGAGCGAGCTTAGGGATGAGGCTTACGACAACGCGGTTGTCGTTAAGAATCGAACGAAGGTGTTTCATGATAAACACCTTTTGCGCAAAACCTTCGTACCTGGTCAGCAGGTACTTCTTTACGACACCCGACTTCACTTCCATCCTGGAAAGCTCCGATCTCGCTGGAAAGGGCCGTATTTTGTGCGGACTGTGTATCCGCAGGGCGCTGTGGATTTGGAAAATCCAAAGGACGGTTCACTCTTCAAAGTGAACAGACACCGATGCAAACCGTACCTTAGCGCCGAACCAACAGAGGAGCTCCTGTTCTTACAGGAGCCGGTTTACCTTGCTTGATCTTCCTCTGCCTACCTCCAAACTTCGGTTATCCAGCCAAGAACAGTGGACACTGTTCCAAATAAGTTTGGGGGTATGTACAAACCATTTTGTTTATATTTGTGTATATTCTTTTTCTTTTCTTTAAAATCAAAAACAAATAAAAATTTGTGTATCGCTAGCCAACAATTTTGAACCTTCAAACTACTCTCTTCATGCAACGACAGTGAGGACACTGTCCAGTTTAAGTTTGGGGGTACGCTCGGTACGCATTTCTTACCTTCGCATTCATATGTATATTTTGCATCTGCATATTAAAATCCATAAAATCCATAAAAATTTGAAAATTTTCCAAAAATATAAAAACTTTTTGTCAAGTTAGCTTGTGGAAGAACTTTGATTCAACATTCGACGGTTTTTGTTTGATAAAATAGGAATAACTAGATCTTATGTTTGGATTTTGAAAACCTAAAAGATAACTCTCCTTTGAAGTTAACTATAGCTGATATACGTCTTTACATCACACTACACGTGTCGTGAGTTTTGGGAATTAGATGACAAGTCTTTCATGTTCAAACTTTTAAACAGATAAATGATTTTCTGAGGATCAAATAGGTTTGTTCTGAAATAAGTAATGTCAAGAATAGTTTATGAAGTAAAGCGAATATGAAGGAATGTTATTGATGCCGTAATTGGAGCTAAGTCTGAAAAATAACCCATCTAAAACTTGATTGGAATGATTACACACCAAACCCACTAAACACGTCTTTTATCCAAAAAAATAATTGAACTGCCGGTTATATCTCCGTTCATATTAAATCATCTGATTTTCACGACAAACTGTCTTTTGTTTTTGGACCTAGGTAACTTGAGTAATTAAGTCCGCTGGGGTGTTTCAACACCTAATGCCCTAAAACTAACTGGTTTGGGTGCATTGGCCCAAAGCTCGCTAAGAAGCCTAGAAAGTCCAGTTTAAAACAAAGTCAAGCAAGTGTTCTCTCCGAGTTAAAATTCCTAACGGTTCTTTGTGTGAGAATAATCTTGATAAAAGACAGGCTTTTAAAAAATTTTTAACGGAGATATGAAGGTTTTACTCTTTGATAAAGACTATTGCACATTCACAGTGGTGTGTATGAAATGAAAACAAGAAAAAGGTGGAGTGAAAAATACGACTTAGTTTCCTGTTAAGGAAGATAGAAATTCTGAAGTTGAAACCTTACTGCAAAACGAAACTTGAAAAATGCTTAACTCATTATAAAACTTATGTGATCCTTTTAAAATTGTTATCTGGGCTTTATTGTGCGACATGATGACTCTAATCGATCCTTCTGGAACTTAACGACACTATCCGCACTGCACGTAAAGACATATAAAATTTGTAGTTAAATAAGATGTGAGGTGTGAAAAATAAAGGTTCGATAGTCTAGACTAAGGATTATAGAATTGTTATTTTCTAAAACAAAACTTTAGGGTTTGAAACTTAGTCATTTTTACAAACCAACTTGACCGGATTTTGTGGGTAGTATCCGCTGAAAACCCTCAGGAGACAACACTCCTCCTACTAGGGACACCTAGAGGTTTAACGGCTTGTTGCACATGCTCAGTGCAATCGCGTTCCCTGCGAAAGTGAGGTTAGGAAATTTTTTGTGAATAAATGGACTTTGCTCGGGACGAGCAAATGATAAGTTTGGGGGTATTTGTTCATATCAGATTTTTGCATTTTCATACCGCCCAATTTTTATCACATTGCATATCCGTAGATACTCTTGAGCCGTGTTTGCTAGTCAATTGCAGGATACAGGTTCTCGGTTCCAAAACGGTGAAATTCATGGAAAACACGACAAAATCCGGGTTCCTGCCAACCACAGATAAAAACACAGTCTCTGCTCTTCATCCGTATGTTGCCAGATATCAATAGGAAGACAAAAGATCAAATCAATGTCATTCTCATGCACAAGGCTCAATGGTAGCACAAAATCCAAGAGATCTACGCGGAGCTCGAGGCAAATCATGACAAAATCTTGATAAAAAGTCCACCTTTCCCTCAACAGAATTCTGGAAAATTCGTGGAGCAATTATAAGAAAATACATATACCAGAATAGTGTAGACAACAGATCAGGCCAGCACCAAAAATTGGGGGGCCCAATTCAATCATAAGGCCGCGGATCCGCGGCCAAAGTGGGGTCCAGGCCGCTGATCCGCGGCAATATAGTGGCGGCAGTTGAAGATTTTTGGGGGGGTTTTTTGGTCTTTTTGTTTAGGTTCTGGTGGTTGCCCTAGGGTTTCATTCTCTGGCCTATAAATAGCCCAGAAGTTTGTGAAGGAAGGGGTCCAACTTTGTATTTTTCATTTTGCCTAGTTTTAGTATTGTTCTTCTTCCTCTTCTCACCTCTTCTCCATTAAACTTGTAAGTGAGCTTTTGAGTGAAGAGTGATGAATAAAGAAGGCCATTTTTATTATCATGCTTGTCTCTTTCTTTACTTGTTATAATTGTTGTAATTTTAATTGTTAAGTAGTTGTTGTTATTTCCTTGTTGTTTGTTTCTTCTCTCTTTTTCTTTATCCTTACATACGACAATGATACTTACGCTTGATCCTCGCCAAGGTGAGGTCGCAAACAGTTAGTCGTATTCTTCTAATCTTCTTCTTTCTATCTTCCTCTTTTGTGTTGTTTTATTTTTCCGTATTATGAAGTGTGAGTAGTTCTATACTTGTTAGGGTAGGATAAGGGAAGTTTGAGAGAAGGAAATCTCTCTCACTCTTTCCTTGCCCAACAACTTAAATCAACTCCCGTTAACCCAACCACAATCCGCTCCTTACGGCACCCTATCCTACATGATAGCGGTGATTCCGTAGTGAGACCGGTTGTGGTTGAATTAACCGGAGGTTATGGATAAGAGCCAAGAACGGACGGACAAGCACCAAAAGGAAGGACTATGCGTTGGAAAGCCTAGCTTATACTCGCAAGTTCCTTCCTAGTCGTGCTAATCCCCGTTGTTGCCGATTACCGTAACACCGATATTAAGTGGGGCAACGAAAGATGTGGAGACTCCTAACTCAAACTAACCTAATCCTAACCCTAACAAGCTCTCTTTAAATATCAACTCAACACTTAGATAACTACAAACAAAATCTGAACAACCGGACTTAACTCGTCGAAAAACACATAGAAAAAGATTCCCATCTCCCTGCGGACGACCCGTACTCAACCGGCTAGCTACGTGCGAAACCGTCTTGATTGCGGTATTTAGAACTAAACTTGACACGCTCGTATCCTAACAATCATGATTCCAACTGTGCTTTGATTTCCATCATACCACGTCCAAGAGGGTGTGCAAAAAGGTGGCTTTTAAGTACAGTTCCGAGTCACATGGAGGCAATGAGCGATAGGAGCGGTTTCGTCTCTCCCGGTATAGGGAGTTGATGTTGCGCAGTGCTCCATTGGCTATAACAGGAAGTCCTTGGCCAAGGCTGTTTTAGGGATTTACTGGTAAGTGTTACCAGTAGTTTCTCGACCCGTTATGAGCCTCATATCGACACGACTTATCGAGTTATTGGGGTCTGACGTTTACCACCCCTAGACGAGATATGCGACATATCAGACGAACAGACCAGACTGTACGGTAGTGTTACTGGTTGGATTCACAGGAGTGTGAGCGGGCTTGCTCGTTGATCTTCTGATCGCTCAATACCCGGGTGGCCATTAAGTTTAGCAGACCGCTTGCGGCTTGTGGGTGTTTGATATGATCATCACCTACTGCCGGCGTATTGACGAGTCTTTAGAGTCCTCCATAGGGGTTTCCTGGCTCAAGCGAAATGTAATAGGAGCGAATATGAGATATGTGCGAGACCGAGAATAATACCAGTATGAGATACTGTATTCTATTCTCGCGATTTATGACATTTATCGGTTGTATGCGATATAGCCGGGTTATCGGATCAAGTGTTGATTCGATAAGTTGTTACTATTGATATTAGTCGGTTATATGCGATATGACCGGATCGTTAAATCAAGTGTTGATTTAATGATTTAATGTATAATTATATATTTGATATATTACTTTACATTAACTAGTATTGATTCACTTAAGATTGATTTTCTCACTTGAATGTGCACATTGTTTATATGTGATATATGCAAGTATACATGTTTGTATCATGCTTGATGATACAAACAAGTTGTGTGTATGAGACTTGAACCAAATCAAGGTTAGATTAGGGTTTACTATTTTCCTAAGCATATAACAAAAGAGTGTGACTTTGGTCAAAGTTATCAAGCTTCATGAAGCTTGATAAACATTGACAAAGTCAACTCTTTTGTCATATGTTTAAAGATATTAGTTAACCCAACCTTTAACCTAATGGTTTGGTTAAATCTCTACATGTGTTAAGCATGAGGGCTTAACTCAACCATGGTGCTATTATTTATTAGATAAGTTTCATTTTGGATAATAATTCATATGATTCTTTCTTCTTCTTCATCTTCATCAAGCTCACAAAAGCTTGCTAGCTCCAATGGTGCCATGAGAAAAAGAGTGAGAAATCAAATTCTAAAGTGAACCCACTTCCTATTTCTTCATCCTCTACTGCTTGCCATGTAGTATAGGGTGTTTTCTTCACAAATTTTTTGACCAAGTGAAGGAATAGCTTGAGTTTGAGTCTCCCCGACGTAGATCATCTTCGGCCTCGAAGTCAATGACCTAGCCCGATCATTTCTCCGACGAAACCATCGCTAGAGTCCGGGATCCCGATGATCGCAGCGGAGGGACGTCAACACGGAGCTAAAGAAGTAGAGGACCGGATCTACAAAGGTTGTAATCCCTTTCACTTAGTAGCAAAGTTGTTTGCTAGCTTTTCTTTTCGCCTAATCTCTAGTTAACGATCTATATTAGGGTTTCTCGGCACCGTAAAATTTAAATTTGGCATGGTTGATGCCTTGTGGAAGCTCTTGAGTGTGCCTAGTAACCCTACAGTGGTATCAGAGCCTAGCTAGAGCTTTAGGCGAAGTGTAGACGATGTTAGAAATCCGATCGAACCCCGAAACCCTAACTCAAACCCTTCTCTATACATTTTCTGAAAATGTGGATTTTTCCAAATTAAAAATATGCAGAAAAATCAGCAGGCTTTTTTAAGAGTTACTGTGCAAAACGACTGTCTAATTCGATTAAAGCGCCGCGGAAACGCGGCACGGGCATGGCTCGTACGGCGGTTCCGCGGCCGTACAGTCACATTGATGCTTTATTTCTGCACAGTAACTTCCATTTTAGTTTGCTGAATCTTCTGGAAATTTTTAATGTAAACTCAAGTGTTGAGTTTTCTGGGTTGTATTGGGAGTTCGATGATTCAATCGGAATCTTTAACTTTGTCTGTGTTTTTCCGGATAATTTACAATATGTTAAAAAGTTCGACCGGATATAAATACCCAATTTTTCCCCTGTTGGGAAATTTCCAAGTATTGGATTTTTCCATGGTTTAAGAATGTTCTAAGTAGTGCAAGTAACGCGATGGACCCTCTAGAAGACAACAAACCTTAACTCGATTATGTGACCGTCTTGAACCGCCCTTTGAACCTTCGGGTTTGGGGTAGTACGGCATGCTACATGTGAGGCGTTGGCTTGACCCTTCTACGGCTGGACCGTTGGTACTGTGGCATGAAGTGAATGTTTTTAAACTTATTTCATGTGTCGAGCTGTTTCGGGAAACCTTGGGTGTTTGACTGTTCGATCGGAAAGTTTAACATTTTCTATTTATCTGGAATGTGGTACAATATTTGGAATCCACAAGTAAGTTATGAGATAACTGATTTGGATGTTATAAACATAGAAGTTTAGTCTCACATGATCGGTTGCCACGGAATTTTGATGCGATCAAAAGTCCGTCGCAATCACGTAGCGTACGCGGATACTCGCCGGTAAACTTAATAGACAGCCATGCCCCATAGCCCCGACCAAGTGACTGTAGGAGAACCCCGTAGCCAAAAGCATCCGTTTGGGTGCTCGCGGCAGTGGAGTTCCGCCTTAGAACACTTCGTCGACGGCATCCGGGGGTGCGGCCGTCTACTAAAGTTTGTGACGAGCATTCGATCAGTTTGCCGGGAATCTTGTTGAATTGCCCGACTTGATATTGAAAAGTGTTTTCGATAATGAGACTAAAATGCGGGGTTTATAATTGTTAGGCATGCGATGTCTAAGGAATTCAGATGGTTAGGCATGCGATGTCTAAAGAGTTTGCGGATTCCAACTGTTGTAGTTTTACACTTTCTTTTCTGCGACCGTAAGTGTAATATGTGATATCGCCGGTTTCGTTGCTATATGTCAACGACAATTGGGATGCGCACATTTACTTACGTTGATGACATGTGATGTTATGTGTTACTGGATATGTTATATTGGATCGACGCGTTTTGAATAGCCGGGGGTTTTTATGTGAGATGAGTAATTTTCATTTTCATTCATGTAAAATTAATTGTATGTAAAATTCTTTTATTGGGGCACTTCCAGGTTGCGGAAGATGTCCCCATTGTATATTATTTACTTTTCCGCACTAGGATAGACCCAAGGAGGAGAGCACAAGTAACCGGGTTCTGGAGTCCAGTGGGAGACCAACTCGAGGAGTCGAGTCCGGGTCTCCTAACTCTAGAATTGGTAGGGTTGCTTGCCGCTCTCGTAGGGGTCTAGGGGTGTGGGTTTGGCTATTCATCGCGACCGTGGAATCCGTGTTTTATACAGGCTCGTATTGAAAATACGGACGTCCTAGTATATCCAATATTTCCTATGATTCTTTTGCTGCGATATCTGTGATGTGATCATTTGATGTTCTGTGATAAATACTGTATATAGTATATATGATATATTATATAGGCGTTACTTATGTTTTACACCCGCGCTAGCCCTGCCCCGCTCTGCCGTTAGTTACCTAACCTAACGGTGCACGAGGGGACATCGTGGCGAATGCGGATGGCATAAGTGTACGTCGTATTTATCTGTGATGTTTAGGTAACTTAAATGATGGGACTTCATTAATGTGATTAATGAAAGAAAATAAACCTAAGATGTTGTGGAATCGAATTTTCAAAAACTGGTAGCAACGGTTCTTGCTTTGCATCGCGGTGTTCCTTGTAGAACATCCTGCACCTTATTCGATAAGGAAAGGGCCGAGATCCCTTCACCGGGAGTGACCCCTTTAGCAATAACTGGCAGATGCTACAACCTTCGGTTTTTCTTTTGATTACTCCTATAGCTCTTGCTTTGCACAGCGGTATATATGATATATCCTGCACCTTATTCGATGAGGAAAGGGCCGACAATCCCTTCACCGGGAGTGACCCCTTTATCAAAACTAGAAAAGCCTCAAAAACACTCCATTTAAAATCACTCGATTCTACAACGATATCAAGTTCATTACGCAAAGGGTTTTCTGAAAAACCCGTCGTAGCCCTCCGTCATTTCAGATAAGTACTGGTTAGTATTCGTGCTGCGTTTGTTGACCTCTGTCAAGGCGTAGTGTGCGGTAGCAGATTAGTGCTTATCTGTATAAGCATATGATGTGATTGATTTAGGGTAGTCATGCGACCTTATTGACCTCTGTCAAGGGTCGTGCGGGTGGGTTTACTTCAATCAGGAAATGACGGGTTGAACTTGACTAGCAGTCTATGGTTTGTTGACCTCTGTCAAGGTCATAGGACGCTAGGGGAAAAATATTATCGGGAATTTCAAGTGTTGAAATTTGCAATGAGATTGTATACCTTCTATGAGATAGTTGGATCCCGATACCCGCTGCGAGTAATTGTTACTCCTGGAAGAGTTTTACACATTACAATTAGCCGATCAAGTAGGTGTCAGAAAGGTGTCAACGGGGTTACGCCTCTGGGAAAACGAGGTTTACATTAATTAGGTCTGTGCAAAAGCACGGGGCACCTCCCTCAAAATACCGACACTTGCCTGGCTGAAAGATTGGCGAACTTGTAGCGTGTAATTAATCCAGGCTAGTCTTTCCTTTTAGGGTTTGAAGAAAGATTTGATAAAAACAGTGGGAGCCATCCTGATTAAATAAAATAATAACTAATCTGATCTTGCAAGAGCGCACGCAGAGTGTTTTCTTCTCTCTCTCTCCAGGTAGCGACCATGTCACGCCTTAATCAAGATAATAAAACGGATATATTGACCGAACCCGCTTATTATACTGAGCTGGGGAACGTTGGTCCCGCTCCAACTTATAATTGTTATAAGACAGAGCAGCAAATTGGGGATTACCAGAATTCCCGTGCCGCCCAAACGAAGAAAGTGCATGTTGATGCATCATCTTCGGGTGTGTTCATTACAGAGAACTGTTTCTCAGTATCCTTACGTCCTGGGTATGTGATACCAGATCAGGATCCCGCATATGTAATATATTACATGGGCTACAGAAAGGTAAAGAACTGAGAACGGGAGATAAGTTTCATGAGACATAAAACGGTGCAAGTGTTGCAGCCAAGTCTGTTGGTCACTGTCACCCTGTATTACCTGAATACATTGATTCTGAATAAATGTTATTAGATACCGAACCTGATATACAAAATCATATCAGTCTCTTTATTAGTAAAGAAGGATATAATTTTGTATTGTTGGAAACAAATAATAGCAAAAAGTCTCAAGGTCATTGGTGTTTTGAACATTTCCTATATCAAGAGTTGATCGGTTCAGGCACGTTATCTAAAAGCATTGACGTTCTAAATCAAACTACAGTTCTTAGTATACAGAACACACACAAGAGAAAGAGTTCAGATATGAACGAATCCTTCTTGAGATACTGTAGACTAGGTCATATCAATGCGACCCGACTGGCTGAAGTTACATTTAGATGCATATTTAAACCAGTTTGAATTTACATCTTATGAAACTTGCCGGTCATGTCACAAAGATTAGATGACCATAGCTCTATTTATTGGAAACAGAGAAAGAGTTAGTGAACTCTTGGGATTGATACACGCTGATGTATGAAGGTCCCCTGTCTACACATGCCAAGACCGGTTCTTTGTACTTCATTACATTCTCTGATAATCTTTCGAGATTCAGACCTATGTTCCTGTTGAAACACAAGTCCGAACCTTTTGAGATATTCACAGAATATAAGTTAGAAGTAGAGAACCAAAAACGGGTATAAGTATTATGTCCTTTGATGTGATCAAGGAGGAGAATACTTAAGCACGGAATTCCTGGATTATTCTAAAAGGATAATGAGATTCTCTCTCAGTATTACTCCTCCGTATACACCATAGCACGATGGTATATCGGGGCGGAGCAATAACACCCTATGTGATATTGTGTGCGCTATGATGAGTACTACTGAGTTTCCTATTTCCTTTTAGGGAGTTATGCACTTATGAAGTTGCATACCTATTGAATAGGGTTCCGATCAAATCAGATGCCTACCATTTTATATGAGATATGGAAAGGGAAGAGCCCATCTATTAAGTCAGTTAAGATTTGGGGTTGTCTGACCTATGTCTAAAAGCAAAATTCGGACAAGCTCGAAGCAAAGTCAGATATGTGGAAGTTTGTTGGATATCCCAAGCATACGCAAGGGAATATCTTCTACCTAACCGATGAACAAAAATGTTTTGTTTTTCAGCATGCCACCTTTGTGAAAGGGAATTTCTTGTGAAGAAATTATTGGTTATGAGGTAGAACTGGAAACAGTTCCAGCTATACAAACTGCAGCTGATGATTTGGTAGAATCAAAGGATTCAATAGCAACCAACGAACCTCAGCCTCTCCGCCGATCTAGTAGGGTTTCTCACCCACCTGAGAGATACTTCGGTTTCTCTATGACAGTGGGAGCAAGGATTGCATCATGAGATGATGACCCAACTAGTTTAGGGCTGGCCATCAGGAGTAGGACTCTGTAAGAATGGCTGGATGCTTATCGATCTGAGATGGAATCCTTTTACACCAACAAAGTATGGACTTTGGTTGCTTTATCTGAAGGGTTAAATTCCCATCAGGAGCAAATATATCTTGAAAAGATTACTTGGTGTACATGGAAAAGTTGAGACTTTCAAAGCTAGACTTGTTAAAGGTTTGCATCATTGACCAGCTATGGATTGTGATGAAACCTTTTCTAAGTACCTATGCTTAAGTCCATCCAGATCCTACTTGCTACGGCTACATACCATGACTACGATATCTAGCGGTTGGGTGTCTTGACTGCTTTTCTGAATGATGATTTGGAAGAAAGCGTCTATAAGTACACAGCCAGAGGGCTTCGTAGACAGTGGGAGCAGCGGAAACGTATGCAAGATGTTTTATGTGATAAAGCAGGCATCGCGGAGTTGGAACATCTGTTTTGATGAGATTAGTCAAAGAGTTTGACATCATCAAAATGGTAGATGAACCTTGTATATACAAAAAAGTAGTAGGGAGTATACTGGTGATCCTCGTAGAGTACGTGGATGACATACTCTTGATAGGGAAGGAGTTTCCTATGCTACGCTCAGTCAATCTCCACTTATCACAAGGATACTCCATATAGGATCAAAGTGATACCTACTAAATCCTGGATTTTGGATCTATGAGATAGATCTAATTGGATGTTAGGATACTCACTAGTTGTAGTGAGATGGTATCAATTGATCCTGGGGAGAATCACAGGAAAGGTTTCAGAGTGATAAGGACAACTGAAAGTCAGTCACAGGCATTGTCTTTAACCTCAGTAAAGAGACGGTATGTTGGAAGAGTTCCAAGCTAGATACCGTGAAATACTAGACGATAAAGGCTGGATACATCGCTACTTAAGATGCTACTAAAGAGGCAGTCTGGGTGTATAATAGTTCATGAGATGAACTTCGTTCCTCCCATTGTGTGACAATGGAGTTGTGGCTTATGCCGAGGAACGACCGTCCCATCAGTGATCCAGACATATTCTAAGGCAGTGTCACCTGATCGTGGAGATGGTTGATCTCCAGGGAATCGAGGTTAGGAGAGCAGACTCAGAGGACAACACAGCGGATCCACTCACAAAGGCCTTTTCCCAGAGAGAGACTTTTATGGATTGGTCGAGTATGAGATACTACAACCACTGCTATCAGATGGCCCTAGTGCAAGTGGGAGATTGTTAGTTATATGTATGCCCTAGAGGCCATTACTATACATAGGATGTATATTGTAGTGGATGCTTGGACATATATAGGGATGACTTTCTTGCTCGATATGATAGTATGCTATCTGGTTACTCTTTACCTTAACGTGTACACAAATTGTCTCTCTGTTACATGTTGGTAAAGCCCTTAGGATGTGTACTTGACTACCTGGACTATGATGTGGATCATACTAGTGGGGACATGGTAGTCCATAAGTACATCCTTCAAAATCCCTAGTCGTGGGTGTATCGAGACGGGGCATCGATATACCAGAGTAGACTAGCGTGTAGCTTCTCGACCCATATAGATGGGCGATGGATGATCCCATATCCATTGGTGTTTGACATCAGAGATGATATACGGGTGCTCAGTAGAGACTGGGTACACTGGACGGACTCACCGAGAACTCCCAGATGGTATTATACCTTACGTCAGATGGCAGTTCTTTGGTGACATTGGTACAGGTTCGTCTGTAGACCCGAGATCGTCATAGAGTCTTGTGTGATTCCCACTGTGCTTTGATTTCTAACATACCACGTCCAAGATGGCATGCAAAAAGGTGGCTTTTGGGTACAGTCCCGAGTCACATGGAGGCAATGAGCGATAGGAGGGGTTTCGTCTCTCCCGGTATAGGGAGTTGATGTTGCGCAGTGCTCCATTGGCTATAACAGGAAGTCCTTGGCCAAGGCTGTTTTAGGGATTTACTGGTAAGTGTTACCAGTAGTTTCTCGACCCGTTATGAGCCTCATATCGACACGACTTATCGAGTTATTGGGGTCTGACGTTTACCACCCCTAGACGAGATATGCGACATATCAGACGAACAGACCGGACTGTACGGTAGTGTTACTGGTTGGATTCACAGGAGTGTGAGCGGGCTTGCTCGTTGATCTTCTGATCGCTCAATACCTGGGTGGCCGTTACGTTAAGCAGACCGCTTGCGGCTTGTGGGTGTTTGATATGATCATCACCTACTGCCGGCGTATTGACGAGTCTTTAGAGTCCTTCACAGGGGTTTCCTGGCTCAAGCGAAATGAAATAGGAGCGCATATGAGATATGTGCGGGACCGAGAATAATACCAGTATGAGATACTGTATTCTATTCTCGCGATTTGTGACATTGATCGGTTGTATGCGATATAGCCGGGTTATCGGATCAAGTGTTGATTCGATAAGTTGTTACTATTGATATTAGTTGGTTATATGAGATATGACCGGATCATTAAATCAAGTGTTGATTTAATGATTTAATGTATAATTATATATTTGATATATTACTTTACATTAACTAGTATTGGTTCACTTAAGATTGATTTTCTCACTTGAATGTGCACATTGTTTATATGTGATATATGCAAGTGTACATGTTTGTATCATGCTTGATGATACAAACAAGTTGTGTGTATGAGACTTGAACAAAATCAAGGTTAGATTAGGGTTTACTATTTTCCTAAGCATATAACAAAAGAGTGTGACTTTGGTCAAAGTTATCAAGCTTCATGAAGCTTGATAAACATTGACAAAGTCAACTCTTTTGTCATATGTTTAAAGATATTAGTTAACCCAACCTTTAACCTAATGGTTTGGTTAAATCTCTATATGAGTTAAGCATGAGGGCTTAACTCAACCATGGTGCCATTATTTATTGGATAAGTTTCATTTTGGATAATAATTCATATGATTCTTTCTTCTTCATCATCTTCATCAAGCTCACAAAAGCTTGCTAGCTCCAATGGTGCCATGAGAAAAAAAGTGAGAAATCAAATTCTAAAGTGAACCCACTTCCTATTTCTTCATCCTCTACTACTTGCCATGTAGTATAGGGTGTTCTCTTCACAAAGTTTTTGACCAAGTGAAGGAATAGCTTGAGTTAGAGTCTCCCCGACGTAGATCATCTTCGGCCTCGAAGTCAATGACCTAGCCCGATCATTTCTCCGACGAAACCATCGCTAGAGTCCGGGATCCCGATGATCGCAGTGGAGGGATGTCAACACGGAGCTAAAGAAGTGGAGGACCGGATCTACAAAGGATGTAATCCCTTTCACTTAGTAGCAAAGTTGTTTGCTAGCTTTTCTTTTCGCCTAATCTCTAGTTAATGATCTATATTAGGGTTTCTCGGCACCGTAAAATTTAAATTTGGCATGGTTGATGCCTTGTGGAACCTCTTGAGTGTGCCTAGTAACCCTACACTGTTGCTGTTGTACCGTGGAATAACGGTTCCTTGTACTTTCAGTTTGCCCTGGTCTCTAGCATATATAGACCCCTCTCGTATACACTGGCATCCTTCTGTACCAACCTGCAAACAACAGCGTTAACACAATTTTCTATAATATTATACAACTTTAAAAGATACATTCTTATTCTGTCTTTTCTATTTCTCCCTTAACTTTGGGACTTACCGAGCGACCTGTTCGCTGACGACATTCTATTTTTTCTTTTTTGAATGTCGTCAGGTGATCCGGACACAACTGAGATCGAGCCCACCAGTGAAGACTTGGATCAGTTTCTAGAAGACCCCGAGCTCTAGACATTGTACCTTTTCTATTCAGGATTTTCATTTCCTGTTATGCCATTGTTTAGGCATCGCTTTTTATTCCAGTTGTATTTACTTTTCATGCATTGTGCAAAGGAAAGTTAATAAATAAAGTTGCTGTTATTTTTATCGCCTGTCTCTTGTGATTATCTTTATATTTCTTAGATACGCTTAGCGTATATACTTCTGAGTATATACATAGCGGACCTCGTCGCCTCCCCTTCACCGTATACCGGGAAGCGGGGCGTGACAACAACCATGTGCATCAACGTGCACAAAAGCAAATCAAAATACTAAAAATGCATGAAAACTATGCCGAAAGCATAAATCAAATCATATGCATGCCATAGGCATGAAATCACAATCAATATCTCAAATGTCATCAAAACGAAGTCAGATGCAACTGTGGTGCACAAAATACGTATCAATGCACTGCAAGTATATGTGAACTATACCGAGTGTAAAAACCAAATCGAATGCATACCATATGCACAAAATCAACCCAACTGTATGAAATCCATGAAATCATAACCATGTGCAGCCAAAGCACAAAATGATATTAAGTGCAATAACTGTGCACAAATCATAAATCAACACAACGATGTATAAAGCATATCTCAAGTGTAATAACTATGCGTAAAATATAAATACCCAGTAGGTGCAGTCGTGGTGCACGGAAACGATATCATGAAAACTCATCATCAAAACTCAAATCCAAGCGATATAAGCATGATACTCAGATCACAAACGCATATCGCAACAAATGACATTGAGGTGCACCTCCTACAATGTTGAAAAAAACAAATCGGTGCGCCTAAAACCGGCAGAACAAGAACATCCGCTTGCCTCCTGCTCACGGTCTGGCGTCCTCGGTCTCTGGGTCTTTATCTTCTCTGTAGATTCACCAATCTCGCAATCCATCAGCTCATCGGCCCAGTCAGGTGTGCTAACGGGGACGATTCCGTTCTAGCACTTCTCTGGTCATCTCTCGGTCAATCATCATGACCACTCGTAAGGCAGCACGTCACTGGCGTCGGCCTCTGACTCTCTGAATACACATGACACATCTGATCCTGGGTGAAAATCTTATTGCAGCAGTGTCCTTGAAGGAATCCTGCTCAAGGTCTCTTCTGATCTCGTCTATGCCGAATTGTACGGAGGCTGGTACACTTATATAATCTTCTCTCATTCTCTGGATATCTGCAACCTCACCACAACATTTCTTCGGGAACTGGCCGCATCCCAACGCCTCTGTATGCATATCAGATCTCTAATCCCGACGGGGAGTAAAAACAGCTCATCAGCGTCTCGCACGAACCTCTGGTTCCACTCGTCTGTATCATCGTCCACTATGACATCATGCCATGCTATTTGCGCATTGCAACTGTTCTAGGCCGTTGTCAATCCGTAGTCTCTCACACGGACTCGAAGTTACGAACTCGGTATCTTTATCACTCTGTAGAAGATATCTAGCCAAACACGTCCTCGGGAACTCGCCCCAACCGTCGGAGGAACACTCAATACTCGTCCGTCCTCGATCAACTCACAATGCATCTGGGTGAGGTCCTCTGTCCGGAGCTGGTCAGCTTACTGGTCTCTTATCACATGATATCTGGACGATGTCAAACTTTTCGATCGAGTCATCAAAGTCCCAAAATTTCCCGAAAGCTCAACACATGAGCACAGTCTAAAATATCTGGTACATACTACAGTACCTCTGGACCAGCCGTAGAAGGGAAAACCCAAGCCACACTGATGGCACCGCTAAACTGCCGCAAACCCTAAGGTTCAAAAATGGTTCCATGGTCATCATGTCGAGTTAGGGTTTCATTCTTCTAGAGGGTCCACATAATCACCTGCATGTTCCTCCGAACACTTTAAACTTGGGAAAAATCGGTTTCTGACACTTGCTTGAACTTTTTAGCTTCGCCTATACAACATGTGAATACTCTTCGCCCGCATGCTAAACAATGCCTCAATCCTCCAGGAAAGACGATACATCAACGGTCATCTCTGAATCGGTCGACTCTATATCTGAGTAAGACTCACCACATTGAAAATCTTCAACTCGACTGGGCCTGTGTCGGTGCATCAACCTGACGAATCATCCTCGTCTCTTAACTCGGGATAGACTAGCTATCATCTGTCGCATCTCTGCCTGGAAGCTTCAGCAATCTCAGCTCGTAAAGTCTGGAGGTGACATCCCATCAATCTTGGCAACAGCTGGGTCATCTGTCCACACGGTAGATGACATCATAATCTCTGAGGTAGGCTGTACATCAACAGTCCTCTTGCAACAGGTAGCTCTAATAATGGCCCGATCGTCCGGTGCAAAACTAAACACTCGCCTCATCCGAGAGGTCACAACACAAACGCTAACTCGAGATGTTCCTATGTCACCAGAAAACACGATGGTCAGTCCTCGTCCATGACGAGCTTGCCCTGATCGCATCACTAGCAGCAGCTCAATATGCATTCAAACCATGGTGATAGGAACCTCAATCGAGTATCGAAGAAAGCAGATCAACGGCATGAAAGGAAACTTCTGATCCAGAATGGATACATTATCATAAGAAGGAACATAATCAAAGAGAGTATGATCATGGAAACAAATATAATCAATGATCTCAAAATATGTACATCCTAAGGTTTCTCAAGTAGAGTATCGTATAGAAAATATGCTGCGAACATACTTACGGTACGTCACTCTACTCAAGCTACCTACTCCATCAATCAGGGTCAACCTATAAAACGAAAGTTCGGGTCTAATACCCCCCGTTCAAGTCTAAGTTCCATAAGGTCAAGCCTAGGTTCCGAAATACATACCCGCCCTAGACTCCGCATAGTCAAACATAAACTCGAACCAAGATTAAACCTAGCGCTCTGATACCAACTTTGCCATGACCTAAAATATTAGCTCGTGACCAGCACTTGAATCACGCAACGTCTAAAGGAGTAACGGAATTCAAGTAAGCTGAAACCCAGAAATCTAAACCATTTTAAGAAAATAAAGGAGGTGAAGTTTTGAAATAAAAGTATAATGAAATCAAGTTTTCTTAATGCATAAAAAAGGAACATGAATGATGCAAGTAAAATTTACTAGTTCGAAAACATGTTTCGCCTTTTAAAAATTTGGGCAGCACCTCCTTTGTATATTTTGATCCAAAACCATAAATGCATAACAAGAATAATGGCATCCCCAAGCGGGAGCTAGCTCTTCGCCAACTGACGGATCACAACCACTCAAAGCAGTATAAGTATGTATACGACGCCGAACGGCGAAGTTCACCACAAAAGATAAAGAAATAAGCACGATATCAAACCACAAGTAGCGGAAAACCCCTCGCTCTAAGTCTCGTAACCACAATCTCACTAAGTCTCATTACTTATACAATTACTAAATTTGATTGATGGAGTTGACTAGATACAATATGAAATATAAATACAAGAATGGGTACGATACAAATGCCCCATCTTCCAATGCAAAACGCCCAATGATGCTATGTGCCAGCGATGCCGCTATGGATCCATGCGGTCAACCTGCAAGAACTATGGCACAACGGGGGTGAGTTGCCAACTCATGAGTAGAAAAAAATCTACAGATAGAAATCGAATAAACAGCGACTCCTAGGTCAACTATATCATAAAGGTAATACTATGATATCTAGGTTGACTAGGTCGGTATATATGCCAACAATGTAATCAATACCTACATGTATGCGGATATAATCCAGCAATATAACCAATTTCTGTATGCATGTGGATCTCGTCCAACCATATAATCAATGTATGTATGCATGTGGATCTCGTCCACGTGTCACCCATTGACACAACATCATCATGTATGTAAATATCATAAAAGCATATGCATGAAAGTATGAGCTTATAAATCAACGGTGTCCCTCGCGACACATCAAAATCATGGAACCTGGGTGTCCAACATCGACACCCGAAAACATCATGAAACCCGTGTCCTGCATCGACACGTAAATCCTCATATCTCGGGCTCCGTTAGTCCAGATCGGCCCACGGGCTCCGTCAGTCCGGATCGGCCCATATCATCTCTCGACTCCGGTTGGTATCCTTCGGATTTCCGCCGAGCCCAAATAAGATCACCGGTAGGTAGTATTCCCTCTTCCAGGCTCATCGTCATCCATACGAAATCTCTCTCTCGCCTCGGGGTACCATACTGGGTCTACCATATACCCGCAAATGAAATCACCCGCCTCCTCGAATCGGGTTTCACATATCACACATCTCAGAACCGAGAAAACACATGGTGGACGCACTGAAATATCATATCAAGAGAAACCAGGTTTTTAAAATAGTGCATGCTTTCTTTTGAAATAGCCACGGTTTTCAAATCCAGAAATCCCATGAAAACGGCATATCTCAATGCATAAAATCATAAAGCATGATGTATGCAACAAATGATAAAAATGTAAGCATATCCGTATATCATGCAACATGGAATAGTAATATGCACATATCGAGGGAAAACCGCTCTTTTAAATGAATCCAGTTTTTAAAATATATTATGCGGTTCCCAAATCTCCAAAATCGAAAGCAATATCGTATAAATGTGCATACGTGTATATACGCAAGTATGGATGTACAAATGTGTATGTCTGTAAGTATGGGCGTACAATATGTATGCACGCAAATATGGTATACAATATGTATGCACGCAAGTATGGTGTACAATATGTATGCATGCAAGTATGGTGTACAATATGTATTCACGCAAGTATGGTGTACAATATGTATGTCCACAAGTATGGTGTACAATATGTATGTGCGCAAGTATGGTGTACAATATGTATGTATGCAAGTATGGTGTACAACATGTATGTGCGCAAGTATGGTGTACAACATGTATGCGCGCAAGTATGGGGTACAATATGTATGTACGCAAGTATGGCGTACAACATGTATGTACGCAAGTATGGTGTACAATATGTATGTATGCCAATATGGATGTACAAGTGGTATATACGCAAGTATGAGTGTACAATATGTATATGCACCAATATGGATGCACAAGTGGTATATACGCACGTATGTTATGCGAAGAGTCATATCATAATGCAGCAATCATACTATGTAGTGACATGGCAATTATCGATGATGAAGTGTGTGAGCCTACAATCTGTGTACGTGTAATATATGCATCATCGATAATGGTGCAGGTGTACTATCACTGGTATAAGTAATGCAATGCGAATAACATGAATGCAGCATAAGGTAAATCATATGCAAATGCTGACGGGTATACGTATCTAACATGACCGAGTCGGTGAATCTATCAATCGGCATCCAGCCTCACAACATCGCGTATAGTACAATCCATCGTACGGCATCCTCTAGTCAAGGGTAAGGATCAATCATCAAGTCAAACTCATCACGCACGGAAAATTATCGTACGACAGCATTAAGCTATCAGGGATCCTATCAACCTATAAGACGAGGAGGGTACGGACCTAACGTCACATACGGCTAACACTCACGATTCAAAAAACATATAAATATCTCTAAATGCCTATGTCCCAGGTCACATCCGCAATAATCTCATATCAGGGGACCGGCAGAGTATAAATCATCTCAATCGACTCGCATCCGTATACCAACATATCATCAAATCACATATCACATCGACTTATCTTTTCATCGCATTTTTCTCCCATATCAAGTCAATTTTTACCAAAACATTCTACCTCTACTCTAAGCATAAGTATCTAATCAAACATACACAACCGAACCATACAAACAGTTTTTGAAAGATGCGAATCGTAGTTTTGAAAGTTGGGGCTACGGTGTTTTTAAAGAAAAGATATCATTTGAAAATCCGTAACATCCCTCAAAGTATCTGTTTAAAAGATGCATACGATTCTTCAGTTTGGAAATAGGTATGGTTCGGATGACTCACCTACGTCGACTATCTAGTTCTATAGTACCCTAAACGACAATATCATCAAATATCATCCTCAAGTTCCGTCATCACATACTAGTCGTATCATATCACTTCTAACTATCCTTAGTTTCTAATATGGTTCTCTAACTACCTATAACTCTATCTATAGTATCCTATTAAAGGTTTCATTAATCATAATCCATATATATAAATCGGTTTCCATCAAAGTTTGCGGGGGTGCTATACGCCAACCACCCGACTTCCCCTGTAGATATAGATCTACTTACCTTGGTCTTCGCTTGCCGAAGTCGATGACGCCACGCTCCGTCACATCGGAATCCACGTGAAGGTACCTATAATAGCAACACATATCACAACGCTATTAAAATCAAGTTTTGAAATCCAATACGGCACGCGCATTGCTCATAGGTTAGAACCTATAGCTTACGCATACAAAATCAACCAAACAGCCCTTGTTATTGATGTACAAACATCCAACAACCAATAACGAATTCGGATATCAAAAATTTGAATTCGTATTTGGTTGTTGGATATTTGTACATCAACAACAAGGGTTGTTTGGTTGATTTTGTACGCGTAAGCTATAGGTTTTAATCTATGAGCAATGCGCGTGCCGTATTGGATTTCAGAACTTTATTTTAATAGCGTTGTGATATGTGTTGTTATTGTAGTTACCTTCACGTGGATTCCGATGCGACAAAGCGTGGAGTCATCGACTTCGGCAAGCGAAGACCAAGGTGAGTAGATCTATATCTACGGGGGAGTCGGGTGGATAGCGTATAGCACCCCCGCAAACTTTGATGGAAACCGATTTATATATATGGATTATGATTAATGAAACCTTTAATAGGATACTATAGATAGAGTTATAAGGTAGTTAGAGAACCATATTAGAAACTAAGGATAGTTAGAAGTGATATGATACGACTAGTATGTGATGACAGAACTTGAGGATGATATTTGACGATATTGCCGTTTATGGTACTATAGAACTAGATAGTCGACGTAGGTGTGTCATCCGAACTATAGCTATTTCCAAACTGAAGAATCGTATGCATATTTTAAACAGATACCTTGAGGGATGTTACGGATTTTCAAATGATATCTTTTCTTTAAAAACACCGTAGCCCCTACTTTCAAAACTATGATTCGCATCTTTCAAAAACTGTTTGTATGGTTTGGGTGTGTATCTTAGATTAGATACTTATGCTTAGAGTAGAGGTAGAATGTTTTGGTAAAAATTGACTTGATATGGGAGATAAATGCGATGAAAAGATAAGTCGATGTGATATGTGATTTGATGTTATGTTGGTATACGGATGCGAGTCGATTGAGATGATTTATACCCTGCCGGTACCCTGATATGAGATTATTGCGGATGTGAGATGGGACATAGATATTTATGGATATTTATATGTGTTGTGAACTGTGAGTGTTAGCCGTACGTGACGTTAGGTCCGTACCCTCCCCGTCTTATACGTTGATAGGATTCCTGATTGCTTAATGTCGTCGTATGATGATTTTCCATGCATGATGAGTTTGACTTGATGATTGATCCTTACCCTTGACTAAAGGATGCCGTACGATAGATTGTACCGTACGCGATGTTGTGAGGCTGGATACCGATTGATAAATTCACCGACTCGGTCATGTTAGATACGTATACCCGTCAGCATTTGCATATGATTTACCTTATGCTGCATTCATGTTATTCGCATTGCATTACTTATACCTACACCTGCACCATTATCGATGATGCGTATGTTACACGTACATAGATTGTAGGCTCACACACTTCATCATCGATAATTGCCATGTCACTACATAGTAGGATTGCTGCATCATGATATGACTCTTCGCATAACATACATGCGTATATACCACTTGTGCATCCATATTGGCGCACATACATATTGTACACTCATACTTGCGTATATACCACTTGTACATCCATATTGGCATACATACATATTGTACACAATACTTGACATACATGTTGTACACCATACTTGCGTACATACATATTGTACACCATACTAGCGCACATACATATTGTACATTATACTTGCGTGCATACATGTTGTACACCATACTTGCGTACATACATATTGTACACAATACTTGCGCACATACAAATTGTACACCATACTTGCGCACATGCATATTTTACACCATACTTGCGTATATACATATTGTACACCTTACTTGCGTGCATACATATTGTACACCATGCTTGCGTGCATACATATTGTACACCATACTTGCATGCAAACATATTGTACACCCATACTTGCGGACATATACATTTGTACGTCCATACTTACGTATATACACATATGCACCTTTATACGATATTGCATTCGATTTTGGAGATTTGGGAACCGCATGATATATTTTAAAAACTGGATTCATTTAAAAGAGCGGTTTTTCCCTCGATATGTGCATATTACTGTTCCATGTTGCATGATATACGGATATGCTTACATTTCTATCATATGTCGCATACATCATGCTTTATAATTTTACGCATTGAGATATACTGTGTTCATGAGATTTCTGGATTTGAGAACCATTACTATTTCAAAAGAAAGCATGTACTGTTTTAAAAACCTGGTTTCTCTTGATATGATATTTCAGTGCGTCCACCATGTGTTTTCTCGGTTCTGAGACGTATGATATGTGAAACCCGATTCGAGGAGGCGGATGATTCCTTTTGCGGGTACATGGTGGACCCGGGATGGTACCCCGGGACGAGAGAGAGATTTTGTGTGGATGATGATGAGCCTGGCAGAGGGACTACTACCTACCGGTGATAGTATTTGGGCTCGACGGTGTAGGGTTCCTAGGCACACTAGTAGGTCTCACAAGGCATCGTACATGCCATTTTCAAAAATTCTAGGTGCCGAGAGACCCGACTACGGATCGTTTGCTAGAAAACTAGGCGAAAAAGCTAACTAGTTAACACTTAACTAAGGGATACGGATATACAACCTTTGTAGATCCGTTTGTCCACCTCCATAGCTCCATGAAGAAGTCATCTCCGCTGTACAAATCCGAAATCCGGGCTCTTGCGTCGGCTTCATCGGAGAAGAAGCGGGCTAGGTCATCGACGACGTGCCGAAGATGATCTACGTCGAGGCATCGCTAGATCAAGCTCCACCTTCACCAAGTCTTGAAAACTTATGAAGGAAACACACTCTACTACTTGGCAAGAGGTAGAGGATGAAGAAATAGGAAGTGGGTAGACTTTAGAATTGGATTTCTCACTTGTTTCATCAATCCACCATTGATGAAGAAAGCTTTTCTTCTTTGAAGAAGATGAAGAAGAAGAAGAAATGATATGATAAGATTAAAAAAAGAAAAGAAAAGAATAATCCATTCTTATCATAACACTAACCATGGTAATGTGTAGAAAATAAATCATGGTTAAATGGGATGGTTAGGGTTAAGCATGAGACAAAATGGTTGCTAAAGTCAAAGTCTTCATGAAGCTTCAACAAGCTTCCAAATAAAGCCACCATTTTGCATTATGCTTATCATTTTCCAATAATGAATAAACAAATAAATAAATAGATATGAAAATGAAAACCCTAACCATTACATAACCATGGTTTAAACTTTACATAAAACACAAGTTAGCATGCATCATCAAACATGATACATACAAGTGCACAAAAGTATATCGCATATACAATGCGCACATCCGAGTGAGAAAATCCATCTTAAGTGAACCAATACTAGTTAATGCAAAGTAATATATCAAATATATAATTATGCATTAAATCATTAAATCAACACTTGATTCAATGATCCGGTCATGTCGCACACAACCGACTAGTATACAATGTATCGGCTTATCGAATCAATCCTTGATTCGATAACTAGGTTATATCAGATACAACCATTCGACACATTCATCGCGAGAATGGAATACGATATCACATACACGCATTATTCTCGGTCCCGCACATATCTCATATGCGCTCCTATTTCGTTTCGCTTGAGCCAGGAAACCTCTGTGTAGGACTCTAAAGACTCGTCAATACGCCGGCAGCGGATGATGATCATATCAAACATCCACAAGCCGCAAGCGGTCTGCTAAACGTAACGGCCACCCGGGTATTGAGCGATCTGAAGATCGACGAGCAAGCCCGCTCACACTCCAGTGAATCCAACCAGTAACACTACCGTACAGTCCGGTCTGTTCGTCTGATATGTCGCATATCTCGCCTAGGGGTGGTAAACGTCAGACCCCAATAGCTCGATAAGTCGTGTCGATATGAGGTCTATAACTATTCGAGAAACTACTGGTAACACTTACCAGTAAATCTCAGCAACCCTGGCCAGGGATTTCCTGTTATAGCCAATCGAACACAGCGCAACATCAACCCCCTTATACCGGGAGAGACGAATCCCCTCCTATCGCTCATTGCCTCCATGTGACTCGGGACTGTACCCAAAAACCACCGTTTTGCACGCCCTTCCAGTGATTCTCCCCAGGATCGGTTGATACCATCTCACTACAACTAGTGAGAATCCTAACATCCGATTAGATCTATCTCATAGATCCAAATACAGAATTTAGGCGGTATCATATTGATCCTTTATAGATAAAACTTTTGATAAACGGAGATTGACCGAGCGAAGCATAGGAAACTCCTTCCCTATCAAGAGTATGTCATCCACGTACTCTACGAGAATCATCACCATACTCCCTACTACCTTTTTGTATATACAAGGTTCATCTACCATTTTGATGATGTCAAACTCTTTGACTAATTCATCAAAACAGACGTTCCAACTCCGCGATGCCTGCTTTATCCTATAAAGCATCTTGTACATGTTTCCGCTGCTCCCACTGTTTATGAAGTCCTCTGGCTGTGTACTTACAGACGCTCTCTTCTAAAACATCATTTAGAAATGCTGTCATGACACCCAACCGCCAGATATCGTAGTCATGGTATGTAGCCGTGGCAAGTAGGATCTGGATGGACTTAAGCATAGGTACTTGAAAAGGTTTCATCATTATCCACAGCTGGTCAATGATGCAAACTTTTAACAAGTCTAGCTTTGAAAGTCTCAACTTTTCGATCTACACCAAGTAATCTTCTCAAGATATACTTGCTCCTGATGGGGATTTAACCCTTCAGATATAGCAACCAAAGTCCATACTTTGTTGGTGTATAAGGATTCCATCTCAGATCGCTAAGCATCCAGCCATTCTTACAGAGTCACACTCCTGATGGCCAGCTCGAAACTAGTTGGGTCATCATCTCATGATGCAATCCTCGCTCCCACTGTCATAGAGAAACCGAAGTATCTCTCAGGTGGGTGAGGAACCCTACTAGATCGGCGGAGAGGCTGAGGTTCGTTGGCAACTATTGAATCATTTGGTTTTACCAAATCATCTGCTGTAGTTTGTATAGCTGGAACCTTTCCAGTTGTACATAACAGATCTTGCCTCGAGTTTGTCCGGATTTTGCTTTTAGACATAGGCCGGACAACCCCAAATCTTAACTAGCTTAAGACATGGGCTCTTCCCATACCATATCATATATGAGGTGGTAGGCAACTGATTTGATTCGAACCCTATTCAATAGCTATACAGCTTCTCAAGCGCATAATTCCCCAAAAGGAAATAGGTAACTCAGTAGTACTCATCATAGAGCACACCTTATCATATAGGGTGTTATTGCTCCGCCCCGATATACCATCGTGCTATGGTGTATTCAGAGGAGTAAAGCTGAGAGAGAATCTCATTCTCCTTTAAGAATAGTCCAGGATTTCCGTGCTCAAGTATTCTCCTCCTTGATCTCATCAAAGGACATAATACTTATACCCTTATTCTGGTTCTCTACTTCTCGCTTATATTCAGTGAATATCTCAAAAGGTTCGGACTTGTGTTTCAACAGGAACATATGTCTGAATCTTGAGAGATTATCAGAGAATGTAATGAAGTACTAAGAACCGGTCTTGGCATGTGTAGACAGGGGACCTACATACATCAACATATATCATCCCAAGAGTTCACTAACTCTTTCTCTGTTTCCAGTAAACGGAGCTGTGGTCATCTTATCTTTGTGACATGACTAGCGAGCTTCACAAGATGTAAATTCAAACTGATTTAAATATGCATCTAAATGTAACTCAGCCAGTCGGGTCGCATTGATATGACCAAGTCTACAATACCTCAAGAAGGATTCGTTCATTTCTGAACTCTTCCTCTTGTGTGTGTTCCATATACCAAGAACTGTAGTTTGATTTAGAACATCAATGCTTTTAGATAACGTGCCTGAATCGATCAACTTTTGATATAGGAAATGTTCAAAACATAATCCAACAATACAAAATTTTATCATTTCTTTACTGATAAAGAGACTGATATGATTTTGTATATCAGGTTCGGTATCTAATAACATTCGTTCAGAATCAATGTATTGGTAATACAGGGTGACAGTGACCAACAGACTTGGCTGCAACTCTTGCCCCATTTTCTGCCTCATGAAACTTATCACCCGTTCTCAGTTCTCTACCTTTCTGTAGCCCTATGTAACAGATTACATATCTGGGATCCTGATCTGGTATCACATACCCAGGACGTAAAGTATACTGAGAAACAGTTCTGTATAATGAACAAACCCGAAGATGATGCATCAGCATGCACTCTCTTCGTTTGGGCGGCACGGGAAATCTGGTATTCCCCAATTTCCTGCTCTGTCTTATAACAATTATAAGTTGGAGCGGGACCAACGTTCCCCAGCTCAGTAAAACAAGCGGGTTCGGTCAATAATCCGTATTATTATCTTGATTAAGGCGTGATATGGTCGCTACCTGGAGAGAGAGAGAAGAAAACACTCAGCGTGCGCTCTATCAAGAATAGATTGGTTATTATTTTATCTAATCAGGATGGCTCCCACTGCTTTTTATCAAATCTTCCTTCAAACCCTAAAAGGAAAGACTAGCCGGGATTAATTACACACTACAAGTTCGCCAATCTTTCAGCCAGGCCAGTGTCGGTACTTTGAGGGAGGTCCCCCGTGCTTTCGCACGAACCTAATTAATGTAAACCTCGTTTTTCCAGAGGCGTAACCTCATTAACACCTTTCTAGACACCTACTTGATCGGCTAATTGTAATGTATAAAACTCTCCCAGGAGTAACACTTACTCGCAGCGGGTATCGGGATCCAACTATCTCATAGAAGGTATGCAATCTCATTGCAAATTTCAACACTTGAAATTCCCGATAATATTTTGCCCCTAGCTCGCTATGACCTTGACGCATGCCAAACAAACCATAGTCTGCTAGTCAAGTTCAACCCGTCATTTCCTGATTGAATTAAACCCACCCGCACGACCCTTGACGCATGCCAAACAACGCCGTACGAATACCCTAATCCAATCGCATCATATGCTGGCAGATAAGCACTAGTTAGCTACCGTACACTACGCCTTGATGCATGGCAAACAACCGCAGCACGAATAATAACTAATACTTATCTGAAATGACGGAGGGCTACGACAGGTTTTTTTGAAAACCTATTGCGTAATGAACTTGATATCGTTGTAGGATCGAATGAATTTTGAAATGGAGTGTTTTTTAGGCTTTTCTAGTTTTGCTAAAGTAGTCACTCCCGGTGAAGGGATCGTCGGTCCTTTCCTCGTCGAATGAGATGCGGGATATATCACATATATCACTGTGCAAAGCAAAAACTCTTAAAAGCAATCAAAAGACAAACCGAGTGTGTAGCATCTGCCAGCTATTGCTAAAGGAGTCACTCCCGGTGAAGGGATCTCGTTCCTTTCCTTATCGAATAAGGTGCAGGATATATCACATATACCTCTGTGCAAAGCAAGAACTGTAGCTACCTGTTTTATTTTGAAATTCGATTCTACAACATCTTAGGTTTCTTTTATTTCATTAATCACATTAATGAAGTCCCATCATTTTAGTACCTAAACATCACAGATAAATACGACATACACTTATGCCATCCGCATTCGCCTCGATGTCCCCTCGTGCACCGTCAGGTTAGGTAACTAACGGCAGAGCGGGGCAGGGCTAGCGCGGGTGTAAAACATAAGTAACTCCTATATAATATATCATATATACTATATACTGTATCTATCATAGAACATCTCATGATCACATCACAGATATCGCAGCAGAAGAATCATATGAAATATTGGATATACTAGGACGTCCGTGTTTTCAATACGAGCCAGTATAAAACACGGATTCCACGGTCGTGATGAATAGCCAAACCCACACCCCTAGACCCCTACGAGAGCGGCAAGTAACCCTACCAATTCTGGAGTTAGGAGACCCGGACTCGACTCCTCGAGTTGGTCTCCCACTGGACTCCAGAACCCGGTTACTTGTGCCCTCCTCCTTGGGTCTATCCTAGTGCGGAAAAGTAAATAATATACAAGAGGTGACAACTTCCGCAACCTGGAAGCGCCCCAAATAAAAGAATATTACATACAAGTTTTTACATGAATGAAAATGAAAAAACACTCATCTCACATAAAAACCCCCGGCTATTCAAACACGACGATCCAATATAACATATCCAGCAACACATAACATCACATGTCATCAACGTAAGTAAATATGCGCATCCCAATTGTCGTTGACATATAGCAACGAAACCGGCGATATCACATATTACACTTACGGTCACAGAAAAGAAAGTGTAAAACTACAACAGTTGGAATCCGCAACCACCTCAGACATCGCATGCCTGACTAAATGAATCACTTACACATCACATGCCTAACAATTATAAACCCCGCATTTCAGTCTCATTATCGAAAACACTTTTCAATATCGAGTCGGGTAATTCAACAAGATTCCCGACAATCTGATCGAATACTCGTCGCAAACTTTAGTAGGCGGCCGCACCCCCGATACCGTCGACGAAGTGCACCAAGGCGGAACACCGCTACCGCGAGCACCCGGACGGATGCTTTCGGCGACGGGGTTCTCCTACAGTCACTTGGTCGGGGCAATGGAGTAAGGCTGTCTATTAAGTTTACCCGGCGAGTATCCGCGTACGCTACGTGATTGCGACGGACTTTTGATCACATCAAAATTCCGTGGCAACCGATCAAGTGAGACTAAACTGCTATGTTTATATCATTCATTTAGTTATCTCATAACTTTTTGTGAATTCCAATTATTGTATCCCATTCCGGATAAATAGAAAATGTCAAACTTTCCGATCGAACAATCGAACACCCAACTTTTCCCGATACAGATCAACACATGAAACAAGTCTAGCAACATTCAGTTCGTGCCTCAGTACCAACGGTCCAGCCGTAGAAGGGTCAAGCCAACGCCTCACATGTGGCACGCCGTACTGCCCCAAACCCGAAGGTTCAAAGGGCAGTTCAAGACGGTCACATAATCGAGTTAAGGTTTGTTGTCTTCTAGAGGGACCATCGCGTTACTTGCACAACTTAGAACGTCGTTAAACTACGGAAAAATCCAACACTTGGAAATTTCCCGACAGGGGAAAAATTGGGTATTTATATCCGGTCGAACTTTTTAACATATTCTAAAATTATCTGGAAAGCCACACAGACAAAATTTGATACTCCGATCGATACACCGAATCCCTAAAACAACCCAGAACATTCAACTCTGGAATAAATTTTAAATATTCCCATAAAATCCAGAATAATTAAATAGGAATTACTGTGCAGAAAATATGTGATGACGTCACTACCTAGCCGCGGAACCGCCGCAGAAGCTGGTCTTCTGCCGCGGTTCCGCGCTCTGTTGGATGAATCTTTCGCCTGATTTTGCACAGTAATTCTTATAATTATTTATTGAATTTTTTAGGCATTTTTAATACACAAAAATCCGCATTTTCGGAAAAAGTCCAGAGAGCATATTCCGGTTTGGGTTTTCGGGTCGTTCGGACTTCAAATTCCGTCTAGACTTCGCCTAAGGCTCTAGCTAGGCTCTGTTACCACTGTAGGGTTCCTAGGCACACTAGTAGGTCTCAGAAGGCATCGAACATGCCATTTTCAAAAATTCTAGGTGCCGAGAGACCCGACTAAGGATCGTTTGCTAGAAAACTAGGCGAAAAAGCTAACTAGTTAACACTTAACTAAGGGATACGGATATACAACCTTTGTAGATCCGTTTGTCCACCTCCATAGCTCCATGAAGAAGTCATCTCCGCTGTACAAATCCGAAATCCGGGCTCTTGCGTCGGCTTCATCGGAGAAGAAGCGGGCTAGGTCATCGACGACGTACCGAAGATGATCTACGTCGAGGCATCGCTAGATCAAGCTCCACCTTCACCAAGTCTTGAAAACTTGTGAAGGAAACACACTCTACTACTTGGCAAGAGGTAGAGGATGAAGAAATAGGAAGTGGGTAGACTTTAGAATAGGATTTCTCACTTGTTTCATCAATCCACCATTGATGAAGAAAGCTTTTCTTCTTTGAAGAAGATGAAGAAGAAGAAGAAGAAGAAATGATATGATAAGATTAATTAAAAAAAAGAAAAGAATAATCCATTCTTATCATAACACTAACCATGGTAATGTGTAGAGAATCAATCATGGTTAAATGGGATGGTTAGGGTTAAGCATGAGACAAAATGGTTGCTAAAGTCAAAGTCTTCATGAAGCTTCAACAAGCTTCCAAATAAAGCCACCATTTTGCATTATGCTTATCATTTTCCAATAATGAATAAACAAATAAATAAATAGATATGAAAATGAAAACCCTAACCATTACATAACCATGGTTTAAACTTTACACAAAACACAAGTTAGCATGCATCATCAAACATGATACATACAAGTGCACAAAAGTATATCGCATATACAATGCGCACATCCGAGTGAGAAAATCCATCTTAAGTGAACCAATACTAGTTAATGCAAAGTAATATATCAAATATATAATTATGCATTAAATCATTAAATCAACACTTGATTCAATGATCCGGTCATGTCGCACACAACCGATTAGTATACAATGTATCGGCTTATCGAATCAATCCTTGATTCGATAACTAGGTTATATCACATACAACCATTCGACACATTCATCGCGAGAATGGAATATGGTATCATATACACGCATTATTCTCGGTCCTGCACATATCTCATATGCGCTCCTATTTCGTTTCGCTTGAGCCAGGAAACCTCTGTGTAGGACTCTAAAGACTCGTCAATACGCCGGCAGCGGATGATGATCATATCAAACATCCACAAGCCGCAAGCGGTCTGCTAAACGTAACGGCCACCCGGGTATTGAGCGATCTGAAGATCGACGAGCAAGCCCGCTCACACTCCAGTGAATCCAACCAGTAACACTACCGTATAGTCCGGTCTGTTCGTCTGATATGTCGCATATCTCGCCTAGGGGTGGTAAACGTCAGACCCCAATAGCTCGATAAGTCGTGTCGATATGAGGTCTATAACTATTCGAGAAACTACTGGTAACACTTACCAGTAAATCTCAGCAACCCTGGCCAGGGATTTCCTGTTATAGCCAATCGAACACAGCGCCACATCGACCCCCTATACCGGGAGAGACGAATCCCCTCCTATCGCTCATTGCCTCCATGTGACTCGGGACTGTACCCAAAAACCACCGTTTTGCACGCCCTTTTGGACGTGGTAAGATGGAAATCAAACCACAGTGGGAACCACACAAGACTCTATGACGATCTCGGGTCAACAGACTACTCTGTACCAGTGTCACCAGAGAACTGCCATCTGACGTGAGGTATAATACCATCTGGGTGTTCTCGGCGAGTCCGTCCAGTGTACCCAGTCTCTACTGAGCACCCGTATATCATCTCTGATGTCAAACACCGATGGATATGGGATCATCCATCGCCCATCTGTATGGGTCGAGAAGGTATACGCTAGTCTACTCTGGTATATCGATGCCCCGTCTCGATATACCCACGACTAGGGACTTTGAAGGATGTACTTATGGACTACCATGTCCCCGCTAGTATGATCCGCATCATAGTCCAGGTAGTTAAGTACAGATCCTAAGGGCTTTACCAACATGTAACAGAGAGACAATCAGCATACACGTTAAGGAAAAGGGTAACCAGATAGCATACTATCATGTCGAGCAAGAAAGTCCTCCCTATATATGTCCCAGCATCCACTACAATATACATCCTATGTACAGTAATGGCCTCTAGGGCATACATATAACTAACAGACGGATATCCGGAGGATACCGACCGGAGTCGAGAGATGATATAGGCCGATCCGGACTGACGGAGCCCGTGGGCCGATCCGGACTAACGGAGCCCGAGATATGAGGATTTACATGTCGATGCTGGACACGGGTTTCATGATGTTTTCGGGTGTCGATATTGGACACCCAGGTTCCATGATTTTGATGTGTCGCGAGGGACACCATTGATTTATATTCTCATACTTTCATGCATATGCTTTTATAATATTTACATGCTTGATGATGTTGTGTCAATGGGTGACATGTGGACGAGATCCACATGCATACATACATTGATTATATGGTTGGACGAGATCAACATGCATACAGACATTGGTTATATTTTTGGATTATATCCGCATACATGTCGGTATTGATTACATTGTTGGCACATATACCGACCCGGTCACCCTAGATATCATAGTATTACCATTATGATATTGTTGACCTAGGAGTCATTGTTTATTCGATTTTTATCTGTAGATTTTTTTCTACTCACAAGTTGGCAACTCACCCTCGTTGTGCCACAGTTCTTGCAGGTTGACCGCATGGATCCATAGCGGCATCGCTGGCACATAGCATCATTTGGGTGTTTTGCATTGGTAGGTGGGGCATTTGTATCGTACCCACTCTTGTATTTATATTTCATATTGTATCTAGTCAACTCCATCAATCAAATTTAGTAATTGTATAAGTAATGAGATTTAGGGAGATTGTGGTTGCGAGACTTAGAGCGAGGGGTTTTCCGCTACTTGTGGTTTGATATCTTGCTTATTTCTTTATCTTTTGTGGTGAACTTTGCCGTTGGGCGTCGTATACATACTTATACTGCTTTGCGTAGTTATGATCCATCGGTTGGCGAAGAGCTAGCTCCCTCTTGGGGATGCCATTATTCTTCTTATGTATTTGTGGTTTTGGATCAAAATATACAAAGGAGGTGCTGCCCAAATTTTTAAAAGACGAAACTTGTTTTCAAACAAGTCAATTTTACTTGCATCATTCATGTTCCTTTTCGATACATTAAGAAAACCTGATTTCATTATACCTTTATTTCAAAACTTCAACTCCTTTATTTTCTTAAAAAGGTTTAGATTTCTGGGTTTCAGCTTACTTGAATTCCGTTACGCCTTTAGACGTTGCGTAATTCAAGTGCTGGTCACGAGCTAATATTTCAGGACGTGACATGTGGTGTATACGAAGGAGTAATGTCACGACCCGAACGTATTGTTCTTGACTGGCACTTAAATCACGCAACGTCTAAAGGCGTAACGTAATTCAAGTAAGCCGAATCCCAGAAATCTAAATCTTTTTAATAAAATAGGAGAGGTGAAATTTTGAAATAAAGGTATAGTGAAAATCAAATCATTTTCTTAAATGCATAAACAGTGGAACATGAAAAGTTCAAGCGGATTTTAGTAGTTGAAAAACATGTTTCGTTTTTTAAAAATTTGGGCAGCACCTCCTTTGTATATTTTGATCCAAAACCACAAATACAAGATAATATAAAAGGCATCCCCAAGCGGGAGCTAGCTCTTCTCCAATCGGCGGATTCATAACCACGCAAATCATAAAATAAGTATACGACGCCCAACGGCGAAGATCAACACCCAAAAAGATAATGTAAAGCAAGACACCCAACCCACCAAGCGAACATAAACCCTTGCTCTCAGTCTCGCAACCACAAGTCACACTAAGTTTCACTACATATACAAATACTAGTTTCTGATTTGATGGAGTTAACTAGATAGAATAGGAATAATAAATACAAGGGGGGTACGATCCAATATGTACCACCTACCAAAGCAAAACATCCGAATGCAGCTATGTGCCAGCGATGCCGCTACTGATCCATGCGGTCAACCTGTAAGAACTATGGCACAACGGGGGTGAGTTTCCAACTCGTGAGTAGAAAATATCAACAGGTAGAAATCGAATAAACAACGATTCCTAGATCAACTATATCATAAAGGTAATACTATGATATCTATGGTGACCTTATCTACATATGTGCCAACAATGTACTCAAACCTATATGCAAGTGGATATCATCCAACCATATAATCAATGCCTGTATGCATGTGGATCTCATCCACATGTCAACCAATGACACAACAACATCATGCATGTAAATATCATAAAACGTATGCATGTAAATATGAGGATATCAACCAATGTGTGTCCATCAACGATACATCAAAATCATGGCACCTGAGTGTCCAACATCAACACTCGAAACATCATGAAACCCGTGTCACCCGTCGACACGTAAATCCTCATATATCTCGGGCTTCGTCAATCCGGATCGGCCCATATCATCTCACGACTCCGGTCGGTATCCTACGGATAACCGCCGAGTCCAAATGCTATCACCGGTAGGTAATGCTCCCTTGCCAGGCTCACCGCCTAACAATATGAGTCTTCTTGCCCCGGGTACCTCACTGGGTCCACCATGTACCCGCAGATGGTACCTACCGCTCCTCGAATTGGGTTTCACATGTCAATCTCAGAACCGAGAAAACATATGGTGGACGCGGTGCACAAACTACCGGGTACTCACTTCGGGTATTTAGCGGGTAGTTTGCCGCACCCGTAGGGGTTTAAGGTGGGGTTTGGCTGTTCATCACGACCGTGTAATCCGTCTTTCGTTACAGGCTCAAACGAAACGCGGATTCCTAGTATATCCAATGTGTTCATCTGTGATCTGGAATGCCTATCATTGCGTCTGACGAATGTATATATCTATATATAATATCTAATAGACGTTGCTTATGTTTTGCATCTGCGCTAGTCCATCCCCCACTCTGTCGTTAGTTAAGTAACCTAACGGGTGATGATGGGGCCCCGTCGCGAATGCGGATGGCATAAGCGTACGTTATATTTTCGTTGTTTTCTGCAATGGTAGGATTAATTGATAGGACTGTATTATATTGATGCTAAGCAAACAAACTAAAGTTGAATCGTTGGAACAATTTCAAAACCACTCGGTTTTTTTAAAACATCAAAACTTTTAAAATGCGGAGCTTAAATCACTCCTTTTAAAAGCTATCAGGTTCCTTCGATTATATCAAGTTCACTACGTTCATGGTTTTGCCAAAACCATTCGTAGCCCTCCGTCATTTCAGTTAGATATTCAATAATATTCAAGCTATGTATTTTGACCTTCGCCAAGGCATAGTGATTGGTAGCTGATGAATATTTATCTGTAGCATAGATAGATGCGTTGGTTTGGGACAGTCGTACTGCTATTTTGTCCTTCGTCAAGAGTATGTACGGGTGGGTTCAAATTAACCTGGATAATGACGGGTAGAACTTGACATGTGACTTATTATATGCTGGCCTTCGTCAAGGTCATAAGAGCATGGGGAAAAAATCTACATCGGGAGTTTCTAAAGAAACTGAAACTTGCTAGTCGTTAATACCATTTAGAGTGTGATAATTTTGGTAGGATTCCTTCGACTTTATCACACGATGATATTTGGATCCCGATCCTGCTGTGAGTATATGCTACTCCTCGGGAGATTTTTTCACTTAACGATCAATGCTATAAACCAAGTAGGTGTCTAGAAAGGTGTTAGCGGGGCTACGCCCCCAGGGAAAAGTGGTTATTTAATTAAGGAACATAGCGAAAGCGTCGTAAAACCTCCCTCGAAGTACCGACATTGGTCTGGCTGAACGGTTAAGCAAGAATTGTACGGTGAGATTAATCCTGACTAATTCTTCTTTTATGGTTTTAGGAAGGATTCGAGAAACAGTGGGAGCCATCCTGTTTAGATAAACTAATAACCATTCTAAACTTCCAAGAGCATCATGCTAAAGCGTTTCTTCTCTCTCTCCTAAATTGCAGCGACCAAACATGACAGGCCTTAAGTTACTATTAGATAAAAATATATTGACAGAGCTAAACTACAAAGATTGGTTCAGGAATGTCAAGATGGCAATAACTTATGACAAGTTGGGCTATATATTTACTACTAAAGCCCCTGCCGTCCCAGGTCCAGAATCCAGTATCGCGGATAAGGAAATCCGCAAGACCTGGGAGATTGACTGCGTGAAGGCCAAGTGCCTCGTGCTTGCCTCTATGGATAATAAACATCAAAGGAGGCATGAGAATATGGATCTAGAATCCACATTCCTCCAAACCAAGGAATTATATGGAGATCAATATCGTATCGCAAGATATGAGACCTCGAAGAAGCTATTTCAGGCGAGGTTGGATGTCAGATCATCTGTAGGGGAACACGTCCTTAAGATGATTGGCTATATTGAAAAGCTCGCGGACCTCGGCACCACATTAGAGAATGAGCTGTATACAGACTTAATTCTGCAGTCCCTTCCTTCCACCTACGTCCAGTTTATCTTGAATTTTAATATTCAAGGTAAAGAAGTTGAACTACCGGAACTCCTCAATATGTTGAAGAGTGCAGAGGGCATCCCACAGAAAGGTAGGGAAACACCCACTCTGCTTGTTGGTAGAGCTTCCTCTTCTAGGTCCAAAGCGAAAGCCAAAGGAAAGAAGAAGAAGGCCCCTACCAAGCCGAGAGGAGGTGGAAGCAAGGGGCAAGGAAAAAGTGGGGGGTCGACAGTAGCAAAGGAGGAATACTTCTACTGTCATAAGAAGGGCCATTGGAAGAAATATTGCAAGGCTTGGAAGGCTAAGAAGCAGGTCCTGAGGCAAGTTGTGGCTTTGGCTTCAGATGTGTTTGTAATTGAAAACTGTCTGTCAATCAACTCTATTTTCTGGATATTGGATACCAGATCAGGATCTCATATATGTAATTCTTTGCAGGCACTGAGAAGTCGTAGAGTTCTGAAGACCGGTGATATGACCCTCAGGATTGCTAACGGAGCGAGCGTAGATGCTGTATCCGTAGGGGAATATCACCTTGGATTGACAAGAGGATATATTTTGGTTTTGCGCAACTGTTTTTGTGTACCTAGTTTGACTTGTAATAACATTTCTATATCTTTGTTATGAAAAGAAGGTTATGATTTTACTTTTGTAAGCGATGTTGTAAACATCCACCTTAATCATGGTCTGATTGGGTCAGGTACTCTAAACAACGGTATATATGTATTAAACCAACTACAAATTTTCAATGTCCGGAACACACTTAAAAGAAAGTCTCCGGAAACAAATCAGGCTTTCTTATAGCATTGTAGACTAGGCCACATAAGTGAGATAAGGTTAACAAGTTACATAAAGAAGGATATTTGGATCCGTTCGAATATCAATCTTATGCAATTTGTCAATCATGTCTCAAAGGAAAGATGACAATGACTCCGTTCACTGGACACGGAGCAAGAGCGAGTGAGCTCTTGGGACTCATACACAGTGACGTGTGTGGTCAAAATGTCTATACATGCAAGAAGTGGTTATTCCTATTTCATTACTTTTACGGATGATTTCTTTAGGTATGGACATATTTTCTTGATGAAATATAAATCCGAGGCCTTTGAGAAATTCCGGGAATATAAGAATGAAGTGGAAAAATAAACCGGCAAAAGTATCAAGACACCGAGATCTGATCGAGGTGGTGAATACTTGAGTGCCGAGTTCCTGGATTACCTAAAAGAGAATGGAATTCTCTCTCAGCTTACGCCTCCATACATTCCACAACACAACGGTGTATCGGAGAGACGGAACCGAACCCTATTGGATATGGTACGTTCCATGATGAGTAACGCTGAGTTACCGCAATCATTCTGGGGCTATTGTAACGCTTCAAAAATCGTTTAGACAGTTTTTCGGTAATCGGCAAAATAAGCAGTTTTTTCCGTTAAAAGTCAAAATAAGTATTTTTCAATATAAGCCTAATTATACAAAATTTAGATAAGATATTGCTAAAATTTGGACACTAAATTATCACTAAAAATTTTCTAGTTAATTAAAAAATTTCCTTAATTAATTATTTTTAATATTATTTTAAGCTTTTAAAAATACATTTAATTAGTGATAAATACAAATTTAAATGGGTAAATTACACACTTAGGAACCATTACAAACTAAAATTTATTGTTAATAAAATTGTATCAAGACTTTTCAAGATTTTAGTTCTATGGTTAAAAATTAAAGCAAAAAATGGCTTAAAAAGGGTTTTTTTTGTAAAATTGGTGTGATATGCATTTAATGCCTTTGAAGAGACTTTCTTCCTAGAAAAATCTACACATTTCCCTCACTTTTTCCCTATCTTACCTCTGGCCAAAAGCTACTGCAGCAGCTCCCCATTTTCCCCTCTCTTTCTTGCTTCATAATTGCTTCAAATATCAATAAAAATCACAAAAATTCACAAATTCAAACCAAAACCTTAAGCCATCCCTTCTCACGCCCAAATTGGGTTAAAACAAGGAGAAAAGAAGCCACTTTGGAGGCTTAGTGCAAGGGAATCACAACTTGGGAGGTATAAGTTTTAATCTTGTTGTTAAATTTGTAGTTTAAATAAGCTAAATAAGTATTTTAAAGTGTTATTTTGTTTATAATTCCTTGTTTAATGAAATTCTAGATTAGGGTTTGAAGTATGATAATTGGGTTAAAATTTATGTTGTGGCCATCTAGTAGTTTGAATTGGATGTTGGAGTTGGATTGTGATCGCGATATCGTTAATTCGCGATATTTGCATCGAAATCGGTATGCTAATACTTACTAGGTTTTTATAAAAATTAGGAGGTGATCTAATTGAGATATATGGACGATATTTATAGCATCTCATACGACTATTAGGGTGTGCGAATGCGGAGTTTGGTTTGGTCGTGTTTTAGTTTTGACGGTTGCCCCGAAACGACGATTTTAGTTAAGGTTTTAGTGATTTTCGTGTGTTTCCCGCGCACCGAGTACACGTTGTGCCTAACTTGTGAGCGTCGATCTTTTCATATTGTGACTTGCGTCATTTCAGGAATATGTAATCTTATGTTGTGTGTTATGCAATTCTAGGATCGGTTGCGGAAACATCGGACGCGGCGCGCAAAGGCAAAGCGGTGGTTGGATCAGATTAGCGAGGCATTCAGGTGAGTAGATGTATTCATCTATGGGGGAATCGTCTGGATGGCGCGAGGCGCCCCATAGTTAGGATTACTTATTACTTGCAACTATATGCATTGTTAGTTAGCTAACCCTCTCATTCATATGCATACCTTTATAGCTATTCGTCTGCTAGAATTGCATGGATATCCATATACACATGTATGATATCACTTCATAGGACACGTACACCATTACCATTGGCTCCTGTTGCACGAGCACTGTTCATGTGACACACACGCCTTTGGTAATTGATATGTCACGAGCACTGTAGAACCCGATTAGTTCAGTATCAACACTTGCATCGTATATGATGCATCGAATTACATGGCATATAAATATATACCTCACTTCATCATCATGTTATATAGGTTTCTAGCTATAAATCACATTGCATACCTTTGACATCATAAGAATTTATCATATACAACATGTTGGGTATTATGATTTTCTTGAGAGTTTCCGTATTGCTGCGATTTCTGGATTTTGGGAAAAACCGCAAGAATTTAACAAAAGCTTATTATTATCGTTTTTAAAACAAAGTTGCGGTTTTCTCGTGATGTATGTGTCGTCCACCATGAGTTTTCATGTTTTCTGTTGGATTTCGAGACCCGATTCGAGGAGTGGATGAACCGCCTCGGGTACATGGTGGGCCCGGTATGGTACCCCGGGGCAAGAAGATAGAGTTGTAGAAGATGAGCCTGGTAGAGGAAGACTACCTACCGATGATGTCTGGCGCGGCGGATATCTGGAGGATACCGACCGTTGTCGTGAGATTTGATGATATGGGCCGATCCGGACCGACGGAGCCCGATGTATTGAGACATTGATACAGTGAGACATTGAGACAGATATATTTCCATATTTGGTGTCAATGCTTGACACGGTTTTCAGATGATTTCATGATGGTACTTAGCTATTGCACAGATATTCTTTTTCTAAAGTTAAGAATGCAGAGCTTATAGTATTTTAAAACACTTAAATATTTCATATTGATGTTGCATACATGTGCATACATACTAGTGGCATTACATCACATCTAGATAGACATGTTGTGACGCATTTGCGTGCATTTTCACGATAGCCTTATTAGATGTTATTTTCTACTCACGAGCTGGCAACTCACCCCCGTTGTGCCACAGTGTCTTGCAGGTCGGACCCGTCAGCCTTATAGCAGCGGGCTTACCTTATTGTTGGTTTCTTTTGCTCAGACTCGCGACATTGCTCGTAGGTGGGTTGCGAGGACACTTTTATCTCTTTTTTGTACTATCTTTGTATCTAGTATTCTCCATCTACCACTTCTTATTTGTATATGCGACCTAGTGATGAGACTGAGAGATTTGTGTATATGTGGTTTCTTTGGGGTCGAGCTCACTTGAGCCGACGTTGTGTTTTTCTTATATTTTGCATTTCTTTATGCTCATTCGCTTGATATTACATATATATTGCTTGTGGTTGTGATCCGCCTTGTGCGAAGAGCTAGCTCCCGCTTAGGGATGCCATTTTGTTATTATAAGTTTATATATCTTGTTGTACCCATTTTGGGGGATAGAATTTACAAAGGAGACTCTGCCGAAATTTTCGGAAATTTTTGATGCTTTTAAAATGGAGTTAATGTAACTTAATTGATTTTAATTCGTTTTCACGAAAGGTTTTCCTTCACTCTTTTTGATTTTGGTTTATATTTTTTTTTCTGGGCTTTGGCTGGCTTAGTTTACGTTACTCCTTTAGACGTCTCGTAATCTAAGTGCCAGTCACGTTCTGCACCTTCGGGTCGTGACAAAATTGGTATCAGAGCGTAGGTTATACCTTTCTGAGTATAGGACGACCCTTGGTAGATGGAGTAGGTGACTTAAGTAGAGTGGCGTAACGTGGTTATGTTCATCGGCATACTTACAATACGGTAGTCCACCTAAGTGACCTTAGGAAATAATTGCTTGTATTTCCTTTCTTGATTCCTTGCATTCCTTGATTCAATTGCAATGTTCTTATTGCTCCTGTTTCTTATTCCAGCTTCGATGCCGCCAAAGATTACGAGAGCTTAGCCGGCTGCCCCTAGGGATGAGCTTCGAGCGGGCTCGTCTGAGGCGAGGATCAAGCGGGATGATACGCCTACCCCTCAGGGTCAGATTGATCCGCCTTCTCCCGACCGTATTGCTAGATTAGAGGCCGGTATGCAGGAGTTGCGACAAATGATGGGATCTTTAGTTGAGTCCAGTCGGGCACAGAGATCCGAGGACGTTTCTTCCACCGCACAGACCACGATTGTACCTGCTGCTCAGACGGTTACTCCTGCCACTACTGCGACTATCACTGTTTCACTACAGGAGTTTATGAGATTGAGATCTCCAGCTTTTACCGGTACGGATGCGACAGAGGACCCACAGGCATTTCTTGATAGGATGGCTAGGAATTGCCGTTCGTTGAGGTGTTCTGATGATAGATTGATAGAGTTCGCGAGTTTTCGTCTGGAGGGCCTTGCTCAGACGTGGTACGATTCAGTAGAGAGAGGCCGAGCTGTAGGTCTACCTTCTATGACCTGGGACGAGTTTACAGCTGCATTTCTTGCCCGTTTTCTCCCGGAGAGTGTCCGAGATGCTCGAGCCCGTAGTTTTGAGTCTCTGCGCAAGACTCCTAGGATGACGGTGTCGGAGTATGATATACAGTTTACCCAATTGTCTCGATATGCTCCGTATTTAGTAGACACGGAAGAGAAGAGAATAAAGAGGTTTGTGCGAGGGCTTGACACACAGCTATTCCTTGCCATCGGCACCCAGCACTTTGACACATACGCAGCCGCGATGGACACAACCTTACTTTTGGAGGAACGCATTTCTGAGACTCCGGTCGTTTCTGCGCCGAAGAGGATTCGTACCGATACGTCGGCTCAGCGGTAGATGGGTAGACACCGTGATAGATTCTTTCCAGGAGATGGTGGCGGCAGAGGATTGAGACGAGGTCAGTTATTTGGTTCATATCCACACACCCAACAGTCGTCGCCAGGATGTTTTCGGTGCGGGAGTCAGTACCACCATATCAGAGACTGTACCATAGGGCGGCAGGGCGCGGCGACAGTCCCGCATGTGACCTTACCACCTTCACCACCTCCTCAGAGAGCTCTACTTCCTATCCCTGATGAGGCTCCACGCCAGACAGATGCTCCTAGAGGTCATGGGCGTGGAGGTCCTGTTCAGAGAGGACGAGGAGATAGAGGCAGGGGCAGATGCAGAGGACAGCCAGCTATTAGTGGTGGACAGGCCCGAGTGTTCGCGTTGACTCCTCAGGATGCACAGGCGTCCAATGCCCTCGTGACAGGTACTCTGCCAGTATGTTCTTTTGATGCACGGGTATTATTTGATCCAGGCTCCACACATTCCTATGTATCCACGTACTTTTCACCGAGGTTGGGCCGAGAGTCTCCTCCGTTAGATCAGCCGCTTGTCGTTATTACTCCGGTAGGCGAGTCGTTTGTTGCCCGTTTTGTGTGCCGATCATGTCCTGTTCGTATCGGGGAGAGAGATTCTTCAGTTGATTTGATTCTCCTCGATATGCTAGACTTCGACGTTCTTCTTGGTATGGACTGGTTAGCTACCTGTTATGCATCCGTGGACTGCTGTGAGAAGGCAGTCAGATTCAGTTTTCCTGGTGAGCCGGTTCTTGTTATTCAAGGAGATCGTAGCGCTACCCTTCCCAGCTTGATTTCTTCTCTTCGCGCTGGTCAGCTCTTGAGGAAAGAGTGTCAGGGATTCTTAGCCTATGTTTGTGATACTAACGCCACAGAGGTTTCGTTGGACCAAGTCCCTGTTGTGAGATAGTTTCCTGATGTATTCCCTGACGAGCTGCCTGGTCTGCCACCAGAGCGCGAGATTGAGTTCTGTATTAACTTGATCCCCGGCACGGGGCCTATCTCTATACCGCCTTATCGGATAGCCCCGGAGGAGCTGAGGGAGCTGAAGGATCAGTTACAGGACTTGCTAGACAAAGGGCTTATCCGACCGAGTGTGTCACCTTGGGGTGCTCCCGTCCTGTTTGTTAAGAAGAAGGACGACAGTATGCGCTTATGCATTGATTATCGTCAGCTGAACCGGGTTACTGTGCGGAACAGATATCTCCTACCCCGCATTGACGACTTATTCGATCAGCTCCAGGGTGCAGCATTTTCTCGAATGTTGATTTACGGTCAGGTTATCACCAGTTGCGGGTTCGAAGGGAGGATATTCCGAAGACCGCTTTCCGTACTCGATATGGTCATTATGAGTTCTTGGTGATGTCGTTCGGGATCACCAATGCCCCGGCAGCATTTATAGACTTGATGAAACATGTATTCAGGCCGTATCTCGATCAGTTCATCATTGTGTTCATTGATGGCATCTTGGTTTATTCTCGAAGCCGGGAGGAGCATGAGCAACACTTGCGTATCACATTGCAGACTTTGAAGGAGCATCAGCTGTTCGCCAAATTTTCCAAGTGCGCATTTTGGCTAGACAGTGTTGACTTCTTGGGTCATGTGGTAACGAGAGATGTTATTTGTGTGGACCTGAAGAAGATCGAGGCAGTGCAGCGTTGGCCCAGACCGGTATCAGTTACAGAGGTTCGCAACTTTCTAGGTATGGCTAGCTATTATCGACGTTTTGTCCAGGATTTCTCCCGTATTGCTGCACCGTTGACCGGGTTGACCCGGAAGGGGGTTCCTTTTGATTGGACCGAGGCATGTGAAGATAGCTTCCAGCAGTTGAAGACTCGTCTGACTACTGCACCAGTGTTAGCATTGCCTTCAGGATCAGGAGGTTTCATGGTATATTGTAATGCTTCTCGAATGGGGCTGAGCTGTGTATTGATGCAGCACGACAGAGTTATCGTGTATGCTTCTCAGCAATTGAGGAAACACGAACAGAACTACCCCACTCATGATTTAGAGATGGCTGCAGTGGTATTTGCACTTAAGATTTGGAGACATTACCTATACGGCGAGTCGTGCCAGATATTCACTGACCACAAGAGTTTGAAGTATATCTTTCAGCAACGAGATCTGAATCCGAGACAGCGCCGTTGGATGGAGTTGGTGAAATATTATGACTGCGAGATTCTATACCATCCGGGCACGGCGAATGTGGTGACAGATGCTTTGAGTAGGAGGCCCGGAGGTAGCTTATCCTTTTTGAGCGCAGTACAGATGCAGTCGACGGCAGATTGGCAGGTGTTATGTGATAGCAGAGTGCTGTTCGAGTTTACTCCTACAGGGGGACAGCTGGCCCATTTCAGAGCACGCCCACAGTTACTTGACCGTATCTGCGAGGCACAGTCCGGCGATGCCCGTATTTTAGAGATTATCGAGCAGATTCGGCAGGGCAGAGTTTCTGAGTTCGTGATTGATGATCAGGGGATACTTCGATTTGGGTCTCGACTGTACGTACCAGATTCTGAGGGACTGAGGCATGATATTCTTGAGGAGGCACATAGATCAGTGTACAGTGTTCATCCAGGTTCCACCAAGATGTACCGTGATTTGAGAGAGGTTTACTGGTGGGACGAGATGAAGAAGGATGTTACAGACTTTGTGTCAAGATGCCTGACTTGTCAGCAAGTCAAGGCCGAGCACCAGATGCCAGCCGGCGAGTTACAGCCTTTGCCCATCCCTGAACGGAAGTGGGAACAGGTCTCCATGGACTTTATTGTGGGTCTACCCAGGACCAGTCGAGGGTATGACTCTATTTGGGTGATTGTAGATCGACTGACGAAAGCAGCTCACTTCCTGCCAGTGAAGACCACTTTTGGATTTGCTCAGTACGCCCAGGTTTTTATTGATGAGATCATGCGACTGCACGGCGTTCCGACTTGCATCGCGTCCGACCGGGGCACCCAGTTTACCAATCGATTATGACACAAACTTCAGGAAGCTTTGGGCACCCGATTGAGTTTTAGCATAGCCTTTCATCCGCAGACTGACGGTTAGTCAGAGCGTACTATTCAGACTCTTGAGGACATGCTCAGAGCTTGTGTTTTAGATTTCGGTGGTAGCTGGGATCGTCATTTGCCCTTGATCGAGTTCTCCTACAATAATAGCTTCCAAGAGACGATACAGATGGCACCTTTCGAGGCTTTATATGGGAGGAGATGGCGATCGCCTGTGTGTTGGATAGAGCTCAAGGAGAGCAGTATTTTGGGCCCGCAGATCGTATAGGAGACGACCGAAAAGATACAGTTGATTCGGGACAGGATGAGAGCGGCACAGAGTAAGCAGAAATCATATGCTGACAAGCGCCGTCGCCGACTCGAGTTCGCTGTTGGCGATCATGTTTTCCTGAGGGTCTCTCCGATGAAGGGTGTGATGAGATTTGGGCGGAAAGGGAAGCTTAGTCCTAGATATGTTAGTCCCTTCGAGATCCTGGAGCGTGTCGATTCAGTGGCTTATCGGTTAGCTTTTCCGCCCAACTTCCCCGATGTTCACCCCGTGTTCCATGTTTCGATGCTCCGCAAGTACCTTCATGATCCTTCCCATGCGATTCAGCACCAGACGATGCAGCTAGAGCGCGATCTTTCATTCACCGAGCAGCCGGTGGTCATTTTGGATCGGCAGGTGAAGAAATTGAGGTCGAAAGTTATACCGTCCGTCAAGGTTCTTTGGCGTGGCCTGAACAGCGAGGAGGTCACCTGGGAGACCGAGGTTGAGATGAGAAACAGATATCCCCATCTTTTTGAAGGTACGCGTAGTTAAATTCTAAATTCGGGGACCGAATTTCTTTAAGGGGGTAGATTGTAACGCTTCAAAAATCGTTTAGGCAGTTTTTCGGTAATCGGCAAAATAAGCAGTTTTTTCCGTAAAAAGTCAAAATAAGTATTTTTCAATATAAGCCTAATTATACAAAATTTAGATAAGATATTGCTAAAATTTGGTCACTAAATTGTCACTAAAATTTTTCTTGTTAATTAAAAAAATTCCTTAATTAATTATTTTTAATATTATTTTAAGCTTTTAAAAATACATTTAATTAGTGATAAATACAAATTTAAATGAGTAAATTACACACTTTGGAACCATTATAAACTAAAATTTATTATTAATAAAATTGTATCAAGACTTTTCAAGATTTTAGTTCTATGGTTAAAAATTAAAGCAAAAATGGCTTAAAAGGGTTTTTTTTTGTAAAATTGGTGTGATATGCATTTAATGCCTTTGAAGAGACTTTCTTCCTAGAAAATTCGACACATTTCCCTCACTTTTCCCCCCATCTTACCTCTGGCCGAAAGCTACTGCAGCAGCTCCCCATTGTCCCCTCTCTTTCTTGCTTCATAATTGCTTCAAAAATCAATAAAAATCCACAAAAATTCACAATTTTCCTTCACAAAAACCAAAACCTTAAGCCATCCCTTCTCAAGCCTAAATTGGGTTAAAACAAGGAGAAAAGAAGCCATTTTGGAGGCTTAGTGCAAGGGAATCACAACTTGGGAGGTATAAGTTTTAATCTTGTTGTTAAATTTGTAGTTTAAATAAGCTAAATTAGTATTTTAAAGTGTTATTTTGTTTATAATTCCTTGTTTAAAGAAATTCTAGATTAGGGTTTGAAGTATGATAATTGGGTTAAAATTTATGTTGTGGCCATCTAGTAGTTTGAATTGGATGTTGGAGTTGGATTGTGATCGCGATATCGTTAATTCGCGATATTTGCATCGAAATCGGTATGCTAATGCTTACTAGGTTTTTATAAAAATTAGGAGGTGATCTAATTGCGATATATGGACGATATTTATAGCATCTCATACGACTATTAGGGTGTGCGAATGCGGAGTTTGGTTTAGTCGGGTTTTAGTTTTGACGGTTGCCCCGAAACGACGATTTTAGTTAAGGTTTTAGCGATTTTCGTGTGTTTCCCGCGCACCGAGTGCACGTTGTGCCTAACTTGTGAACGTCGATCTTTTCATATTGTGACTTGCATCATTTCAGGAATATGTAATGTTATGTTGTGTGTTATGCAATTTTAGGATCGGTTGCGGAAACATCGGACGCGGCGCGCAAATGCAAAGCGGTGGTTGGATAAGTTTAGCGAGGCGTTCAGATGAGTAGATATATTCATCTATGGGGGAATCGTCAGGATGGCGCGAGGCGCCCCATAGTTAGGATTACTTATTACTTGCAACTATATGCATTGTTAGTTAGCTAACCCTCTCATTCATATGCATACCTTTATAGCTATTCGTCTGCTAGAATTGCATGGATATCCATATACACATGTGTGATATTACTTCATAGGACACGTACACCATTACCATTGGCTCCTATTGCACGCGCACTATTCATGTGACACACACGCCTTTGGTAATTGATATGTCACGAGCACTGTAGAACCCGATTAGTTCAGTATCAACACTTGCATCGTATATAATGCATCGAATTGCATGGCATATATATATATACCTCACTTCATCATCATGCTATATAAGTTTCTAGCTATAAATCACATTGCATACCTTTGACATCATAAGCATTTATCATATACAACATGTTGGGTATTATGATTTTCTTGAGGATTTCCGTATTGCTGCGATTTCTGGATTTTGGGGAAAACCGCAAGAATTTAACAAAAACTTATTATTATCATTTTTAAAACAAAGTTGCGGATTTCTTATGATGTATGTATCGTCCACCATGAGTTTTCATGTTTTCTGTTGGATTTCGAGACCCGATTCGAGGAGTGGATGAACCGTCTCGGGTGCATGGTAGGCCCGGTATGGTACCCCGGGGCAAGAAGATCGAGTTGTATACGATGAGCCTGGCAGGGGAAGACTATCTACCGGTGATGTCTGGCGCGGCGGATATCCGGAGGATACCGACCGTTGTCGTGAGATTTGATGATATGGGCCGATCCGGACCGACAGAGCCCGATGTATTGAGACATTGATACAGTGAGACATTGAGACAGATATATTTCTATATTTGGTGTCGATGCTTGACACGGTTTTCAGATGATTTCATGATGGTACTTAGCTATTGCACAGATATTCTTTTTCTAAAGTTAAGAATGCAGAGCTTATAGTATTTTAAAACACTTAAAGATTTCATATTGATGTTGCATACATGTGCATACATACTAGTGGCATTACATCACATCTAGATAGACATGTTGTGACGCATTTGTGTGCATTCTCATGATAGCCTTATTAGATGTTATTTTCTACTCACGAGCTGGCAACACCCCCCCGTTATGCCACAGTGTCTTGCAGGTCGGACCCGTCAGCCTTATAGCGGCGGGCTTATCTTATTGTTGGCTTCTTTTGCTCAGACTCGTGATATTGCTCGTAGGTGGGTTGCGAGGACACTTTTATCTCTTTTTTGTACTATCTGTGTATCTAGTATTCTCCATCTACCACTTCTTATTTGTATATGCGACCTAGTGATGAGACTGAGGGATTTGTGTATCTGTGGTTTCTTTGGGGTCGAGCTCACTTGAGCTGACGTTGTGTTTTTCTTATATTTTGCATTTCTTTATGCTCATTCGCTTGATATTACATATATATTGCGTGTAGTTGTGATCCGCCTTGTGTGAAGAGCTAGCTCCCGCTTGGGGATGCCATTTTGTTATTACAGGTTTATATATCTTGTTGTACCCATTTTGGGGGATAGAATTTACAAAGGAGACTCTGCCGAAATTTTCGGAAATTTTTGATGCTTTTAGAATGGAGTTAATGTAACTTTATTGATTTTAAGTCATTTTCACGAAAGGTTTTCCTTCACTCTTTTTGATGTTGGTTTAGATTTTTTTTTCTGGGCTTTGGCTGACTTAGTTTACGTTACGCTTTTAGACATCTCGTAATCGAAGTGCCAGTCACATTCCGTACCTTCGGGTCGTGAAAGCTATGTACTAGAATCTGCCGCATATCTTTTGAACAAGGTTCCTACCAAGACTGTGCCTACCACACCATATCAGATGTGGAGTGGGAAGAAACCCTATCTTCAGTATCTAAAGATATATGGATGTCCAGCTTTTGTTAAAAAGCAGCATGCGGAAAAACTCGAGGCACGCTCAGTACTATGTAAATTTATGGGATACCCAAAGAACTCCAGGGGGTATCTTTTCTATTACGCAGAGGAACAAAAGGTTTTTGTTTCACGTCATGCCCACTTTTTGGAACATCAGTTTTTAGAAAAAGAAACAAGTGGGAGCGCAATAGAACTGGAAGAAATTCCAGAACCACAAACTATTACTGAAAGCTTGGTGGAACCAGAAGTTTCAAAAGAATAGGATATTCCCGCACCACTCCGCAGGAGTAGTAGGCTTTCTCATCTGCCTGAGAGATACTACGGTTTTCTCATAGACGGGGATAGAGAGGATTGCATTATTGATAATGATGAGCCGACTAACTTGTAGCAGGCCATTCAGAGCACTGACTCGGTAAAATGGCTGGATGCAATGCGGACCGAGATGTAGTCCATGTACACCAACAAAGTATGGACTTTGGACATTGTCTAGAAGGGGTAAAATCCGTAGGCTGCAAATGAATCTTCAGAAAGAAGATTGGTGTAGATGGACAGGTTGAAACCTATAAGGCTAGACTTGTTATAAAGGGTTTTCGTCAAAGACCCGGTTTGGACTATAACGAAACCTTTTCTCCAGTGGCTATGCTCAAATCCATTCGGATCCATCTTGCCATTGCTGCCTTCCACGATTATGAGATTTGGAAGATGGACGTAAAAACCGCTTTTCTAAATGGAAATTTAGATGAGTGTGTCTATATGGACCAGTCAGAGAGTTTCATTCAGAGTGGGAGCAACGGGAAAGCGTACAAGTTGCTTAAGTCCATCTATGGACTAAAGTAGGCATCGCGGAGTTGGAACATCTATTTTGATGAAACGTTCAAAGAATTTGCCTTTATCAAAAATCCAGATGAGCCATATATTTATAGTAAGATTGTAGCACGAACTGTTGTATTCCTCGTTTTGTACGTGGATTAGATTTTCATGATAGGAAATGACATTCCTATGCTGCAATCTGTCAAAGGATTCTTGTCACACAGGTTCTCCATGAAAGTCCTCGGTGATGCCTCTTACATTCTGAGGATCCAGATCTATCGTGATAGATCTAAGAGGATATTGGAACTTTCGCAGTCCCGGTGGATCGACACCATACTGAAAAGATTTAGTATGGAAGATTCAAAGCGTGGTAATTTACCGGCTTGTCACGGAATCGCCCTCTCCAAAGAGATGTCTCCCAAGACTGATTTGGAAAGGGATCGCATGTCTATTATACCCTATGCTTTTTCGGTAGGCTCTATAATATACGCGATGTTGTGTACCAGACCAGATGTAGCTTATGCACTGAGCGTGGTAAGCCGGTATCAGTCAAACCCTGGGGAGAAGTACTGGATAGCAGTAAAGAACATTTTCAAGTACCTAAGAAGGACTAAGGATATATTCTTTGTTTACGGCGGAAAAGATTTCCAGATCGAGGCCTTTGGTGACCCCAGCTTCCAGAGTGACAAGTATGACTCCAAGTCCATGTCAGGTTATGTCTTTACCCTCAATGGAGGGGCGCTCTGCTGGAAGTGTTCGAAGCCGGACACCGTTGCTGACTCGACGATGGAAGCGGAGTATATCGCAGCTTCTAATGCCGCAAAAGAAGCAGTCAGTCTGGATGAGGAAGTTCTTAACAGAACTTCAGGTGGTTCCGTCTATTGTTGATCCAATAACTCTGTATTGTGACAACAACGGGGCTATAGCTTTAGCAAAGGAACCCATGTCCCATCAGATGTCCAGACACATCTTGAGGCGGTATCACCTGATCAGGGAGATCGTGGATCACCGGGAGATCGAGCTTCAGAGAGTTGCTACAGAGGACAACACTGCAGATCCATTCACAAAGGCCATCTCTCAGACACAGTTCGAGAGGCTATTCGAGATGGTAGGTCTGCGATATGCCGGCACATGGCCTTAGTGCAAGTGGGAGATTATTAGTGCATATGCCCTAGAGGCCATTATTGTATCATACTGGATTGTATATTACTTAATGGAGCTTGGGATATTCACAGTAGTATTGACAGTCTTGCTCAAAATTGTAGTATGCTACTTGGTTTGTTTCTACTTCAATATGTGCATGTGTTTCTTTTAAATTATTGCTTATACATATTAGTAGTGCCCTTAAGATCTTTGCTTGATTACCAGCGTTGTGATGGAAGTCACACTAGTGGGGGCTGGGTAATCTATAAGCACATCCTTATACAGGTCCCTAGTCATAGGATTATCGAGACAGGGCATCAATACTCCGGAGTAGACTAGTGTATATGCTTCTCATCATAGCAGGGGAGATGGTCTATCCCACAACCATTAGTACGTCGTACTGGAGATAGTATGCAGGTGCTCGTTAGATTACGAATACACCGGACAGGACTCGTGGGGAACTGTTGGTTGGTACTATACCTATCTTAAGGTAGCAGTTCCCAGATGACATGAGTACAGCTTAGTCCGTTGACTTGACACCGCTACTTCGCCTCAAGTGTGTTCCCACTGTTCTCAGATTACTACCCTACCATGGCTCTACTGAGTCGAGCAAACAGGTAGTAGTTAGGTGCAGTCCCGAAGCACTTGGAGGCAGTGGCGGTTAGATAGATTCGACTCTCCCGGTATTGGGGGTTGATGTCACGCTGTGTTTGGAGAGCCATTACACAAAGTCCCTGGCCAGGGCAAGTGAGATTTACTGGTAGGTATTCCAGTAGTTTCTCAGGGTGTTCTGGGATACACTCCGACATGACTTATACCTCTATTAGGGGTCTGACGTTGACCATCCCTCTACGCCCGATATGCGATACTCTTAGATGAACAGACTGTACTGTATAGAGATTGTCACATTCTGGCTCAGTAGGAGTTCGAATGGGTTTCCTCATCGGCCTTCTTATCGACATCTACCTGGGGACTGTTACGTACAGCTAGTACCGCTTGCGGCCTGTGGTTGAACTCACTGCCAGCGTAGTGTCGAATCTTTAGAGTCCCACATAGAAGGTTTCCCAGGTTCGGGCGAAACGTGTAGAGGTCGTATGGTTTTATGACAGGGTTCGATCACATACGTGTACTATACACGTGTGGTGTTTTCACGACCCGAAATATTAGCTCGTGACCAGCACTTGAATCACCCAACGTCTAAAGACGTAACAGAATTCAAGTAAGCTGAAACCCAAAAATCTAAACCTTTTTAAGAAAATAAAGGAGGTGAAGTTTTGAAATAAATGTATAAAGAAATCAAGTTTTCTTAAATGCATAGAAAAGGAACATGAATGATGCAAGTGAAATTTACTAGTTTGAAAATATGTTTCGTCTTTTAAAAATTTGGGCAGCACCTCCTTTGTATATTTTGATCCAAAACCACAATACATAACAACAATAATGGCATCTCCAAACGGGAGCTAACTCTTCGCCAACCGGCGGATCACAACCACGCAATGTATAAAAACATAAGTATACGACGCCCAACGGTGAAGATCACCACAGAAGAATAAGAAATAAGCAAGACATCAAAACCACAAGTAGCAGGAAACCCCTCGCTCTAAGTCTCGCAACCATAATCTCACTAAGTCTCATTACTTATACAATTACTAAATTTGGTTGAGGGAGTTGACTAGATACAATATGAAATATAAATACAAGAGTGGGTACGATACAAATGTCCCATCTACCAAAGCAAAATACCCGAATGCAACTGTGTGCCAGCGATGCCGCTACCGATCCATGCGGGCAACCTGCAAAAATTGTGGCACAACGGGGGTGAGTTGCCAACTCGTGAGTAGAAAAACATCTACAAGTAGAAATCAAATAAACAACGACTTCTAGGTCAATTATATCATAAAAGTAATATTATGATATCTAGGATGACCGGGTCTGTATATGTGCCAACAAGGTAGTCAATATCTATAAGAATGTAGATAACCTCCAACAGTATAATCAATGCATGTATGCATGTGGATCACGTCCACCCATATAATTAATGTATGTATGCATGTGGATCTCATCTACCAATGTAATCAATGTATGTATACATGTGGATCTTGTCCACGTGTCAACCACTGACACAACAACATCATGCATGTAAATATCATAAAAGCATATGCATGAAAATATGAGGATATAAATCAACATGTGTCCCTCGCGATACCTCAAAATCATGGAACTTGAGTGTCCAGCATCGACACTCGAAACATCATGAAACCCTTGTCCAGCATCGACACGCGAATCCTCATATCTCTCGGGCTCCGTCAGTCCAGATCGGCCCATAGGCTCCGTCAGTCTGGTTCAGCCCATATCATCTCTCGATTCCGGATATCCGCCGAGCCCAAATACAATCACCGATGGGTAGTGCTCCCCTATCAGGCTCACCGACTAACAATACGAGTCTTCTTGCCCCAGGGTACCTCACCGGGTCCACCATGTACCCGCAGACGGTGCCTACCGCTCCTCGAATCGGGTTTACATGCCACTCTCAGAACCAAGAAAACACAAGGTGGACGCACTGAAATATCATATCAAGAGAAACCGGGTTTTTTTAAAACAGAACATACTTTCTTTTAAAATAGCCACGGTTCTCAAATCCAGAAATCTCATGAAAATAGCATATCTCAATGCGTAAAAGCGTAAAGCATGATGTATGCGACATATAACAGAAATGTAAGCATATCCATATATCATGCAACATGGAACAGTGACGTGAACATGTCGAGGAAAAACCGCTCTTTTTAAATGAATCCAGTTTTTAAAATATATCTTGCGGTTCGCAAATTCTCCAAGTCAAACAACATCGTATAAGGTGCATAGGTAACTATAGCAAGTAAACTATGCGAGGAGTCATATCATGATGCAGCAATCCTACTGTGTAGTGACATGACAATTATCGATGAATAAGTGTGTGAGCCGGCAAATCTGTGTACGTGTAACATACGCATCATCGATAATGGTGCAGGTGTACTAGCACAGGTATAAGTAATACAATGCGAATACCATGAGTGCAACATAAGGTAAATCATCAGCTAAAAACTATAAGGTATACATATCTAACATGATCGAGTCAGTGAATCTATCAATCGGCATCCAGCATCACAACATCACGTACGGTATACTCTATCGTACGGCATCCTCTAGTCAAGGGTATGGATCAAACCTCAAGTCAAACTCATCACGTACGGAAAATCATGGTACGGCGGCATTAAGCTATCAGGGATCCTATCAACCTATAAAACGAGGAGGGTACCGACCTAACGTCTCGTACGGCTATCACTCACGATTCACAACATATATAAATTTATCTATATACCTTTGTCCCAGGTCATATCCATAACAATCTCATATCAGGGGACCGGCAGGGTATCCATCATCTCAGTCGACTCGTATCCGTATACCAACATATCATCATATCACATGTCAAATCGTATTCTCTTTTCATCATAATTATATCTCAAATAAAGTCAAGTTTATATAAACATTCTACCTTTACTAAGCATAAGTATCTAATCTAACTTACACACCCGAACCATACAATCAGTTTCTAAAAGGTGCGAATCATAGTTTTGAAAGTAGGGGTTACGGTGTTTTTAAGAAAAGATATCATTTGAAAATCCATAACGTCCCTCAAGGTATCTGTTTAAAAGATATATGCGATTCCTCGGTTTGAAAATAGGTATGGTTCGGATGACACATTACGTCGACTATCTAGTCCTATAGTACCCTAAACGGCAATATCATCAATTATCATTCTCAAATCCCGTCATCACATATTAGCCGTATCATATCACTTCTAACTATCCTTTAGTTCCTAATATAGTTTCTCTAACTATCTTTTAACTCTATCTATAGTTTTCTATTAAAGGTTTCCTTAACCATATACTAGGAATCAGTTTCCATCAAAAACTTGCGGGGGTGCTATACGCCATCCACCCGACTTCCCCCCTGGATATAGATCCACTCACCTGATCTTTTCCTGCCGAAGTCGATGACATCACGCTCATTCTCGTTGCCTCGAAGTCCACGTAGGGGTACCTACAATTTCTAATGTGTTATATAGTATCAAGAATCGAACATGAAAACCAAAGCTACATGTGAATCGCTTATAGGTTTGAACCTATAGCCTACGCCTGTAAAACCACTAAAGTACCCCCGTCGCTGACGTAAAAACATCAGATGACGGGAAAAAATATCAAATACCTAATCCAAAATTAAAACGAAGTCGCAAAACTATGCAGCAACTCAAGAAAATGGTCCCCGATTTTACCCTGGGTGAAATTAGCCAATTTTGCATACATGGGGGTCTAATTTACTGATGATAGAGCCATGGATCAAACATGGATCAATTTGGTTGAACCTAGGTAGTAAATTGCGGCCCAAATCACTAAATTTGCGGCCAAGATGAATGGGTTGGGGCTCAGGTTTCAGAGGGTGATTTATGGTTGCCTGCACGTCTCATGGTTAAGGGAATTTCTTTTATAAAGGCCTCGGGTGATACCAGATTCCATAATACTATCACAAACTGTCAAATTTCGATGTCGGGAAAAATTCTAAATTCATGTTTTATTTCAAATCCGGGTATTGGTCAGTAAAGTCGACACTAAGGCCTGTAGGCAGCCACTACCCAACACCAATTCCAAACAAGCCTTAATTCCTCTCTTGAAATTTCCAACATCAAAAATCCATCACTAAATAAATTCTAAACTAAACTAAAATGCTAGGAATACATAACTAAACTAAATAGAAGGGATTATACCTCATTAATTCCACAAAGCAAAACTCTAGAAGTCCCACGTTTCCAAAATCCAACTTTGATGGGTCCAAAGTGTAGTGGGTGAAGAGGTGATCATTTTTAAAGAAAGTGGTTTAGGGTTTTGATGAAGCTTTGGAGATGGATTTAGGGGGTGAAGGTGGAGGGAGATGGGGAAGAAGAAGGAGATGAAGAAATAAAATGGGGTGAGGATATGGCAGCCCCCTCCTCTCTTATTCTAACTCTCTCTCACAATTAATTACCCTTTTACCCTTTTCATTTTCTTTTTCTTTTATTTAAAACCAAAATCACATAATACCCAAAAATAACACAAGAACACAACATGTAATCAAAATATAACATGACATGGTGCACTAGCCACGGAAAACTGTAGAAACACGGATTTGGCTTAATCGCGATTAGCAGTGCTCTAATCGGATTTTTATCCAAATAGCATATAATAAATTTTAAAAATGCGAAATACTTTAAATATATTATTAAATGAATAAATCATTTTAATTTACATTTATTTCACAATTATCGGTATATATTTATACCCTTTTTCGAAAACCCGAATTTCGTAAATCGGGCAGTTTTCGGGAAATATATTATTTTAATATTATATTTCAAAAATAATATTTTATATTTTCTGAAATGTTACAATCCTCCCCCCTTAAATAAATTCGGTCCCCGAATTTAAATTTAAACCCCCAAAATCTAAAACATTTCAATAATCAGCTCAAATCAACGGGGCTCCGTAATCATGGAAAACGCAGAAATAACACAGCGCGTCGCGTGCGCCAGAAAACGAATACGAAACTCGAAATCGAACTCTGTCAAGAGTCACGCAAATCATCTGATTTGCATGCATATCCTCGGAGTTACAATAGAGATACAGATCTCGAAATCCACTACTGAAATCCAATATACACTAGTCAAATACTATAACATGTATATAGTATGCATACTTGAAAAAAAATCTTAAAAAACTAAATAAAATACATGAAAAATCTGTCTGAATCGCTGTGTGATACGTAACTCATGGCTCTAGTGACGTACCCTCATTTGTAAAATAGTAATATATGTCTATATATGTTTTGCTAAATATACGTTCCGTCGTTTCAAAATATCCCAAAAGGTTTTCCTTTAAAAACATTCGCGTTGCTCACGGACACGTAGGAAATAGCGAGACTATAACTACTTTGAAAAGCTCTTGGTAAGCTTTTAATGCATGCAAAGTACTCAGGTACTATCCTCAGATCAGTCATGTTCGACTACTATATAATATATAGTACCTATCATGAAAACAAAGTGCTCAAAAAGCAAAATCAGCCTCAAAAGGCGTACCCAACAATCACGTGTGTCTGGTGCGCATGGAAATCAAATCTAAATACAGATGCCACAATATGCACAAAAGCCAAAACTAAGTGCAACGGGTGTGCACAAAAGCATCCGTCCAGTGCAACGGGTGTGCACGACAACAACATCTGGTGTATCTATTATGCACGAAAACAGCATCTGGTGCATCAAATGCACGAAATACAATCAATAACTCAACGCATAAAAAGCAACACCGAGTGCACCAAGGTGTATAATTCAAAAATGTGTGCAATTATGTGCACAATATCCGTGTCAATACACTGCAAGCACATTTGAGTTATACTGAGTGGAAAAATTACATCTTTTGTATGAAATCCACGAAATCATAAACACATGCTACGAAGGTACAAAATCGACATAAAATCCAATGGATATGCACAAATCGCAAATCAACACACCGGTGTATAAAATATATATCAAGTGCGATAACTATGCATAAAATGTAAATACCCAGCAGGTGCAGCCATGGTGCACGAAAACGACATCATGAAACTTGATCATCAAAACTCAAATCCAAGCGATATAAACGTGATACTCGGATCACAAATGCAAATCGCAATAAATGACATCGAGGTACACCTCCTACAATGACGAAAAATGTCAGTGTACCCAAAACTGGCAGAGCAAGAACATCCGCTTGCCTCCTGCTCACGGTCTGGCGTCCCCAGTCTCTGGGTCCTTATCTTTTCTGTGTATTTATCAATCTCGCAATCCATCGGCTCGTCAGCCCGGTCAGGTGTGCTAACGGGAACAATTCCGCTCCAGCACTTCTCTGGTCGTCTCTCGGCCAATCATCACGACCACTTGTAAAGCAGCACGTTACTGGCGTCGGCCTCTGGCCCTCTGAATACACGTCACACATCTGATTCTGGGTGCAAATCTTATTGCAGCAGTGTCCTGGAAGGAACCTGCTCAAGGTCTCTTCCGATCTCGCCTATGCCAAACTGTACGGAGGCTGGTAATCTTGCATAATCTTTTCTCGTTCTCTGGGCATCTGCGTCCTCAGCACAGCATTTCTTCGAGAACTGGTCGCATCCCAACGCCTCTGTAAGCATATCAGATCTTTAATCTCAATGGGGAGTAAAAATAGCTCGTTAACATCTCGCACGAACCTCCTGTCCCACTCGTCTGTATCATCGTCCACTTCGATGTCACGTCGTGCTATCTGCGTACTGCAATGGTCTTCGGCTACAGTCAATCCGAAGTCTCTTACACGGACTCGAAATCACGAGCTCGGTATCTTCATCACTCTGTAGAAGATCTCTAGCCGAACACGTCCTCGGGAACTCGTCCCAACCATCGGAGAAATACTCAATACTCGCCCCGTCCTCGATCAACTCCCAACGCATCTGGGTGAGGTCCTCTATCCGAAACTGGTCAGCTTACTGGTCTCCTATCACATGATATCCGGACGACGTCAAACTTTTCGATCGAATCATCAAGGTCCCAAAATTTCCCGAAAGCTCAACACCTAAGCACAGTCTAAAATATTTGGTACATACCACAGTACCTCTGGACCAGCCATGGAAGGGCAAACCCAAGCTTCACTGATGGCACCGCTAAACTGCCGCAAACCCTAAGGTTCAAAAGCGGTTTCATGGTCATCATGTCGAGTTAGGGTTTCATTCATCTAGAGGGTCTACAGAATCACTTGCATGTTCCTCCGAACACTTTAAACTTGGGAAAAATGGGTTTCTGACAGTCGTTCGAACTTTTTAGCTTCGCCTATACAACATGTGAATGTAAGTCCACAGTAGCGCCCCGGCCGTCTAACAGACGCCAAATGCGGAACAAAAACTTTTACAACTGGGGCTATCGCGTATTATAACCCGGATCTGCCATTAAAGCTAAACTAACAAATTACAAAGTGGGTATAAATGTTGTACCGAACGATCCGAATCCTTCGGTCTTCAACCATCATCCCACGCTTTGTTGCGGCTGCTCCAATCTCTTGAATCTCCACTCTTCTCGTCCAGGTAGCACCACGTCGATGGATCTTTAAACGGGCTCCCGCCTCTGAACCGAGGCAACTCGATCATCAAGTTTTGCTAAAAGAGATGACCAAGATTGATGTAGAGAATGAGTAGAACACTTTGTCTCGTTACGTCCAAAGTTATGGACGAACGGTTAATGAAGTTGCCTTTTGGATCGGGTGGAAATGTGAAATGAGTATCTATCAAATTTCCATAAGTCTAAAACTATCATAATCTTTTTACAAACAACCATCATCTCCACTAAGAGGTAGCCGGCCACTAAATAAGAAGAGGGGGGTGAGGGTAGGAGGGGGAGAGTGACCATAATGATAAATGAAGAGGATGAGTCATTCAAACACCTAGCACAAAACATTAATGGCAAACAATGAATCATATCCCTTAGTCATCATCCATTAATTGCACAATTAATGCCCTAATGAGTCACTAGCCACCTCATCATCCTAGTCACCATCTAGAAGCTTCTAGAAGCACGACTCACCATCATGACTCACCCAAGACGAAAAGATAAATCTGCATTTAACCGAATGTTAAATACGGCTGATAGAATATAGGAAACTGGCAACTTCCAAAAGCGATCCCGAAATGAATTTCAGGATAACCCCGTAACAGTATAAACATACCCACATTTGTATTACGACCTAATACAAATACAACTGAGACAAAGATATTATATCTACACAGTATAATACTCGGATCCGGCTTAAACCAAAGCCCACCAGTATTATCTGCCCGAAATATGATACGTTCGTAAACGCACGTGCATTTTTCGAGCCCTGCCATTAAACCATACGGCCTTTACAATGTTTCGCCCGAACTTAGGAAACGGTCTGTAGGGGAGTCTAATGACTCATCAACACACTGGTATTGGGTATAACCTCTAGCACGTCATAGGTACTAGCTGTACGTAACGTTTTCCTACGTATTGATCGAAAGGGAAGCTGACGAGCGAACTTATCCAGAAAACCCTACTGAGCCTGACAGTGACAATATCCGTACAGTCAGGTCCATTCGTCTAAGAGTATCACATATCGAGTCTAGGGGATGGATAAAGTCAGACCCCTAATAACGCGATAAATCGTGTCGGCATGAAGCCCATCACCATCTGAGAAACTACTGATCCAAATCAGTAATTCCCCACTACCTCGGCCGAGAATTTCTAGTGATGGCCACCCGTGCACTGTGCGACATCAACCCCTAATACCGGGAGAGACGAATCCCCGACGATCTGCTCACTGCCTCCATGTGGCTCGGGACTGTACCCAAAAAATACCTGTTTGCACGTCTCCTTTGAGCGTTGTAGGGTAGAAATCAAAGCACAGTGGGAACTCACACGAGACAAATGACGATCTCAGGTCGAAAAACTAACATGTACACATGTCACCAGGGAACTGCTATCTGACGATATATATAGTACCAACTACCATGTTCCCGGCGAGTCCTGTCCGGTGTATTCATTACGAGATGAGCACCTGTATACATCTTAGGTGAACCAACTGACACCAATGGCTTGTGAGACCGGCCATCGCCCCTCGTCAGGGTCTCGAATGTATACACTAGTCTACTCTGGAGTATCGATGCCCTGTCTCGAAACTCCTATGACTAGGGACACTTTAAGGATGTGCTTACAGACCCCAGCTCCCACGTATATGATTGCCATCTTACTACTGGCAATCAAGCAAGAATCCTATGGGCTTTATCAACATGCAATAGAGAACTAAAGCATGTAAACTATGATAAAGTCAAACCAGATAGCATACTATCATCTCGAGCAAGACTTTCATATCGGTATAGGTCCTCCCTCAATCATTGCAATCACGTATCTGCGATCCAATAATTGACTTTGAGGGCAGTATACCCAACAATCTCCCACTTGCACTTAAGGCTATTATTGCGATGTCGCATACTCTTAGCCTCAGTGAGTGGATCTGCCCTGATGTTTCTTTCTATGTCTCTCTTAATCTCAAGTTCGCGGAGAAAACCATCTCCCGAATCGAGTAATACTTGTCTTAGAATATGTCTGAATATCTGATGGGACCTAGTTCATAAATGAACTCTAAATCCAAACTTCTTAGACTTTATTGATAACTGAACCTAATCAGTATCCAGCACCATGCCTCCCACAGTATCCTCTTGGACCACCTGTCCATAATACTGTCCCTCGTCAGAGGGAAAACTATAACTCTGACAATCACTCTGTCATCCATGTCACCTTTGAAGCCTGGAATGATAACCGTCCCCCGAAGGAGGCTGCCGTCATCAAATCCGTAGAACATGCACTTATGTTCTAAAATTGCTTCCTTATGTTTCTCCAGGATTGGATTACAAACTTATTGCATCTAGTGCAGAAACAACATCTGGTGTGGTACTTGACATCTCACGATTGACTCAATTGCCTAAGCAAGTGATCTGCCAATCATGCACATCCCTCTCCCCTTTAGTCTATAAGACACTTTTAGAGAGGGTGACTCCATCATCTGCAGGTACACCACCATGCCAGGAGTCATCTATTCTAAAATACCATTAGAATACTGTCAAAGTACCAAAATTGGAAAACTATCCAATTCTAGATCTAAAACCATAGATCTAGTAACCAGAATGTCTGAAATTATATCCATATCCTCTGCGGAAAAACAACTGTGTGACAACTACAGTATAACCGATCGTAGTATAGGAATTTTACTTCCTATTCTGTGTATGTCATCCAAATACCAGGACATCACACCCTACTACCTTCTCAACAGATCCATCCCTTATTCTGATGAAGTCAAAGCCATGACTGTCACATTAAAATTAGATGATCTATCTCCGCTTTATCTGCTCAAGTCTATAAATAGACATAAGCTACTTGCCCACTATGCTTCCGCTGCTCCTACTGACTACGACAACCCTCTGGCAGAATAATATATACGTACACTTCTAATGCTAGTTTAGAATGACGCTATACTTAACCTCCTGCCGGGTCTCATAGCCTGGAACAACAGTAGTGTAAAGTCTCGGTTAACAAGAACCTCCCTGTCACCGTCCTTGAGGATACCGGAGTACCTCTCTAGTGTCTGAGGTTACCCAACCATGTCTGCGGAGTGGCTATTGGAATGTCAAATCTGATTGAATATAAAGGTCCTATTAAATTTTCCGTAATCGTTTGCGGTTCTGGAATCACTTCCAGTTCTACCATACTCCCACTACTGTTTTCTGAAAAAATCCATTTTACTAAAACTGTGGCGAGTTAAGAACAATATCACTATTGATCTTCCAGATGGTAGAAAGTCAACCCTCGTCAAAACCAGGGTCAACCCACAAACTGCCATTACAGAAATGTGCCTTGAGATATCCAGTGTCTGGTTTTAAGCATAAGCTGGACAACTCACCGTACCTTAACATCGTTAAGATATGAACCATTCTATATTCAATATAGAAACATTTGGCACTTATTTAATTGGAACCAGATTCTAATCATGCAACTGTCTCCAGTGCATATCAAATCAATGGAGAAAGGCTAATCAGCATTACTCAACTTAGGAATATATCCAATTATGAGTAACCTGAAAGAGAAACAAGTTTCTCAAAACCATTACTATCAACTGAATACCAATCACAAGTATCTACATCTTCGATCACTTTGAAGAATCCTGATACTTGCGACATCTGGTTCTCTACTTTATTCTTATACCCACAACTTCTCAAAACATAGACATTGTATTTCTACGAAACACTTGTCTAAAAACTTAGAGAAGTCACAAGTAAATAGAACATAGTACGAGGACCAACCCCTTTGTCCTGACGGACACTGGACAACATACAATACTCTGTATAAGTCCGCTGAGTTGAATAACTCAAAACCTGTGCGTCGTAGGTTGAGAATTGCACTTATGGTTAAGAACTACTCCGTTGTTCAATGCTCCTTACCCAATCGTATCTGATATAGGTAAAATGTCACGGACATAATCTCAAAAAGTTATATCTCACTTTATAAAAATAAACGTACAGATATATCAATTTGAAATTGGTGCACAACAACGGATATTCAAAACCAAATACATGCCGTCTGGCAAAAACTCAGGCGACTTCCTCAAATATCACCAATTATAACGAATTCCGATATAATGAGGATGATCACCTTATTCCCAATAACCTACTCCTACTCATCATATGTAAACCATACAGATATGAGAATAAAACCTGGTAAATACATACACTGGAATAAGTATCTAATCAGGAAATCTGTTTTCCTTCAACAATGCACAGTGAAACTGAAACATGAAAATGTTTCGTAGGGGTATCCTGGTATTCCTAGTAATGCCTCTTCCATAATCCAATTCATGACTGTAACCGTATATTTCTTTGCCATCTCTCCAAATCCCTTTATTTGTCTTCAGTCGTTACCTTCGTTAGGCTAAATGGTTTTCTTCCTTCCCTACCGTTCGGCACCAGCCTATGGTTTGGAAGAAGACCATCCAGTAAGCATAATAGGTGTACTCTCCTAATCCTAGGAGTACTCGCAACTTGAGAAAAGGTGATGATAAAAGGCAACTGAATAATACCTTATTCTATTTCTCCCGAACTGGGGAAAAAAGTAAAGGTGAAATAGGAGTGGCGATGAAGTACGCGGTTTGGTTGTGAATGATAACAGTCGCAATTTACTTTGCCCTCTTTCTAATCCCTTTATTTTGTCTTTACATATTACCTTCTGTACACCCTAATTAGGCTAATTGGTTTTCTTCATTCCCTACCTTTCGGCACCAGCCTATGGTTTGGAATAAGACTATCCAATAAGCGTAATAGGTGTACTCTCCTAAACAAAGGAACCCTCGCAACCTGAGAGAAGGTGATAATAAAAGACAACTGAATAAACCAATTCTATTTCTCCTGAACCTGGATCCATCCTCGAAGAAGTCCTTCGAGTTCATATATGACCATACGATGGATCCATCCAATGGAAGTGGATGTCCGTAATAATACGGGGTGTTCTGAGAAATGCAAAGGGCAAAAGAAGGAGCGGCAATGACTTATGCAACTCAGACAATCCAAAAGCCAGTATTTTAAGAAGGTTCGGTCAACTTGGTCACTGAGTCATAGTTTAGGGTCGGTCAAAGGTCGCTGTCAAAGAGAGAGAGAGAAAAGAAACACTCTGCGTGCACTCTAATCTAGATCAGAATGGTTATCACTTTATCTAATCAGAAAACCTTCCACTTTAATATCAAATTCTCCTCCGAACCTGAAAGTGTAGGGTTCCTAAGCACTCTAATGAGGTCTCACAAGGCATCAACCATGCTAATTTTAAAATTTATCCGTGCCGAGAAACCCTAATACGGATCGTTGGCTAGAAGTTTAGGCGACATATGCAACTAGTAAACTACTTTACTAAGAGAACGGAAATACAACCTTTGTAGATCCGGTCCTCCACCTCCACGGCTCCGTGATGAAGTCCTCTCCGCTGTCCAAATCAAAATCCAGGCTCTAGCGTCGGCTTCATCGGAGAAATGGGCGGGCAAGGTCGTCGGCTTCGTGCCGAAGATGATCTACGTCGAGGCATCGCTAGATCAAGCTCCAACTTCACCAAGTCATGAAACTTGTGAAGAAAACACACTCTACTACTTGGCAAGAGGTAGAGGATGAAGAAATAGGAGGTGGGTTCACTTTAGAATTGGATTTCTCACCCTTTTTCATCAATCACCATTGATGAAATCATGCTTTTTCTTCATGAAGTGAAGAAGAAGAAGAAGATAAAGTTATGATAAGTTAATTAAAATAGAATAGAAAATCAAAACTTATCATAAAAAAAACCATAGTTAGGTGTAGAGAGTGGACTATGGTTAAATGGTGTGGTTAGGGTTAAGCATGAGACAAAATGGTGACTTAGTCAAACCTTCATGAATCTTCATGGAAGAAACAAATAAAAGCCACCATTTTCTCTTTATGCATTTTATTTTCCAAAAAGAATAAATGAAATAAATAAATGAATAAGTAAAAACAAAACCCTAACCATTACACAACCATGGTTTAATCTTTACACTTAGCCAATTTAGCATGCATCATCAAACATGATACAAACTAGTGCACAAAATTATATCGTATATACAATGTGCACATCCGAGTGAGAAAATCCATCTTAAGTGAACCAATACTAGTTAATGCAAAGTAATATATCAAATATATAATTATGCATTAAATCATTAAATCAACACTTGATTTAACGATCCAGTCATATCGCATATAACCGACTAATATGCAATGTATCGACTTATCGAATCAATCCTTGATTCGATAACTAGGTTATATCGCATACAACCAATCAATACATTCATCGCGAGAATAGAATACGGTATCACATACACGCATTATTCTCGGTCCCACACATATCTCATATGCGCTCCTATTTCGTTTCGCTTGAGCCAGGAAACCTCTGTGTAGGACTCTAAAAACTCGTCAATACGCCGGCAGCAGGTGATGATCATATCAAGCACCCACAAGCCGCAAGCGGTCTGCTAAACGTAACGGCCACCCGGGTATTGAGCGATCAGAAGATCGACGAGCAAGCCCGCTCACACTCCAGTGAATTCAACCAGTAACACTACCGTACAGTCCGGTCTGATCGTCTGATATGTCGCATATCTCGCCTAGGGGTGGTAAACGTCAGACCCCAATAGCTCGATAAGTCGTGTCGATATGAGGTCTATAACAATTCGAGAAACTACTGGGAACACTTACCAGTAAATCTCAGCAACCCTGGCCAGGGATTTCCTGTTATAGCCAATCGAACACAGCGCAACATCAACTCCCTATACCGGGAGAGACGAATCCCCTCCTATCGCACATTGCCTCCATGTGACTCGGGACTGTACCCAAAAACCACCGTTTTGAATGCCCTCTTGGACGTGGTAAGATGGAAATCAAAGCACAGTGGGAACCACACAAGACTCTATGACGATCTCGGGTCAACAGACTACTCTGTACCAGTGTCACCAGAGAACTGCCATCTGACGTAAGGTATAATACCAACTGGGAGTTCTCGGCGAGTCCGTCCAGTGTACCCAGTCTTCACTGAGCACCCGTATACCATCTCTGATGTCAAACACCAATGTATATGGGATCATCCATCGCCCATCTGTATGGGTCGAGAAGGTATACGCTAGTCTACTCTGGTATATCGATGCCCCGTCTCGATACACCCACGACTAGGGACTTTGAAGGATGTACTTATAGACTATCTGTTCCCACTAGTATGATCTGCATCATAGTCCAGGTAGTCAAGTACACATCCTAAGGGCTTTACCAACATGTAACAGAGAGACAAGCAGTATACACGTTAAGGTAAAGAGCAACCAGATAGCATACTATCTTGTCGAGCAAGAAAGTCCTCCCTATATATGTCTCAGCATCCACTACAATATACATCCTATGTACAGTAATGGCCTCTAGGGCATACATATAACTAACAATCTCTCACTTGCACTAGGGCCATCTGTAGCAGTGGTTGCAGTATCTCATACTCAACCATCCCATAAAAATCTCTCTCTGGGAATAGGCCTTCGTGAGTGGATCCGCCGTGTTGTCCTCTGAGTCTACTCTCCCAACCTCGATCACCCTGGAGATCAACCATCTCCATGATCAGGTGATACTGCCTTAGAATATGTCTGGATCACTGATGGGATGGGTGTTCCTTGGCATAAGCCACAACTCCATTGTCACACAATGGAAGGAACTAAGTTCATCTCATGAACAAATATACATCCAGACTGCCTCTTTGGTAGCATCTTTAGTAGCGATGTATCCAGCCTTTATCGTCTAGTATGCCACGGTATCTAGCTTGGAACTCTTCCAACATACCGTCCCTTTACTGAGGGTAAAGACAATGCCTGTGACTGACTTTCAGTTGTCCTTATCACCCTGGAACCCTTCCAGTGATTCTCCCCAGGATCGAATGATACCATCTCACTACAACTAGTGAGTATCCTAATATCCAATTAGATCTATCTCATAGATCCAAAATCCAGGATTTAGGAGGTATCACTTTTGATCCTATATGGAGAATCATGGTGATAAGCGGAGATTGAACGAGCGTAGCATAGGAAACTCCTTTCCTATCATGAGTATGTCATCCACGTACTCTACGAAGATCATCACCATACTCCCTACTACCTTTTTGTTTATACAAGGTTCATCTACCATTTTGATGAAGTCAAACTCTTTGACTAACACATCAAAACAGATGTTCCAACTCCGCCATACCTGCTTTATCCTATAAAGCATCTTGTACACGTTTCCGCTGCTCCCACTGTCTACGAAGCCCTCTGGCTGTGTACTTATAGACGTTCTCTTCTAAAACATCATTTAGAAAAGCAGTCATGGCACCCAACCGCCAGATATCGTAGTCGTGGTATGTAGCCGTGGCAAGTAGGATCCGGATGGACTTAAGCATAGCCACTGGAAAAAGGTTTCATCATTATCCACGCCTGGTCGATGACGAAAACCTTTAACAAGTCTAGCTTTGAAAGTCTCAACTTTTCCATCTACACCAAGTAATCTTCTCAAGATATACTTGCTCCTGTTGGGGATTTAACCCTTCAGATATAGCAACCAAAGTCCATACTTTGTTGGTGTACATGGATTCCATCTCAGATCGCTAAGCATCCAGCCATTCTTACAGAGTCACACTCCTGATGGCCAGCTCGAAACTAGTTGGGTCATCATCTCATGATGCAATCCTCGCTCCCACTGTCATAGAGAAACCGAAGTAGCTCTCAGGTGGGTGAGGAACCCTACTAGATCGGCGGAGAGGCTGAGGTTCGTTGGTAACTATTGAATCCTTTGGTTGTACCAAATCATCTACTGTAGTTTGTATAGCTGGAACCTTTCCAGTTCTACATTACAGACCTTGCCTCGAGCTTGTCCGGATTATGCTTTTAGACATAAGCCGGACAACCCCAAATCTTAACTAACTTAAGATATGGGCTCTTCCCTTTCCATATCATATATGAAGTGGTAGGCAACTGATTTGATTCGAACCCTATTCAATAGGTATGCAGCTTCTCAAGTGCATAACTCCCAAAAGGAAATAGGTAACTCAGTAGTACTCATCATAGAGCATACCTTATCATATAGGGTGCTATTGCTCCGCCCCGATATACCATCGTACTATGGTGTATACGGAGGAGTAATGCTGAGAGAGAATCTCATTCTCTTTTAGAAAAGTCCAGGAATTCCATGCTCAAGTATTCTCCTCCTTGATCACATCAAAGGACATAATACTTACACCCGCATTGGTTCTCTACTTGTAACTTATATTCTGTGAATATCTCAAAAGGTTCGGACTTGTGTTTCAACAGGAACATAGGTCTGAATCTTGAAAGATCATCAGAGAATGTAATGAAGTATAAAGAACCGGTCTTGGCATATGTAGACAGGGGACCTTACATACATCAACATGTATCAATCCCAAGAGTTCACTAACTCTTTCTCTGTTTCCATTAAACAGAGCTTTGGTCATCTTATCTTTGTGACATGACTGGCAAGTTTCACAAGATGTAAATTCAAACTGATTTAAATATGCATCTACATGTAACTTCAGCTAGTCGGGTCACATTGATATGACCTAGTCTACAATGCCTCAAGAAGGATTCGTTCATTTCTGAACTCTTCCTCTTGTGTGTGTTCCGTATACTAAAGAACTGTAGTTTGATTTAGAACATCAATACTTTTAGATAACGTGCCTGAACCGATCAACTTTTTATATAGGAAATGTTCAAAACACTATCCAACAATACAAAATTTTATCGTTTCTTTACTAATAAAGAGACAGATATGATTTTGTATATCAGGTTCGGTATCTAATAACATTCGTTCAGAATCAATGTATTTGGAATACAGGGTGACAGTGACCAACAGACTTGGCTGCAACACTTGCCCCATTTTCTGCCTCATGAAACTTATCATCCGTTCTCAGTTCTTTACCTTTCTGTAGCCCTATGTAACAGATTACATATCTGGGATCCTGATCTGGTATTACATACCCAGGACGTAAAGGATACTGAGAAACAGTTCTCTGTAACGAACACACCCGAAAATGATGCATCAGCATGCACTCTCTTCGTTTGGGCGGCACGGGAATTCTGGTAATCCCCAATTTCCTGCTCTGTCTTATAACAATTATAAGTTGGAGCGGGACCAACGTTCCCCAGCTCAGTATAACAAGCGGGTTCGGTCAATATTCTGTATTATTATCTTGATTAAGGCGTGATATGGTCGCTACCTGGAGAGAGAGAGAGAAGAAAACACTTAGCGTGCGCTCTTGTAAGAATAGATTGGTTATTATTTTATCTAATCAGGATGGCTCCCACTGCTTTTTTATCAAATCTTCCTTCAAACCCTAAAAGGAAAGACTAGCCGGGATTAATTACACACTACAAGTTCGCCAATCTTTCAGCCAGGCCAGTGTCGGTACTTTGAGGGAGATCCCCTGTGCTTTCGCACGAACCTAATTACAGTAAACCTCGTTTTCCCATAGGCGTAACCTCGTTAACACCTTTCTAGACACCTACTTGATCGGCTAATTGTAATCTGTAAAACTCTCCCAGGAGTAACTCTTACTCGCAGCGGGTATCGGGATCCAACTATCTCATAGAAGGTATGCAATCTCATTGCAAATTTCAACACTTAAAATTCCCGATAATATTTTGCCCCTAGCGTCCTATGACCTTGACAGAGGTCAACAAACCATAGGCTGCTAGTCAAGTTCAACCCGTCATTTCCTGATTGAAGTAAACCCACCCGCACGACCCTTGACAGAGGTCAACAAGTTCGCATGACTACCCTAAATCAATCACATCATATGCTTATACAGATAAGCACTAATCAGCTACCGCACACTACGCCTTGACGGAGGTCAACAAACGTAGCACGAATACTAACCAGTACATATCTGAAATGACGGAGGGCTACGACAGGTTTTTCTGAAAACCTATTGCGTAATGAACTTGATATCGTTGTAGAATCAAATGATTTTAAAATGGAGTGTTTTTTAGGCTTTTCTAGTTTTGCTAAAGGGGTCACTCCCGGTGAAGGGATCGTCGGCCCTTTCCTCGTCGAATGAGGTGCGGGATATATCATATATATCACTGTGCAAAGCAAAAACTCTTAAAAGCAATCAAAAGACAAACCGAGTGTGTAGCATCTGCCAGTTATTGCTAAAGGAGTCACTCCCGGTGAAGGGATCTCGGTCCTTTCCTCATCGAATAAGGTGCAGGATATATCACATATACCGCTGTGCAAAGCAAGAACTGTAGCTACCTGTTTTATTTTGAAATTCGATTCTACAACATCTTAGGTTTCTTTTATTTTCATTAATCACATTAATGAAATCCCATCATTTATATACCTAAACATCACAGATAAATACGACGTACACTTATGTCATCCGCATTCGCCTCGATGTCCCCTCGTGCACCGTTAGGTTAGGTAACTAACGGCAGAGCAGGGCAGGGCTAGCGCGGGTGTAAAACATAAGTAACGTCTATATAATATATCATATATACTATATATAGTATCTATCACAGAACACCACATGATCACATTACAGATATCGCAGCAGAAGAATCATATGAAATATTGGATATACTAGGACGTCCGTGTTTTCAATACGAGCCAGTATAAAACACGGATTCCACGGTCGTGATGAATAGCTAAACCCACACCCCTAGACCCCTACGAGAGCGGCAAGCAACCCTACCAATTCTAGAGTTAGGAGACCCGGACTCGACTCCTCGAGTTGGTCTCCCACTGGACTCCAGAACCCGGTTACTTGTGCTCCCTTCCTTGGGTCTATCCTAGTGCGGAAAAGTAAATAATATACAAAAGGTGACAACTTCCGCAACCTGGAAGTGCCCCAATAAAAGAATATTACATATAAGTTTTTACATGAATGAAAATGAAAAACACTCATCTCACATAAAAACCCCCGGCTATTCAAACACGACGATCCAATATAACATATCCAGCAACACATAACATCACATGTCATCAACGTAAGTAAATATGCGCATCCCAATTGTCGTTGACATATAGCAACGAAACCGGCGATATCACATATTACACTTACGGTCACAGAAAAGAAAGTGTAAAACTACAACAGTTGGAATCCGCAACCACCTCAGACATCGCATGCCTGACCAAATGAATTCTTTAGACATCGCATGCCTAACAATTATAAACCCCGCATTTTAGTCTCAAAATCGAAAACACTTTTCAATATCAAGTCGGGCAATTCAACAGGATTCCCGAGATTCTGATCGAATGCTCGTCGCAAAATTTAGTAGGCGGCCGCACCCCCGATGTCGTCGACAAAGTGCACCAAGGCGGAACACCGCTGCCGTGAGCACCCGAACGGATGCTTTCGGCGACGGGGTTCTCCTGCAGTCACTTGGTCGGGGCTATGGAGTGAGGCTGTCTATTAAGTTTACCCGGCGAGTATCCGCGTACGCTACGTGATTGCGACGGACTTTTGATCACATCAAAATTCCGTGGCAACCGATCAAGTGAGACTAAACTGCTATGTTTATAACATTCATTCAGTTATCTCATAACTTCTTGTGAATTCCAATTATTGTATCCCATTCCGGATAAATAGAAAATGTCAAACTTTCCGATCGAACAATCGAACACCCAAGTTTTCCCGATACAGATCAACACATGAAACAAGTCTAAAAACATTCAGTTCGTGCCTCAGTACCAACGGTCCAGCCGTAGAAGGGTCAAGCCAACGCCTCACATGTGGCACGCCGTACTGCCCCAAACCCGAAGGTTCAAAGGGCAGTTCAAGACGGTCACATAATCGAGTTAAGGTTTGTTGTCTTCTAGAGGGTCCATCGCGTTACTTGCACTACTTAGAACGTCTTTAAACCACGGAAAAATCCAACACTTGGAAATTTCCCGACAGGGGAAAAATTGGGTATTTATATCCGGTCGAACTTTTTAACATATTCTAAAATTTATCCGGAAAGTCACATAGACAAAATCTGATAAACCCGATCGAATCATCGAAGCTCCAAAACATCCCAGATTATTCAACTCTTGAATAAATATTAAAAAATCCCAGAAAATCCAGCACCGGAAATCATGAATTACTGTACAAAATTTATAGGACAATCTAATAATTAGGCCGCGGAACCGCCGCATAAGCAGGGCTTATGCCGCGGTTCCGCCGCACTCTGGAAGCTTCACTTGAAAAATTTTGCATCGTAATTCGTAGAATTCCATGCTGAATTTTTTAGCAATTTTTAATTTGGAAAAATCCACGTTTTCAGAAAAAGTCCAGAGAGCGTGGAAAAATGGGGTTTCGGGTTCGATCGGACTTCAAACTCCGTCTAGACTTCGCCTAAGGCTCTAGCTAGGCTCTGATACCACTGTAGGGTTCCTAGGCACTCTAATGAGGTCTCACAAGGTATCAACCATGCCAATTTCAAAATTTATCCGTGCCGAGAAACCCTAATACGGATCGTTGGCTAGAAGTTTAGGCGACATATGCAACTAGTAAACTACTTTACTAAGAGAACGGAAATACAACCTTTGTAGATCCGGTCCTCCACCTCCATGGCTCCGTGATGAAGTCCTCTCCTCTGTCCAAATCAAAATCCAGGCTCTAGCGTCGGCTTCAACGGAGAAATAGGCGGGCAAGGTCGTCGGCTTCGTGCCGAAGATGATCTACGTCGAGGCATCGCTAGATCAAGCTCCAACTTCACCAAGTCATGAAACTTGTGAAGAAAACACACTCTACTACTTGGCAAGAGGTAGAGAATGAAGAAATAGGAGGTGGGTTCACTTTAGAATTGGATTTCTCACCCTTTTTCATCAATCACCATTGATGAAATCATGCTTTTTCTTCATGAAGTGAAGAAGAAGAAGAAGATAAAGTTATGATAAGTTAATTAAAATAGAATAGAAAATCAAAACTTATCATAAACAAAACCATAGTTAGGTATAGAGAGTGGACTATGGTTAAATGGAGTGGTTAGGGTTAAGCATGAGACAAAATGGTGACTTAGTCAAACCTTCATGAATCTTCATGGAAGAAACAAATAAAAGCCACCATTTTCTCTTTATGCATTTTATTTTCCAAAAAGAATAAATGAAATAAATAAATGAATAAGTAAAAACAAAACCCTAACCATTACACAACCATGGTTTAATCTTTACACTTAGCCAATTTAGCATGCATCATCAAACATGATACAAACTAGTGCACAAAATTATATCGTATATACAATGTGCACATCCGAGTGAGAAAATCCATCTTAAGTGAACCAATACTAGTTAATGCAAAGTAATATATCAAATATATAATTATGCATTAAATCATTAAATCAACACTTAATTTAACGATCCGGTCATATCGCATATAACCGACTAATATGCAATGTATCGACTTATCGAATCAATCCTTGATTCGATAACTAGGTTATATCGCATACAACCAATCAATACATTCATCGCGAGAATAGAATACGGTATCACATACACGCATTATTCTCGGTCCCGCACATATCTCATATGCGCTCCTATTTCGTTTCGCTTGAGGCAGGAAACCTCTGTGTAGGACTCTAAAGACTCGTCAATACGCCGGCAGCAGGTGATGATCATATCAAGCACCCACAAGCCGCAAGCGGTCTGCTAAACGTAACGGCCACCCGGGTATTGAGCGATCAGAAGATTGACGAGCAAGCCCACTCACACTCCAGTGAATCCAACCAGTAACACTACCGTACAGTCCGGTCTGATCGTCTGATATGTCGCATATCTCGCCTAGGGGTGGTAAACGTCAGACCTCAATAGCTCGATAAGTCGTGTCGATATGAGGTCTATAACAATTCGAGAAACTACTGGGAACACTTACCAGTAAATCTCAGCAACCCTGGCCAGGGATTTCCTGTTATAGCCAATCGAACACAGCGCAACATCAACTCCCTATACCGGGAGAGACGAATCCCCTCCTATCGCTCATTGCCTCCATGTGACTCGGGACTGTATCCAAAAACCACCGTTTTGGACGCCCTCTTGGATGTGGTAAGATGGAAATCAAAGCACAGTGGGAACCACACAAGACTCTATGACGATCTCGGGTCAACAGACTACTCTGTACCAGTGTCACTAGAGAACTGCCATCTGACGTAAGGTATAATACCATCTGGGAGTTCTCGGCGAGTCCGTCCAGTGTACCCAGTCTTCACTGAGCAACCGTATACCATCTCTGATGTCAAACACCAATGGATATGGGATCATCCATCGCCCATCTGTATGGGTCGAGAAGGTATACGCTAGTCTACTCTGGTATATCGATGCCCCATCTTGATACACCCATGACTAGGGACTTTGAAGGATGTACTTATAGACTATCTGTTCCCACTAGTATGATCTGCATCATAGTCCAGGTAGTCAAGTACACATCCTAAGGGCTTTACCAACATGTAACAGAGAGACAAGCAGTATACACGTTAAGGTAAAGAGCAACCAGATAGCATATTATCTTGTCGAGCAAGAAAGTCCTCCTTATATATGTCCCAGCATCCACTACAATATACATCCTATGTACAGTAATGGCCTCTAGGGCATACATATAACTAACAGAAAGAAGAATTAGTCGGGATCACCCGAAGAGTAAATCAACTCATCAGTGAGAATCGGGATCCAACTATCATCGCATGATAACTTGATGGAAGCCACTCAAGTTATCACACTCCAGAAGGTATGCGCATGCCTGGCAAGTTTGCTGTTTGTTTGAAACCCCCGATGTAATTTTTACATCATGCTCTTATGACCTTGACTAAGGGCCAACAAATCATAAGTCACATGTCAAGTTCTTCCCGTCATTATCCAGGTTGATTTGAACCCACCCGTACATACTCTTGACTAAGGGCCAACAAAGTAATACGACTGTCCTAAACCAACGCATCTATCTATGCAACAAATGAATACCCAGCAGCTACCAAACACTATGCCTTGACTAAGGGCCAACAAACATAGCTTGAATACTACTGACTATTCATAAGAAATGACGGAGGGCTACGGCTGGTTTTTGGCGAAAAACCTTTAACGTAATAAACTTGATCTCGTTGAAGGAACCTGATAGCTTTTTATAAAAATATAGTGGCGAAAACCTTTTGCTAAAGAGGTCACTCCCGGTGAAGGGATCTCGGCTCTTTCCTCGTGGAATGAGGTGCAGGATATTCCAACTGAATACCGCGATGCAAAGCAACTTGTAATCGACTATAGTGAAGTTATTACCCTGACGTAAACTTCTGCCCAATGGGTCATTCCCGGTGAAGGAATCTCGGCCCTTACCTCGTCAAATGAGGTGCAGGATATTCCAACTGAATACCGCTATGCAAAACAAAAGGAAATATCTTTGTAATAACACCTTTTAAAATTTGTTCCAACAACATCAAATATAGGTTTGTTTTCCTTTGTATTGATCAGAATCAACGCAGTCCCATCAAACAATCATACTAGAAAAGAACGAAAATAAAATGTACGTATATGCCATCCGCATTCGTCAATGGGTCCCGTCATCACCAGTTAGGTTACTTAACTAACGACAGAGTGGGGGCTGGACTAGCGCGGGTGTAAAACATATGCAACATCTAATAGTATATCTACCAATATACAATAATCGCTCGAAGCGTGATAATATGCAGCATTACAGAAAAGTAATAAGCATCACAGAACAATACAGATAATCTGGGATCCCCGGGTTTCACAGAGCTGCTACTGAAACCCGACGTTCCCCTGGTCGTGTGGATAGCCTGTGCAATGAAACCTAGACCCCTACGGGTGCGGCAAGTTACCCGCCAAAACCTGAAGCGAGGCATCCCCCTACAGCAAAATGAATGGACCACCCGGCACTTCAGGGAATCCGGTAACTTAAGCACCCCTCCTTGGGTCAACCTGTACCCCTTACGAGTGCGGCGAATAGTCTGCAAATTCTAGAGTGAAGCCCCTCTGCCTCTCAAAGCCATGAGATACGGACCCATTGCCCTCTAGAACCCGGCTATCCGTGCATTCCGTCGCGGGGTAAACCTAGTACAGAAATAAAAATATGTACAACGGGTATATCGACCTCAGCCCGGTCGTGCCCCAAAAGAATATTATACAACAGGCAGTGACGGCAGTTCACATGTTGGACGCTCGCCCCGCAATATCAAATGTACAAATAAATCCAAACTGCACTACCATTGCACACTTCTATCCACCACGACATATCCGCAACTTCACAGCACAATACAGAACATCAACGCGAATGTCACGTTCGCAAATCCGTCAAAAAGGACTATAGCAATTAGACGCAATTTACCGCTCGAATGACATTCACGGTCGGAGATATAATGTAAATACTGCATACTAACAAGTTTAAAATTTCGATCGACAAAACTTCCCGAAGTGGGCCCCACGTACATCTGGTGTACAGTAATAAAATATGGGCCCAAAAGAAATATTCCAAAAACCATAATTTACCCTGTAGAACATACTGTAGAAATTTGGCTCACTGTTCCCACAAACGCGTGACGGATCCGCGGCCAAACCCTGGTTTGGACCGCGGATCCGCGGCCGTTCTGTGGGATCACGTGACCAAATTTCACCAGTTTGATTAGAATTGCCTGCAAAATTTTCTGTGATGCTGAAAATAATGTTTAGGCCAGATTTAAAATCGACAGAAACTTTGTACAGAAAAATTGTAGTTTTCGAAAATCTGTTCAATCGATGTTTTAAACGTGTTAGCACAAGTTAGTAAAGCTTAATGGTGAGGCTCTGATACCACTGTAAGTCCACTGTAGCGTCCCGGCCGTCTAACAGACGCCAAATGCGGAACAAAAACTTTTACAACTGGCGCTATCATGTACTATAACCCGGATCTGTCATTAAAGCTAAACTAACAAATTACAAAGTGGATAGAAATGTTATACCGAATGATCCGAGTCCTTCGGTCTTCAACCATCATCCCACGCTTTGTTGCGGCTGCTCCAATCTCTTGAATCTCCAGTCTTCTCGTCCAGGTGGCACCACGTCGACGGATCTTTAAATGGGCTCCCGCCTCTGAACCGAGGCAACTCGATCATCAAGTTTGCCAAAAGAGATGACCAAGATTGATATAGAGAATGAGTAGAACACTTTGTCTCGTTACGTCCAAAGTTATGGTCGAACGGTTAATGAAGTTGCCTTTTGGATCGGGTGGAAATGTGAAATGAGTATCTATCAAATTTCCATAAGTCTAAAACTATCATAATCTTTTTACAAGCAACCATCATCTCCACCAAGAGGTGGCCGACCACTAAATAGGAAGAAGGGGGTGAGGTAGGAGGGGGAGAGTGACCATAATGATAAATGAAGAGGATGAGTCATTCAAAAACCTAGCACAAAACATTAATGGCAAACAATGAATCATAACCCTTAGTCATCATCCATTAATTGCACAATTAATGCCCTAATGAGTCACTAGCCACCTCATCATCCTAGTCACCATCTAGAAGCTTCTAGAAGCATGACTCACCATCATGACTCACCCAAGACGAAAAGATAAATCCGCATTTAACCGAATGTTAAATACGGCAGATAGAATGCAGGAAACTGGCAACTTCCAAAAGCGATCCCGCAACGAATTTCAGGATAACCCCATAACAGTATAAACATACCCAATACAAATGCAACTGAGACAAAAATATTATATCTACACAGTATAATACTCGGATCCGGCTTAAACCAAAGCCCACCAGTATTATCTGCCCGAAATATGACACGTGCATAAACGCACGTGCATTTTCCGAGCCCTGCCATAAAACCATACGGCCTCTACAACGTTTCGCCCGAACTTGGGAAACGGTCTGTGGGGGACTCTAATGACTCATCAACACACTGGCACTGGGTATAACCTCTAGCACGTCAGAGGTATAACCTGTACGTAATGTTTGCCTATGTATTGATCGAAAGGGAAGCTGACGAGCGAACTCATCCAGAAAACCCTACTGAGCCTGACAGTGACAATATCCGTACAGTCAGGTCCATTCGTCTAAGAGTATCGCATATCGAGTCTCGGGGGGTGGATAAAGTCAGACCCCTAATAACGCGATAAATCGTGTCGGCATGAAGCTCATCACCATCTGAGAAACTACTGATCCAAATCAGTAATTCCCCACTACCTCGGACGAGAATTTCTAGTGATGGCCACCCGTGCACTCTGCGACATCAACCCCCAATACCGGGAGAGACGAATCCCCAACGATCCGCTCACTGCCTCCATGTGGCTCGGGACTGTACCCAAAAAATACCTGTTTGCACATCTCCTTTGAGCGTGGTAGGGTAGAAATCAAAGCACAGTAGGAACTCACACGAGACAAATGACGATCTCAGGTCGACAAACAAACCTGTACACATGTCACCAGGGAACTGCTATCTGACGATATATATAATACCAACTAGCATGTTCCCGGCGAGTCTTGTCCGATGTACTCATAACGAGATGAGCACCTGTATATATCTTAGGTGAACCAACTGACACCAATGGCTTGTGAGACCGGCCATCGCCCCTCGTCGGGGTCTCGACTGTATACACTAGTCTACTCTGGAGTATCGATGCCCTGTCTCGAAACTCCTACGAATAGAGACACTTTAAGGATGTTCTTACAAACCCCAGCTCCCACGTATATGATCGCCATCATACTGCTGGCAGTCAAGCAAGAATCCTATGGGCTTTATCAACATGCAATAGAGAACTAAAGCATGTAAACTATGATAAAGTCAAACCAGATAGCATACTATCATCTCGAGCAAGACTTCATATCGATATAGGTCCTCCCTCAATCATTGCAATCACGTATCTGCGATCCAATAATTGACTTTGAGGGCACTATATCCAACAGTGAATACTCTTCACTCACATGCTAAACAATGCCTCATCCTTCAGGAAAGACGATACATCAACGGTCATCTCTGGATCGGTCTTCTTTAGATCTTAGTAAGACTCTCCACACTAAAATTATTCAACTCAACTGGGCCTGCGTCGGCGCATCAATCTGACGAATCACCTTCGTTTCTCAACTCGGGATAGACTAGCTATCATCTGTCACATCTCTGCCTGGAAGCTCCAGCGATATCAGCTCGTAAAGTCTGGAGGCAACATCCCATCAATCTCAGCAACAGCTGGGTCATCCGTCCACACGGTAGATGACATCACAATCTCTGAGGTAGGCTGTACATTAACAGTCCTCTCGCAACTGGCAGCTCTAACAATGGCCCGATCATCCGGTGCAAGACCAAACACTCGCCTCATCCGAAAGGTCACAACACAAACGCTAACTCGAGACGTTCCCGTGTCACCAGAAAACACAATGGTCAGTTCTCGTCCATAACGAGCTCGCCCCGACCGCATCACTAGCAGCAGCTCAATCTGCGCTCAAACCATAGTGACATGAAGCTCAATCAAGTATCGAAGAAAGCAGATCAACGGCATGGAAGGAAACGACAGATCCAGAATGGATACATGATCATAAGAAGGAACAACATCAATGAGAGTATGATTATGGAAACAAATAGAATCGAGGATCTCAAATGGATGTATAATCATGGGTACAAAGAGAATCATAGATCTTAAAATATGTACATCCTAAGGTTTCTTAAGTGGAGTATCGTATCGTAAATATGCTATGGAACATACGTACGGTACGTCACTCTACTCAAGCTATCTACTCCATCAATCAGGGTCAGCCTATGAAACGAAAGTTCGGGTCTAATACCCCTCGTTCAAGTCTAAGTTCCGTAAGGTCAAGCCTAGGTTTTGAAATACATACCCGTCCTAGACTCCGCATAGTCAAACATAGACTCGAACCAAGGTTAAACCTAGAGCTCTGATACCAAGTTTGTCACGACCCGAAATATTAGCTCATGATCAGCACTTGAATCACGTAACGTCTAAAGGCATAACGGAATTCAAGTAAGCTGAAACCCAGAAATCTAAACCTTTTTAAGAAAATAAAGGAGGTGATGTTTTGAAATAAATGTATAAAGAAATCAAGTTTTCTTAAATGCATAGAAAAGGAACATGAATGATGCAAGTGAAATTTACTAGTTTGAAAACATGTTTCGTCTTTTAAAAATTTGGGCAGCACCTCCTTTGTATATTTTGATCCAAAACCACAATACATAACAAGAATAATGGCATCCCCAAGCGGGAGCTAGCTCTTTGCCAACCGGCGGATCACAACCACGCAAAGTATAAAAACATAAGTATACGACGTCCAACGGCGAAGATCACCATAGAAGAATAAGAAATAAGCAAGACATCAAAACCACAAGTAGCGAGAAACCCCTCGCTCTAAGTCTCGCAACCATAATCTCACTAAGTCTCATTACTTATACAATTACTAAATTTGATTGATGGAGTTGACTAGATACAATATGAAATATAAATACAAGAGTGGGTACGATACAAATGTCCTACCTACCAAAGAAAAACACCTGAATGCAACTGTGTGCCAGCGATGCCGCTACTGATCCATGTGGGAAACCTGCAAGAACTGTGGCAGAACGGGGGTGAGTTACCAACTCGTGAGTAGAAAAACATCTACAAGTAGAAATCGAATAAACAACGACTCCTAGGTCAACTATATCATAAAGGTAATACTATGATATCTAGGGTGACCGGGTCTGTATATGTGCCAACAAGGTAGTCAATGCCTATAAGCACGTGGATAACCTCCAATAGTATAATCAATGCATGTAAGCATGTGGATCTCGTCCACCCATATAATCAATGTATGTATGCATATGGATCTCATTCATATGTCAACCACTGACACAACAACATCATGCATGTAAATATCATAAAAGCATATGCATGAAAATATGAGGATATAAATCAACATGTGTCCCTCGCGGCACCTCAAAATCATGGAACCTGAGTGTCCAGCATCGACACTCGAAACATCATGAAACCCGTGTCCAGCATCGACATGCAAATCCTCATATCTCTCGGGCTCCGTCAGTCCGGATCGGCCCACGGGCTCCATCAGTACGGATTGGCCCATATCATCTCTCGACTCTGGTCGGTATCCTCTGGATATCCGCCGAGCCCAAATACAATCACCGATGGGTAGTGCTCCCCTATCAGGCTCACCGACTAACAATACGAGTCTTCTTGCCCCAGGATACCTCACCGGGTCCACCATGTACCCGCAGACGGTGCCTACCGCTCCTCGAATCGGGTTTCACATGCCACTCTCAGAACCGAGAAAACACATGGTGGACGCACTGAAATATCATATCAAGAGAAACCGGGTTTTCTAAAACAGTACATGCTTTCTTTTAAAATAGCCACGGTTCTCAAATCGAGAAATCTCATGAAAACAGCATATCTCAATGCGTAAAAGCGTAAAGCATAATGTATGCGACATATAATAGAAATGTAAGCATATCCATATATCATGCAACATAGAACAGTGATGTGAACATGTCGAGGGAAAACTGCTCTTTTTAAATGAATCCAGTTTTTAAAATATATCTCGCGGTTCGCAAATTCTCCAAGTCAAATGCAACATCGTATAAGGTGTATATGTAACTATAGCAAGTAAACTATGCGAGGAGTCATATCATGATGCAGAAATCCTACTGTGTAGTGACATGGCAATTATCGATGAAGAAGTGTGTGAGCCGGCAAATCTGTGTACGTGTAACAAACGCATCATCGATAATGGTGCAGGTGTACTAGCACAGGTATACGTAATGCAATGCGAATAACATGAGTGCAGCATAAGGTAAATCATCAGCTAAAAGCTATAACGTATACATATCTAATATGATCGAGTCGGTGAATCTATCAATCGGCATCCAGCCTCACAACATCAAGTAGGGTATACTCCATCGTACGACATCCTCTAGTCAAGGGTATGGATCAAACCTCAAATCAAACTCATCACGTACGGAAAATCATTCTACGGCGGCATTAAGCTATCAGGGATCCTATCAACCTATAAGATGAGGAGGGTACGGACCTGTAACATTTCAGGAAAATAAAATATTATTTTTGGGAATTTTTATAATTTAATAATAATTATATTGAATATTTTAATAAGGCGGTAAAAATTAAATACCGATAAATTTGGGGAAAATTTGGAAAATTATGGAAATTACTAAAAAGAGGGCGCTTTGTGTAATTTATGCAAATTATGAAGTTTTATGATTAATTATACACCATTTTAGTGCTAATCGCGATTAAATATCGCTAATCGCGTATTAAGCGTGTTTTCTGCACATGACATGCACCATATCATTTTTACACTTGTTACATTTTATCATGGTCTTCAATATATCATGCATGGTTGTTGATTTTAAAAGAGAAAAAGAAAAGGAAAAAGGTATCATGATGACTTGAGGAGACATAATTTTGAGGGTGAAGCATGGGCATGAGAGAGAGAGGGTGAGGGCTGAACCATAGCCATGACTCATTGTTTCTCTCTTCATCTCTTCACCATTTCTTCCCTTTCTTCACCCATGGTAGCCCCCATCTCCCTCCTCCACTTTAAGCCTCAAAACACCCCCAAAACAAATCCAAAACCCCATCCATTTCACAAAAAGAATGCACAAGCTCAAGGGAAGCACATTGGACAAGGAAAAATCAAATTTTGAAGACTTGGGGCAACTCAAGATTTGAGTTGCCAAATGAGATAATTTCTGCACCATCATAATAGTATTTCAATTCCTTAAGTATCCATACAAGTTTAGAGTCGATATTGTGTAGTTTAGCGAGCTTTGAAAATTCCTAATTAGGGTTTTATGGAATTCTTGAGTTGCGATGTGTAATTGAGCTTAGTAGAGGCCACACAAACCCCCTAGTGCTAGAATTCAGACCCAAACCTGAGACTAACCCCGGAACGTGAACTTTGAATTTTTGCCGACATTGAAATTGTGAGAATTGTGATAGGAAAACTAAATCTGCTAACATCCGGAGACTTATAAAATTATTTAGCAAACACAGAGGAGTGTGCAGGCACCTAGTAAGCATCACCCAAGACCCCTGCCCCTGTACCTTCACCCAGGCCGCAAATAAATCCCCTCTGGCCGCAAATTGTGGCCAGACCTTGTCCATTTTGGTTCGTCCTTGTTCTGTAGATCCATTTCCAGTAAACTAGACCCTTTACATATGCAAAATTGACTAATTTGGCCAAGGGTAAAATCTGGGACCATTTCCTTATGTTGCTGTTTTGATTCGGGGTTTTGTTTTGCGTATTTTGAATTCCGGATTTTAGGAATTTGGTTTTAACTCGATTGTTTGACGTTTGTACGACGATATCGAGAGTTGTTTGGTGGTTTTGAAGGCGTAGTCCGTAGGTTCGAACCTATAGGCTTTTAGCGTGTCGTTTTGGCTTTGATTTGGATTTAATGCGATACGATACATTATGATGTGTAGGTACCTCACGTGGACTTCGAGACGACAAGCAAGCACATGGTGACATCGGCATCGACGAGCGAAGATTAGGTGAGTAGATTTATATCTACGGGGGAAGTCAGGTGGATGGCGTATAGCATCCCCGCAATGTCGTAAGAAATGATATGATGTGATATAGATATACTTAGATGTGTTATTGAGGGATATAAACACTTAGCAAGAAAAGCTTTAGGAGATTAGGTGTTAGTGTTAGCGAGAATTGAAGAAAGGACTTTAGTTGATTTCTTAGTAGCGAAACCCTAGAGTAAAGATTTGCATACACGCCCATACACATACTCGCATACATTTACTTCCTTATACGTATATATATATATATATATATATATATATATATATATTGGTATTCATATGCTTGGATGATGAGGATGATGAGGATGTTATATGATACTTGGGAATGAGTCGATAGGATCGGGTATGATGCCGTGAGATATTTAATTTGTGACCGAGATATATCATGATGTTATAGCGGATCGTTGGACGACGATACCATGTGGATGATGATATATGTATGATAGTTGACATATGATCAAGATATGAGATGAGATATGTTATGATATTTATAACGGATCGCTTGGGCGATGTATACATCTATATGATGATATGTGTTGATGACATCGAATTGTATGAGGCGCTAGATCAGTAGCCAGATCATGATATTGTTGATGATATTAGTAGTGTACCAGACTTAGATCAGTACCCCTGCTCACGATATGTGATGATGTGGATACCAGATGAATAATAAGATAAATGTGATATTTAATCCGTACCCAGATTTGGGATGCCGTACGATAGATTTACCGTACGAGATATAGTTATGAGGATAGATCCGCACTCTTGACTCGAGAATGTCATATTATTTATTGCATCGTACGTGATACTATTGAGGCGAGATCACCGACTATTAGATATATATATATAGATTGACTCAGATTTAGGTGGATCTATTACCCTTTTGATTGGGCTCGAGTCATACTCATTTTCAAAAGTGGAGAATCGTGAGTATTTTAAATACCAAACTGTATTACTCATATATCGGGTAGGTATATTTTTCAGTGTTGCTGTTACTACATCACTTTCTGGTATATTCATGATGTTTTATCGCATTGCATGCTTGTACATATGTTATCTGTAATTATCATGAAACCCTGCTGTCAGGACACCAGCACCATTACCGATGATGCGTATGTTCCATGTATACATGCTTGCCGGCTCACACACATCATCGTCGGTAATTTCCATGTCATGTACACTTTAGAAAATACTATTCATTTATATAGCTTGCTAGTTGATAGTTGCAATATGTTATAGCTTCCATATGCTAGTTTAACTATTGCATTTATTGCATCATATTAGATGCATTCATATATTCATTGGTCATGCAGTATTATGGAGATTTATGCCGGTATTCACTGTTTATTGATATCATGATTTTTATGATTTCGGATCCTTCTTGAGATTTCTGGATTGGAAACCGCATGTGAAAGTTTTATAAACTGATGATTTGTTTTAAAGAGATAGATGCGGTTTTCCTTGATATGATGAGTAGTGTCCACCATGATGTTTTCTCAATTTTGAGATGGTTTTCGAGACCCGATTCGAGAAGTTGGATGAACCGTCTGCGGGTACATGGTGGACCCGGTATGGTATCCCGGGGCAAGAAGCTCGAGTTGTAGAAGATGAACCCGGCAGGGGCAGACTGCCTACCGATGATTGTTCGGCGCGGCAGATATCCGGAGGATACCGTTTGTGGTCGAGTGATTGATGATATGGGCCGATCCGGACTGACGGAGCTCGAGGTATTGAGATATTGAGAGTTGAGACACTGAGATATTGAGATTTGATGATACAGGCCAGTCCGGATAGCCGGAGCCTGAGATATTGAGATATTGAGATTTATGTTTTGTGTCGATGCTTGACACTGATTTCTCTATTGAATTCATTGATGATACTCGATTTATATACATACAGAAATCTCATTAAATAAAGAAAACAGTTGTCTCATTCATGATGTATTCTGTTTCCATTAATAATGCATTCATACATCATATATCAAATATGTTGCTATTTGAGGTACTGACACGAGCATGTAGTATTACACGTATACATAGATGGACCAGGATATTACTTGATATGACCTAGGATAGCATCATACATGCGATTTCTACTCGTAGATGTTTTCTACTCACGAGTTGGCAACTCACCCCCTTTGTGCCACAGTTTCTTACAGGTTTTGCCGTACAGGTTTCGTTGCGGTTTTGTTTGCACACTGTTCCTTCCGGGTGATTGCTTTGGTAGGTGGGTTCTTTTGCATCAGGACCACCATTGTATATTTGTTTTTTCATTTGTATCTAGTAAAACTCCATCAACCAGACTTGTATATTTTGATAGAGATAGATGACCAGTGTGTATTATTTTGATATTAAAGTCGCGCGTTGTATTATTATGGTTTTCCTTTGGTTTCCTTGATGATGTTGGATTTTTATCCTGAGTTTGATCCTCGCCCTTCGGCGTTGTATATTATATTGCATTGCGTGGTTTTGTCCACCGTTTGGCGAAGAGCTAGCTACCGCTTGGGGATGCTTTTATTCATTATACATGCTTTATCAGGTTTTGTACCGTTTGGGATCTGAATTTACAAAGGAAACTTGGCCGAAATTTTCAGAAAAGACTTGACGTTTTAAAAATGCATACTTCGGCTTATGTTGTTAAACTTCTTGCTTTATAATTGGTTTTTCCTTCACTCTACTGCTTTACTTGGTTTTGATTTCTGGGTTTTGGCTTACTTAGATTACGTACGCCTCGAGACGTTTCGTAATTTAAGTGTCGGTCATGTTCCGTACTTTTCGGGTCGTGACAAAGTTGGTATCAGAGCGTTAGGTTTTACCTCCTGAGTTTAGGATGACCCTTGGTTGACGGAGTAGGTGACTCAAGTAGAGTGACATACCGTGTGTATGTTCCGTGGCATACTTACGATACGATACTCCGCTTAAGAAGCCTTAGGATGTACATTTCTTTGCACAGTATTATATTCATTCCTATGATCTATCCCCTTCAGTACCAGTTTATTGTTTTGTTACCACGGTTGTACAGGCACAGAGAGATACGGCTAGAGTTGCAATCAGCACGAGCTCGTCACGGAGAAGGACTGAACAGGGCGTGATTCCAGGGACATACGATTGCATAGAGTCATCATTTTATTGTGTTTTCGCGCCATGAGCGTTTGATGGATCTCCTTTACGAGATTTCTCTGATGTGCAGATCAGCACCAGCGGATTGGGCTACCGCCAGAGGCCAGCCAGATTGTGATGACTGTCAAGCACAGATTATTTTGATGATTGGGGCACTGTTCAGTGTGCGGACGAATGAGCTAGCGACTTCGAAAAATGAAAAGATTTCGCCCCAGATGTTTGAAGTTAATACCGCACGAGTTATACTTAGAGATATGATAGAAGGTCACTAGTCACCAAAGATGAAGGACTAGGACATGTGATTCATTGCCTACCCCGATGCAAGGTCATCAGATTGATTGATTCCAGCCAGAGACAACTTCACGCTGATACGTTGAGAGTCGATATAGATGATCGAATGTCATGAACCCATTTTCCAAGTTTAAAGTATTCGAAAAACAATGCAAGTAATTCTACGGACCCTCTAAAAGAATGAAACCCTAACTCGACAGAATGACCATGGAACGCCGGTGAATCTTAAGGTTTGCGGCAGTTCAGCGGTGCCATTAGTAAGGGTTGGGTTTGCCCTTCTACGGTTGGTCCATAGATACTGTGGCATATATTCGATACTATTAAATTATACCCAAGATGTTGAGCTCTTGGGGGATCATGAAACCTTGACAAATCGATCGAAAAGTTCGACATAATTCGGATATCATATGATGGGATGCATTGCATGGGAGACTCCAGATACGAGTATAGCCGTTGGAGCGCAGTCTATGCAGCCACGAAGAGACGAGTCCGAAGCAGTCGGCATTAAAGAAAAGTGGAGTAAGAGGTTCGTGCGAGATCTAGATAAGATGACGTTCCACTCCGTCGACATCAGAGATGTGATACGCATGCAGAGGCATTGTATATGGATTTATCTTCCAGAAGGAGTCGCGATGAGTATGCAGCCGTTCCGGAACCAGAAATCGATATAGTAAAGGGTGATAACCTCCGGACAGTGCGGCAGATATGAGATTTGGGAGAGACTTCGACAGGACCTTTCTAGAAATAATTTACGAGAAAACTTGGACCCAGGAGCGGTCATATTACACACACCAGCAGGCCAGAGTTCGGCATCGTCGACAAAATATGTTATGAGTGACCACGACAGTTGGCCAGAGATTCTTAGAGGATGTGCTTGAGCGGGACTATTCTGCCATATTTGATTTCGGTATTTTGGGCGATCTATTCGCATGACTGAGTTTTGATGACTGAGTTTTATGATATTTGTTTTCGTGCACCATGGTTGCACCTGCTGGATATTTATGATTTGTACACAGTTATTGCACTTGATATCGTTTTGTGCCTTGGTTGCACATGTTTATGATTTCATGGATTTCATATAGTTGGGTTGATTTTGTGCATGTGGTATGCACTCGATTTGGTTTTCGCACTCGGTATAGTTCACTTATGCTTGCAGTGCATTGATACGTATTTTGTGCACCACAGTTGCACCTGACTTCGTGTTGATGTCATCTGAGATATTGATTGTGATTTCATGCCTAGGGCATGCATATGATTTGTAGCGTTTTGAAAATCGTTTCGGTGAAATTTCGGAAAATCGGTAAAATGAGGGGGTTTTCTGTAAAAAGTCAAAATACAAATATCTTATTATAAAAATTAAATATACATACTCTAGCTATATAATTGCTATTATTTGGTGTTTATTGACCCGCTGGTGAAATTTCAAATTTTCTGAAAAAATATTATTTTATTATTATTTTAAGCCGTCACTAATACATTTAATTAGGGAAAATTACAAATTGGAATGAGTTGAAAAAATTTTGTGCATCATAAAACATTAAATAAAATTTTATCATGTGGTTTTTGGAACGAAATCATTTGCCAAAACGGTTTAGAAATTATTGAAGAAAAAAGGCTTTTTTTTAGCGTAAATGGATGTTTGGGGTATCGTATTTATCATTTTTCATCACCCCACACCCGTACCCACACCCACACACCCCCACTTACTCCTTCCCTTAGCCAAATTCAGCAGCCCTCACTTTTTCCCCACTTGGTTTGCAAAGGAAAGAATAGGAAAAGAAAAGAAAAGAAAAGAGTAGAAAATGATATATTTTGAGTTGACTTTGACTTGAAACAACTTTCCCCACCTCACTCTCTCTCCTCACTCACCCACCCCCCCTCAAATCTGGCCGAAACTAATCCATAGAGCAGCAGCCCCCCTCCCCCAAGTTCTCACTCCATTTTCGCTTCAAAAATCCATAAAAAGCTTCAAAATCCATACAATTTCAAAGCTTTTTTCCAAATCCAACACTTACCCATTATTCCTTAGCATTTCAAGCATGGATCCTTGTGAAAAGAGAGCATTTTGGAGTGCCATGGATGCTTGTGGATCTTCATATGCTTTTGGGTATATTTCTAAACATTTTTGTTGCTTAAATTGTTACTAATTTCTTAAGCTAATTTATTTAAGTGTTATTTGGATATGTGAGTTTAATTGCACGTTTTGGAATTCAAGAAAAGGGTTTGAATGCAAGTTAGGTTATTGTGAATTGGTGTATGGTTGTGATGGGTAGCTTACCATCTTAGAATTTGTAGAAAGTAATTTAGTAGTTAAATTTCATATTGTTGCATGGAAATGTCTAAATTAAGTTTTGTTTTTGCTAACTAGAGTTTTTGAAAAATTATCAAATGCTTAGATTAAAATATAATTAAGTGTTCATGTCATTATAACTATTATAATGAGTGGTTTAATGACTTTGGTTCATGCAAAACGAAGCTTAATTGATGAATTGTGAATTTTGCTTTAAAGGGTGTTAAATTTGATATTTTGCAAACTAGGATTTTGGAAATTATGCAAATTTATGAGTTTAAATTATGGAAATGGTTTTTATGACTTATTTAAGATATTTAATAAATGTATTGGCCGCTACATTCATTTAAATATCGTGTTTTGTACAAAAACGGCGAATTATGCTTGCTAGATTTTCGGAAAAATGACTTTTTGAGTGAAATTGGCGTTTTTGTGAGTTTCAACCTAGTTTATATTAAAATTAGTGTTCGTGAATGTGCAAATGAGTGTATTTGGGTTTTTCTCGATGGTTTGGCGGTTGTACGCCGACGTCGAGGGTTTTTGGGTTGATTTGTGAAAGCAACCATAGGTTTTGACCTATGTGGGATTCGTGCGTCGTTTTGATCATGAGTCGGATTTTAATGAGATATGGTGCGTTATGATATGTAGGTATCCCCATGTGGACTTCGAGACGACAAGCAAGCACGTGGCGACGTCGGCACCGGCTAACGAGGACCAGGTGAGTAGATTTATATCTACGGGGAGAAGTCGGGTGGATGGCGTATAGCACCCCCGCAGTCCGTGGTGGTGTATACGGATGCGTATACATACCAACATTTATTATATGTTATTTAGGATTAATAACGATGCTTAGGATGGATATTGGTGTGTTGGACTATTTTTAGTGTTGCGAACCCTAGGGTAGTGTTGCACTACACATACACACATACATACTTGCATACATTCCTATTGATATGTGCTCATGGGATTCCTTATAGTTATGTGTTCACATGGGTATGGGACTATGTGTTCACATACGGATTGAGGATGATACTTGGGATTGAGCTGAGTCTATGAGATTTGATTTGAGGCCGTGAGATCGGTGATATAGCAGGGTTCGTATCTTAGATACGACATGACGTTGTAGCGGTTCCTTGACGTAGTGTTTCACACATGTCCATGCATACGTAGGCGGTATCAGTATGGTACTAGACGTAGATCAGTACCCCGATCATGATATTTGATAAAGAGGATACCAGGTAAAAAGTATGATGAATGTGATATTGACCCGTACCCAGATTGGGATGCCGTACGACGGATTTACGTACGAGCTATATTGATGATTGATCCGCACTCTTGACTTGGGATGCCTGATTATAGATATGGTATCGGATATGATATTATTGAGGCGGGATCACCGACTATACATATACAGGTATGTATATGTATCGACTCAGATGATAGGCGGTTTCCTTACCTGTAGTTCAGCTTGTTAGTTCAGCCGTATAGTTTAGTGTAGTTGTTAGATTAGATTAGACTTCTTACCTATTTCAAAGACTAACGAATCGTGGGCATTTTTAAAGACAGCTCAAGGGAATCTACGGATATTTCAAAAACGACGTATCTTTTCATAAAAACACCGTAGCCCCTATTTTCAAAACCCCATGATTCGTGTTATTTCAAAAGGCACCATTTGTAGGACTTATATTAGATTATTGCAGATTAGTTATCGTTGTGTCTAGTATTCAGCTCCCGCACATTATTGCTGTTCGCTCTGCCTCGCATACTTATTGTGCTGCATATTCCATTATTGATATCATGCTGTTAGGACACCAGCACCATTACCGATGATGCGTATGTACCACGTACACCTACTTGCCGGCTCACACACATCTTCATCGGTAATTGCCATGTCACGTACACTTTAGAGAATATATTTGCTTGACTTAGCTTGTTAGCTAGTAGTTTTGACATGATATTAGTGTACTTTCCTTATATGCCATATTAGACATTTCAGTTATTACTTGCTACTTCATGCATATTGTTATTCATTGTTATACCGCACGCATGGATTCTCATGCCTTTATTCACTAGTTTATGTGCTATTGAGGTTTTGGACTCGGATTTCCTTGATATTTCTGGATTTGGGAACCGTGGAGATTTCAAACGAGAATATGTAATTGTTTTAAAAACCCGGTTACCCTGGATATGATATTTCAGTGCGTCCACCATGTGTTTTCTCGGTGCTGAGAGCGACATGTGAGACCCGAGTTCGAGGAGTGGAGGAACCGTTTCGGGTACATGGTGGACCCGGTAAGGTACCCCGGGGCAAGAAGCTCGTGGTGATGACGATGAGCCTGGCAGGGGGAGACTACCTACCGGTGATATTACCCGACGCGTCGGATATCCGGAGGATACCGTCGTGGTCTTGAGATGGATGGTAGGGGCCGGTCTGGACTGACGGCGCCCTAGATATTGAGATTGAGACATTGATATTTCGAGACAGTGAGATTTATGTTTTGTGTCGATGCTAGACACTGTTGATGCTGATTTCATTTATGATACCTCAGTTTAAAAATACGAAGGAAATCTCACTAATTTATGAAAACAGTTTCTTCATTTACATGTATTCTGTTTCATGCATTCATACCTCATTCATATGATATATTGCTACCTGAGGCACTGACACGGGCACATGAAATTATACTCGGGTTAGATATTACCCTAGCCATTGTTATAGGCTTCCTATTATACTTATATTTGAGAATATATTATGATCATTGACCTAGGTTGCGTTATTTATGCGATTTCTGTGCGTAGATGTTTTTCTATTCACGAGTTGGCAACTCACCCCCGTTGTGCCCCAGTTTCTTGCAGGTTTGCCGTACAGGTTTCATTACGGCTTGCTGGCTCAGTTTCATTCGGATGGCTTGCTAGTAGGTGGGTTTTTCTTGTATCGTACCCATCATATTACCTTGTATGATATTATTCAGTTGTATCTAGTAAATTCCATCAACCAAACATGTATCTATTGAGATAGAGACCAGTGTTGGTTATTCTTTTGACCTTAGAGTCGCTCGTTATATTTCTGGTGGTTTTGAGTTTCCTTTTGAGTTTTGATCCTCGCCGTTGGCGTTGTATATTATATTGTTTGTGTGGTTATGACCGTCGATTGACGAAGAGCTAGCTCCCGCTTGGGGATGCCCTTTTCTTGATTTCGTATACTATTCATGTTGTATCCCGTTTGGGGGCCAGTATTTACAAAGGAGACTCTGCCGAAATTTTCAGTAAATTTTTGATGTTTTAAAAACCGCATAATTCGGCTTATGCTTTTGAAACTACTTGCTTTAAGTTGGTTTTTCCTGCACTCTATTACTTTTCTTGGTTTGGATTTCTGGGTTTTCGGTTTACTTAGATTACGTACGCCTCGAGACGTTCGTAGTTTAAGTGCTGGTCATGTTCCGTTCTTTCGGGTCGTGACAAAGTTGGTATCAAAGCGTTAGGTTTTACCTTCGGAGCGTAGGATGACCCTTGGTTGATGGAATAGGTGACTAAAGTAGAGTGACGTACCGTTGGTATGTTCCGCGGCATATTTACGATACGCTACTCCACTTATGAAGCCTTAGGATGTACATTTCCTTGTTCAGTATTATATTCCTTCCTGATCTAGCCTCATCGGTACCAGTTTGGTTTTGCTGCTACGGTTACGGGCAGGGAGAGCTACGGCTAGAGTTGCGGTCAGCACAAGCTCGTCACGAACGAGGACTGACCAGGGCGAAATTCCGGCGACACACGATTGCAGAGATGTGTCTTTTTACCGTGTTTCCGCGCCACGAGCGATTGGCGGATCGCCTTTATGAGGTTACTCGGAGGTGCTGATCGACACTAGAGGATTGAGCCAATGATAGAGGCCAGCCAGATTTTGATGACCGTTGGTGTATTGCTTACTCCTGATGATGAGGCACCGTTCAGCATGCAGACGAGTGAGCCAGTTGTTGCTGTGAGCGACGAGATATCGCCCCATATATTGGAGCTATTGCAGTACAGATTGTACTAAGAGATGATAGAAGGTCGCTAGTCACCCGAGGATGAATGACTAGGACATGTGGTTCATTCGCCTACCCGATGAGAGGTCATCAGATAGATTGATTCCAGCTAGAGACGACTTCACGCAGAGACATGAGGGTCGACAGAGACGATCGAATGTCGGAAACCTATTATTCCAAGTTTAAAGTAGTCGGAAAGACATGCAGGAAATTCTATGGTCCCTCTAGAAGAATGAAACCCTAACTCGACTTAATGACAGTGTGAAAGCCTTTGAACCTTCGGGTTTATGGCAGTTCTACGGCGCCATTAGTGAGGCTTGGGTTTGCCCTTCTACGGCTGGACCACCGATGTTGTGGTATGTACTCGATACTATTAAACTGTGCCCAAGATCTTGAGCTCTTGGGGGATTATGAGGTTTTGACGACTCGATCGGATGGCTCGACTTAATTCGGATGCTAGGTGGTGAAATGCATTCTTGGGAGACTCCAGATACGAGGATAGTCGTTGGAGCTCAGTCCATGCAGCCGCGACGAGACGAGTCCAAAGCAGACGACATTAGAGAAAAGTGGAGTAAGAGGTTCGCACCAGATCTAGATGAGATGACGTTCCACTCCGCCGACATCAGAGATGCGATGCGCATGCCGAGGCATGGTACTTGGACTCACCTTCCAGAAGGAGTCGCGATGAGTATGCAGTCGTTCCAGAGCAAGATGCAGATATAGGAAAGGACGATGATTTCCGGACAGTTGGCAGAGACGAGACATGGAAGTGACCGTGAGCAGGATTCTTTCCAGGACACTGCTGCAATGATACTTGCACCCAGGATCAGAGGTGTCATGTACATTCAAAGAGCCAGAGGCCGACGCCAGTGATATGCTGTCTTACGAGTGGTCATGATGATTGACCGGGAGATGACAAGAGACGTGCCAGAACTGGATCATCCCCGTTAGCACACCCGACAGGGCCGATGAGCCGATGGACCGAAAGATTGGTAATTCACAGTGAAGACCTTGACCCAGGAGTGGTCATGGTTACGCACACCAGCAGGACAGAGTTCATGATCATCGACGAGACGTCCCACTAGTGACCGCGACAGTTGGCCGAGATTCTTAGAGGATGCGCTGGAGCAGTACTATTCCGCCATTATTGATTCCGATGTTTTGGGTGATTTATTCGTATGATTTAATTTTGATGATTGAGGATTTATGATCTTTGCACAGTGTTGCACTTGATATCGTTTTCGTGCTTTAGTTTCACATATTTGTGATTTTACGGTTTTAGACATTTGAGTTGATTTTGTGCATATGCATGCACATGATTTGGTTCCTGCACTCTGTATAGTTTATATATGCTTGCAGTGCAATGATACGCCTTTTGTGCACTTAGATGCACTGGACTTCGATTTCGATTGTGATACTCGATATTTGTTTTGTGCACCTTGTGCACCTGATTGATTTTGTGCACGTTCGGCGCTTGATATTGGATTTCATGATTTCGTGCACGATGGATGCACCTGATTTGGACTTTCGCGCATGTTGGGCGTATGTTTTGAAGGGCGATTTTGGTGCACACCAGAGGCACTAAATCGAGAATTTTTTTTCGTGCATGTCAGATGCACCTGATTTTGCTGTCAGGCACACATGTTGCCTACGACAGATGTTTCATGCACACCCGATGCACTTAAATGTTGTTTCTGTGCGCATGTATGGCACATTCATGGATTTTGATTTCCGTGCGCACCAGACGCACGTAGTATTCATGTGCATATTTTGGGATTGATTTCGTATAGAGCAGTACGTTTTTATGATATTGCTATGTGTTTTCGTACTAAGCAGGACTAGTCAGAGGACAGTACCTGAATATATTTTGCATGCATTGATAGTTATGGAAGGGATTTCTAAAAAGCGAGCTATAGCCTCAGTATTTACCTACGTGTCTGATATGACACGAAATGTTTAAAACAAGGAGACCCTTCTAAATTGTTTCCAAAACGGCGGAACGTACATTTAAAACAAAGGTATATATGTATATAGCTATTTTCTTATGATAGACGTCCGCCACTGTGCAGTGTTATACGCGTTGCACAGCGACTTAAGAGATTTGGCATGCATTTCCTTCAGATACTTACAGATATAGATTCGATGTTTACATGTATAGTTTCGAGTTATATCATATTGGTTTGATTTGGATTTCGCATTGATGTCTTCTCCATGACTCCGATGATTGCAGGATGCTTGACGGAGTTTTGATTTGAGTTATATACTCATTTTTCAAGCGCATGCGCTGCGCTACGATTTGTTTTATGTATTTACAATTTCGGAGCCCCGACGACTTGATGGTTTTTCTTAGATGTTTTAGTATTTGGGGCAGTTTGAATTTAAATTCGGGAACCGAATTTCTTTAAGGGGGGAAGATTGTAGCGTTTTGAAAATCGTTTCGGTGAAATTTCGGAAAATCGGTAAAATGAGGGGGTTTTCTGTAAAAAGTCAAAATACAAATATCTTATTATAAAAATTAAATATACATACTCTAGCTATATAATTGCTATTATTTGGTGTTTATTGAGCCGCTGGTGAAATTTCAAATTTTCTGAAAAAATATTATTTTATTATTATTTTAAGCCGTCACTAATACATTTAATTAGGGAAAATTACAAATTGGAATGAGTTGAAAAAATTTTGTGCATCATAAAACATTAAATAAAATTTTATCATGTGGTTTTTGGAACGAAATCATTTGCCAAAACGGTTTAGAAATTATTGAAGAAAAAAGGCTTTTTTTTAGCGTAAATGGATGTTTGGGGTATCGTATTTATCATTTTTCATCACCCCACACCCGTACCCACACCCACACACCCCCACTTACTCCTCCCCTTAGCCAAATTCAGCAGCCCTCACTTTTTCCCCACTTGGTTTGCAAAGGAAAGAAAAGGAAAAGAAAAGAAAAGAAAAGAGTAGAAAATGATATATTTTGAGTTGACTTTGACTTGAAACAACTTTCCCCACCTCACTCTCTCTCCTCACTCACCCACCCCCCCCTCAAATCTGGCCGAAATTGATCCATAGAGCAGCAGCCCCCCTCCACCAAGTTCTCACTCCATTTTTGCTTCAAAAATCCATAAAAAGCTTCAAAATCCATACAATTTCAAAGCTTTTTTCCAAATCCAACACTTACCCATTATTCCTTAGCATTTCAAGCATGGATCCTTGTGAAAAGAGAGCATTTTGGAGTGCCATGGATGCTTGTGGATCTTCATATGCTTTTGGGTATATTTCTATACATTTTTGTTGCTTAAATTGTTACTAATTTCTTAAGCTAATTTATTTAAGTGTTATTTGAATATGTGAGTTTAATTGCACGTTTTGGAATTCAAGAAAAAGGTTTGAATGCAAGTTAGGTTATTGTGAATTGGTGTATGGTTGTGATGGGTAGTTTACCATCTTAGAATTTGTAGAAAAAATTTAGTAGTTAAATTTCATATTGTTGCATGGAAATGTCTAAATTAAGTTTTGTTTTTGCTAACTAGAGTTTTTGAAAAATTATCAAATGCTTAGATTAAAATATAATTAAGTGTTCATGTCATTATAACTATTATAATGAGTGGTTTAATGACTTTGGTTCATGCAAAACGAAGCTTCATTGATAAATTGTGAATTTTGCTTTAAAGGGTGTTAAATTTGATATTTTGCAAACTAGGATTTTGGAAATTATGCAAATTTATGAGTTTAAATTATGGAAATGGTTTTTATGACTTATTTAAGATATTTAATAAATGTATTGGCCGCTACATTCATTTAAATATCGTGTTTTGTACAAAAACGGCGAATTGTGCTTGCTAGATTTTCGGAAAAATGACTTTTTGAGTGAAATTGGCGTTTTTGTGAGTTTCAACCTAGTTTATATTAAAATTAGTGTTCGTGAATGTGCAAATGAGTGTATTTGGGTTTTTCTCGATGGTTTGGCGGTTGTACGCCGACGTCGAGGGTTTTTGGGTTGATTTGTGAAAGCAACCATAGGTTTTGACCTATGTGGGATTCGTGCGTCGTTTTGATCATGAGTCGGATTTTAATGAGATATGGTGCGTTATGATATGTAGGTACCCCCATGTGGACTTCGAGATGACAAGCAAGCGCGTGGCGACGTCGGCACCGGCTAGCGAGGACCAGGTGAGTAGATTTATATCTACGGGGAGAAGTCGGGTGGATGGCGTATAGCACCCCCGCAGTCCGTGGTAGTGTATACGGATGCGTATACACACCAACATTTATTATATGTTATTTAGGATTAATAACGATGCTTAGGATGGATATTGGTGTGTTGGACTATTTTTAGTGTTGTGAACCCTAGGGTAGTGTTGCACTACACATACACACATACATACTTGCATACATTCCTATTGATATGTGCTCATGGGATTCTTTATAGTTATGTGTTCACATGGGTATGGGACTATGTGTTCACATACGGATTGAGGATGATACTTGGGATTGAGCTGAGTCGATGAGATTTGATTTGAGGCCGTGAGATCGGTGATATAGCAGGGTTCGTATCTTAGATACGACATGACGTTGTAGCGGGTCCTTGACGTAGTGTTTCATACATGTCCATGCATACGTAGGCGGTATCAGTATGGTACTAGACGTAGATCAGTACCCCGATCATGATATTTGATAAAGAGGATACCCGGTGAATAGTATGATGAATGTGATATTGACCCGTACCCAGATTGGGATGCCGTACGACGGATTTACGTACGAGCTATATTGATGATTGATCCGCACTCTTGACTTGGGATGCCTGATTATAGATATGGTATCGGATATGATATTATTGAGGCGGGATCACCGACTATACATATACAGGTATGTATATGTATCGACTCAGATGATAGACGGTTTCCTTACCTGTAGTTCAGCTTGTTAGGTCAGCCGTATAGTTTAGTGTAGTTGTTAGATTAGATTAGACTTCTTACCTATTTCAAAGACTAACGAATCGTGGGCATTTTTAAAGACAGCCCAAGGGAATCAACGGATATTTCAAAAACGACGTATCTTTTCATAAAAACACCGTAGCCCCTATTTTCAAAACCCCATGATTCGTGTTATTTCAAAAGGCACCATTTGTAGGACTTATATTAGATTATTGCAGATTAGTTATCGTTGTGTCTAGTATTCAGCTCCCGCATATTATTGCTGTTCGCTCTGCCTCGCATACTTATTGTGCTGCATATTCCATTATTGATATCATGCTGTTAGGACACCAGCACCATTACCGATGATGCGTATGTACCACGTACACCTACTTGCCGGCTCACACACATCTTCATCGGTAATTGCCATGTCACGTACACTTTAGAGAATATATTTGCTTGACTTAGCTTGTTAGCTAGTAGTTTTGACATGATATTAGTGTACTTTCCTTATATGCCATATTAGACATTTCAGTTATTACTTGCTACTTCATGCATATTGTTATTCATTGTTATACCGCACGCATGGATTCTCATGCCTTTATTCACTAGTTTATGTGCTATTGAGGTTTTGGACTCGGATTTCCTTGATATTTCTGGATTTGGGAACCGTGGAGATTTCAAAAGAGAATATGTAATTGTTTTAAAAACCCGGTTACCCTGGATATGATATTTCAGTGCGTCCACCATGTGTTTTCTCGGTGTTGAGAGCGACATGTGAGACCCGAGTTCGAGGAGTGGAGGAACCGTTTCGGGTACATGGTGGACCCGGTAAGGTACCCCGGGGCAAGAAGCTCGTGGTGATGACGATGAGCCTGGCAGGGGGAGACTACCTACCGGTGATATTACCCGACGCGTCGGATATCCGGAGGATACCGTCGTGGTCTTGAGATGGATGGTAGGGGCCGGTCTGGACTGACGGCGCCCTAGATATTGAGATTGAGACATTGATATTTCGAGACAGTGAGATTTATGTTTTGTGTCGATGCTAGACACTTTTGATGCTGATTTCATTTATGATACCTCAGTTTAAAAATACGAAGGAAATCTCACTAAATTATGAAAACAGTTTCTTCATTTACATGTATTCTGTTTCATGCATTCATACCTCATTCATATGATATATTGCTACCTGAGGCACTGACACGGGCACATGAAATTATACTCGGGTTAGATATTACCCTAGCCATTGTTATAGGCTGCCTGTTATACTTATATTTGAGGATATATTATGATCATTGACCTAGGTTGCGTTATTTATGCGATTTCTGTGCGTAGATGTTTTTCTATTCACGAGTTGGCAACTCACCCCCGTTGTGCCCCAGTTTCTTGCAGGTTTGCCGTACAGGTTTCATTACGGCTTGCGGGCTCAGTTTCATTCGGATGGCTTGCTAGTAGGTGGGTTTTTCTTGTATCGTACCCATCATATTACCTTGTATGATATTATTCAGTTGTATCTAGTAAATTCCATCAACCAAACATGTATCTATTGAGATAGAGACCAGTGTTGGTTATTCTTTCGACCTTAGAGTCGCTCGTTATATTTCTGGTGGTTTTGAGTTTCCTTTTGAGTTTTGATCCTCGCCGTTGGCGTTGTATATTACATTGTTTGTGTGGTTGTGACCATCGATTGACGAAGAGCTAGCTCCCGCTTGGGGATGCCCTTTTCTTGATTTCGTATACTATTCATGTTGTATCCCGTTTGGGGGCCAGTATTTACAAAGGAGACTCTGCCGAAATTTTCAGTAAATTTTTGATGTTTTAAAAACCGCATAATTCGGCTTATGCTTTTGAAACTACTTGCTTTAAGTTGGTTTTTCCTGCACTCTACTACTTTTCTTGGTTTGGATTTCTGGGTTTTCGGTTTACTTAGATTACGTACGTCTCGAGACGTTCGTAGTTTAAGTGCCGGTCATGTTCCGTTCTTTCGGGTCGTGACATGATTTGACTTATGCTTTCGGCATACTTTTCATGCACTTTTAGTATTTTGATTTGCTTTTGTGCACGCTGATGCACATGGTTGTGAGATTATATATCACGATATACCTGATTTGGATTGGATTGAAATGTGTTGTATACCGTCGATTTCGATTGTGATACTCGATATTTCTTTTGCGCACCTTGTGCACCTGATTGGATTCTTGCGCATATTGGACGTGCTTGGATTGTATTTTGCGCATTTTCGGCGAATGATATGAGATGCGATTTTGGTGCACACCAGATGCACTAAATCGGGAGTCTTCATGCACATTAGATGCACTTGATGTTGCTGTCAGGCACACTTGTTGCCCTTGTCAGGTGTTTTCGTCCATACCGTTGCACTTAGATTTTTGTTTCTGTGCACATGTATTGCACAATTATTGATTTCGATTTCCTTACGCACCAGACGCACATGACATTCATATGCACATTTTGGGATTGATTTTTTATGGAGCATTACGTTTTTATGATATTTACTATTTGTTTTCGTACTGAGCTGGACTAGTCAGAGGACAGTATCTGGATATGTTTTGCATGCATTGATAGTTATCGAAGGGATTTCTAAAAAGGGAGCTATAGTCTCGGTATTTACCTACGTGTCTGATATGACACGAAACGTTTAAAACAAGGAAACCCTTCTAAATTATTTTCAAAAACGGCGGGACGTACATATTAAACAAAGGATAAGTATATATATAGTTATTTTCTTACAATAGACGTCCGCTACTATGCCGCGATACGCGCATCGCACAGCAACATGAAAGGTTTGGCATGCATTTCCTTCTGATGTTTACATGTATAGTTTTGATGTTTACATGTATGGTTTTGATGTATATCATGATTGGTTTCGTTTTGGGCTTTGACATTGATGTTTTTTCCATGACTCCGATGATTGTGGGATGCTTGACGGAGTTTTGATTTGGAGTTATCTGCTCATTGTTCAGCCGCATGCATTGCACTATGATGCGTTTTATGTATTGATGATTTCGGAGCCCCGACGACTCAGACTTTTTACTGAAATGTTTTAGTATTTGAGGGGTTTAAATTTAAATTCGGGGACCGAAATTGTTTAAGGGGTAAAATTGTAACATTTTAGGAAAATAAAATATTATTTTTGGGAGTTTTTATAATATAATAATAATTATATTGAATATTTTAATAAGGCGGTAAAAATTAAATACCGATAAATTTGGGGAAAATTTAGAAAATTATGGAATTACTAAAAAGAGGGTTCTTTGTGTAATTTATGCAAATTATGAAGTTTTATGATTTATTATACACCATTTTAGTGCTAATCGCGATTAAATATCGCTAATCGCGTATTAAGCGTGTTTTGTGCACATGACATGCACCATATCATTTTTACACTTGTTACATTTTATCATGGTCTTTTCTTCAATTTATCATGCATGGTTGTTGATTTTAAAAGAGAAAAAGAAAAGGAAAAAGGTATCATGATGACTTGAGGAGACATAATTATGAGGGTGAAACATGGGCATGAGAGAGAGAGGGGGTGAGGGGTCAACCATTGCCATGACTCATTGTTTCTCTCTTCATCTCTTCACTATTTCTTCTCCCTCTTCACCCATGGCATCCCCCATCTCCCTCCTCCACTTCAAGCCTCAAAACACCCCTAAAATAAACCCAAAACCCCATCTCCATTTCAAAAAAAGCATGCACAAGCTCAAGGGAAGCACATTGGACCAAGAAAAATCAAATTTTGAAGACTTGGGGCAACTCAAGAAAATTCTTAAGTTGCCAAATGAGATAATTTTTGCACCATCATAATAGTATTTCGATTCCTTAAGTATCCATACAAGTTTAGAATCGATATTGTGTAGTTTAGCGAACTTTGAAAATTCCTAGTTAGGTTTTGTGGAATTCTTGAGTTGTGAGGTGTAATTGAGCTTAGTAGAGGCCACACAAACCTCCTAGTGCTAGAATTCAGACCCAAACCTGAGACGTAACCCCAGAACGCGAACTTTGAATTTCTGCCGACATTGAAATTGTGAGAATTGTAATAGGAAAACTAAATCTGCCAACACCCGGAGACTTATAAAATTATTTAGCAATCACAGAGGAGTGTGCAGGCACCTAGTAAGCATCACCCAAGACCCCAGCCCCTATACCCTTACCCAGGCCGCAAATAAATCCCCTCTGGCCGCAAATTGCGGCCAGACCTTGTCCATTTTGGTTCGGGCTTGTTCTGTAGATCCATCTCCAGTAAACTAGACCCTTTACATATGCAAAATTGACTAATTTGGCCTAGGGTAAAATCTGGGACCATTTCCTTGTGTTTCTGTTTTGATTCGGGGTTTTGTTTTGCGTATTTTGAATTCCGGATTTTAGAAATTTGGTTTTAACTCAATGGTTTGACGTTTGTAGGACGAAATCGAGAGTTGATTGGTGGTTTTAAAGGCGTAGTCCGTAGGTTCGAACCTATAGGCTTTTAGTGTATTGTTTTGGCATTGATTTGGATTTTATTGCGATACGATACGTTATGATGTGTAGGTACCTCACGTGGACTTCGAGACGACAAGCAAGCGTGTGGCGACATCGGTATCGACGAGCGAAGATCATGTGAGTAGATTTATATCTACGGGGGTGTAATACCCAGTTCTTTTTGTACACCACTATCCGTATTCTTCATAATATATTATTTACAAAATTTATTTATTTTATTTATAATTATTTTATTTCCTTTAAACTCCAAACCCTAATCCCAATCCCTTCTATTTTTGCCTCAGCCCAACATAATAAAACCAAGCCCAAGAAAATTACACGAAAGAATTAAATACCAAGCCAACCCAGCCATTTTCCCCTTTCCTCAGCCCACATCTTTTTCCTTTACAAAATAACGAACCTCAGCCAAAACAAACAAAACTCAATAAATTAAACGAAATTTCCTAACCCAACCCATCCCGAGCCCGGCCTACTCGTTTCCCCTTTTCCAATTAATTTCCTTTCCCTCACCAGCCCGGCCCATGCCACTCCAAGCCCGACCCGACCCGCCTCATGCTTTCTCTTCCCCACTTCATTCGTTTTTCCCGCTCCTTTTTCCTTCTTTCCTCCACGCGCCCCCACGTCGCCCCAACATCACCGCCCGCCTCTCCAACGCCCCGCTTCTCGCGACTACTTCTCTCGCGCCCACGACGCGCGCACTCCCCCCTACGACTCGCTCCCCTCAACGGCCCCTCCTCCTTCTCACTCTCTCTCCCTCCAACCTCTTTATCTCTCTCCCTCTCAAAATCTCCTCCATCACAACCCGCGACAACTGTATCACCGGTGACTTTTCACACCGCCGACGTCACCACCATCCTTACCTCCTCCAAAACACCACCACACCGAACTGATCCCCTCCTCCTCCCGTGAGCACGTCTCCTGAGCTCCACTACCCGAGCACACCCATCGACAGCCGAACCCCACCGCCGAGCACCGAACCCTACACGCCTCCTCGCCGCCGACGAGCTCCCCATTGCCTCGTCCTTCCTCCCTCACTCTTCTCTCCAGAGCTCGAGCCCCACTCGCTACTCCCCACACCACCGACCACCTCCACTGCACATCCCTCGCCGAGCCCAACTCCACCAAACTCCATCACCGACCTCGATGCCGAAAAGCTCCCCACTGCCCCTGAACCGCCTCGTCGACCCGAGCACCACTGCCATCACCTCCTCCAACCACCGAGCCCCTCTCTCTCTCTCTCTCTCGCAACATCTCTCATAGCACCCCTCTCGCTCGCATCGCCTGAGTGTTGGATATATGTATGCCCTAGAAGCCATTATATGATAGTGGATGTATCTGTACATGTATATATATATATATATATATATTCAGTGTACATTCTTACTCGACATGATAGTATGCTATCTGGTTATTCTTTATCTGACATGTTGATTTGATCATGCTTTTATTCATTCATACATGCTGATAAAGCCCTGAGGATATCGGCTTGACTACATGATTATGATAGAGATCATACTAGTGGGACATCTGTAGTTTATAAGCATATCCTGAAATGTCCCTAGTCGTAGGTGTATCGAGACAGGGCATCGATATACCAGTGGGAGACCCACATTCATCGATGTTTGACATCAAGATCATATATGGGTGCTCAGTGGTGACTGGGTACACTGGACGGACTCACCGAGAACTCCTATATGGAATTATATCTATCGTCGGATAGCAGTTCTTAGGTGACACTGGTGCAGGTTAGTCTATAGACCCGAGATCGTCATAGAGTCTTGTGTGCTCTCCCACTGTACTTTGATTACCACCTTACCACGGCTCTACTAAGTCGTGCAAACAGGTGGCCGTTGGGTACAGTCCCGAGGCACACGAAGGCGATGAGCGATAGGAGGGGTTTCGTCTCTCCCGGTATTGGGAGTTGACGCTGTGCTGTGCTCGACTGGTTATATCAGTAAGTCCCTGGCCAGGGCTGCTAAGATTTACTGATAAGTGTTATCGGTAGTTTCTCGATCTGTTATAGACCATTCACCGGCATGACTTATTGAGTTATTGGGGTCGACGTTACCATCACTAGGCTCGATATGCAGCATATCTGACGAAGAGACCGGACTGTACGGAAGTGTTGCCGGTTGGCTCGACGGGAGTTGTAGCAGGTTCGCTTGTTTTCTTCTGATCGCTCAATACCCGGATGGCCGTTACGTTTAGCTGACCGCTTGCAGCTTGGGGGTGCTTGATATGATCATCACCCAATTCCGGCATATGGAAGAGTCTTAGAGTCCCACAAAGGAGTTACCTAGTCCAGGCGAAACGTTGTAGTGCGCGTATGCGATATGCGCATGAACCCGGTTAAAATGCGCGTATGAGATGCCGTATATTAATCGGGCGGCTTGCTTTTGGTTGGGTCGTATGTGATATGGCCGGATTGATAAATCAAGTGTTGATTTATCATTTAATCATTATTTTCTCACTAGAAATCCTTTCTTGTATTTGATGGATGTATGGATGCATGTATGCTTTCTTTCTTGATTCATGCACATATGGATGTGCATGCACACATACATACATACATCATCCTTCATAGTTGCATATACATTAAAAATGGTGGCAATATAAGACTCACACCATGGGTTTTTATATGGATTATTATTGCATTTGTGTTAAAACAAAAAGGAAAAGAAAAAGGTTTAATTGATGGATTGTTTCTACACTCTTCTTCATCTTACCATGCTCACCTACTTATTAACCCTTGGTTAATTTTTCTTTGGTGTTTTAAACTCAAATACAATAATATCCTTATCATTAACCATGGTTTGAGATGAGAAGTGAAAAATATATATACATATATTTTTCATTTTCTCAATAGAGTTATTCTTTCACTCTTGTTCTAAAAGGCCATCATCTTCTTCCTCCTTCTTCATTTGCTCTCTAGACTTTTGTAGTGAGAAAAATACTCATCAAGTTAGGTTTCTGAAGTGAGAAAAGCCACCACAACATCATTCTACCCAAGTCTTGCCCACTTGTTTAGAGTGTTATCTTCATTTCATTCTCTTGATAAAGTGAAGTTGCAAGCTTGGACAAAGGAGCTTCGGGTGGATCGTCGTGGACGCTAGAAGACCTCAAGCTAACCATTTCCAACTCTCAAGTGGCCAAGGAGTCAAGAATAGGGAGCTACAAAGGTTGTACTCTCAAAACCCGAGCCTTTGTTGCTTGTATTGTTATGAAACCCTAATTTTTCTAGGATAGATCCTTTGTATGCTTACTTAGCACCATAAAAATCTCATCTTTGGTACATGTGATGCTTCCAAACCTTTCATAGGGTGCTAGGTAAACCCAACATTGGTATCAGAGCCGACCTAGAACATTAGGCGACACTTTAGCGAAGTATAAATTCCGATCGAACCGAAATACGAATTTACGGGACACTATCTGGACATTTTTTAAAAACTGATATTTTTAAGAATTAAAAATATGCAAAAAATTCAGCAGGTAAATATAAGGACAACTGTAAAAAATGATGCCATGAACAGTACATTCCACCGCGGAACCGCGGCAATAGCCTGCTTGGGCCGTGGTTCCGCGGCCGTACGGATGCATCATTATGTCGTTTTTGTACAGTAACTTTTGTATCTGCTTTTATATTTTTTGGAGTATTTTTAATCTGAAAGTAGTACTGTTAGTTCTGGAGATTGTTTTGAGTTCATTGATTCGATCGGAATTTTAACTTCTTGTCTTTCCGGATAACCAGAAAGTATTGAATTGTTCGAACGAGTGTCGTTTGCTCACTTTTCACGGGGTTTAAATCTTTCGGATATATGTGCAAGTTTTGTGGTGGACCCTCTAGAAGACAACAAACCTTAACTCGATTATGTGACCGTCTTGAACTGCCCTTTGAACCTTAGGGTTTGGGGCAGTACGGCGTGCCACATGTGAGGCGTTGGCTTAACCCTTTTATGGCTGGACCGCTACTACTGTGACACACTCTGGATTTTTTGAACTCCGCTCAAGTGTTGAGCTTTAGGGAATTTTGGGTATTTGAACATTTTTTCGAAAACTTTAATATTGTCTATTTATCTGGAATGTGATACAATATGCGGAATTCATATAGTTTAGGCATGAAATACGAAGTATGTGATATTTCGCATTTATGATGTCTAAAGAGAATATGAATTCCAAATATTGTAGTTTTACACTTTCTTTTCTGTGACCGTAAGTATAGTGTGTTCGATATCGCCAGTTTCGTTGCTATACATCAACGAAAATCGGGATACGCATACTTAGTTACATTGATGATATATGATATTATGTGTTGCTGAGATATAATGTGCAGGATTGTCGCGATTGAATAGCCAGGGTTTTTTTATGTGAGATGAGAGTTTTATATTTTCATTCATGTAAATTCAAATGTAATGTAATATTCTTTTATTTGGGGCACTTCCAGGTTGAGGTTGATGTCACCAGTGTTGTATATTATTTACTTTTGCGCATTAGGATAGACCCAAGGAGGGGAGCACAAGTGACCGGGTTCTGGGGTTCAGTGGGAGGCCATCTCGAGGAGTCGAGACCGGGTCTCCTAAACTCCAGGATTGGTAGGATCGCTTGCCACTCTAGTAGGGGTCTAGGGGTGTGGGCTTGGCTATTCATCGCGACTGTGGAATCCGTATTTTCTATTGTTGGCTGAATACTAAATACGGACGTCCTAGTATATCCAACATTATATATATGTTTCTGCTGCCTGTGTTCTGTGATATCTGAGACGAATGATATATTATATATGAGATATATAGTAGACATTGCTTATGTTTTGCACCCGCGCTAGTCCCGTCCCGGTATGCCGTTAGTTAAGTAACCTAACGGTGCATAACGGAACATTGTGGCGAATGCGGATGGCATAAGCGTACGTGTTATTTTCGTTTCTTTTCTATGATTGGCTTACGGACTTAAATGATGGGATTACATTAATATGATTATTGTAAAGAAAATAAACCTAAATAGATGTTGTAGAATCAGATTTGAAAACCACTCGGCTCTTTATGAAAAAGCTATATTTCAAAATTGCGGAGCACAAGCCACTCCTTTTGAAAACCATTTGATTCTATGACGAAATCAAGTTCAAAGCGTTAAGGATTTTCTTAAAAATCATCCGCAACCCTCCGTCATTTTAGGAAGTAGAGTACTTAGTATTCGTGCTACGTTTGTTGACTTTAGTTAAGGCGTAGTGTACGGTAGCTAAGTGATGTCTTCCTACACTGCATATGATGCAGATTAATTAGGACATTCATGCGACTTTGTTGACCATAGTTAAGGGTCATATGGGTGGGTCTAATTGATCAAGAAATGACGGGTAGAACTTGACTGGTACTTATGATTTGTTGACCATAGTTAAGCTCATAAGTACTAGGGGTAAAAATCACATCGGGAATTTCAAGTGTTGAGATTTGCAATGAGATTGCATACCTTCCATATGATGGTTGGATCCCGATCCCACTGTTGGCAATAGTTGCTCCTAGGAGAGTTTTGCAGTTTACAATTAGCTAACTCATTAGGTGTCTAGAAAGATGTTAACGGGGCTACGCCTCTGGGATAACGAGGTTTACTTTAATTAGGTCCGTGCGAAAGCACGGGGAACCTCCCTCAAGTACCGACACGGGCCTGGCTGAACGGTTAGCGAAGTTGTAGACTGTAATTAATCCTGGCTAGTTTTCTTTTTAAGGTTTGAAAGAAAAACTTGATTAAAGTAGTGGGAGACATCGATTAGACAAGATAATAACCAATCTGATCTATGCAAGAGCTTTCGCTGAGTGTATTCTTTTCTCTCTCTTAATGGCAGATACCAATGACTGGACTCAAGCTTCTACTAGATAAAAACAAACTGAATGGGACCAATTATAAAGACTGGATGAGGAATCTGAAAATAGCCTTGACTTATGATAAAGTATCATATGTCCTCACAGCTTCAGCCCCGCCCACCCCAGGTCCAAAATCCTCAGTTGCGGACATTGAAGTCCGCAAGACATGGGACGCTGACTGTGCCACGGCCAAATGCCTCGCGCTTGCATCGATGGACAATACATATCAAAAGAAGCACGAGAATATGGACATTCAAACCATATTCTTCCATACAAAGGAGTTGTATGGAGAGCAATCCCGCGTATTACGATACGAAGCATCAAAGAAATTGTTTCAGATGCGAATGGCCCATGGCACACCGGTAGGAGAACATGTTCTGAAGATGATAGCTCTTATAGAAGAGCTTGAGGACCTAGGATGGACAATGAACAATGAACAATATACGGATATTATTCTGCATTCCCTCCCCTCCACCTTTGCTCAGTTCATAGTTAACTTCAACATGCACGGCAAGGAGAAGGAGCTACCTGAACTCCTTAATATGTTAAGGAGTGCAGAGAGCACTATGAAATCAATGAAAACTCCCGTTATGACTATTGGGCAATCTTCTTCTTCTCGCCCAAAAGCTAAGGCCAAAGGAAAGAAAAAGAAGAAGCCTACCAATCCTAAGGGTGGTGTTAAAAAGGTAAAGGGAAAGGAAAAGTCCAAAGCTGGAGACTCGGGGAAAGGTGAATGTTTTCATTGCCACAAGACAGGATATTGGAAGCGCAACTGTACGGAGTACTTGAACCTCAAGAAGAAGCATGGGGATGCTTCCACTTCAGGTGTGCTTGTGATAGAAAACTGTTTTTCAATAAACTCTGCTTCCTGGGTATTAGATACCGGTTCAGGTTCTCACATTTGCAATTCTATGTAGGGGCTGAGAAATAGCAAAGTTTTGAAGACAGGTGACCATACTCTCCGCGTTGGAAATGGTTCCAATGTACATACAGTCGCAGTGGGAGAGTATCACTTAGGGTTGCCATCTGGGTGTATATTGGTTTTGAACCCATGTTTTTTTGTACCAAGTATGCTATGTAATATAATATCTGTTTCTTTGTTAGACAATGAAGGATATAATTTTGTATTGCAGAACAATGTTATGAACATTCACCTAAATCAAATAATTGTTGGGTATGGTACACTTAATAACGGGATATACGTCCTAAATCAACACACAGTTTTCAGTATACAACACACTAAGAAAATAAAACTTTCAGAATTAAATGAAGCTTTTCTTTGGCACTGTAGACTTGGTCATATTAACGAAACAAGACTAAACAAGTTACACAAAGATGGATATTTAAACCCTTTTGAATATAAATCTTATGCGACTTGCCAGTCTTGTATCAAGGGTAAAATGACCAAAACTCCATTTACCGGACACGGAGAAAGAGCTACCGAGCTCCTAGGACTCATACATAGTGATGTATGTGGTCCAATGTCTACACAGGCTAGAGGCGGTTTTTCTTACTTCATTACTTTCACTGATGATTTCTCAAGATTCGGTCATGTATTTTTATTAAAGCACAAGTCCGAAGATTTCGAGAAATTCATTGAATATAAACAAGAAGTAGAAAAACAAACCGGCTTGAGTATCAAGATACTTCGATCAGATCGAGGTGGAGAGTATCTCAGTACGGAATTTGCTAACTTCCTAAAAGAGAATGGGATTCTCTCTCAGCTCACTCCTCCTTACACACCACAGCACAACGGTGTGTCTGAACGACGGAATAGGACCCTATTAGATATGGTCCGATCCATGATGAGTGATGCTGAGTTACCCGTCTCATTTTGGAGGCATGCATTGGAGACTGCAGCGTTTCTTTTGAACAGGGTTCCAACCAAAACCGTGTCTACCACGCCATGTGAGATATGGCATGGGAAGAGACTATCTTTTAAGAGGATTAAGATTTGGGGTTGCCCGGCCTATGTTAAAAAGCAGAATCCGGACAAACTCGAGACACGGTCAGTCATGTGTAACTTTGTGGGATATCCAAAGAATTCATATGGATATCTATTCTACCACAAAGAGGAACAAAAGATGTTTGTTTCTCAGTATGCCACATTCTTGGAAAAAGAGTTTTTCACAGATAAAGATGATGGCGAGGTGGTGGATCTAGAAGAGGTTCTAGAGACACAAACTACAAATGACGATTTGGTTAAACTGGCAGTTGCAATAGAAACTGAGGAACCTCGGGCACTCCGAAGGTCTGGTAGGACTTCTCGCCCACCAGAGAGGTGCTACGGTTTCCTCATTGATGGTGACGGAGAAGACTGCATCATGGATGATGATGATCCTACCAGTTTTCAGCAAGCTATCACGAGTGGAGACTCTGTGAAGTGGCTGGATGCCATGAGATCCGAAATGGAATCTATGTACACCAACAAAGTATGGACTTTGGATGTTGTACCCCCTGGGGTAAAACCTGTAGGATGCAAATGGATCTTTAAAAGAAAGATTGGTGTAGATGGGCAGGTAGAGACCTATAAGGCAAGACTTGTGGCGAAGGGTTTTCGTCAAAGACCAGGTTTGGACTATGACGAAACTTTTTCACCCGTAGCCATGCTTAAATCCATTCGGATCCTACTTGCTATTGCTGCTCACTACGACTATGAAATCTGGCAGATGGACGTTAAAACAGTATTTCTAAATGGAGATTTAGAAGAATGCGTTTATATGGATCAGCCAGAGGGCTTCATTGACAGTGGGAGCAGTGGGAAAGCATGTAGATTGCTTAAATCTATATATAGGTTAAAGCAGGCATCTCGGAGTTGGAACATCTATTTCGATGATGTTATCAAAGAGTTTGATTTCATCAAAAATCCAGATGAACCTTGTGTTTATAAGAAGGCTGTAGGAAGAGCTGTTATATTCCTCGTATTGTACGTGGATGACATTCTTCTGATAGGAAATGATATTCCAATGCTACAGTCGGTCAAATCTTTCTTATCACTAAGGTTCTCCATAAAGGACCTGGGTGATGCCACATACATTCTGGGCATAAGGATCTATAGGGATAGATCCAAAATGTTATTGGGATTGTCCCAAACCAGGTACATCAACACCATCCTTAAAAGGTTTAGTATGGAAGACTCCAAGCGGGGTGCCTTACCCGCTTGCCATAGAGTCACTCTCTCCAACGATTCTTGTCCAAAGACCGATGAAGAGAGAGCTCGCATGAGCATTATACCCTATGCTTCGGCAGTAGGATCTATAATGTATGCGATGTTATGTACACGCCCAGATGTAGCTTATGCACTTAGTGTTGTAAGCAGGTATCAATCCAACTCAGGGGAGAATCACTGGACAGCTGTGAAGAACATTCTTAAGTACTTACGAAGGACTAAAGAATTGTTCTTGGTGTATGGTAATGGAGATCTCCAAATGGAGGCCTTTACCGATTCGAGCTTCCAGAGCGATAAGGACGACAGCAAATCTATCTCAGGGTTTGTATTTACCCTCAATGAAGGGGCGGTAAGTTGGAAGAGTTCCAAACAGGATACCGTTGCAGACTCTACGATAGAAGCTGAGTACATTGCTGCAAATGATGCCGCCAAGGAAGCCGTCTGGATGAAGAAGTTCGTCTCGGAGCTAGAAGTAGTTCCAACCATTATTGATCCAATACCATTGTATTGTGATAATAATAGGGCTATGGCGTTAGCCAAGGAGCCCAGGTCCCATCAGCGGTCCAGACACATCCTGAGGCGCTTTCATTTGATCCGGGAGATTGTAGATCGCCGCGAGATCGAGATTAAGAGAGTAGACACAAAGAATAACACCGCGGATCCACTCACCAAGGCCCTCCCTCAGCCGCAGCATGAGCGACTTTTTGAGATGTTGGGTATGAGATACGCCAATAACTGGCCTTAGTGCAAGTGGGAGATTGTTGGATATATGTATGCCTTAGAGGGCATTATATGATAGTGGATGTATCTGTACATGTATGTATATATATATATATATATATATATATATTCAGTGTACATTCTTGCTCGACATGATAGTATGCTATCTGATTATTCTTTATCTGACATGTTGATTTGATCATGCTTTTATTCATTCATACATGCTGATAAAGCCCTGAGGATATCGGCTTGACTATAGTGATTATGATAGAAATCATACTATTGGGACATCTGTAGTTTATAAGCATATCCTGAAATGTCCCTAGTCGTAGGTGTATCGAGACGGGGCATCGATATACCAGAGTAGACTAGCGTATATGATACTAGACCCATGTGATGGGCGATGGATATTCCCACATTCATCAATATTTGACATCAAGATCATATACGGGTGCTCAGTGGTGACTGGGTACACTGGACGGACTCACCGAGAACTCCTATATGGAATTATATCTATCGTCGGATAGCAGTTCTCAGGTGACACTGGTACAGGTTAGTCTGTAGACCCGAGATCGTCATAGAGTCTTGTGTGCTCTCCCACTGTACTTTGATTACCACCCTACCACGCCTCTACTGAGTCGTGCAAACAGGTGGCCGTTGGGTACAGTCCCGAGACACATGAAGGCGATGAGCGATAGGAGGGGTTTCGTCTCTCCCGGTATTCGGAGTTGATGCTGTGCTGTGCTCGACTGGTTATATCAGTAAGTCCCTGGCCAGGGCTGCTGAGATTTAATGATAAGTGTTATCAGTAGTTTCTCGATCTGTTATAGACCATTCACCGGCACGACTTATTGAGTTATTGGGGTCGACGTTACCGTCCCTAGGCTCGATATGCAGCATATCTGACGAAGAGACCGGACTGTACGAAAGTGTTGCCGGTTGGCTCGATGGGAGTTGTAGCAGGTTCGCTTGTTATATTCTGATCACTCAATATCCGGGTGGCCGTTACGTTTAGCTGACCGCTTGCGGCTTGCGGGTGCTTGATATGATCATCACCCACTGCCGGCGTTTTGACGAGTCTTAGAGTCCCACAAAGGAGTTACCTAGTCCAGGCGAAACGTTGTGGTGCGCGTATGCGATATGCGCATGAACCCGGTTAAAATGCGCGTATGAGATACCGTATATTAATCGGGTGGCTTGCTTTTAGTTGGGTCGTATGTGATATGGCCGGATTGACAAATCAAGTGTTGATTTATCATTTAACCATTATTTTCTCACTAGAAATCCTTTCTTGTATTTGATGGATGTATGCATGCATGTATGCTTTCTTTCTTGATTCATGCACATATGGATGTGCATGCACACATACATACATACATCATCCTTCATGGTTCAATATACATTGAAAATGGTGGCAATATAAGATTCACATCATGGGTTTTTATATGGATTATTATTGCATTTGTGTTAAAACAAAAAGGAAAAGAAAAAGGGTTAATTCATGGATTGTTTCTACACTCTTCTTCATCTTACCATGCTCACCTACTTATTAACCCTTGGTTAATTTTTCTTTGGTGTTTTAAACTCAAATACAATAATATCTTTATCATTAACCATGGTTTGAGATGAGAAGTGAAAAATATATATACATATATTTTTCATTTTCTCAATAGAGTTATTCTTTCACTCTTGTTCTAAAAGGCCATCATCTTCTTCCTCTTCTTCATTTGCTCTCTAGACTTTTGTAGTGAGCAAAATACTCATCAAGTTAGGTTTTTGAAGTGAGAAAAGCCACCACAACATCATTCTACACAAGTCTTGCCCACTTGTTTGGAGTGTTATCTTCATTTCATTCTTTTGATAAAGTGAAGTTGGAAGCTTGGACAAAGGAGCTTCGGGTGGATCGTCGTGGACGCTATAAGACCTTAAGCTAACCGTTTCCAACTCTCAAGTGGCCAAGGAGTCAAGAATAGGGTGCTACAAAGGTTGTACTCTCAAAACCTTAGCCTTTGTTGCTTGTATTGTTATGAAACCCTAATTTTTCTAGGATAGATCCTTTGTATGCTTACTTAGCACCATAAAACTCTCATCTTTGGTACAGATGATGCTTCCAAACCTTTCATAGGGTGCTAGGTAAACCTAACACTGAGCCCTCTTCTCCTGCGCCTCTGGACCTCCGCAGCCTCTCTTAGCCCTCCTCGGTGCACCGTCAATCACCCCCTGCGGAGCCATCACCTTCACCGCAGCACCAAAGCTAGCCTAAGTTTCAAATCGAGCCCCGGCATTTCGTCGAACACTTACATCCGACACAGTTCTCGTTCCTCTGATCACCGGCGTCGTCATCAAACTATGGTCCTGGTCCCCTGAAGCCATCATCGTCAACAACACGCCGCCCGTCGCACCCACCGAGCCATCGAATCCAAGAGCCCAAGCTCAAGCCGAGGCCGTGAACCCCAGCCGCGCCATTCACTGCGTGTTCGTACCATGGCCCCTGTCGTGCGTTGCTAAAGCATCTCCAGGGAAGTACCCTACTTGCTACATGCTAGTTAATACTGTTACATTTCTAAAACCTATTAATTCCGTGTTTAAAACTCATGAAATCTTATATGACATAAGTGCTTGATACAAAACCCGAACGAAAACCATCCATTAAACTGACGGAATTTGATTATATACGCAGGCCCGTGTGGCAATGAACATTGTGGTGAAATTTGACTTGAAAACATAATCGTTACTGGCTTGAACGATCACCCCCAGTTACACCCATTAAAATTGAATATTTCCCCGTGTTTGAAACTTGTTAAAATCATAATTAATTGTGTACAAATTGAAATGATGCGTGCGATGGCTCGTATCGAAGATAACTGTTTAACTCACTGCACTATATAGTTGATCACTGAGTTTTAATAGACTATGATAGAGAAAATTGTGGATGACTTCGATTCTGGACTGCAGTCCCGAATGGAAATCCCGATTAACCCCTGTTTCTAAACCCCAGTATGTTACTGTTCATAAAAGAGAATGCACGGAACCCTGTACTGTTACGTAGGAAATTGGATTTGCTTTCTTACTCGACTAGCTTCACTGGATTCCTCAACCGTTTGATATTTTTAATTCATTTTACCTTGTCGACATGTCTTGCTGAATTCTGCAGAAACAAATTTTACACCTCAAACATAATCTGTCCATAAATCACTGTTGGCATAGTATATTACTGATCCGCTAATTGAGGTGGAAATCTAACTTATAATCCTAAATATAGTTCAACTATAGGGTCACCTAATTACGATCTCAACTGGGATTAAAATGCGTTACGAAACGGACTTCCGATTCTGAAACCGGATTTCCAGCAGTGAACGTTTAAAATGAAATGGCCATATCTAGTGATCCTTAAACCCGATTAATGTGAAACCAATTTTGATTGATAGATAATTAAACATACTATTTACCCCCTTTTTATTGTTTCACTAAATTTTGCATTTATGATTTATGATAAATTATGCAAGTGGTAGGACACCGACTTATGGCATCTTAATCATGCCTGAATTATCGAATTCTCATCACATTACATATATGTTATTGCATTGGTAACCTAGTGATCATGTGCATTACCCAGTGTTAGGTTTTAGCGTTTGATTGTGGAAAGTACGTTAGTGTTTATGCATGAATGGGCAAGTGAAAGTGACACGTACTTGTACACAATCAGTAGACCCTATTGATTTATTGCGTTGTCGACGTCTGTGGGACATGTATAAGTGTGACTATAATTGGTATGGGACAATTATGGAAGCACTTGTATGGGTGTCACAGGTAAGGCACCAAACACTGTCCATTTATCTTGGGTATAAGTCGGGACATGCTTGATGGAGATCCTGTCTCCAGTTCTCGTGCAAACTTGTCATGGACCGACCGGTATTTGAGTTTATGGTTGGCGTTTGATATAGACCACGTGGTGTGGGGTAGTTTGAGTGTGAGTTCAACAGAATCTCGGGAGTCCCATGCCGGCACATATCGAGATATATGGAGATATATAGGGATATCACTAATTATTAGCGAGCGACTCGGGCCCGTGTTCCCTTGTCCTTGGGTCCTACCCTTGGATGGGGGATACTCACGAGTGGTTGACTCTCACACTTGGACTGACGATAGGCTTACTGACCTGTACAGTGAGATTTAGAGACTGATAGGGATAGTGACATTGACATGCATTGCTTACTGATTCAACACACCTGAAATACTATCTACTTCTTTACAGTTACCTGCTCTATTAGACACCCACATTGGCTACTTCATGTTCATGTCTTTACTCATTTGATTTACTGTTACATATTCATTATTACTGCACGTGTTACCATTTGTACCAACACATGTTACTATCGTGTCACTCTGACGACCTGAGTATGCATGCTCAGAGTGAGAAGTGGATCTAGCTTGGTCCAGGACCTGATGCACCTCGAGGATATCGCGGACATCTTGATCAGTTACCCAGAGCTATACTCTCTTGATCTCCATCTGGTTAGTTCTTTTGATTTAGTTACTGCATTTCTTATTACCTGTGCATTATTTACTGATTACCACGTAAAGCTAGAAGCCGAAGTTTGACTACGGAGAGATATTTCCTCGACCGTAGGAGCATGGCTGGCCTTGTCAACCCCTTGTATTCCGTATTTTGGGAAGCGGGGCATGTCATGGTTTTGTTGGAATCAGAGCCAGGTTTTGCTTCAATTGGGATTGTAGTTTCCGTATAGTGCTTGACAATCTAAGACATCCTTCAGTCTAGATTGTAAACTTGTTATTCTTGATATTGGTTCACAGAGTGTATGCTGTTATACATATTGATCCATTCGCTAGAGTTTTGGGTCACTTAGTAGAGTTACGTGGTTGTAATTATGAACTGCAGCATAATTACAATACTGTACACTATTGGGTAACTTGGAGTTCTACATTTGATTTCCGCTCGATTGAGTTTCATCCCACCCGATATTCTTCTTTCATTGTCTATTCTATATCTTGTTCTGATTTTTACTCCTTGTACCTTATGCCGTCCTAAAATTTTTGTTTCAGGACCATGTCTTCCAACGAATCTTCTTCGATCTCCACTCCCCAGAATCAGACCTTAGAGATGTTGAATGCACTGCAAGGTCTGAAGGAAGCCCAGGAGCGAACAAACGACCAGTTAGCTGAAGGACTAAGAAGGCAGATGACTCAGGCACTAGCGGAAGTCTCCAATCGTAAAAAGATCCCTGTTAGACGAGAAAAAGAGGTGAAGATGAAGCGCCCACTTGTTCCCCCACAACAGAAGTGTTAGTTATGTATATGCCCTAGAGGCCATTGTTGTACATATGATGTATATTATGATGGATGCTTGGATATATACAGAGAGGACTTTCTTGCTCGTCATGATAATATGCTATTTGGTTTCACTTTATCTTAATATGTTGACTTGTATTGGTTTACTGTCTTTCTCTCACATGTTGATAAAGCCCTTAGGATCTGTACTCGACTACTAGGACTATGATGAGATCATACTAGTGGGGCCATGGAAGTCGATGAGTACATCCTATAACTGTTCCTAGTCGAGGGTATATCGAGACAGGGCATCGATACACCAGAGTAGACTAGCGTATACGCATCTTGACCCATATGATGGACGATGGATGATCCCATATCCATCGGTGTTTGACATCAAGGATGGTGTACGGGTGCTCAGTGGAGACTGGGTACACTGGACGGACTCGCCGAGAACTCCCAGATGGTGATATACCACACGTCAAATGGCAGTTCTCCGGTGACACTGGTACAGGGTAGTCTGTAGACCCGAGATCGTCATAGAGTCTTGTGTGATTCCCACTGTGCTTTGATTTCCACCTTACCACGTCCAAGAGGGCATGCAAAACGGTGGCTTTTGGATACAGTCCCGAATCACATGGAGGCAATGAGCGATAGGAGGGGATTCTTCTCTCCCGGTATAGGGAGTTGATGTTGTGCTGTGTTCGATTGGCTATAACTGGAAGTCCCTGGCCAGGGCTGATATAAAGATATACTGGTAAGTGTTACCAGTAGTTTCTCGACCTGTTATGAGCCTCACATCGACACGACTTATCAGGTATTAGGGTCTGTCGTACACCACCCCTAGACTTAATATGCGATATATCAGACGAACGGACCGGACTGTACGAGAGTGTTACTGATTGGATTCACAGGAGAACGTACAGGCTAGCTTGTTGATTTTCTGATCGCTTAATACCTGGGTGGCTGTTACGTTTAGCTAACCGCTTGCAGCTTGTGGGTGTTTGATATGATCATCACCTGCTACCGGCGTATTGACGATTCTTTAGAGTCCTACACAGAGGTTTCTTGGCTCAGGAAAAACGGAGTAGAGGCACATATGTGATATGTGCAGGACCGAGGATAATGCGATATGTGATTCCGTACTATATTCTCGCGATATTTAGATATGAACCGGGTCATCGGATCAAGTGTTGATTCGATGAATCGGTACATGATATATTAGTCGGTTATATTCGATATAGCCGGATTGTCGGATCAAGTGTTGATTCGATGATTTAATGTATAATAATATATATGATATATTGTATTAAATTATCTAATATTGGCTCGCTTTATTATTTCATTTTCTCACCAGATAATACATTAATATATATGCGATATATATTAATTGTATTATTTTCTTTTGTTACGAATATAATATATATGTGATATATATTATAGTAACATGATATTATTTATTATGAAACATATTTAGTGATGATAAAAAGCGATTAAGGTTTGATTAGGGTTAGATCCTTCTTGCTCATTCTAGAAGGATTTCCTTTTGTCTTGGTTAAGATATTATGGTTGATACTTATCCATGACCCATTCTTAACCTAACCAAACCCTAGCTCTAGTTTATTCTCTATAAAGGTTAAGCTTCTCATCCTTGACCATGGTTCCATAATCAATCATATATTCTTTACTACTATTCATCACAAAAGGATTACTCTCATTATTCTTCATCTTCTTCTCTCTTGAGTTTTGGAAAGAGCTCACTAGTTATTTCTTTTGTGATGATTTCTTGTGAGAAAATGATATAAAAAGAAAGCGTAAATACTACTCCATCATCCTGATCTAATCTAGCCCATTAGATTAGGGTGTTCACCTCATTAGAGTGAGATAGCTTGAGTTATAGCAACTTCGACGTAGATCATCGGAGAAGCGGAACACTACAAGCTAGCATGGATCGTTTGAGTCGTGGAGCCTCTCTTGAGTCCGGGAGATCATGGATCGCGGCGAAGGGACTTCTACTCGGAGCTTGTGAAGCGAAGGAGCAGACTACAAAGGTTGTAATCCCTCATACTTAGTAGTAAAAGATGTTTACTTGCATGTTAAACCCTAATAATCTAGCAAAGATCCCGGCTTTGGGTTGTTCGGCACGTCTAAAATTTTATTCGGGCATGTTTGATGCCTTATGAACCTTCACAAGAGTGCCTAGGAACCCTACAAGAACGAGCAGAAGACCCAATATTGTGGGTACTGCAAGAAGCCAGGACACCTTCAGAGGGATTGTCGCCGCGTGAAAGGGCAATGCCTGATTTGCCGATCCAGCAAACACTTTATCAATAGTTGCCCTAAAAGGAAGGAGCTACAAGGAGGCAGTTCGTCCACAGTCTCCACTTCTGCTAAGTGATGGTTATTTCGTAGTTCGAGTTTCGAGGAATAGTATGGAGCCAGCGCAGGATTTAACTCGCGTGACGAGATTGCAGCGGTCTAGAAATCCAAGAAGAGTTATCGCGTTTTCTTCTTTAAATAAAAAAATGTTGTCACTCCTTTGTAAATATTTTCTTTTCGTTTGAGATCTTATCCGCTGAACTTTTAGTTGAATGCAATAAAACTTTGAGTTGTGATGTATGTATCGTTCTCTTGCTTCTCACTTTATTTATATTATTCATTGCATTCAGCATTTTTAAATTTTAATTTTTCAGTCCTTACAACATATCCTCCCTGTGCTACCGTATCGATGGTTATCTTCTTAATGTGTCCCACTGTCTAATCATGACTCTCTCTTTTCAGGTCATGGCCCACCTTGGAGAAGCGCCGCCTCTAGATGAGGACACACGGTCGTGCGTTTCCTCGGACTACATGCTGGTAAGATCAGATGACGAGATCAACGGCCCACAGGTTATTTTCGGAAACTGCGATTCTGAGGGTAAGGGATTCGCAGCCCCAGAAGTCGACATAATTAGCGACTCTGACGACGATGAGGAGGACCCCGAAGAGAAACCGATAGAGGAAGATCCCAAGGAGGACCCGATAGAAGGAAATCCAGTGGACGAAAATCCCATGGAGGAAGATCCAGCAGAAGAGGATCACGTAGAATTAGACCTCGATGAAGAAGCTCCAGCCGAGGAAGAAGGGCCAGAAGAAGAAGACTCCAAGGCAGAAGAACTTCCAGTGGCGATCCCTGCGAGGCGATATGGGAATGGACGCCCCTATCTGAGCGCGCGAGCCTACCGTAACCTGCTGAACCTCCACAACCGCGACTGACGTGATTTAGCTTTTGTCTCCTCTGGCCAAACAAATTTATGTATAGTTTAGTGCCATCTTTTATTTGTCGTGGATGCCTTGTTTGGGAATTTCCTGGAATGAAATAAATTTGCTGAGTTCGCTAATCTTTTGAATTTTTTTAGTTCACATAATGCTTGACTGTTTCCCCTTTACATTTATTTTCCTCCTGAGATCCCTGACTGTCCACCCCTGCACCTTGTGCTGTTTTGACCCTCGCTTAGATTAAAAAGTACCGCACCCCGATCTTTTGAATGGGCCATACTATATTGTAATCCCTACCCTGTCCAGCACTATATACGTTTACTATCTCCTATTACCATAATTACCTTCCGTCACATCGCATTCGAAATTCAGCTTCCACTATCTTGTGTTTACAAAATGTGTGTTATTGACTACTTCCGTTTTACCCATTTTAAGTGCTCTTCTATTCCTCACATTTTCAATAGCGCAACCATATATCGCGCATTTTACCTTGCTCTATGTCTCTTAGTTTCACCACGTGGGTTTCTAAGTTATTTTAAAATCGTTTGATCAATACAGTTATTCTAAATTACTTCGGCCTATCAACAAATCCTTCAATATTTTATTGTTGTTACTTTATTTTCCCGGGTATTGTGCTTATAGTTTTCTAGTATAAATGGTTATGCCTGATGCCATTATTTTAGATGCGTTATTTTGATATACGTATGTATGCATATAATTAGGATCTCGATTTTATCTAGCATTCCTCGGGTGTTATTGTTCGTTATTGCTATTTTTATTCTCTTGTACATATAGTTTTCCCTTATAGTTGATTTCTACCTTATACTTACTTAGACCTTCGATTTTTTCTTCTTTTAACTGTTTTAAGTAAACCACATTATGTGAGTGTTCGAGGTCATAGCTTTTCGCATGTTATTTTATATAGCTTATCGCTTGTTTTAAATTTTGAGGACGAAATTTTTGTAAGGGTGGTATGATGTAATACCCAGTTCCTTTTGTACACCACTATCCGTATTTTTCATAATATATTATTTAAAAAATTTATTTATTTTATTTATAATTATTTTATTTCCTTTAAACCCCAAACCCTAATCCCAATCCCTTCTATTTTTGCCTCAGCCGAACATAATAAAACCAAGCCCAAGAAAATTACACCAAAGAATTAAATACCAAGCCGACCCAGCCATTTTTCCCTTTCCTCAGCCCACATCTTTTTCCTTTACAAAATAAGTAACCCCAGCCCAAACAAACAAAACTAAATAAATTAAATGAAATTTCCTAACCCAACCCATCCCGAGCCCGGTCCACTCCTTTCCCCTTTTCCAATTAATTTCCTTTCCCTCACCAGCCCGGCCCATGCCACTCCAGGCCCGACCCGACCCGCCTCACGCTTTCTCTTCCCCACTTCATTCGTTTATCCCGCTCCTTTTTCCTTCTTTCCTCCACGTGCCCCCACGTCGCCCCCACGTCGCCGCCCGCCTCGCCAACGCCCCACTTCTCACGACCACATCTCTCGTGCCCACGACACGCGCACTCCCCCCTATGACCCGCTCCCCTCAACGGCCCCTCCTCCTTCTCACTCTCTCTCCCTCTAACCTCTCTATCTCTCTCCCTCTCAAAATCTCCTCCATCACAACCCGCGACAACTGCATCACCGGCGACTTTTCACACCGCCGACGTCACCACCATCCTTACCTCCTCCAAAACACCACCACACCGAGATAATCCCCTCCTCCTCCCGTGAGCACGTTGTCACCTCCCGAGCTCTACTACCCGAGCATACCCATTGACAGCAAAACCCTACCGCCTAGCTCCGAACCCTGCATGCCTCCTCACCGCCGACGAGCTCCCTATTGCCTCGTCCTTCCTCCCTCGCTCTTCTCTCCAGAGCGCAAGCCCCACTCTCCACTCCCCACACCACCGACCACCTCCACTGTACATCCCCCGCCGAGCCCAACTCCACCAAACTCCAGCACCGACCTCGACGCCGATGAGCTCCCCACTGCCCCTGAACCGCCTCGTCGACCCGAGCACCACTGCCATCACCTCCTCCAACCACCGAGCCCCTCTCTCTCTCTCTCTCTCTCTCGCAACATCTCTCATAACTCCCTTCTCGCTCGCATCGCCTGAGCCCTTTTCTCCGGCGCCCTTGGACCTCCGCAGCCTCTCCTAGCCCTCCTCGGTGCACCGTCGATCACCCCCTGTGGACCCATCACCTTCACCGCAGCACCAAAGCTAGCCCAAGTTTCAAATCGAGCCCTGGCATTTCGTCGAACACTTACATCCGACACAGTTCCTGTTCCTCTGATCACCGGCGTCGTTATCAAACTGTGGCCCTGGTCCCCTGAAGCCATCATCGTCAACAACACGCCGCCCGTCGCACCCACCGAGCCATCGAATCCAAGAGCCCAAGCTCAAGCCGAGGCCGCGAACCCCAGCCGCGCCATTCGCTGCGCATTCGTGCCGTGGCCGTTGCCGTGCGTCGCTAAAGCGTCTCCAGACAAGTACCCTACTTGCTACATGCTAGTTATTACTGTTATATTTCTAAAACCTATTAATTCCGTGTTTAAAACTCGTGAAATCTTATATGACATAAGTGCTTGATGCAAAACCCGAACGAAAACCTTCCATTAAAATGACGGAACTTGATTATATACGCTGGCCCGTATGGCAATGAACATTGTGGTGAAATTTGACTGGAAAACATAATCGTTACTGGCTTGAACGATCACCCCCAGTTACGCCCATTAAAACTGAATATTTCCCCGCGTCTGAAACTTGTTAAAATCATAATTAATTGTGTACAAATTGAAATGATGCATGCGATGGCTCATATCGAAGCTAACTGTTTAACCCACTGCACAATACTGTTGATCACTGAATTTTAATAGACTATGACAGATAAAATTGCGGATGAGTTCGATTCTTGACTGCAGTCCAGAATGGAAATCCCGATTAACCCCTGTTTCTAAACCCCAGTATGTTACTGTTCATATAAGAGAATGAACGGAACCCTGTATCGTTACGTAGAAAATTGGATTAGCTTTCTTACTCAACTAGCTTCACTGGATTCCTCAACCGTTTGATATTTTTAATTCATTTTACCTTGTCGACATGTCTTGCTCAATTCTGCAGAAGTAGATTTTACACCTCAAACATAATCTGTCCATAACTCTCTGTTGGTATAGTATATTAGTGATCCGCCAATTGCAGTAGAAACCTAACTGATAATTCTAAATATAGTTCAACTATAGCGTCGCCTAATTACGATCTCAACTGGGATTAAAATGCGTTACGAAACGGACTTCCGATTCTGAAACCGGATTTTCAGCAGTGAACGTTTAAAATAAAATGGCCATATCTAGTGATCCTGAATCCCGATTAACGTGAAACCAATTTTTATTGATAGATAATTAAACATACTGTTTATCTCCTTTTTATTATTTCACTAAATTTTGCCTGTATGATTTATGATAAATTATGCAAGTGGTTGGACACTGACTTTTGACATCTTAATCATGCCTGAATTATCGTATTCTCATCACATTACATATATGTTATTGCATTGGTAACCTAGCGATCATGTGCATTACCCAGTGTTAGGTTTTAGCGTTTGATTATGGCAAGTACGTTAGTGTTTAAGCATGAATGGGCAAGTGAAAGTGACACGTTCTTGTACACAATCAGTGGACCCTATTAATTTATTGCATTGTCAACGTCTGTGGGACGTGTATAAGTGTGACTATAATTGGTATGGGACAATTATGGAAGCACTTGTATGGGGGTCACAGGTAAGACACCAAACACTGTCGATTTATCTTGGGTATCAGTCGGGACATGCTTGATGGAGATCCTGTCTCCAGTTCTCGCGCAAACTTGTCATGGACCGACCGGTATTTGAGTTTATGGTTGGCGTTTGATATAGACCACGGGGTGTGGGGTAGTTTGAGTGTGACTTCAACAGAATCTCGGGAGTCCCATGCCGGCATATATGGAGATATATGGAGATATATAGGGATATCACTGATTATCAGCAAGCGACTCGGGCCCGTGTTCCCTTGTCCTTGGGGCTTACCCTTGGGCGGGGGATACTCACCAGTGGTTGACTCTCACACTTGGACCGACGATAAGCTTAGTGACCTATACAGTGAGACTTAGAGACTGATAGGGATAGTGACATTGACATGCATTGCTTACTGATTCAACACACCTGAAATACTATCTACTTCTTTACAGTTACCTGCTCTATTAGACACCCACATTGGTTACTTCATGTTCATGTCTTTACTCCTTTGATTTACTATTACATATTCATTATTACTGCACGTGTTACCATTTGTACCTACACATATTACTATCGTGTCACTCTGACGACCTGAGTATGCATGCTCAGAGTGAGAAGTGGATCTAGCTTGGACCAGGACCTGATGCACCTCGAGGATATCGCGGACATCTTGATCAGTTACCCAGAGCTATACTCTCTTGATCTCCATCTGGTTAGTTCTTTTGATTTAGTTACTGCATTTCTCATTACCTGTGCATTGTTTACTGATTACCACGTAAAGCTAGAAGCCGAAGTGTGACTACGGAGAGATATTTCCTTGACCGTAGGAGTATGGCTGGCCTTGTCAACCCCTCGTATTCCGTATTTTGGGAAACGAGGCGTGACAGGGGGAAGTCGGGTGGATGGCGTATAGCACCCCCGCAATGTCGTAAGAAATGATATGATGTAATATAGATATACTTAGATGTGTTATTGAGGGATATAAACACTTAGCAAGAAAAGCTTTAGGTGATTAGGGGTTGGTGTTAGCGAGAATTGAAGAAAGGACTTTAGTTGATTTCTTAGTCGCGAAACTCTAGAGTAAAGATTTTCATACACGTCCATGCATATACCCGCATAAATTTACTTCCTTGTGCGTATTGAGGACACACACACGCGCGCACACGCGCACACACACACACATATATTGGTATTCATATGCTTGGATGATGAGGATGTTATATGATACTTGTGAATGAGTCGATAGGATCGGGCATGATGCCGTGATATATTTAATTTGTGACCGAGATATATCATGATGTTATAGCGGATCGTTGGACGACGATACCTTGTGGATGATGATATATATGATAGTTGACATACGATCAAGATATGAGATGAGATATGTTATGATATTTATAATGGATCGCTTGGGCGATGTATACTTCTATATGATGATATGTGTTGATGACATCGGATTGTATGAGGCTTTACATCAGTAGCCAGATCATGATATTGTTGATGATATTAGTAGTGTACCAGACTTAGATCAGTACCCCTGCTCACGATATGTGATGATGTGGATAGCAGATGAATAATGAGATAAATGTGATTTTGACCCGTACCCAGATTTGGGATGCCGTACGATAGATTTATCGTACGAGATATAGTTATGAGGATAGATCCGCACTCTTGACTCGAGAATGTCATATTATTTATTGTATCGTACGTGATACTATTGAGGCGAGATCACCGACTATTAGATATATATATATCGACTCAGACTTAGGTGGATTCCCTTACCCTTTTGACTGGGCTTGAGTCATACTCATTTTCAAAAGTGGAGAATCGTGAGTATTTTAAATACCAAACTATATGACTCGTATATCGGGTAGGTATATTTTTCAGTGTTGCTCTTACTACATCACTTTCTGTATATTCATGATATTTATCATATTGCATGCTTGTATATATGTTATCTGTAATTATCATGAAACCCTGCTGTCAGGACACCAGCACCATTACCGATGATGCGTATGTTCTACGTACACCCACTTGCCGGTTCACACACATCATCATCGGTAGTTGCCATGTTACGTACACTTTAGAAAATACTATTCATTGACATAGCTTGCTAGTTGATAGTTGCAATATGTTATAGCTTCCATATGGTAGTTTAACTATTGCATTTATTGCATGATATCATATGCATTCATATATTCATTGGTCATGCAGTATTATGGAGATTTATGCCGGTATTCACTGTTTATTGATATTATGATTTTTATGATTTCGGATCTTTCTTGAGATTTCTCGATTGGAAACCGCATGTGAAAGTTTTATAAACTGATGATTTATTTTAAAGAGATAGATGCGATTTTCATTGATATGATGAGTAGTGTCCATCATGATGTTTTATCGGTTCTGAGATGGTTTTCGAGACCCGATTCGAGGAGTTGGATAAACCGTCTGCAGGTACATGGTGGACCCGGTATGGTACCCCGGGACAAGAAGCTCGAGTTGTAGACGATGAGCCCAGTAGGGGATGACTGCCTACTGGTGATTGTTTGGCACGGCGGATATCCGGAGGATACCGTTCGTGGTCGAGTGATTGATGATATGGTCCGATCCAGACTGACGGAGCCCGAGATATTGAGATTTGAGATGCTGAAATATTGAGATTAGATGATACAGGCCAGTCCGGATAGCCGGAGCTTTAGATATTGAGATATTGAGATTTATGTTTTGTGTCGATACTTGACACTGATTTCTCTGTTGAATTCATTGATGATACTCGATTTATATACATACAGAAATCTCATTAAATAAAGAAAACAGTTGCCTCATTCATGATGTATTCTGTTTCCATTAGTAATGCATTCATATATCTTATATCTGATATGTTGCTATCAGAGGCACTGACACGAGCATGTAGTATTACACGTATACATAGATGGACGAGGAAATTACTTGATATGTCCTAAGATAGCATCATACATGTGATTTCTACTTGTAGATGTTTTCTCTCACGAGTTGGCAACTCACCCCCGTTGTGCCACAGTTTCTTGCAGGTTTTTCCGTACAGGTTTCGTTGCGGTTTTGCTGGCACATTGTTCCTTCCGGGTGATTGCTTTGGTAGGTGGGTTCTTTTGCAACATGACCACCTTTGTATATTTGTTATTTCAGTTGTATCTAGTAAAACTCCATCAACCAGACTTGTATATTTTGATAGAGATAGATGACCAGTGTATATTATTTTGACCTTAGAGTCACGCGTTGTATTATTATGATTTTCCTTTGGTTTTCTTGATGATGTTGGATTTTTATCCTGAGTTTGATTCTCGCCCTTCAGCGTTGTATTTTATATTGCATTGCTTGGTTTTGTCCGCCGTTTGGCGAAGAGCTAGCTCCCGCTCGGGGATGCCTTTATTCATTATACATACTTTATCAGGTTTTGTACCCGTTTGGGGTCAAAATTTACAAAGGAAACGCGGCCGAAATTTTCAAAAAAGACTTGACTTTTTAAAAATGCATACTTCGGCTTATGTTGTTAAACTTCTTACTTTAAAATTGGTTTTTCCTTCACTCTACTGCTTTACTTGGTTTTGATTTCTATGGTTTTGGCTTACTTAGATTACGTACGCCTCGAGACGTTTCGTAATTTAAGTGCCGGTCATGTTCCGTACTTTTCGGGTCGTGACTGGACCTAATGTCTCGTATGGCTATCACTCACGATTCACAACATATATAAATTTATCTATATACCTATGTCCCAGGTCACATCCATAACAATCTCATATCAGGGGACCGGTAAGATATCAATCATCTCAATCGACTTGCACCCGTATACCAACATATCATCATATCACATGTCAAATCGTATTCACTTTTCATCATAATTATATCTCATATAAAGTCAAGTTTACATAAACATTCTACCTTTACTAAGCATAAGTATCTAATCTAACATACACACCCGAACCATACAATCAGTTTCTAAAAGGTGCGAATCGTAGTTTTGAAAGTAGGGTTACGGTGTTTTTAAGAAAAGATATCATTTGAAAATCCGTAACGCCTCTCAAGATATCTGTCTAAAAGATGCATACGATTCCTCGGTTTGAAAATATGTATGGTTCGGATGACACATTACATCGACTATCTAGTCCTATAGTGCCCTAAACGGCAATATCATCAATTATCATCCTCAAATCCCGTCATCACATATTAGCCGTATCATATCGCTACTAACTATCCTTTAGTTCCTAATATAGTTTCTCTAACTATATTTTAACTCTATCTATAGTTTTCTATTAAAGGTTTCATTAACCATATACTAAGAATCGGTTTCTATCAAAAACTTGCTGGGGTGCTATACGCCATCCACCCGACTTCCCCCATGGATATAGATCCACTCACCTGATCATTGCCTGCCGAAGTCAATGACATCACGCATATCCTCATCATCTTAAAGTCCACGTGGGGGTACCTATAATTTCCAATGTGTCATATAGTATCAAGAATCGAACATGAAAACCAAAGCTGCATGCGAATCGCTTATAGGTTAGAAGCTATAGCCTACGCCTGCAAAACCACTAAACTACCCCCGTCGCTGATGTAAAAACATCAGATGACGGAACACAATATCAAATACCTAATCTCAAATTAAAACGAAGTCGCAAAACTATGCAGCAACTCAAGAAAATGGTTCCAGATTTTACCCTAGGTGAAATTAGCTAATTTTGCACACATGGGGGCTCTAATTTACTGAAGATAGAGCCATAGACCAAACACGGATCAATTTGGTTGTACCTAGGCCGTAAATTGCGGCCCAAATCATTAAATTTGCGGCCAAGATGAATGGGTTGGGGCTCAGGTTTCAGAGAGTGATTTATGGTTACCTGCACGTCTCATGGTTAAGAGAACTTTGTTTATAAAGGCCTCGGGTGATACGAGATTCCATAATACTATCACAAACTGTCAAATTTCGATGTCGGGAAAAATTCTAAATTCATGTTTAGTTTTCAAATCCGGGTATTGGTCAGTAAAGTCGACACTAAGGCCTGTAGGCAGCCACTACCCAACACCAATTCCAAACAAGCCCTAATTCCTCTCTTGAAATTTCCAACATCACAAATCCATCACTAAACGAAATCTAAACTAAACTAAAATGCTAGGAATACATAACCAAACTAAATGGAAGGGATTATACCTCATTAGTGCAACCAAGCAAAACCCTAGAAGTCCCATGTTTCCAAAATCCAACTTTAATGGGTCCAAAGTGTAGAGGGTGGAGAATTGATCATTTTTAATGAAAAGGGTTTAAGGTTTTGATGAAGGTTTAGAGATGGATCTAGGGGGTGAAGGTGGAGGGAGAAAGGGAAGAAGAAGGAGATGAAGAAATAAAATGGGATGAGGATATGGCAGCCGCCTCTCTCTCCTATCTTATTCTAACTCTCTCTCACAATTAATTACCCTTTTACCCTTTTCATTTTCTTTTTCTTTTATTTAAAACCCAAATCACATAATACCCAAAAATAACACAAGAATATAACATGTAATCAAAATTTAACATGACATGGTGCACTAGCTAAGGAAAACTGTAGAAACACGGATTTGGCTTAATCGCGATTAGCAGTGCACTAATCGGGTTTTTATCCAAATTGCATATAATAAATTTTAAAAATGCCAAATACTTTAAATATATTATTAAATGAATAAATTATTTTAATTTCCATTTATTTAACAATTATCGGTATATATTTATACCCTTTTTCGAAACCCAATTTCATAAATCGGGCAGTTTTCGGGAAATATATTATTTTAATATTAAATTCCAAAAATAATATTTTATATTTTCTGAAATGTTACAATCTTCCCCCTTTAAATAAATTCAGTCCCCGAATTTAAATTTAAACCTCTAAAATCTAAAACATTTTAATAATCAGCTCAAATCAACGGGGCTCCGAAATCATGGAAAACGCAGAAATAACACAGCGCGTCGCGTGCGCCTGAAAACGAATACGAAACTCGAAATCGAACTCCGTCATGCGTCACGCAAATCATCTGATTTGCACGCATATTCTCAGAGTTACAATAGAGATACAGATCTCGAAATCCACTACTGAAATCAAATATACATTAGTCAAATACTATAACATGTATATAGTACGCATACTTGAAAAAAATCTCCAAAAACTAAATAAAATACATGCAAAATCTGTCTGAATCACCGTGTGATGCGTAACTCATTTCTCTAGTGACGGACGCTCATTTGTAAAATAGTAATATATGTCTATATATGTTTTGATAAATATACGTTCCGTCGTTTCAAAATATCCCAAAAGGTTTTCCTTTAAAAATGTTTGCGTCACTCACGGATACGTAGGAAATAGCGAGACTATAGCTCCTTTGATAACCTCTTGGTAAGATTTTAATGCATGCAAAGTACTCAGGTACTGTTCTCAGATCAGTCCTGTTCGGCTACTATATAATATATAGTACCTATCATGAAAACAAAGTGCTCAAAAAGCAAAATCAGCCTCAAAAGGCGTACCCAACAATCACGTGTGTCTGGTGTGCATGGAAATCAAATCCAAATACAGGTGTCACAATATGCACAAAAGCCAAAACTAAGTGCAACGGGTGTGCACAAAAGCATCCGTCCAGTGCAACGGGTGTGCACGACAACAACATCTGGTGTATCTATTGTGCACGAAAACAACATCTGGTGCATCAAATGCACGAAATACAATCAATAACTTAATGCATAAAAGGCAACACCGATTGCACCAAGGTGTATAAATCAAAAACGTGTGCAACTATGTGTACAATATCCGTATCAATGCACTGCAAGCACATGTGAGCTATACCGAGTGCAAAAATTACATCATTCGTATGAAATCCACGAAATCATAAACACATGCTATGAAGGTACAAAATCGACATCAAATGCAATGGATATGCACAAATCGTAAATCAACACAACGGTGTATAAAATATATATCAAGTGCGATAACTATGCGTAAAATGTAAATACCCAGCAGGTGCAGCCATGGTGCACGAAAACGATATCATGAAACTCAATCATCAAAACTCAAATCCAAGCGATATAAGCGTGATACTCAGATCACAAACGCAAATTGCAATAAATGACATCGAGGTACACCTCCTACAATGTCGAAAAATGTCGGTGTGCCCAAAACTGGCAGAGCAAGAACATCCACTTGCTTCCTGCTCATGGTCTGGCATCCCCAGTCTCTAGGTCCTTATCTTCTCTATGGATTTACCAATCTCGCAATCCATCGGATCGTCGGCCCGGTCAGGTGTGCTAACGGGAACGATTCCGCTATAGCACTTCTCTGGTCATCTTTCGGCCAATCATCACAACCACCCGTAAAGCAACACGTTACTGGCGCCGGCCTCTGGCCCTCTGAATACACCCCACACATCTGATCCTGGGTGCAAATCTTATTGCAGTAGTGTCCTGGAAGGAACCTGCTCAAGGTCTCTTCCGATCTCGCCTATGCCGAACTGTACGGAGCCTGGTACACTTGCATAATCTTTTCTCATTCTCTGGGCATCTGCGTCCTCAGCACAGCATTTTCTTAAGAACTGGTCGCATCCTAATGCCTCTGTAAGAATATTAGATCTTTAATCTCAACGGGGAGTAAAAACAGCTCGTTAACATCTCGCACGAACCTCCTGTCCCACTCGTCTGTATCGTCGTCCACTTCGACTTCACGTCGTGCTATCTGCGTACTGCAATGGTCCTCGGCTACAGTCAATCGGAAGTCTCTCACATGGACTCGAAATCATGAGCTCGGTATCTTCATCACTCTGTAGAAGATCTCTAGCCGAACACCTCCTCAGGAACTCGTCCCAACCATCGGAGAAATACTCAATACTCTCCCGTCCTCGATCAATTCCCAACGCATCTGGGTGAGGTCTTCTATCCGAAGCTAGTCAGCTTACTAGTCTCCTATCACATGATATCCGTACGACGTCAAAATTTTCGATCGAGTCATCAAGGTCCCAAAATTTCCCGAAAGCTCAACACCTGAGCACAATCTAAAATATCTGGTACATACCACAGTACCTCGGGACTAGCCGTGGAAGGGCAAACCCAAGCCTTACTGATGGCACCGCTAAACTGCCGCAAACCCTAAGGTTCAAAAGCGGTTCTATAGTCATCATGTCGAGTTAGGGTTTCATTCTTCTAGAGGGTCCACAGAATCACTTGCATGTTCCTCCGAACACTTTAAACTTTGGAAAAATGGGATTCTGACAGTCGTTCGAACTTTTTAGCTTCGCCTATACAACATGTGAAGACTCTTCACCCGCATGCTAAACAATGCCTCATCCTCCAGGAAAGACGATACATCAACGGTCATCTCTGGATCGGTCAGCTTTAGATCTGAGTAAGACTCTCCACACTAAAATTCTTCAACTCAATTGGGCCTGCGTCGGCGCATCAATCTGACGAATCACCTTCGTCTCTCAACTTGGGATAGACTAGCTATCATCTATCACATCTCTGCCAGGAAGCTCCAGCGATCTCAGCTCATAAAATCTGGAGGCGACATCCCATCAATCTCAGCAACAGCTGGGTCATCTGTCCAAACGGTAGATGACATCACAATCTTTGAGGTAGGCTGTACATCAACAGTCCTCTCGCAACTGGCTGCTCTAATAATGGCCTGATCATCCGGTGCAAAACCAAGAACTCTCCTCATTCGAGAGGTCACAACACAAACGCTAACTCGAGACGTTCTCGTGTCACCAGAAAACACGATGCTCAGTCCTCGTCCATAACGAGCTCGCCCTGACCACATCACTAGCAGCAGCTCAATCTGCGCTCAAACCATGGTAACAGGAACCTCAATCGAGTATCGAAGAAAATAGATCAACGGCATGGAAGGAAACGACAGATTCAGAATGGATACATGATCATAAGAAGGAACAACATCAATGAGAGTATGATCATGGAAACAAATAGAATCGAGGATCTCAAATGGATATATAATCATGGTGCAGGGTTCCTAGGCACACTAGTGAGGTCTCCCAAGCCATCAACCATGGCAATTTCAAAAATTATAGTGCCTACAAACCCTAAAGTACGGATCGTTTGCTAGATATCTAGGCGAACAAGCTAACTAGTTAACACTTAACTAAAAGATACGGAAATACAACCTTTGTAGATCCGGTGCTCCACCTCCATGGCTCCGCAACGAGGTCCTCTCCGCTGTCCAAATCAAATCCGGGCTCTAGGATCGGCTTCGTCGGAGAATGGGCAAGCTAGGTCGTCGATGTCCATGCCGAAGATGATCTACGTCGAAGCATCGCAAGATCAAGCTCCACCTTCAACAAGTCATGAAACTTGTGAAGGAAACACACTCTACTACTTGGCAAGAGGTAGAGGATGAAGAAATAGGAAGTGGGTAGACTTTAGAATTGGATTTCTCACTCATATGCATCAATCACCATTGATGGACTTCAAGCTTCTTCACTTGAAGCATGAAGAAGAAGAAGAAAAACATTATGATAAGTTAATAGAAAAAGAAAAGAAAATGAATTCTTATCATAATTCTAACCATGGTCAAGTGTAGAGAATGAATCATGGTTAGTGTGAATGGTTAGGGTTAAGGATGAGATAAGTATGGTTGACTTTATCAAAGCTTCATGAAGCTTCAACTAAACTCCAAATCTAGCAACCATTCTTTTCTCTTTTCTTTTTATTTTCCAAAGTGAATAAACAAATAAATAAATGAATAAATAAGTAATGGAAAATAAAACCCTAACCATTCTTTTAACCATGGTTTATTCTTTGCACTTAACCAAGTAAACTTGTATCATCAAACATGATACAATCAAGTGCACAAAATCATATCGCATATGTAATGTGCACACCCGAGCGAGAAAATCCATCTTAAGTAAACCGATACTAGTTGATGCAAATCAATATATCAAATATATAAATATGCATTAAATCATTAAATCAACACTTGATTCAATGATCCGGTCATGCGCACATAACCGACTGGTATCTAATATATCGGCTTATCGAATCAATGCTTGAATCGATAACTAGGTTATATCGCATACAACCATTCGATATATTTATCGCGAGAATAGAATACGGTATCACATACACGCATTATTCTCGGTCCCGCACATATCTCATATGCGCTCCTATTTCGTTTCGCTTGAGCCAGGAAACCTCTGTGTAGGACTCTAAAGACTCGTCAATACGCCGGCAGCAGGTGATGATCATATCAAGCACCCACAAGCCGCAAGCGGTCTGCTAAACGTAACGGCCACCCGGGTATTGAGCGATCTGAAGATCGACGAGCAAGCTCGCTCACACTCCAGTGAATCCGACCAGTAACACTACCGTACAGTCCGGTCTGATCGTCTGATATGTCGCATATCTCGCCTAGGGGTGGTAAACGTCAGACCCCAGTAGCTCAATAAGTCGTGTCGATATGAGGTCTATAACTGTTCGAGAAACTACTGGTAACACTTACCAGTAAATCTCAGCAACCCTGGCCAGGGATTTCCTGTTATAGCCAATCGAACACAGCGCAACATCAACCCCCTATACCGGGAGAGACGAATCCCCTCCTATCGCTCATTGCCTCCATGTGACTCGGGACTGTACCCAAAAACCACCGTTTTGCACGCCCTCTTGGACGTGGTAAGATGGAAATCAAAGCACAGTGGGAACCACACAAGACTCTATGACGATCTCGGGTCAACAGACTACTCTGTACCAGTGTCACCAGAGAACTGCCATCTGACGTGAGGTATAATACCATCTGGGAGTTCTCGGCGAGTCCGTCCAGTGTACCCAGTCTCTACTGAGCACCCGTATATCATCTCCGATGTCAAACACCAATGGATATGGGATCATCCATCGCCCATCTGTATGGGTCGAGAAGGTATACGCTAGTCTACTCTGGTGTATCGATGCCCCGTCTCGATACACCCTCGACTAGGGACTTTGAAGGATGTACTTATAGACTACCATGTCCCCACTAGTATGATCCGCATCACAGTCCAGGTAGTCAAGTACAGATCCTAAGGGCTTTACCAACATGTAACAGAGAGACAATCAGCATACACGTTAAGGTAAAGTTCAACCAGATAGCATACTATCATGTCGAGCAAGAAAGTCCTCCCTATATATGTCCCAGCATCCACTACAATATACATCCTATGTATAGTAATGGCCTCTAGGGCATACATATAACTAACAATCTCCCACTTGCACTAGGGCCATCTGTAGCAGTGGTTGCAGTATCTCATACTCAACCATCCCATAAAAGTCTCTCTCTGGGAACAGGCCTTTGTGAGTGGATCCGCTGTGTTGTCCTCTGAGTCTACTCTCCTTGCCTCGATCTTCCTGGAGATCAACCATCTCCATGATCAAGTGATACTGCCTTAGAATATGTCTGGATCACTGATGGGACCGGCGTTCCTTGGCATAAGCCACAACTCCATTGTCACACAATGGGAGGAACATAGTTCATCTCATGAACCTATATACATCCAAACAGCCTCTTTGGTAGCATCTTAAGTAGCGATGTATCCAGCCTTTATCGTCTAGTCTGTCACGGTATCTAGCTTGGAACTCTTCCAACATACCGTCCCTTTACTGAGGGTTAAGACAATGCCTGCGACTGACACTCAGTCGTCTTTATCACCCTGGAACACTTCCAGTGATTCTCCCTAGGATCGTTTGATACCGTCTCACTACTTCTAGTGAGTATCCTAACATCCATTTAGATCTATCTCATAGATCCAAAATCCAGGATTTAGTAGGTATCACTTTGATCCTTTATGGAGAATCATTGTGATAAGCGGAGATTGATCGAGCGTAGCATAGGAAACTCCTTCCCTATCAAGAGTATGTCATCCACGTACTCTACGAGGATCGTCACCATACTCCCTACTACCTTTTTGTATATACAAGGTTCATCTACCATTTTGATGATGTCAACTTCTTTGACTAATTCATCAAAACAGATGTTCCATCTCCGCGATGCCTGCTTTATCCTATAAAGCATCTTGCACACGTTTCCGCTGCTCCCACTGTCTACGAAGCCCTCTGGCTGTGTACTTATAGACGTACTCTTCTAAATCATCATTTAGAAAAGCAGTCAAGACACCCAACCACCAGATATCGTAGTCATGGTATGTAGCCGTGACAAGTAGGATCTGGATGGACTTAAGCATAGCTACTGGAAAAGATTTCATCATTATCCACGCCTGGTCGATGACGAAAACCTTTAACAATTCTAGCTTTGAAAGTCTCAACTTTTCCATGTACACCAAGTAATCTTCTCAAGATATACTTGCTCCTGATGGGAATTTAACCCTTCAGATATAGCAACCAAAGTCCATACTTTGTTGGTGTATAAGGATTCCATCTCAGATCGATAAACATCCAGCCATTCTTACAGAGTCTTACTCTCGATGGCCAGCTCGAAGCTAGTTGGGTCATCATCTCATGATGCAATCCTCGCTCCCACTGTCATAGAGAAACCGAAGTATCTCTCAGGTGGGTGAGGAACCCTACTAGATCGGCGGAGAGGCTGAGGTTCGTTGGAATCTACTGAATCCTTTGGTTCTATCAAATCATCTGCTGTAGTTTGTATAGCTGGAACCTTTCCAGTTCTACATTACAGTCCTTGCCTCGAGCTTGTCCGGATTTTGCTTTCAGACATAGGCCGGACAACTCCAAATCTTAACTAACTTAAGACATGGGTTCTTCCCATTCCATATCACATATGAAGCGGTAGGCAACTGATTTGATTGGAACCCTATTCAATAGGTATGCAGCTTCTCAAGCGCATATTTCCCAAAAGGAAATAGGTAACTCAGCAGTACTCATCATAGAGCACACCATATCATATAGGGTGTGATTGCTCCGCCCTGATATACCATTGTGCTGTGGTGTATACGGAGGAGTAATGCCGAGAGAGAATCTCATTCTCCTTTAGAATAATCCAGGAATTCCGTGCTCAAGTATTCTCCTCCTTGATCACATCAAAGGACATAATACTTATACCCGTTTAGGTTCTCTACTTCCAACTTATATTCTGTGAATATCTCAAAAGGTTCGGACTCATGTTTCAACAGGAACATATGACTGAATCTTGAGAGATTATCAGAGAATATAATGAAGTATAAAGAACCGGTCTTGGCATGTGTAGACAGGGGACCTACATACATCAACATGTATCATCCCAAGAGTTTATTAACTCTTTCTCTGTTTCCAATAAACAGAGCTGTGGTCATCTTTTCTTTGTGACATGACTGGCGAGTTTCACAAGATGTAAATTCAAACTGATTTAAATATGCATCTTTATGTAAATCTAGCCAGTCGGGTCACATTGATCTGACCTAGTCTACAATGCCTCAAGAAGAATTCGTTCATTTCTGAACTCTTCCTCTTGTGTGTGTTCCATATACCAAGAACTGTAGTTAGATTTAGAACATCAATGCTTTTAGATAACGTGCCTGAACCGATCAACTTTTGATATAGGAAATGTTCAAAACATTATTCAGCAATACAAAATTATATCCTTTCTTTACTTATAAAGAGATAGATATGATTTTGTATATCAGGTTCGATATCTAACAACATTCGTTCATAATCAATGTATCGGTAATACAGGGTGACAGTGACCGACAGACTTGGCTGCAACTCTTGCCCCGTTTTCTGCCTCATGAAACTTATCACCCGTTCTCAGTTCTCTACCTATCTGTAGCCCTATGTAACAGATTACATATCTGGGATCCTGATCTGGTATCACATACCCAGGACGTAAAGGATACTGAGAAACAGTTCTGTATAATGAACACACCCGAAGATGATGCATCAGTATGCACTCTCTTCGTTTGGGCGGCACGGGAATTCTGGTAATCCCCAATTTCCTGCTCTGTCTTATAACACTTATAAGTTGGAGCGGGACCAACGTTCCCCAGCTCAGTATAACAAGCGGGTTCGGTCAATAATCCGTATTATTATCTTGATTAAGGCGTGATATGGTCGCTACCTGGAGAGAGAGAGAAGAAAACACTCAGCGTGCGCTCTGTCAAGAATAGATTGGTTATTATTTTATCTAATCAGGATGGCTCCCACTGCTTTTTATCAAATCTTCCTTCAAACCCTAAAAGGAAAGACTAGCCGGGATTAATTACACACTACAAGTTCGCCAATCTTTCAGCCAGGCCAGTGTCGGTACTTTGAGGGAGGTCCCCCGTGCTTTCGCACGAACCTAATTAATGTAAACCTCGTTTTCCCAGAGGCGTAACCTCGTTGACACCTTTCTAGACACCTACTTGATCGGCTAGTTGTAATGTATAAAACTCTCCCAGGAGTAACACTTACTCGCAGCGGGTATCGGGATCCAACTATCTCATAGAAGGTATGCAATCTCATTGCAAATTTCAACACTTGAAATTCCCGATAATATTTTGCCCCAAGCGATCTATGACCTTGACTGAGTCAACAAATCATAGACCACAAGTAAAGTTCAACCCGTCATTTCTCGATTGAATTAAACCCACCCGCACGACCCTTGACTGAGTCAACAAGGCCGCACGACTACCCTAATCCAATCGCATCATATGCTTTGCAGATAAACAATAATCAGCTACCGCACACTACGCCTTGACTGAGTCAACAAACGCAGCACGAATACTAACTATTACCTATCTGAAATGACGGAGGGCTACGACAGGTTTTTAAGAAAACCTTTTGCGTAATGAACTTTATATCGTTGTAGGATCGAATGAATTTTAAAATGGAGTGCTTTTGAGGCTTTTCTAGTTTTGCTAAAGGAGTCACTCCCGGTGAAGGGATCGTCGGTCCTTTCCTCGTCGAATGAGGTGCGGGATATATCACATATATCACTGTGCAAAGCAAAAACACTTAAAAGCAATCAAAAGACAAACCGAATGTGTAGCATCTGCCAGTTATTGCTAAAGGAGTCACTCCCGGTGAAGGGATCTCGGTCCTTTCCTCATCGAATAAGGTGCAGGATATATCACATATACCGCTATGCAAAGCAAGAACTGTAGCTACCTGTTTTATTTTGAAATTCGATTCTACAACATCTTAGGTTTCTTTTATTTCATTAATCACATTAATGAAGTCCCATCCTATAAGTACCTAAACATCACAGATAGATATGACGTACACTTATGCCATCCGCATTCGCCTCGATGTCCCCTCGTGCATCGTTAGGTTAGGTAACTAACGACAGAGCAGGGCAGGGCTAGCGCGGGTGTAAAACATAAGTAACGCCTATATAATATATCATATATACTGTATACTATATCCATCACAGAAACATCACATGATCTCATCACAGATATCGCAGCAGAAGAATCATATGAAATATTGGATATACTAGGACGTCCGTGTTTTCAATACGAGCCAGTATAAAACACGGATTCCACGGTCGTGATGAATAGCCAAACCCACACCCCTAGACCCCTACGAGAGCGGCAAGCAACCCTACCAATTCTGGAGTTAGGAGACCCGGACTCGACTCCTCGAGTTGGTCTCCCACTGGACTCCAGAACCCGGTTACTTGTGCCCTCCTCCTTGGGTCTATCCTAGTGCGGAAAAGTAAATAATATACAAGAGGTGACAACTCCCGCAACCTGGAAGCGCCCCAAATAAAAGAATATTACATACAAGTTTTTACATGAATGAAAATGAAAAACACTCATCTCACATAAAAACCCCCGGCTATTCAAACACGACGATCCAATATAACATATCCAGCAACACATAACATCACATGTCATCAACGTAAGTAAATATGTCCATCCCAATTGTCGTTGACATATAGCAACGAAACCGGCGATATCACATATTACACTTACGGTCACAGAAAAGAAAGTGTAAAACTACAACAGTTGGAATCCGCAACCATCTCAGACATCGCATGCCTGACCAAATGAATTCCTTAGACATCGCATGCCTAACAATTATAAACCCCGCATTTTAGTCTCAAAATCGAAAACACTTTTCAATATCAAGTCGGGCAATTCAACAAGATTCCCGACAGCCTGATCGAATGCTCGTCGCAAACTTAAGTAGGCGGCCGCACCCCCGATACCGGCGACGAAGTGCACCAAGGCGGAACACCGCTACCGCGAGCACCCGGAGGGATGCTTTCGGCGACGGGGTTCTCCTACAGTCACTTGGTCGGGGCTATGGAGTGAAGCTGTCTATTAAGTTTATCCGGCGAGTATCCGCGTACGCTACGTGATTGCGACGAACTTTTGATCACATCAAAATTCCGTGGCAACCGATCAAGTGAGACTAAACTGCTACGTTTATAACATTCATTTAGTTATCTCATAACTTATTGTGAATTCCAATTATTGTATCCCATTCCAGATAAACAGAAAATGTTAAACTTTTCGATCGAACAATCGAACACCCAAGTTTTCCCGAAACAGATCAACACATGAAACAAGTCTAACAACATTCCGTTCGTGCCTCAGTACCAACGATCCAGCCGTAGAAGGGTCAAGCCAACGCCTCACATGTGGCACGCCGTACTGCCCCAAACTCGAAGGTTCAAAGGGCAGTTCAAGACGGTCACATAATCGAGTTAAGGTTTGTGTCTTCTAGAGGGACCATCGCGTTACTTGCACTACTTAGAACGTCGTCAAACTACGGAAAAATCCAACACTTGGAAATTTCCCGACAGGGGAAAATTTGGGTATTTATATCCGGTCGAACTTTTTAACATATCCTAAAATTTATCCGGAAAGCCACACAGACAAAATTTGATACCCCGATCGAAACACCGAATCCCCAAATCAACTCAGAAAAATTCAACTCTGGAAAAAATATTAAAAATACCCAGGAATACCAAAACTGGAAACTAGGAGTTACTGTGCAAACTTCGTCTCACAAAACGACAAAACCGCCGCGCTTGCGCCGCACAAGCCAGGCTCCTGCCGCGGAAGCGCGGTGCTTTAAGGGAATTAGGGTTACGAATTTTACAGTTACTCTTAGATATTCCTGCATGTGTTTCTGGATATTTTAAATACTGAAAAATCCCTGTTTTTAAAAATTGTACAGAGAGCAACTTTGAATCGGGGTTTCGGGTTCGTTCGGACTTCAATTTCCGTCTGGACTTCGCCTAAGGCTCTAGCTAGGCTCTGATACCACTGCAGGGTTCCTAGGCACACTAGTGAGGTCTCCCAAGCCATCAACCATGGCAATTTCAAAAATTATTGTGCCTACAAACCCTAAAGTACGGATCGTTTGCTAGATATCTAGGCGAACAAGCTAACTAGTTAACACTTAACTAAAAGATACGGAAATACAACCTTTGTAGATCCGGTGCTCCACCTCCACGGCTCCGCAACGAGGTCCTCTCCGCTGTCCAAATCAAATCCGGGCTCTAGGATCGGCTTCGTCGGAGAATGGGCAAGCTAGGTCGTCGATGTCCATGCCGAAGATGATCTACGTCGAAGCATCGCAAGATCAAGCTCCACCTTCAACAAGTCATGAAACTTGTGAAGGAAACACACTCTACTACTTGGCAAGAGGTAGAGGATGAAGAAATAGGAAGTGGGTAGACTTTAGAATTGGATTTCTCACTCATATGCATCAATCACCATTGATGGACTTCAAGCTTCTTCACTTGAAGCATGAAGAAGAAGAAGAAAAACATTATGATAAGTTAATAGAAAAAGAAAAGAAAATGAATTCTTATCATAATTCTAACCATGGTCAAGTGTAGAGAATGAATCATGGTTAGTGTGAATGGTTAGGGTTAAGGATGAGATAAGTATGGTTGACTTTATCAAAGCTTCATGAAGCTTCAACTAAACTCCAAATCTAGCAACCATTCTTTTCTCTTTTCTTTTTATTTTCCAAAGTGAATAAACAAATAAATAAATGAATAAATAAGTAATGGAAAATAAAACCCTAACCATTCTTTTAACCATGGTTTATTCTTTGCACTTAACCAAGTAAACTTGTATCATCAAACATGATACAATCAAGTGCACAAAATCATATCGCATATGTAATGTGCACACCCGAGCGAGAAAATCCATCTTAAGTAAACCGATACTAGTTGATGCAAAGCAATATATCAAATATATAAATATGCATTAAATCATTAAATCAACACTTGATTCAATGATCCGGTCATGCGCACATAACCGACTGGTATCTAATATATCGGCTTATCGAATCAACGCTTGAATCGATAACTAGGTTATATCGCATACAACCATTCGATATATTTATCGCGAGAATAGAATACGGTATCACATACACGCATTATTCTCGGTCCCGCACATATCTCATATGCGCTCCTATTTCGTTTCGCTTGAGCCAGGAAACCTCTGTGTAGGACTCTAAAGACTCGTCAATACGCCGGCAGCAGGTGATGATCATATCAAGCACCCACAAGCCGCAAGCGGTCTGCTAAACGTAACGGCCACCCGGGTATTGAGCGATCTGAAGATCGACGAGCAAGCCCGCTCACACTCCAGTGAATCCGACCAGTAACACTACCGTACAGTCCGGTCTGATCGTCTGATATGTCGCATATCTCGCCTAGGGGTGGTAAACGTCAGACCCCAGTAGCTCAATAAGTCGTGTCGATATGAGGTCTATAACTGTTCGAGAAACTACTGGTAACACTTACCAGTAAATCTCAGCAACCCTGGCCAGGGATTTCCTGTTATAGCCAATCGAACACAGCGCAACATCAACCCCCTATACCGGGAGAGACGAATCCCCTCCTATCGCTCATTGCCTCCATGTGACTCGGGACTGTACCTAAAAACCACCGTTTTGCAAGCCCTCTTGGACTTGGTAAGATGGAAATCAAAGCACAGTGGGAACCACACAAGACTCTATGACGATCTCGGGTCAACAGACTACTCTGTACCAGTGTCACCAGAGAACTGCCATCTGACGTGAGGTATAATACCATCTGGGAGTTCTCGGCGAGTCCGTCCAGTGTACCCAGTCTCTACTGAGCACCCGTATATCATCTCCGATGTCAAACACCAATGGATATGGGATCATCCATCGCCCATCTGTATGGGTCGAGAAGGTATACGCTAGTCTACTCTGGTGTATCGATGCCCCGTCTCGATACACCCTCGACTAGGGACTTTGAAGGATGTACTTATAGACTACCATGTCCCCACTAGTATGATCCGCATCACAGTCCAGGTAGTCAAGTACAGATCCTAAGGGCTTTACCAACATGTAACAGAGAGACAATCAGCATACACGTTAAGGTAAAGTTCAACCAGATAGCATACTATCATGTCGAGCAAGAAAGTCCTCCCTATATATGTCCCAGCATCCACTACAATATACATCCTATGTATAGTAATGGCCTCTAGGGCATACATATAACTAACACATGGGTACGAAGAGAATCGTAGATCTCAAAATATATACATCCTAAGGTTTCTTAAGTGGAGTATCGTATCGTAAATATGCCGCGGAACATACGTACGGTACATCACTCTACTCAAGCTACCTACTCCATCAATCAGGATCAGCCTATGAAACGAAAGTTCGGGTCTAATACCCCTCGTTCGAACCTAAGTTCCGTAAGGTCAAGCCTAGGTTCCGAAATACATACCCGTCCTAGACTCCGCATAGTCAAACATAGAATTGAACCAAGGTTAAACCTAGTGCTCTGATACCAACTTTGTCATGACCCGAAATATTAGCTCGTGAGCAGCACTTGAATCACGCAACGTCTAAAGGCATAACGGAATTCAAGTAAACTGAAACCCAGAAATCTAAACCTTTTTAAGAAAATAAAGGAGGTGAAGTTTTGAAATAAATGTATAAAGAAATCAAGTTTTCTTAAATGCATAGAAAAGGAACATGAATGATGCAAGTGAAATTTACTAGTTTGAAAACATGTTTCATCTTTTAAAAATTTGGGCAGCACCTCCTTTGTATATTTTGATCCAAAACCATAATACATAACAAGAATAATGGCATCTCCAAGCGGGAGCTTGCTCTTCGCTAACCGGCGGATCACAACCACGCAAAGTATAAAAACATAAGTATACGATGCCCAATGGTGAAGATCACCACAGAAGAATAATAAATAAGCAAGGCATCAAAACCACATGTAGGGGGAAACCCCTCGCTCTAAATCTCGCAACCACAATCTCACTAAGTCTTATTACTTATACAATTACTAAATTTGATTGATGGAGTTGACTAGATACAATATGAAATATAAATATAAGAGTGGGTACGATATAAATGTCCCACCTACCAAAGCAAAACACCCGAATGCAACTGTGTGCCAGCGATGCCGCTACTGATCCATGCGGGCAACCAGCAAGAACTGTGGCACAACGGGGGTGAGTTGCCAACTCGTGAGTAGAAAAACATCTACAAGTAGAAATCGAATAAATAACGACTCCTAGGTCAACTATATCATAAAGGTAATACTATGATATTTAGGGTGATCGGGTCTGTATATGTGCCAGCAAGGTAGTCAATGCCTATAAGCATGTGGATAACCTCCAACAGTATAATCAATGCATGTATGCTTGTGGATCTCGTCCACCCATATAATCAATGTATGTATGCATGTGGATCTCGTCCATCCATATATTCAATGTATGTATGCATGTGGATCTCATCTACGTGTCAACCACTGAAACAACAACATCATGCATGTAAATATCATAAAAGCATATGCATGAAAATATGAGGATATAAATCAACTTGTGTCCCTCACGACACCTCAAAATCATGGAACCTGAGTGTCCAGCATCGACACTCGAAACAGTAAGAAACCCGTGTCCAGCATCGACACGTAAATCCTTGTATCTATTGGGCTCCGTCAGTCCGGATCGGCCCATATCATCTCTCGACTCCGGTCGATGTCCTCCGGATATCCGCCGAGCCCAAATACTATCACCAATGGGTAGTGCTCCCCTGCCAGGCTTACCGTCAATACGAGTCTTCTTGCCCCAGGGTACCTCACCGGGTCCACCATGTACCCGCAGACGGTGCCTACCGCTCCTCGAATCGGGTTTCACAAGCCACTCTCAGAACCGAGAAAACACATGGTGGACGCACTGAAATATCATATCAAGAGAAACTGGGTTTTTTAAAATAGTACATGCTTTCTTTTAAAATAGCCACGGTTCTCAAATCCAGAAATCTCATGAAAACGGCATATCTCAATGCGTAAAAGCGTAAAGCATGATGTATGCGACATATAACAGAAATGTAAGTATATCCATATATATTGCAACATGGAACAGTGATGTGAACATGTCGAGGGAAAACCGCTCTTTTTAAATGAATCCAGTTTTTAAAATATATCTTACGATTCGCAAATTCTCCAAGTCAAATGCAGCATCGTATAAGGTGCATATGTAACTATAGCAAGTAAACTATGCGAGGAGTCAACGCAGCAATCCTACTGTGTAGTGACATGGCAATTATCGATAAAGAAGTGTGTAAGCCGGCAAATCTGTGTACGTGTAATATACGCATCATCGGTAATGGTGCAGATGTACTAGCACAGGTATAAGTAATGCAATGCGAATAACATGAGTGCAACATAAGGTAAATCATCAACTAAAAGCTATAAGGTATACATATCTAACATGATCGAGTCGGTGAATCTATCAATCGGTATCCAGCCTCACAACATCACGTATGGTATACTCCATCGTACGGCATCCTCTAGTCAAGGGTATGGATCAAACCTCAAGTCAAACTCATCACGTACGGAAAATCATCGTACGGCGGCATTAAGCTATCAGGGATCGTATCAACCTATAAGACGAAGAGGGTACGGACCTAACGTCTCGTACGACTATCACTCACGATTCACAACATATATAAATTTATCTATATACCTATGTCCCGGGTCATATCCATAACAATCTCATAACAGGGGACCGGCAAGGTATCAATCATCTCAATCAACTCGCATCCGTATACCAACATATCATCATATCACATGTCAAATCATATTCTTTTTTCATCATAATTATATCTCACATAAATTCAAGTTTACATAAACATTTTACCATTACTAAGCATGTGTATCTAATCTAACATACACACCCGAACCATATAATCAGTTTCTAAAATGTGCGAATCGTAGTTTTGAAAGTAGGGGTTACGGTGTTTTTAAGAAAAGATATCATTTGAAAATCCGTAACGTCCCTCAAGGTATCTGCTTAAAAGATGCATACGATTCCTCGGTTTGAAAATAGGTATGGTTCGGATGACACATTACGTCGACTATCTAGTCCTATAGTACCCTAAACGGCAATATCATCAATTATCATCCTCAAATCCCGTCACCGCATATTAGCCGTATCATATCACTTCTAACTATCCTTTAGTTCCTAATAAAGTTTCTGTAACTATCTTTTAACTCTATCTATAGTTTTCTATTAATGGTTTCTTTAACCATATACTAGGAATCGGTTTCCATCAAAAACTTGCGGGGGTGCTATACGCCATCCACCTGACTTCCCCTGTGGATATAGATCCATTCACCTGATCTTTTCCTGCCGAAGTCAATGACATCATGCTCATCCTCGTCGTCACGAAGTCCACGTGGGGGTACCTGCAATTTCCAATGCGTCATATAGTATCAAGAATGGAACATGAAAACCAAAGCTGCATGCGAATCGCTTATAGGTTAGAACCTATAGCCTACGCCTGCAAAACCACTAAAATACCCCCGTCGTTGACGTTAAAGCATCAGATGACGGAACACAATATCAAATACCAAATCTCAAATTAAAACGAAGTTGCAAAACTATGCAGCAACTCAAGAAAATGGTCCCATATTTTACCCTAGGTTAAATTAGCCAATTTTGCAAACATGGGGGGTCTAATTTACTGAATATAGAGCCATGGACCAAACTTTTAGTGATATATATGCCCTAGAGGACATTACTGTACATACAATGTATATTGTAGTGGATGCTTGGACATATATATGGAGGACTTTCTTGCTCGACATGATAATATGCAATCTGGTTGCTCTTTATCTTAACTTGTACTCTGATTGTCTCTATGTCACATGTTGATAAAGCCCTTAGGATGAGTACTTGACTACCAGGACTATGATGCAGATCATACTAGTAGGGACAGTGTAGTTGCTAAGTACATCCTTCAAATGTTCCTAGTCGTAGGTGTATCGAGACAGGGCATCGATATACCAGAGTAGACTAGCGTATGCTTCTCGACCCATGTAGATGGGCGATGGATGATCCCATATCCATTGGTGTTTGACATCAAAGATAGTATACAGGTGCTCAGTGGAGACTGGGTACACTGAATGGACTCGCCGAGAATTCTCAGATGGTATTACACCTCACGTCAGATGGCAGTTCTCTGGTGACACTGGTACAGGTTAGTCTATAGATCCGAGATTGTCATAGAGTCTTATGTGATTCCCACTGTGCTTTAATTTCCACCTTACCACGTTCAAGAGAACGTGCAAAATGGTGGCTTTTAGGTACAGTCCCGAATCACATGGAGGCAACGAGCGATAGAAAGGGTTTCGTCTCTCCCGGTATAGGGAGTTGATGTTGCGCTGTGTTCGATTGGCTATAACTGGAAATCCCTGGCCAGGATTGCTGAGATTTACTGGTAAGTGTTATCAGTAGTTTCTCAAACTGTTATGGACCTCATATCGACATGACTTATCAGTTACTGGGGTCTGACGTTTACCACCCCTAGACTAGATATGCGACATATTAGACGAAGAGACCGGACTGTACGGTAGTGTTAATGATTGGATTCACAGGAGAATGTACAGGCTTACTTGTTGATCTTCTGATCGCTCAATACCTGGTTGGCTGTTACGTTTAGCTGACCGCTTGCCGCTTGTGGGTGTTTGATATGATCATCACCTACCGCCGGCGTATTGACGATTCTTTAGAGTCCTATACAGAGGTTTCCTGGCTCAGACAAAATGGAGTAGGAGCACATATGTGATTCGTGCGGGACCGAGAATAATACGATATGAGATACCGTATTCTATTCTCGCGATATATGATATCGGCCGGGTTTATGTGATATAGCCGGGTCATCGGATCAAGTGTTGATTCGATGAACTAATACTTGTTATATTAGTCGGTTATTTGTGAAATAGCCGGATTATCGGATCAAGTGTTGATTCGATAATCTAATCTATAATTATATATGAGATATATTACGTTATATTAACTAATATAAGCTCGTTTTATTGATTCGTTTTCTCACTGGATAATACATTGATGTATATGTGATATATATTAGTTGTATTATTTTCTTTTGTTACATTATATATTATATATGTGATATATAATACTGTAACATGTTAGGGTTCAAATTGCAATTAGGGTTTTAAGAATAAAACATGTTAGGGTTTGGATTAGGGTTAAAGTTTTGGATGAGCTTTGTGGAAGCTTCTTGAAGCTTTTGACTTTTGTTCTCATTCTTTGATATTTTGTGAAGATATTTGTTAACCCAACCCAAACCTCTACCCATGGTTTATTCTCTAAAAGGGTTAAGGATGTCATCTTTAATCCATGGTTGCAATTCTAATCTCACACAATAATTCATTATTCATCACAACAGAAATTCTTCTTCTTCTTCCTCCCTTGAAAAAGCTTTACTAGCTTTTGGGTTTGTGATGATTTTGAGTGAGAAATTGAAAACAAAAAAGAGCTAAATTCCTATTTCATTATCCTCATCTATTCTAGCCACTTAGATTAGGGTGTTTGCTTTACTAATACTTGATTAGTGAAGCAAGAGCTTGGGTTTGAGATTCTTTAAGGTAGATCATCTTGGATTAGTGAAGACTTCAAGTAAGATGCATCTTTCTCTTCATGGAGCCTCTCTAGAGTCCGGGTACTTGATGATCGCAGTGAAGGGACCTCAACACGGAGCTTATGAAGCGAAGGAACGGACTACAAAGGTTGTAATTCCTAACTCTTAGATGTTAAAGTGTTAACTTGCTAGTTTGTTTGATTCTCTAGTTAAAGTTCTTAGGTTTAGGGTTATCTTCAATGGCAAAATTTTAACTTGGCATAGATGATGCCTCCCGAAACCTTGTTGCCATTGCAGGTAACCCAGCAGTGGTATCAGAGCCTAGCTAGAGATTTAGACGGATAAGTGTAGGATTACGCAACCGAAACAACTCTGAAACACCCGATGCAAAACCCTATTTTCTGTCGAATTATTTATAGAGTCAAAAAAATTTTCAAACAGCTGCAGAATGTTGTATGAGATACAATATAAACAAAGACCAAAACCCAAACCCCCTGCTCGGATTTTGGCCAGCCAGAAGGCCTGAAAATCCGGCCTGCTCGGATTTTGTAGGGCTATGGGTTTTGAGTTTTGGGTGGTGTTCTCATCTCTAGGGTTTGGTACTTCAGGTGTTTTTTACTTTTGCTAAATTTGCATGAGATGTTTATTTACTATAAAGGTAATTCGGAGTGTTTCGTATTCGCAATTCTAGCTTGGTTTCATGATTGTTTAGGCAGTGTTAAAAAGTTCGAACGGATATCAATAACCCGCTTTTTCCCCTGTCAGAAAATTTCCAAGTGTTGGATTTTTCCTTAGTTAAAGAACATTCAAAGTCGTGCAAGTAACGCGGTGAACCCTGTAAAAGAACGAAACCTTAACTCGATTTTGTGATCGTCAAAACTGTTACTAATCCCTAGGGTTTGTGATGGTTTAGCGATACCACAAGTGAGGCGTTGGTTTGACCCTTCTACGGCTGAACCATTGGTACTGTGGCATGTGATGGATGCTTTTAAACTAAGTTCAAGTGTTGAGAAAATTGGGAAATTTTGAGTGTTTGTTGATTCGATCGGAATGTTTAACATCGTCAAACTTTTTCTATAATGTGAAACAATATATGGAATCCACATGTAGTTATGAGATAACTAATTTGAATGTTATAAATCTAGCAGTTTAGTCTCAGTTGATCGGTTGTCACAGGATTTTGATGCGATCAAAAGTCCGTCGCAATCACATAGCGTACGCGGATACTCGCCGGGTAAACTTAATAGATAGCCATGCCCCATAGCCCCGACCAAGTGACTGTAGGAGAACCCCATCGCCAAAAGCATCCGTTCGGGTGCTCGCGGTAGCGGTGTTCCGCCTTAGTGCACTTCGTCAACGGCATCGGGTGTGCGCCCATCTACTAAAGTTTTCGACGAGCATTCGATCAGAATCTCGGGAATCTTGTTAAATTTCCCGACTAGATATTGAAAATTGTTTTCGAGATCGAGACTAAAATGCGGGTTTTATAATTGTTAGGCATGCGATGTTTATGGAATTCATTTGGTTAAGCATGTGATGTCTAAGGAGGCTGCAGATTCCAACTGTTGTAGTTTTACACTTTCTTTTCTGCGACCGTAAGTGTAATATGTGGTGTATCGCCGGTTTCGTTGCTATACATCAACGGCAATTGGGATACGCATATTTACTTACGTTGATGACATGTGATGTTATGTGTTGCTGTGATATTATATATTGGATCGTCGTGTTTTGAATAGCCGGGGGTTTTATGTGAGATGAGAGTTTTTCATTTTCATTCATATAAAATTCATTGTATATAATATTCTTTTATTAGGGCACTTCCGGGTTGAGGATGATGTCACCATTGTATATTATTTACTTTTCCGCATTAGGATAGACCCAAGGCGGGGAGCACAAGTAACCGGGTTCTAGGATCCAGTGGGAAACCATCTCGAAGAGTCGAGACCAGGTGTCCTAACTCTAGAATTGGTAGGGTTGCTTGCCGCTCCGTAGGGGTCTAGGGGTGTGGGATTGTCTATTCATCATGACCGTGGAACCCGTGTTTTATACAAGCTCGCAATAAAATACAGACTTCCTAGTATATCCAATATTTCATATGTTTCTTCTGCTGTGATATCTGTGATATGATCATTTGATATGTTGAGATCGATACTGGATATAGTATATGTGATATATTATATAGACGTTGCTTATGTTTTACACCCACGCTAGCACTGCCCCGCTCTACTGTTAGTTACCTAACCTAACGGTGCACGAGGGGATATCGAGGCGAATGCGGATGGCATAAGCGTACGTTGTATTTATTTGTGATGTTTAGGTAAACTTAAAAGATGGGACTTCATTAATGAAATTAATGAAATAAAAGAAACCTAAACATGTTGTGGAATCGAATTTTCAAAAACAGGTAGCTTTAGTTGTTGCTTTGCATGGCGGTGTTCCTTGTAGAATATCCAGCACCTTATTCGATATGTAAAGAGCCGAGATCCTTTCACCGGGAGTGACCTCTTTAGCAATAACTGGCAGATGCTACAAACCTCGGTTTTGTCTTTTGATTGCTTTTCTAGTTCTTTCCTTGCAGAGTGGTATTTATGAAATATCCTGCACCTCATCGACGAGGAAAGAGCCGACGATCCCTTCATCGGGAGTGACCTCTTTAGCAAAACTAGCAAAGGCCTCAAAAACACTCCATTTAAATCATTTGATTCTATAACGATATTGAGTTCATTACGCAAAAGGTTTTCATAAAAACCTGTCATAGCCCTCCGTAATTTCAGATAAGTACTTTATAGTATTCGTGGTGCGTTTGTTGACCTTGTAAAGGCGTAGTGTGCGGTAGCTATTTATGCTTATCTGCAAAAGCATATGATGCGATTGAGTTAGGGTAGTCGTGTGAATTTGTTGACCTTGTCAAGGGTCATGCGGGTGGGTTTAATTCAATCAGGAAATGACGGGTTGAACTTGACTTGCGGTTTATGCTTTGTTGACCTTGTCAAGGTCATAGATCGCTCGGGACAAAATATTATTGGGAATTTCAAGTGTTGAAATTTGCAATGAGATTGCATACCTTCTATGAGATAGTGGATCCCGATACTGTTGGTTATATGTATGCCCTAGAGTCCATTACTGTACATACAATGTATATTGTAGTGGATACTTGGACATATATAGGACGGACTTTCTTGCTCGACATGATAGTATGCTATCTGGTTACTCTTTATCTTAACATGTACTCTGATTGTCTCTATGTTACATGTTGATAAAGTCCTTAGGATGAGTACTTGAGTACCCGGAATATGATGAAGATCATACTAGTGGGGACGGTGTAGTCGCCAAGTACATCCTTCAAATGTTCCTAGTCGTGGGAGTACCGAGGCAGGGCATCGATACTCCAGAATAGACTAGCGTATGCGCTTCTTGACCAATATGATGGGCGATGGATGATCCTATATCCATTGGTGTTTGACATCAGAGAAGGTATACGGGTGCTCAGTGGAGACTGGGTACACTGGACGGACTCGCCGAGAACTCCCAGATGGTATTATACCTCACGTCAGATGGCAGTTCTCTGGTGACACTGGTACATGTTAGTCTGTAGACCCGAGATCGTCATAGAGTCTTGTGTGATTCCCACTGTGCTTTGATTTCCATCATACCACATCCAACAGGGCATGCAAAACGGTGGCTTTTGGGTACAATCCCGAATCACATGGAGGCAATGAGCGATAGGTGGGGTTTCGTCTCTCCCGGTATAGGGAGTTGATGCTGCGTTGTGTTTGATTGGCTATAACTGGAAATCCCTGGCCAGGGTTGCTAAGATTTACTGGTAAGTGTTATCAGTAGTTTCTCGAACTGTTATGGACCTCACATCGACATGACTTATCAAGCTACTGGGGTCTGACGTTTACCACCCCTAGGCGAGATATGCGAAATATCAGACGAAGAGACCGGACTGTATGGGAGTGTTACTGGTTGGATTCACAGGAGAATGTACAGGCTTACTTGTTGATCTTCTAATTGCTCAATACATGGGTGGCTGTTACGTTTAGCTGACCGCTTGCAGCTTGTGGGTGTTTGATATGATCATCACCTACTGCCAGCGTATTGAAGATTCTTTAGAGTCCTACACAGAGGTTTCCTGGCTCAGGAAAAATGGAGTAGGAGCACATATGTGATATGGGCGAGACCGGGAATAATACGAGTATACGATACCATATTAGATTCTCGCGATATGAGATATCGGCCGGGTATATGTGACAAAGCCGGGTCATCGAATCATGTGTTGATTCGATGAGCTGATACAGATTATATTAGTCAGTTATATGCGATATAGCTGGATTATCGGATCAAGTGTTGATTCGATAATTTAATGTATAATTATATATGTGATATATTAAGTTACATTAACTAATATAAGCTCACTAAAAGATTCTTTTTCTCACTTGGATAATACATTGATATATATATGATATATGTTAATTGTAATATTTTATTTTGTTACAAATATATATTATATATGTGATATATAATATTGTAACAAGTTAGGACTACAAATGCAACATGATTTGTGGAGATTAAACAAGTTAGGGTTTGATTTGGGTTAGCATTTGGGTTAACTTTTGCATGAAGCTTCAAGAAACTTCATTTTGTTTTTTGCTAAGATATTTTATGTTGATATTTTCTAACCCAACCCAAACCCTTTACTCTAGTAAACTCTCTACATGGGTTAAGTTTTCATTCTTAACCCATTGTTAATTTGTAACCATAACAATGATTTCATTATTCATCACAAAGTGATTTCTTCTTCTTCTTCCTTTGTGAAAAGCTTTCTAGCTTTTTCTTATGTGATGATATTGAGTGAGAAATTGAAAACAAATGAGAGCTAAATTCCTACTTCATCATTCTCATCTTTTCTAGCCGCTTAGATTAGGATGTTTGCTTTGCTAATACTTGATTAGTAAAGCAAGAGCTTGGGCTTGAGTTTCTTCAAGGTAGATCATCTTTGTTGTTGAAGATTGGAAGCAAGCTTGCATCTTTCTCTTCATGGAGCCTCTTTTGAGTCCGGGTACTCGATGATCGCAGCGAAGGGACCTCAACACGGAGCTATAGAACTGAAGGAACGGACTACAAAGGTTGTAATCCCTAACTCTTAGATGTAAAGTTGTTTACATGCTTGTTTATCCTAATACTCTAGTTAAGATCTTGGTTAGGGTTTGTTTAGCACCCCAAAAATTTTAAAGTAGCATGATTGATGCTTGCCAAAACCTTGCTAAGGTGCTAAGCTAACCCTATAGTGGTCTCAGAGCCAAGCTAGAGCATTAGGCGATGTGTAGGCGAAGTCTGAAGTCCGATCGAACTCCGAAAACCCGATATATCCCCCTTCTCTGGAAATTTTTTCAAAAGGTGAAATTTTTCATATTAAAAATACTCAGAAAATCATGCAGGGAATTTTAAGAATTACTGTGAAGTACGAAGCCCTAACTCTCTCAAAGGACCGCGGAACCGCGGCCAAACCATGCGTTTGGCGGCGGTTCCGCGGCCAACTTTGGGAGTTGGGGGCTAATACTTCATTGTTATATTCTTGGGTATTTTTCATGCTTCTGGGAATTTTTAGTTCTACTCAAGTGTTGAGCCTTCTGGGATATATTGGGAACTCGTTGATTCGATCGGATAATTTAACTTCGTTTAAGTTTTTCTGGGTAATTTAGAATGTATTAAAAAATTCGAACGGATATCAATAACTCACTTTTTCCCCTGCCGGAAAATTTCTAAGTGTTCGATTTTTCCCTAGTTAAAGAACGTTCAAAGTCGTGCAAGTAACGCAATGGACCCTCTAGGAGAACACAAACCTTAACTCGATTATATGATCGTCTGAACAGCCTCTAAACCTTAGGGTTTGGTGCAGTACGGCGTTTCCACATGTGAGGCGTTGGTTTGACCCTTCTACGGCTGGACCATTGGTACTGTGACATGTTCTGGGACTTTTTGAACTTCGCTCAAGTGTTGAGCTATTTGGGAAATCTTGGGTGTTTGTTTATTCGATCGGAAAGTTTAACATTGTCTATTTATCTGAAATGTGATACAATATTTGGAATCCACAAATAGTTATGAGATAACTAATTTGAATGTTATAAATCTAGCAGTTTAGTCTCATTTGATCGGTTGCCACGGGATTTTGATGTGATCAAAAGTCCGTCGCAATCACGTAGCGTACGCGGATACTCGCCGGGTAAACTTAATAGATAACCACGCCCCAAAGCCCCGACCAAGTGACTGTAGGAGAACCCCGTCGCTAAAAGTATCCGTTCGGTTGCTTGCGGCAGTGGTGTTCCGCCTTAATGCACTCCGTCGACGGCATCCGGGGGTCCGGCCGTCTACTAAAGTTTCCGATGAGCATTCGATCAGGATGTCGGGAATCTTGTTGAATTGCACGACTAGATATTGAAAAGTGTTTTCGAGATAGAGACTAAAATGCGGGGTTTATAATTATTAGGCATGCGATGTCTAACGAATTCATTTGGTTAGGCATGAGATGTTAAAAAAGGTTGCGGATTCCAACTGTTGTAGTTTTACACTTTCTTTTCTACGACCGTAAGTGTAATATGTGGTGTATCGCCGATTTCGTTGCTATACATCAACGACAATTGGGATACGCATATTTACTTACGTTGATGATATGTGATATTATGTGTTGCTGTGATATGTTATATTGGATCGTCGCGTTTTGAATAGCCGGGGGTTTTATGTGGGATGAGAGTTTTTATTTTCATTCATGTAAAATTTATTGTATGTAATATTCTTTTATTGGGGCACTTCCGGGTTGAGGATGATGTCACCATTGTATATTATTTACTTTTCCGCATTAGGTAGACCTAAGGCGGGGAGCACAAGTAACCAGGTTCTAGGGTCCAGTGGGAGACCATCTCGAGGAGTCGAGACCGGGTCCCCTAACCCTAGATTGGCAGTGTTGCTTGCCGCTCTCGTAGGGGTCTAGGGATGTGGGTTCGGCTATTCATCGCGACCGTGGAATCCGTGTTTTATACAGGCTCGCATAAAACACGGAAATCCTAGTATATCCAATATTTCATATGTTATCTTCTGCTGCAATGTTCTGTGATAAGATCATATTATTGCCCGAGACATATGCTTATATTATATATATGAGATATATTTTATATTGCTGATTTCGTTTCAAATGTGATGCTTGTGAAGCATAATAAAATGGGACATCATTAATGAGATTAATGAAACTAAAAGAAACATAAAGATGTTGTAGAAACTTGTCTCAAAAACTGGTAGCTCTAGTTCTTGCTTTGCATAGCGGTGTTCCTTATAGAACATCCAGCACCTTATTCAATAAGAAAAGAGCCGAATCCCTTCATCGGGAGTGACCTCTTTAGCAAAACTAGCAGATGCTAAAAACCCGGTTTGTCTCTTGATTGTTTTTATAGTTTTTGCTTTGCATAGTGATATTTATGAAATATCCTGCACCTTATTCGAAGAGGAAAGAGCCGAGATCCCTTCACCGGGAGTGGCCTCTTTAGCAAAACTAGAAAAGGCCACAAAAACTTTCCATTTAAAATCTCTCGATTCTACAACGATATCAAGTTCATTACATTCACGGTTTTCTTAAAAACCTGCGTAGCCCTCCGTCATTTCAGATAAGTACTACTTAGTATTCGTGCTGCGGTAGTTTGGCATGCGTCAAGGCGTAGTGTACGGTAGCTAACTAATGCTTATCTGCTAGCATACGATGCGATTAGATTAGGGTATTCTTACGGCGTTGTCTGGCATGCGTTAAGGGTCGTACGGGTGGGTTTAATTCAATCAGGAAATGTACGGGTTGAACTTGACTAGCGGATTATGGGTTGTTTGGCATGCGTCAACGTCATAGCACGCTAGGGGTAAAAGAATTCTCGGGAATTTCAAGTGTTGAAATTTGCAATGAGATTGCATACCTTCTATGAGATAGTTGGATCCCGATACCCACTGCGAGTAAGAGTTACTCCTGGGAGAGTTTTACACATTACAATTAGCCGATCAAGTAGGTGTCTGGAAAGGTGTTAACGGGGTTAAGCCTCTGGGAAAATGAGGTTTATTTTAATTAGGTCCGTGCGAAAGCATGGGGAACCTCCCTCAAAGTACCGGCACGGGCCTGGCTGAAAAATTGGCGAACTTGTAGGGTGTAATTATCCCGGCTAGTCTTTCCTTTTAGGGTTTGAAGGAAGATTTGACTAAAACAGTGGGAGACATCCTGATTAGATATATTAATAACCAAACTAATCTTGCAAGAGTATACGCTGAGTGTTTTCTTCTATCTCTCTCCAGGTAGCGACCATGTCACGCCTTAATCAAGATAATAATACGGATGTATTGACTGAACCCGCTTGTTATACTGCGCTGGGGAAAGTTGGTCCCGCTCCAACTTATAATTGTTATAAGACAGAGCAGGAAATAGGGGATTACCAGAATTCCCATGCCGCCCAAACGAAGAAAGTGCATGCTGATGCATCATCTTCGGGTGTGTTCATTACCGAGAACTGTTTTCTCAGTATCCTTTACGTCATGGGTATGAGATACGGGATCAGGATCCCGCAAATGTAATTTATTATATGGGCTACAGAAAGGTAGAGAACTGAGAACGGGTGATAAGTTTCAAGAGTTGGAAATGATGCAAGTGTTGCAGCCAAGTTTGTTGGCAATTATCACCCTGTATTACCAGAATACATTGATTTTGAACGAATGTTATTAGATACCGAACCTGATATACAACATCATATCAGTCTCTTTATTAGTAAAGAAGGATATAATTTTGTATTGTTGGATAATGTTTTGAACATTTCTTATATCAAGAGTTGATCGGTTCAGTCAAGTATCTAAAAGCATAGACGCTCTAAATCAAACCACAGTTCTTAACGTACAGAACACACACAAGAGGAAGAGTTCAGAAATGAACGAGTCCTTCTTGAGGCATTGTAAACTAGGCCATATCAATGTGACCCGACTAGCTGAAGTTACATAAAGATGCATATTTAAATTAGTTTGGATTTTAATCTTGTAAAACTTGCTAGTCATGTCACAAAGATAAGATGACCATAACTCCGTTTATTGGAAACAGAGAAAGAGTTAGTGAACTCTTGGGATTGATACATGATGATGTATGATAGTCCCATGTCTACATATGCCAGGGCAGGTTCTTTGTACTTCATTACATTCACTGACGATCTCTCAAAATTTATACATATGTTCCTGTTGAAACACAAGTCCGAAACTTTTGAGATAATCACGGAATATAAGTTAGAAATAGAGAACCAAAAATGGGTATAAATATTATGTCCTTTGATGAGATCAAGGAGGAGAATACTTGAGCACGAAATTCCTGGATTATTCTATAGGAGAATGAGATTCTCTCTCAGCATTACTCCTCCGTATACACCACAGCACGTCGGTATATCAGGGCGGAGCAATCGCACCCTATGTGATATGGTGTGCTCTATGATGAGTACTACTGAGTTGCCTATTTTCTTTTAGGGTGATGCACTTGAGAAGTTGCATATCTATTGAATAGGGTTCCAACCAAATCAGATGCCTACCACTCCATATGTGATATGGTATAGGAAGAGCCTATCTCTTAAGAAAGTTAAAATTTAAGGTTGTCCGGCCTATGTCAAAAGCAAAATCCGGACAAGCTCGAGGCAAGGACAGTTCTGGGGAAGTTTGTTGGATATCCCAAGCATTAGAAAGGGGATATCTTCTACCAAACTGAGGAACAAAAGTTTTGTTTTCTCAGCATGCCACATTTTGGAAAGGGGATTTCTTGTGAAGAAATTATTGGTAATAAAATAGAACTGGAAGGAGTTCTAGCTATACAAACTACAGCTGATGATTTGATAGAACCGGAGGATTCAATAGATCCCAACGAACCTCAGCCTCTCCGCCGATCTGGTAGGGTTCCTCATCCACCTGAGAGATACTTCGGTTTCTCTATGACAGTGGGAGAGCGGATTGAATCATGAGATGATGACCCAACTAGTTTCGAGCAGGCCATCAGGAGTGGTGACTCTGTGACAATAGCCGGATGCTTAGCGATCTGAGATGGAATCCTTATACACCAACAAAGTATGGACTTTAGTTGCTTTATCTGAAGGGTTAATCCCCATCAAGAGCAAGTATATATTGAGAAGATAACTTGGTGTACATGGAAAAGTTGAGACTTTCAAAGCTATGCTTAAGTCCATCCAGATCCTACTTGCTACGGCTACATACCATGACTACAATATCTGGCGGTTGGGTGTCATGACTGCTTTTCTAAATGATGATTTGGAAGAGAACGTCTATAAGTACACAGCCAGAGGGCTTCGTAGATAGTGGGAGCAACGGAAACGTGAGCATGATGTTTTATTGGATAAATCAGGCATCGCGGAGTTGGAACGTCTGTTTTGATGTAGCAGTCAAAGAGTTTGACTTCATCAAAATGGTAGATGAACCTTGTATATACAAAAAGGTTGTAGGGAGTATGGTGGTGATCCACGTATAGTACGTGGATGACATACTCTTGATAGGGAAAGAGTTTCCTATGCTACGCTCAGTCAATCTCCTCTTATCATAAAGATTCTCTATACAGGATCAAGGTGATACCTCCTAAATCCTGGGTTATGGATCTATAGGATAGATCCAATTGGATGTTAGGATTCTCACTAGTTGTAGTGAGATGGTATCAATCGATCCTGTAGAGAATTACTAGAAAGGTTCCAGGTTGATAAGGACGACTGTCAGTCGCAGGTATTGTCTTTACCCTCAGTGGAGGGAAGGTATGTTGGAAGAGTTCCAAGATAGATACCGTGACTTACTAGACGATTAAAGGCAAAATACATCGTTACCAAAGATGCTACCAAAGAGGCAGTCTGGATAAATATGAGTTCATGAGATGAATTTCGTTCCTACCATTGTGTGACAATGGAGTTGTGGCTTAGGCCTAGGAACCCCCATCCCATCTATGATCCAGACATATTCTTAGGCAGTATCACCTGATCAAGGAGATGTTTGATCTCCAGGTAGATCGAGGTTATGACAGTAGACTCAGAGGATAACAGCGCGGATTCACTCACAAAGGCCTATTTCGTAGTAGAGACTTTTATGGGATGGTTGAGTATGAGATACTTCAACCACAGCTGATTGTTGGGTATGCGATACCACAACAGATAGCCCTAGTGCAAGTGGGAGATTGTTAGTTTTATGTATGCCCTAGAGGCTATTACTGTACATATGATGTATATTGTAGTGGATGCTTGGACATATATAGAGAGGACTTTCTTGCTTGACATAATAGTATGCTATCTGGTTACTCTTTATCTTAATATGTATTCTGATTGTCTCTATGTTACATGTTGATAAAGTCCTTAGGATGAGTACTTGACTACCAGGACTATGATGCAGATCATACTAGTGGGGACAGTGTAGTCGCCAAGTACATCCTTCAAATATTCCTAGTCGTGGGAGTACCGAGACAGGGCATCGATACTCCAGAGTAGACTAGCGTATACGCTTCTTGACCCATATGATGGGCGATGGATGATCCCATATCCATTGGTGTTTGTCATCAGAAAGGTATACGGGTGCTCAGTGGAGACTGGGTACACTGGACGGACTCGCCGAGAACTCCCAGATGGTATTATACCTTACGTCAGATGGCAGTTCTCTGGTGACACTGGTACAGGTTAGTCTGTAGACCCGAGTTCGTCATAGAGTCTTGTGTGTTTCCCACTGTGCTTTGATTTCCATCATACCACGTCCAAGAAGGCGTGCAAAATGGTGGCTTTTGGGTACAGTCCCGAATTACATGGAAGCAATGATCGATAGGACGGGTTTCGTCTCTCCCGGTATAGGGAGTTAATGTTGCGCTGTGTTCGATTGGCTATAACTGGAAATCCCTGGCCAGGGTAGCTGAGATTTACTGGTAAGCGTTATCAGTATTTTCTAGAACTGTTATAGACCTCACATTGACACGACTTATCAAGCTACCAGGGTCTGACGTTTACCACCCCTGGGCCACCCCTAGACGAGATATGCGACATATCAGACTAAGAGACCGGACTGTACGAGAGTGTTACTGGTTGGATTCATAGGAGAATGTACAGTCTTGCTTGTTGATCTTCTAATTGCTCAATACCTGGGTTGTTGTTACGTTTAGCTGAACGCTTGCAGCTTGTGGGTGTTTGATATGATCATCACCTACAGCCGGCGTATTGACGATTCTTTATAGTCCTACACAGAGGTTTCCTGGCTCAGGCAAAACGGAGTAGGAGCACATATGTGATATGTGCGGGACCGGGAATAATACGAGTATGCGATACCGTATTAGATTCTCGCGATATGAGATATCGGCCGGGTTTATGTGATATAGCCGGGTCATCGGATCAAGTGTTGATTCGATAAACTGATACTGATTATATTAGTCGGTTATATACGATATAGCCGGATTATCGGATCAAGTGTTGATTCGATAATTAATTGTATAATTATATATGTGACATATTAAGTTACATTAACTAATATAAGCTCACTAAAACATTCTTTTTCTCACTTGGATAATACATTGATATATATGTGATATATATTAATTGTATTATTTTATTTTGTTACAAATATATATTATATATATGATATATAATATTGTAACAAGTTAGGGTTACAAATGCAACATGATTTGTGGAGATTAAACAAGTTGGGATTTGATTTGGGTTAGCATATAGGTTAGCTTTTTCATGAAGCTTCAAGAAGCTTCCTTTTGTTTTTTGCTAAGATATTTTATTTTGATATTTTCTAACCCAACTTAAACCCTTTACTCTAGTAAACTCTCTACATGGATTAAGTTTTCATTCTTGACCCATGGTTGATTTGTAACCATAACAGTGATTTCATTATTCATCACAAAGTGATTTCTTCTTCTTCTTCCTTTGAGAAAAGCTTTCTAGCTTTTTCTTATGTGATGATATTGAGTGAGAAATTGAAAACAAATAAGAGCTAAATTCCTACTTCATCATCCTCGTCTATTCTAGCCACTTAAATTAGGATGTTTGCTTTTCTAATACTTGATTACTAAAGCAAGAGCTTGGGCTTTAGTTTCTTCAAGGTAGATCATCTTTGTTGTTGAAGATTGGAAGCAAGCTTGCATCTTTCTCTTCATGGTGCCTCTGTTGAGTCCGGGTACTCAATGATCGCAGTGAAGGGACCTCAACACGGAGCTATAGAAGTGAAGGAACGGACCACAAAGGTTGTAATCCCTAACTCTTAGATGTAAAGTTGTTTACATGCTTGTTTATCCTAATACTCTAGTTAAGATCTTGGTTAGGGTTTGTTTAGCACCCCAAAATTTTTAAAGTAGCATGATTGATGCTTGCCAAAATGTTGCTAAGGTGCTAAGCTAACCCTACAGATACCCGCTGAGAGTAAGAGTTACTCTTGGGAGAGTTTTACACATTAAAAATTGCCGATCAAGTAGGTGTCTAGAAAGGTGTCAACGGGGTTACGCCCCTGGGAAAACGAGGTTTATTTTAATTAGGTCCGTGTAAAAGCATGGGGAACCTCCCTCAAAGTACCAGCACTGGCCTGGCTGAAAGATTGGCGAACTTATAGGGTGTAATTAATCACGGCTAGTCTTTCCTTTTAGGGTTTTAATTGATCAATATTTTCGTGTGTATGGAAAAGTTTTAATCACAACTAAAGAAATTTATACCGCAATCAATTAACAGTGTCGATGTAGCGCGTTAATGAATGCGGATCGTCCACTGAGATGTGTGTTTTGATCGATTTTGTTTTAGATGGGTCGAAATGATAAGATAAAAGAAAATTGCAAGAAAATTGATTCAAGATTTGTGAAATTTAGTTTCAAGAATCATAAAGAACTAGATCTAAAATCAGAATCAATAAAGTTCAAGAAGATGTCCAAATCGAATGAATTATCAAGATTTGTAAAGAGTCTTGTAGGAATCAATCCAATTGATAGTGATGATGAAGACTTATGATTACAAATTCTTATCCATTGATGATTTTTTGCTAGATTGACGACAAATAACGAGGTTTAGGGATCTCTTGAAGAAACTAGGGTTTCTTCATCATCATCCCTTGTTCTTTCGTTGATTAGCATTCAAATTCTAGACTCTAGGAAATTCAATCATCAAGCGTTGATCTCTAATTTAGAGCGAAAACATTCAAGAAAGCATCTCGCTCAAAACTAGATTGTCGATGATTCAATTTCCTAAAGTTTACAAAACTCATAAAACATAAGAATCGTTCAAGAATTTAGTCATCATCATCTACCTATTTTCTCGATTCCTCCACAAGAGGAGTTTTCACTCAAACATCATGAAAAAGAAAACAATTAAGAATTGATAACTCTTCATAATGCTCAAATGTAAAGAAAAGCAAGATCAAGAATTTTCACCTTTTATTATTCAACGTTTCGTTACAATTCACTCAAAGACTACAAAAATTGAGGAGAGAACTCGATCGTCGAACTAGCTTCACATCGTCTTCATGAGTTGCGGATCGTCTTGGATCTCTTGCTCGGATGAAGATCGACGTTGCTTCAAAAAAGCTTGTTGAATGCTTACTTCAATCGGTACTCGATGATCTTGATTTGGATCAAATTGTGTCACTCAATTTGATTTAGAATTGATTTGGATCTATAATTTTGATTTCCCTCCAAATTCAACAACCTTTCCCTCCAAAATGAACTACCTTAAACCCTAGATCTAGATCTCATTTTATAGCCACCTCATTTGAATCTTCCCTCCAAACCTAGGTTGTTAGAGAGAGGCTTCTAGAAGAAGTTTGTTGGAGGGAATATTCTATAATGAGGAATATTCTAGGATAAGGTTGTTAGGCCGAGCCTTCTGGATAAATCCACGTGCTATTTTAGGAGTCTTCTGGAATCTAGGCCATTACAGAGAGACACGTGGAGGAGTTAGCAGTGCTGACGTGTCCATGAAGCCGCGGATCTGCCGCCAACAAGCCCATTCGGCCGCGGATCCGCGGCCCTTTGGTGGCTTTGATGCATGGAATTTTCTGGGTGATCTTGTGCTGGCTTTAAAGCTATTTCCTGATGTCTGGAATATTTTTATACTCTCTTGTTCACTGCCAGATCATAAGTCTTTGAATTGGCGTATTTTTATCAGCACTTCCGGTTCTTTTCCTGGAATTTCCTGCACACAATCTCGAGACAAGTGTTGCGATATACAAAGATCATGCGTGCAATAATAAATACACAATTTCCCTCAAAATGCCGACTATAACGCATGTTATTTGGTATTTTGCAGACAAATTGCTAATATGTGCTATATTCATACCGAACACCTTTAGATGATTGCAAATAATAGGGAAATTGATGTGTTAAAAATGCAATATTTTCGACTGATCAAATTCCCCTAAACTTATTTTTGGTCGTCTCGAGCAAACTGTTTTATTAGAAAGAGAAGGAGAAAATATAAGAAAAAGAAAAACTAACTAGCACACTTTCGTAGGCAACACGATTGCACTGAGCACGTGCAACAAGCCTTTAAACCTCTAGGTGTCCCTAGTAGGAGGAGTGTTGTCTCCTGAGGGTTTTCAGCGGATTTCACCCACAAAATCCCATAATAAAAGGAAGACCGTCAAAGTTACATATAAAGATAAGAATTGTAAAAGAAAGACTTTGAAAATTAGAGTTTCCAACTACACTAGTTTTTTGGTTGTCATGAGCCCTATCTTAATAGTCATGAAAAAATGTTAGAAATCACATCATCCCTCAATAAAATATCGTCTTTATCCTTCATTCCTATCTTTCTTCCAAACATCGATAATATAACCCTACGTGTGTGTAAGGAACATCCCTATACTCGGAGAATTCAATTCAAGCTATCGTACTCTTGTCCATCTGCCTCAGTACCTTTTAATTTGATGAATATTTAGATGGATTTGCTCACACATTTTTCATGTGACCGTTAATATTTTTTGAGCTACTAACAGACCGATTACTCATGTGCTTTCTTATACGGTGTTTTCCTCGTCTTGCACCACCTGAGGCTCAGCAGTGACTCCCAGACTAGTTGGTCTAAGGCACTAGGTGATGAAGCACTCTCGCTATATTTTTTTATTGCTGCCTTGGCGATAACAAAACCAGTGTTCATTTTTTCTTCACCATTTTATATTTTCATCATTTATTATTTCCTTCATACTTTGGCTTTTAGACAAGAGTATTTCAAGATATCCTCTACTATCCCGAGTTTCAAGACGTGTGTAAGTGCGTATAGTAGGATATCAACATTCAAATGTTTGGCTTTCAGAATAAGAACTATTTTTCAGATTTATTTTTATTCTCAAATTAGTGACTTCTTTCAACTTACTAACCCTTGGGACAACGGCTGATAACTACTTATTACTAGTTTGTTTAAGAAAACTTCTAATTTTCTTGGTTTTCTTAAATTTTTCTAATCTTTTGGATGTAATTTTTCACTATCTAATCTTTTATTATCTTATTTATGTACAAAATTTTTAATTTTTTTATTTTTTATTTTTTATTTTATATGTTTTGTGATATGTTTTGTGCTTATGCAAAGTATGATGCAAAGTGATACATAATAAGCACAAGCCTCCCCCAAACTTGTTTTCAACAGTGTCCTCACTGTTGCAATCTGCTAAACCTCAAAAACCTGTAAGCTTGGGAGGACATTTATTAACGGGGGCAAAATATATTAAAGTGAAAATTCTCCCCCAAACTTATTTTTGGCTCACAATATTGAGGACAACAGTTATTTCCAAGAGCCAAAAATACACCCCCCTCAAACATGAGTTAGACAATATTAAGCATTTTAAGAGGGGGTGAATCATTTGGTCAAAATAAGACTTTATAAAGACCAAAATTTAACACCAACCATTGAAAGATTTTATCAGTATAGCATGTAGGTCGGTAGAAGAACGTGTTGTATCGAGTCAGGAAAAAGTGGGGAAGGGATAAGTGGTGGTCTGGAAAGGATTTGAATTTTAAATTAGAGAAAAGAAAGAATGAGGATGAATGTAAATGATTAGGAAGAAGGAGTGGTGGCGGTTCAACTTCTATAGGTGGAGGTTGATCAATCACAAAATCCGTATTGTTTAAAAATTCAAGTTCGTCAGCAAAAAGTTCTTCAAAACTTTTATCAATGGTGTGATCGAACATTTTGCTATCAAAAAGTTTTGTGCCAGAATTTATCCTACTTGATTCATAAAAAATTATTGAGGTAGAAGACTCGAAAAACTCATCTACCTTATTTTCAAAAATATCCAAATCAAGTTGGCTTTTTGAGATTGTCGAACTTGATCTATCGGATTGTGATTCATCAACACTCACTATTATTTCAGGAACAGAAGAAGAACCAGAAAGAGAGGAAGATGAAATGGGTAAACCCATTGATGTGTCGAGTGTCCCTAAACCAGATGTGGGAGATGAAGGCTGAATTTCGGTTTGCTCTTCGGGTATACGATAATCATCAACTTCAAGACGTATTTAGGGTTCGGGAAGAATTAAAGACTCAAGATGATGACCACAAGGAAGTGAAAGGATTTGATGAATTGGTAGGACAAACTCATCCAAAATTTCGGGTTCATCAATCAATATATCCCCAACGTCAATCACCTCATTCAAGTGAAGGTTAAAATTCTCAAACACCTCATGCAAAGAATGGTTTTCAATCAATTTTGGTTCAAGAATGGAGGTGTAGAGATCATAAGGATTTAGCATGGTTTCACTTGAAATGGACCTTTCGCAGTCGGGTAAATCAAACAATGCATTATTACACAACTTCTCATACATTCTATCGTCAATTGGTGAATCCTTTGGTGTACTCGATGAATATGTGAAACTGGAGTTGTGGATTTCAGTTTGGAAAGGGAATGTTTGATTAGGAAAGGTGTACAGCTCTCTCTCACCACCCAAATTCTCATTTTGTCCAATGCCCGAATTATATACTTAAAAATTTTGGGCTGGTTTGAAATTTGTTGCTCCTTCATATTTAGCCATGCTTACTTTCCAGTCCTCTCTGATGCGGTTCAACATCACTAAACCTTCTTCTAATGTCCGTTCAAGACTAGACTTGGGTCGATAAGGAGTTCCAGTATAAGATTGAAATTCTGGTGGACAATTAAAACTCCCAAATGACTGATTAGAAGGACCGTTTAGAGAAGGTGGAAAAGTCAGATTTGATTGATAAGAACAGAGTGGTTGAGAAAATTGGGCGGGAGTAGGGCCAATATTGTGATAAGAAGAATTTTGATATTGGTTCGTCGGTTGGCTATTGGACATCATGCATGACAGAAACCGATTATGAAATTCTTCTTTAGAAAGTGGAGGTGATGGTTGATATTGGTCCGGGTTGAAACTTTGACCTCTAGCCCTAGCTATATGCTCAGCAATGGACATGCGTCTAGGGGCAATCTCACTCGGAGTATCAACTGAAATGGGTGTAGAACTAGGATACAGTTGATAAGACCTGGACTGAGGTGATCAACTGTTTCTACCCGCTTGATCTATCCGATCTCTTAAGGACATGGAAGAGCCGGATGGTATACCGAAGGGATTACGAAAACAAGAAATATCTGGTTGTGGACAACAAAGCTTGGCAAGAGTTTTTCTATTTGGGTCACCCATTATAATAAGAGAAGAGGGGGGAAAGGGTAAAAAGGGGAAAAGGAGGGGGGATAATTGGTTTGTTTGAAAAAAAAACGGATTTCTGAAAATTCACACAAACATGCACAAGCAACCCTATATCTAATGGTTACCTAGGTCAAGTCTCTAGACCGCTCCTAGACTTCCAGAAGACAAATCGTAGGATAAATCCTCTAATGCCTCTTTATCTCTCCTGTGGCCAGGTAAGTGCCAGGTAAGTGGGAGGTTCTCCACTACGTAAGTAATGGGCCTAATTAAGTAACCACTTGCCTTAGACACACTTGCCTAGACACCACAAAAGAAATGCGGATAAGCAATAGATTACCCACGACCTTCTTCTATCCTAAATGAGCGCGACGGTCCTTAGAGTCTTGTCTAGATATTTTTTAATTAATGAGTGTGATGCGGATGCAAGTTTGTGATTTCCGGGGCTTAGGAAGGGTAATGAACTCCCCACCTAATCTGAATTTGGTCTTTACCCCTTAATTTCCATATTAAAATATGCAAACAACCAATTTCAAGAATCACAAAAAATTTATTTTTTAGCGGTGCTGAATTTTGCAAAGAATCCTGAACAAAAGTGTTATTGGATAAGATCGGAGAGAAGAGGGGAACACAGAGAGCAGACCTGAGAAATTTGGCACAATGCAAACCCTAAACGGCGGCGGAACCGCCGCAAAAACTCCACTATGGTCGCGGATCCGCGGTGCTATGGGGGAATTAAGGTTTGGAAATTTTTGTGCAGGTCCCTGTGCTTCTCTGGATTCTTCAGATGTTCTCTGAATCTTGATCTCACTGCTGAAATGATTCCAGATTCTCTCGCAAAAATTCAAACACCAATCGTTAAGCACTTGAAGCGAATCTTGGATGAAAATTTGATGGAATAATAATTTTTCAACTTAAATAACAAAAAACGAACAAAATAGCACACATCCTCGGCAACGGCGCCATTTGATTGATCAATATCTTCGTGTGTATGGAAAAGTTTTAATCACAACCAAAGAAATTTATACCGCAATCAATTAACGGTGTCGATGTAGCGCGTTAATGAATACGGATCGTCCACTGAGATGTGTGTTTTGATCGATTTTGTTTTAGATGAGTCGAAATGAAAAGATAAAAGAAAATTGCAAGAAAATTGATTCAAGATTTGTGAAATTTAGTTTCAAGAATCATAAAGAACTAGATCTAAAATCAGAATCAATAAAGTTCAAGAAGATGTCCAAATCGAATGAATTATCAAGATTTGTAAAGAGGCTTGTAGGAATTGATCCAACTGATAGTGATGATGAAGACTTATGATTACAAATTCTTATCCATTGATGATTTGTTGCTAGATTGATGACAAATAATGAGGTTTAGGGATCTCTTGAAGAAACTAGCGTTTCTCTATCATCATCCCTTGTCCTTTCGTTGATTAGCATTCAAATTCTAGCCTCCAGGAAATTCAATCATCAAGCATTGATCTCTAATTTAGAGCGAAAACATTCAAGAAAGCATCTCGCTCGAAACTAGGTTTTCGATGATTCAATTTCCTAAAGTTTACAAAACTCATAAGACTTAAGAATCGTTCAAGAATTTAGTCATCATCATCTACTTATTTTCTCGATTCCTCCACAAGCGGAGTTTTCACTCAAACATCATGAAAAAGAAAACAATCATGAATTGATAACTCTTCATAATGCTCAAATGTAAAGAGAAGCAAGATCAAGAATTTTCACCTTTTATTATTCAACGTTTCGTTACAATTCGCTCAAAGACTACAAGAATTGAGGAGAGAACTCGATCGTCGAACTAGTTTCGCATCGTCTTCGTGAGTCGCGGATCGTCTTGGATCTCTTGCTCGGATGAAGATCGGCGTTGCTTCAAAAAGGCTTGTTGAATGCTTGCTTGAATCGGTACTCGATGATCTTGATTTGGATCAAATTGTGTCACTCAATTTGATTTAGAATTGATTTGGATCTATAATTTTGATTTCCCTCAAAATTCAACATCCTTTCCCTCTAAAATGAACCACCTCAAACCATAGATCTAGATCTCATTTTATAGCCACCTCATTTGAATCTTCCCTCCAAAACTAGGTTGTTAGAGAGAGGCTTCTAGAAGAAGTTTGTTGGAGGGAATATTCTAGAATGAGGAATATTCTAGGATAAGGTTGTTAGGCCGAGCCTTCTGGATAAATCCATGTGCTATTTTAGGAGTCTTCTGGAAGCTAGTCCGTTACAGAGAGACACGTGGAGAAGTTAGAAGTGCTGACGTATCCATGAAGCCGCGGATCCGCCGCCAACAAGCTTATTCGGCCGCGGATCCGCGGCCCTTTGGTGGCTTTGATGCATGAAATTTTCTGGGTGATCTTGTACTGGCTTTAGGGCTATTTCCTGATATCTGGAATATTTTTATACTCTCTTGTTCACTGCCAGATCACAAGTCTTTAATTTGGCGTATTTTTATCAGCACTTCCGGTTCTTTTCCTGGAATTTCCTCCACACAATCTCGAGACAAGTGTTGCGATATACAAAGATCATGCGTGCAATAATAAATACACAATATCCCTCAAAATTCAGGCTATAATGTATAACACAAGTTATTTGGTATTTTGCAGACAAATTGCTAATATGTGCTATATTCATACTGAACACTTTTAGATGATTGCAAATAATAGGGAAATTGATGTGTTAAAACTGCAATATTTTCGACTGATCAGGTTTGAAGGAAGATTTGACTAAAACAGTGGGAGCCATCCTGATTAGATATATTAATAACCAATCTAATCTTGCAAGAGCATACACTGAGTGTTTTTTTCTCTCTCTCTCCAGGTAGCGACCATGTCACGCCTTAATCAAGATAATAATATGGATGTATTGACCGAACCCTCTTGTTATATTGCATTAAGAAACGTTGGTCCTGCTCCAACTTATAATTGTTATAAGACCGAGCAGGAAATAGGGGATTAGCAGGATTCTCGTGCCGCCCAAACGAAGAAAGTGTATGATGATGCATTTTCTTCGGGTGTGTTCATTACCGAGAACTGTTTCTCAGTATCCTTTACGTCCTTGGTATGAGTTACCGGATCAGGATCCCGGAAAATGCAATCTGTTACATGGGCTAAAGAGAGGTAGAGAACTGAGAAAGGGTGATAAGTTTTAAGAGTTAAAAATGGTGCAAGTGTTGCAGCCAAGTCTGTTGGCAGTTATCACCCTGTATTACCAAATACATTGATTCTGAACGAATGTTATTAGATACCGAACCTGATATACAATATCATATCAGTCTCTTTATTAGTAAAGAAGGATATAATTTGTATTAATTGATAACGTTTTGAACATTTTCTATATCAAGAGTTGATCGGTTCAGACATGTTATCTAAAAGCATAGACGTTCTAAATCAAACCACAGTTCTCAACGTACAGAACACACACAAGGGGAACAGTTCAGAAATGAACGAATCCTTCTTAAGGTATTGTAGACTAGGTCATATCAATGCGACCCGACTAACTATGTTACATTAAGATGCATATTTAAATCAGTTTAAAATTACATCTTGTGAAACTTGCCAGTCATGTCATAAAGATAAAATGACCATAGCTCCCTTTATTGGAAATAGATAAAGTGTTAGTGAACTCTTGGGATTGATACATGATGATGTATATAGGTCCCCTGTCTACACATGCCAGGAACAGTTCTGTTAGTTTTTATGCCCTAGAAGGCCATTACTGTATCATACTAGTTTGTATATTACTTAATGGAAGCTTGGGATATTCACATGTATATGACAGTCTTGCTAAACATGGTAGTATGCTACTTGGTTTTTTCTATCTTAATATGTGAGTATACGTATTGATAGAGCTCTTAGGATCTTGCTTGACTACCGGCGTTGTGATGGCAGTCACACTAGTGGGGGCTGGGTAATCTACAAGCACATCCTTATTCAGGTCCTTAGTCGTTGGATTATCGAGACAGGGCATCGATACTCCGGAGTAGACTAGTGTGTACGCTTCTCATCCCAGTTGGGGAGATGGTCTGTCCCACAGCCGTCAGTACGTCGTACTGGAGATAGTATGCAGGTGCTCGTTAGGTTACGGGTACACCGGACAGGACTCACAGGGAACTGTTGGTTGGTTTTATACCAGTCGTCAGTGAACAGTTCCCAGGTGACATGAGTACAGCATAGTCCGCAGACTTGACACTGCTACTTCGCCTCGAGTGTGTCCCACTGTTCTTAGATTGCTACCCTACCACGGCTCAAAGGAGTCGTGCAAACAGGTAGCAGTTGGGTGCAGTCCCGAGCACTTGGAGGCAGTGGCGGTTAGAAAGGATTCGTCTCTCCCGGTATTGGGAGTTGATATCGCGCTGTGTCAGAGAGCCGTTACGCAAAGTCCCTGGCCAGGGCAAGCGAGATTTGCTGGTAGGTTCCAGTAGTTTCTCAGGGTGTAATGGGCTTCACTCCGACACGACTTATACCGCTATTAGGGGACTGACGCTTGCCGCCCCCCTAGGCCCGATATGCGATAGTCTAAGACGAACGGACCGGACTGTATGGAGATTGTCACATCAGGCTCAGTAGGAGTTCGGATGGGTTTTCTCATCGGCCTTCTTATCGACATCTACCTGGAGACCGTTACGTACAGCTAGTGCCGCTTGCGGTCTGTGGTTAAACCCACTGCCAGCGTAGTAGTCGAGTCTCTAGAGTCCCACACAGAGAGTTTCCCTATTCCAGGCGAAACGATATAGAGGTCGTATGGTTTTACGACAAGGGTTCGGACGCATACGTGTGTTTATGCACGTACGACTTTCGGACAGTTTTTTCCAGTCGGCTTTGGTTTAAGCCAGTTACTGGTATCCGGTTATTGGATTTATAAAGTCTAAAGTTTTTCCGTATTTTTGCGGAAAGGAGGGGCGTTCTCGTAATTGCACGAGAAGCTTTTAGAAGATGGTGACTAAGGAGGTTTAGGTGGCATATACATTGAATGAGATTAGTGAGTCATATGGATGATTCATCCATGTCATTAATGCTTCATAATTGCTTAATGACTCATGGAGATGAATCACCACAAGATATTTATCAAGCATGGTTGTAAAATGATTTCTTTTCTTTTCTTGTTAAAAAGAAATGCTTGATATATATTATGATAACTCATTCTTCTCACTTCACTATTATCCTCACCTTCTCTCTCCTCAAGCTCTCCCTCTTCAAACCCTAATCCTCCCCTCTCATGTGTTGAGTACAAGGATTAGTTAGACTACTTAATCCATAACCCTCTCTATATTTCACCTAGCTTCTTTGATTAGCACTTAGAGAAGTTTAGTTTCCTCAAGTTTAGAGGCTAAGCTTGGAGTAAAGCTCTCGGGTGGATCGTCTACTACTTCGAGAAGGCCGAGGAGGAGGTGGAGTTCGCAAAGACGAAGGACACGATTCGTTAGGTATAATCCCTAAAGATAGTAGCATAGAAACTCTATGTTTTAAGTTAGTTATCGTTTAGCTTCGATTCAAGCGGTTAGTCGATGTTTGTTCACTAAACAAGTTCGTTTTTGAAAATTCCGCCTCCCAATAAGAATTGGGGTGTTGTACATCGACTTACAGTGGTATCAGAGCCTCGCTAAACAATAAATAACTTTTTTGCAAATTTGTATGAATTTCGAACGGAAAAAACGAAACCGGAAAACCCTAAAATATCAAGTTTCTGTCGATTTATAAATGAAGTCCAAAAATTTTTCAGGGATGTTCAGAAAGCTTAAAATGACAGTAGTAGAACACACGAAAAATTTGGTCCCCTGAATCGCCTACGGCGCCGCGGAACCGCGGCGGATAGCACCGATCCGCCGCGCTTCCGCCGCCGAGTTGACGATTCAGGGACCCATTTTTCTTGTGATGGTTCTCTGTGATATTTGGGATTTTCTGGTATTTTTTAATTTTGCTCAGGTTTCAAGTTTACAGAGAAGTATTGGAGCAATATTAAATGTGTTTAATCGATCGAAATTATACAGTATTTTCTTATTGGATTATATCTGTGTTTGTGTAATGTGTTCGTAAACCTCCCCTAACTGCTAGTATGTCGGTTAGCAGGGGGTTGCACATTTCTGTAATGGATTTTTATCTGTTTGTGCATATGAACTATGTTGGACTGTTGTGATGTATAGCCGGGGTTATGTGATGGGTTATTATTTAATTCATTTGATGTAAATGTAATTTGTTGTAATATTATTTTGCGGGGCACATCCAGGTTGCGGTTGTAGCCACCGTTGTATTATTTCATTTTACTGTTTTTGCTCCTAGGACAGACCCAAGGTGGGGTGCACAAACTGCCGGGCGGGTAGTTTGCCGTACCCGTTGGGGTCTTGGGTGGGGTAATGGCTATTCATCACAACTGTGTAATCCGTCTTTTGTTGCAGGCTCAAAACAAACACGGATTGCTTGCAAATCCAATAAAGTTCATCTGTGATCTGGAATGCCTATTATTGCGTCTGACGAATGTACAATATCTATATATGATAGCTATTTAGACGTCACTTATGTTTTACACCCGTGCTAGCCCAGCCCCCGCTCTGTCGTTAGTTAAGTAACCTAACGAGTGATGACGGGACCCCGTGGCGAATGCGGATGGCATAAGAGGACGTTGTATTTTCATTGTTTTCTGCAATGATAGGTTAATGATGGGACACATTATCTATAATGCAAAGAAAAACAAACCAAAGTTTAAATCGTTGGAACAATTTAAAAGAAACCACTCGGTTAATTTTAAAAACAGATATTTTTAAATGCTGAGCTTTAACCACTCCTTTTAAATGCTATCAGGTTCCTTCGGTTATATCAAGTTCACTACGTTCACGGTTTCGCCAAAACCAGTCGTAGCCCTCCGTCATTTCTTATGAATGGTCAGTAGTATTCAAGCTATGTTTGTTTGGCCCTTAGTCAAGACATAGTGATTGGTAGCTGCTGGGGTATTCATTTGTTGCATAGATAGATGAGTTGGTTTGGGACACTTGTATTACTTTGTTTGGCCCTTAGTCAAGAGTATATACGGATGAGTTCAAATCAACAGGATAATGATGGGCAGAACTTGACATGTGACTTATGATTTGTTGGCCCTTAGTCAAGATCATAAGAACATGGGGCAAAAATCTATATCGAGAATTTCTAAAGAAACTGAAATTTGCAAAGAGATGCATACCATTTGGAGTTTGATGAATGTTGGTAGGATTCCTTCAACATTATCATACGATGATATTTGGATCCTGATCCTACTGTGAGTATATGCTACTTATCAGGATATTCGTCACTTAACGATCAATGCTATAAACCTAGTAGGTGTCCAGAAAGGTGTCAGCGGGGTTACGCCCCCAGAGAAAAGAGGTTATTTAATTAAGGAACTTCGCGAAAGCGTTGGAAAACCTCCCTCGAAGTATCGACACTGGCCTGGCTGAACGGTTAAGCAAGTATTGTATGGTAAGAATAGTCCTGGCTAATTCTTCTTTTATGGTTTGAGGAAGGATTCGAGAAACAGTGGGAGCCATCCAGTTTAGATAAACTAAAAACCACTCTAAACTTGCAAGAGCATCATGCTAAAGAGTTTTCTTCTCTCTCTCCTAATTGCAGCGACCCTGAAAATGAATGGACTTAAGTTACGTTTAGAGAAAAATATACTGACAGGGCCAAACTATAAAGATTGGCTGCGGAATGTCAAAATGTCTTTGACCTATGACAAATTGGGGTACGTCCTCACCGCTACGGCACCTGCTGTCCCTGGTCCCAAATCCAGCAATGCGGATAAGGAAATCCACAAAACCTGGGATTTAGATTGCGCGAAAGCCAAGTGCATCGTGCTTGCCTCAATGAACAATGAACATCAGAGGAGGCACGAGGATATGGGCCTTGATGGCATATTTCTCCATACAAAGGAACTTTATGGAGAGCAATCTCGTATAGCAAGATACGAGACCTCTAAGAACTTGTTTCGAGCGAGGTTGGCTGTCGGGTCATCAGTAGGAGAACATGTCCTAAAGATGATCGGCTATAATGAAGAGCTCGCAGACCTTGGGACGACTTTGGATAATGAGCTCTATACAGACCTTATTCTCCAGTCCCTTCCTCCCACCTACGCCCAGTTTATCCTGAACTTCAACCTTCAAAGAAAAGAAGTTGAACTTCCGGAACTCCTGAACATGTTAAGGAGTGCAGAGGGCACCTTGCAGAAGGCAAGGGAAACACCCGCTATGTTTGTTGGCGGTGCATCTTCTTCCGGGTCCAAGGCTAGGGCCAAAGGAAGGAAGAAGAAGGCCGTCCCCAGACCTAGAGGAGGTGTTAGTAAGGTGGGAGGGAAGGGAAAGAAAAAGTTTGCGGTACCGGTAGTGGGCCAGGATGAGTGCTTCCATTGTCACAGGAAAGGGCACTGGAAGAAGGATTGCAAGGCGTGGAACGCCAAGAACCAGGAACCGAAGCAAGCTGTGGCTTCGACTTCAGGTGTGTTTGTAATTGAGAATTGTCTGTCGATCAACTCTACTTCCTGGGTATTGGATACCGGATCAGGATCTCATATTTGCAATTCATTGCAGGCACTGAGAAACCGTAGAGTGCTGAAGGAAGGTGATATGACCCTAAAGGTTGCTAACGGAGCTAGCGTGGGAGCTGCGTCCGTCGGGGATTATCACCTAGGATTGACGAGTGGACACATTTTGGTTTTACATAACTGTTATTTTGTACCAAGCTTAACGTGTAATATCATATCAGTTTCCTTGTTATCAAATAAAGGTTATGATTTCACGTTTGTAAGAGATGTTGTCAACATCCACCTTAATCATGGTTTGATTGGGTCCGGTACACTAAATAACGGTATATATGTTTTAAACCAACTCCAAATTTTCAATGTCCAGAACACACTAAAAAGAAAGTCTCCAGATTTAAATAAAGCTTTCTTATGGCATTGTAGACTGGGTCACATCAATGAGAGAAGGTTGACTAAGTTGCATAGAGAAGGATATTTGGACTCGTTCGAATATCAAACCTATGACACTTGTCAATCTTGTCTCAAAGGAAAGATGACAAAGACTCCATTTACTGGACAAGGAGTAAGAGCGAGCGAGCTCTTAGGACTCATACACAGCGATGTATGTGGTCCAATGTCTACACATGCGAGAGTTGGTTATTCCTACTTCATTACTTTTACAGATGATTTCTCTAGGTATGGACATGTTTTCTTAATGAAACATAAATCCGAGGCCTTTGAGAAATTCCTGGAATACAAGAGTGAAGCGGAAAACCAAACAGGCAAAAGTATTAAGACACTGAGATCTGATCGAGGTGGAGAATACTTAAGTGCCGAGTTCCTAGGTTACCTAAAGGAGAAAGGAATTCTCTCTCAGCTTACTCCTCCATACACTCCACAGCACAACGGTGTATCGGAGAGACGGAATCGAACCCTATTGGATATGGTACGATCCATGATGAGTAATGCTGAGTTACCGCGATCTTTCTGGGGTTATGCGCTAGAATCAGCGGCATATCTTTTAAACCAGGTTCCAACCAAGACTGTGCCTACCACACCATATCAGATGTGGAGTGGGAAGAAACCCTGTCTAAAACATTTTAGGACATGGGGGTGTCCAGCTTTTGTAAAAAAGCAGCATTCGGACAAGCTCGAGGCACGCTCAGTACAGTGTAAGCTTGTGGGATATCCAAAGAACTCCAAGGGATATTATTTCTATTACGCAGAGGAACAAAAGGTTTTTGTTTCTCGTCATGCCCACTTCTTAGAAACTGAATTTTTAGAAAATCAGAAGAGTGGGAGCGCAGTAGAACTGGAAGAAATTCCAGAACCGCAAGCTGTTACTGAAAGTTTGGTAGAACCAGAAGTTCAAGAAGAACAGGACATTCCCGCACCCCTCCGCAGGAGTAGTAGGCCGTCTCATCCGCCTAAGAGATAATACGGTTTTCTCATAGATGGGGATAGAGAGGATTGCATCATAGATGATGATGAACCTATTGACTTCTAGCAGGCCATCCAGAGCGGCGACTCGGTACGATGGCTAGATGCAATGCGGACCGAAATGGAGTCCATGTACACCAACAAAGTATGGACTTTGGACTTTGCTCCAGATGGGGTAAAACCCATAGGATGCAAATGGATCTTCAAGAAAAAGATTGGTGTAGATGGACAGGTGGAAACCTATAAGGCTAGACTTGTTGCAAAGGGTTTTCGTCAAAGACCTGGTTTGGACTATGACGAAACTTTTTCTCCAGTGGCTATGCTCAAATCCATTCAGGTCCTTCTTTCTATTGCTGCCTTCCATGATTATGAAATCTGGCAGATGGACGTAAAGACGGCTTTTCTGAATGGAAATTTAGAAGAGAGCGTCTATATGGATCAGCCAGAAGGTTTCAATCAGAGTGGGAGCAGCGGGAAAGTATGCAAGCTGCTTAAGTCCATTTATGGACTAAAGCAGGCATCGCGGAGTTGGAACATCTGTTTTGATGAGACAGTCAAAGAATATGACTTTATCAAAAATCCAGATGAACCGTGCATATATAGTAAAGTTGTAGCCAGAAGTGTCGTATTCCTCGTCTTATACGTGGATGGCATTCTATTGATAGGAAATGACATTCCTATGCTACAATCTGTCAAAGGATTCTTGTCACACAGGTTCTCCATGAAAGACCTGGGTGATGCCTCTTACATTCTGGGGATCCGGATCTATCGTGATAGATCCAAGAGGATGTTGGGACTTTCGCAGTCCAGGTATATCGACACTGTACTGAAAAGATTCAGTATGGAAGATTCTAAGCGCGGTAATCTACCGGCTTGTCACGGAATCACCCTCTCCAAAGAGATGTCTCCCAAGACTGATTTGGAAAGGGAACGCATGTCTATTATACCCTACGCTTCTGCGGTAGGCTCTATAATGTATGCGATGTTGTGCACCAGACCAGATGTAGCTTACGCACTGAGCGTGGTAAGCCGGTATCAGTCAGACCCAGGGGAGAAGCACTGGATAGCAGTAAAGAGCATTCTCAAGTACCTGAGAAGGACTAAAGAGATGTTCTTCGTTTACGGCGGAAAAGACCTCAGGTTGGAGGCCTTTGCTGATTCCGGCTTGCAGAGTGATAAGGACGATTCCAAGTCCATGTCGGGTTATTTCTTTACCCTCAATGGAGGGGCGGTGTGCTAGAAGAGCTCCAAGCAGGACACCGTTGCTGACTCAACGATGGAAGCGGAGTATATAGCTGCTTGCGATGCCGCAAAAGAAGCAGTCTGGATGAAGAAGTTCCTAACAGAACTTCAGGTGGTTCCTACCATAGTTGATCCAATACCTCTGTATTGCGACAACAACGGAGCTATCGCTTTAGCGAAGGAACCAAGGTCCCATCAGAAGTCCAGACACATCTTAAGGCGGTATCACCTGATCAGGGAGATCATTGATCGTCAGGAGATCGAGGTTCGGAGAGTTGCTTCTGAAGAGAACATTGCTGATCCATTCAGAAAGGCCCTACCTCAGATTCAGTTCGAGAGGCTACTCGAGATCATCGGTCTTCGATACGCCAGTACATGGCCCTAGTGCAAGTGGGAGATTGTTAGTGTTTATGCCCTAGAAGGCCATTACTGTATCATACTAGTTTGTATATTACTTAATGGAAGCTTGGGATATTCACATGTATATGACAGTCTTGCTAAACATGGTAGTATGCTACTTGGTTTTTTCTATCTTAATATGTGAGTATACGTATTGATAGAGCTCTTAGGATATTGCTTGACTACCGGCGTTGTGATGGCAGTCACACTAGTGGGGGCTGGGTAGTCTACAAGCACATCCTTATTCAGGTCCCTAGTCGTTGGATTATCGAGACAGGGCATCGATACTCCGGAGTAGACTAGTGTGTACGCTTCTCATCCCAGTTGGGGAGATGGTCTGTCCCACAGCCGTCAGTACGTCGTACTGGAGATAGTATGCAGGTGCTCGTTAGGTTATGGGTACACTGGACTGGACTCACAGGGAACTGTTGGTTGGTTTTATACCAGTAGTCAGTGAACAGTTCCCAGGTGACATGAGTACAGCATAGTCCGTAGACTTGACACTGCTACTTCGCCTCGAGTGTGTCCCACTGTTCTTAGATTGCTACCCTACCACGGCTCAAAGGAGTCGTGCAAACAGGTAGCAGTTGGGTGCAGTCCCGAGCACTTGGAGGCAGTGGCGGTTAGAAAGGATTCGTCTCTCCCGGTATTGGGAGTTGATATCGCGCTGTGTCAGAGAGCCATTACGCAAAGTCCCTGGCCAGGGCAAGCGAGATTTGCTGGTAGGTTCCAGTAGTTTCTCAGGGTGTAATGGGCTTCACTCCGACACAACTTATACCGCTATTAGGGGACTGACGCTTGCCGCCCCCCTAGGCCCGATATGCGATAGTCTAAGACGAACGGACCGGACTGTATGGAGATTGTCACATCAGGCTCAGTAGGAGTTCGGATGGGTTTCCTCATCGGCCTTCTTATCGACATCTACCTGGGGACCATTACGTACAGCTAGTGCCGCTTGCGGTCTGTGGTTAAACCCACTGCCAGCGTAGTAGTCGAGTCTCTAGAGTCCCACACAGAGAGTTTCCCTACTCCAGGAGAAACGATATAGAGGTCGTATGGTTTTACGACAAGGGTTCGGACGCATACGTGTGTTTACGCACGTACGACTTTCGGACAGTTTTTTCCAGTCGGCTTTGGTTTAAGCCAGTTACTGGTATCCGGTTATTGGATTTATACAGTCTAAAGTTTTTCCGTATTTTTGCAGAAAGGAGGGGCGTTCTCGTAATTGCGTGAGAAGCTTCTAGAAGATGGTGACTAAGGAGGTTTAGGTGGCATATACATTGAATGAGATTAGTGAGTCATATGGATGATTCATCCATGTCATTAATGCTTCATAATTGCTTAATGACTCATGGAGATGAATCACCAAAAGATATTTATCAAGCATGGTTGTAAAATGATTTCTTTTCTTTTCTTGTTAAAAAGAAATGCTTGATATATATTATGATAACTCATTCTTCTCACTTCACTATTATCCTCACCTTCTCTCTCCTCAAGCTCTCCCTCTTCAAACCCTAATCCTCCCCTCTCATGTGTTGAGTACAAGGATTAGTTAGACTACTTAATCCATAACCCTCTCTATATTTCACCTAGCTTCTTTGATTAGCACTTAGAGAAGTTTAGTTTCCTCAAGTTTAGAGGCTAAGCTTGGAGTAAAGCTCTCGGGTGGATCGTCTACTACTTCGAGAAGGCCGAGGAGGAGGTGGAGTTCGCAAAGACGAAGGACACGATTCGTTAGGTATAATCCCTAAACATAGTAGCATAGAAACTCTATGTTTTAAGTTAGTTATCGTTTAGCTTCGATTCAAGCGGTTAGTCGATGTTTGTTCACTAAACAAGTTCATTTTTGAAAATTCCGCCTCCCCACAAGAATTGGGGTGTTGTACATCGACTTACAAGTTCTTTGTACTTCATTACATTCACCGATGATCTCTCAAGATTCGCACATGTGTTCCTGTTGAAACACAAGTCTGAAACTTTTGAGAAATTCAATGAATATAAGATAGAAGTAGAGAACCAAAACGGGTATAAGTATTATGTCCTATGATGAGATCTGGGAGGAGAATACCTGAGCACGGAGTTCCTGGACTATTCTATAAGAGAATGAGATTCTCTCTCGGCATTACTCCTCCGAATACACCACAGCATGATGGTATATCGGGGCGGAGCAATTGCACCCTATGTGATATGGTGTGCTCTATGATGAGTACTACTGAGTTGCCTATTTCCTTTTGGGTGTTATGCACTTAAGAAGCTGCATACCTATTGAATAGGGTTCTAATCAAATCAGGTACCTACCACTCCAAATGTGATATGGTATGGGAAGAGCCCATCTTTTAAGGAAGTTAAGATTTAGGTTGTCCGGCCTATGTCTAAAAGCAAAATCTGGACAAACTCGAGGTAAGGTCAGTTCTGTGGAAGTTTGTTGGATATCCCAAGCATTCGCAAGGGAATATCTTCTACCAAACCGAGGAACAAAAGGTGTTCTATTTTCTCAGCATGCTACCTTTTGGAAAGAGAATTTCTTATGAAGAAATTAGTGGTCATGAGGTAGAACTGGAAGTAGTTCCAGCTATACAAACTGCAGCTGATGATTTGGTAAAACTGGAGGATTCAATAGATCCCAACGAACCTCAGCCTCTCCGCCGATCTAGTAGGGTTCCTCACCCACCTGAGAGATACTTCGGTTTTCTCTATAACAGTGGGAGTGAGGATTGCATTATGAGATGATGACCCAACTAGTTTCGAGCAGGCCATCAAGAGTGGGAACTCTGTAAGAATGGCTGGATGCTAAGCAATCTGAGATGGAATCCATATACACCAACAAAGTATGGACTTTGATTGCTTTATCTGAAGGGTTAAATCCCCATCAGGAGCAAGTATATCTTGAGAAGATTACTTAGTATACATGGAAAAGTTGAGACTTTCAAAGCAATGCTTAAGTCCATCCAGATCCAACTTGCCATTGCTGCAAACCATGACTACAATATCTGGCGATTGGGTGTCATGACTGCTTTTCTAAATAATAATTTAAAAGAGAGCATCTATAAGTACACAGCCAGAGGGTTTCGTAGACAATGGGAGCAGCGGAAACGTGTGCAAGTTGTTTTATGGGATAAATCAAGCATCGCGGAGTTGGAACGTCTATTTTGATGTGGTAGTCAAAGAGTTTGACTTCATCAAAATGGTAGATAAACCTAGTATATACAAAAAGGTAGTAGGGAGTATGGTGTGTAGGGTTCCTAGGCACTCTAATGGAGTCTCACAAGTGATCAAACATGCACAAATCAAAAATTCCTTGTGCCTACAAACCCTAATACGGATCGTTAACTAGAAATCAAGGCGATGCAAGCAAGTAAACGGAAATATAGCTAAAGGGAAGGGGCTACAACCTTTGTAAATCCGGTCCTCCACCTCCTAGGCTCCGTGATGAAGTCCTCTCCGCTGTCCAAATCGAACCATGACTCTCACGGTGGTTTCATCGGAGAAAAAGGCGGGCTAGGTAGTCGACAACGTGCCGAAGATGATCTACGTCGAGGCATCACTAGATCAAGCTCCACCTTCACCAAGCCATGAAAACTTGTGAAGGAAACACCCTATACTACTTGGCAAGAGGTAGAGGATGAAGAAATAGGAAGTGGGTTCACTTTAGATTTGGATTTCTCACACTTTTTCATCAATCACCATTGATGTAGCAAGCTTTCTTCATGGAAGAAGAAGATGAAGAAGAAGAAGAAGAAGATATGATAAGTGTTCAATAATAAGATAAATAAATCAATACTTATCATATATTAACCCTTGGTTAATTGTAGAGAATGGACCATGGTTAACTTGAATGGTTAGGGTTAAGGATGAGACAAGAATGGTGACTTAGTCAATGCTTCATGAAACTTCAACTAAAAACAAACTAAGCCACTATTTCTTTTTTCTCTTTATCATTTTCTTTTTCCAAAATAAACAAAAAGAATAAATAAATGAATAAGTAAATAAAATGAAACCCTAACCATTCATATAACCATGGTCAATTCTTTACACAAACCCAAGCTTGCATGTATCATCAAACATGATACAATCTTATGCATAAAAGTATATCACATATACAACTTGCACAATCCAAGTGAGAAAATCCATTTAAAGTGAACCAATACCAGTTAATGCAAAGTAATATATCAAATATATAATTATACATTAAATCATTAAATCAACACTTGATTCAGTGATCCGGTCATGTCGCATATAACCGGCTAGTATCCAATGTATCGGCTTATCGAATCAATCCTTGATTCGACAACTAGGTTATATCGCATATAACCAATTGATACATTCGTCGCGAGAATGGAATACGGTATCACATACACGAATTATTCTCGGTCCCGCACATATCTCATAAGCGCTCCTATTTCGTTTCGCTTGAGCCAGGAAACCTCTGTGTAGGACTCTAAAGACTCGTCAATACGCCGGCAGCGGATGATGATCATATCAAACATCCACAAGCGGCAAGCGGTCTTCTAAACGTAACGGCCACCCGGGTATTGAGCGATCAGAAGATCGACGAGCAAGCCCGCTCACACTCCTGTGAATCCAACCAGTAACACTTACCGTACAGTCCGGTCTGTTCGTCTGATATGTCGCATATCTCGCCTAGGGGTGGTAAACGTCAGACCCCAGTAGCTCGATAAGTCATGCCGACTTGAGGTCCATAACATTCGTGAAACTACTGATAACTCTTACTAGTATATCACTGCAACCCTGGCCAGGGATTTCCTGTTATGACCAGTCGAGCATAGCACAACATCAACCCCCAATACCGGGAGAGACGAATCCCCTCATATCGCTCATTACCTCCATGTGAATCGGGACTGTACCCAAAAACCACCTGTTTGCACGACTCAGTAGAGCCATGGTAGGGTGGAAATCAAAGCACAGTGGGAGACACACAAGACTCTATGACGATCTTGGGTCAACAGACTAAGCTGTACCGGTGTGACCAGAGAACTGCCATCTGACGTGAGGTATAATACCATCTGGGAGTTCTCGGCGAGTCCGTTCAGTGTACCCAGTCTCCACTGAGCACCCGTATACCATCTCTGATGTCAAACACCAATGGATATGGGATCATCCATCGCCCATCGCATGGGTCGAGAAGATATACGCTAGTCTACTCTGGAATATCGATGCCCCATCTCGATATTCCCTCGACTAGGAACATTGAAGGATGTACTCATGGACTATCCAGGCCCCACTAGTATGATCTGCATCACAGTCCTGGAAGTCGAGTACACATCATAAGGGCTTTATCAACATGTAACAGAGAGACAGAAAGTATACACGTTAAGATAAAGAGGAACCAGATAGCGTACTATCATGTCGAGCAAGAAAGTCCTACCTATATATGTCCCAGTATCCACTACAATATACATCCAATGTACAGTAATAGCCTCTAGGGCATACATATAACTAACAATCTCCCACTTGCACTAGGGCCATCTATAGCAGTGGTTGCAGTATCACATACTCAACCATCCCATAAAAGTCTCTCTCTGGGAATAGGCCTTCGTGAGTGGATCCGCCGTGTTATCCTCTGAGTCTGCTCTCCTTCCCTCGATCACCCTGGAGATCAACTATCTCCTTGATCAGGTGATGCTTCCTCAGAATATGTCTAGGTCACTGATGGGATCAGGGTTCCAGGGCCAAAGCCACATTTCCATTGTCACACAATGGCAGGAACCTAGTTCATCTTATGAACCAATATACACCCAAACTGCCTCTTTGGTAGTATCTTTAATAGCGATGTTACCAGCCTTTATCGTCTAGTTTGCCACGGTATCTAGCTTGGAACTCTTCCAACATACCGTCCCTTTACTGAGGGTAAAGACAATACCTGTGACTGACATTCAGTCGTCTTTATCACTCTGGAACCCTTCCAGTGATTCTCCCCAGGATCGATTGATACCATTTCACTACAACTAGTGAGAATCCTAACATCCATTTAGATCTATCTCATAGATCCAAAATCCAGGATTTAGGAGGTATCATTTTTGATCCATATGGAGAATCATTATGATAAGCGGAGATTGACCGAGCGCAGCATAGGAAACTCCTTCCCTATCAAGAGTATATCATCCACGTACTCTACGAGGATCATTACCATACTCCCTACTACCTTTTTTGTATATACAAGGTTCATCTACCATTTTGATGATGTCAAACTCTTTGACTAATTCATCAAAACAGACGTTCCAACTCCGCGATGCCTGCTTTATCCTATAAAGCATCTTGTACACGTTTCCGCTGCTCCCACTGTCTACGAAGCCCTCTGGCTGTGTACTTATAGACGCACTCTTCTAAAACATCATTTAGAAAAGTAGTCATGGCACCCAACCACCAGATATCGTAGTCACGGTATGTATCCGTGGCAAGTAGGATCTGGATGGACTCAAGCACAGTCCCTAGAAAAAGGTTTCATCATTTTCCGTGCCTAGTCGATGACGAAAACCTTTAACAAGTCTAGCTTTGAAAGTCTCAATTTTTCCATGTACACCAAGTAATCTTCTCAAGATATACTTGCTCCTGATGGGGATTTAACCCTTCAGATATAGCTACCAAAGTCCATACTTTGTTGGTGTATAAGGATTCCATCTCAGACCGCTAAGCATCCAGCCATTCTTACAGAGTCCCTACTCTCGATGGCCTGCTCGAAACTGGTTGGGCCATCATCTCATGATGCAATCCTCGCTCCCACTGTCATCGAGAAACCGAGGTATCTCTCAGGCAGGCGAGGAACCCTACCAGATCGGCGGAGAGGCTGAGGTTCGTCGGGGACTATAGAATCCTTTGGTTCTGTCAAATCTTCAGCTGTAGTTTCGTATAGCTGGAACCTTTCCAGTTCTACAGAACTGACCTTGCCTTGATCTTGTCCGGATTTTGCTTTTGACATAGGCCGGACAATCCCAAATCTTAACTTACTTAAGAGATAGGATCTTCCCTTTCTATATCACATATGAAGTGGTAGGCAGTGATTTGATTCGAACCTAATTCAATAGGTATGCAGCTTCTCAAGCGCATAACTCCCAAAAGGAAATAGGTAACTCAGTAATACTCATCATAGAGCACACGATATCTAATATTGTGTGATTGCTCCGCCCCGATACACCGTTGTGCTGTGGTGTATTCAGAGGAGTAATACTGAGAGAGAATCTCATTTTCCTTTAGAATAGTCCAAGGATTCCATGCACAAGTATTCTCCTCCCTGATCTTATCATAGGACATAATACTTATACCCGTATATTGGTTCTCTACTTCCTACTTATATTCTGTGAATACCTCAAAAGGTTCGGACTTATATTTGAACAGGAATATATGACTGAATCTTGAGAGATTATCAGAGAATATAATGAAGTATAAAGAACCAGTCCTGGCATGTGTAGATAGGAGACCTTACATACATCATCATGCATCAGTCCCAAGAGTTTACTAACTCTTTCTCAGTTTCCAGTAAACAGAGCCGGTGTCATTATATCTTTGTGACATGACTGGCAAGTTTCATAAGATGTAAATTCAAACTGATTTAAATATGCATCTAAATGTAACTTCAGCTAGTCGGGTCGCATTGATATGACCTAGTCTACAAAACCTCAAGAAGAATTCGTTCATTTCTGAACTCTTCCTCTTGTGTGTGTTCTGAATACTAAGAACTGTAGTTTGATTTAGAACGTCAATGCTTTTAGATAACGTGCCTGAACCGATCAACTTTTGATATAGGAAATGTTCAAAACATTATCCATCAATACAAAATTATATCCTTTCTTTACTAATAAAGAGACTGATATGATTTTGTATATCAGGTTCGGTATCTAATAGCATTTGTTCAGAATCAATGTATTGGTAATACAGGGTGACAGTGACTAACAGACTTGGCTGCAACACTTGCCCCGTTTTCTGTCTCATGAAACTTATCACCCATTCTCAGTTTTTCTACCTTTTTGTAGCCCTATGTAACAGATTACATATCTGGGATCCTGATCCGGTATCAAATACCCTGGATTCAGAGGATACTGAGAAACAGTTCTTTGTAATGAACACACACGAAGATGATGCATCAGCATGCACTCTCTTCGTTTGGGCGGCACGGGAATTCTGGTATTCCCCTATTTCCTGCTCTGTCTTATAACAATTATAAGTTGGAGCGGGACCAACGTTCCCCAGCTCAGTATAACAAGCGGGTTCGGTCAATACATCCATTTTATTATCTTGATTAAGGCGTGATATGGTCGCTACCAGGAGAGAGAGAGAAGAAAACACTCTGCGTGCGCTCTTGCAAGATTAGATTGGTTATTTATTTTATCTAATCAGGATGGCTCCCACTGTTTTTATCAAATCTTCCTTCAAACCTTAAAAGGAAAGACTAGCCGGGATTAATTACACTCTACAAGTTCGCCAATCTTTCAGCCAGGCCAGTGTCGGTACTTTGAGGGAGGTTCCCCGTGCTTTCGCACGGACCTAATTACAGTAAACCTCGTTTTCCCAGAGGCGTAACCCCGTTGACACCTTTCTAGACACCTACTTGATCGGCTAATTGCAAAGTGCAAAACTCTCCCAGGAGTAACAATTACTCGCAGTGGGTATCGGGATCCAACTATCATATAGAAGGTATGCAATCTCATTGCAAATTTCAACACTTGAAACTCCCGATAATGGTTTTTACCCCTAGCACTTATGACCTTAACTAAGGTCAACAAATCATAAGTACAAGTCAAGTTCTACTCGTCATTTCGTGATTAATTAGACCCACCCACATGACCCTTAACTAAGGTCAACAAAGTCACGCGACTGTCCTAACTAATCGCATCATATGCGGTGTAGGAAGACATCACTTAGCTACCGTACACTGTGCCTTGACTATGGTCAACAAACACAGCACGAATACTAAGTACTCTACTTCCTAAAATGACGGAGGGTTGCGAATGGTTTTTGTGAAAACCTTTAACGCTTTGAACTTGATCTCATTGCGGAATCAAATGGTTTTTAAATAGAATGTTTTCGAGGCTTTTCTAGTTTTGCTAAAGGGGTCACTCCCGGTGAAGGGATCATCGGCCCTTTCCTCGTCGAATGAGATGCGGGATATATCATATATATCACTGTGCAAAGCAGAAACTATAGAAGCGATCAAATGAAAAACCGAGGGTTGTAGCATCTGCCAGTTATTGCTAAAGGAGTCACTCCCGATGAAGGGATCTCGGTCCTTTCCTTATCGAATAAGGTGCAGGATGTTCTACAATGAACACCACGGTGCAAAGCAAGAACTGTAGCTACCTGTTTTTATTTTGAAATTCGATTCCACAACATCAATTAGGTTTATTTTCTTTCATTAATCTCATTAATGAATATCCCATCATTTAAGTACACCTAAACATCACAGATAAATATAACGTATGCTTATGCCATCCGCATTCACCTCGATGTCCCGTCTGCACCGTTAGGTTAGGTAACTAACGGCAGAGCGGGGCAGGGCTAGCGCGGGTGTAAAACATAAGCAACGTCTATATAATATATCATATATACTATATACTATATCTGTCACAGAACATCACATGATCACATCACAGATAACGCAGCAGAAGAAACATATGAAATATTGGATATATTAGGACGTCCGTGTTTTCAATACGAGCCAGTATAAAACACGGATTCCACGATCGTGATGAATAGACAATCCCACACCCCTAGACCCCTACGAGAGCGGCAAGCAACCCTACCAATTCTAGAGTTAGGAGACCCGGACTCGACTCCCCGAGTTGGTCTCCCTCTGGACCCCAGAACCCGGTTACTTGTGCTCCCCTCCTTGGGTCTATCCTAGTGCAGAAAAGTAAATAATATACATCAACGGTGATATCTTCCGCAACCTGGAAGTGCCCCAATAAAAGAATATTACATACAAGTTTTTACATGAATGAAAATGAAAAACACTCATCTCACATAAAAACCCCCCGGCTATTCAAACACGACGATCCAATATAACATATCCAGCAACACATAACATCATATGTCATCAACGTAAGCAAACATGCGTATCCCAATTGTCGTTGACATATAGCAACGAAACCGGCGATATCACATATTACACTTACGGTCACAGAAAAGAAAGTGTAAAACTACAACAGTTGGAATCCGCAACCTCTTTAGACATCACATGCCTAATCAAATGAATTACTTAGACATCGCATGCCTAACAATTATAAACCCCGCATTTTAGTCTCAAAATCGAAAACACTTTTCAATATCAAGTCGGGCAATTCAACAGGATTCCCGACATTCTGATCGAATGCTCGTCGCAAACTTTAGTAGGCGGCCGCACCCCCGACGCCGTCGACAAAGTGCACCAAGGCGGAACACTGCTGCCGCGAGCACCCGAACGGATGCTTTCGGCGACGGGGTTCTCCTACAGTCACTTGGTCGGGGCTATGGAGTGAGGCTGTCTATTAAGTTTACCCGGCGAGTATCCGCGTACGCTACGTGATTGCGACGGACTTTTGATCACATCAAAACTCCGTGGCAACCGATCAAGTGAGACTAAACTGCTATGTTTATAATATTCATTCCGTTATCTCATAACTACTTGTGAATTCCAATTATTGTATCACATTCCGGATAAATAGAAAACGCTAAACTTTTCGATCGAACAATCGAACACCCAAGTTTTCTCGATACAGCTCAACACATGAAATAAGTCTAACAACATTCAGTTCGTGCCTCAGTACCAACGGTCCAGCCGTAGAAGGGTCAAGCCAACGCCTCACATGTGGCACGCCGTACTGCCCCAAACCCGAAGGTTCAAAGGGCAGTTCAAGACGGTCACATAATCGAGTTAAGGTTTGTTGTCTTCTAGAGGGTCCATCGCGTTACTTGCACTACTTAGAACGTCGTTAAACTACGGAAAAAATCCAACAATTGGAAATTTCCCGGCAGGGGAAAAAGTGGGTATTTATATCCGATCGAACTTTTTAACATATTCTAAAAAATACCCGGAAACACACACAGAAAAAATTAGACAGTCCGATCGAATCTCCGAATCCCCAATACAACCCAGAAAATAAAACTCTGGAATAAATATTAAAATATTTCCAGGAAAACCAGCACTGCTTACTAAGAATTAAGGTGCAAGCTTCGATGCACAAAACGACAAACTAGCCGCGGAACCGCCGCATGAGCATGCTCATGCCGCGGATCCGCGGCGACTTTAAGGAATCATGCCATCGAATTTTACAGTAAACCTTACAATCCCCTGCTGATTTTTTTGCATATTTTTAATTCTCAAAATTCTACGATTTCAGAAAAAGTACAGAGAGCAATATTTGGGTTTGGGTTTTGATTCGATCGGAGTTCTAATTCCGTCTAGACTTCGCCTAAGGCTCTAGCTAGGCTCTGATACCACTGTAGGGTTCCTAGGCACTCTAATGGAGTCTCACAAGTGATCAAACATGCACAAATCAAAAATTCCTTTTTCCTACAAACCCTAATACGGATCGTTAACTAGAAATCAAGGCGATGCAAGCAAGTAAACGGAAATATAGCTAAAGGGAAGGGGCTACAACCTTTGTAAATCCGGTCCTCCACCTCCTAGGCTCCGTGATGAAGTCCTCTCCGCTGTCCAAATCGAACCATGACTCTCACGGTGGTTTCATCGGAGAAAAAGGCGGGCTAGGTCGTCGACAACGTGCCGAAGATGATCTACGTCGAGGCATCACTAGATCAAGCTCCACCTTCACCAAGCCATGAAAACTTGTGAAGGAAACACCCTATACTACTTGGCAAGAGGTAGAGGATGAAGAAATAGGAAGTGGGTTCACTTTAGATTTGGATTTCTCACACTTTTTCATCAATCACCATTGATGTAGCAAGCTTTCTTCATGGAAGAAGAAGATGAAGAAGAAGAAGAAGATATGATAAGTGTTCAATAATAAGATAAATAAATCAATACTTATCATATATTAACCCTTGGTTAATTGTAGAGAATGGACCATGGTTAACTTAAATGGTTAGGGTTAAGGATGAGACAAGAATGGTGACTTAGTCAATGCTTCATGAAACTTCAACTAAAAACAAACTAAGCCACCATTTCTTTTTTCTCTTTATCATTTTCTTTTTGCAAAATAAACAAAAAGAATAAATAAATGAATAAGTAAATAAAATGAAACCCTAACCATTCATATAACCATGGTCAATTCTTTACACAAACCCAAGCTTGCATGTATCATCAAACATGATACAATCTTATGCATAAAAGTATATCACATATACAACTTGCACAATCCAAGTGAGAAAATCCATTTAAAGTGAACCAATACCAGTTAATGCAAAGTAATATATCAAATATATAATTATACATTAAATCATTAAATCAACACTTGATTCAGTGATCCGGTCATGTCGCATATAACCGGTTAGTATCCAATGTATCGGCTTATCGAATCAATCCTTGATTCGACAACTAGGTTATATCGCATATAACCAATCGATACATTCGTCGCGAGAATGGAATACGGTATCACATACACGAATTATTCTCGGTCCCGCACATATCTTATATGCGCTCCTATTTCATTTCGCTTGAGCCAGGAAACCTCTGTGTAGGACTCTAAATACTCGTCAATACGCCGGCAGCGGATGATGATCATATCAAACATCCACAAGCCGCAAGCGGTCTGCTAAACGTAACGGCCACCCGGGTATTGAGCGATCAGAAGATCGACGAGCAAGCCCGCTCACACTCCTGTGAATCCAACCAGTAACACTTACCGTACAGTCCGATCTGTTCGTCTGATATGTCGCATATCTCGCCTAGGGGTGGCAAACGTCAGACCCCAGTAGCTTGATAAGTCATGCCGACTTGAGGTCCATAACATTCGTGAAACTACTGATAACTCTTACCAGTATATCACTGCATCCCTGGCCAGGGATTTCCTGTTATGACCAGTCGAGCATAGCACAACATCAACCCCCAATACCGGGAGAGACGAATCTCCTCCTATCGCTCATTGCCTCCATGTGAATCGGGACTGTACCCAAAAACTACCTGTTTGTACGACTCAGTAGAGCCGTGGTAGGGTGGAAATCAAAGCACAGTGGGAGACACACAAGACTCTATGACGATCTCGGGTCAACAGACTAAGCTGTACCAGTGTCACCAGAGAACTGCCATCTGACGTGAGGTATAATACCATCTGGGAGTTCTCGGCGAGTCCGTTCAGTGTACCCAGTCTCCACTGAGCACCCGTATACCATCTCTGATGTCAAACACCAATGGATATGGGATCATCCATCGCCCATCGCATGGGTCGAGAAGATATACGCTAGTCTACTCTGGAATATCGATGCCCCGTCTCGATATTCCCTCGACTAGGAACATTGAAGGATGTACTCATGGACTATCCAGGCCCCACTAGTATGATCTGCATCACAGTCCTGGAAGTCGAGTACACATCCTAAGGGCTTTATCAACATGTAACAGAGAGACAGAAAGTATACACGTTAAGATAAAGAGCAACCAGATAGCGTAGTATCATGTCGAGCAAGAAAGTCCTACCTATATATGTCCCAGTATCCACTACAATATACATCCAATGTACAGTAATGGCCTCTAGGGCATACATATAACTAACATGGTGGTGTTCCTCGTATAGTACATGGATGACATACTCTTGATAGGGAAGGAGTTTCCTATGCTACGCTCGGTCAATCTCCTTTTATCACAAGGATTCTCCATATAGGATCAAGGTGATACCTCCTAAAATCCTGGGTTTTGGATCTATGAGATAGATCTACTAGGTGTAGTGAGATGATATCAATTGATCCTAGGGAGACTCACTGGAAAGCTTCCAAGGTGGTAAGGTCGACAGAATGTCAGTCACAGGCATTGTCTTTACCCTCAGTGGAGGGACGGTATGTTGGAAGAGTTCCATATTAGATACCATGACAAACTAGAAAATTAAAGACAACATATCGTTTTCAAGGATGCTACCAAAGAGGCAGTCTGGATATATATAAATTCATGAGATGAACTTCGTTCCTACCATTGTGAGACAATGGAGTTATGGCTTATGCCTAGGAACTCCTGTCCCATCAGAGATCCAGACATATCTTAGGCAGTATCACCTGATCATGGAGATGGTTGATTTCCAGGGAGATCGAGGATAGGAGAGTAGATACAGAGGATAACAGCGCGGATCCACTCACAAAGGCCTATTTCGCAGTAGAGACTTTTATGGGATGGTTGAGTATGAGATACTTCAACCACAGCTAATTGTTGGGTATGAGATACTACAGATGGCCTTGGTGCAAGTGGGAGATTGTTAGTGATATACATTGTTGGAGATAGTGCCCTCAGAGTCAATTATTGGATCACAGGCACATGATTGCAATGACTGAGGGAGGACCTATACCGGTAGGACAGTCTTACTCAAGATGATAGTATGCTATCTGGTTTATCTTTATCATCGTGTACTGCTTCAGGTGACCTTACAGGTCACTATTGCGCGTTGATAGAGCCCCTAGGATTCTTGCTTGACTGCCAGCAGTATGAGGGCGATCATATACGTGGGAGCTGGGGTCTATAAGCACATCCTTAAAAGGTCCCTAGTCGAGGGAGTTTCAAGACAGGGCATCGATACTCCAGAGTAGACTAGTGTATACAGTCGAGACCCCGACGAGAGGCGGTGGCCGGTCTCACAAGCCACTGGTGTCAGTTGGTTCACCTAAGATGTATACAGGTGCACATTGGGTTATGAGTACACCGGACATGACTCGCCGGGAACATGCTAGTTGGTCTTATAACTAACGTCAGATAGCAGTTCCCTGGTGACATGTGTACAGGTTAGTTCATCGACCTGAGATCATCATTTGTCTCGTGTGAGTTCCCACTGTACTTTGATTACTACCCTACCACGCTCAAAGGAGACGTGCAAACAGGTTTTAGTTGGGTACAATCCCGAGCCACATGGAGGCAGTGAGCGGATCTGCAGGGGTTCGTCTCTCCCGGTATTGGGGGTGAGGTCGCGCTGTGTCTAGGAGAGCCATTACACGAAGTCCTTGGCCAAGGCAGGAGATTTACTGGTAGGTATTCTAGTAGTATCTCAGGGTGTTCTGGGCTACACTCCGACACGACTTGTACCGCTTTTAGGGGTCTGACTTTTACCAAACCCCTAGGCCCGCCATGCGATGCTCATAGACGAACGGACCGGAATGTACGGATATTGTCACTGACAGGATCAGTAGGGTGTCAGGATTAGTTCGCTCATCGACGTCCCTTTTTGTCAATACCTGGTAGCCTGTTATGTATGGCTAATACCTCTGACGTGCTAGTGGTTAAATCCACAACCAAAGTATTGACGAGTCTTTAGAGTCCCCCACAGACCGTTTTCTCAAGATTCGGGCGAAACGCTGTAGAGGCCGTATGGAGATATGGCAGGGTTTGATCAGATACGTGTGGTATTGCACGGACCATGATCGGACGGATAATACTAGCGGGCTTTGGTTTAAGACGGATCCTAGTATTGTACAGTGTAGATTTTGTCTCATTGCATTTGTATTCGGTCGCAATACAAATGTGGGTATGTATATACAGTCGCCGGGTTTTCCTGTAATTTATTATGGGATCAGTTTTTTGAAGTTGCCAGTTTGCATTACGTTTCGGCCATTTTCCTTTGTATCTTTCCTTGGCTGAAAAATTGGTGGAGGAGAGCTTATTTGCAATTGTGCAAATTAGCATTGTGGAGGGTGGTCTTTGTATATTGTTGCTTCATGATTGAGGTTGACTTCTTTGTTCATGATGACTTGACTTTTGAGATGAGTGTTGGTTGGTGGTGTGATGATTATTCCTCATGATGATCACTCATTTCCTTTGGCATTATTTTTCTCCTTTGGCTCACACCACCTTGTGCATGCTTACTCCCTCCTCTTTCTTGAGAGAGGGGCCGGCCATTCTACTGAAGGAGAGTAAGTTCATTTTGTGTGGGAAATTTCTTCATCTCATTTCACCACTTGCCACAAAATTCCATATCTCCAAAGTTCTTCACCTCCACCAAAATGGCAACTTCCTACACCCCAATGAGACATAGAGTTCCATACTATTCTACAGCAATTCTTGGGCACGTCGGCTCGCCAACTTCATGCCCGAGTTGCCTTGGTCCAGAGGTGGGAGCCCGTAAAAGAACCCGGCAATGTGGTGCCCTTCCGACAAGGAGATGAAGACCGGAGATTCCGCGGGGAGATCGGTACGATGACGAGAAGACCGAAGGACACGGATCGCTCGGTATATCTCTCTACCCCTTCTCTAGTTAGCTAGGATTAGATTAATGGCCCGATCCGGGATTTTTGTACGCGGTGGTGCCGGTTCAAAAGTTAAAGTAAAGTGTCGTTTCCGCATTCTAGCCTCGGATTGACGGCCGGGGTGCCGCCGTGCACTTACACTGGTATCAAAGCCACGCCATTAACCTAGTCTAGCTTGCTCTAACGTGTTTACAAGTTCGATCGAACAAATTTCCAAAAACCCCAATTTCTATTGCATCAGTTTCTGTCGATTTTGTTTTAGCTCGAAAAAAATTTCAGTACATTGCTGAAACACATGCAGGGAATTATAAGCATTCTGTGAAAATTTGGTCGCGTGACGTCATCTTTCCACCGTGGAACCGCGGCCAAACCCATGCATTGGCCGCGGTTCCGCCGCTGTCTTCACTGTTCATTGCACCAAAATTTTATAGAGAGCTTCTGAGTTGAAAATGGGGGTTTTGGAATGTTCTGTTTGGGCCCTGATTTTCTTTGAGTGCTACAGTAGTGCTTGGGGCCCACTTCGGTAAATTTGGTCGATCGAAAATTTTAAACATGTTAGTTCACAGTATTTACATTATATCTGTGACAGTGAATGTCATTTGATCGGTAAATCCTGTCTAACTGCTATAGCCCTTTTAGATGGATTTGCGAACGTGACATTCACGTTGGTGTTCTGTGTTGTGCTGTGATCTTGCGGATTGGTCGTGGGGATAGCCTAGGAGCAATGTTAGTACTGTTTGGTTGTTTATGTACATTTGATATTGCGGGGCGAGCGTCCGACATATGGACTGCCGTCACTGCCTGATTGTATATTATTCTTTTGGGGCACGACCGGGGTAAGGTCGATGTACCCGTTGTATGTATATTTTACTTTCTGTACTAGGATTACCCCAAGGTGGGGTGCACGGATAGCCGGGTTCTAGAGGGCAACGGGACCGCATCTCATGGCATTGAGACGGATGGGGCTTTACTCTAGAATTGGCGGGCTATTCGCCGCACTCGTAGAGGGTACAGGTTGACCCAGGAGGGGTGCCCAAGTTACCGGATTCCGTGAAGTGCTGGGTGGTCCATTCACGTTGCTGAAGAGGGCTGCCTCGCTTCAGGTTTTGGCGTGTAACTTGCCGCGCCCGTAGGGGTCTAGGATTTCATTGCACAGGTTATCCACACGACCAGGGGAACGTTGGGTTTCAGTAGCGGCTCTGTGAAATCCGGGGATCCCAGATATCTGTATTATTCTGTGATGCTTATTACATTTCTGTGATGTTGCATTTTATCACGCCTTTAGCGAATATTATATATTGATATATATGCTAGTAGATGTTGTATATGTTTTGCATCCGCGCTAGTCCAGTCCCCGCTCTGTCGTTGGTTAAATAACCTAACGGGTAATGACGGGACCCAGTGGCGAATGCGGATGGCATATACGTACATCATTATTTTCGTTCTTTATTGGTGTGATCAATTGATGGGACTGCATTGATTCGGATCAATGCAAGCTAAAACAAACCTATTCTGATGTTGTTGGAACAACTTTTCAAAAACCTGTTATTGCAAGGATGTTCACTTTTGTTTTGCACAGTGGTATTCAGTTGGAATATCCAGCACCTCAGTCGACGAGGCAAGGGCCGAGATCCCTTCACCGGGAGTGGCCCCTTGGATAGAAGTTTGCGTCAGGGCAATAACTTCACTATAGTCGTTTACTTTTTCTTTGCATCGTGGTATTCAGTTGGAATATCCTGCACCTCATTCTACGTGGAAAGAGCCGAGATCCCATCACCGGGAGTGACCTCTTTAGCAAAGGTTTTCGCCACTATATTTTTATAAAGCTATCCAGTTCCTTCAACGATATCAAGTTCATTACGTTAAAGGTTTTCGCCAGAAACCATTCGTAGCCCTCCGTCGTTTCATATGGATAGTCAATAGTATTCAAGCTGTGTTTGTTGGCCAAAATCAAGACACAGTGTTTGGTAGCTATTGGGTATTCATATGCAGCATAGATAGATGCGTTGGTTTGGGACAGTCGTACTACCTTGTTGGCTAAAGTCAAGGGTAGGTACGGGTGGGTTCAAATCAACCTAGAGAATGACGGGTAGAACTTGACATGTGACTTATGATTTGTTGGCCAAAGTAAAGGTCATAAGAGCATGGGGTAAAAATCACATCGGGAGTTTCTAAAGAAACTGAAACTTGCAGATATGCGCATACCTTCTGGAGTGTGATAACGTGAGAGGATTCCGTCACGTTATCATGCGATGATAGTTGGATCCCGATTCCCACTGATGAGTTGGTTTACTCCAAGGGTGATCCTGACTAATTCTTCTTTCAGGTTTGGAAAAGAATTTGATGTTACAGTGGGAGGTTTCCTGATTAGATAAATTGGTAACCATTCTGATCTAGGTTAGAGTGCACGCTGAGTGTTTTTTTTTTCTCTCTCTCTTTGGCAGCGACCATTGACCCGACCCTAGACTATGATTCAGTAACCAAGTTAACCGAACCTTCTTAAACACTGGATTTTGGATTGTCAGAGTTGCATACCTCATTGCCACTCCTACTTTTACCCTTTTCTCCACGACACCCCGTATTACTACGAACGTCCACTTCCATTGGACAAAACCATCGTCTGGTTATATACGAACTCGAAGGAATTTATTCGAGAATGGTTTCTTGTTCTGGAGAAAACGAATATGACTTTTCAGTTGTCTTTTCCTTTTACCTTCTCTCAGGTTGCGAGTACTCCTTGGTTTAGGAGATAATACACCTATTACGCAAATTGGATAGTCTTCTTCCAAACCATAGGCAGGTGCCGATCGGTAGGGAATGAAGAAAACCAATTAGCCTAACGATGGTGTACAGAAGGTATTATGTAAAGACAAATAAAGGGATTAGAAGGAGGGCAAAGTAAATTGCGACTGCTATTCACGATCAAACCAAGTATTTCATTACCACTCCCACTTCAACTTTGTATTTCTCCAGAACACTCCGTATCACTACGAAGATCCACAGTTATTTTGGATATTCCATCTTATGGTTATATACGAATTCGAAAGGAACTTGTTCCAGTTCGGGGATGGATTCTGGTTCAGGAGAAATAGGAATAAGATTTTATTCGGTTGTCTTTTATCTTCACCTTCTCTCGCATTGCGAGTTCTCCTAGGATTAGGACAGTACACCCATTATGCTTATTGGATAATCTTCTTCCAAACTATAGGCTGGTGCCGAGCGGTAGGGAAGGAAGAAAACCATTTTGCCTAAGAGGGTGTACAGAAGGTAATGACTAAAGACATATAAAGGGATTTGGAGAGATGGAAAAGAAATATACGGTTACAGTTGTGAATCTGATAATGGAAGAGGCATTACTAGGAATACCCGGATACCCTATTGAAACATTTCAATGTTTCAGTTTCACTGTGTACTGTTAAAAGAAAGCTGATTTCACAATTAGACACTTGCTTCAGGGTATGTATTTACCAGGTATGATTCTCACATCTGTATGGTTTTACAGATGATGAGTGGGAGTAAGTTATTGGGAATTAGGTGATCATCCTCGTTATATCGGAATTCGTTGTAATTGGTGATATTTGAGGAAGTCACCTGGGTTGTTTGCCGGACGGCAAATATTTGGTTTTGAATATCCGCTGCTATGCACCAATTTCAAATTGATACATCTGTACGTCTATTTTTATGGAGTGAGATATACCTTTTTGAAATTATATCCATGACATTTACCTATATCAGTGGATGGTTAGGTAACGAGTATTAAACAGCGGTGTAATTCTTCTTAACCATAGGTACAGTTTTCAACCTACGACACACAGGGAATGAGTTATTAAACTCAAGGGACTTATACAGAGTATTGTATGTTTTCCAGCGTCCATGTGGACAGAGGGGTTGGTTCTCGTACTATATTCGGTTTGCTTGTGACTTCTCTAGTTTTTAGACAAGTGTTTCCTAGAAACACAAGGTCCAAGTTTTGAGAAGTTATAGGTATATGAATGAAGTAGAGAACTAGGTGTTGCAAATATCAGGATTCTTCAAGGAGATCGAAGATGTAGATACTTGTGTAGGGTATTCAGTTGATAGGAATGATTAAGAGAACTTGCTTCTCTTTCAGGTTACTCATAATTGGAAGTACTCCTAAGTTGAGTAATGCCGATCAGCCTCTTTCCATTTAGTTGACATGCACTGGAGACAGCTGCATGATTTGAATCTGGTTCAATTAAATCAGTGCCTCTGTTTCTGTATTGGATATAGAACAGTTCATATCTTGACATTGTTAAGGTACGGGGAGTTGTCCAGCTTATGCTTAAAACCAGACTTTGGACAACTCAAGGCACGTTTCTGTAATGGCAGTTTGTGGGTTGACCCAGGCTATGACGAGGGTTGACTTTCTACCATCTGGAAGATCAATAGTGATATTGTTCTTGACTCGCCACAGTTTTTAATAAAAATGGATTTTTTCAGAAAACAGTAGTGGGAGTATGGTAGAACTGGAAGTGATTCCAGAACCGCAAACGATTACTGAAAATTTGATAAGAACCTAAAGATTCAATCTGTATTGACATTCCATTGGCCACTCCGCAGATAAGGTGGGTAACCTCAGGCACCCGAGAGGTACTCCGATAGCCTCAAGGACGGTGGCAGGGAGGTTCTTGTTTACCCAGATTTTCCATTGCTGTTGTTCCAGACTGTGAGACCCAGCAGCAGAATGAGTATAGCGTTGTTCTAAACTAGCTTTGGAAGTGCACGTGTATATGACTCTGCCAGAGGGTTTTCGTGATCAGTAGGAGCAGCGGAAGCATTGGTGGACAGGTGGCTTATGTTTATTTATAGACTAAAGCAGATATAGCGGAGATAGATCATCTATTTCTGGTGTGACAGTCATAGGTTTGACTTCATCAGAATAGGGGATGGATCTGTTAAGAAGGTAGTAGGGTGTGACGTCCTGGTATTTGGATGACATACACAGAGTAGGAAGTGAAATTCCCATACTACGATCGGTTATACTTTGGTTGTCACACAGTAGTTTCTCCACAAAGGGACTTGGATATTATATCAGACATTCTGGTTACTAGATCTATGGTTTTAGATCTAGATTTGGGTAGTTTCCCAATCTGGGTACTTAGACAACATTCTAAAGGTGCTTTAGAATGGACGACTCCTGGCATAGTAGTATCCCTGCAGATAATGGAGTCACCCTCTCTAAAGGTGTCTTACAGACTAAAGGGGAGAGGGATGTGCATGATTGGCATATCACTTGCTTAGGCAATTGAGTCAATCATGAGATGTCAAGTACCACACCAGATATTGTTTTTGCACAAGATGAAATATGTTGATATTGATCCAATCCTGGAGAAACGATCGGAAGCAGTTTTAGAACATAAGTGGATGTTCTAGGGAAATGATAACGACAGCCTCATTCGGGAGATAGTTATCATTCCAGGCTTCCAAGGAGACCTGAATGACAGAGTGACTGTCAGAGTTATAGTTTTCCCTCTGAATAGGGGCAGTATTTGGACAGATGGTCCAGGTAGATACTGAGGGAGACATGGCGCATGATACTGATTATTCAGTTGACGATACAGTCTGTGAAGTTTGGATTTAGAGTTCATTTATGAACTAGGTCCCATCAGATATCCAGACATACTCTAAGACAGGTATTGCTCATTTCGGGAGATGGATTTCTCCGCGAACTTGAGATATAGAGAGACATAGAAAGAAACATCAAGTCGGATCCACTCACTGAGGCTATTCCTCGAACACATTAGTTTCGCAAACAGGTTTTGTGAGACTGATTAGTAGAGGAGTTGGGTGTTCGGTATCACACGGGCTGTGAGTATGCGATATCGCAATAATTAGCCTTAAATGCAAGTGGGAGATTATTGGAGATAGTGCCCTCAGAGTCAATTATTGGATCACAGGCACATAATTGCAATGATTGAGGGAGGACCTATACCGGTAGGACAGTCTTACTCAAGATTATAGTATGCTATCTGGTTTATCTTTATCATCGTGTACTGCTTTAGGTGACCTTACAGATCACTATTGCGCGTTGATAGAGCCCCTAGGATTATTGCTTGACTGCCAGCAGTATGAGGGCGATCAGATACGTGGGAGCTGGGGTCTATAAGCACATCCTTAAAAGGTCCCTAGTCGAGGGAGTTTCGAGACAGGGCATCGATACTCTAGAGTAGACTCGTGTATACAGTCGAGACCCCAACGAGGAGCGATGGCCGGTCTCATAAGCCACTGGTGTCAGTTGGTTCACCTTAGATGTATACAGGTGCTCATTGGGTTATGAGTACACCGGACAGGACTCGTCGGGAACATGCTAGTTGGTCTTATACCTGACGTCAGATAGCAGTTCCCTGGTGACATGTGTACAGGTTAGTTCATCGACCTGAGATCGTCATTTGTCTCGTGTGAGTTCCCACTGTACTTTGATTACTACCCTACCACGCTCAAAGGAGACGTGCAAACAGGTTTTAGTTGGGTACAGTCCCGAGCCACATGGAGGCATTAAGAGGATCTGCAGGGGTTCGTCTCTCCCGGTATTGGGGGTGAGGTCACGCTGTATTTAGGATAGCCATTACACGAAGTCCTTGGCCAAGGCAGGAGATTTACTTGTAGGTATTCCAGTAGTATCTCAGGGTGTTCTGGGCTACACTCCGACACGACTTGTACCGCTTTTGGGGATCTGACTTTTACCAACCCTCTAGGCCCGCCATGCGATGCTCATAGACGAACGGACCGGAATGTACGGATATTGTCACTGACAGGATCAGTAGGGTGTCAGGATTAGTTCGCTCATCGACGTCCCTTTTTGTCAATACTTGGTAGCCCGTTACGTATGGCTAATACCTCTGACGTGCTAGTGGTTAAATCCACAACCAAAATATTGACGAGTCTTTAGAGTCCCCCATAGACCATTTTCTCAAGTTTCGGGAGAAACGCTGTAGAGGCCGTATGGAGATATGGCAGGATTCGATCAGATACGTGCGGTATTGCACGGACCATGATCGGACGGATAATACCAGCGGGCTTTGGTTTAAGCCGGATCCTAGTATTGTACAGTGTAGATTTTGTCTCATTGCATTTGTATTCGGTCGCAATACAAATGCAGGTATGTATATACAGTCGCGGGGTTTTCCTGTAATTTATTACGGGATCAGTTTTTTGAAGTTGCCAGTTTGCATTCCGTTTCAGCCATTTTCCTTTGTATCTTTCCTTGGCTGAAAAATTGGTGGAGAAGGGCTTATTTGCAATTGTGCAAATTAGAATTGTGGAGGGTGGTCTTTGTATATTGTTGCTTCATCATTGAGGTTGACTTCTTTGTTCATGATGACTTGACTTTTGAGATGAGTGTTGGTTGGTGATGTGATGATTATTCCTCATGATGATCACTCATTTCCTTTGGCATTATTTTTCTCCTTTGGCTCACACCACCTTGTGCATGCTTACTCCCTCCTCTTTCTTGAGAGAGGAGCCGGCCATTCTAGTGAGGGAGAGTGAGTTCATTTTGTGTGGGAAATTTCTTCATCTCATTTCACCACTTGCCACAAACTTCCATATCTCCAAAGTTCTTCACCTCCACCAAAATAGCAACTTCCTACACCCCAATGAGACATAGAGTTCCACACTATTCTACAGCAATTCTTGGGCACGTCGGCTCGCCAACTTCATGCCCGAGTTGCCTTGGTCCAGAGGTGGGAGCCCGTAAAAGAACCCGGTAATGTGGTGCCCTTCTGACGAGGAGATGAAGACCTGAGATTCCGCGGGGAGATCGGGACGACGACGAGAAGACCGAAGGACACGGATCGCTCGGTATATCTCTCTACCCCTTCTCTAGTTAGCTAGGATTAGATTAATGGCTCGATCCGGGATTTTTGTGTGCGGTGGTGCCATTTCAAAAGTTAAAGTAAAGTATCGTTTCCGCATTTTGGCCTTGGATTGACGGCCGGGGCGCCGCCGTGCACTTACATATATGCCCTAGAGGCCATTACTGTACATACGATGTATATTGTAGTGGATGCTTGGACATATATTGGGAGGACTTTCTTGCTCGACATGATAGTATGCTATCTGGTTGCTCTTTATCTTAACATGTACTCTGATTGTCTCTATGTCACATGTTGATAAAGCCCTTAGGATGAGTACTTGGCTACCAGGACTATGATGCAGATCATACTAGTGGGGACGGTGTAGTCGCTAAGTACATCCTTCAAATGTTTCTAGTCATAGGTGTATCGAGACAGGGCATCGATATACCATAGTAGACTAATGTATGCTTCTCGACCCATGTAGATGGGCGCTGGATGATCCCATATCCATTGGTGTTTGACATTAGAGATAGTATACGGGTGCTCAGTGGAGACTGGGTACACTGAACGGACTCGCCGAGAACTCCCAGATGGTATTATACCTCACAACAGATGGCAGTTCTCTGGTGACACTGGTACAGGTTAGTTTGTAGACCCGAAATCGTCATAGAGTCTTGTGTAATTCCCACTGTGCTTTGATTTACACCTTACCACGTTCAATAGAACGTGCAAAACGGTGGTTTTTGGGTACAGTCCCGAATCACATGGAGGCAATGAGTGATAAGAGGTGTTTCATCTCCCCCGGTATAAGGAGTTGATGTTGCGCTGTGCTCGATTGGCTGTAACTGGAAATCCCTGGTTAGGGTTGCTGAGATGTACTGGTAAGTGTTATCAGTAGTTTCTCGAACTATTATGGACCTCATATCGACACGACTTATCGGTTACTGGGGTCTGACGTTTACCACCCCTAGACTAGATATGCGACATATTAGACGAAGAGACCGGACTGTACGGTAGTGTTACTGATTGGATTCACAGGCGAATGTATAGGCTTGCTTGTTGATCTTCTGATTGCTCAATACCTGGATGGCTGTTAAGTTTAGCTAACCTCTTGTAGCTTGTGGGTGTTTGATATAATCATCACCTACTGCTGACGTATTAACGATTCTTTAGAGTCCTACACAGAGGTTTCCTAGCTCAGGCAAAATGGAGTAGGAGCACATATGTAATATGTGCGGGACCGAGAATAATACGATATGAGATACCGTATTCTATTCTCGCGATATGTGATATCGGTCGGGTATATGTAATATAGCCGGGTCATCGGACCAAGTGTTGATTCGATGAACTGATACTTGTTATATTAGTCAGTCATTATGAAATAGCCGGATTATCGGATCAAGTGTTGATTCGATAATCTAATTTATAATTATATATGAGATATATTACATTACATTAACTAATATTGTTGGAGATAGTGCCTTCAGAGTCAATTATTGGATCACAGGCACGTGATTGCAATGATTGAGGGAGGACCTGTCCCGGTAGGACAGTCTTACTCGAGATGATAGTATGCTATCTGGTTTACCTTTATCATCATGTACTGCTTTAGGTGACCTGACAGGTCGCTATTACACGTTGATAGAGCCCCTAGGATTCTTTCTTGACTGCCAGCAGTATGAGGGCGATCATATACGTGAGAGCTGGTAGTCTATAAGCACATCCTTAAAAGGTCCCTAGTCGTGGGAGTTTCGAGACAGGGCATCGATACTCCAGAGTAGACTAGTGTATACATTCGAGACCCCGACGAGGGGCGGTGGCCGGTCGCACAAGCCACTGGTGTCAGTTAGTTCACCTAAGATGTATACAGGTGCTTATTGGGTTATGAGTACACCAGACAGGACTCGCCGGGAACATGCTAGTTAGTCTTATACCTGACGTCAGATAGCAGTTCCCTGGTGACATGTGTACATGTTAGTTCATCGACCCGAGGATCGTCATTTGTCTCGTGTGAGTTCCCACTGTACTTTGATTACTACCCTACCACGCTCAAAGGAGATGTGCAAACAGGTTTTAGTTGGGTACAGTCCCGAGCCACATGGAGGCTGTGAGCGGATCTTCGGGGGTTCGTCTCTCCCGGTATTGGGGGTGAGGTCGCGCTGTGTCTAGGAGAGCCAGAACATGAAAAGTCCTTGGCCAAGGCTGGAGATTTACTGGTAGGTATTCCATTAGTATCTCAGGGTGTTCTGGGCTGATCTCTGACACGACTTGTACCGTTTTTGGGGGTCTGACTTTTACCAACCCCCTAGGCCCGCCATGCGATGCTCATAGACGAACGGACCGGACTGTACGGATATTGTCACTGACAGGTTTAGTAGGGTGTCAGGATGAGTTCGCTCATCGACGTCCCTTTTAGTCAATACCTGGTAGCCCGTCACGTATTGGCTTATACCTCTGACGTGCTAGTGGTTAAATTCACAACCATGGTGTTGACGAGTCTTTAGAGTCCCCCACATTCAGTTGCTCAAGTTTTCGGGCGAAACGCTGTAGAGGCCGTATGGAGATATGGCAGGGTTCGATCAGATACGTGCGGTATTGCACGGATCTGGATCGGACGGATAATACTAGCCGGCTTTGGTTTAAGCCGGATCCTAGTATAGTACAGTGTAGATTTTGTCTCATTGCATTTGTATTCAGTCGGAATACAAATATGGGTGTGTATACACAGTAGCAGGGTTTTCCTGTAATTTATTACGGGACCGGTTTTCTGGAGTTGCCAGTTTGCTTTCCGTTTCGGCCATTTTCATTTGTATCTTTCATTGGCCGAAGATTGGTGGAGGAGGGCTTATTTGCATTTGTACAAATAAGCAATTTGGAAGGGGGTCTTTGCATATTATTGTATCATGATACTTGCACCATCATTGCTTGACTTTCTTTAGTCATCATCGCTTGACTTTTGTGAGCGATGATGGAGGGACATGATGGTTGGTTGAGTGTGGTTTTGAGTGTGTGATCATTTCCCTTCATGATTATCATTATTCCCTTGCATTATTCTCACTCACTTGGCTCACTCCTCTCTCTCTCCTTAATCTAGTGAGGCCGGCCAATTTTTGGGCTGCCCAATTTTTATGGTGTGGGATTTTGGTTCTCTTGTGTTCTAAAAATCTCCAAGTTCCTCTAAAAAGTTCATGTATCATCCCTCCACCAAAATGGCAACCTCCACTACCCCAAAATGAGACATGAGTTCTACACACATTCTACAGCAAACCTTGGGCACGTCGGCTCGCTAACTTCATGCCCGAGTTTCCTTGGTATAGAGGTGGGAGCCCGTAAAAGAAGCAGGCGACGTGGTGCCCTTCCGGCGAGGAGGTGGAGACCGGACATTCCGCGGGAGATCGGGACGACGACGAGAAGACCGGAGGACTCGGATCACTCGGTATATCTCTTCCCCCATCTTGTAGTTAGCTAGATCTAGTTTAATGGCACGATCCGGGTTTATAGTGCGCGGTGGTGCCGGTTTGAAAAAGTTATTGTAAATCACCGCTTCCGCATTCCGGCGTCGGATTGACGGCCGGGGCGCCGCCGTGCACTTACAGTGGTATCAGAGCCTCGCCATTAACATAGTCTAGCTTTGTCTAATGAGTTTACATTTCCAATCGATCAAAACTTCCAAAATCCGTGTTTTTCAGTACAATCAGTTTCTGTCGAAATTTTTTTGTCTCCAAAAATTTTTTTCATCATGTTGCAGAGTGATGTGCAGAGAAAGATAAGACATCTGTGAAAATTTGGTGTACTGATATGGCAAGATGACCGCGGAACCGCGGCCAAACCCCCCATAGGGCCGCGGTTCTGCCGCAGTATAGAGCCTTCAGGGCACCAATTTTGCACAGTAATCTTTAAACAGTGAAAATAGGGGTTTTGAAACATTTTTTTGGGCCCAGAATTTCTTTATCTGCTACAGTAAAGCTTGGGGCCCACTTGGTAAAATTTTGATCGATCGGAAAATTTTAAACACATTAGTTCACAGTATTTATATTATATCTACGACCGTGAATGTCACTTGATCGGTAAATCCTGTCTAACTGCTATAGCCCGGTTAGACGGATTTGCGAACGTGACTTTCACGTTGATGTTCTGTGATTTTGCTGTGATGTTGCGGATTGGTCATGGGGGATAGCCTGGATGCAATGCTAGTACAGTTTTTGTTGTATTATGTATATTTGATATTGCGGGGCGAGCGTCCGACATGTGGACTGCCGTCACTGCCTGTTTGTATATTATTCTTTTGGGGCACGACCAGGTTGCGGTCGATGTACCCGTTGTATGTATATTTTACTTTCTGTACTAGGATTACCCCACGGAGGGGTGCACGGATAGCCGGGTTCTAGAAGGAAACAAGCCCGCATCTCATGGCATTGAGACGGAGGGGGCTTTACTCTAGAATTGGCGGGCTATTCGCCGCACTCGTAGGGGGTACAGGTTGACCCAGGAGGGATGCCCAAGTTACCGGATTCCGTGAAGTGCTGGGTGGTCCATTCACGTTGCTGAAGGGGGCTGCCTCGCTTCAGGTTTTGGCGGGTAACTTGCCGCGCCTGTAGGGGTCTAGGATTTCATTGCACAGGCTATCCACACGACTAGGGGGACGTCGGGTTTCAGTAGCGGCTCTGTGAAACCCAGGGATCCCAGATATCTGTATTGTTCTATGATGCTGTACATTTCTGTGATGTTGCATTTTTATCACGCCTTGAGCGAAATATTATATATTGATATATATATATACTAGTAGATGTTGTATATGTTTTACATCCGCGCTAGTCCAGTCCCCGCTCTGTCGTTAGTTAGCTAACCTAACGGGTAATGACGGGACCCAGTGGCGAATGCGGATGGCATATACGTACATCAGTATATTTTCATTCTTTGTGGTGTGATCAATTGGTGGGACTGCATTGATTCGGATCAATGCAAGTTAAACAAACCTAATCTGATGTTGTTGGAACATTTTTCAAAAAGCTGTTATTTTCAAGGACGTTCACTTTTGTTCAGCACAGTGGTATTCAGTTGGAATATCCTGCTCCTCAGTCGACGTGGCAAGGGCCGAGATCCCTTCACCGGGAGTGAGCCCTTGGACAGAAGTTTGCGTCAGGGCAATAACATCACTATATCCGATTACTTTTGCTTTGCATCGTGGTATTCAGTTGGAATATCCTGCACCTCATTCTACGGGGAAAGAGCCGAGATCCCTTCACCGGGAGTGACCTCTTTAGCAAAGGTTTTCGTTACTATATTTTTATAAAAGCTATCCAGTTCCTTCAGCGATATCAAGTTCATTACGTTAAAGGTTTTCGCCAGAAACCATTCGTAGCCCTCTGTCGTTTCAGGAAGGTAGCACTTAGTATTCATGCTATGTATGTTGGCCTTCGTCAAGGCATAGTGTATGGCAGCTATTTGTTACTTTTCTGTAGCATAGATAGATGCGTTAGTTTGGGACAGTCGTACTACTATTTTGGCCTTCGTCAAGGATATGTACGGGTGGGTTCAAATTAACCTGGACAATGACGGGTAGAACTTGACATGTGACTTATGATATGTTGGCCTTCATCAAGGTCTTAAGAGCATGGGGAAAAAATCACATCGGGAGTTTCTAAAGAAACTGAAACTTGCCAGATATGCGCATACCTTCTGTAGTGTGATGATGTGAGCGGATTTCGTCACGTTATCATGCGGTGATAGTTGGATCCCGATTCCCACTGATGACTTGGTTTACTCCTCAGGTGATCCCGACTAATTCTTCTTTTGGGTTTGGAGAAGAATTTGAGGTTACAGTGGGAGGTTTCCAGATTAGATAAATTGGTAACCATTCTGATCTAGGTTAGAGTGCACGTTGAGTGTTTCTTTTGTCTCTCTCTTTGGCAGCGACCATTGACCCGACCCTAGACTATGACTCACTGACCAAGTTGACCGAACCTTCTTAAACACTGGCTTTTGGATTGTCAGAGTTGCATACCTCATTGCCACTCCTACTTTTACCCTTTTCTCCAGGACACCCCGTGTTACTACGAACGTCCACTTCCATTGGACAAAACCATCGTATGGTTATATACGAACTCAAAGGAATTTATTCGAGGATGGTTTCCGGTTCTGGAGAAAATGAATAGATCTATTCAGTTGTCTTTTCCTTTTACCTTCTCTCAGGTTGCGAGTGCTCCTTGGTTTAGGAGACAGTACACCTATTACGCAAATTGGATAGTCTTCTTCCAAACCTTAGGCTGGTGCCGACCAGTAGGGAATGAAGAAAACCAATTAGCCTAACGATGGTGTACAGAAGGTATTATGTAAAGACAAAGAAAGGGATTAGTAAGAGGGCAAAGTAAATTGCGGCTGATATTCACGACCAAACCAAATATTTCTTTACCACACCTACATCACCTTTGTATTTCTCCAGGACATTCCGTATCACTACGAAGATCCACAGTTTATTGGATACTCCATCGTATGGTTATATACGAACTCGAAAGGAACTTGTTCCAGTTCGGGGATGGATTCTGGTTCAGGAGAAATAGGAATAAGGTTTATTCGGTTGTCTTTTATCTTCACCTTCTCTCGCATCACGAGTGCTCCTAGGATTAGGACAGTACACCCATTATGCTTATTGGATAGTCTTCTTCCAAACCATAGGCTTGTGCCGAACGGTAGGGAAGGAAGAAAACCATTTGGCCTAAAGGGGTGTGCAGAAGGTAATGACTAAAGACATAAAAAGGGATTTGGAGAAGTGGCAAAGAGATTTATACGGTTACAGTTGTGAATCTGGAAGAGGCATTACTAGGAATACCAGGATACCCCATCGAAACATTTCAATGTTTCAGTTTCACTGTGTACTGTTAAAAGAAAACTGATTTCCCGATTATATACTTACTCCAGGGTATGTATTTACCAAGTATGATTCTCACATCTGTATGGTTTTACAGATGATGAGTGGGAGTAAATTATTGGGAATTAGGTGATCATCCTCATTATATCGGAATTCGTTGTAATTGGTGATATTTGGGGAAGTCACCTGGGTTGTTTGCCGGACGGCGAATATTTGGTTTTGAATATCCGCTGTTATGCACCAATTTCAAATTGATATATATGTATGTCTATTTTTATAGAGTGAGATATACCTTTTTGAAATTATGTCTATGACATTTACCTATATCAGTGGATGGTTAGGTAAGGAGCATTAAACAGCGGTGTAATTCTTCATAACCATAGTACAGTTTTCAACCTACGACACACATGGATTGAGTTATTAGACTCAGAGGACTTATACAGAGTATTGTATATTGTCCAGCGTCCATTAGGACAGAGGGGTTGGTTCTCGTACTATATTCGGTTTACTTATGACTTCTCTAGTTTTTAGATAGGTGTTTCGTAGAAACGCAAGGTCCGAATTTTGAGAAGTTATAGGTATTTGAATAAAGTAGAGAACCAGGCATTGCAAGTATCGGGATTCTTCAAGGTGATCGAAGATGTAGATACTTGTGGATGGTATTCAGTTGATAGTAATGATTAAGAGAACTTGCTTCTCTTTCAGGTTACTCATAATTGGAAGTACTCCAAAGTTGAGTAATTCTGATCGACCTCACTCCATTTAGTTGACATGCACTGGAGACAGCTGCATGATTTGAATCTGGTTCAATTAAATCAGTGCCTCTGGTCCTATATTGGATATAGAACAGTTCGAATCTTAACGATGTTAAGGTACGGGGAATTGTCTGGCTTATACTTAAAACCAGACTCTGGATAACTCAAGGCACGTTTCTGTAATGGCTGTTTGTGGGTTGACCCAGGCTATGACGAGGGTTGACTTTCTACCATCTGGAAGATCAATAGTGATATTGTTCTAGACTCGCCACAGTTTTAATAAAAATGGGTTTTTTCAGAAAACAGTAGTGGGAGTATGGTAGAACTGGAAGTGATTCCAGAATCACAAACGATTACTGAAGATTTGATAGGAACCTAAAGATTAAATCTGGTTTGACATTCCATTGGCCACTCCGCAGATAAGATGGGTAACTTCAGGCACCCGAGAGGTACACCGGTAGCCTTAAGGACGGTGACAGGGAAGTTCTTGTTTACCCAGACTTGCCATTGCTATTGTTCCAGACTGTGAGACCCGGCGGGAGGATGAGTATAGCGTCGTTCTAAACTAGCTTTAGAAGTGTATGTCTATATGACTCTGCCAGAGGGTTGTCGTGGTCAGTGGGAGCAACGGAAGCATGGCGGACAGGTGGCTTATGTATATTTATAGACTAAAGCAGATATAGCGGAGATAGATCATCTATTTCTGACATGACAGTCATAGGTTTGACTTCATCAGAATATGGGATGGATCTGTTAAGAAGGTAGTAGGGTGTGATGTCCTGGTATTTGGATGACATACACAGAGTAGGAAGTGATATTCCTATACTACGATCGGTTATACTTTGGTCGTCACACAATGTTTTCTCCACATGGGACTTGGACATTATATCAGACATACTGATTACTAGATCTATGGTTTTAGATCTAGATTTGGGTGGTTTCCCAATTAAGGGTACTTAGACAGCATTCTAAGAGTATTTAGAAAGGACGACTCCTGGCACGGTAGTGTACCTGCAGGTGATGGAGTCACCCTCTCTAAAGGTGTCTTACGGACTAAAGGGGAGAGGGATGTGCATGATTGGCAGATCACTTGCTTAGGCAATTGAGTCAATCATGAGATGTCAAGTACCACACCAGATGTTGTTTTTGCACTCGATGCAATAAGTTGATATTGATCCTATCCTGGAGAAACAATCGGAAGCAGTTTTAGAACATAAGTGGATGTTCTAGGGATATGATAACGACAGCCTCATTCGGGAGACAGTTATCATTCCAGGCTTCCAAGGTGACTTGGACGACATGGAGGTTGTCAGAGTTATATTTTTCCTTCTGACGAGGGGCAGTATTTTGGACAGGTGGTCCAAGACAATACTGAAGGAGGCATGGCGCAGGATACTGATTAAGTTCAGTTGACGAGACAGTCTAAGAAGTTTGGATTTGGAGTTCATTTATGAGCTAGGTCCCATCAGACATCCAGAAACATTCTAAGACATGTATTGCTCATTTCGGGAGATGGCTTTCTCCGCGAACTTGAGATATAGAGAGACATAGAAAGAAACATCAAAGCGGATCCACTCACTGAGGCTATTCTTCGAACGCAATAGTTTCGCAAACGAGTTTTGTGAGACTGACTAGTAGAGGAGTTGGGTGTTCGGTATCACACGGGCTGTGAGTATTCGACATCGCAATAATTAGCCTTGAGTGCAAGTGGGAGATTGTTGGAGATAGTACCCTCAGAGTCAATTATTGGATCACAGGCACGTGATTACAATGATTGAGGGAGGACCTGTCCAGGTAGGACGGTCTTACTCGAGATGATAATATGCTATCTGGTTTACCTTTATCATTGTGTACTGCTTTAGGTGACCTGACAGGTCGCTATTACACGTTGATAGAGCCCCTAGGATTCTTGCTTGACTGCCAGCAGTATGAGGGCGATCATATACGTGAGAGCTGGTAGTCTATAAGCACATCTTTAAAAGGTCCCTAGTCGTGGGAGTTTCGAGACAGGACATCGATACTCCAGAGTAGACTAGTGTATACATTCGAGACCCCGATGAGGGGCGGTTGCCGGTCTCACAAGCCACTGGTGTCAGTTGGTTCACCTAAGATGTATACAGGTGCTCATTGGGTTATGAGTACACCGGACAGGACTCGCCGGGAACATGCTAGTTGGTCTTATACCTGACGTCAGATAGCAGTTCCATGGTGACATGTGTATAGGTTAGTTCATCGACCTGAGAATCGTCATTTGTCTCGTGTGAGTTCCCACTGTACTTTGATTACTACCCTACCACGCTCAAAGGAGACGTGCAAACAGGTTTTAGTTGGGTACAGTCCCGAGCCACATGGAGGCAGTGAGCGGATCTTCGGGGGTTCGTCTCCCCCGGTATTGGGGGTGAGGTCGCGCTGTGTCTAGGAGAGCCAGAACATGAAAAGTCCTTGGCCAAGGCAGGAGATATACCGGTAGGTATTCCAGTAGTATCTCAGGGTGTTCTGGGCAGATCTCTGATAGAACTTGTACCGCTTTTGGGGGTTTGACTTTTACCAACCCCTAGGCCCGCCATGCGATGCTCATAGACGAACGGACCGGACTTACGGATATTGTCACTGACAGGCTCAGTAGGGTGTCAGGATGAGTTCGCTCATCGACGTCCCTTTTGGTCAATACCTGGTAGCCCGTCACGTATTGGCTTATATCTCTGACGTGCTAGTGGTTAAATCCACAACCAAGGTGTTGACGAGTCTTTAGAGACCCCCACATTCAGTTGCTCAAGTTTTCGGGCAAAACGCTGTAGAGGCTGTATGGAGATATAGCAGGGTTCGATCAGATACGTGCGGTATTGCATGGATCAGGATCGGACGGATAATACTAGCCGGCTTTGGTTTAAGCCGGATCCTAGTATAGTACAGTGTAGATTTTGTCTCATTGCATTTGTATTCAGTCGGAATACAAATACGGGTGTGTATGCACAGTAGCGGGGTTTTCCTGTAATTTATTACGGGACCGGTTTTCTGGAGTTGCCAGTTTGCTTTCCGTTTCGGCCATTTTCATTTGTATCTTTCATTAGCCGAAGATTGGTGGAGGAGGGCTTATTTGCATTTTTGCAAATAAGCAATTTGGAAGGGGGTCTTTGCATATTATTATATCATGATACTTGCACCATCATTGCTTGACTTTCTTTAGTCATCATAGCTTGACTTTTGTAAGTGATGATGCAGGGACATGATGGTTGGTTGAGTGTGGTTTTGAGTGTGTGATCATTTCCCTTCATGATTATCATTATTCCCTTGCATTATTCTCACTCACTTGGCTCACTCCTCTCTCTCTCCTTAATCTAGTGAGGCCAGCCAATTTTTGGGCTGCCTAATTTTTGTAGTGTGGGATTTTGGTTCTCTTGTGTTCTAAAAATCCCCAAGTTCCTCTAAAAAGTTCATGTATCATTCCTCCACCAAAATGGCAACCTCCACTACCCCAAAATGAGACATGAGTTCTACACACATTCTACAGCAAACCTTGGGCACGTCGGCTTGCCAACTTCGTGCCCGAGTTGCCTCGGTATAGAGGTGGGAGCCCATAAAAGAAGCAGGCGACGTGGTGCCCTTCCGGCGAGGAGGTGGAGACCGGACATTCCGCGGGAGATCGGGATGATGACGAGAAGACCGGAGGACTCGAATCACTCGGTATATCTCTTCCCCCATCTTGTAGTTAGCTAGATCTAGTTTAATGGCACGATCCGAGTTTATAGTGCGCGGTGGTGCCGGTTTGAAAAAAGTTATTGTAAATTACCGCTTCCGCATTCCGGCGTCGGATTGACGGCCGGAGCGCCGCCGTGCACTTACAAATATAAGCTCGCTTTATTGATTCATTATCTCACTGGATAATACATTGATGTATATGTGATATATGTTAATTGTATTATTTTCTTTTGTTACATTATATATTATATATGTGATATATAATATTGTAACATGTTAGGGTTAAAATTGCAACTAGGGTTTTGAGAATAAAACATGTTAGGATTTGGATTAGGGTTAATGTTTTGGATGAGCTTTGTGGAAGCTTCTTGAAGTTTGATATTTTGTGAAGATATTTGGTAACCCAACCCAAACATCTACCCATGGTTTATTCTCTACAAGGGTTAAGTATGTCATCGTTAACCCATGGTTGCAATTCTAACCTCACACAATAATTCATTATTCATCATAAAAGAAATTCTTGTTCTTCTTCCTCTCTTGAAAAAGCTTCACCAGCTTTTGGGTTTGTGATGATTTTGAGTGAGAAATTGAAAACAAAAGAGAGCTAAATTCTTACTTCATCATCCTCATCTACTCTAGCCACTTAGATTAGGATGTTTGCTTTACTAATACTTGATTAGTGAAACACGATCTTGGGTTTGAGATTCTTCAAGGTAGATCATCTTGGATTAGTGAAGACTTCAAGTAAGATGCATCTTTCTCTTCATGGAGCCTCTCTAGAGTTCGGGTACTTGATGATCGCAGCGAAGGGACCTCAACACGGAGCTTATAAAGTGAAGGAACGGACTACAAAGGTTGTAATCCCTAACTCTTAGATGTTAAAGTGTTAACATGCTAGTTTTGTTTGATTCTCTAGTTAAAGTTCCTAGGTTTAGGGTTATCTTCAATGGCAAAATTTTAACTTGGCATGGATGATACCTCCTGAAACCTTGCTGCCGTTGTAGGTAACCCAACACAAACACGGATCAATTTGGTTGTGCCCAGGCCGTAAATTGCGGCCCAAATCATTAAATTTATGGCCAAGATAAATGGGTTAGGGCTCAGGTTTCAGAGGGTGATTTATGGTTGCCTGCACGTCTCATGGTTAAGGGAACTTCTTTTATAAAGGCCTCTGATGATATTGGATTCCATAATACTATCACAAACTTTCAAATTTCGATGTTGGGAAAAATTCTAAATTCATGTTTTGTTTTCAAATACGGTTATTTGTAACGTTTCCAAAATAATAAAATATTATTTTCGGGAATTTTTATAATTTAATATTATTTTAATGAATATTTTAATATTCCAGTATAATTAAATTCAAATAAATGGGGAAAAATTATGGAAAATTCTAAAATAGGGTATTTTATGGAATTATGCCATTTTAAAGTTTTTAAGACTAGTTATATGCTAATTTAGTGTTAATCGCGATTAAAAATCGCTAATTGGATTTTTAGCTTTTTTGTGCAAAAATGTGCACATATCATTTTCCACACTTGTTACACTTGTGCTACATTTATTTTGCCATGGTTGTTCTTTTGGGTTCACTATAGGAGTGAGAAGGAAAAGAAAAGGAAAAGAAAAGGAAAGGAAAACGTATGATGATGAGAAAGAAAGAGACCAAGTCAATCCTCACTTTTTGAACCATACTCCCATCATTTTCCCCTTCTCATTCTCTCTCCTCTCCTACTTGAGCTGCTGCTGCCCCTCTCCCTCTTCACAAAAACCCTAGATCCACAATGGAATCAACCCCAAAACCCTATTCCCATTTCACAAAAGATGTTCCCGAGCTCACTAGCTACACATTGGACCTAGCAAGATTGGATTTGGAGGACTTTGAGCAACTCAAGAATTTTCTTGAGTTGCCAAAGGAGGTAAATTCTGGACCTATTAGGGTAGTAATTCATTTCTTGTGCATCAATTCTAGTTTCATGTCGATATGGTGTCGTTTTTAGGACTTTTGAGAATTCTAGTTAGGGTTTAGGGTTAGACCTGAAATCAAAGTGAAATTGAGGCTTGTTGTGACCTTAGAACTCCATTGGTGATGTGTTATTGGATCAAACTAAAGACTAGAACACAGAATACGGATTTATGAGACGATGTCGGGGGAAAAACTGTGAATCTGTGATCGTATTTAGGAATCTGCTATCACCCCGAGACCCCAAAAATAAAACTGAGTTTACAGTGAGATGTGCAGGCACCATGGAACCACCACACCAAACCCTAGCCCCCAACTCCAAAGTGAGGCCGCCAATTTATTCCTTCTGGCCGCAAATTGCGGCCAGAGCAGGAGGGAATTGCCTCGATTTTTGTGCATGGCCCTATTTCCTATATTTTTGACCCTGGGTATGTCTAGTTTTGACTGATTCCAGGGAGAAGTCGGGTGGATGGCGTATAGCACCCCCGCAGTCCGTGGTGATGTATACGAATACGTATACACACATATAATTATTATGTGTTGTTAGGATTATTTATGGTAATAATGGATTATTGATGATAAGAATGTAATTGGTTTAGTATAGTGCGAAATCCTAGAGTAGGGGTTGTACACCCACACATACACACACACATATACTTTCATGCATTCTTTCATTTATCTATGCGTATTTGGAGGTGTATATCTACACATGGTATGGGACTATGTGTTCATATACGGGATTGAGATGAGTTGATGAGTTTGACTTGAGGTCGTGAGATTCGGCGATATGACAGAGTTTGTATTTGAGATGGGACATGGTGGTTTTGGCGGGCCTTTGGGCATGTGTTTTACCCCGCATGCATATTTATATAGATGGTGTCGATGGTAATAGACTTAGATTTGTATCCTAGATTATGTGTTATGATGGTAGTGATACCTGATATGTGGTGAGATGAATGTGATATTGACCCGTACCCAGTTATTGGGATGCCGTACGACGATTTGCCATACGAGCTTTACATTGATGTTAGATCCGCACTCATGACTCGAGGATGTTGTATGATATACCGTATCATACGTGATACTATTGAGGCGAGATCACCGACTATTTTATATATATGTGTATGTCGACTCAGATGTAGGTGGTTTCATACCCCTCCTGTTTAGATTACTTAGTAGACATTAGATTGACCCGAGTCATACCTATTTCAAAACTAACGAATCGGGGATATTTTAAAGATAGACAAAAAGGGATTCTACGGGTATTTTCAAACGAAGTATCTTTTCTTAAAACACCGTAACCCTTATTTTATTAAATTCCCCGATTCGTCTTATTTCAAATGTCAAGGCTGCATGATATATTTATTGAGGCAGCTTCTTTACTGTTGCGTGATTATTCGATTCCGCATATTCATGCTGTTTGCATTGCATCGCTTATATTGTTGATATATTTCAGTCACGCTGCTAGGACACCAACACAATTATCGATGATACGTATGTTCTACGTACACTTGTTTGCCAGCTCACACACTTCATCATCGATAATTTCCATGTCACTACACTGTAGTACTGTTGCATTCAGTGTATGTTGCTTACATTTCTTTACATGTCGCATACGTCATGCTTTCTGATTATACGCATTGAGATATGTTGTTTCCATGATATTTCTGGTTTTCGGGAACTGTGGGTGTTTCAAAAAGAGAATATGTAATTGTTTTAAAACCCGGTTACCCTTGATATGATATTTTAGTGCGTCCACCATGTGTTTTCTCGGTGCTGAGAGCGACATGTGAAACCCGATTCGAGGAGGCGGATGAGGCCGATTGCGGGTACATGGTGGACCTGGTATGGTTCCCCGGGGCAAGAAATGTTTTTCGTGGAGTAGACGATGAGCCTGGCTGGGTGGCGAGTACCTACCAGTGATTGGTTGGACCTGGCGGTTATCCGGAGGATACTGACCAGAGTCGATAGATGGATATGGGCGTACTGCCGGGACCGAGGGCCAATACCGCAGACAGAGCCCGTGGGCCGATCCGGAATGACGGAGCCCGATATATGAGGATTTACGTGCCGATGCTGGGCACAGTTTTCATGATGTTTTCGAGTGCCGATGCTGGGCACTCCGGTTCCATGATTTTGACGTGTCGCGAGGGACACAGGTGGTTTATATTCTCATATTTCCATGCATATGCTGATGATATTTACATGCATGATGGTTATTGTCATTGGGTGACGAGTGGACGGGATCTACGTACATGCAGATTGATTTCATTGATTGTACCTCACATTTATGTTATGCTATTACCTGAGACACTGGCACAAGCACTTGGTACTACACTCATGTATAGAGATTACATTGCCAGTTTTTCATGTTTCAGACTTATTCAAATTGAGGTTTATATATATCTGATCGTATTGACCTAAGATGGGTCATACATTCGATCCCTGCTTGTAGATATTTTTCTATTCACGAGTTGGCAACTCAACCCCGTTGTGCCACAGTTCTTGCAGGTGTTGCCGTACGGATTCCATAGCGGCATTTCTGGCACACTGCTTCCTTATGGGTGACTTGCTTGGGTAGGTGGGTTCTTTTGTATCAGAACCGCCATTGTTCATGTATTATTCATTGCATCTAGAATTCCATCAACCAAAACTTATATATTGTTTCAGACTTAGAAAACAGTGTTATATTATTTCGACCTTAGAGTCGCGCTTGTAGTATTACGGTTTTCTGACTGTTTTGAGTTTCTTTTTGGGTTTTGATCCTCGCCCTTTGGCGTTGTATATTATATTGCTTGCGTGGTTGTGACCGTCGATTAACGAAGAGCTAGCTCCCGCTTGGGGATGCCTTTTATCATTTCATATTTATGTTATTCTTGTTGTACCCCGTTCGGGGCCAGTTTTTACAAAGGAAACTCTGCCGAAATTTTCAGGAAAGATTACACATTTTAAAAATGCATATTCGGCTTAGTTATTTAAAAACTTTGATTTCCAAAACATGTTTTCTTTACCTCTTAAAACTAGTTTTTCCTCTATTTACTCCTTAAATGGTTTTAGATTTCTGGGATTTTGGCTTACTTGGATCAGATGGAGTCCTATAGACTTCATAGGTTTCAAGGGCCAGTCACGTGCTCTTTCGGGTCTTGACAAAGTTGGTATCAGAGCGCTAGGTTGACCTTGGTTCGAGTCTAAGTTTGACTATGTGGAGCCTAGGGCGTTATCTATATACGGAACTGAGGCTTGACCTTACGGAACTTAGACTTAGTCGAGGGGGTATTAGACCCGAACTTTTCCGTGTAGGATGACCCTTGGTTGATGGAATAGGTGACTAAAGTAGAGTGACGTACCGTGGGTATGTTCCGCGGCATACTTACGACACGCTACTCCGCTTAAGAAACCTTAGGTTGTACATTTCCTTGCATCGTATTATATTCCTTCCTATGATCTATCCTCATCGATACGAGTTATGGTTTTGCTGCCGCGATTGCACGGGCAGAGTGAGCTACAGCTCGAGTTGCATCAGCATGAACTCGTCGTGGACGAGGACTGACCAAGGCATGATTCCCGAGACATACGATTGGATATTGAGGAGTCGTCTTATTGTGTTTTCGCGACATGAGCATTGGATTGATCGCTTTTATGAGATTTCCGGATGTGCCGATCGGCACCAGAGGATTGAGCCACTGATAAAGGCCAGCCAGGATGTGATGACCGTTGATATTATCGCTTTTCCAGGGTGATTGAGGCGCTGTTTAGCGTATAGACAAATGAGCCAGTCGTTGCTGCTAATGATGAGATATCGCCCATATGATTGGAGCTACTGCAGCATGAGCATATTCTTAGAGATATGATAGTGAGTCGCTAGTCACCGAGGATTAATGACTAGGACATATGGTTCGTTCGCTTACCCCGATGCGAGGTCATCAGATAGATTAATTCCAGCTAGAGGCGACTTCATGCAGATTCATTGAGAGTCGATTGAGTCGATCGAATGTCAGGAACCCATTTTCCAAGTTTAAAGTATTCGGAAAGACTTTCAAGCAATTCTATGGACCCTCTAGAAGAATGAAACCCTAACTCGACATAATGACCGTGTGAAAGCCTTTGAACCTTAGGGTTTGCGGCAGTTCCTCGGCGCCATTAGTGAGGCTTGGGTTTGCCCTTCTACGGCTGGACCACCGACGCTGTGGCATGTACTCGATACTATTAAACTGTACTCAAGATATTGATCTCTTGGGGGATTATGAGGTTCTGACGAGCCGATCGGACAATTCGACATCATTCGGATATCATGTGATGGGACACTGCTTGGGAGACTCCAGATACGAGCATAGCCGTCGGAGCGCAGTCCGTGTAGCCACGATGAGATGAGTCCGAATCAGTCGATATTGGAGCAAGGTGGAGTAAAGAGTTCGCACGAGATTTCGACGAGATGACGTTCCACTCCGCTGACATCAGAGATGTGATACGCACGCTGAGGACGTGTTCGGCTAGATATCTTCTACTGAGTAAGGAAGATACCGAGTTCGTGATTTCAAGTCCGTATGAGGGACTTCGGATGGACCGTAGCCGAAGGCATTGCAGTGCGCAGATAGAGACGCGATGTCGAAATGGTCGATGATACAGACAAGCAGGACAAAAAGTTCGTGCGAGATGCAGACGAGCTGGTGCTACACCCCGTTAAGATTAAAGGTCGGATATGCATACAGAGGCACAGGGATGCGACCAGCTTCCGAGGAGATGTTGTACTAAGGCCGCAGACATCCAGAGAGCGAGGAAAGATTATGCCAGAGTACCAGCCCTGTACAGTTTGGCCTAGGCAAAATCAGAAGAGACCTTGAGCAGGGATTCCTTCCAATACACTGCTGCAATAAGATTTGCACCAGGAGAAGATGCGTGATGTGCATTCAGAGGACCCGAGGTCGGCGCCAGAGATGTGCTGCGTTACGAGCGGTCGTGAGGATTGACCGAGTGATGACTTGAAAAGTGCCAGAACGGGATCGTTCCTGTCAACACACCTGACCGGGCCGATGAGCCGATGGATTGCGAGATTGGTAATCTACAGGAAAGATCAGGAACCAGAGGCAGAGGATGCCAGCCATGAGCAAGAGGCAAGTAGATATCTTGCGCCGCTAGCATCGGATGTACAGGTACCTTCTCGACCCTGAAGAAGGGTATACCGACGACGGTATTTATGATTTATGATTTGTGATTTTGTGATTTGACTATCATGTATCCGTCACTTTGGATTTCGGTATTGTGGGCAATCTATTCGCATGATTTGGTTTTGATGGCTGAGTTCTATGATATTTGATTTTGTGCACCATGGTTGCACCTACTGGGTATTTATACCTTGCGCATAGTTATTACTCTTGAGGTATTGATTGTGATTTCATGCGTATTTTATACCGGTGATTTGATTTACGCTTCCAGCGTAGTTTTCATATACTTTTAGTGTTTTGATTTGAGTTTTGCACGCTGATGCACACGGTTGTGAGCTTTCCCATCGCGGTACACTTGATTTTGATTGAGCCGCATTATATCGTCGGTTTTGACCCTGATATTTATGATTCTTGCACTCCGTGCTTTCGACTGGACTTACGCATGTTCGACATTTGCTATTGGATTTCATTCGTGCACGATGGATGCACCGATTTGGATTTTCGCGCATGTTGGGCGCATGTTTTGAGATACGATTTTGGTGCACACCCGATGCACTAAATCGAGATTCTTCGTGCATTTCAGATGCACCGGATTTTTGGCTGTCAGGCACACACGTTGCCTATGACAGATGCTTCGTGCACACCTGTTGCACCTAGATGTTGTTTCGTGCACCTGTGTGGCATATATATGAATTTTGATCTCCGTGCGCACCAGACGCACAGGGTGGTGTTATGTGCATTTTTGGGATTTATTTCTTTTGGAGTAGTACATTTTTATGATATTGGATATTTGTTTTCATACTGAGCAGGACTAGTCAGAGGACAGTGCCTGGATATATTTTGCATGCATTGATAGTTCGAAGGGATTTCCAAAGAGCGAGCTATGGTCTCGATATATATATATACCTACGTGTCCGATATGACACAAAACATTTTAAAAAAACAAGGAAACCCTTCTAAATTGTTTTCAAAACGGCGGAACGTACCTATTAAACAAAAGATATATATATATATATATATATGTATATAGTTATTTTCTTATGAAAAACGTCCGCCACTGTGCAGTGTTACGCGCATCGCACAGCGACTTAAAAAGATTTGGCATGCATTTACATCGGCTATTTACAGGTATAGATTGGATGTCGACATATATAGCTCTGATCTATATTATAATGGTTTTGTATTGAATTCGACATTTGTGTCTTTACCATGACTCTGATGATTGCGGGATACTTGATGGAGTGTTGCTCTTGAGTTATCTGCTCAGTACTCGTGCGCATGCATTGCGCTATGATACGTTATATGTATTGCTGATTTCGGAGCCCCGATAACTTGGAATTTGTATAGAAATATTTTAGTATTTGGGGGTTTAAATTTAAATTCGGGGACCGAATTTCTTTAAGCCGGGTAGATTGTAACGTTTCAAAAATAATAAAATATTATTTTCGGGAATTTTTATAATTTAATATTATTTTAATGAATATTTTAATATTCCGGTATAATTAAATACAAATAAATGGGGGAAAATTATGGAAAATTCTAAAATAGGGTATTTTATGGAATTATGCCATTTTAAAGTTTTTAAGACTAGTTATATGCTAATTTAGTGTTAATCGCGATTAAAAATCGCTAATTGGATTTTTAGCCTTTTTGTGCAAAAATGTGCACATATCATTTTCCACACTTGTTACACTTGTGTTACATTTCTCTTACCATGGTTGTTCTTTTGGGTTCACTATAGGAGTGAGAAGGAAAAGAAAAGGAAAAGAAAAGAAAAGGAAAAAGTATGATGATGAGAAAGAAAGAGACCAAGTCAACCCTCACTTTATGAACCATACTCCCATCATTTTCCCCTTCACATTCTCTCCCCTCTCCTCCTTGAGCTGCTGCTGCCCCTCTCCCTCTCTCTCCCTCTTCACAAAAACCCTAGATCCACAATGGAATCAACCCCAAAACCCTATTCCCATTTCACAAAAGATGTTCCCGAGCTCACTAGGTACACATTGAACCTAGCAAGATTGGATTTGGAGGACTTTGAGCAACTCAAGAATTTTCTTGAGTTGCCAAAGGAGGTAAATTCTGGACCTATTAGGGTAGTAATTCATTTCTTGTGCATCAATTCTAGTTTCATGTCGATATGGTGTCGTTTGAGGACTTTTGAGAATTCTAGTTAGGGTTTAGGGTTAGACATGAAATCAAAGTGAAATTGAGACTTGTTGTGACCTTAGAACCCCGTTGGTGATGTTTTATTGGATCAAACTAGATACTAGAACACAGAATACGGATTTATGAGACGATGTCGGGGGAAAACTGTGAATCTATGATCGTATTTAGGAATCTGCTACCACCCCGAGACCCCAAAAATAAAACTGAGTTTACAGTGAGATGTGCAGGCACCATGGAACTACCACACCAAACCTTAGCCCCCAACTCCAAAGAGAGGCCGCCAATTTATTCCTTCTGGCCCCAAATTGCGGCCAGAGCAGGAGGGAATTGCCTCGATTTTTGTGCATGGCCCTATTTCCTATATTCTTGACCCTGGGTATGTCTAGTTTTGACTGATTCCAGTTAGGGTAAAATCTGGGTTGATTTTCCTATGTTGGTGCATGGTTTATGACTTGTTTTAGCATGGATTTTGGTATTTGGTGTTTCGTTCCTGTCGTGTGGCGTTTGGATGTCAACGACAAGCGGATATTGAACGTGTTTACATGCGAGACGATAGGTTTTTACCTATGTGAGTAGCGTGTGCTATTTTGGTTTCCGATGTGATTTTCATATGCTTTAGCGTTGTGATATACTTGTAGGTGCCCTACGTGATGTTGAGGCAAAGAAGATGAAGATAGCGATATCGGCATTGGCACACGAGAAGCAAGGTGAGTAGATTTATATCTACGGGGAGAAGTCGGGTGGATGGCGTATAGCACCCCCGCAGTCCGTGGTGATGTATACGAATACGTATACACACATATAATTATTATGTGTTGTTAGGTGTATATCTACACATGGGTATGGGACTATGTGTTCATATACGGGATTGAGATGAGTTGATGAGTTTGACTTAAGGTCGTGAGATTCGGCGATATGACAGAGTTTGTATTTGAGATGCGACATGGTGGTTTTGGCGGGCCTTTGGGCATGTGTTTTACCCCGCATGCATATTTATATAGATGGTGTCGATGGTACTAGACATAGATTTGTACCCTAGATTATGTGTTATGATGGTAGTGATACCTGATATGTGGTGAGATGAATGTGATATTGACCCGTACCCAGTTATTGGGATGCCGTACGACGATTTGCCGTACGAGCTTTACATTGATGTTAGATCCGCACTCATGACTCGAGAATATTGTATGATATACCGTATCATACGTGATACTATTGAGGCGAGATCATCGACTATTGTATATATATGTGTATGTCGACTCAGATGTAGGTGGTTTCATAACCCTCCTATTTAGATTACTTAGTAGACATTAGATTGACCCGAGTCATACCTATTTCAAAACTAACGAATCGGGGATATTTTAAAGATAGACAAAAATGGATTCTATGGGTATTTTCAAACGAAGTATCTTTTCTTAAAACACAGTAACCCTTATTTTATTAAAAACCCCGATTCGTCTTATTTCAAATGTCAAGGCTGCATGATATATTTATTGAGGCAGGTTCTTTACTGTTGCGTGATTATTCGATTCCGCATATTCATGCTGTTTGCATTGCATTGCTTATATTGTTGATATATTTCAGTCACGCTGCTAGGACACCAGCACAATTATCAATGATGCGTATGTTCCACGTACACTTGTTTGCCGGCTCACACACTTCATCATCGATAATTGCCATGTCACTACACTGTAGTACTGTTGCATTCAGTGTATGTTGCTTACATTTCTTTACATGTCGCATATGTCATGCTTTCTGATTATACGCATTGAGATATGTTGTTTCCATGATGTTTCTGGTTTTCGGGAACCGTGGGTGTTTCAAAAAGAGAATATGTAATTGTTTTAAAACCCGGTTACCCTTGATATGATATTTCAGTGCGTCCACCATGTGTTTTCTCGGTGCTGAGAGTGACATGTGAAACCCGATTCGAGGAGGCGGATGAGGCCGATTGCGGGTACATGGTGGACCCGGTATGGTTCCCCGGGGAAAGAAATGTTTTTCGTAGAGTAGACGATGAGCCTGGCAGGGTGGCGAGTACCTACCGGTGATTGGTTGGACCTGGCGGTTATCCGGAGGATACTGACCAGAGTCGATAGATGGATATGGGCGTACTGCCGGGGCCGAGGGCCGATACCGCAGATAGAGCCCGTGGGCCGATCCGGACTGACGGAGCCCGATATATGAGGATTTACGTGCCGATGCTGGGCACAGTTTTCATGATGTTTTCGAGTGCCGATGCTGGGCACTCCGGTTCCATGATTTTGACGTGTCGCGAGGGACACAGGTGGTTTATATCCTCATATTTCCATGCATATGCTGATGATATTTACATGCATGATGGTTATTGTCATTGGGTGACGAGTGGACGGGATCCACATACATGCAGATTGATTTCATTGATTGTACCTCCCATTTATGTTATGCTATTACCTGAGACACTGACATGAGCACTTGGCACTACACTCATGTATAGAGATTACATTGCCAGTTTTGCATGTTTCGGACTTATTCATATTGAGGTTTATATATATCTGATCGTATTGACCTAGGATGGGTCATACATTCGATCTCTACTTATTGATAATTTTCTATTCACGAGTTGGCAACTCACCCCCGTTGTGCCACAGTTCTTGCAGGTGTTGCCGTACGGATTCCATAGCGGCATTTCCGGCACACTGCTTCCTTATGGTTGACTTGCTTGGGTAGTTGGGTTCTTTTGTATCAGAACCGCCATTGTTCATGTATTATTCATTGCATCTAGAATTCCATCAACTAAAACTTGTATATTGTTTCAGACTTAGAAAACAGTGTTGTATTATTTCGACCTTAGAGTCGCACTTGTAATATTACGGTTTTCTGGCTGTTTTGAGTTTCTTTTTGGGTTTTGATCCTCGCCCTTTGGCGTTGTATATTATATTGCTTGCGTGGTTGTGACCATCGATTGACGAAGAGCTAGCTCCCGCTTGGGGATGCCTTTTATCATTTCATATTTATGTTATTCTTGTTGTACCCCGTTCGGGGCCAGTTTTTACAAAGGAAACTCTGCGGAAATTTTCAGGAAAGATTACACATTTTAAAAAATGCATATTCGGCTTAGTTATTTAAAAACTTTGATTTCCCAAACATGTTTTCTTTACCTCTTAAAACTAGTTTTTCCTTTATTTACTCCTTAAATGGTTTTAGATTTCTGGGCTTTTGGCTTACTTGGATCAGATGGAGTCCTATAGACTTCATAGGATTCAAGGGCCAGTCACGTGCTCTTTCGGGTCGTGACAGTATTGGTCAGTAAAGTTGACACTTAGACCTGTAGGCAGCCGCTACCCAACACCAATTCCAAACAAGCCCTAATTCCTCTTTTGAAATTCCAACATCACAAATCCATCACTAAACGAATTCTAAACTAAACTAAAATGCTAGGAATCCATAACTAAACTAAATGGAAGGGATTATACCTTATTAATGCCACCAAGCAAAACCCTAGAAGTCCCATGTTTCCAAAATCCAACTTTGATTAGTCCAAAGTGTAGAGGGTGAAGAAGTGATCATTTTTAATGAAAGGGGTTTAGGGTTTTGATGAAGCTTTGGAGATTGATCTAGGGGGTGAAGGTGGAGGAAGATGGGGAAGAAGGAGATGAAGAAATAAAATGGGGTGAGGATATGGCAGCCCCCACATCTCTCCTCTCTTATTCTAACTCTCTCTCACAATTAATTACCCTTTTACCCTTTTCATTTTTTTTCTTTTATTTAAAACCCAAATTACATAATATCCAAAAATAACACAAGAACAAAACATGTAATAAAAATATAACATGACATGGTGCACTAGCCTTGGAAAACTGTAGAAACACGGATTTGGCTTAATCGCGATTAGCAGTGCACTAATCGGGTTTTTATCCAAACCGTATATAATAAATTTTAAAAATGCCAAATACTTTAAATATATTATTAAATGAATAAATCATTTTAATTTCCATTTATTTCACAATTATCAGTATATATTTATACCCTTTTTCGAAAACCCCAATTTCGTAAATCGGGCAGTTTTCGGGAAATATATTATTTTAATATTAAATTCCAAAAATAATATTTTATGTTTTCTGAAATGTTATAGGTGTTCGAGCGGACAATACTAGTGGGTTTTGGTTTGTGCCGGATCCTAGTATTTGATTATTGGATTAGCTTCGTCTCATTGTATTCGTGTTTTTCGAAACACGGATGCGGGTATGTATATACGGATGAGAGAGGGTATAGAAGGAGACATCTCATTAGGGTTTTGACCATTGACTTGGTCAAAACAAATATGAGGTGGAGAAAAGATATTGTTATTTTTTATAATGATAATTTGTGGCATGGCTACTTGGATTGACCTTTTGACTTTATATACTTTGATGAGATATTTTGAGACCTAGATATTTTTGTTAAAATAATTATTTCCAAGCCATTTATCAATTATCATTATCCAAAACCATTTCTGTTTCCTCATGTTTGCTCTCTTCTTCTTCATCTCTCAAAAAACCCTAGTGTCTCATGAGTTGAGACTCAAGGGTTAGTGAGACTAAACCACTCAAAACACTCTCTACTCACTCTAGGTTACTTTGTTTAGCACACCAAGTGATCTAGTTACATCAACTTGGAGGTTTAACTCAAGGTTGGAACTCTCGGGTGGATCTTCTTTGATTTCGAGAAGCCGACGAGGAGGCGCATCCACTACCACTCCAAGGAGCTCACATCAAAGAGGAGAAGAAGGACTTCTAGCTCAAATCTAAACCTTTTAAAGAAAATAGAAGATATGAAGTTTTGAAATAAAGGTATGGGGAAAATCAAATCATTTTCTTAAATGCATAAATAGTGGAACATGAAAAGTGTAAGCGGATTTTAGTAGTTGAAAAACATGTTTCGTCATTTAAAAACTTGGGCAGCACCTTCTTTGTATATTTTGATCCAAAACCACAAATACAAGATAATATAAAAGGCATCCCCAAGCGGGAGCTAGCTCTTCGCCAATCGACGGATTCACAACCATGCAAGTCATAAAATAAGTATACGACGCCCAACGGCGAAGATCAACACCCAAAAAGATAATGTAAAGCAAGACATTAAACCCACCAAGCGAACATAAACCTTCGCTCTCAGTCTCGCAACCACAAGTCTCACTAAGTCTCACTACATATACAAATACTAATTTCCGATTTGATGGAGTTAACTAGATACAATAGGAATAATAAATACAAGAGGGGTACAATCCATCATGTACCACCAACCAAAGCAAAACACCTAAATGCAGCTATGTGCCAGTGATGCCGCTATTGATCCATGGGGTCAACCTGCAAGAACTGTGGCACAACGGGGGTGAGTTGCCAACTCGTGAGTAGAAAACATCAACAGGTAGAAATTGAAAAAATAACGATTTCTAGGTCAACTATATCATAAAGATAATACTATGATATCTAGGGTGACCATATCTACATATGTGCCAACAATGTACTCAAGCCTGTATGCAAGTGGATATCATCCAACCATATAATCAATACCTGTATGCATGTGGATCTCATCCACGTGTCAACCAATGACACAACAACATCATGCATGTAAATCTTAAAAAACGTATGCATGCAAATATGAGGATATCAAGCAACGTGTGTCCATCAACGACACATCAAAATCATAGAACCTGAGTGTCCAACATCAACACTCGAAACATTATGAAACCCGTGTCCAATATCGACACGTAAATCCTCATATATCTCGGGCTCCGTCAGTCCGGATCAGCCCTTATCATCTCACAACTCCGGTCGGTATCCTCCGGATAACCGCCGAGTCCAAATACTATCACCGGTAGATAGTGCTCCCCTTCCAGGCTCACCGCCTAACAATACGAGTCTTCTTTCCCCGGGATACCTTACCAGGTCAACCATGTACCCGCAGACGGTGCATACCGCTCCTCGAATCGAGTTTCATATGTTAATCTCAGAACCGAAAAAACACATGGTGGATGCACTGAAATATCATATCAAGAGAAACCGGGTTTTTAAAACAATACATACATTCTTTTGAAATAACCACGGTTCTCAAATTCAGAAATCTCATGAAAACAGCATATCTCAATGGTTAAAATCGTAAAGCATGATGTATGCAACATATAACAGAATGTAAGCATATCCGTATATCATGCAACATGGAACAGTGATGTGAGCATGGGCATATCATTATAATATGAGTATACAGTATATAATAGCATGATGTAGCAATTCTACTGTGTAAGTGACATAGTAATTAACGATGATGAAGTGTGTGAGCTGGCCAATCTGTGTAAGTGTAACATACGCATCATCGATAATGGTGTAGGTGTACTAGCACGGGTATATGGAATGCAATGAGAATGACATGAACGTAGCATAAGTAAATCGTCAGCTAAATGATATAAGGTATACGTATCTAACATAACCCGGTCGGTGAATCTATCGATCGGCATCCAGCCTCACAACATTACGTACGGTATAATCCATCTTACGGCATCCTCTAGTCATCATAAAACTCATCACGTACGGTAAATTATCGTACGGCGGCATTAGACCATTAGGGATCCTATCAACCTATAAGAGAATGAGGGTACGGACCTAACGTCTCATACGACATATCACTCATGATTCACAATATTATATATATATACACACACACACACCGATATCCTAGGTCAAATTCACAACAATCTCGTATCAGGGCACCGGCAAATGTATTAATCCTCTCATATCGACTCACATCCGTATACCGACATGTCAATCAAGTCACCATATCACATCGTATATTCTTTTCATCACATTAAGTCATCTTACATCAAGTCAATTTTATATACTTTCTACCTTATACATCAAATGTCATGCTACTCTAAAACTCATACTTATTCTAGTGCAACTACATATCTATAAGTCGTGATTCACCTTCACTTTTCATATCCCTAAAGCTTTCATCTCATATCTCAATATATATATTCAATCACTCATATCATCTCTAACTATCTTTTTAACCATATCCTTAGTTTTCTAATCTAGGTTTCTACGACTGTATCCTATAAATCGGTTTCCATTTATAATTTGCGAGGGTGCTATACGCCATCCACCGGACTTCCCCCGTAGATATAGATCTACTCACATGCGGATCTTCTTGTTCAACCGTAGTCGATGTGCTCTGTCGTCTCGAAATCCACACGAAGGTACCTACAATATCAATTCACAATCGCAAATGCTATTAAAATCGAGTTCGGAAAACTAATACGGCACACAGTGCGCTCATAGGTTAGAACCTATAGCCTACGCATGCAAAACAATCAAAAAACCTTTGTTGTTGACGTAAAAATGCCCAATAACCGAACACAATATCAAATACTAAAACCAAGAAATCCAATATCGAAAAACATAGCCCGACACCAAAGCAGCAACTCAAGAATTCACTCCCAGATTTTCAGTCAGGTGAAAAGAGCCTAAACAAACAATGCAGTGAGGTTGTATATGAAGTAACTGAGCTATAGACCAAACCTAGACCCAAATGCCCACACTGAGGCCGATCACATTGCCCCCAAATTCGGCCACCTCGGCCCGATATGCTCCGTTGGGGTTCGTCTTGGTAGGGTGGTCTCCTAGTGTCTTAATTAGGTTCCTGGTATTGTTTGTTTTTCCTCAGAATTTCCCCAGGTTGCTCCAGATTTCCTGTAGGCTACTAAATGTCACTAAACCGACATGGGTATTTTCCTAAGTCCGTATTCTCTGTTCTCGGTCCACAAAATTCCAACCAAGGTCTTACAACAGCCGCTACTCATCACCAAATCGACAACTTCACCCAAACCCTCTCTTGGGAATTCTAACTTCAAAATTCCACACTTAATCAACTTCTAAACTAAACTAGAATGCAAGAAACTAAAAATTAAACTAAATGGAAGAAAATTATACCTCATTTAGGTAACTCAAGAAAAACCCTAGATGCCTAAGGTCATCAAAATCTAACTTTGATTGGTCCAATGTGTTGAGAAGGAGGTGGAGATCAACTTTAATGAAAGGTGTATAGGGTATTGGTGAAGATTTTAAGATGGGTCATGAAGGTATAATGAGGGAGCTTTAAGATGGAGAAGTAGAAGAAAAATGATGGGGGGAAAAGAATGAGGCATCCCCTCCCTCTCTCTCTCCTTATTCTCACCCTCTCACACTCATATCTCACACTCTCTCTCTCTCTCCAATCATTCTCTCTTTTACCCTTTTCTCTTTTTCTTTTTTTTTTAAAACCCAAACCACCTAATACCCCAAAACAACACTAGAACACAATATGTAATCAAAATGCAACATGACATAGTGCACTAGCCATGGAAAACTGTAGAAACACAGATTTGGCCTAATCGCGATTAGTAGTGCACTAATCAAGTTTTTGTTTGAACTGCATATAATTAATTATAAAAATGCCAAATCCAATAAATATATTTTCAAATGAATAAATCATTTTAATCCCTAATTATTTCACAATTATTGGTATATATTTATACCCTTTTACGAAAACCTCAATTTCGCAAATTGGGTAGTTTTCGCGAAATATATTATTTTAATACTAAATTCCAAAAATAATATTTTATATTTTCTGAAATGTTACAATCTTCACCCCCTTAAATAAATTCGGTCCCCGAATTTAAATTTAAACCCTCAAATACTAAAACATTTCAATACTCAACTCAAATCAACGGGGCTCCGAAATTATGGCAGATATAGAAATACCACAGCGCATCAAGTGCGCATGAAAACGAGTATAAAACTCAAAATCGAACTCCGTCAAGCGTCATGCAAATTTTTGGATTTGCACGCATATCCTCGGAGTTACAATGGAGATACAGATCTCGAAATCCACTAATAAAATCCAATATGTACTAGTCAAATATTATAATACGTATATAGTACGCATCCTTGGAAAAACCTTCAAAAACAGAATGCCACACATGCAAAATCTTTTCTAAATTGTCGTGTGATGCATAAATCACGGCATAAGTGACGGGCGCTCATTTGTAAGTAATAAGTATACGTTCATATATGTTTTGCTAAAATATACGTTCCGCTCTTTTAAAATATCCCAAAAGGTTTTTCTTTATAAACGTTCGTGTCGCTCATGGACACGTAGGAAATAGCGAGACTATAGCTCCTTTTTAGAAACCTCTTGATAAACTTTTAATGCATGCAAAGTACTCAGGTACTGTCCTCATATCAGTCTTGTTCGGCTACTACATAAGATAGCACCTATCATGAAAACAAAGTGCTCAAGAGCAAAATCAGCCTCAAAAGGCATATCCAACAATCACGTGCGTCTGGTGCGCACGGAAATCAAATCCAAATACAAGTGCCACAATATGCACAAAAGTAAAACTAGGTGCAATGGGTGTACACGAAAGCATCTGTCCAGTACAACGGGTGTGCACGATAACAACATCTAGTGCATCAATAGTGCACAAAAATCTCAATCCAGTGCATCCGGTGTGCACAAAATCATATCTCATATCATGCGTCCAACATGCGCGAAAATCCAAATCAAGTGCATCCGTCATGCACAAATGAAATCTAAATCAAGTGCATCCGACATGCACGAATAAAATCTAAGTCAAGTGCATCCAATGTGCACAAAATCCAATATCAAGCGCCTAATATGCGCAAAAATCCAACCCAAGCGCGTCGGGTTCGTAAAAGCAATTAGTTCAGTAGCATGCACGAAAACGAACATCAAGTGCAAATGTGCACAAAAACATAAATCTGGTGAACAAATATTCAAAGACATAAATCGGGTGCAACCAATGTACGGAGTATAAATCTAGTGTAACTAAGGAACGAAATACCCACCTGGTGCAACAAACGTATAAAATGCAAATCTAGTGCAACAATGAACAAAAATACTAATCTGGTGCAGCAAGTGCACAAAATACAAATTTGGTGCATCAAATGCACGAAATACAAATACGGTGCAACTAATGCACGGCGTACAAATCTAGTGCAACAAATGCACGAAATACAATCAATAACTCAAATGCGTAAAAAGCAACACCGAGTGTACCAAGGTGTATAAAATCATAAACGTGTGCAACTGCGTAAACAAAACACATATCAATGCACTGCAAGCATATGTAAGCTATGCCGAGCGCAAAAATCAAATTGAGTGCGTACCACATGCACAAAATCAAAGCAACTGTATGAAATCCACGAAATCATAAACATGTGCAGCCAAGGAAAAAAATCAATATCAAGTGCAACAGACATTCACAAATCATAAACCAACACAACGGTGTATAAAAACATATATCAACTGCAATAACTATGCACAAAATGCAAATATTCAGTAGGTGCAGCCATGGTGCACGAAAACAATATCGTGAAACTCAATCATCAAAACTCAAATCCAAGCGATATAAACGTGATACTCGGATCACAACGCAAATCGCAAAAAATGACATTGAGGTACACTTCCTACAATGTCAAAAAATGTGTCGGTGCGCCCAAACTGGCGGAGCAAGAACATCCGCTTGCCTCCTGTTCACGGTCTGGCGTCCTCTGTCTCTGGGTCCTCATCTTCTCTGTTGATTACTAATCTCGCAATCCGTCAGCTTTTCGGTCCGGTCCGCTCTGGCACTTCTCTGGTCAACTCTCGGCTAATTAGTAAGATCACTCATAAGGCAGCACGTCACTGGTGTCGGCCTCCGGTCCTCTGAATACATGCGACACATCTGATCCTTGGTGCAAATCTTATTGCAGCAGTGTCCTGGAAGGAACCTGCTCAGGATCGCTTCCGATCTCGCATATGCCAAACTGTACGGAGGCTGGAACTCTTACATAATCTTTTCTCGTTCTTTGGACATCTGTGTTCTCAGCACATCATTTCCTTGGGAACTGGTTGTATTCCAACGCTTCTGTATACACATCCGATCTCTAATCTTAACGGGGAGTAACAACAGCTTGTTAACATCTCGCACGAACCTCTTGTTCCACTCTTCTTTATTATCGTCCACTTCGACGTCACGTCATGCTATCCACGTACTGCAATTATTCTTGGCCATAGTCAATTCGGAATCTCTCACACGGACTCGATATCTTCATCATTTTATAGAAGATATCTATCCGAACACGTCCAAGTAAATACGTCCTAACCATCGTAGAAATATTCAATACTCATCCGTTCTTGATCAATTCACAATGCATCTGGGTGAGGTCCTCTATCTGAAGCCGGTCCACTTACTGATCTCCTATCGGATCATCCAACGAACAACGTCATCTCTGGGTCGATCTACTCTAGATCTGAGTAAGATTCTCCACACTGGAAATTTTCAACTCAACTGGGCCTGCGTCGGCGCATCAATCAGATGAATCATCTTAGTTGCTCGACTCAACTCAAGATAGACTAGCTGTTTACCATCGCATCTCTTCCTAAAAGCTCCAGTGATCTCAGCTTGTAAGCTCTGGAAGCGACATCACATCAAACTCAGCAATAGCTGGGTCATTTGTCTGCAAGGTAGACGACATCACGGTCTCTGAGGTAGGTTGTACATCAATAGTCCTCTTAAAACTGGCAGTCTCTAGCAATGGCCCGATCAACCGGTGCAAAACCGAACACTCTTGTCAAACGAGAGGTCACAACACAAACACTAACTCGAGACGTTCCCATGTCACCAGAAAACACGATGGTCAGTCCTCGTCCATGACGAGCTTGCCCTGACCGCATCACTACCAGCAGCTCAATCTGCACTCAAATCATGGTGACAGGAACCTCAATCAAGTATCGACGAAAAATAGATCAAAAGGATGAAAAGAATCAACAGATCCAGAATGGATACATGATCATAAAAAAGAACAGAATCAATGAGAGTATGATCATGGAAATGAATAGAATAAAGGATCTTAAATGGATATAAAATCATGGGGACGAAGAGAATCACAAATCTCAAAATATGCACATCCTAAGGTTTCTTAAGTGGAGTATCGTATCGTAAATATACCGCGGAACATACGTACGGTACGTCACTCTATTCAAACTACCTACCCCATCAATCAGGGTCAACCTATGAAACAAAAGTTCGGGTCTAATACCCTCTGGTTCAAGTCTATGTTCCGTAAGGTCAATCCTAGGTTCCGAAATATATATATGCCCTAGACTCCGCATAGTCAAAAATAGACTCGAACCAAGGTTAAACCTAGCACTCTAATACCAACTTTGTCGCGACCCGAAAGTATTGTTCATGACCGACACTTAAACCACTTAATGTCTAAAGGCATAACGTAATTCAAGTAAGCCAAAGCCCAGAAATCTAAACTTTTTTAAGAAAATAGAAGATGTGAAGTTTTGAAATAAAGGTATGGTGAAAATCAAATCATTTTCTTAAATGCATAAATAGTGGAACATGAAAAGTGCAAGCGGATTTTAGTAGTTGAAAAATATGTTTCGTCTTTTAAAAATTTGGGCAGCACCTCCTTTGTATATTTTAATCCAAAACCACAAATTCAAGATAATATAAAAGGCATCCCCAAGCGGGAGCTAGCTCTTTGCCAATCGACGAATTCACAACCACGCAAGTCATAAAATAAGTATACGACGCCCAACGACGAAAATCAACACCCAAAAAGATAATGTAAAGCAAGACATCAAACCCAACAAGAGAACATAAACCCTCGCTCTCAGTTTCGCAACCACAAGTCTCACTAAGTCTCACTACATATACAAATACTAGTTTCTGATTTGATGGAGTTAATTAGATACAACAGGAATAATAAATACAAGAGGGGTACGATCCAACATGTACCACCTACCAAAGCAAAACACCCGAATGCAGCTATGTGCCAGCGATGCCGCTACTGATCCATGCGGTCAATCTGCAAGAACTGTGGCACAACGGGGGTAAGTTGCCAACTCGTGAGTAGAAAACATCAACGGGTAGAAATCGAATAAACAACGATTCCTAGGTCAACTATATCATAAAGGTAATACTATGATATCTAGGGTGACCATATCTACATATGTGCCAACAATGTACTCAAGCCTATATGTAAGTGGATATCATCAAACTATATAATCAATGCATGTATGCATGTGGATCTCATCCACGTGTCAACCAATGACACAACAACATCATGCATGTAAATATCATAAAACGTATGCATGTAAATATGAGGATATCAACCAACGTGTGTCTATTAACGACACATCAAAATCATGGAACCTGAGTGTACAATATCGACACTAAACATCATGAAGCCCGTGTCCAACATCGACACGTAAATCCTCATATATCTCGGGCTCCGTCAGTCCGGATCGGCCCATATTGTCTCATGACTCCGGTCAGTATCCTCTGGATATCCGCCTAGTCCAAACACTACCACCAGTAGGTAGTGCTCCCCTGCCATGCTCATCGCCTAATAATACGAGTCTTCTTGTCCCGGGGTACCTCACCGGGTCCACCATATACCCGCAGATGGTGCCTACCGCTCCTCGAATTGGGTTTCTCATGTCAATCTCAGAACCGAGAAAACACATGGTGGACACACTGAAATATCATATTAAGAGAAACCGTGTTTTTAAAACAATACACACTTTCTTTTAAAATAACCACGGTTCTCAAATACAGAAATCTCATGAAAACAGCATATCTCAATGCGTATAATCGTAAAGCTTGATGTATGCAACATATAACAGAATGTAAGCATATCCATATATCATGCAACATGGATTAGTGATGTGAGCATGGGCATATCATCATAATGTGAGCATAGCAATAGAATAGCATAATGTAGCAATTCTACTGTGTAAAAGACATAGTAATTATCGATGATGAAGTGTGTGAGCCGACCAATATGTGTAAGTGTAACATATGCATCATCGATAATAGTGTAGGTGTACTTGCACAGGTATATGGAATGCAATGAGAATGACATGAACGTAACATAAGTAAATCGTCGGCTAAATGCTATAAGGTATACGTATCTAACATGACCGAGTCGGTGAATCTATCAATCGGCATCCAGCCTCACAACATCACGTACGGTATAATCCATTGTACGGCATCCTCTAGTCATCATAAAACTCATCACGTACGGTAAATTATCGTACGACGGCATTAGACCATTAGGGATCCTATCAACGTATAAGACAATGAGGGTACGGACCTTACGTCGCGTATGACATATCACTCATTATTCATAATATTATATATATATATACGTATATCCCAGGTCACATCCACAACAATCTCGTATCAGGGGACCGGCAAAGGTATCAATTCTCTCATATCGACTCGCATCCGTATACCGACATATCAATCATGTCATCATATCACATCATATATTCTTTTCATCGCTTTAAGTCATCTTACATCAAGTCAATTTTATATACATTCTACCTTATACATCAAATGTCATGCTACTCTAAAACCCATATCTATTCTAGTGCAACTACATATCTATAAGTCGTGGTTCACCTTCACTTTTCATATCCCTAAAACTTTCATCTCATATCTCAATATATATATTCAATCACTCATATCATCTCTAACTATCTTTTTAACCATATCCTTAGTTTTCTAATCTAGGTTTTTACGATTGTATCCTATATATCAGTTTCCATTTATAATTTGCGGGGGTGCTATACGCCATCCACCCAACTTTCCCCATAGATATAGATCTACTCACCTGCGGATCTTCTTGTTCAGCCGTAGTCGATGTGCTCCGTCGTCTCGGAATCCACGCGAAGGTACCTATAATATCAATACACAATCGTAAATGATATTAAAATCGAGTTCGGAAAACCAATACGGCACACGGTGCGCTCATATGTTAGAACCTATAGCCTACTCATGCAAAACAATTAAACAACCCTTGTTGTTGACGTACAAACGCCCAACAACCAAACACAATATCAAATACTAAAACCAAGAAATCCAATATCGAAAAACATAGCCCAACACCAAAGCAGCAACTCAAGAATTCACTCCCAGATTTTCAATCTGGTGAGAAGAGCCTAAACAAACAATGCAGTGGGGTTGTATTTGATGTAATTGAGCTACAGACCAAACCTAGACCCAAATGCCCATACTGAGGCCGGCCACATTGCCCCCAAATCCGGCCACCTAGGCCCAATATGCTCCGTTGAGGTTCGTCTTTGAAGGGTGGTCTCCTAGTGTCTTAATTAGGTCCCTGGTATTGTTTGTTTTTCTCAGAATTTCCCCAGATTGCTCCAGATTTCCTGTAGGTCACTAAATGTCACAAAACCGACATGGGTATTTTCCTATGTCCGTATTCTCTGTTCTCGGACCACAAAATTCCACACCAAGGTTTTACAACAGCCACTACTCATCACCAAATCCATAACTTCACCCAAACCCTCTCTTGGGATTTCTAACTTCAAAATTCGACACTTAATCAAATTCTAAACTAAACTAGAATGCAAGAAACTAAAAACTAAACTAAATGGAAGAAATTATACCTCATTTGGGCAACTCAAGAAAAACCCTAGATGCCCAAGGTCATCAAAACCTAACTTTGATTGGTCCAATGTGTTGAGGAGGAGGTGGAGATCAACTTTAATGAAGGGTCTATAGGGTTTTGGTGAATATTTTGAGATGGGTCATGAGGGTAGAATGAGGTAGCTTGAAGATGAAGAAGGAGAAGAAAAATGATGGGGGAAAAAGAATGAGGCAGCCCCCCCTCTCTCTCCTTATTCTCACCCTCTCACACTCATATCTCACTCTTTCTCTCCCTCTAATCATTCTCTCTTTTACTCTTTTTCTTTTCTTTTTAAAACCCAAACCATATAATACCCCAAAACAACACAAGAACACAACATGTAATCAAAATGCAACATGACATGATGCACTAGCCATGGAAAACTATAGAAACACGGATTTGGCCTAATCGCAATTAGTAGTGCACTAATTAAGTTTTTGTTTAAACTGCATATAACTAATTATAAAAATTTCAAATCCAATAAATATATTTTCAAATGAATAAATCATTTTAATCCTCAATTATTTCACAATTATTGGTATATATTTATACCTTTTTACGAAAACTCTAATTTCGCAAATCGGGTAGTTTTCGCGAAATATATTATTTTAATATTAAATTCCAAAAATAATGTTTTATATTTTCTGAAATGTTACAAGTAAGCTGAGAAAGAATCCTTATTCTCTATTCAGAAACCCCAGGAACTCCATGCCCAAGTATCCGCCTCCTCGATCACATCGAAGTACTTTAATACTTCTACCCGTTGGTTTTCAACTTCAAACTTATATTCCTTGAATTTCTCAAAAGTTTCAGACGTGTGTTTCAACAAGAACACATGTCCGTATCTTGAGAGATAGTCTATGAATGTAATGAAGTACCAAGAACCAACCCTAGCATTTGTAGACATAGGACCGTATACATCATCATTTATTTGTCCCAAGAGTTCAGTAACTCTTTCTCTGTTTCCAGTAAATGGAGTATTAATCATTTTACCTTTGAGACAAGACGGGAAAGTATCATAAGATAAAAATTCGAACAGATTCTCATATTCATCCTTTTGTAACTTAGCTGGTCGTGTCGCATTGATATGACCTAGTCTACAATGCCACAAGAAGGATTCGTTCATTTCTGAACTACTCCACTTGTATGTGTTCTAGATACTTTGAACCATGATTTGATTTAGAACGTATATGCTATTATATAACATGCCTGATCCAATCAATTCTTGATTAAGGAAAATGTTCACAAAATTATCCATCAATACAAAATTATATCCTTCTTTAACTTATTAAAGAAACCGATGTAATGTTGTATATCAGGTTCGGTATTTAATAACATTTGTTCAGATTCAATGTATTTACAATTTGGTAATACAAGGTGATATCTGCCAACTGACTTGGCTACAACAATTGTACCCTTCTCTAACACTTAGAGATATATCATCCAATCTCAGTTCTCTACCTTTCAGTAGCCCATGTAACAAATTACATATGTGGGATCTTAATCCGGTATCTCATACCTAGGACGTAGAGGATACTGAGAAACAGTTCTTGGTAACGAACACATCTGAAGAATATGCATCAACATGCTTATTCCTCGAATGGGTCGCGTGGAAATCCGGATATTCCCCTATTTCCTACTCGGAATTATAATAATTATAAGATAGAGCGGAACTAACGTTCCCCAGCTTAGTATAATAAGCAAGTTCGGTCAATGCATCAATATTATTATCTTGATTAAGGCGTGACATGGTCGATACCAGGAGAGAGAGAGAGAAGAAAACACTCTCCGTGCGCTCTTGCAAGATTAGCTTGGTTATTATTTTATCTAATCAGGATGGCACCCAATGTTTTTATCAAATCTTCCTTCAAATCCTAAAAGGTATGACTAGCCGGGATTAATTATACCCTACAAGTTCGCCAATCTTTAGGCCAGACAGGTGTCGGTACTTTGATGGAGGTTCCCCGTGCTGCCGCACGGACCTAATTAAAATAAACCTTGTTTTCCCAGGGGCGTAACCCCGTTAATACCTTTCTAGACACCTACTTGACCGGCTAATTGTAATGTGTAAAACTCTCCCAGGAGTAACTCTTACTTGCAGTAGGTATCGGGATCTAACTATCTTATAGAAGGTATGCAATCTCATTGCAAATTTCAACACTTGAAATTCCCGATAATATTCTGCCCCTGGCGTCCTATGAACTTGATGCAGGCCAACAAACTATAGTTCGCTAGTCAAGTTCAACCCGTACATTTCATGATTGAATTAAACCCACCCGCACGACCCTTGACGCAGGACAAACAATGCCGTACGAATACCCTAATCCAATTGCATCGTATGCAGCAGATAAGCACTAATTAGCTACCGCACACTATGCCTTGACGCAGGCCAAACTACCGTAGCACGAATACTAAGTAGTACTTATCTGAAATGATGGAGGGCTACGCAGGTTTTAAGAAAACCATGAGTGTAATGAACTTGATATGGTTGTAGAATCGAGTGATTTTGAAAAGGAGTGTTTTTGAGACTTTTACTAGTTTTGATAAAGAGGTCACTCCCGGTGAAGGGATCTCGGCTTTTTCTTTATCGAATAAGGCGTAGGATATTTCAAAAATACCACTATGCAAAGCATAAACTAAAAAAACAATCAAAAGACAAAATCGAGTGGGTTGTAGCATCTGCTAGTTTCGCTAAAGAGGTCACTCCCGGTGAAGGGATCTCGGCTCTTTCCTTATCGAATAAAGTGCTGGATATTCTACAAGAAATACCGTTATGCAAAGCAAGAACTAGACCTACCAGTTTTTAAAACAAGATTCTGCAACATCTTTAGGTTTCTTTTATTTCATTAATCTCATTAATGAAGTCCCATCAATTTATGCTTCTTATGCATCACAGAAGAAACGAAAGCATCAATATTTACTATATATCATCATATATATAATATAAGCATTCGTCTCAACATATAAAGTGATCACATCACAGAATATCAGCAGCAGAAGAACACATATGAAATATTGGATATACTAAAAATTCCGTGTTTAAATTAAGCCAGTAAAAAACGCGGATTCCACGATCGTGATGAATAGCCAAACCCACATCCCTAGACCCCTACGAGAGCGGCAAGCAACCCTTCCAATTCTAGAGTTAGGAGACCCGGTCTCGACTCCTCGAGATGGTCTCCTACTTGACCCTAGAACCCGGTTACTTATGCCCCTCTCCTTGGGTCTATCCTAATGCGGAAAAGTATATAATATGCATCAATGGTGACATCATCCTCAATCCGGAAGTGCCCCAATAAAAGAATATTACATACAAGCTTTTACATGAATGAAAATGAAAAGCTCTCATCTCACATAAAAACCTCCGGCTATTCAAAACACGACGATCCAATATAAGATATCACAGCAACACATAATATCACATATCATCAACGTAAGTAAATATGTGTATCCCAATTGTAGTTGACTATAGCAACGAAACCAGCGATACTCTATGTATTACATTTACGGTCGCAGAAAAGAAAGTGAAAAAATACAACAATTGGAATCCGCAACCAGCTTAGACATCATAAACCCAATGTATCACATACTTTGGATGTCATGCCCAACCAAATGAATTCCTTAGACATCACATACCTAACAATTATAAACCCTGCATTTTAGTCTCGATATTGAAAACACTTTTCAATAACCATTCGGGTAATTTAACAAGATTCCTGATAACCTAATCGAATGCTCGTCGGAAACTTTAGTAGACGGCCACACCCCCCGATGCCGTCGACGAAGTGCACTAAGGCGGAACACCGCGGCCGCGAGCACCCGAATGGATGCTTTTGGCGATAGGGTTCTCCTACAGTCACTTGGTCGGGGATATGGGGCGTGGTTATCTAGTAAGGCTACCCGGCGAGTATCCGCATATACTACGTAATTGTGATGGATTTTTGATCTACATCAAAATTCCGTGGAAACCGATCGAATGAAAATAACTTTCCAGATTTATAAAATTCAAACTAGTTATCACAAAACTAATTTTGTGGATTCCAAATATTGTATCACAATCATAGATAACTATACGATATTAAACTTTTCGATCGAATAAACAAACACCCAAAATTTCCCAAAGAGCTCAACACTTGAGCGGAGTTCAAAAAGTACCCAGAACATGCTACAGCACCTATGAACCATCCTAGAAGGGCCGACCCATGCCTCACCCATGTCGCCGCAGAACTGACACAAACCCTAGGGTATAACCGCGGTTCCGTGATCCAAAAATTCGAGTTTATGTGTCGTTCTTCTAGTGGGTCCACAGAATCGCTTGCATGATTTTCTGATGATTTTAAACTTGGAAAAAATCCAACTCTTGGAAAATTTTCAGCGAGGAAAAATATGAGTTATTGATATCCGTTCGAACTTTTTAACGTCGTCTAAATAACCCGAATATATGTTAGAATTATGACTACGAAACACTCCGAATTGCTTTTGCACAAAGATAACATCACATGCAAATTTAGCAAAAACAAGCAACACCTGAAACACCAAAACCCAGAGCCTAGAACACAGAAAAAATTTGAACCACAGAACCCTACACAGGGTCGGCCAGGCCGAAATATAAAGCAATGTGGTCGGTTCATTTCCGGCGAGAGGGGGTCAATTTTCTCCTGTGTTCATGTCACATCTCATGTAACATTCTGCAACTGCTTAAAAAAAAATTAGACTCTCTAAAAATTTCGACAGAAACTAGGATTGTATATCTGGTGTTTCGGAGTTGTTTCGGTTTCGTAATTCTAAAAATATCGTCTAATTCTTTAGCATGGCTTTGCTACCACTGTTGGATTCCCTACGGCGGCAACAAGGTTTCGGGAGGCATCGTCCATGCCAATTTAAAAAATTTGTCATACTAAAGAACTCTAACCTTAGAATCTTAACTAGAGATTTAGACGAATCAAGCATGCAAACAACTTTACATCTAAGTGAATGAGGAATACAACCTTTGTAGACCAGTCCTTCACTTCTAAACCTCCATGTAGTAGTCCCTTCGCTCCAAGTAGTGAACACCTGAACTCTAGTAAGGGTTCATATGAAGAAATGAACAACCTTTCTCGAAGTCTTCGAGGTGAAGATAATCTACATCGAGGAGACTCAAGCTTATGCTATCTCTTCACTAATGGTAGATTAGTGAAGCAAACACCCTAAACTAAATGGCTAATATAGTAGAGGATGATGAAATAGGAATTGGGCTCACTTTAGATTTATTTTTCTCACAATATTTCTTCACTTTTAGAAAAGCTAGAAAGCTTTTCCATGAGGAAGAAGAAGATGAAGTGGAGATGAGAATTGAAACTCATGAGGTGAGAATAGCAACCATGGGTGAGTTAGTGTCATACACTAACTCATGTAGAGAATAAACTATGGCTAACAATAATAGTTAGATTAATAAATATCTCCAAGTAAAACAAAACTAGTAGACTAAGTCAAAGATGCTTCAAGCTTCTCCAAGGTTCCAAGCATGACAATTTCCAACTAATATTGAATTACTTTAAATAAATAAAACTATATATTATTATAATCATGGTGTATGTCTCATACAGCCATGTAACATGTGGCATCAAGCATGACACAAAATAATATACATTAATATATATCACATATATACTAAGTGTACACTAGTGAGAAAAAGAATTCTTAAGTGAGCTAATATTAGTTAATGTAAGTTAATATATCAAATATATAATTATACATTAAATTAATAAATAAATACTTGATTTAATAATCCGGCTATATCACATACAACCGACTAATACTAAATATAACAATCTATCGAATCAATACTTGATCTTATAACCCAGCTATATCACATATAACCAACCGATATCACATATCGCGAGAATAGAATGCGGTATCACATACGCGGATTAATCCCTGTCCCGCACATATCACATATGTACTCCTACTTCGTTTCGCATAAACCAAGAAACCTCTGTATAGGACTTTAAATACTCGTCAATACGCCGGCAGTAGGTGATGATCATATCAAACACCCACAAGCCGCAAGCGGTCTGCTAAACGTAACGACTACCCGGGTATTGAGCGATCAAAAGATCAACAAGCAAGCCTGCTCATACTCCTGCGAATCCAATCAGTAACCCAACCGTACAGTCCGGTCTCTTCGTCGGATATGTTGCATATCGCAGCCTGGGGGTGGTAAAACGTCAGACCCGAATAGCCTGATAAGTCATGCTGATGTGAGGTCCATAACGGTTTAAGAAACTACTGATAACACTTACCAGTATATCTCTGCAACCCTGGCCAGGGATTTCCTGTTATGGCCAATCGAGCATAGTGCAACATCAACTCCCAATACCGGGAGAGACGAATCCCCTCCTATCGCTCATTGCCTCCATATGACTCGAGACTGTACCAAAAAACCATCTGTTTGCACGATCTCTTGAACGTGGTATGGTAGAAATCAAAGCACAGTGGGAATCACACAAGACTCTATGACGATCTCAGGTTGACGGACTAACCTGTACCAGTGTCACCAGAGAACTGCTATCTGACGATAGGTATAATACCATCTTAGAGTTCTCGGAGAGTCCGTTCAGTGTACCCTGTCTCCGCTGAGCACCAGTATACCTTCTCTGATATCTAACACCAATGGATATGGAATCATCCATCGCCCATCATATGGTTCAAGAAGCATATACGCTAGTCTACTCTGGAGTATCGATGCCCTATCTCGATACTCCCATGACTAGGAACAATTGAAGGATGTACTTACCGACTACCTCAGCCCCATTAGTATGATCTGCTTCATAATCCTAGTAGTCAAGTACTCATCCTAAGGGCTTTATCAACATGTAATAGAGAGACAATAAGTTTACATGTTAAGATAAAGAGCAACAAGATAGCATACTATCATGTCGAGCAAAAAAGTCCTCCCTATATATGTCCAAGCATCCACTTCAATATACATCACATGTACAGTAATGGCCTCTAGGGCATACATATAACTAACACCTTTAACTAAAACTCCTTTATCAAGTTGACCGACCTTTCTTCCAAATCGACCGGTTTGGAATGTCTGGATTGCCCTAATCCATGACATAGTCATATATGTCCTCAAATATCCTACTTTGCCTTCTGCTAACTCTAGGACCCTCTGTATTCGGTATAGAGATCCATATTATTTGGAAGGCCATCGTATAGTTAGATATAAACTCGATGAAATTGTTTCAGTCTGAGGATTGCCACTGGTTCTGGATTTAATGAATTGTTCGTTTGTCTATCCCTCCTACCTCATCTCAAGTTCGAGAGATCCTTACATATAAGGAGTGTATACCAGTTACGCTTATTGGATAGTCTTCTTCCAGTCCCGAAGTTGGTGCTGAAGGAATGGAAGGAGAAAACAAACTAGCATAAGTTTGGTATATAGGAAGGTAAGATGGAGACATAAAAAGGGGTTGAAGTGATAAAAGGAAATTGCGACTACTGTCATGAGCCTGGGCAATGAAAAGGCATTACTGTGAATACGCGACTAACCCCACTGAAACATTTTTGATGTTTCAAATTTCCCGTACGTCTATGTTTTGAGAAACTATTTCTCAATAAACTCTAACTCCTAGGTATATAGATACCGGATTGGAATCCCACTTCTGTAGGGCGTTACAGATGCTGGGAAGGAGCAGAGAATTGAAAATGGATGATTTTATCCTCAATTTCAGCTTTCGGAGCAATTGTTGCTATCGAGGAAAATCATCAGGTTTTTCCTAAACAGCAAACTTTTGGTTCCTTTCAACCAAAAGAATGTTTTTCAATTAACAACACACGGAAAATGAGTTTGTGAACTCTAGGGACTTATACATATTGACGTATGTTGTCTAATGTCCATATGGACAAGGGGTTGGTTCTAGGTATTCCATATTGAGAATGCAATTCTCTCTCAGATTACTCATCCGCGGGTACGCTCCATGATGAGTAATATTGAGTTTCCTTCTTCAATTTTGTGGATGCATTAGATATAGATGCATACCAATGGATATCGGTTCCACCTAAACAAGTGCCTCTTTTCTATATGTGATATAAAATAGTGTTCATCTTAAAATTGTTAAGATATATAGTTATCCATTTTGTGTTTAAAACTATTATCCGGATAAACTCGAGGCACGTTTCGGAAATAACAGTTTGTGGGCTATCTCAAGATTTCGCGAGGGATAGCTTCTACCATTTTTCAAGTTCAGAAGTGTTTTGTTCTCGACTCGCCACATCCTTGGTTAAGGAATTTCTTGAAAAAGAAATTAGTGTGAGTATGGTAGAACTGGAAGTGATTCCAGAACCACAAACAGTTACTGAAATTTTAGTGGAACCCGATAATCCGATTAATCCTGACAGACCATAGCTACTCTGCAGATCTAGTAGGTGACCTCAGCCACCCAAGAGACACTTTAGTTTTTTCACAGACGGTGACTAGGAGACTTGCATCATGTGATGATGATCTTACTAGTTATCCGCATACCATAGGAAGTAGTGACTTCCGACTAATGGCTGGATGCCAAGTTATCCAAGTTGGACTCCATACACTATAACAAATTATAGACTTTGTTGTGTGCTCCTGAAAGGTGTAAAACCCTTAAGGAGCAAGCAGATATTTTGAGATCAGAGCAAATGGACAGGTATTAAACCTAATAAGGCCATACATGTAGATAACATGTATTCATCAAATACCCGATGTGGATTTGTGATGATACTGTTATTTCAAAATCTGTACTGAAGTCCATACCGATAAAATTTGCCAACTGTTGTTTTCATGACTATTATATCTGGTATGAGTATGATTATAATGTCTTTCTAAATTGGATTTAGAAGTGTTCGTGTATATGACTATACCAGAGGATTGTCTTAGTCAGTGGGGGCAGCGAAAAGTGTGAAAATTGCTTAAGCCTATTTGTAGACTAAAGCAGGCATAGCGAATGTGGATCATTTGTTTTTGAAGCAACGGTCAAAGTGTTTAACTTCATCAAAATAAGATATGAACCAGATATTTGTAAGAAATCTGTAGGCAGTACTGTCTGATTCTGCATACTGATGTGGATAACATACTCTTAATAGGAAGTGATATTTCTATACTACAATTTGGTCAAACATTGGCAGTCACTTTTGTTTCTCTTTTTGTAGATTGTATATATGTCAATGATTTTTGTGACTAGGTATATAGAGTTAGACCTGGTAGGTATTTTGGGATTATCCAAATTCAGGTATAATGACACCATTCTAAAGTAGTTTAGAATGGAGGACTCTTAGTAGCAGCTCTAACAAAGGTCACAATACTAATACAAAATCGAGACGTTCCCGTGTCACCAGAAAACACGATGGTCAGTCCTCGTCCACAACGAGCTCACCCTAACCGCAACACTAGCAGCAGCTCAAACTGTGCTGAAACTATGGTGACAGGAACTTCAATCAAGTATCGACGAAAATAGATCAAATGGATGAAATGAATCAACAGATCCAGAATGAATACATGATCATAAGGAGGAACGGAATCAGAGAGAGTATGGTCATGGAAATGAATAGAATCAAGAATCTTAAATTGATGTATAACCAAGGGGACGAAGAGAATCACAAGTCTCAAGATATGTACATTCTAAGGTTTCTTAAGTGGGGTATTGTATCGTAAATATGCCGCGGAACATACGTACGGTACGTCACTCTACTCAAGCTACCTACTCCATCAATCAGGGTCAACCTATGAAACGAAAGTTCGGGTATAATACTCCTCTGTTCAAGTCTAAGTTTTTTAAGGCCAAGCCTAGGTTCCGAAATAAATTACGCCCCAGACTCCAAATAGTCAAACCTAAACTTGAACCAAGGTTAAATCTAGTGCTCTAATACCAACTTTGTCACGACCAGAAATATTAGCTCATGACCAGCACTTAAATCACGCAACATCTAAAGGCGTAACGTAATTCAAGTAAGCTGAAACCCAGAAATCTAAAACTTTTTAAAAAAATAAAAGAGGTGAAGTTTTGAAATAAGGGTATGATGAAATCAAATGTTTTCTCAATGCATAGAAAAGGGAACATGAATAATGCAAGTTTATTTTACTAATTGAAAAATATGTTTCGTCTTTTAAAATTTGGGCAGCACCTCCTTTGTTTATTTTGATCCAAAACCACAAATACACGATAATAAAGGCATCCCCAAGCGGGAGCTAGCTCTTCGCCAACCGGCAGATTCACAACCACGCATGTCATAAAGTAAGTATACGACGCCCAACGGCGAAGATCAACACAAAAGATAATAAATAAAGCAAGACATCAACCCGATAAGCGAACTTAAAACCCATCGCTCAAGTCCCGCAACTACAAGTCTTTCTGAGTCTTACTACATATACAAATACTAGTTTCTGAGTTGATGGAGTTGACTAGATATAATAGGAATAATAAAAACAGGAGTGGTACGATCCAACATGTACCACATACCAAAGCAAGTCACCCGAATGCAACTATGTGCCAGCATTGCCGCTACTGATCCATGCGGTCAACCTGCAAGAACTGTGGCATAACGGGGGTGAGTTGCCAACTCATGAGTAGAAATCATCATCAGGTAGAAATCGAATAAACAACGATTCCTAGGTCAACTATATCATGAAGGTAATACTATGATATTTATGGTGACCGTATCTGCATATGTGCCAACAATGTATTCAATGCCCATAAGCATGTAGATGTCATCCAACAATATAATCAATGCTAGAATGCATGTGGATGCCATCCAACAATATAATCAATACCAGTATGCATGTGGATATTATCCAATAATATAATGCATGTAAATTTCATGAAAGCATATACATGTGAATATGAGGATATCAATCAACGTGTGTCCATCAACGACACATCAAAATCATGGAACCTGAGTGTCCAACATCGACACTCGAAATATCATAAAACCCGTGTCCAATATCGACACATAAATCCCCATATCTCGACCCCGTCTGCGGGATCGGCCCTCGGGCTTCGGAATGGGTCGGCCCATATCCATCTTATAACTCCAGTCGGTATCCTCCGCATAACCGCCGAGTCCAAATACTATCACCGGTAGGTACTACTCCCTCTTCCAGGCTCATCGTCTACACCACGAAATCACCTTTCGCCCCGGGGAACCATACCGGGTCCACCATTTACCCGCAGACGGTGCCTCCCGCTCCTCGAATCGGGTCTCACAAGCCACTCTCAGAACCGAGAAAACACATGGTGAACATCTCGAAATATCATATCAAGAGAAACTGGGTTTTTAAGACAATACATAATTTCCTTTGAAATTTAACCACGGTTCTCAAATCCATAAACCACATGAAAATAGCCTCTCAATGCATATAATCGTAAAGCATAATATATGCCAACATATAATCGAAATATGTGCATATCCGCATATCATGCAATATATCGTAATGATGTGAACATAGCAAGTATATCATGCAACATAGCATAATGATGTGAACATAGCAAGTATATCATGCAATATAGCATAGTGATGTGAGCATAGCAAGTATATCATACGATATATCGTAATGATGTGAACATATGTGAACATACCAAGTAAGCATGCAAGGAGTCATATCATGACGCAGCAATTCTACTGACATAGTAATTATCGATGATGAAGTTTGTGAGCCGATCGATTTGTGCAAGTGTAACATACGCATCATCGATAATGGTGTAGGTGTACTAACACAGTTATATGTAATGCAATGAGAATAACATGAATGAAGCATAAAGTACGTCGTGAGCTAAATTCTATAAGTTATACGTATCTAACATGACCAAGTCAGTGAATCTATCAATAGGCACCCAGCCTCATAACATCACGTATGGTATAATCCATCGTACGGCATCCTCTAGTCAAGGGTATGGATCAATCATCAATTAACTCATCACGTACGGTAAATCATCATACGGCGACATTAAACAATTTGGTATCCTAGCAACTTATATGACAATGAGGGTACGGACCTAATGTCTCGTACAGCTTATCACTCATGATACACAACATTTTATATCTCTATATTCTTATATCCCAGGTAACATCCATAACAATCTCATATTAGGGGACTGGCAAAGGTATCAATCCTCTCTTATCGACTCGCATCCGTATACCGACATATCAAACAAGTTATCATATCACATCATATATTCTTTCATCATATTAATATCTCACGTCACTTTGTATAAATGTCATATCTTATTAATTCCACAACACCTCTATCTCAATCTCGTGTCGTGTTTATTGATCTCGAACACACCTCATACCATTATCAACTCTTACTTGTTCTCTTTCATATTCTTATATGTCAATATGTTAATTAGTGTCAACTTCTATCATATTATCGTTACTAAATCCTATAATCATGTCCGTCGCATATCATTTATCAAAATATAATTATCAAACGATCTTCCATATCAATATTTGCGGGGATGCTATACGCCATCCACCCGACTTCCCCCATAGATATAAATCTACTCACCTGATCCTTGCTTGCCGAAGTCGATGCCGCCATGCTCCGTCGCCTCGGAATCCACGCGAAGGTACCTACAATCAATACGAAATCGCAAAGCTATTAATATCAAGTTCCGAAATCCAATACGGCACGCGGTACGCTCATAGGTTAGAACCTATAGCCTACGCATGCAAAACCAACCAAACAACCCTCGTCCGTTGACGTATAAACGTCCAACAACGGAAATCCAAACAAATACAAAACCAAGTTTTAGAAACCGCATAACACTAAATCAGCAACAAGGGAAAACACCTCCAGATTTTGACTCAAATAAAATTAGCCAATTCTGCACATGGGGTTGCTCTAGATATAGGATAAAAATGCCACAGACCAAAAATCACACATTTTCACCACAACTTGGCTGCAAATTGCGGCCAAACCCAATAAATCTGCGTCCTAAAAAGAAGAGGATGGGCTCTGGTTTCTAGGGTAGGTTCTTGGTTGCCTGCAAGTCTCTCTGTGTTCGCTAAATATTTTTCAGGTCCTCCGGGTCATAGCAGATTAAAAAATCCTAACACAAATCACACAAAATACGATATCGGAAAATTTCAAAGTTTGTATTTTGGGTTTATGTCTCAGGTCATGGCCAGGGAATCTTCTCTAAAGTCTTGTAAACACTCCCTACACCTCAATAAACCACTTAACAGCATCTTATAATTTTCTAAAATCACAAACCTAACTAAATCAATATCTAAACTAGAATAGGATATATTAACACAAATACTTAACTAAAAGTGTTTGGATTACCTTGTTTGGCCAACTAGTTAAATTCTTGAGTTGCTCAAAATCTTCAAAATCCATACTTGATTGGTTCTAAGAGTTTAGAATATGTGTGTGCATGTTTTTGTGAAGAGGGCATGAGGTTTTGAGAATGGATTGGAGATGATGCATGGAGGTAGTGAGGGTTGAAGGAGATGGAGAAAATATGGGGAAAACAATGGGAATGGGCAGTGTAACGTTTCAAAAATCGTTTAGGCAGTTTTTTCGATAATCGGCAAAATAAGCAGTCTTTTCCGTAAAAAGTCAAAATAGGTATTTTTCAATATAGGCCTAATTATACAAAGTTTAGATAAGTTATTGCTAAAATTTGGTCACTAAATTGTCACTTAAAATTTTCTAGTTAATTAAAAGAATTTCCTTAATTAATTATTTTTAATATTATTTTAAGCTTTTAAAAATACATTAAATTAGTGTTAAATACAAATTTAATTGGTAAATTACATAATTAGGAACCATTATAAACTAAAATGTATTAGTAACAAAAATTTTACCAAAACATTCCAAGAATTTTGGTTTTATGGTTTAAAAAGTGCATTAAAAAGGGTTTTTTTTGTAAAAATGATGTAACATTCATTAATTGACATTGGAAGATAGCTTTTGTGTAGAAATTTCTACACCATTCCCTCACCACTCACCTCCTCCCCTTCAGGCCGAGACTCCCACCAGCAGTTCCACCTCTTTTCTTATTTCTTTGCTTCAAAAATACATGAAAAAAATGGACAAAAATCCACCGAAATCAACAAATTTCTTCACAAATTCAAACCTAATCCTTATTCTACCTCTTTCCAAACCCTAATTTGTTCAAAACAAGGAGAAAGGAGGCATCTTTAGAGGTCAAGTGCAAGCTAGGATTCAACTTGTAAGGTATAATTCTAATCTAATGTTCAATTGGTAGTTTAAATATATTAAATTAGATATTTAAAGTATGAAATTTGGTTAAAATTTTTTGCTAATGAATTTCAAGAAAAGGGTAGTTGTTCTAATTAGGGTTTGAAGCAGGATAAGTGGGTTTAAGTTAGTGTTGTAGCTATCTAGCGGATTAGAACGGATGTTTGTGCTGTTAGTTATATGTATGCCCTAGAGGCCATTACTGTACATACGGTGTATATTGTAGTGGATGCTAGGACATATATAGAGAGGACTTTCTTACTCGACATGATAGTATCCTATCTGGTTGCACATTATCTTAACATGTCTCTGATTGTCTTTATATTACATGTTGATAAAGCCCTTAGGATATATACTCGACTATTGGGACTATGATGAGATCATACTAGTGGGGCCACGGTAGTCGACGAGTACATCCTATAACTGTTCTTAGTCGAGGGTGTATCGAGACAGGGCATCGATACACCAGAGTAGACTAGCGTATACGCATCTTGACCCATATGATGGGCGATGGATGATCCCATATCCATCGGTGTTTTACATCAAGGATGGTGTACGGGTGCTCAGTGGAGACTGGGTACACTGGACGGACTCGCCGAGAACTCCCAGATGGTATTATACCTCACGTCAGATGGCAGTTCTCCAGTGACACTGGTACAGGGTAGTCTGTTGAACCGAGATTTTCATAGAGTCTTGTGTGATTCCCACTATGCTTTTATTTCCACCTTACCACGTCCAATAGGGCGTGCAAAACGGTGGTTTTTGGGTACAGTCCCGAATCACATGGAGGCAATGAGCGATAGGAGTGGATTCGTCTCTCCCGGGATAGGGAGTTGATATTGTGCTGTGTTCAATTGGCTATAACCGAAAATCCCTGGCCAGGGTTGCTGAGATTTACTGGTAAGTGTTACCAGTAGTTTCTCAAACTGTTATAGACCTCATATCGACACGACTTATCGAGCTACTGGGGTCTGACGTTTACCACCCCTAGGCGAGATATGCGACATATCAGACGACGAGACCGGATTGTACGGGAGTGTTACTGATTGGATTCACAGGAGAACTAGCGGGCTTGCTTGTTGATCTTCTGATCGCTCAATACCCGGGTGGCCGTTACGTTTAGCACACCGCTTGCGGCTTGTGGGTGTTTGATATGATCATCACCTACTGCCGGCGTATTGACAAGTCTTTAGAGTCCTACACAGGGGTTTCCTGGCTCAAGCGAAATGGAGTAGGAGCACATATGTGATATGTGCGGGACCGAGATTAATACGATATGAGATACCGTATTCTATTCTCGCGATTAGTGACATTGATCGGTTATATGCGATATAGCCGGGTTATCGGATAAAGTGTTGATTCGATAAGTTGTTACTTTTGATATTAGTCGGTTATAGCCAAATTATTAAATCAAGAGTCGATTTAATAATTTAATGCATAATTATATATTTGATATATTACATTGCATTAACTAATATTAGCTCGCTTATGATTTATTTTCTCACTAGTTTGTGCACATTGTTTATATGTGATATATGCAAGTGTACATGTTTGTATCATGCTTGATGATACATCAAAGTTGGGTGTATGAGACTTATACCAAGATTAGGGTTAAGATTAGGGTTATTCTTTTATCATAACATTTAACAAAAGAGTTAAACTTAGTCAAAGTAATCAAGCTTGAAGAAGCTTGGAGAAACTTTGACAAAGTCCACTCTTTTGTCTTTTGTCTTGATATTCTTTAACCCAACCCTTAACCTAATGTCTTAGTTAATTCTCTACATGAGTTAAGCATGAGGGCTTAACTCAACCATGGTGCCATTATTTATTCGATAGGTTTTCATTTGGATAGATAATTCTTTCTTCATCTTCATCTTCATCAAGCTCCATCCAAAAGCTTACTAGCTCCAATGGTGCCTTATGAAAAAGAGTGAGAAAATTAATTCTAAAGTGAGCCCACTTCCTACTTCTTCATCCTCTACCACTTTCTATGTAGTAGAGTGTGTTTTCTTCACAAAGTTTATGACCTAGTGAAGGAATAGCTTGAGTTAGTATATCCCCGACGTAGATCATCTTCGGCCTCGAAGTCAACGTAGCAAGCACGTTCGTTCTTCTCGTGGAGCTTCTCTAGAGTCCGGAGTTCACGATCGCAGCGATGGGGACGTCTACACAGAGCTAATGAAGTGCAGGACCGGATCTATAAAGGTTGTAATCCTTTTCACTTAGTGTTAAAGTTGTTAACATGCAAGTTTTCGCCTAAACCCTATTTTAAAGATCCGTATTAGAGTTGTTCGGCACGGATAAAATTTTAATCGGGCATGGTTGATGCCTCGTAGACCCTTGTGCGCGTGCCTAGAAACCCTACAGTGGTATCAGAGCCAAGCTAGAGCTTTAGGCGAAGTCTATACGAAGTTTAAAGTCCGATCGAACCCGAAAACCCCGATGTAAACCCTTCTCTGTACATTTTTTGAAAATGTGATTTTTTATGAATTACAAATTCTTAGAAAAACAAGCAGGAAAAACTAAGAATTACTGTGAAGTACGGTCCACTAAGTGCCTAAAATGACCGCGGAACCGCGGCCAAACCAATGATTTGGCGGCGGTTCCGCGGCCAAAATTTTGACTTAGTCCCTGGAATTTCATATATTTATTCTTAGGTCCTTTCTTGGCAATTTTTTCAGGGAATATTTTAATTCCACTCAAGTGTTGAGTTTTCTAGGGTTGTATTAGGGACTCGTAGATTCGATCGGATAATTTAATTTTGTTTAGTTTGTTCCAGATATTTTTAGAAACTGTTAAAAATTTCGAATGGATATCAATAACTCACTTTTTCCCCTGTCGGAAATTTTTTCAAAAGTTGGATTTTTTCTCGAGTTTAAGAACGTTCTAAGTCGTGCAAGTAACGCAGTGGACCCTCTAGAAGACAACAAAGCTTAACTCGATTATGTGACAGTCTTGAACTGCCTTTTGAACCTTTGTGTTTGGGGCAGTACGGCGTGCCACATGTGAGGCGTTGGCTTGACCCTTCTACGGCTGGACCATTGGTACTGTGGTATGTGATGGATGTTTTTAAACTGATTTCATGTGTTGAGATATATTGGGGAAATCTTGGGTTTTTGATTATTCAATCGGAAAGTTTAACATTGTCTATTTATCTGGATTATGATACAATATTTGGAATCCACAAGAAGTTATGAGATAACTAATTTGAATGTTATAAACATAGCAGTTTAGTCTCAATTGATCGGTTGCCACGGAATTTTGATGTGATCAAAAGTCCGTCGCAATCACGTAGCGTACGCAGATACTCGTTGGGTAAACTTAATAGACAGCCATGCCCCATAGCCCCGACTAAGTGACTGTAGGAGAACCCCGTCGCCAAAAGCATCCGTTCGGGTGTCGCGGCAGCAGTGTTCCACCTTGGTGCACTTCATCGACGGCATCCGGGGGTGCGGCCGTCTACTAAAGTTTGCGACGAGCATTCGATCAGGTTTTCGGGAATCTTGTTGAATTGCCCGACTTGATATTGAAAAGAGTTTTCGATAAAGAGACTAAAATGCGGGGTTTATAATTGTTAGGCATGCGATGTCTAAGAAATTCATTAGGTTAGGCATGCGATGTCTAAAGAGGTTGCGGATTCCAACTGTTGTAGTTTTACACTTTCTTTTCTGTGACCGTAAGTGTAATATGTGATATCGCCGGTTTCGTTGCTATATGTCAACGACAATTGGGATGGGTATATTTACTTACGTTGATGACATGTGATGTTATGTGTTGCTGGATATGTTATATTGGATCATCGTGTTTGAATAGCCGGGGGGTTTTTATGTGAGATGAGTGTTTTTCATTTTCATTCATGTAAAAACTTGTATGTAATATTCTTTTTTTTTGGGGCACTTCCAGGTTGCGGAAGATGTCACCATTGTATATTATTTACTTTTCCGCACTAGGATAGACCCAAGGAGGAGGGCACAAGTAACCGGGTTCTGGAGTCCAGTAGGAGACCAACTCGTGGAGTCGAGTCCGGGACTCCTAACTCTAGAATTGGTAGGGTTGCTTGCCGCTCTCGTAGGGGTCTAGGGGTATGGGTTTGGCTATTCATCGCGACCGTGGAATCCGTGTTTTATACTGGCTCGTATTAAAAACATGGACGTCCTAATATATCCAATATTTCATATGATATTTTCTGCTGCGTTATCTGTGATGTGATCATGTGATATGTTCAGATAGATATTGTATATAGTATATATGATATATTATATAGACGTTACTTATGTTTTACACCCGTGCTAGCCCTGCCCCGCTCTGCCGTTAGTTACCTAACCTAACGGTGCAGACGGGACATCGAGGCGAATACGGATGGTATAAGTGTACGTCGTATTTATCTGTGATGTTTAGGTGACTTAAATGATGGGATTTCATTAATGTGATTAATGAAAGAAAAGAAACCAAAGATGTTGTGGAATCAAATTTTTCAAAAACAGGTAGCTACAGTTCTTGCTTTGCATCGCGGTGTTCCTTGTAGAACATCCTGCACCTTATTCGATAAGGAAAGGGCCGAGATCCCTTCACCGGGAGTGACACCTTTAGCAATAACTGGCAGATGCTACAACCCTCGGTTTGTCTTTTGATTGCTTCTATAGTTTTTGCTTTGCACAGCGGTATATATGATATATCCTGCACCTTATTCGATGATGAAAGGGCCAACGATCCTTTCACCGGGAGTGACCCCTTTAGAAAAACTAGAAAAGCCTAAAAAACACTCCATTTCAAAATTCATTCAATTCTACAACGATATCAAGTTCATTACGCAATAGGTTTTCTTAAAAACCTGTCGTAGCCCTCCGTCATTTCAGATAAATACTACTTAGTATTCGTGCTGCGGTAGTTTGGCATTCGTCAAGGCGTAGTGTACGGTAGCTAACTAGTATTTATCTGCTTATGCATATGATGCAGATTGGATTAGGGTATTCGTATGACGTTGTTTGGCATTCGTCAAGGGTCGTGCAGGTGGGTTTAATTCAATCAAGAAATGTACGGGTTGAACTTGATTAGTAGACTATGGGTTGTTTGGCATTCGTCAAGGTCATAGAACGCTAGGGGCAAAATATTATTGGGAATTTCAAGTGATGAAATTTGCAATGAGATTGCATACCTTCTATGAGATAGTTGGATCCTGATACCCGCTGCGAGTAAGAGTTACTCCTGGGAGATTTTTACACATTACAATTAGCCGATCAAGTAGGTGTCTAGAAAGGTGTTAACGGGGTTACGCCTCTGGGAAAATGAGGTTTACTTTAATTAGGTCCGTGCGAAAGCACGGGGAACCTCCCTCAAAGTACCGATACTGGCCTGGCTGAAAAATTGGCGAACTTGTAGCGTGTAATTAATCCCGGCTAGTCTTTCCTTTTAGGGTTTGAAGGAAGATTTGATTAAAACAGTGGGAGACATCCTGATTAGATATATTAGATAACCAATCTAATATTGCAAGAGTATACTCTGAGTGTTTTCTTCTCTCTCTCTCTCCAGGTAGCGACCATATCATGCCTTAATCAAGCTAATAAAACGGATATATTGACCGAACCCACTTGTTATACTGAGCTGGGGAACGTTGGTCCCGCTCCAACTTATAATTGTTATAAGGCAGAGCAGGAAATTAGGGAATACCAGATTTCCCGTGCCGCCCAAACGAAGAAAGTGCATGCTGATGCATCTTCTTCGGGTGTGTTCATTACAGAGAACTGTTTCTCAGTATCCTTTACGTCCTGGGTATGAGATACCGGATCAGGATCCTACATATGTAATCTGTTACATGGGCTACAGAAAGGTAGAGAACTGAGAACGGGTGATAAGTTTCATGAGACAGAAAACGGTCCAAGTGTTGCAGCCAAGTCTGTTGGTCACTATCATCCTGTATTACAAGAATACATTGATTCTGAACAAATGTTATTAGATACCGAACCTGATATACAACATCATATCAGTCTCTTTATTAGTAAAGAAAGGATATAATTTTGTATTGTTGGATAATGTTTTGAACATTTCCTATATCAAGAGTTGATTGGTTCAGGCACGTTATCTAAAAGCATTGACGTCTAAATCAAACTACAGTTCTTAGTATACAGAACACACACGAGAGGAAGAGTTCAGAAATGAACGAATCCTTCCTGAGGCATTGTAGACTAAGTCATATCAATGCGACCCGACTAGCTGAAATTACATATAGATGCATATTTAAATTAGTTTGAATTTACATCTTGTGAAACTTGCCGGTCATGTCACAAAGATATGATGACCACAGCTCTGTTTATTGGAAACAGAGAAAGAGTTAGTGAACTCTTGGGATTGATACATGCTGATGTATGAAAGTCCCCTGTCTACACATGTCAAGACCGGTTATTTGTACTTCATTACATTCTCTGATGATCTCTCAAGATCAGACATATGTTCCTATTGAAACACAAGTCCGAAGCTTTTGAGATATTCACAGAATGTAAGTTAGAAGTAGAGAACCAAAATACGGGTAAAAGTATTATGTCCTTTGATGAGATCAAGGAGAAGAATACTTGAGCACGGAATTCCTGGACTATTCTAAAGGAGAATGAGATTCTCTCTCAGCATTACTCCTCCGTATACACCATAGCACGATAGTATATCGAGGCGGAGCAATAGCACCCTATGTGATATGGTGTGCTCTATGATAAGTACTACTGAGTTTCCTTTTTCCTTTTGGGTGTTATGCGCTTGAGAAGCTGCATACCTATTTAATAGGGTTCAAATCAAATCAGTTTCCTACCACTTCATATGTGATATGGAAAGGGAAGAGCCCATATCTTAAGTTTGTTAAGATTTGGGGTTGTCCGGACTATGTCTAAAAGCAAAATCCGGACAAGCTCGAGGCAAGGTCTGTTATGTAGAACTGGAAAGGTTCCAGCTATAAAAACTGCAGCAGATGATTTGGTAGAACCGAAGGATTCAATAGTAACCAACGAACCTCAGCCTCTCCGCCGATCTAGTAGGGTTCCTCACCTACCTGAGAGATACTTTGGTTTCTCCATGACAGTGGGAGCGAGGATTGCATCATGAGATGATTACCCAACTAGTTTCGAGCTGGCCATCAGGAGTTAGACTCTATAAGAATGGCTGGATGCCTATCGATCTGAGATGGAATCCTTATACACCAACAAAGTATGGACTTTGGTTGCTTTATCTGAAGGGTTAAATCCGCATCAGGAGCAAGTATATCTTGAGATTATTACTTGGTGTACATGGAAAAGTGAGACTTTCAAAGCTAGACTTGTTAATAGTTTGCATCATTGACCAGGTATGGATTATGATGAAACCTTTTCTAAGGAGCTATGCTTAAGTCCATCCAGATCCTACTTGCCACGGCTACATACCATGACTACGATATCTGGTGGTTGGGTTGTCATGACTACTTTTTTAATGATGTTTTAGAAAAGAGCGTCTATAAGTACACAGCCAGAGGGCTTCGTAAATAGTGGGAGCAGCGGAAACGTGAGCAAGATGTTTTATGTGATAAAGCAGGCATCGCGGAGTTTGTAGTCAAAGTGTTTGACTTCATCAAAATGGTAGATGAACCTTGTATATACAAAAAGGTAGTAGGTACTATGGTGGTGATCCTCGTAGAGTACGTAGATGACATACTCTTGATAGGGAAGGAGTTTCCTATGCTACGCTCGGTCAATCTCCGCTTATCATAAGGATTCTCCATACAGGATTAAAGTGTTACCTCCTAAATCCTAAGTTATGGATCTATGAGATAGATCTAATTGGATGTTAGGATACTCACTAGTTGTAGTGAGATGATATCAATCGATCTTGGGGAGAATCACTGGAAAGGTTCCAGGGTGGTAAGGACGACTGAATGTCAGTAGCAGGCATTGTCTTTACCCTCAGTGGAGGGACGGTATGTTGGAAGAGTTCTAAGCTAGATACCGTGACATACTAGACGATTAAAGGCAAGATACATCGTTACCAAAGATACTACCAAAGAGGCAGTCTGGGTGTATATAAGTTCATGAGATGAACTTCGTTCCTACCATTGTTTGATAATGGAGTTACGGCTTTAGCCAAGGAACTACCGTCCCATCAGAAATCCAGATATAATTCTTAGGCAGTATCACGTGATCATGGAGATGGTTGATCTCCAGGGAGATCGAGGTTAGGAGAGTAGACACAGAGGACAACAGCGCGGATCCACTCACAAAGGCCTTTTTCCCAGCAGAGACTTTTATGGGATGGTTGAGTATGAGATACTTCAACCGCAGCCAATTGTTGGGTATGTGATACCACAACAGATGGCCCTAGTACAAGTGGGAGATTGTTAGTTATATGTATGCCCTAGAGGCCATTACTGTACATACGATGTATATTGTAGTGGATGCTAGGACATATATAGGGAGGACTTTCTTGCTCGACATGATAGTATGATATCTGGTTGCACTTTATCTTAACATGTACTCTGATTGTCTCTATATTACATGTTGATAAAGCCCTTAGGATATGTACTCGACTATTAGGACTATGATGAGATCATACTAGTGGGGCCACGGTAGTCGACGAGTACATCCTATAACCGTTCTTAGTCGAGAGTGTATCGAGACAGGGCATCGATACACCAGAGTAGACTAGCGTATACGCATCTTGACCCATATGATGGGCGATGGATGATCCCATATCCATCGGTGTTTGACATCTAGGATGGTGTACGGGTGCTCAGTAGAGACTGGGTACATTGGACGGACTCGCCGAGAACTCCCAGATTGTATTATACCTTACGTCAGATGGCAGTTCTCCGGTGACACTGGTACAGAGTAGTCTGTTGACCCGAGATCGTCATAGAATCTTATGTGATTCCTACTGTGCTTTGATTTCCACCTTACCACGTCCAAGAGGGCATGCAAAACGGTGGTTTTTGGGTACAGTCCCGAATCACATGGAGGCAATGAGCGATAGGAGGGGATTCGTCTCTCCCGGTATAGGGAGTTGATGTTGTGCTGTGTTCGATTGGCTATAACCGGAAATCCCTGGCCAGGGTTGCTAAGATTTACTGGTATGTGTTACCAGTAGTTTCTCAAACTGTTATAGACCTCATATCGACACGACTTATCGAGCTACTGGGGTCTGACGTTTACCACCCCTAGGCGAGATATGCGACATATCAGACGACGAGACCGGACTGTACGGGAGTGTTACTGATTGGATTCACAGGAGAACTGGCGGGCTTGCTTGTTGATCTTCTAAACGCTCAATACCCGGGTGGCTGTTACGTTTAGCACACCGCTTGTCGCTTGTGGGTGTTTGATATGATCATCACCTACTGCCGGCGTATTGACGAGTCTTTTGAGTCCTACACAGGGGTTTCCTGGCTCAAGTGAAATGGAGTAGGAGCACATATGTGATATGTGCGGGACCGAGATTAATACGATATGAGATACCGTATTCTATTATCGCGATTCGTGACATTGATCGGTTATATGCGATATAGCCGGATTATCGGATCAAGTGTTGATTCGATAAGTTGTTACTTTTGATATTAGTCGGTTATAGCCGTATTATTAAATCAAGAGTTGATTTAATAATTTAATGCATAATTATATATTTGATATATTACATTGCATTAACTAGTATTAGCTCACTTATGATTTATTTTCTCACTAGTTTGTGCACATTGTTTATATGTGATATATGCAAGTGTACATGTTTGTATAATGCTTGATGGTACATCAAAGTTGGGTGTATGAGACTTATACCAAGATTAGGGTTAAGATTAAGGTTATTCTTTTATCATAACATTTAAAAAAAGGGTTAAACTTAGTCAAAGTAATCAAGCTTGAAGAAGCTTGGAGAAACTTTGACAAAGTCCACTCTTTTGTCTTTTGTCTTGATATTCTTTAACACAACCCTTAACCTAATGCCTTGGTTAATTCTCTACATGAGTTAAGTATGAGGGCTTAACTCAACCATGGTGCCATTATTTATTAAATAGGTTTTCATTTGGATGGATAATTCTTTCTTCTTCTTCATCTTCATCAAGCTCCATCCAAAAGCTTACTAGCTCTAATGGTGCCTTAAGAAAAAGAGTGAGAAAATTAATTCTAAAGTGAGCCCACTTCCTACTTCTTCATCCTCTACCACTTTCCATGTAGTAGAGTGTGTTCTCTTCACAATGTTTATGACCTAGTGAAGGAATAGCTTGAGTTAGTGTATCCCCGATGTAGATCATCTTCGGCCTCGAAGTCAACGTAGCAAGCACGTTCGTTCTTCTCATGGAGCTTCTCTAGAGTACGGAGTTCACGATCGCAGCGATGGGGACGTCTACACGCAGCTAATGAAGTGCAGGACCGGATCTACAAAGGTTGTAATCCTTTTCTCTTATTGTTAAAGTTGTTAACATGCAAGTTTTCGCCTAAACCATAGTTTAAAGATCCGTATTAGAGTTGTTCGGCATGGCTAAAATTTTAATTGGGCATGATTGATGCCTTGTAGACCCTTGTGCGCGTGCCTAGCAACCCTACATGTGCGATGTTGCGATCGCGATATCGTTAATTCGCGATGTTTGCATTGAAATCGGTATGCTAATGCTTACTAGATTTTTATGAATATTAGGAGGTGATCTAATTACGATATATGGACGATATTTATAGCAACTCATATGACTTTTAGGGTGTGCGAATGCGGATTTTGGTTTAGTCGGGTTTTAGTTTTGACGGTTGCCCCGAAACAACGATTTTAGTTAAGGTTTTAGCGATTTTCGTGTGTTTTCCGTGCACCGAGTACATGTTGTGATTAATTCATGAGCGTTGATCTTTTTATGGTGACTTGCGTTGTTTCATGAGGTGAAATCTTATGTTATGTGTTGTGCAATTCTAGGATCGGTTGCGGTAACATCGGACGCGGCGCGCAAAGGCAAAGCGATGGTTGGATCAGATTAGCGAGGCATTCAGGTGAGTAGATATATACATCTATGGGGGAATCGTCTGGATGGCGCGAGGCGCTCCATAGTTAGGATTACTGTACTACTTGCAACTATTTGCATTGTTAGTTAGTTAACCCTCTCATTCATATGCATACCTTTATAACTATTCGTCTGCTAGAATTGGATGGATATCCATATACACATGTGTGATATCACCTCATAGGACACGTACACCATTACCATTGGCTCCTATTGCACGCGCACTATTCATGTGACACACACGCCTTTGGTAATTGCCATGCCACGAGCACTGTAGAACCCGCTTAATTCAGTATCAACACTTGCATCGTATATGATGCATCGAATTGCATAGCACACACATATATATATACCTCACTTCATCATGCTACATAGGTTTCTAGATATAAATCACATTGCATACCTTTGACATCATAAGTATTTATCATATACAACATGTTGGGTATTATGATTTTCTTGAGAATTTCAGTATTGCTGCGATTTTTGGGTTTTGGGGAAAACCGCAAGAGTTTAACAAAAGCTTATTACTATCATTTTTAAAATAAGGTTGCGGTTTTCTCGTGATGTATGTGTCGTCCACCATGAGTTTTCATGTTTTCTATTGGATTTCGAGACCCGATTCGAGGAGTGGATGAACCGTCTCGGGTACATGGTGGGCCCGGTATGGTACCCCGGGGCAAGAAGATCGAGTTGTAGACGATGGCCTGGCAGGGGAAGACTACGTATTGGTGATGTCTGGCACGGCGGATATCCGGAGGATACCGACCGTTGTCGAGATATTTGATGATATGGGCCGATACGGATTGACGGAGCCCGATGTATTGAGACATTGATACAGTGAGACATTGAGACAGATATATTTCCATATTTGGTGTCGATGCTTGACACGGTTTTCAGATGATGTCATGATGGTACTTAGCTATTGCACAGATATTCTTTTTCTAAAGTTAAGAATGCAGAGCTTATAGTATTTTAAAACACTTAAAGATTTCGTATTGATGTTGCATACATGTGCATACATAATAGTGGCATTACATCACATCTAGACATACATGTTGTGACGTATTTGCGTGCATTCTTACGATAGTCTTATTAGATGTTACTTGCTACTCATGAGCTGGCAACTCACCCCCGTTGTGCCACAGTGTCTTGCAGGTCGGACCCGTCAGCCTTCTAACGGCGGGATTTTCTTATCATTGGTCCCTTTTTCTCAGACTCGCGACATTGCTCGTAGGTGAGTTGCGAGAACACTTTTATCTCTTTTTGTACTATTTTTTGTATCTAGTATTCTCCATCTACCACTTCTTATTTGTATATGCGACCGAGTGATGAGACTGAGAAATTTGTGTATATGTCGTTTCTTTTGGGTCGAGCTCACTTGAGTCGACGTTGTGTTTTCTTATATTTTGCATTTCTTTATGCTCTTTTTCTTGATGTTACATATATATTGCATGTGGTTGTGATCCGCCTTGGGCGAAGAGCTAGCTCCCGCTTGGGGATGCCATTTTGTTATTACATGTTTATATATCTTGTTGTACCCATTTTGGGGGATAGTATTTACAAAGGAGACTCTGCCGAAATTTTCGGAAATTTTTGATGTTTTTAAAAAGGGTTCAATGCAACTTAATTGATTTCAAAGTCGTTTTCATGAAAGGTTTCCTTCACTCTTTTGATTTTGGTTTAGATTTTTCTGGGCTTTGGCTGACTTAGGTTACGTTACGCCTTTAGACGTCTCATAATCTATGTGCCAGTCACGTTCCGTACTTTCGGGTCGTGACAAAGTTGGTATCAGAGCTTAGGTTTTACCTTTCTGAGTGTAGGACGACCCTTGGTAGATGGAGTAGGTGACTTAAGCAGAGTGGCGTAGCGTGGGTATGTTCGGCGGCATACTTACGATACGGTACTCCGCCTAAGTGACCTTAGGAAATAATTGCTTGTATTTCCTTTCTTGATTCCTTGCCTTCCTTGATTCAATTGCAATGTTCTTATCGCTCCTGTTTCTTATTCCAGCTTCGATGCCGCCAAAGACTACGAGAGCTCACCGGGCTGTCGCTAGGGATGAGCTTCGAGCGAGCTCGTCTGAGGCGAGGATCGAGCGGGATGATATGCCTACCCCTCAGGGTCAGATTGATCCGCCTTGTCCCGACCGTATTGCCAGATTAGAGGCCGGTATGCAGGAGCTACGACAGATGATAGGATCTTTAGTTCAGTCCAGTCGGGCACAGAGATCCGAGGACGTTCCTTCCACCGCACAGACCACGATAGTACCTGCTGCACAGATGGTCACTCCTGCTGCTACTGCGACTATCCCTGTTTCACTACAGAAGTTTATGAGATTGAGACCTCCAGCTTTTACCGGTACGGATGCGACAGAGGACCCACGAGCATTTCTTGATAAGATGGCTAGGATTTGCCGTTCGTTGAGGTGTTTTGATGATAGATGGGTGGAGTTCGCGAGTTTTCGTCTGGAGGGCCTTTCCCAGACGTGGTATGATTCAGTAGAGAGAGGCCGAGCTGCAGGTCTATCATCTATGACCTGGGGCGAGTTTACAGCTGCATTTCTTGCTCGTTTTCTTCTGGAGAGTGTCCGAGATGCTCGAGCCCGTAGTTTTGAGTCTTTGTGCAAGACTCCTGGGATGACGGTGTCGGAGTATGATATACAATTTACCCAGTTGTCTCGATATGCTCCGTACCTAGTAGACACTGAAGAGAAGAGAATAAAGAGGTTCGTGCAAGGGCTTGACACACAGCTATTCCTTACCGTCAGCACCCAGCACTTTGACACATACGCAGCCGCGATGGACGCAGCTGTACTTTTGGAGGAGCGCATTTTTGAGACTCTGGTCATTTCTGGGCCGAAGAGGATCCGTACTGATACGCCAGCTCAGCGGTAGATGGATAGACACCGTGATAGATTCTTTCCGGGAGATGGTGGCGGCAGAGGATTGAGACGAGGTCAGTTATTTGGTTCATATCCACGGACCCAGCAGTCGTCGCCAGGATGTTTTCGGTGTGGGAGTCAGTACCCTCATATCAGAGACTGTACCATGGGGCGCCAGGGCGCGGCGACAGTCCCATATATGACCTTACCACCTTCACCACCTCCTCGGTGAGCTCTACCTCCTACCCCTGATGATGCTTCATGCCAGCCAGATGTTCCTAGAGGTCGTGGGCGTGGAGGTCCTGTTCAGAGAGGAAGAGGCGACAGAGGCAGAGGCCTAGGTAGAGGCAGAGGACAACCAGCTATTAGTGGTGGACAGGCCCGAGTGTTCGCATTGACTCCCCAGGATGCACAGGCATCCAATGCCGTCATGACAGGTACCCTGCCAGTATGTTCTTTTGATGCACGGGTATTATTTGATCCAGGCTCCACACATTCCTATGTATCCACGTACTTTGCACCGAGGTTGGGCCGAGAGTCTTCTTCGTTAGATCAGCCGCTTGTCGTTATTACTCTGGTAGGCGAGTCGTTTGTTGCCCGTTTTGTGTACCGATCATGTCCCGTTCGTATCGGGGAGAGAGATTCTTCAGTTGATTTGATTCTCCTCGATATGTTAGACTTCGACGTTCTTCTTGGTATGGACTGGCTAGCCTCCTGTTATGCATCCGTAGATTACCATGAGAAGGCAGTCAGATTCAGCTTTCCTGGTGAGCCGGTTCTTGTTATTCAGGGAGATCGTTGCACTACCCTTCCCAGCTTGATTTCTTCTCTTCGCGCTAGTCGGCTCTTGAGGAAAGGGTGTCAGGCATTCTTAACCTATGTTTGTGATACTAGCGCCACAGAGGTTCCGTTAGACTAGGTCCCGTTGTGAGAGAGTTCCCTGATGTATTCCCTGACGAGCTGCCTGGTCTGCCACCAGAGCGCGAGATTGAGTTCTGCATCGACTTGATCCCCGGCACGAGGCCTATCTCTATACCGCCATATCGGATGGCCCCGGCGGAGCTTAGAGAGCTGAAGGATCGGTTATAGGACTTGCTGGACAAAGGGCTTATCCGACTGAGTGTGTCACCTTGGGGTGCTCCCGTCCTGTTTGTTAAGAAGAAGGACGGCAATATGCGCTTATCCATTGATTATCGTCAGCTGAACCGGGTTACTGTGCGGAACAGATATCCCCTACCCTGCATCGACGACTTATTCGATCAGCTCCAGGATGCAGGGTTTTTCTCGAAGGTTGATTTACGGTCAGGTTATCACCAGCTGCGGGTTCGGAAGGAGGATATTCCGAAGACCGCTTTCCGTACTCGATATGGTCATTATGAGTTCTTGGTGATGTCGTTCGGGCTCACCAATGCCCTGGCAGCATTTATGGACTTGATGAACTATGTATTTAGGCCGTATTTCGATCAGTTCATCATTGTGTTCATTGACGACATCTTGGTTTATTCTCGGAGCCAGGAGGAGCATGAGCAGCACTTGCATATCACATTGCAGACTTTGAGGGAGCATCGGTTGTTCGCCAAATTTTCCAAGTGTGCATTCTGGCTAGACAGTGTCGACTTCTTGGGTCATATGGTGACGAGAGATGGTATTCGTGTGGACCCGAAGAAGATCGAGGCAGTGCAGCGTTGGCCCAGACCGGTATCGGTTACAGAGGTTCGCAGCTTTCTAGGTCTGGCCGGCTATTATCAACGTTTTATCCAGGATTTCTCTCGTAATGTTGCACCGTTGACCGGGTTGACCCGGAAGGGGGTCCCTTTTGATTGGACCGAGGCATGTGAGGATAGTTTGCAGGAGTTGAAGACTCGTCTGACTACTGCACCGGTGTTAGCTTTGCCTTCAGGATCAGGCGGTTTCGTGGTATATTGTGATGATTCTCGAGTGGGGCTGGGCTGTGTATTGATGCAGCATGACAAAGTTATCGCGTATGCTTCTCGGCAGTTGAGGAAACACGAACAGAACTACCCCATTCATGATTTAGAGATGGCTGCAGTGGTATTTGCACTTAAGATCTGGAGACATTACCTATACGGCGAGTCATGCCAGATATTCACTGACCATAAGAGTTTGAAGTATATCTTTCAGCAGCGAGATATGAATCTGAGACAGCGTCGTTGGATGGAGTTGGTGAAAGGCTATGTGTCACGACCCGAAAGTACGGAACGTGATGGGCACTTAGATTACGAGACGTCTAAAGGCGTAACGTTACCTAAGTGAGCCAAAGCCCAGAAAAATCTACCAAAAATCAAAAGAGAGTGAAGGAAAACCTTTCATGAAAACAACTTGAAATCAATTAAGTTGAACTGAACCCCTTTTTTAAAAACATCAAAAATTTCCGAAAATTTCGGCAGAGTCTCCTTTGTAAATTCTATCCCCCAAAATGGGTACAACAAGATATATAACCTGTAATCACAAAATGGCATCCCCAAGCGGGAGCTAGCTCTTCGCCCAAGGCGGATCACAACCACACGCAATATATATATGTAATATCGAGAAAAGAGCATAAAGAAATGCAAAATATAAGAAAACATAACGTCGGCTCAAGTGAGCTCGACCTAAAAGAAACCACATATACACAAATCTCTCAGTCTTATCACTAGATCGCATATACACATAAGAAGTGGTAGATGGAGAATACTAGATACAAAAATTGTACAAAAAGAAATAAAAGTGCTCTCGCAACCTACCTACAAGCAATGTCGCGAGTCTGAGCAAAAGAAGTCACTAATAAGATAAGCCGCCGCTACAAGGCTGATAAATCCGACCTGCAAGACACTATGGCACAACGGGGGTGAGTTGCCAGCTCATGAGTAGAATATAACATCTAGTAAGGCTATTGTAAGAATACACGTAAATGCGCCACAACATGTATGTCCAGATGTGATGTAATACCTCTAGTATGCATGCACATGTATGCAATGTCAATACTAAATCTTTAAGTGTTTTAAATGCTATGAGTTCTGCATTCTTAACTTTAGAAAAAGAATATCTGTATTATAGCTAAATACCATCAAGAAATCATCTGAAACCCGTGTCAAGCATCGACACCAAATATGAAAACACATCTGTCTTAATGTCTCACTGTATCAATGTCTCAATACATCGGGCTCCGTCAGTCCTAATCGGCCCATATCATCAAATCTCACGACAACGGTCGGTATCCTCCGGATATCCGCCGCGCCAGACATCACCGGTAGGTAGTCTTCCTCTGCCAGGCTCATCGTCTACAACTCGATCTTATTGCTCCGGGGTACCATACCGGGCCCACCATGTACCCGAGACGGTTCTCCACTCCTCGAATCGGGTCTCGAAATCCAACAGAAAACATGAAAACTCATGGTGGACGACACATACATCACGAGAAAACTGCAACTTTGTTTTAAAAATGATAAATATAAGCTTTTGTTAAATTCTTGCGGTTTCCCCAAAATCCAGAAATCGCAGCAATACTGAAATCCTCAAGAAAATCATAATACCCAACATGTTGTATTTGAAAAATGTTTATGATATCAAGGTATGCGATGTGATTTGTGGCTAGAAATCTATGTAAGTATGATGATGATGCGAGGTGTATACATGCTATGCGATTTCATATATCATGTATGATGCAAGTGGCGATACTAAGCTAAACAGGTTCTATGGTGCGCGTGGCATGGCAATTACCAAAGGCGTGTGTGTCACATGAATAGTGTGCCTGCAACAGGAGCCAATGGTAATAGTGTTCGTGTCCTACGAAGTGATATCGCACATGTGTATATGAATATCATGTAATCTAGCAGACGATTAGCTATAAGGGTATGCAATGTGAATGAGGAGGGTTAGCTAACTAACAATGCAAATCTTGCAAGAAATAAAGTAATCCTAACTAGGGAGCGCCTCGCGCCATCCAGACGATTTCCCCCATAGATGAATACATCTACTCACCTGAATGCCTCGCTAATCCGATCCGACCACCGTCTTACCGTTGCGCTCCGCGTCTGATATTTCTGCAACCGTTCCTAGAATTGCATAACACACAATATAAGATTACAGATTTCTGAAATGACGCAACTCACAATATAAAAAGATCGACGCTCAAGAATTAGTCACAATGTACACTCGGTGTGCGGAAAACACACGAAAATCGCTAAAACCTTAACTAAAATCGTCATTTCGGTGCAACCGCCAAAACTAAAACCCGACTAGACAAAACCCCGCATTCACGCACACTAAAAGTCGTATGATATGCTATAAATATCTTCCATATATCGTAATTATATCACCTCCTAATATTCATAAAAATCTAGTAAGCGTTAGCATACCGATTTCAAAGTAAACGTCGCGAATTAACGATATCGCAATCGCAACATCGCACAAAAAAACCATTCTAACCAACTAGATAGCCAAAACCCTAACTTAAACCCATCAACCATGCTACAAACCCTAATTACCACATCAACCCCTTTCTTGAATTTTCAAAAACCAACCATTACAATGAAATCAACATTTTAAAATACTAATTTAGCTTATTTAAACTACAAATTTAACAACTAGATTAGAACTTATACCTCACAAGTGGTGAACCTCTTGCACTTAGCCTCCAAAAAGGTCTTCTATCTCCTTGTTTTAAACAATTTAGGGTTTGAGAAGAGGTGGAATAGGATTATGGTTTGAATTAGAGAAGAAAAATGTGCATTTTTGTGGATTTTTGCATGAAATTTGAAGAAAGAAAGTGAGGGGAAAAAATGGGGGATGTATGGTGAAGCTCTTCCAGAGCTAGAGGGTGAGGGAGAGTGAGAGAAAAATGTAGAAAGTTTTAAGAAAAAGTCACTCTCAAATGTATTTAATGCTTAACATAACAATTTTTACAAAAAACCCCCTTTTTCAATTCATTTTTGCTTTAAATTTCAAACCATAGAACTACATTCTAGAAAATTCTTGATACAATTTTATTAACACTAAATTTTTGTTTATAATGGTTCCTAATTATATGATTTACCCAATTAAATTTGTATTTAACACTAATTAAATGTATTTTTAAAAGCTTAAAATAATATTAAAAAATAATTAATTAAGGAAATTTTTTTAATTAACTAGAAAGTTTTAAGTGAAATTTTTGTGACCAATTTATAGTAATATCTTATCTAAATTTTATATAATTAGGTCTCTAATGAAAAAATACCTATTTTGACTTTTTACGGAAAAGGCTGCTAATTTTACCGATTACCGAAAAACTGCCTAAACGATTTTCGAAGCGTTACAATCTTCACCCCTTAAAGAAATTAGGTCCCCGAATTTAGAATTTAACTATGCGTACCTTCAAAAAGATGGGGATATCTCTTCCTCATCTCGACCTCGGTCTCCCAGGTGACCTCCTCACTGTGCGGGCCATGCCAAAGGACCTTGACGGACGGTATAAACTTCGACATCAATTTCTTCACCTGCTGATCCAAAATGACCACCGGCTTCTTGGTGAATGAATGATCATGCTCTAGCTGGATCGTCTGGTGCTGAATCGCATGGGAAGGATCATGAAGGTACTTGCGGAGTATCGAAACATGGAACATGGGGTGAACATCGGGGAAGCTGGGCGGAAGAGCTAACCGGTAAGCGACTGGACCAACACGCTCTAGAATCTCGAAGGGACCAACATATCTAGGACTAAGCTTCCCTTTCCGCACAAATCTCATCACACCCTTCATCGGAGAGACCCTCAGGAAAATATGATCGCCAACAGCGAACTCGAGTCGGTGACGGCGCCTGTCAGCATATGATTTCTACCTACTCTGTGTCGCTCTCATCCTGTCCCGAATCAGCTGTATCTTTTCGGTCGTCTCCTGTACGATCTGCGGGCCCAAAATACTGCTCTCCCTGAGCTCTTTCCAACACACAGGCGATCGCCATCTCCTCCCATATAAAGCCTCGAAAGGTGCCATCTGTATCGTCTCTTGGAAGCTATTATTGTAGGAGAACTCGATCAAGGGCAAATGACGATCCCAGCTACCACCGAAATCTAAAACACAAGCTCTGAGCATGTCCTCAAGAGTCTGAATAGTACGCTCTGACTGACCGTCAGTCTGCGGATGAAAGGCTGTGCTAAAACTCAATCGGGTGCCCAAAGCTTCCTGAAGTTTGTGTCATAATCGACTGGTAAACTGGGTGCCCCGGTCGGACACGATTCAAGTCGGAACGCCGTGCAGTCGCATGATCTCATCAATATAAACCTGGGCGTACTGAGCAAATCCAAAAGTGGTCTTCACTGGCAGGAAGTGAGCTGCTTTCGTCAGTCGATCCACAATCACCCAAATAGAGTCATACCCTCGACTGGTCCTGGATAGACCCACAATAAAGTCCATGGAGACCTGTTCCCACTTCCGCTCAGGGATGGGCAAAGGCTGTAACTCACTGGCTGGCATCTGGTGCTTGGCCTTGACTTGCTGACAAGTCAGGCATCTTGACACAAAGTCTGTAACATCCTTCTTCATCTCGTCCCACCACTAAACCTCTCTCAAATCACTATACATCTTGGTGGAACCTGGATGAACTCTGCACACTGATCTATGTTCCTCCTCAAGAATATCACGCCTCAGTCCCTCAGAATCTGGTACGTACAGTTGAGACCCAAATCGAAGTATCCCCTGATCATCAATCACGAACTCAGAAACTCTGCCCAGCCGAATCTGCTCGATAATCTCTAAACTATGGGCATCGCCGGACTATGCCTCGCAGATACGGTCAAGTAACTGTGGGCGTGCTTTGAAATGGGCCAGCTGTCCCCCTGTAGGAGTAAACTCGAACTGCACTCTGCTATCACATAACACCTGCCAATTCGCCGTCGACTACATCTGTACTGCGCTCAAACAGGATAAGCTACCTCCGGGCCTCCTACTCAAAGCATCTGCCACCACATTCGCCGTGCCCGGATGGTATAGAATCTCGCAGTCATACTATTTCACCAACTCCATCCAACGGAGCTGTCTCAGATTCAGATCTCGCTGCTGAAAGATATACTTCAAACTCTTGTGGTCAGTGAATATCTGGCACGATTCGCCGTATAGGTAATGTCTCCAGATCTTAAGTGCAAATACCACTGCAGCCATCTCTAAATCATGAGTGGGGTAGTTCTGTTCATGTTTCCTCAACTGCTGAGAAGCATACACGATAACTCTGTCGTGCTACATCAATACACAGCCCAGCCCCATTCGAGAAGCATTACAATATACCACGAAACCTCCTGATCCTGAAGGTAATGCTAACACTGGTGCAGTAGTTAGACGAGTCTTCAACTGCTGGAAGCTATCTTCACATGCCTCGGTCCAATCAAAAAGAACCCCCTTCCGGGTCAACCCGGTCAACGGTGCAGCAATACGGGAGAAATCCTGGACAAAACGTCGATAATAGCTAGCCAGACCCAGAAAGTTGCGAACCTCTGTAACTGATACCGGTCTGGGCCAATGCTGCACTGCCTCGATCTTCTTCGGGTCCACACAAATAACATCTCTCATCACCACATGACCCAAGAAGTCGAAACTGTCTAGCCAAAATGCGCACTTGGAAAATTTGGCGTACAGCTGATGCTCCTTCAAAGTCTGCAATGTGATACGCAAGTGCTGCTCATGCTCCTCCCGGCTCCGAGAATAAACCAAGATGTCGTCAATGAACACAATGATGAACTGATCGAGATACGGCCTGAATATACGGTTCATCAAGTCCATGAATGCTGCTGGGGCATTGGTGAGCCCGAACGACATCACCAAGAACTCATAATGACCATATCGAGTACGGAAAGTGGTCTTCGGAATATCCTCCTTCCGAACCCGCAACTGGTGATAACCTGACCGTAAATCAACCTTCGAGAAAAACCCTGCACCCTGGAGCTGATCGAATAAGTCATCAATGCGGGGTAAGGGATGTCTGTTCCGCACAGTAACCCGGTTCAGCTGACGATAATCAATGCATAAGAGCATACTTCCATCCTTCTTCTTAACAAACAGGACGGGAGCACCCCAAGGTGACCCACTCGGTCGGATAAGCCCTTTGTCCAGCAAGTCCTGTAATTGATCCTTCAGCTCTCTCAGCTCCGCCAGGGCCATCCGATAAGGCGGTATAGAGATAGGCCTCGTGCCGGGGATCAAGTCGATGCAGAACTCAATCTCGCGCTCTGGTGGCAGACCAGGCAGCTCGTCAGGGAATACATCAGAAAACTCTCTCACAACAGGGACCTGGTCCAACGAAACCTCTGTGGAGCTAGTATCATAAACATAGGCTAAGAATCCCTGACACCTTTTCCTTAAGAGCTGACCAGCGCGAAGAAAAGAAATCAAGCTGGGAAGGGCAGCGCTACGATCTCCCTGAATAACCAGAACCGGCTCACCGGGAAAATTGAATCTGAATGCTTTCTCAAGGCAGTCCACGGATGCATAACAGGTGGCTAGCCAGTCCATACCAAGAAGAACGTCAAAGTCTAGCATATCGAGGAGAATCAAATCAACTGATGAACCTCTCTCCCCGATACGAACGGAACATGATCGGTACACGAAACGGGCAACAAACGACTTGCCTACTGGTGTAATAACGACAAGCGGCTGATCTAACGGAGAAAACTTTCGGCCCAACCTCGGTGCAAAGTATGTGGATACATAGGAATGTGTTGAGACTGGATCAAATAATACCCGTGCATCAAAAGAACATACTGGCAGAGTACCTGTCACGATGGCATTGGATGCCTGTGCATCGTGAGGAGTCAACGCGAACACTCGGGCCTGTCCACCACTAATAGTGTAGGGTTCCTAGTCACTCTCAAGAGGTCTCACAAGGCATCAACCATGCCAATTTTAAATTTTACAAGTGCCGAGAAACTCTAATACGAATCGTTAACTAGAATTTTAGGCGAAAAGAGAAACTAGTTAACAACTTAACTAATAGTAAGAAGCTACAACCTTTGTAGATCTGGTTCTCCACTTCCTTAGCACCACGTAGACGTCCTCTCGCTGTCCAAGTCGGATCTCGGAATCTAGCATCGGCTTCATCGGAGAAATGAGCGGACTAGTCGTCGGCTACGATGCCGAAGATGATCTACGTCGAGGTTAAACAAGATCAAGCTCCAACTTCACCAAGTTGTGAAACTTATGAAGAAAACACCCTATACTACTTGGCAAGAGGTAGAGGGTAAAGAAATAGGAGGTGGGTTCACTTTAGAATTGGATTTCTCACTCTTTTGCTCAAGATGCCATTAAAGGTGGCAAGCTTTTTCTTGAAGAAGAAGATGATGAAGAAGATAGAATATGATAAGTTATTCATGAAAAGAATAATAAAATGAATACTTATCATCTTCTAACCTTGGTTAGGTGTAGAGAATAGACCATGGTTAGTAGGAATGGTTAGGGTTAAGGATGAAGACAAAATGGTCACTTTAGTCAAAGCTTCATGAAGCTTCAACAAGCTTCATGAAGCATCAACAAGCTTCATGATAAAAAGAAACCATTTTGTTTTCTTTTATCTATTTCTCAAAAAAGAAAAGATAAATATTAAGTGAAAATATGAAACCCTAACCATTCACTAAACATGGTTTAAGTCTTTACACAAATCCAAGTGTATATGTATCATCAAACATGATACAATCAAGTGCACAAAAGTATATCACATATACAACTTGTGAACATCAAGTGAGAAAATCCATTTAAAGTGAACCAATACTAGTTAATGCAAAGTAATATATCAAATATATAATTATACATTAAATCATTAAATCAACACTTGATTCAATGATCCGGTCATGTCGCACATAACCGACTAGTATACAATGTATCGATTTATCGAATCAACGATTCGATGACTAGGTTATATCGCATACAACCAATCGAAACATTCATCGCGAGAATGAAATACGGTATCATATACTCGCATTATTCTCGGTCCCGCACATATCTCATATGCGCTCCTATTTCGTTTTGCTTGAGCCAGGAAACCCCTGTGTCGGACTCTAAAGACTCGTCAATACTCCGGTAGCAGATGATGATCATATCAAGCACCCACAAGCCGCAAGCAGTCTGCTAAACGTAACGGCCACCCGGGTATTGAGCGATCAGAAGATCGACGAGCTATCCCGCTCACACTCCTGTGAATCCAACCAGTAACACTTACCGTAAAGTCCGGTCTGTTCGTCTGATATGTCGCATATCAAGTCTAGGGGTGGTAAACGTCAGATCCCAATAACCGATAAGTCGTGCCGATGTAAGGCTCATAACGGGTCGAGAAACTACTGGTAACACTTACCAGCAAATCTCTGATCAGCCCTGGCCAGGGACTTCCCTGTTACGGCCAATCGAGCACAGCGCAACATCAACCCCCAATACCGGGAGAGACGAAACCCCTCCTATCGCTCATTGCCTCCATGTGACTCGGGACTGTACCCAAAGACCACCGTTTTGCACGCCCTCATGTACGTGGTAAGGTGGAGATAAAAGTACAGTAGGAATCACACAAGACTCTATGACGATCTCGGGTCTACAGACTAACCTGTACAAGTGTCACCTGAGAACTACCATCTGACGTGAGGTATAATACTATCTGGGAGTTCTCGGCAAGTCCGTCCAGTGTACCCTGTCTCCACTGAGCACCCATATACCATCTCTGATGTCAAACACCAATGGATATGGGATCATCCATCGCCCATCTCATGGGTCGAGAAGCGTATACGCTAGTCTACTCTGGTATATCGATGCCCCATCTCGATACACCCATGACTAGGGACCTTGAAGGATGTACCTATGGACTACCATGTCCCCACTAGTATGATCTGCATCATAGTCCAGGTAGTCAACTACACATCCTAAGGGCTTTACCAACATGTAACTATAAGACAGTTTAAAGAGACAAGTATACATGTTAAGATAAAGAGCAACCAGATAGCATACTATCATATCGAGCAAGAAATTCATCTCTATATATGTCCAAGCATCCAATATAAAATACATCATGTGTACAATACTGGCCTCTAGGGCATACATACAACTAACAATCTCCCACTTGCACTAGGGCCAGCTGCTGTAGTATCGCATACCGAGCATCCCAAAGAGTCTCTCAAACTGTATCTGGGGAATGGCCTTCTTGAGTGGATCCGCCGTGTTGTTCTTCGTGTCAACCCTCCTGACCTCGATCTCCCGGCGATCAACTATCTCCCGGATCAGGTGATACCGCCTCAGAATATGCCTGGATCGCTGATGGGACCTAGGTTCCTTGGCCAAAGCCACCGCTCCATTGTTATCGCAATACAAAGGTATTGGATGCTCAATGGATGGAACCACTCCAAGTTCAGTAATGAACTTCTTGATGCAGACAGCCTCTTTAGCAGCATCGTTGGCAGTGATGTATTCAGCCTCCATCGTCGAGTCTGCCACGGTTTCCTGCTTGGAACTCTTCCAGCTAACCGCCCCTCCGTAAAGGGTAAAGACAAATCCCGACTGCGACTTAGAGTCGTCCTTATCACTCTGGAAGCTCGAATCGGTAAAGGACTCCACTTGGAGTTCTCCGTTACCATACACCAAGAACATCTCTTTAGTCCTTCGTAAGTACTTGAGAATGCTCTTCACAGCTGTCCAGTGACTCTCTCCAGGATCAGCTTGATACCTGCTCACTACACTTAGTGAGTATGCTACATCGGGTCTGGTACATAGCATCGCGTACATGATAGAGCCTACAGCTGAAGCATAGGGTATCCCTTGCATGCGAGCTCTCTCCAAATCAGTCTTGGGAGACATCTCTTTGGAGAGAGTGACTCCAGAGATCGTGGGCAAGTTCCCACGCTTGGATTCTTCCATACTAAACCTCTTTAGTATGGTGTCAATGTACCTGGATTGGGACAATCCCAATATCCGTTTGGATCTATCTCTATAGATCCTTATTCCCAATATGCAGGAGGCATCACCAAGATCTTTCATTGAGAATCTTTGTGATAAGAAGAGCTTGACCGATTGCAGCATAGGAATATCATTTCCTATCAAGAGTATGTCGTCCACGTACAATACGAGGAAGACAACCTTACTCTCTGCCACCTTCTTGTAAATACAAGGTTCATCTGGGTTTTTGACGAAATCAAACTCTTTGATAACGACGTCAAAGCAGATGTTCCAACTCCGCGATGCTTGCTTTAATCCATAAATGGATTTAAGTAGCTTGCACACCTTCGCGCTGCTCCCACTGTCTACGAAGCCCTTTGGCTGAGTCATGTACACGCACTCTTCTAAATCACCGTTTAGAAAGGCGGTCTTAACATCCATTTGCCAGATTTCGTAGTCATGATATGCAGCGATGGCAAGCATGATCCGGATGGATTTAAGCATAGCCACTGGAGAAAAGGTTTTGTCATAGTCCACACCTGGTCTTTGACGAAAACCTTTTGCAACAAGTCTAGCTTTGAAAGTCTCCACTTTCCCATCTACACCAAGTTTTTTCTTGAAGATCCACTTGCTCCCGATGGGTTTTACCCCTTCAGGAGCAACTTTCAAAGTCCATACTTTGTTGGTGTACATGGATTCCATCTCGGACCGCATAGCATCCAGCCATTTCACTGAGTCCCCACTCGTGATGGCCTGCTCGAAGCTAGTTGGGTCATCATCCTCCATGATGCAATCCTCGCTCCCACCATCCATGAGAAAACCGTAGTATCTCTCAGGTTGGCGAGGAACCCTACTAGATCGGCGGAGTGGCTGGGGTTCATTGGGAACTATTGAATCCTCTGGTTCCACCAGATCTTCTGTTTTAGCTTCTGTAGCTGGAACCTCTTCCAGTTCTACCTCATGACCACTAATCTCTTTTTCAAGAAATTCCTTTTCTAAAAAGGTGGCATGCCGAGAAACAAACATTCTTTGTTCCTCAGGGTGGTAGAAGATATACCCTTGTGAATTTTTGGGATATCCTATAAATTTGCATAGAACAGACCGTGCCTCGAGTTTGTCCGGATTTTGTTGTTTGACATAGGATGGACAACCTCATATCTTAACATAGTTAAGACATGGTCTCTTCCCTTTCCATATCTCATATGGAGTGGTAGGCACAGATTTGGTGGGGACCATATTCAATAGATGTATGGCCGTCTCAAGCGCATACCCCCAGAAGGAAATAGGTAACTCAGCTGTGCTCATCATAGAGCGCACCATATCTAATAGGGTGCGGTTCCTCCGTTCTGATACACCGTTGTGCTGTGGTGTATATGGAGGAGTCAGCTGAGAGAGAATCCCATTCTCTTTTAGGAAGTCCAGGAATTCATTGCTTAAGTATTCACCTCCTCGATCAGATCGAAGGATTTTAATACTTTTTCCGGTTTGGTTCTCGACTTCTTGTTTATATTCTCTAAATTTCTCAAAAGCTTCAGACTTGTGTCTTATCAAGTACACATGTCCGTATCTTGAGAGATCGTCAGTGAATGTAATGAAGTACGAAGAACCATCCCTGGCATGTGTAGACATGGGACCGCATACATCACTATGTATCAGTCCCAAGAGTTCGGTAACTCTTTCTCCGTGTCCCGTAAACGGAGTTTTGGTCATCTTGCCTTTGAGACATGACTGGCAGGTGCCATAAGATGAAAATTCGAATGGTTTCAAATATCCATCCTTATGCAACTTAGCCAGTCGTGTCACATTGATGTGACCCAGTCTACAATGCCATAAGAAGGATTCGTTCAGTTCTGAACTCTTCCTCTTGTGTGTGTTTGTTATGCTCAGAACTGTAGATTGATTTAGAACATAAATGCCATTGCACAACGTGCCTGATCCAACCAACTTTTGGTTACGGAAAATGTTCATAACATTATCCTGTAATACAAAATTATATCCCTCTTTACTTAATAAAGAAACCGATATAATGTTGCATATTAGGTTCGGCATGTAATAGCATTCGTTCAGAACCAATGTATTACCAGTTGGTAATACAAGGTGATATTCCCCGACAGTCTTAGCTGCAACAATTGCACCATTTCCAACTCTAATGTCTTTATCACCTTCTCCAAGTTCTCTACCTTTTCTAAGCCTATGTAACTGATTACATATATGGGATCCTGACCCGGTATCTAATACTCAGGACGTAGGGCAAATGGAGAAACAGTTCTCTGTAACGAACACACCCGAAGAAAATGCATCACCATGTACTTTCTTCAATCGGGTGGCATGGGAATCCTGGTATTCCCCTATATCCTGTTCATTCCTATAACTCTTATAAGAAAGAACGGAACCAACGTTCCCCAGCACAGTATAACATGCGGGTTCGGTCAATACATCCATATTATTATCTTTATTAGGGCATGTCATGGTCGCTATCTGGAAAAAGAGAGAAGAAAACACTTTAGCGTATGCTCTTGCAAGATCAGATTGGTTATTATCTTATCTAATCAGGATGGCTCCTACTGGTTTTTATCAAATCTTCCTTCAAACCCTAAAAGGAAAGACTAGCCGGGATTAATTACACACTACAAGTTCGCCAATCTTTCAGCCAGGCCAGTGTCGGTACTTTGAGGGAGGTTCCCCGTGCTTTCGCACGGACCTAATTAAAGTAAACCTCGTTTTCCCAGAGGCGTAACCCCGTTGACACCTTTCTAGACACCTGCTTGATCGGCTAATTGTAATGTGTAAAACTTTCCCAGGAGTAACTCTTACTCGCAGTGGGAATCGGGATCCAACTATCTCATAGAAGGTATGCAATCTCATTGCAAATTTCAACACTTGAAATTCCCGATAATGCTTTTGCCCCTAGCGTGTTATGACCTTGACGAAAGCCAACAAACCACAGCCCGCTAGTCAAGTTCAACCCGTACATTTCTTGACTGAATTAAACCCATCCGCACGACCCTTGACGAAAGCCAACAAAGCCGTACGACTACCCTAATCCAGTCGCATCATATGCAGCAGATAAGCAGCACATAGCTACCGCACACTACACCTTGACGAAAGCCAACAAATATAGCACGAATACTAAATGCAACTTATCTGAAATGATGGAGGGCTACGTCAGGTTTTTCTGAAAACCTATTGCGTAATGAACTTGATATCGTTGTAGAATCGAATGATTTTGAAATGGAGTGTTTTTGAGGCTTTTTCTAGTTTTGCTAAAGGGGTCACTCCCGGTGAAGGGATCGTCGGCCCTTTCCTCGTTGAATGAGGTGCGGGATATATCATATATATATCGCTGTACAAAGTAAAACTCCAAAAGCAATCAAAAGCAAACCGAGTGTGTAGCGTCTGTCAGTTATTGCTAAAGGAGTCACTTCCGGTGAAGGGATCTCGGTCCTTTCCTCATCGAATAAGGTGCAGGGTATATCATATATACCGCTATGCAAAGCAAGAACTGTAGCTACCCTTTTTGTTTAAAATTTGATTCTACAACATCTTTTAGGTTTCTTTTCTTTCATTAATCACATTAATGAAGTCCCATCATTTAAATACCTAAACATCACAGATAAATACGACGTACACTTATGCCATCCGCATTCGCCTTGATGTCCCCTCGTGCACCGTTAGGTTAGGTAACTAACGGCAGAGCGGGGCAGGGCTAGCGCGGGTGTAAAACATAAGTAACGCCTATATAATATATCATATATACTATATACAGTATCTATCACAGAACATCACATGATCACAACACAGATATCGCAGCAAAAAATATCATATGAAATATTGGATATACTAGGACGTCCGTGTTTTCAATACGAGCCAGTATAAAACACGGATTCCACGGTCGTGGTGAATAGCCAATCCCACACCCCTAGACCCCTATGAGAGCGGCAAGCAACCCTACCAATTCTAGGGTTAGGAGACCCGGATTCGACTCCTCGAGATGGTCTCCCACTGGACCCTAGAACCCGGTTACTTGTGCTCCCCTCCTTGGGTCTATCCTAATGCGGAAAAGTAAATAATATACAAAGGGTGACATCTTCCGCAACTTGGAAGTGCCCCAATAAAAGAATATTACATACAAGTTTTTACATGAATGAAAATGAAAAACACCCATCTCACATAAAAAAAACCCGGCTATTCAAACACGAGAATCCAATATAACATATCCAGCAACACATAATATCACATGTCATCAACGTAAGTAAATATGCGCATCCCAATTGTCGTTGACATATAGCAACGAAACCGGCGATATCACATATTACACTTACGGTCACAGAAAAGAAAGTGTAAAACTACAACAGTTGGAATCCGAAACCTTTTTAGACATCGCATGCCTAATAAAATGAAATACTTAGACATCACATGCCTAACAATTATAAACCCCGCATTTTAGTCCCATTATCAAAAACTCTTTTCAATATGAAGTGAGACTAAACCGCTAGATTTATAACATTCATTCAGTTATCTCATAACTGTGTGTGAATTCCAATTATTGTATCCCATTCCGGATAAATAGAAAATATTAAACTTTCTGATCGAACATTCGAACACCCAAGTTTTCCCGAAACCGTTCAACACATGAAATAGGTTCAAAGACATTCACTTCATGCCTCAGTACCAACGGTCCAGCCGTAGAAGGGTCAAGCCAACGCCTCACATGTGACACGCCGTACTGCCCCAAACCTGAAGGTTCAAAGGGCAGTTCAAGACGGTCACATAATCGAGTTAAGGTTTGTTGTCTTCTAGAGGGACCATCACGTTACTTGCACTACTCAGAACGTCTTTAAACCACAGAAAAATCCAACACTTGGAAATTTTCCGGCAGGGGAAAATTTGGGTATTTATATCCGGTCGAACTTTTTAACATATTCTTAAATTATCCGGAAAAACACACAGACAAAATTTGATAATCCGATCGAATCTTTGATTCCCAATACAACCCCAGAATACTCATCTGTAGAGTCACAATAAAAATACCCAGAAAATATAGCATTCAATCATATGAATTACTGTGCAGAAATCATTGGACAAGGGGACAGTACGGCCGTGGAACCGCCGCACATGCCAAGCTTGTGCCGCGGTTCCGCGGTGGATTTATCGATTTAGACCCTCGTTTTTCACAGTAATTCAAATAAGACCCTGCTTATTTTTCTGCATATTTTTAATTGACAAAAAGCCAAATTTTCAGAAAATTTCCAGAGAGCATTTTGGAAATGGGTTTCGATGTTCGTTCGGATTTCAAACGTCGTCTAGACTTCGCCTAAGGCTCTAGCTAGGCTCTGATACCACTGTAGGGTTCCTAGGCACTCTCAAGAGGTCTCACAAGGCATCAACCATGCCAATTTTAAATTTTAGAAGTGCCGAGAAACTCTAATACGGATCGTTAACTAGAATTTTAGGAGAAAAGAGAAACTAGTTAACAACTTAACTAATAGTAAGAAGCTACAACCTTTGTAGATCCGGTTCTCCACTTCCTTAGCTCCACGTAGACGTCCTCTCGCTGTCCAAGTCGGATCTCGAAATCTAGCATCGGCTTCATCGGAGAAAAGAGCGGACTAGTCGTCGGCTACGATGCCGAAGATGATCTACGTCGAGGTTACACAAGATCAAGCTCCAACTTCACCAAATTGTGAAACTTATGAAGAAAACACCCTATACTACTTGGCAAGAGTTAGAAGGTGAAGAAATAGGAGGTGGGTTCACTTTAGAATTGGATTTCTCACACTTTTGCTCAAGATGCCATTAAAGGTGGCAAGCTTTTTCTTGAAGAAGAAGATGATGAAGAAGATAGAATATGATAAGTTATTCATGAAAAGAATAATAAAATGAATACTTATCATCTTCTAACCTTGGTTAGGTGTAGAGAATAGACCATGGTTAGTAGGAATGGTTAGGGATAAGCATGAAGACAAAATGGTCACTTTAATCAAAGCTTCATGAAGCTTCAACAAGCTTCATGATAAAAAGAAACCATTTTGTTTTCTTTTATCTATTTCTCAAAAAAGAAAAGATAAATATTAAGTGAAAATATGAAACCCTAACCATTCACTAAACATGGTTTAAGTCTTTACACAAATCCAAGTGTATATGTATCATCAAACATGATACAATCAAGTGCACAAAAGTATATCACATATACAACTTGTGAACATCAAGTGAGAAAATCCATTTAAAGTGAACCAATACTAGTTAATGCAAAGTAATATATCAAATATATAATTATACATTAAATCATTAAATCAACACTTGATTCAATGATCCGGTCATGTCGCACATAACCGACTAGTATACAATGTATCGATTTATCGAATCAACGATTCGATAACTAGGTTATATCGCATACAACCAATCGAAACATTCATCGCGAGAATGAAATACGGTATCACATACTCGCATTATTCTCGGTCCCGCACATATCTCATATGCGCTCCTATTTCGTTTTGCTTGAGCCAGGAAACCCCTGTGTAGGACTCTAAAGACTCGTCAATACTCCGGTAGCAGATGATCATATCATGCACCCAGAAGCCGCAAGCGGTCTTCTAAACATAACGGCCACACGGATATTGAGCGATCAGAAGATCGACGAGCTAGCCCGCTCACACTCCTATGAATCCAACCAGTAACACTTACCGTACAGTCCGGTCTGTTCGTCTGATATGTCGCATATCAAGTTTAGGGGTGGTAAACGTCAGATCCCAATAACCGATAAGTCATGCCGATGTGAGGCTCATAACGGGTCGAGAAACTACTGGTAACACTTACCAGCAAATCTCTGATCAGCCCTGGCCAGGGACTTCCCTGTTACGGCCAATCGAGCACAGCGCAACATCAACCCCCAATACCGGGAGAGACGAAACCCCTCCTATCGCTCATTGCCTCCATGTGACTCGGGACTGTACCCAAAGACCACCGTTTTGCACGCCCTCATGGACGTGGTAAGGTGGAGATCAAAGTACAGTGGGAATCACACAAGACTCTATGACGATCTCGGGTCTAAAGACTAACCTGTACAAGTGTCACCTGAGAACTGCCATCTGACGTGAGGTATAATACCATCTGGGAGTTCTCGGCGAGTCCGTCCAGTGTACCCAGTCTCCACTGAGCACCCGTATACCATCTCTGATGTCAAACACCAATGGATATGGGATCATCCATCGCCCATCTCATGGGTCGAGAAGCGTATACGCTAGTCTACTCTGGTATATCGATGCCCTGTCTCGATACACCCACGACTAGGGACCTTGAAGGATGTACCTATGGACTACCATGTCCCCACTAGTATGATCTGCATCATAGTCCAGGTAGTCAAGTACACATCCTAAGGGCTTTACCAACATGTAACTATAAGACAGTTTAAAGAGACAAGTATACATGTTAAGATAAAGAGCAACCAGATAGCATACTATCATATCGAGCAAGAAAGTCATCTCTATATATGTCCAAGCATCCAATATAAAATACATCATGTGTACAATACTGGCCTCTAGGGCATACATACAACTAACAAATAGCTGGCTGCCCTCTGCCTCTGTCGCATCGTCCTCTCTCAACCGGACCGCCACGCCCACGACCTTTAGGAGCATCTGGATGACATGGAGCATCATCAGGAGTAGGAAGTAGAGCTCTCTGAGTCAAGGTGGTAAGGTCACATGCGGGACTGTCGCCGCACCCTGGCTCCCCATGGTACAGTCTTTGACACGGTGGTACTGACTCCCACACCGAAAACATCCTGGCGACGACTGCTGGGTCTGTGGATATGAACCAAATAACTGACCTCATCTCAATCCTCTGCCTCCACCATCTCCCGGAAATAATCTATCGCGGTGTTTACCCATCTGCCGCTGAGCTGCCGTATCAGTACGGATCCTCTTTGGCTCAGAAACGACCGGAGTCTCAGAAATACGCTCCTCCAAAAGTAAGGCTGCGTCCATCGTGGCTGCGTATGTATCAAAGTGCTGGGTGCCGATGGCAAGGAATAGCTGTGTATCAAGCCCTCGCACAAACCTCTTTATTCTCTTCTCTTCCGTGTCTATTAGGTACGGAGCATATCGAGACAACTGGGTAAACTGTATATCTTACTCCGACACCATCATCCCAGGGGTCTTGCGCAGAGACTCAAAACTACGGGCTCGAGCATCTCGGACACTCTCCGGAAGAAAACGGGCAAGGAACGCAGTTGTAAACTCATCTCAGGTCATAGAAGGTAGACCTGCTGCTCGGCCTCTCTCTACTGAATCGTACCATATCTGGGAAAGACCCTCCAGACGAAAACTCGAGAACTCCACCAATCTATCATCAGAACACCTCAACGAACGGCAAATCCGAGCCATCCTATCAAGAAATGCCCGTGAGTCCTCTGTCGCATCCGAACCGGTAAAAGCTGGAGGTCTCAATCTCATGAACTCCTGTAGTGAAACAGGGATAGTCGCAGTAGTAGCAGGAGTGACCATCTGTGCAGCAGGTACTATCGTGGTCTGTGCGGTGGAAGGAACGTCCTTGGATGTTTGTGCCCGACTGGACTCAACTAAAGATCCCATCATCTGTCGCAACTCCTGCATGCCGGCCTCTAATCTGGCAATACGGTCTGGATAAGGCGGATCAATATGACCCTGAGGGGTAGGAGTATAATCCCGCTCGATCCTTGCCTCAGACAAGCCTGCTCGAATCTCATCCCTAGCGGCAGCCCGCTGAGCTCTCGTAGTCTTTGGCGGCATCGAAGCTGGAATAAGAAATAGGACCAATAAGAACATTGCAATCGAATCAAGGAATGCAAGGAATCAAGAAGGCAAATACAAGCAATTATGTCCTAAGGTCACTTAGGCGGAGTACCGTATTGTAAGTATGCCGCGGATCATACCCGCTACGCCACTCTGCTTAAGTCACCTACTCCATCTACCAAGGTCGTCCTACACTCAGAAGGGTAAAACCTACGCTCTGATACCAATTTTGTCACGACCCGGAAGTACGGAATGTGACTGGCACTTAGATTACGAGACGTCTAAAGGCGTAACGTAACCTAAATCAGCCAAAGCCCAGAAAAATCTACCAAAAATCAAAAGAGAGTGAAGGAAAACCTTTCATGAAAACAACTTGAAATCAATTAAGTTGCATTGAACCCCTTTTTTAAAAACATCAAAAATTTCCGAAAATTTCGGCAGAGACTCCTTTGTAAATTCTATCCCCCAAAATGGGTACAACAAGATATATAACCTGTAATCACAAAATGGCATCCCCAAGCGGGAGCTAGCTCTTCGCCCAAGACGGATCACAACCACACGCAATATATATATGTAATATCAAGAAAAGAGCATAAAGAAATGCAAAATATAAGAAAACATAACGTCGGCTCAAGTGAGCTCGACCCAAAAGAAACCACATATACACAAATCTCTCAGTGTTATCACTAGGTCGCATATACACATAAGAAGTGGTAGATGGAGAATACTAGATACAAAAATAGTATAAAAAGAAATAAAAGTGCTCTCGCAACCCACCTACGAGCAATGTCGCGAGTCTGAGCAAAGGAAGTCTCTAATAAGATAAGCCGCCGCTACAAGGCTGATAAGTCCGACCTATAAGACACTGTGGCACAACGGGGGTGAGTTGCCAGCTCGTGAGTAGAATATAACATCTAATAAGGCTATCGTAAGAATGCACGCAAATACGCCACAGCATGTATGTCCAGATGTGATGTAATACCTCTAGTATGCATGCACATGTATCCAATGTCATTACTAAATCTTTAAGTGTTTTAAATACTATGAGTTCTGCATTCTTAACTTTAGAAAAAGAATATCTGTATATTAGCTAAATACCATCAAGAAATCATCTGAAACCCGTGTCAAGCATCGACACCAAATATGAAAACACATCTGTCTCAATGTCTCACTGTATCAATGTCTCAATACAACGGGCTCCGTCAGTCCGGATCGACCCATATCATCAAATCTCACGACAACGGTCGGTATCCTCCGGATATCCGCCGCGCCAGACATCACCGGTTGGTAGTCTTCCCCTGCCAGGCTCATCGTCTACAACTCGATCTTCTTGCCCCGGGGTACCATACCGGGCCCACCATGTACCCGAGACGGTTCATCCACTCCTCGAATCGGTCTCGAAATCCAACAGAAAACATGAAAACTCATGGTAGACGACACGTACATCACGAGAAAACCGCAACTTTGTTTTAAAAATTATAAATATAAGCTTTTGTTAAATTCTTGTGGTTTCCCCAAAATCCAGAAATCGCAGCAATACTGAAATCCTCAAGAAAATCATAATACCCAACATGTTGTATATGATAAATGTCTAGGATATCAAGGTATGCGATGTGATTTGTGGCTAGAAATCTATGTAAGTATGATGATGATGCGAGGTATATACATGCTATGCGATTTCATATATCATGTATGATGCAAGTGGCGATACTAAGCTAAACAGGTTCTATGGTGCACGTGGCATGGCAATTACCAAAGGCGTGTGTGTCACATGAATAGTGCGTGTACAACAGGAGCCAATGGTAATGGTGTTCGTGTCCTACGAAGTGATATCGCACATGTGTATATGAATATCATGCAATCTAGCAGACGATTAGCTATAAGGGTATGCAATGTGAATGAGGGGGGGTTAGCTAACTAACAATGAAAATCTTGCAAGAAATAAAGTAATCCTTACTAGGGGCGTCTCGCGCCATCCAGACGATTTCCCCCAAAGATGAATACATCTACTCACCTGAATGCCTCGCTAATCCGATCCGACCACCGCCTTGCCTTTGCGCGCCGCGTCTGATGTTTCCGCAACCGTTCCTAGAATTGCATAACACACAATATAAGATTACAGATTCCTGAAATGACGCACCTCACAATATAAAAAGATCGACGCTCATGTATTAGTCACAACGTACACTCGGTGCGCGGAAAACACACGAAAATCGCTAAAACCTTAACTAAAATCGTCATTTCGGTGCAACCGCCAAAACTAAAACCCGACTAGACAAAACCCCACATTCGCGCACACTAAAAGTCGTATGATATGCTATAAATATCGTCCATATATCGTAATTATATCACCTCCTAATATTCATAAAAATCTAGTAAGCGTTAGCATACCAATTTCAAAGTAAACGTCGTGAATTAACGATATCGTGATCGCACCATCACACAAAAAAACCATTTTAACCAACTAGATAGCCAAAACCCTAACTTAAACCCATCAACCATGCTACAAACCCTAATTACCGCATCAACCTCTTTCTTGAATTTTCAAAAACCAACCATTACAATGAAATTAACACTTTAAAATACTAATTTAGCTTATTTAAACTGCAAATTTAACAACTAGATTAGAACTTATACCTCATAAGTGGTGAACCTCTTGCACTTAGCCTCCAAAAAGGTCTTCTTTCTCCTTGTTTTAAACAATTTAGGGTTTGAGAAGAGGTGGAATAGGATTATGGTTTGAATTAGAGAAGAAAAATATGCATTTTTGTAGATTTTTGCATGAAATTTGAAGAAAGAAAGTGAGGGGAAAAAATGGGGGCTGTAGGGTGAAGCTTGGCCAGAGCTAGAGGCTGAGGGAGAGTGAGGGAAAAATGTAGAAAGTTCTAAGAAAAAGTCACTCTCAAATATATTTAATGCTTAACATAACAATTTTTAAAAAAAAAAACCCCTTTTTCAATTCATTTTTGCTTTAAATTTCAAACCATAGAACTACATTCTAGAAAATTCTTGATACAATTTTATTAACACTAAATTTTTGTTTATAATGGTTCCTAATTATATGATTTACCCAATTAAATTTGTATTTAACACTAATTAAATGTATTTTTAAAAGCTTAAAATAATATTAAAAAATAATTAATTAAGGAAATTTTTTTAATTACTAGAAAATTTTAAGTGAAATTTTTGTGATCAATTTATTGTAATATCTTATCTAAATTTTGTATAATTAGGTATATAATGAAAAAATACCTATTTTGACTTTTTACGGAAAAGGCTGCTAATTTTGCCGATTACCGAAAAACAGCCTAAACGATTTTCGAAGCGTTACACTATGACTGCAATATTTTATACCATCCGGTTAAGGCGAATGTGGTGGCAGATGCTTTGAGTAGGAGGCCCGGAGGTAGCTTATCCTGTTTGGGCGCAGTACAGATGCAGTCGACGGTGGATTGGCAGGTGTTATGTGATAGTAGAGTGCAGTTCGAGTTTACTCCTACAGGGGGACAGCTGGCCCATTTCAGAGCACGCCCACAGTTACTTGACCGCATCCGCGAGGCACAGTCCGGCGATGCCCGTATTTTAGAGATTATCGAGCAGATTCGGTAGGGCAGAGTTTCTGAGTTCGTGATTGATGATCAGGGGATACTTCGATTTGGGACTCGACTGGGCGTACCAGATTCTGAAGGACTGAGGCATGATATTCTTGAGGAGGCCCATAGATCAGTGTACAGTGTGCATCCAGGTTCCACCTAGATGTACCGTAATTTGAAAGAGGTTTACTGGTGGGACGGGATGAAGAAGGATGTTACAAACTTTGTATCGAGATGCCTGACTTGTCAGCAAGTCAAGGTCGAGCACTAGAGGCCAGCCGGCGAGTTACAGCCTTTGCCCATCCCTGAGTGGAAGTGGGAACAGGTCTCCATGGACTTCATATAGGTCTACCCAGGACCAGTCGAGGGTATGACTCTATTTGGGTGATTGTGGATCGACTGACGAAAGCGGCTCACTTCCTGCCAGTGAAGACCACTTTTGGATTTGCTTAGTACGCCCAGGTTTATAATGATGAGATCATGCGACTGCACGGCGTTCCGACTTGTATCGTGTCCGACCGGGGAACCCAGTTTACCAGCCGATTATGGCAGAAACTTCAGGAAGATTTGGGCACCCGATTGAGTTTTAGCACAGCCTTTCATCTACAGACTGACGGTCAGTTGGAGCGTACTATTCAGACTCTTGAGGACATACTTAGAGCATTTGTTTTAGATTTCGGTTGTAGCTGGGATCGTTATTTGCCCTTGATCGAGTTCTCCTACAATAATAGCTTCCAGGAGACGATTCAGATAGCACCTTTCGAGGCTTTATATGGGAGGAGATGTCGATCGCCTGTGTGTTGGACAGAGCTCAGGGAGAGCGGTATTTTGGGCCCGCAGATCATTCAGGAGACGACCGAAAAAATACAGCTGATTAGGGACAGGATGAGAGCGGCGCAGAGTAGGCAGAAATCATATGCTGACAGGCGCCGTCGCCGACTCGAGTTCGCTGTTGGAGATCATGTTTTCCTGAGGATCTCTCCGATGAAGGGTGTGACAAGATTTGGGCAGAAAGGGAAGCTTAGTCCTAGATATGTTGGTCCTTTCGAGATCCTAGAGCGTGTCGGTTCAGTGGCTTATCGGTTAGCTCTTCCGCCCAGCTTCCCCGATGTTCACCCCGTGTTCCATGTTTCGATGCTCTGCAAGTACCTTCATGATCCTTCCCATGCGATTCAGCATAAGACGATCGAGCTAGAGCGTGATCTTTCATTCTCTGAGCAGCCGGTGGTCATTTTGGATCGGCAGGTGAAGAAATTGAGGTCGAAGGTTATACCGTCCGTCAAGGTTCTTTGGCGTGGCCCGAACAGCGAGGAGGTCACCTGGGAGACCGAGGTCGAGATGAGGAAGAAATATCCCCATCCTTTTGAAGGTACGCGTGGTTAGATTTTAAATTCGGGGACCGAATTTTTTTAAGGGGGGAAGATTGTAACGCTTCGAAAATCGTTTAGGCAGTTTTTTCGATAATCGGCAAAATAAGCAGTCTTTTCCGTAAAAAGTCAAAATAGGTATTTTTCAATATAGGCCTAATTATACAAAATTTAGATAAGATATTGCTAAAATTTGGTCACTAAATTGTCACTTAAAATTTTCTAGTTAATTAAAAAAATTTCCTTAATTAATTATTTTTAATATTATTTTAAGCTTTTAAAAATACATTAACTTAGTGTTAAATACAAATTTAATTGGTAAATTACATAATTATTAACCATTATAAACTAAAATATAGTAGTAACAAAAATTTTACCAAAACATTCCAAAAATTTTGGTTTTATGGTTTAAAAAGTGCATTAAAAAGGTTTTTTTTTTGTAAAAATGATGTAACATTCATTAATTGACATTGGAAGATAGCTTTTGTGTAGAAATTTCTACACCATTCCCTCACCACTCACCTCCTCCCCTTCAGGCCGAGACTCCCACCAGCAGTTCCCCCTCTTTTCTCATTTCTTTGCTTCAAAAATTCATGAAAAAAATGCACAAAAATCAACCGAAATCAACAAATTTCTTCACAAATTCAAACCTAATCCTTATTCTACCTCTTTCCAAACCCTAATTTGTTTAAAACAAGGAGAAAGGAGGCATCTTTAGAGGTCAAGTGCAAGCTAGGGTTCAACTTGTAAGGTATAATTCTAATCTAATGTTCAATTGGCAGTTTAAATATGTTAAATTAGATATTTATAATGTGAAATTTGGTTAAAATTTCTTGCTAATGAATTTCAAGAAAAGGGTAGATGTTCTAATTAGGGTTTGAAGTAGGATAAGTGGATTTGATTTAGTGTTGTGGCTATCTAGTGGGTTAGATCGGATGTTTGTGCGATGTTGCGATCGCGATATCGTTAATTCGTGATGTTTGCATTGAAATCGGTATGCTATTGCTTACTAGATTTTTATGAATATTAGGAGGTGATCTAATTATGATATATGGATGATATTTATAGCTGTTGGGGTAAAAATTTACACCCCGGTTGACCAAGTCAAAATCAAAGTCAACCCCAAGCCAAGTGGGCCCAAGCCCAGGTCCAGTGGGCCCATGCCCGGGTCGAGCCCGAACATGAAGCGGCCGGCCTCCCCCACGCCAAGATAAAATTTTTGTAATAAATAATTTTGTTGCATTTTCTTTTATTTTATTTTCGGATAAATGTAAGAAAAATAGGCATGAAGCCAAATTTTTGTAAAGCCCATGGCTTATGTGCAAAAAGAAATGGCACATGAGCCATGGGATAGGCAAAATGCCATTTTATGAAGCCCAAGGGGCTATGTGTAAAGTGTATGGCCTATAAAGGCAAAGATAATGAAATATCTAAATAACTTTTTCTCTCTCCAAAAAAAAAGGTCTCAGAGCTGAGCTCTTTCTTCCATCTTCAAGGTTCCAAAACCTTCTTCTTTCTCTTGAATTAAATCAAGAGTTTTACTCTTCCTTTTTCAAAACAAATTAGTTTTTCACCACAAAACCCACAAAGGGGAACTCGGATCTATCATTAGATCTGAAAAAGGAGAGATTTTGAGATTTCACATCTCTCGATCTTCAAGATCCAGCAAGCAACAGGAGGAAGAAGAACATCGCTCACTAAACCCAAAAAAAAAAAAAAAAAAAAACACACACACACACTCAGGAGTCCAACTCCTCTCTGATTTCTCTTCTGAGAAATTTGTTTTAGCAGCGCGCAGCGCAAGTGCGCAAAGCGCCCGCGTGCCGACACGTGGCGCGCGCGCTTGCGCACCTGCCTGCTTGCGCAAGTGCGCAAAGCGCCCGCGTGCCGACACGTGGCGCGCGCGCGCGCGCTTGCGCACCTGCGCGCTTGCGCAAGGGCGCAAAGCGCCCGCGTGCCGACACGTGGCACGCGCGCTTGCGCACCTGCGCGCTTGCGCAAGTGCGCAAAGCGCCCGCGTGCCGACACGTGGCGTGCGCGCGCGCTTGCGCACCTGCGTGCTTGCGCAAGTGCGCAAAGCGCCCTCGTGTCGACACGTGGCGCGCTTGCGCACCTGCGCAAAGCGCTCATGCGCAAAGCGCCCACGTGCCGACACGTGGCGCGCTTGCGCCTGAGCGCACAGCACCTAAGCGCACAGCGCCTAAGGTGCTGCCCCACGCATCCTTTGGATGCCCTTTTCCCCTTTATTTATATATATATGTATATATATACATTTGTATGCAAATGTACACATACACATACTCCACGACACTGTCCCTGTTAGAAAAAAATTTCTAACGGGGCGCTGCCCCGCACCCCGCAAGGGGGCTGCTAGCCCCCTTGATCCCCAGCCCGCTATCCGGGTAGCGGGACCCCCGTAAAAACTCTGCGTGGCTCCCGATATATCCAAACCCCCCTTTCAGAATTGAACACACGTATACTGCACATTGAGTTCGCATGACCAGTTTAACCCGTTAATCGGAGGTTCCCTCGCCCCAAAGGCGATGGGTAATTAACGGCAGCTTAGTCCGCGGCTGCCGGAGATTCGGATCCCCACCATCATTAAACCCCGGCCTACCCTAGGCCGGGGGAATCTGTAGTACGCCTGACAAGCGCGCGCGTATTCCCATCTCAATGGGGTGACGAAAAACACCCTACAGACTCTGGCACGCCCGGTGGGACCAATCTCTCCTCCCATATTTCGGGTTAAAATGTTTATGTGAACTCAATCCATATACATATCGATTGCCTATACTGAAATGATGTTTTTTTTTCTTCCGTGCAGCAATCAACTTTCAACGACAATGTCTCCCAAGACGAATTCAACTTCCAAAGCGACCCCGATTCCGTACGTGGTCAAGATCAACGCTCGTGTGGTTCTCCCCGCAAGCCTCAGTCGACAGTGGGAGGAACCGCCCCGCCAGTTTGGCTCCGTCATCATCTACCCTGCCGGGAGCGCTCATCTGGCAGAGATCCCAGCGGAACAGGTGGCCAAGCCGGTCCCAAGGGGCAAGAGGCCGAATGTCGTGATCGCCAAGGCACCACAACCGAAACTCAAGACGGTGTGTGAACGATTCTCTGGTGCTCCAGCGGGGGGCAAGAACTCCGGTACAAAGGGCAACATCCAATGTTGCGGACGAGCTCACGCGATTACTCCAACAAATGCACAATCGAGCGTATCTCCAAGGCCTTCCATCGCCCGGTCTGCGACGTCTTCCCAAAGAGTTGAAGTCTGCCAGGTGCTTAGAACAGAAAAGTTAAGGCAGAAGCGGCTCAGGTATCGAGCCAACAAACGGGCCAAGGCTTCGGCCAAATGGAATCGTGTGAAGTTCCAAGTGCAGGATTGCCCCGCGACGACGGCTGAGTCGGACATAAGAATTAGCAATTCCTTCGAGCCTCTAAAGTGGGTTCAGAAAAATTCCATGACCGCCAGAATCAAGAAGATAGCGGTCCGAACAGTGCCACAAAGAGACGTGTCCTGGCCCCAACATAAAAAGTATGACACTGTCTCTTCAATTGTCTATCAGGCGCTCTGTGCCGCACGAAAGCAGTGGGGCAAACCCAGAAAAGAAGCGCCAGCACCATTCAAGAACCTGGTTAGGCCAGCTGCCTTCAATCGACTACCAGCTACCGAAGCAAGGGGGTCAAGACAGCGATCCGTGAAATCAGCTTCCAATGATAGAAAGACGGCCGGATACATCATCCATACGGTCTATATGGCGGGCGGACGCCCCAGCGACAACCTTCGCAGCAAAAGCAAGGATGGGGCCACCACATCCCAAGCCCAATCTAGCCTGAATGTGGTCGCCGCCACTCAAGAACAGCCGCCCCCGCTGGATGAAGAAAACCCTCTCGATGAGGATGATAGGCAGAAAGACCCCTCGGTCCATGAAGAGTCAAGCTCGGACAGCGAGGAAGAGCCGACTTTCCGCCCCAGGACTGCGGAGCAAGAGCTGCTTCAAGAGCTTCGAAAACAGCTCAGGAGCAAAGATAAAGAGATGGCCAAGCTCTATTCGAAGATTGATGACTTAACGAACGTGGTGATGCAGCTTACGGCTCAAATTGCTCGAGCGCCTCCCAATCAAGCACAAGCCGCTACTAATCAGCCGGGTGATGACAATCCGAGGCAGCCAATGCCTGTTCCTTCGGGTCCAAGACTGGTCGAGCCACATGAAAGCCGGCCACACTCCGCTTCTGGGGACGCCTTGGCCCCAGATAATACTATCCCGCTAACACAGGATCGGATAATGGATTTGGTCACCAGCAAGGTTAAAACATTGGTGGCCGAAGCTGAAGCTCAGAAAGAAATCGGCAGTAGTGGGCGGCCATATCCCGCGCAGTACGATCTGATTGAGTTCCCAAGCGGCTACATCATTCCTAAGTTCGGAAGATTTGATGGAACGGGGAATGCAAACCAGCACGTCGCCCACTTCAAAGCATCGTGCGGAAATACAGGGGGCAATGACGCGCTCCTTCTTCGTCAGTTTATCAACAGCCTGACCGGCGTCGCCTTCGACTGGTATGCGAGTATACCGGACGGGTCCGTCATTACCTTTGCCCAAATGGAGTCCCTGTTTCGGCAAAGGTTCATGAGTGTCAGTGATAAAATCTCTATTGCCGACCTTGTGAGGACTAAGACGGGGAAGAATGAAAGCAACACCGACTTTATCGCCCGATGGCGTAATCTCACAGTCAAATGCGAACCGCCGCTGGAGCAGGACCAGTCCGTCAGCCTTCTCATTGGGAACCTCAGCAATTGGATGGTCCCATTCTTGTGTACAGCGGGCCTCAAGACATTTCAGGAGCTAACCAAGAAAGTCCAAATGCTGGAACGCTCAAAGCAAGAGTCCCCGCCGGACACTCAGAGAGACAAAACCTGGAAAAGCAAGCGGGACGACAACCGTAGAAGCGGGAGTTCCAGCAGTACCAATGTCTTCAATGCCTCTGACAATGAAGAAAAGCGAAGGGCGGGCGAATCCAAAACCAACCGGTCTCGAAAGCCATTGCTGGGAGGAGATGGGCCTTCCCTAGAAGAGAAAAAGAACAAGGTTTACTCTTTCAGAAGGGACAAGGTCCGCAAGATATTTAAAGATGCCTTGAACAACGGCCTACAATTGCCGGAGTCGAAAAGACCCCAAGAAGCAAAAATGACCGACAATCCTTTGTATTGCCCGTACCACCGAGTAGTGAGCCATGCGATCGAGGATTGCTATATCTTCAAAGACTGGGTCGAGAAGCAGTACAAGGCTGGAGAGATCGAGCTGTCCAAAAGTGTGTTGGTGAACAATCAAGTTGCAACCACCAACTTTATACAGACAGAAACTGAAGCCTTCTGGGAGCAAACAGCCAAACCCGCTGCCCTGAGAAATGAAACCGACTCATCGCGGCCTCCATGGACTACGCACATATCTAATAAGACGAAAAAGATGCTAAAGATGCTTCAGAAAGAGCCCAGGATGGAATGGGAAGGACAGAAGAGGCCTACCAGTCCAGCTGCCAATGCGGCTCCATCAGGCTCAAAATCCAAGAAGCTCAAGAAGAAGAAAAGTGCAGCTCGGCGCGAAAAAGAGTCTGCAGGGAGATCGACCATTCAAAAATATATCGATTCCCTCGAAGAATATGAACAAAAGGAAAGAACATTGATTCAATTGAAGGAGTTCTTCCCTGTAGAAGCGGCTGAAATTCTGAAGGAGTTAGAAGAAGACTCCAATGAAGAGATCCCAGTAGTGACCTGCTACGCCATCCATCTTGGCAGCGACTCGGAAGAGGAGCTCTGTTTTCCCGAAGAGGACGAGGAGCTCGCCACAAAGGCTATTCAAATCCAGCTCAGAAGCGGCAGGGCTCTACCGCCAAATCAGGGCAACGCCCCAAAAGGGAAGGAAAAACAAGTCGCTAATGAAGAAGATGGCAGAGAACCAGCTGATGAAAACACAAGTCCTTCCTCGATGGACTATAATGTCTTGGCACATCTCCGGAAGCTTCCGTCTCTCCTGAGCATCTATGATGCCTTGGTCCTATCTAAGGAGCTTAGAGATGTTCTCATCCACGCTCTACAAAACCCCGAGCGGTATCAGGCCCACTTTGCGGAAATTAATATGAAAGAAGCCCAGCACGCTTTGCATGCCGCCGCAGTCACGTTTAAGGATGAAGACTTGCTACTAGGAACGGCTGAGCATAATCGGCCGCTTTACGTGACCGGGTACAGCGACGGAGATCGAATTAATCGCATATTGATTGATCCGGGGTCCTCAGTGAACATCATGAACTTGCGAACTCTGAAGAGTTTATCAATGGACGTCCGACATCTGTCAAGGGAAAGGATTGTCATTCAAGGCTTCAACCAAAATTGCCAGCAAGTTCTGGGGTCCATAGCTTTGCCAATCAAATTCGGGGATCTGCAAACTGAAGCTAAGATATACGTGATCGACGCCGACACGTCTTATAAGATTCTCCTGGGGCGGCCGTGGATCCATGATTACGGCATCATTCCGTCGACTCTCCATCAATGCATGAAGTATACTAAAAATGGCGAAGAAAGACGTATTGACGGAGACATCCAGCCGTTCGGTGTGCATGAAGTCCGCTACGAAGATTCTCGGTACTTTATGAACCACCAAAATGCTAAGCTACAACTGACCGAGGATAGACCGGCCCCAAAACTCAAAAGCAAATCTGCGCCGGCTGTCACTTTCAAAAGCAAAAATACCCAAGTGCGCCCGCATTTCGGCAGCGACACTGATGAGTCCGATGCTCGAAGCCCGTCCTCCCGTAAAACTCGCCCTCGTTTCGGCAGCGATACGGACGAATCTGTTACCGAAGGCCCGTCTAGCAGCAAAGTCCGCCCTCATCTTGGCAGCGACACTGAAGAGTCAGAGGAGGAGGACCTGTCGTGCAACAGCGGTGCAGATTGGACCCCCACGCAACAAGCGAAACTGCGAGAGACCTTCGAAGTTGCAGAAGGATCCCTAGCCGTTACAAGGGTACCAGAGCAAATGTGCAAAGAGCTCGATGCATTATCAATCTCCACCGTGGACCAGCTGAAAACTTTCTACGTTCCTGGGAGGAAAAGTGGACAGAAGGGCATCCTGTTTTATGGGTCAAACCACGTTGTGCACCCGGGCGATCTGTCTGTCGCGTGCCTTCCATATGAGAGAGGCATAAGAGCCGTTCTCAATCCCAGATACTATGCGCCCGAGATGCGGGAATACTTTAAAAAGTGCGGATGCCGGTTATATCAAACGGAGTCCAAAGCAAAGTTTTACGAAGGGCTATGGCATCCGCCCCAGGTCCGAGCACTCATCGATGGACGAATTCCAGATAGACGGGGCATAGGCTACATTCAACCTGATTCCAAAGCGTGCTACATGATCCATGTTGGTGAGGCCAGCGAAAGATCAAAAGATGACGACGAGATAGCCGAGCCAGAAGAAGCTCCTCAAGAGCTCGAAGATGGCGGACAAGCAACCTTTGACGAGCTAACCGAGATTGACTTAGGAACGCCCGATAATCCAAGGCCGACCTACATCAGCTCACTCTTGTCAGAGGAAATGAAAGAGCAGATAATTGCCCTGTTGCGTGAGTTCGTTGACTGCTTCGCGTGGACATACAAAGAAATGCCTGGCCTTTCCCCTGAGGTAGCCGTGCATAAGCTGGCTATATCTCTGATGCTAAGCCAGTCAAACAAGCTCCTCGAAGAATGAGAAGGGAGTTGGAAGAAAAGGTCATCGAGGAAACCAAGAAACTCATCGATGCCGGCTTTATCAGGGAAGAGAAATATGCAGACTGGATCGCATGCATAGTCCCAGTGAAGAAGAAAAATGGGCAGATCCGAGTTTGTGTCGATTTCAGGGATCTCAACAAGGCATGTCCTAAAGACGACTTTCCGCTGCCGGTCATGGAAATGATGGTCGATGACACCTCAAATTACGAACTGTTCACCTTTATGGACGGCTTGTCTGGATATAATCAGATCAAGATGTCACCTGAGGATGAGAAGCACACAGCATTTCGAACCCCAATCGGAATATATTGCTACAAGGTAATGCCATTCGGACTGAAGAACGCAGGTGCTACATATCAAAGGGCGATGACTAATATCTTCGATGACCTAATTCATAAAGTCGTCGAATGTTATGTTGATGATCTGGTCGTTAAGACTGAAACCAAGGCCGATCATATCCAGGATCTTAGGACCGTTCTCACCAGACTGAGGGAATTTGATCTGAAGATGAATCCTCTGAAATGCGCTTTTGGCGTGTCATCGGGAAAATTCCTGGGCTTCATAGTTCGACATCGAGGGATCGAAGTTGACCCATCAAAGATAAAGGCCATCATGGAGATGCCTCCTCCGAAGAGTCTGACGCAGCTAAGATCTTTTCAAGGCAAGCTTGCTTATATACGGAGGTTTATCTCAAATTTATCGGGGAGATGTAGGCCCTTCTCAAAGCTCATGAAGAAAGGAGCTCCTTTTATCTGGGATGCCGAATGTCAAGCAGCGTTCGAAAGCATCAAACAATACTTGTTGCACCCTCCAGTGCTGGCTACTCCCATTCCAAATAAACCGTTGATTCTCTACACTGCCGCGCTAGATGAGTCACTCGGTGCGCTCCTCACCCAGAATAACGAGGAGGGAAAGGAAAATGCCCTCTACTACCTCAGTCGAACTCTAGTCGGGGCGGAACACAACTATTCCCCAATCGAAAAGCAATGCCTGGCTCTGATATTTGCTGTGAAGAAGCTGAGGCACTATCTGCTGGCTCATCGGGTTATGCTGATCTCCAAGGTCGACCCGCTCAAACACTTGATGACCAAAGCAAGCCTAGCCGGCAGGATGGCAAGATGGGCTGTCATGCTACTTGAGTTTGACATAGTTTATACCCCTCAGAAAGCAGTAAAAGGGCAAGCTATTGCAGACTTTCTCGCCGCTCATCCCATACCAGAAGGGTCGCCGCTAAATTGTGAGTTACCCGATGAACAAGTGCTGCACCTCGAGGAAGATGAGCCATGTTGGGAGCTCTACTTCGATGGAGCCTCGTCAATAAGGACCTCCAGTAAATCAAGCGTCCCGGAGATAAAAGCAGGGATAGGATTGGTGTTCATCACACCATCAATGGGAACCCTACGACGTTCTTTTGCTCTCACCGAGCCTCGAACGAACAATGAAGCTGAGTATGAAGCTCTGATAGCTGGTTTGAAACTCGCCATAGAAATGGAAATCCTTCGGCTACGAGTTTACGGTGACTCCCAGCTTGTCGTCAACCAAGTAAGCGGCGACTATAAGATATACAAACCCGAGTTAGCTCGGTACAGAGGTAGGGTGGTGGAACTCATGAAACGGTTCACTCATATCAAACTAACGAGAGTCCCTAGAGCGTTGAACGGAAAGGCTGATGTACTCGCTCGCTTGGCCAAGGAACTGGCTGATCCTGAAATGGACGAAATTCTGATCACAGTCAGGAGCCGGCAAATTCTACCCCCAGTCTCTCTACGAGAAGAGGAAAGCGCGGAACAGAAGAGCAGTCCTGCGGAAGAAGCTTCGATCATCCAAGACGAGCCCGATTGGAGAGAACCCTTCATAGAGTACCTCCGATACGACAAGCTGCCCGAAGAAAAATCTGCGAGGATTCAGCTGAAGAAAAGAGCTCTCCGATACGTGTTTGTAAATGACACGTTATACCGCAGGTCATATGACCAACTCTGGCTCAGGTGTCTGTCATTGGCCGAAGCCCAAAAGGTTATGAAAGATGTCCACTCGGGCGTTTGCGGTGCTCACCAATCTGGCCCCAAGATGCGACTTCAAATCAAACGGCTTGGGTATTACTGGCCCACCATGATACGGGATTGCGGAGAGCATGCAAGGAAATGTTATGTCTGCCAAATTCACGGTGATTTTATTCACAAGCATCCCAATCCATTGCATCCTACAGTGGCGTCGTGGCCCTTCGAAGTCTGGGGCACCGACATTGTTGGCCCAATTGATCCTCCGTCATCTAAAGGCCACCGGTTCATACTGGCCGCGACAGACTACTTCTCCAGATGGGCTGAAGCTGTCCCGCTAAAAGAAGTCAAGACAAAAGATATTCTGACATTCTTCCAGCATAATATTCTATACCGCTTCGGTACACCAAGAAGAATCATTTCTGACAACGGGCCTTCTTTCAAGAGCTTCAATGTCTCAAGGTTCGCTACTCAGTACAAGATAGACTGGAGATATTCCTCTATCTATAATCCAAGAGCCAACGGGCTAGCCGAAGCCTTCAATAAGACTCTATGCAAGCTCCTGAGGAAAAATGCTTCAGCCAACAAGAGAGACTGGAATCTCAAACTTCACGAGGCGTTGTGGGCATATCGTACCACGCACCGTACTCCAACACAGTCCACTCCATACTCATTGCTCTTCGGAGTGGAGGCGGTCCTCCCCCTCGAAGTCGAAGTCCCAAGCTTAAGAATGGCCGTCCAACATGAGTTGACGGAGGAAGAAAACGTGCTCCTTCGACTTGAAGAACTCGATGCCCTCGAAGAAAAGAGGCTCGCGGTGCAGCAAAATCTGGAGCTATACCGAGCACAAATGTCACGGGCCTATGACAAGATAACTCGTCTCCGCGCTTTCAAGAAAGGTGAATTGGTGTTGGTCCTCAAAAGACCGATCATCCCCAATCGACATGCCAAGGGAAAATTCGAGCCGAACTGGGAGGGACCATACGTCATCGAGAAAGTGTTCGACGGAGGATCCTACCAACTAATAAGTGCCGAGGGAGAAAGGCCCATGCCACCCATCAATGGCCGATATCTCAAGAAATACTACACATGAATGCTCCAAGTCGCAGGCGAATTGAGCACATCGGCCCTACGGTCTGGATCAGACATCCTGCAAAACCGTATACAATCCACGGGCGTAAATGACCCCTATTTCTCCCAAATCCTGCCGGTGAGACTACTTTTAAAGTCCCACCAGCGGCAAAAAAAAAAAAACAAAAAAAAAAAAAAACGGTATGTCCACAAGCAAAACGGGCACGGATGAAAACCCGAAAGGGCCCCGTGAGTAAAAACAGCAGGACAACCGGCGAGTCTGTGAAAACCCGAAAGGGCGCAAACTCGTGAAAAGAGATGAAATACACTCGCAAAGCCCTCTCGACCTTGCGAGGAGAAAACCCCTGCGTGAGATCCCTACGACTCACAAAGGAGCAACACACTTAGGAATCCTCACGATTCCTAAGGAGAAAATACACCTGCGGGATCCTTACGACTCGTAGGGAGAAAATGCTTTTATGGGACCCTCACGGCCCATAAAATTGAAAAGCCTTGGGTGGTAGGGACCCAAACCTATCTCCTAAGCCATCGTTCCCCAACGGGCAACGGCAAATGATGAGTCGCTCCTGGCATTTCGCTTCAGTGTTAGCGGTGCTGATGCCGACCAAAAACCCAAATCCCGAGTCCTCCCAAGGCAAATGATGAGTTGCTCCTGGCATTATTCCAGTGCAGCAATGCTGATGCCAAACAAGATCCAAATTCCAAGTCCCTAAATGGCGAATGATGAGTCGCTCCTGGTACCAAATTCCAGTGTAGCGATGCAGACGCCAACCAAATTCCAAATCCCATACCCCAACGGCAAATGATGAGTCGTTCCTGGTACCATATTCCAGTGAAGCGATGCAGACGCCGACAAAGTCCCGAAATTTTTCCGGCCCTACGGTCTGGATCATACATCCTGCAAAACCGTATACAATCCACGGGCGTAAAACAATCCCAATCTCTCCTAAGTCTTACCGGTGAGACCACATTCAAAGTCCCACTAAAAAAAAAAAGAAAAAAAAGAAAGAAAAAAAAAGGGTATGTCCACAAGCAAAATGGGCACGGAGGAAAACCCGAAAGGGCTCCGTGAGTAAAAACAGCAGGACTGCCGACGAGTTTGTGAAAACCTGAAAGGGCGCAAACTCGTGAAAAGAAGATGAAATGCACTCTCAAAGTCCTCTCGACTTTGAGAGGAGAAAATTCCCGCGTGAGAGCCTTGCGACTCACAAAGGAGCAACACACTTAAGAGTCCCCACGACTCCTATGGAGAAAATACGCCTACGAGATCCTTTCGACTCGTAGGGAGAAAATGCTTTTATGGGACCCTCACGGCCCATAAAATTGAAAAGTCTTAGGTGATAGGGATCTAAACCTGCCTCCTAAGCCATCAATTCTCAAATTCTCTCGGGGCAAATGATGAGTTGCTCCTGGCATTATTCCAGTGCAGCAATGCAGATGCCAAACAAAAACCAAAATTCCAAAGTCCTCTCCATGACAGATGATGGTTCGCTCCTGGTACCATATTCCAGTATAGCGATGCTGATGTCAACCCAAATCAAAATCAATAAGTCAACTTCCACTCGACGCCGTAAGAAGCGGAGCAAGTCAAGTCTACCCCTGACACTGCAAGAAGCAGAGCAAGTCAAATCAAGCATCGACCGTCCACGTCGCTAAAATGGCAGCACCGACCGTCCACGTCGCTAAAAGGGCAGCATCGACCGTCCACGTCGCTAAAATGGCAGCACCGACCGTCCACGTCGCTAAAAGGGCAGCACCGACCGTCCATGTCGCAAAAAGGGCAGAATCGACCGTCCACGTCGCTAAAATGGCAGCACCGACCGTCCACGTCGCTAAAAGGGCAGCACCGACCGTCCATGTCGCAAAAAGGGCAGAATCGACCGTCCATGTCGCAAAAAGGGCAGAACCGACCGTCCACGTCGCTAAAAGGGCAGCACCGACCGTCCATGTCGCAAAAAGGGCAGAACCGACCGTCGACGTCGCTAAAAGGGCAGCACCGACCGTCCATGTCGCAAAAAGGGCAGAACCGACCGTCCACGTCGCTAAAAGGGCAGCATCGACCGTCCACGTCGCTAAAATGGCAGCACCGACCGTCCACGTCGCTAAAAGGGCAGCACCGACCGTCCAAGTCGCAAAAAGGGCAGAACCGACCGTCCACGTCGCTAAAAGGGCAGCACCGACCGTCCATGTCGCAAAAAGGGCAGAACCGACCGTCCACGTCGCTAAAAGGGCAGCATCGACCGTCCACGTCGCTAAAAGGGCAGAACCGACCATCCACGTCGCAAAAAGGGCAGAACCGACCGTCCAAGTCGCTAAAAGGGCAGAACCGACCGTCCAAGTCGCTAAAAGGGCAGCACCGACCGTCCAAGTCGCTAAAAGGGCAGCACCGACCGTCCAAGTCGCAAAAAGGGCAGAACCGACCGTCCACGTCGCTAAAAGGGCAGCACCGACCGTCCACGTCGCTAAAAGGGCAGTATCGACCGTCCAAGTCGCTAAAAGGGCAGCACCGACCGTCCACGTCGCTAAAAGGGCAGCACCGACCGTCCAAGTCGCAAAAATGGCAGCACCGACCGTCCAAGTCGCAAAAAGGGCAGAACCGACCGTCCAAGTCGCAAAAAGGGCAGAACCGACCGTCCACGTCGCTAAAAGGGCAGCACCGACCGTCCACGTCGCTAAAAGGGCAGTATCGACCGTCCAAGTCGCTAAAAGGGCAGCACCGACCGTCCAAGTCGCAAAGAGGGCAGCGCAGGATTCCTACAAAGCGGGAACCAGATAACTCCGGGCCAGGGAAAACGTCTAACACGGACACTCCGTCTCGGAGACATGTCAAGCAACGACCGTCCATGTCGTAAAAAAAGGGCAGTGCCAGCTTCTCAAAAAGCCGGAACCAAATCAAGTCGCCTCCACGTGAAAGAAGATCCATCAATTTCATGCACACGACCCACATATGTGGTGTGCATTTATTGATGGGGGGCAATTTGTTGGGGTAAAAATTTACACCCCGGTTGACCAAGTCAAAATCAAAGTCAACCCCAAGCCAAGTGGGCCCAAGCCCAGGTCCAGTGGGCCTATGCCCGGGTCGAGCCCGAACATGAAGGGGCCGGCCTCCCCCACGCCAAGATAAAATTTTTGTAATAAATAATTTTGTTGCATTTTCTTTTATTTTATTTTCGGATAAATGTAAGAAAAATAGGCATGAAGCCAAATTTTTGTAAAGCCCATGGCTTATGTGCAAAAAGAAATGGCACATGAGCCATGGGATAGGCAAAATGCCATTTTATGAAGCCCAAGGGGCTATGTGTAAAGTGTATGGCCTATAAAGGCAAAGATAATGAAATATCTAAATAACTTTTTCTCTCTCCAAAAAAAAAAGGTCTCAGAGCTGAGCTCTTTCTTCCATCTTCAAGGTTCCAAAACCTTTTTCTTTCTCTTGAATTAAATCAAGAGTTTTACTCTTCCTTTTTCAAAACAAATTAGTTTTTCACCACAAAACCCACAAAGGGGAACTCGGATCTATCATTAGATCTGAAAAAGGAGAGATTTTGAGATTTCACATCTCTCGATCTTCAAGATCCAGCAAGCAACAGGAGGAAGAAGAACATCGCTCACTAAACCCAAAAAAAAAAAAAAAAAAAAAAAACACACACACACACACTCAGGAGTCCAACTCCTCTATGATTTCTCTTCTGAGAAATTTGTTTTAGCAGCGCGCAGCGCAAGTGCGCAAAGCGCCCGCGTGCCGACACGTGGCGCGCGCACGCGCGCACCTGCGCGCTTGCGCAAGTGCGCAAAGCGCCCGCGTGCCGACACGTGGCGCGCGCGCGCGCTTGCGCACCTGCGCGCTTGCGCAAGGGCGCAAAGCGCCCGCGTGCCGACACGTGGCGCGCGCGCGCTTGCGCACCTGCGTAGGTGCGTGCTTGCGCAAGTGCGCAAAGCGCCCTCGTGTCGACACGTGGCGCGCTTGCGCACCTGCGCAAAGCGCTCATGCGCAAAGCGCCCACGTGCCGACACGTGGCGTGCTTGCGCCTGAGCGCACAGCACCTAAGCGCACAGCGCCTAAGGTGCTGCCCCACGCATCCTTTGGATGCCCTTTTCCCCTTTATTTATATATATATGTATATATATACATTTGTATGCAAATGTACACATACACATACTCCACGACACTGTCCCTGTTAGAAAAAAATTTCTAACGGGGCGCTGCCCCGCACCCCGCAAGGGGGCTGCTAGCCCCCTTGATCCCCAGCCCGCTATCCGGGTAGCGGGACCCCCGTAAAAACTCTGCGTGGCTCCCGATATATCCAAACCCCCCTTTCAGAATTGAACACACGTATACTGCACATTGAGTTCGCATGACCAGTTTAACCCGTTAATCGGAGGTTCCCTCGCCCCAAAGGCGATGGGTAATTAACGGCAGCTTAGTCCGCGGCTGCCGGAGATTCGGATCCCCACCATCATTAAACCCCGGCCTACCCTAGGCCGGGGGAATCTGTAGTACGCCTGACAAGCGCGCGCGTATTCCCATCTCAATGGGGTGACGAAAAACACCCTACAATAGCATCTCATACGACTTTTAGGGTGTGCGAATGCGGATTTTGGTTTAGTCGGGTTTTAGTTTTGACGGTTGCCCCGAAACGACGATTTTAGTTAAGGTTTTAGCGATTTTCGTGTGTTTTCCGCACACCGAGTGCACGTTGTGATTAATTCATGAGCGTTGATCTTTTTATGGTGACTTGCGTTGTTTCATGAGGTGAAATCTTATGTTATGTGTTGTGCAATTCGAGGATCGTGTCACGACCCGAAAGTACGGAACATGACCGGCACTTAGATTACGAAGCGTCTAGAGGCGCAACGTAACCTAAGTAAGCTGAAGCCCAGAAATCTAAACCAAAAAAGAAGAAGAAGAAGAAGAAGAAGAAGAAGAAGAAGAAGAAAAAGAAAACATGAAGAAAACAAGTTTAAAAGTATCAGCCAATTTCCCAAAAATTTCGGCAGAGTCTCCTTTGTAAAAACCGGCCCCAAACGGGTACAAACAAGTATAAATACATATAACAATAAAAAGGCATCCCCAAGCGGGAGCTAGCTCTACACCAACAGGCGGAAACAACCACACCAATGCACAATAGTATACAACGCCAAAGGGCGAGGCTCAAAACTCAAAAGAAAACAAAACCACCAGATATCATAATAATACAAGCACGACTCTAAGGTCGAAATAAATAACTAGTCCAGTAACTATCAAGTAATACAAGTTTGGTTGATGGAGCTTTCTAGATACAAATGAAATAATAAAAGTACAATGGCGGTCCAGATACAAGTGAACCAACCTACCGTGCAAATCACCCGGAATGAAATGATGTGCCAGCAAACTGCCAAGGAACCCTGTACATCGAACTTGTAATAAAATTTGGCATAACGGGGTGAGTTGCTAACTCGTGAGTAGAAGATATCTGCGAAAAGAAATCGAATGCACGATGCTATCCTAGGTCATAGTAATATACTAATATACTACTAGTCATTAAGTAAAGACAGGATAATAAGCTACGTGTAAATGCAAATGCTCCGTGCTCGTGTCAGTGCCTCATACAATACTATGTCATGAGAACGAGTATGCATGCATCATGAATGTAAAATAACCAATCCCGAATTCTAGATATATCTGTATAAGAAATCTTTAGCTTTTATCACGGTAAAATGTGTATAGAAATCTGAAATATCAACGATGAAATCCATGGAAATCCGTTTCAAGCATCGACACAAAACATGTAAATCTCAAGTCTCAATACCTCATAATCTCAATGTCTCATAGTCTCAATATCTCGGGCTCAGTCAGTCCGGATCGGCCCATATCATTAAATCTCACGACAACGGTCGGTATCCTCCGGATATCCGCCGCGCCAGACATCACCGGTAGTTAGTCCTCCCCTGCCAGGCTCATCGTTTTCAACTCGATCTTCTTGTCCCGGGGTACCATACCGGGCCCACCATATACCCGAGACAGTTCATCCACTCCTCGAATCGGGTCTCGAAATCCAACAGAAAACATGAAATCTCATGGTGGACGACACATACATCACGAGAAAACCGCATCTTATGTTTTAAAAAGAGAGGAGGAGAGAGAGAGAAGTTTTTATATAATCTTGCGGTTTTCCCCAAAAATCCAGAAATCTCATAGAAATCCAAAATCCCAAAATCATTATTAAGTATATGATAAGTGTCGGCATATGCCCCATAATACTGCATGATAACATGAAAATGTGAATGCATGAAATGTCTAAGTAATAAATACCATGTCTATACTAACACTAGAGAGTAATCACAATGTTATATCGATATAGCTGTTAGCTGATTCTATCAATAAAAGATAATATGTTCTAAAGTGTACGTGACATAGCAATTACCGATGATGATGTGTGTGAGCCGGCAAATAAGTGTGCGTGGAATATGCGCATCATCGGTAATGGTGCTGGTGTCCTAACATGCAGAGTTTTATACTGATATAGAAACATATGTATGAACATGCAACATTATGATTACGGTATGAATGTAAAGACGGATGTGAATAACCACTCATCTGCGATATACAAGTACAACTACCACTATATGACTCGAACCTAAACTAGTCTCCATCTAACCTCCTAAGGAACTAAACCTAAGAAACTAGTCAATAAGAAACAAGAGTCCACCTAAGGTCTGAATCCATATCTTTAATAGTCGGTGATCCAGCCTCAATAGCGTCACGTACGTAGTACGGCGTCCTCGAATCAAGAGTGCGGATCAATCATCATATCTATGCCTCGTACGGTAAAATCCATCGTACGGCATCCCAATATCGGGGTACGGGTCAAGTATCACCTACGTGTCTCATCATTCGTATAACATCATCATCAACACATGTCAAGATCAAGGTTCTATACTGTAATCGCATACATCAATCATATATCATTGCCAGCATAAATATACATCGTTAATTATCCTCAGAAATGTCATGTCACATATATCATATCTTGATCAAGTCACATATGTCAAGTCATGATTTTCTGGCATAGGTTACAGTCCGGGTTCTATTTAGAGTCCCATATACTTCAATATCATCACCATCCTTTATTATTGTTCATGTATAAAAATCCATTATCTCATTTTCTAATGATCTGCTAATATCATAACACGACTGTATAGCCAAGAATCACGGCATCAAGCCCAGTTATATTGTTTCATTCCCGTGTATTATATCACATCCTTGTATCACATATACGTATTGTGTATATATATACCTACCCTAGTCCTATATATATATATATATATATATATATATATATATATATATATATATATACACACAGACACGTATACACCACGTCGAGTCTCAGTGTGTGCGTGTGTGTGTATCTACCTAAAACCTACAAATCTCGTCTAAGGTAATCATCCTTTGGTATGGTCTTTCTAAATCAGTCAAGTCCAACCTAGGGTCACTACTAGGGTCCTACTCACCGAAATTCTAAGGTCACGTCTGGCTTTCTAATGACAATAAGTACTATCCCTATTCTACGTTTGCGGGGGTGCTAAACGCCATCCACCCGACTTCCCCCCGTAGATATACATCTACTAACCTGGTCCTTGTTTGCCGAAGACGGTGTCGCCATCCTCTTCTTCATCGCCCGCAGTCCACGTGAGGGGTACCTATATGCAAACACATATAATATCGTAAACTGAATCATGGACAAAACCAAAACGACACACGAAACGCGCATAGGTTAAAACCTATGTCCCGCTCATGCAAAAGAACCAAATATCGCTCGATATCGGCGTACAAACGCCGATTGATCGAGATAAACATCAAAAAACAACTCATAGTTATAAAACTCATTACTTATAATATAAACATGATTTAATTCATCGAAACTCTAAAAATCGATCAAATCGTCCGATTTCGAAAAACCCAAAAACGCAAATTTACCGTTTTACTTCAAAACTTACTGTTTATATGAAACTAATGGTCATAATACTCATTAAATAACCTAACTAGATTATAGGAACCATTACTATCTTTTTAACACCCTAATTTATATTAGTTTGAAAATTCTAGTTTGCAAACTTGCCCGATTTCGATACTTCTAAGCAAAATTTCACAATATCACAACTAAACATGATTTTGCATGAATTAACATACTAAACTACAATTCATGATAATAATAACATAATGAAACCATAAATTAGATTTTAAATCTCATTTAATTAAGAATTTCAAAAATCTAGTTAGCAAAAATAGCAATTTTTATCACAATTTATCAATTATCAATAAAAACTAGTAACCAACTTGAGTTTTTCATTCCACCAACAAGTTAATATCCTCTTTAAATCCACACTCTAGTGTTATAAATATTAATTGAAATTTTATCTCACCAATGAATATAATATAAATAAATCTAGTTTACAAATTTACTTAATTTAGACAATTTGAATGAACAAATTACAATATATCAACCATGCATGATTTTTCCCATTTCTAAAAATGTTAAACTAGTTATAATAACCTCACTTAATTAGTAAAAACTATAACTTGATTTTACAAACCCTAACTTAAATTTTAAAACTTGTAGATAGAATTTATTTATTAAATCTAATTATGAACAAATGAAACATTAAATAACAATAAATCAAAAGAATAAGATTATACCTCCAACACATGAAATCCAAGCATGAAAATAAGCCTCCAAAATGAATACTTTCCATCTCCGAAATCCATGTAAAGATGAGCAAAAAATAGAGGGTAGGAATTTATTAGGATTTTGTGGATTTTTATTTGGATTTTTGTAGGATTTTTGATGATTTTTGGAGGTAAATTAAATTTTGAAGATGGGGGGCTGCCATGGGAGGTTGAGGACGGCCACACCATGGAGGAGGGAGAGGAGAGTGAGAAAAGTGAAGAAAAATGCAGAAACTTCACCCAAAATATCAACTTCTTTATGTCTTTTCAACACTTTAATTAATTTCTTTCATTTCTAATCTAATTAAACCAAAGAAATGTCTAGAATCATGGAAAATTTGTAAATAAATTTTGCATGATACACACTAGATTCTAATATGCAATGGTTCATTTTTACAAATTAAACCCATTCAAATTTGTAATTTACACTAATTTAGTGTATAAATAAAGCTTATGTTAATATTTAAAATAATTAATTTAGAAAAAATATTTAATAAACTAAGAATTTATAAGTTACTAAATAAACACCATTTACTAGTAATTACATAATTAAAATAGGTATTTTTAAATTTATAATGAAAAATAATTACGGTTTAGTTTTACGAAAAATACGTTTTACTTTACCGAAAATCATAAAATTCACTTAAACGATTTTATTTATTTAATTATTTAATTAATTATTTTTAAAACGTTACAGATCGGTTGCGGAAACATCGGACGCGGCGCGAAAAGGCAAAGCAGTGGTTATATTTGATTAGCGAGGCATTCAGGTGAGTAGATGTATACATCTATGGGGGAATCGTCTTGATGGTGCGAGGCACCCCATAGTTAGGATTACTGTACTACTTGCAACTATTTACATTGTTAGTTAGTTAACTCTCTCATTTATATGCATACCTTTATAGCTATTCGTCTACTAGAATTGTATGGATATCCATATACAAATGTGTGATATCACCTTATAGGACGCGTACACTATTACCATTGGCTCCTGTTGCATACACACTATTCATGTGACACACACGCCTTTGGTAATTGCCATACCATGAGCACTGTAGAACCCGCTTAATTCAGTATCAACACTTGCATCGTATATGATGCATCGAATTGCATAGCGCGCGCGCGCGCACACACACACACACATATATATATATACCTCACTTCATCATCATGCTACATAGGTTTCTAGCTATAAATCATATTACATACCTTTGACATCATAAACATTTATCATATACAACATGTTGGGTATTATGATTTTCTTGAGGATTTCAATATTGCTGCGATTTCTGGATTTTAGGGAAAACCGCAAGAATTTAACAAAAGCTTATTACTATCATTTTTAAAATAAGGTTGCGGTTTTCTCGTGATGTATGTGTCGTCCACCATGAGTTTTCATGTTTTCTGTTGGATTTCGAGACCCGATTCGAGGAGTGGATGAATCGTCTCGGGTACATGGTGGGCCCGGTATGGTACCCCGGGGCAAGAAGATCGAGTTGTAGACGATGACCCTGGCAGGGGAAGACTACCTACCGGTGATATCTGGTGCGGCGGATATCCGGAGGATACCAACCATTGTCGTGAGATTTGATGATATGGGCCGATCCGGACTGACGGAGCCCGATGTATTGAGACATTGATACAGTGAGACATTAAGACAGATATATTTCCATATTTGGTGTCGATGCTTGACACGGTTTTCAGATAATGTCATGATGGTACTTGGCTATTGCACATATATTCTTTTTCTAAAGTTAAGAATGCATAGCTTATAGTATTTTAAAACACTTAAAGATTTCGTATTGATGTTGCATACATGTGCATACATACTAGTGGTATTACATCACATCTAGACATACATGTTGTGACATATTTGCGTGCATTCTTACGATAGCCTTATTAGATGTTTCTTGCTACTCACGAGCTGACAACTCACCCCCGTTGTGCCACAGTGTCTTGCAGGTCGGACCCGTCAGCCTTCTAGAGGCGGGATTTTCTTATCATTGGTCCCTTTTTCTCAGACTCGCGACATTGCTCGTAGGTGGGTTGCGAGTACACTTTTATCTCTTTTTGTACTATTTTTTGTATCTAGTATTCTCCATCTACCACTTCTTATTTGTATATGTGACCTAGTGATGAGACTGAGAGATTTGTGTATATGCCGTTTCTTTTGGGTCGAGCTCACTTGAGCCGACGTTGTGTTTTCTTATATTTTGCATTTCTTTATGCTCTTTTTCTTGATATTACATCTATATTGCGTGTGGTTGTGATCCGCCTTGGGCGAAGAGCTAGCTCCCGCTTGGGGATGCCATTTTGTTATTACAGGTTTATATATCTTGTTGTACCCATTTTGGGGGATAGTATTTACAAAGGAGACTCTGCTGAAATTTTCGGAAATTTTTAAAAAGGGTTCAATGCAACTTAATTGATTTCAAAGTCGTTTTCATGAAAGGTTTCCTTCACTCTTTTGATTTTTGTTTAGATTTTTCTGGGCTTTGGCTGACTTAGGTTACGTTACGCCTTTAGACGTCTCGTAATCTATGTGCCAGTCACGTTCCGTACTTTCAGGTCGTGACAGGCAGCCAAGGCTCTCTCACTCTTAGCTTCACCCTCTCCTACATTCACTCTCTCACAAAATAAATATCTATTTTGTTTTACTCACAAAATATCTCATGGCATCAACTTCATATTCTATTCACACTCAATTCATTTTCTTTTCTTTTCTTTTCCTTTTCATTTCCTTTCTCATTCTCTATCTCACAAAACTCTCAAACACACACATGCACACATGCACATGATATAGTGCAAAATCCTGAAAAATGTAATAACACGGATTTTACCAAAAATCCGTTAAATATCATTAAAATAAATAAATCATTTTAATCTCCGATAAATTTCCAAATATTGGTATATACTTATACCACTTTACGAAAACCCCAATTTCGCAAATCAGATAGTTTTCGTGAAATATATTATTTTAATATTAAATTCCAAAAATAATATTTTATATTTTCTGAAATGTTACAGGACTGTGCGGTAAGTGTTACTTATAGGCTTGTTGGGGTTAGGATGAGTTCGCTCGTCGGCCACCTTTTCGACATGTACCTAGGTAGCCGTTACGCAGAGCTAGTGCCACTGACGGGCTTGTGGTTAAACCCATTGCCAGCGTACTGTCGAGTCTTTATAGTACCACACAGAGAGTTTCCCTGATTCGGGCGAAATGATGTAGAGTCCGTAAGGTGTTATGGCAGGGTTTTGATCATATACGTGTACTGGCTACACGAATGATGTTCGGAAGGATAATACTGGTAGGCTTTGCTTTAAACCGGTTACCAGTATTATATTATTGGATTATTTGTATTTCATTATATTCGTATTTTTCGAAATACGAATACGGGTATATTTATACGGTATACGGTGAGGGGCATTCTTGTAATTGTACAAGAAAATGCTTCTAGAAGGAGACACTCATATATGGGTTTTCTATTTTTGAAAATAAAATGAATGAGGTGGAATTTGGAGACTTTTCCAAGCATGGATGAAAGCATGGCTAAGGATTATTATATTCATTTGGATTTACTATTGAGGCATGGTTGATTATTTTTGAAATAATCCATACTTCAATAATTCAAAATCCTTAGCCATTCTTTTATTCAACACTTAGTTCATTTTTCTCATTCTTACTCTCACATTCTCTCTCCAAATTATCTCCTCCCTCAAGCTCAACCCTAATCCTTCACATGAGTTAAGAAACATAGGTTTTGAGATCAAATAATCCACTTGATTATCTTTACATCATCTAAGTAGTCTCTCTTAGCAAGCTTGACTTCTTAGTTACCTCTTTAGTAGAGGTTGAAGCTTGATCCAAAGCTCTCGGGTGGATCATCTATGGCTTAGCGGTGATCGGAGATCGAGATCATTCCAAGCACCCAAGGAGCTCAGAAACGCAGCGGAAAGAAAACCCGAAGGACCGGTTTCAAGAAGGTATAATCCCTATCATAGTAGCTAAAACACCTAGATAGGTGATTGACCAAAGAAAAGTAGCAAAGTAACCGCGATCAATAACGGTGTCGCGTGTGGCGAACGTTAGTGAGTACGGGTCGTCCTCTGAGATTTGAGGAATTTGTAAATTGTTGCTTTAGATGAGTCGAAAGAACTAGTAAAGAAATTCAAGAAATGGTTCAAGATTTAGTTGAAGTAATAGTTTCAATAAAATCAAGAAACTGTTTTCAAGAAAGGAAATCAAGAAAATGTTCAAGATCTAATTATCAAGAAAATATAAAGAAGGCTTGTCAGATTCGATTGGATTTAGTAGCCCTGGATGATGACTCAAGATGACTCCTCTTATCTATTGATACATTTAATACTAGATTAATGACGATGAATGAGGATTGGGATTCTTTTGGATGAAACTAGGGTTTCTTCTCTATTGACCCTTGTCCTTTCATTGATCACCATTCACTATCTAGCCCTTCTCAAGAAATTGATATCGAGCCCGATGAGGATATTGATGATTCTTTTGCTAAGGTTTATAAACAACATAAGAATAAAAAGGAGTATGGAATTTTCTCACCTAATGATCTACCTACTCCTGCAAATCCAATCGAGCGGATAATTACTCGCGCATCCTGAAAATAATAAAAAGAATTCATAATGCGGAAATTAAAAGAAAGCGAAATTAAAACTAATTATCACCTTTATTAATTAACTTCAAATTACAACTTCTTCAATCTGAGATTACAAGAAGAATTGCTCTCGATCACTCCCTTGAAGAGGTAATTTTTCCGTCGATCTTCACGTCGCTCGATCACCGTGAGGCTTGGACCTGTTGTGGATCGCATGCTCGATGATGATTGGCTTCATGTAAAGGATCTTTTATTGAATCGGTTGATGAACTTCTCAATGATTCTTGATTTTGGATCTTGGATTTGATGCTGTTCTTGGATTTGTATTGAATTGGATGAAAAATTGGATGAAATTCCGGGATCACTCACGTCTCAAGCCCTCGGTACTTTTTATAGCCCCAAATCAAACTTCCCCAACAAGTTAGGTTGTTACAAAGAAGATTCCAGAACAAGTTAGGTTGTTACAAAGAAGCTTTCTCAACAAGCTAGGTTGTTACAAAGAAGCTTCCAGAGAACTCCCAAACCCTAAGTCCCTGAATCGGCCGCGGATCCGCGGCGGATCGGCCTGACTCGGCCGCGGTTTCGCGGCCAATTGGTGGCTTCATTGGTTGAAACTTCAGGTGTTTTCTTCTGTTGGTCTTTGGGTCTTCTTGTGATATCTGGAATCTTGGAATCTTTTCTGAATCTCTGCAAAAATTTAATTCTTCAGTTTTCTGTATTTTATCGGCAGATTTCTGATTCCGGATATCTGACCTGAGCTAACTTTGCACAAGATCTCAATGAAGAATTTTAGAGATAAAAAATATTATGCGTAAAATATTAAACATACAATTTCCTTTAAAATGTTTATTATAATGTATAACACATGGTAAATAATATTTTGCAGATGAAATATTAATATGTGTTATATTTATAACAAACACCTTTATATGATTAAGAAAAGTAAGAAAATTGTTATGTTAAAAGTGCAATATTTTCCACTGAACAATAGGGTACTAGTTATGGTTTAGGATAAGATCCGGGTTCAAAAGTCGATGTTGTATACTTCAAAATTATTGTTTGCTACTTCCTCCTCCCCACAAGTGTTGTGAGGATGTGCAACATCTACTAACATGGTATTAAAGCCTAACTAAACCAAAACTAGTATTTTAGACGATGTTTAAAGCTTCGAACACGAAACAACTCCAAAACCGTAAAACGAAAAACCAAGTTTCTAGAAATTTTTAAATGTCTTTTGAAATTTTTTTAAACATGTGCAGAAGAATTGTTATGAGATAACTTGAACACCCTCGAAAAACGAGCCCAAACACTCAAAATCCCACCGACCAAAACCCTGATTTTCCCAGCCTCGCCGGTCCACTGTAGCGAGGTCCACTGTAGAGATTTAGGCTTGGGTTTTTTAAGGTGTTCTGTATACTTGGTTTTAGGATTTATGGTATTGTTTATTTTTTCCCAAATTACATATGATGTAATCTAAGTGTTAGGGAAATCCGGAGTGTTTCGAAGTCGAATTTTTAATGTCGTTTATCCATTTTCAGTTTGAAATGTGTTATGAAACGTCCACCAATTGCTATAAGACGATTAGTGGGGGTTGCACATATATGTATCATGTGATGATATGTGTATATGAATGTGTAGGATCGTTATGGATGAATAGCCGGGGGGATGTGACAAGAGTGTTTTCTTTTCTTTCATTCTTGTAATTTGTAAAGGTAATGTAATATTATTTTGTGGGGCACATCCGGAGTGAGGTTGTAGCCACTTTTGTATTATTTCTTTTTACTGTTTTTGCTCCTAGGATAGACCCAACGTGGGGTGCACAAACTACTGGGTTCTTGAAGTACTGAGTGTCCTACTCATTTTATTGAGGGAGGTTGTTTCACTTCGGGAGTTTGGCGGGTAGTTTGCCATACCCGTAGGGGTCTAGGGTGGGTTTAGCTATTCATCACGACCATGGAATCCATCTTTCGTTTAGGGCTTAAACGATACACGGAATTCCTAGTATATCCAATATATTCATTTGTGATCTGGAATTCTTATTATTGTGTGAGACGAATGGCTATATATATATGAGATATATAATAAACGTTGCTTATGTTTTGCAACCACGCTAGTCTAGCCCCCGCTCTGCAGTTAGTTAAGTAACCTAACGGTGTATGATGTGGCCCCATGGCGAATGCAGATGGCATAAGCGTACATTCTATTTTCGTTTCTTTTTCCGCAATGATAAGGTTAAATGATGGAAAAACATTGATGAGATTAATTTTAAGAAAAGAAACCTAAAGATGTTGTAGAATAAAAAATTTTCAAAAAGGGTAGCTCTAGTTCTTTCTTTGCATAGTGGTATTCCTTTATGAATATCCAGCACCTCAATCGATGAGGAAAGAGCCGAGATCCCTTCACCGGGAGTGATCTCTTTTGCAAAACTTGCAAATGCTACAACCCACTCAGTTTATCATGATAGCCTCCCTAGTTCTTGCTTTGCATAGTGGTATTCCTTGATGAATATCCAGCACCACATTTGATGAGGAAAGAGCCGAGATCCCTTCACCGGGAGTGACCTCTTTAGCAAAAGCTATTCGGTTTGTTTTTGAAAAACTACTCGATTTCTAAGCGGAGCTTAAACCACTCCTTTTCAAATCAATAGATTCTACAACGATATCAAGTTCATTACGTTAAAGGTTTTCATCAAAACCATTCGTAGCCCTCCGCCATTTTAGAAAGTAGAGTACTTAGTATTCGTGCTACGTTTGTTAACTATAGTTAAGGCGTAGTGTACAGTAGCTAAGTGATTTCTTCCTACAATGCATATGATGCGATCGATTAGGACATTCGTATGACTTTGTTGACCATAGTTAAGGGTTATACGGGTGGGTTTAAATCGATCATGAAATGACGGGTAGAACTTGACTAGCGCTTATGATTTGTTGACCATAGTTATGGTCATAAGATGCTAGGGGTAAAAACAATATCAGGAATTTCAAGTGTTGAAATTTGCAATAAGATTGCATACCTTCTATTTGATAGTTGGATCCTGATCCTACTGTGAGTAATAGTTACTCTCAGGAGAGTTTTACACTTTACAATTAGCTAATCCAGTAGGTGTCTATAAAGGTGTCAACGGGGTTATGCCTATAGGAAAACGAGATTTATTTTAATTAGGTCCATGTGAAAGCACGGGGAACCTCCCTCGGAGTACCGACACTAGCCTGGCTGACCGGTTAGTGAACTTGTAGAATGTAATTAATCCTGGCTAATTTTCTTTTTAAGGTTTGAAGAAAAATTTTATAAAAAGCTGTGGGAGACATAGATTAGATAAGATTAATAACCAATCTAATCATGCAAGAGCAATCGCTGAGTGTTTTCTTTTCTCTCTCCTAATAGAAAATATCAATGTCGGGACTTAAGCTTCTATTAGACAAAAATAAACTCACGGGACGAAATTATAAAGAATGGCTGAGAAACGTAAATATTTCCTTTACTTATGACAAGGTTGCATACGTCCTTACTGCTCCAGCCCCTCCCCTCCCAGGCCCTGATTCCTTTATTGCGGATAAGGAAATCCGCAAGACATGGGATATTGATTGCGCCACAGCCAAATGCCTCGTGATTGCTTCGATTGACAACGAACATCAGAAGCAGCATGAGAAGATGGAGGTTCAATCCATCTTTCTCCATACAAAGGACATGTATGGGGAGCAATATCGTGCCCTGCGTTACGAGGCCTCAAGAAAGTTGTTTTAGATGAGGATAGATGCTGGTACATCTGTAGGCGATTATGTGCTGAAGATGATAGGTCATATTGAAGAACTAAGGACCTAGGATTGAAGATGGAAAATGAACAATTTGTTGATATAGTTCTACAGTCTCTCCCCCTGCCTATGCTCAGTTTATAAGGAACTTCAACATGCACAATTTGGAGAAGTCACTTCCTGAACTTCTCAATATATTGAGGAGTGCAGAGAGCATGCTAAAAGTAGTGAAAAATCCCTCTCTAGTTGCTGGACCATCTTTCTCTTCCGTCCCAAAAGCTAAAGGTACGGGAAAGAAGAAGAAGAAGAAACCCATTAAACCGAGAGGTGGAGTTAGAAAGGTACCGGAGAAGACAAGACTGGGGCTGCGACATCGGGAAAAGGGGAATGTTTCTGCTGCCACAAGACTGGGCACTGGAAGGGAAACTGCGTTGGGTACCTCGCTGATCTCAAAGAGAAGAAGCATGTTGATGCTTCCTCTTCAGGTGTGTTTGTTACCGAAAACTGTTTTTCAATTAAGTCTGCTTCCTAGGTATTAGATACCGGGTCAGGATCTCATATCTGTAATTGTGTACAGGGATTGAGAAAAAGCAAGGTGTTGAAGAAAGGTGATCACACTCTCCGTGTTGGGAATGGTTCGAATGTATATGCTGTATCAGTGGGAGAGTATTACCTTGGTTTGCCTTCAGGATGTATACTGGTTTTGAACCCATGTTATTTTGTGCCATCTATGTTGTGTAACATAATATCAGTATTTCTGTTGGACAATGAATGATATAATTTTGTGTTACAAAGTAATGTTATGAACATTAACCTAAATCAACAGTTAATTGGATATGGCACATTAAATAACGGAATCTACGTCCTGAATCAACACACAGTTTTTAACATACAACACACAAACAAAAAAAAGATTTCAGAGATAAATGAAGCTTTCATTTGGCATTGTAGACTTGGTCATCTTAATAAAACAAGACTAACCAAGCTACATAAATATGGATATTTAAATCCATTTGAATATAAATCTTATGCGACTTGTCAGTCTTGCATTAAAGGTAAAATGACCAAAACTCTGTTTACTGGACACGGAGAGAGAGCTACAAAACTCTTAGGCTTCATACATAATGATGTATGTGGACCAATGTCTACACATGCAAGAAGTGATTTTTTATACTTCATAACTTTTACTGATGATTTCTCAAGATTTGAACACGTGTTTTTGTTGAAAAATAAGTCTGAAGCTTTCGAAAAATTCAAGGAGTACAAAATTGAAGTAAAAAAACAAACTAGGTTGAGTATCAAAAAACATCGATCAGATCGAGGAGGAGAGTACCTAAGTACAGAGTTTCTAGATTTCATGAAAGAGAATGGGATTCTCTCTCAGCTCACTCCCGTGTACACACCACAACACAACGGTGTGTCAGAACGGAAAAATTGTACCCTATTAGATATGGTACGTTCGATGATGAGTGATGCTGAGTTACCACTTTCGTACCGGGGGCATGCATTGGAGACTGCAATATATCTATTAAACAGGTTCTGACCAAAATCGTGCCTACCACTCCATATGAGATATGGTATGGGAAGAGACCATCTTTTAAACGAGTTAGGATATGGGGTTTTCCTGCTTATGTTAAAAAGAAAAATCCAGGCAAACTCGCGACACGATCGATTTTGCGTAAATTTGTGGGATATCCCAAATACTCGTATGGATATCTTTTCTACCACAAGGAGGAACAAAGAATGTTTGTATCTCAATATGCCACATTTTTAGAAAATGATTTTTTTTACAAATGATACTATTGGAAATGCGGTAGAACTGGAAGAAATTTCAGAGCCACAAACAACTACTGACGATTTGGTTGAACCTGAAGTTTCAATAGAACCCAACGAACCTCAGTCACTCCATAGATCTAGTAGAACTCTCGCCCACCGGATAGATACTATGGTTTTCTAATTGATGGTAATAAAGAAGATTGCATCATAGATGATGATGACCCTATTAGTTTTCAGCGAGCTATCACGAGGAGTGACTCAGTGAAATGGCTGGATGCCATGCGATCCGAAATGGAATCCATGCACAACGACAAAGTATTGACTTTGGAGGTTGCACCTTCTGGAGTAAAACCAATAGGGTGCAAATGGATCTTTAAGAAAAATATTGGTGTGGATGGATAGGTAGAGACCTATAAAGCTAGGCTTGTGGAGAAAGGATTTCGTCAAAGACCAGGATTGGACTATGATGAGACTTTTCCTCCAGTTGCAATGCTTAAATCCATTCGAATCCTGCTTGCTATATCTGCTTACTACAACTATGAAATCTGGCAGATGGACGTTAAAATAGCATTTCTAAATGGTGATTTGGATGAATACGTTTTTATGGATCAGCCAGAGGGCTTCATTGACAGTGGGAATAGCAAAAAGGCATGCGGGCTGTTTAAACACATCTATGGATTAAAGCAGGCGTCACGGAGTTGGAACATCTACTTTGAAGATACAATCAAAGAGTTTGATTTTATCAAAAATATAGAGGAACCTTGCTTTTATAAAAAGATCGTGGGGAGTACAGTCACATTCCTCGTATTGTACGTAGATGATATTCTCCTGATAGGAAATGAAGTTCTTACGCTACAATCGGTTAAACTATTCTTATCGCAAAGTTCTCAATGAAGGACCTGGGTGATACCTCATACATTCTGGGCATTAAGATCTATAGAGATAGGTCTAAGAGATTGTTGGGATTGTATGGAAGATTCCAAGCAAGGTAATTTACCCGCTTTTCACGGGATCACCCTCTCTAAAGAGATGTCTCTAAAGACTGATGAAGAGAGGGCTCGCATGAGCGTTATACCCTACGCTTCGGCGGTGGGATCCATAATGTATGTGATGTTATGTACTCGCCCAGATGTAGCTTACGCGATGAGTGCAGTAAGCATGTATCAATCCAATCCAGGGGAGAAACAATGGACGGCTATGAAGAACATTCTTAAGTATTTGCGAAGGACTAAAGAAATGTTCATGGTGTATGGCAACGGAGATCTCCAAATGGAGGCCTTTACCGATTCCAGTTTCCAGAGCGATAAGGATGACAACAAGTCCATCTCAGGGTTTGTATTTACCCTCAATGGACGGGCGGTATATTAGAAGAGTTCCAAGCAAGATACCGTTGCTGAATCTACGATGGAAGCTGAGTATATTGCTGCTAATGATGCTGCAAAAGTGGCAGTATGGATGAGAAAGTTCGTTTCTGAACTTTAGGTGGTTCCATCCATTGCTAATCCAATACCTTTGTATTGTGATAATAATGGAGTCATGGCTTTGGCAAAGGAACCACGGTCCCTTTAGAAATCCAGACATATATTGAGGCGGTATCACATCATCAGGGAGAACGTGCATCGCCAGGAGATCGAGGTATGGAGAGTTGACACAAAAGATAACACAGCCGATCCATTCACTAAAGGCATCCCTCAAGTCCAGTTCGAGAGACTGTTCGAGATGTTGGGCATGCAGTATGCCAGCAACTGGCTATAGTGCAGACAGTGGGTACTTATTACGCCAATTAAAGGCTTTAGTGAAAGTGGGAGATTGTTGGATATGTATGCCCTAGATTCCTTTATTGTATAGGATACTAGGGATATGTATGTACAGAAACAATCTTGCTCAATATGATAGTATGCTATTTGGTTTACCTTTAACTGAACATGTGATGTGTTCTATTTAGTATTTCATATCTTGTATACATGTTGATAAAGCTCTCAGGATGTTTGCTTGACTACCAGGACTATGATGTAGATCATACTCGTGGGACTTGCATAGTCCATAAGCAGATCCTTTAATAGTTCTTAGTCGAAGGAATATCAAGACATGGCATCGATATTTCCAGAGTAGACTAATGTGTACGTTTCTTGACCATGGATGGGGGCGATGGTTGATCCCACAACCATTGGTGTTTGACATCAAAGATTGGACACAGGTGCTCATTATAGAATGGGTACACCGAACAGGACTCGCCGAGAACTCCTAAATGGTATCATACCAATCGTCAGATAGCAGTTCTCTGGTGACACTTATACAAGTTAGTCTGTAGACCCGAGATCGTCATAGTGTCTTGTGTGGTTCCTACTGTGCTTTGATTTCCTCCCTACCACGGCTCTTCAGAGTCGTGCAAACAGGTGGATTTTAGGTACAGTCCCGAATCACATGGAGGCGGTGAGCGATAGGAGGGGTTTCATCTCTCCCGGTATAGGGAGTTGATGTTGCGCTATACTCGATTGGTTATAACAGCAATTCCCTGGCCAGGGTTGTTGAGATTTAAGTATTTTCTCGAACGGTTCTGAGCCACACATAGGCATGACTTATCAAGTTATTATGGTCTGACGTTTACCACCCCTAGACTCGATATACAACGTATTAGACGAAGAGACCATACTGTACGGTAAGTGTTAATTATAGGATTTTTGGGGTTAGGATGAGTTCGCTCGTCGGCCACCTTTTCGACATGTACCTGGGTAGCCGTTATGCACAGTTAGTGCCGCTGACGGGCTTGTGGTTAAACCCACTACCAGCGTACTGTCGAGTGTTTAGAGTCTCACACAGATAGTTTTCTTGGTTCAAGCGAAACGATGTAGAGGCCGTAAGGTGTTACGGCAGGGTTTCGATCATATACATGTACTGGCTACACGAATGATGTTCGGAAAGATAATACTGGTAGGCTTTGGTTTAAGCCGGATACCAGTATTATATTATTGGATTATTGGTATCTCATTGTATTCGTATTTTTCGGAATACGAATACGGGTATATTTATACGGTATACGGTAGGGGGCATTCTTGTAATTGTACAAGAAAAGGCTTCTAGAAGAAGACACCTCATATATGGATTTTCTATTTTGGAAAATAAAATAAATAAGGAGGAATTTGGTGACTTTTCCAAGAATGGATGAAAGCATGGCTAAGGATTATTACATTCATTTGGATTTACCATTGAGGCATGGTTGATTATTTTTGAGAAAATAATACAAGCTTCAATAATTCAAAATCCTTAGTCATTCTTTTATTCAACACTTAGTTCATTTTTCTCATTCTTACTCTCACATTCTCTCTTCAAATTATCTCCTCCCTTAAGCTCAACCCTAATTCTTCACATGAGTTGTGAACCATAGGTTTTAAGATCAAATAATCCACTTGATTATCTCTACATCATCAAAGTAGTCTCTCTTAGCAAGCTTGACTTCTTAGTTACCTCTTTAGTGGAGGTTGAAGCTTGATTCAAAGTTCTCGGGTGGATCATCTATGGCTTAGCAGTGACCGGAGATCGAGATCATTCGAAGCACCCAAGGGGCTAAGAAACGCATGGAATGAAGACCCGAAGGACCGGTTTCAAGAAGGTATAATCACTATCATAGTAGCTAAAACTCCTAGATAAGGTACTTGTTATGGTTTAGGATACAATCCGGGTTCAAAAGTCAATGTTGCATGCTTCAAAATTATTGTTTGCTACTTCCACCGCCCCACAAGTGTTGTGAGGATGTGCAACATCTACTAACAATGTGAACTATGTCCCATAAGCTATCCAAACAATATTCTAGGGCAAGTATAGCTCATTTCGGGAGATAGTTGATCTCTACGAAGTTGAGATTCAGAGAGATATTGTTAGAAACATATTAGCGGATCCACTCACTGAGGCTATTTCTCAAACACATTTTGTGAAACAGTTAGTACAGAAGTTGGGTATGCAGTAACACAATACCGCAATTATTGGCCTTGAGTGCAAGTGGGAGTCTGTTGGATATTGGTGCCCTCAAGGAAATTATCGTAGTTGCGGGAATGCAATTACTGAATTCAAGGAGGGCCAATACCAAGAACAGTCTTACTCGAGATAATAGTATGCTATCCGGTCTGTCTTTATCTGTCATGTTAATACGAGATACTAGTTATCACGTATCGCAAATACAGGAGATAAAGACCATAGGATCTTTGCTTAATTGCCAGGATTATGATAAGGATCAGATTAGTGGGGCCTGGAAGTTTATAAGCACATCCTCAAATGTCCCTAGTCGTAGGAGTATCGAGACAGGGCATTGATACTCCAGTTTAGACTAGTGTATACGTTTCATGATCCTATATGGGGCAATGGCTGATCCCATAGCCATTAGTGTTTGACACTGATGATTGTATACATGTGCTCATTGGTTGAGTTGCACTGGACGGACTCGCCGAGAAATCCTAGTTGGTATTATACAAATGTCAGATAGCAGTTCTCTGGTGATATAAGTACAGGGTAGCCCCTAGACCTGAAATCACCATAGTGTCTCGTGTGTGTTCCCACTATACTTTGATTACTACCCTACTACGACTCTACCGAGTCATGTAAACAGGTTTTAGTTAGGTACTGATTGATCTGTGTTGAAAAGTGTGTTCGTATAGTAACCGTAATCAAGACGGTGTCTCTAGTAGCTAGCCGCGATGAGTACGGGTCGTCGGCAGGGAAACGTGAATTTTTTTTCTTGCTTTAGACGAGTTGATTAAACAAGGGTGATTGCTTGTCGTTACGAATATAAGATTTATGAAGAGAAGGCTTGTAGGGTTCATATAGTAATGGATGAATAATTAAAAATGACGCCTTTTATCTTTTAATAGTTTAAAACTATATCAATAGTGATGAATGTAGATTAGGGTTCTTTTGGAAGAAACTAGGGTTTCCCCACTACTAACCTTGTCCTTGCATTGATCTCTATTCATGTCTAGCCCTTAAAAAAACAAGTGTTAAATCAATCTCAAATCGTGGTCGTGACTAGCAATAAATTGGTAGCGCGCCCGATAAGGATGTTAACATTTATTTTTCTAAAGTTTATAGACTTTAAAATGTATTAAAGAGGTTAAGAGATTTTAACATGCATTGCTTTGTAGGGTTTCTTTAGCACCTTGCCTAGGGTTTGGGTTGCATCACACATGCTATATTAAAATTTTAGGAGGTGCTAAACAAATTAACCTAGGAATCGAACTAGAAAGTTAGAGTAGCAACACATAGTATCACATACTAAGTAGTGTTTAACACTAAGTAAAAAGAAATACAACCTTTGTAAACCTCCTCAAAAATTCTCTCATCCTACGGCTGAGGGAGGGCCTTGGTGAGTGGATCTGCAGTGTTATCCTTTGTATCTACTCTCCAAATCTCGATCTTGTGGCGATCAACTATCTCCCGGATCAAATGATATCGCCTCAAGATGTGTCTGGACCTTTGATGGGACCTTGGCTCTTTGGCCAATGCCACAGCCCCATTATTATCACAATACAATGGTATTAGATCAATAATAGTTGGAACTACTCCTAGCTTAGAGATGAACTTCCTCATCCAGACGGCTTCCTTGGCAGCATCATTTGCAGCAATGTACTCAGCTTCTATCGTAGAGTCTGCTATGGTATCCTATTTGGAACTCTTCCAACTCACCGTCCTTCCGTTGAGGGTAAATGCAAATCCTGAGATAGACTTGATGTCATCCTTATCACTCTAGAAGCTCGAATCGGTAAAGGCCTCCATTTGGAGATCCCAGTTACCATATACCAAGAACAATTCTTTGGTCCTTCGCAAGTACTTAAGAATGTTCTTCACAGCAGTCCAGTGTTTCTCCCATGGGTTTGACTGATACCTGCTTACTACACCCAGTGTATAAGCTACATCAGGGCGTGTACACAACATCGCATACATTATTGATCCTACGGCTGAAGTGTAGGGAATAATGCTCATGCGAGCTCTCTCTTCATCAGACTTTAGGCAAGAGTCCTTGGAGAGAGTGACTCCATGGCAAGCGGGTAAGGCACCCCGCTTGGAGTCTTCTATAGTAAACTTCTTTAAGATGGTGTTGATGTACCTGGTTTGGGACAATCCAAATAACCATTTGGATCTATCCCTATAGATCCGTATGCCCAATATGTACGTGGCATCACCCAGCTCCTCCATGGAGAACCTTTGTGATAAGAATGATTTGACCGACTGTAGCATAGGAATGTCATTTCCTATAAGAAAAATGTCATTCACGTACAATATGAGGAATGTGACAGTTCTCCTTACAGTCTTCTTATAAACACAAGTTTCATCTGGATTTTTGACGAAATCAAACTCTTTGATAACATCATCAAAACAGATGTTCCAACTCCGTGATGCCTGCTTTAATCCATAAATGGATTTAAGCAACCTACACGCTTTCCCGCTGCTCCCACTGTCAATGAAGCCCTCTAGCTGATCCATATAAACGCATTCTTCTAAATCACTATTTAGAAATGCAGTTTTAACGTCCATCTGGCAGATTTCATAGTCGTAGTGAGCAGCAATAGCAAGTAGGATCCGAATGGATTTAAGCATGGCTACCGAAGAGAAAGTCTCGTCATAGTCCAGTCCTGGTCTTTGACGAAAGCCTTTCGCTACCAACCTTGCCTTATAGGTCTCCACCTGCCCATCTGTAGGGTTACTTAGCAAGGTAGCAGAGTTTCGGGAGGCATCGTCCATGCTGTTTTCAAAATTTTGCCGAACTAAAGAACCCTAACCCTAGAATTTAACTAGAGATTTAGACGAAATGATATGTAAACAACTTTACAATAAAGTGAATGCGGAATACAACCTTTGTAGACCGGTCCTTCACTTCAAATGCTCCATGTAGAAGTCCCTTCGCTGCGAGTAATGATCTGTCGAACTCTTGAGAGGCTCCACAAGGTGAAAGATGCAAACTTGCTCGAAGTCTTCGAGGCCGAAAATGATCTACGTCGAGGATACTCAAGCTCATGCTAGCTCTTCACTAAATTAGGGTTTAATGAAGCAAACACCCTAAACTAAATGGCTAATAGTAGAGGATGATGAAGTAGGAAATGGGCTCTCTTTAGTTTTCTTTTTCTCATAATATTTTCTCCATTTTCCAAAAGCTAGTGAGCTTTGAGGAAGAAGATGATGAAATCTCTCATGATCAAAATAAAGTGGCGAATGATAACCATGGGTGAGTTAATATCAAACATTAACCCATGTAGAGACTTTGCCATGGCTAATAATAATGGTTGGGTTTATAAATATCATAAGCAAAACAAAAGTTGTGAACTAAGTCAATGAACAAGCAAGGTTCTCCAAGCTTCTTGCCATGACAAAATTCCCATAATTTTGATTTACTAAAATAAATAAAACCCTACATTATGCATAGAATGGTGTAAGTCACACACACACCCAAGAAGCATGTATCATCAAGCATGACACAAAACATGTACACAAATATATCACATATACACTATGTGTACAATCAAGTGAGAAAAGAAATCATAAGTGAGCAAATATTAGTTAATGTAATGTAATATACCAAATATATAATTATACATTAAATTATTAAACCAACACTTGATTTAATAATCCGGCTATATCCTGTATAACCGACTAATATCAAATGCAACAACTTATCGACACTCGATTCGATAACCCGTCTATATCACATATAACCGACTAACGTCACAAGTCACGAGAATAGAATGCGGTATCACATACACACATTAATCTCGGTCCCGCACATATCACATATGTGCTCCTACTCCGTTTCGCATGAACCAGGAAACCTCTGTGTAAGACTCTAAAGACTCGTCAATATGCCGGCAGTAGGTGATGATCATATCAAACACCCATAAGTCACAAGCGGTCTGCTAAACATAACGGCCACCCGGTTATTGAGCGATCAGGAGATCAACAAGCAAGTCTGCTCAAACTCCTGCGAATCCAATCATTAATACTACCGTACAATCCGGTCTCTTCGTCAGATATGTCGCATATCACAGCCTGGGGGTAGTATAACGTCAGGCCCCAATAGCGTGATAAGTCATGCCGATGCAAGGTCCAGAACGGTTCGAGAAACTACTGATAACACTTACAAGTAGATCTCAGCAACCCTGGCCAGGGATTTCCTGTTATGGCCAATCGAGCATAGCGCAACATCAACTCCCAATACCGGGAGAGACGAAACCCCTCCTATCGCTCATTGCCTCCATGTGACTTGGGACTGTACCCAAAAAACACCTTTTTGCACGATCTCTTGACCGTGGTATGGTGGAAATCAAAGCATAGTGGGAATCACACAAGACTTTATGACGATCTTGGGTCTACAGACTAACCTTTACCAGTGTCACCAGAGAACTGCTATCTGACGATAGGTATAATACCATATAGGAGTTCTTGACGAGTCCGTTCAGTGTACCCAGTCTCCACTGAGCACCCGTATATCTTCTCTGATGTCAAACACCAATGGATATGGGATCATCCATTACCCATCATATGGGTCGAGAAGCGTATACGCTAGTCTACTCTGGAGTATCGATTCCCTGTCTCGATACCCTCATGACTAGGAACATTTGAAGGATGTACTTGCCGACTACCCTGTCCCCACTAGTATGATCTGCATCATAATCCTGGTAGTCAAGTACTCATCCTAAGGGCTTTATCAACATGTAATAGAGAGACTATAAGTGTACATGTTAATATAAAGAGGAACCAGATAGTATACTATCATGTCGAGCAAGAAAGTCCTCCCTATATATGTCCAAGCATCGACTACAATATGCATCACATGTACAATAATGTCCTTTAGGGAACACATATAACTAACAATCTCCTACTTGCACTTAGGCCATTTGTTGTAGTATCTCATACTCAACAGTTAGCAGTGGTTGTAGTATCCCATACACAACCATCCTAAAATCTCTCAAATAGTATTTGAGGAAGCAGGCCTTGGTTAGTGGATCCGCCGTGTTAACCTCAATTATCTACTCTCCTTACCTCGATCCCTTGGAAATCAACTATCTCCCTGATCAGGTGATACTTGCCTCAGAATATATCTGGATTGCTGATGGGACCTTCGTTCCTAGGCCAAAGCCACAACTCCATTGTTGTCATAATAATAGTTATTGGAAGCTCAATGGTAGGAACCTTGTTCATCTCATGAACAAGAAATATCCAGACAGCCACTTTGGTAGTATCGTTGGTAGCAATGTATTCAGCCTTTATCGTCTAGTATGTCTCGGTATCTAGCATGGAAATCTTCAACATACCGTCCCTCCACTAAGGGTAAAGACAATGCATGTGACTGAATCTCAGTCGACCTTATCACTCTGGAAGCTCGAACCAAGAACATTCATTTAGTGCTTCTCAAGTACTTAAGAATGTCCTCTCCAGTGATTCTCCCAAGATCCGATTGATACATGATCACTACACCTAGTGAGTCATCTACATCTGTCTTGTACATAACATCGCATACATGATAGAGCCTACTGCTGAAGCATAGGGTATACTTTGCACGTGAGCTCTCTCTAAATCAGTCTTGGAAGGCATCTTTTTGGAGAGAGTGATTCCTGAGTAAGTGGGCGAACCACCACGCTGAATCTTCCATGCTAAACCTTTTTAGTATGGTATTAATGTACTTGGATTTAGGACACTCCCAACATGCACTTAGATCTATCACCAAAGATTATAATCTACAAGATGTAGTAGGTATGATCTAGATCTTCCATGGAGAATCCTCATAATAAGAGGAGCTTGACCGAGTGTAGCATAGGAAACCATTTCCTATCAAGAGTATGTCATCTACGTACTATACGTGTAAGACAACCTTTCGCTCTACAACCTTCTTGTATATATAAGGTTCATCTACCCTTTTGATGAAGTCAAACTCTTTGACTGTTACATCAAAACAGATGTTCCAACTCCGCGATGCTCGCATTGATCCTGATGGACTTAAACATAGCTTTGAAAATCTCAACTTTTCCACTTACAACAAGAATCTTCTCAAGATCCAATTTGCTCCCAATGGGTTTTACCCCTTCAGGTGCAACATTCAAAATCATACTTTGTTGGTGTAGATGGATTCCATCTTTGATCGCATAGCATCCAGCTATTTCACAGAGTCCCCACTCGTGATGGACTGCCTGAACCTAGTTGGGACATCATCTACCATGATGCAATCCTCGCTCTCACTGTCACCGAGAAGACTGTAGTATCTCTTAAGTGGATGAGGAACCGTACCAGATTCGTGAAGAGCCTGAGGTTCGTTGGAGACTATTGAATCCTTTGGTTTCGCCAAATCATCAGCTGTTAGTTTGTTTAGCTGGAACTCTTCCAGTTCTACCTCATGACCACTAATTTCTTCACAAAAAATTCCTTTTCTAAAAAGGTGGAATGCTGAGAAACAAAACACCTTTTGCTCTTCAGTGTGGTAAAAGATATTCCCTCACAAATGTTTGGGATATCCAACAAACTTATACAGATCTGACCTTGCCTCGAGCTTGTCCGGATTCTGCCTTTCAACATAGGCCGGACAACCCCATATATTAACTCGTTTAAGAAATTGTCTCTTCCCATTGCATATCTCATATGGAATGGTAGGCCCTGATTTGGACGGAACCACATTCAATAGGTATGCAGCTTCTCAAGTGCATAACTCCAAAAGGAAACAACCAACTCAGCAGTACTCATCATGGAGCACACCTTATCTCATAGGGCGTGATACCTTCGCCCCGATACACCGTTGTGCTATGGTGTATACGAAGGAGTAAGCTAAGAGAGAATCTCATTTTCCTTTTAGAAACTCCAGGAACTCCATGCGCAAGTATTCTCCTACTCAATCACATCGAAGTACTTTAATACTTTTACCCGTCTAGTTCTTTAACTTCAAGCTTATATTCCTTGAATTTCTCAAAATTTTCAGACTCGTGTTTCAACAGGAACACATTTCCGAATCCTGAGAGATGATCGGTGAATATAATGAAGTACGAAGAACCAACCTTGGCATTTGTAGACATAGGACGGTATACATCATCATGCATCCATCCCAAGAGTTCATTAACTCTTTCTCTGTTTCGAGTAAATGGAGTATTGGTCACTTTACCTTTGAAACAAGACTGGCAAGTATCATAAGATGAAAATTCGAACAGATTCTAATATTCATCCTTATGTAACTTAGCTAGCCATGTCGCATTGATATGACCCAGTCTACAATGCCACAAGAAGGATTCGTTCATTTCTGAACTACTCCTCTTGTGTGTGTTCTAGATACTTTGAACTGTAGTTTGATTTAGAACATATATGCCATTTCATAACGTGCCTGATCCAATCAACTCTTGATTAATGAAAATGTTCACAACATTATTCCCTATACAGAATTATATCCTTCTTTAACTTAATAAAGAATCTGATGTAACGTTGTATATCAGGTTCGGTATGTAATAACATTTGTTCAGAATCAATGTATTTACCATTTCGTAATACGAGGTGATATTTGCCAACTCATTTGGCTGCAACAATTACACCATTCTCTAACACTTAGAGACATGTCACCCAATCTCAGTTCTCTACCTATCTGCAACCCATGTAATATATTACATATGCGGGATCCTGTTCCGGTATCACATACCCAGGATGTAGAGGATACTGAGAAATAGTTCTCGGTAATGAACACATCCGAAGAAGATGCATCAACATGCACTTTTTTCGATTGAGTGGCATAGGAATCCGGATATTCCCCTATTTCCTGCTCGGACTTATAACAATTATAAGATTGAGCGGAACCAACGTTCCCTAACTCAGTATAATAAGCAGGTTCGTTCAATGCATCCATATTACTATCTTGATTAAGGCGTGACATAGTTGCTACCAGGAGAAAGAGAAGAAAACACTCTGCGTGCGCTCTTGCAAGATTAGATTGGTTATTATTTTATCTAATCAGGATGGCTCTTACTATTTTTATCAAATCTTCCTTCAAAACCCTGAAAGGTAAGACTAGCCGAGATTATTTACACCCTACAAGTTCGCCAATTTTTCGTCCAGGCCAGTGTCGGTACTTTGAGGGAGTTTCCCCGTGCTTTCGCATGGACCTAATTAAAATAAAACCTCATTTTCCCAGGGGCGTAGCCCCGTTAACACCTTTCTAGACGCCTACTTGATCGGCTAATTGTAATGTGTAAAACTCTCCCACTAGTAACTCTTACTCGCAGTGGGTATCGGGATCCAACTATCTCATAGAAGGTATGCAATCTCATTGCAAATTTCAACACTTGAAATTCCCGATAATCTTCTGCCCCTAGCGTCCTATTATCTTGACGGAGGTCAACAAACCATAGGCTGCTAGTCAAGTTCTACCCGTACATTTCTTGATTCAATTAAACCCACCCGCACGACCCTTGACGGAGGTCAACAAGGCCGCACGACTACCCTAATCCAATTGCATCGTATGCAGCAGATTAGCACTAGCCAGCTACCGCACACTACGCCTTGACGGAGGTTAACAAACGTAGCACGAATATTAAGTAGCACTTATCTGAAATGACGGAGGGCTACGACAGGTTTTTTAAGAAAACCTTTTGCCTAATGAACTTGATCTCGTTGTAGAATCGAGTGAATTTTAAAAGGAGTGTTTTTTAGGCTTTTACTAGTTTAGCTAAAGAGATCACTCCCGGTGAAGGGATCTCGGCTCTTTCCTCATCGAATGAGGTGCAGGATATTTCACAAATAGCACTATGCAAAGCAAAAAATATAAAAGCAATCAAAAGACAAACTGAGTGGGTTGTCGCATCTGCCAGTTTCGCTAAAGAGGTCACTCTCGGTGAAGAGATCTCGGCTCTTTCTTTATCGAATAAGGTGCTGGATATTCTACAGGGAATACCACTATGCAAAGCCAGAACTAGAACTACCAGTTTTTAAACAAGTTTCTACAACATCTTTAGGTTTCTTTTATTTCATTAATCTAATTAATTAAGTCCTATCAATTTTATGCTTCCTAAGCATCACATATGAAACGAAAGCAGCAATATTAATTATATCTCATATATATAATATAGGCATTCCTCTCAGAACATATTAAGTGATCACATCACAGAATATCAGCTGCAGAAGAATCACATATGAAATATTGGATATACTAGGAATTCCGTGTTTTAGATTAAGCCAGTATAAAACACGGAATCCACGGTCGCGATGAATAGCCAAACCCACATCCCTAGACCCCTACAAGAGCAGCAAGCAACCCTACCAATTCTAGAGTTAGGAGATCTGGTCTCGACTCCTCGAGATGGTCTCCCACTGGACCCTAGAACCCGGTTACTTGTGCTCTCCTCCTTGGGTTTATCCTAATGAGGAAAAGTAAATAATATACATCAATGGTGAGATCATCCTCAACCCGGAAGTGCGCTAATAAACGAATATTACATATAAGATTTTACATGAATGAAAATGAAAAGCTCTCATCTCACATAAAAAAACCCGGCTATTCAAAACACGACGATCCAATATAACATATCACAGCAACACATAACATCACATGTCATCAATGTAAGTAAATATGCGTATCCTAATTGTCGTTGACATATAGCAATGAAACCGGCGATACATCACTTATTACACTTACGGTCGCAGAAAAGAAAGTGAAAAACTACAACAGTTGGAATCCGCAACCACCTTAGACATCATAAACCCAATGTATCACATACTTTGGATTTCATGCCTTAACAAAAGAATTCCTTAGACATCACATGCCTAACAATTATAAACCCCGCATTTTAATCTCAATATTGAAAACACTTTCTAATAACCTATCGGGTAATTCAATAAGATTCCCGATAACCTGATCGAATGCTCGTCGGAAACATTAGTAGACGGCCACACCCCCATGCCGTCGACGAAGTGCACTAAAGCGGAAAACCGCAGCCGCGAGCACCCAAACGGATTCTTTTGGCAACGGGGTTCTCCTACAGTCACTTGGTCGGGGCTATGGGGTATGGCTATCTAGTAAGGTTACACGATGAGTATCCACGTACGCTACGTAATTGCGATGGACTTTTGATCAACATCAAAATCCCGTGGCAACCGATCAAATGAGACTAAACTGCTAGATTTATAAAATTCAAACTAGTTATCTCATAACTAATTTATGTGGATTCCAAATATTGTATTATAATCATAGATAGCTAGAAGAAGTTAAACTTTTCGATCGAATAAGCAAACACCCAAAATTTCCCGAAAAGCTCAACACTTGAGCGGAGTTCAAAAAGTACCCAGAAACTGCCACAGCTCCGATGAACCATCCGTAGAAGGGCCGACCCATGCCTCACTCATGTCGGCACAGAACTGCGGCAAACCCTAGGCTATGACCGTGGTTCCATGATCCAAAAAATCGAGTTTGGGTATCGTTCTTCTAGAGGGTCCACAGAATCGCTTGCATGGTTTTCTGAAGATTTTAAACTCGGAAAAAATCCAACTCTTGAAAATTTCCAGCGAGGGAAAATATCGGTAATTGATATACGTTCAAACATTTTAATATCATCTAAATAACCCGAATACATGTTAGAATTATGATTACGAAAAACTCCGAGTTGCTTTTGCAGAAAGTTAACATCACATGCAAATTTAGCAAAAACAAACAACACCTGAAACACCAAAACCCAGAGACTAGAACACCATGAAATTTTGAAGCCCAAATTCCCAAATTGACCCGGTGAGCTGGGTTTTAGGTGGGTTGTGGCTGGCCAAAATTGCACCAAATTGCTCCAAATTTTCATAGTGTTTATGTTATATCACATACAACATTCTACAGTTGTTTAAAAAATTTTTTTACACCTCTAAAAATTTGACAGAAAGTAGATTTCATATCGGGTGTTTCGGAGTTGTTTCGGTTTCGTAATTCTAACAAACATCGTTTAATCTCTAACATGGCTCTGATACTATTATAGGTTTACTTAGCATGGCAGCAAGGTTTCGGGAGATATCGTCCATGCCGTTTTCAAAATTTTGCCAAACTAAAGAACCCTAACCCTAGAATCTTAACTAGAGATTTAGACGAAATGATATGTAAACAATTTTACAACTAAGTGAATGCGGAATACAACCTTTGTAGACCGGTCCTTCACTTCAAATGCTCCGTGTAAAAGTCCCTTCGCTGCGAGTAATGATCTCCCGAACCCTTGAGAGGCTCCACAAGGTGAAAGATGCAAACTTGTTCGAAGTCTTCGAGGCCGAAGATGATCTACGTCGAGGAGACTCAAGCTCATGCTACCTCTTCGCTGAATTAGGGTTTAGTGAAGCAAACACCCTAAACTAAATAGCTAATAGTAGAGGATGATAAAGTAGGAAATGGACTCTCATTAGTTTTCTTTTTCTCACAATATTTTTTCCATTTTCCAAAAGTTAGTGAGCTTTGAGGAAAAAGATGAAGAAATCTCTCATGATCAAAATCAAGTGGAGAATGATATCCATGGGTGAGTTAATATCAAATATTAACCCATGTAGAGATTTTACCATGGCTAATAATAATGGTTGGGTTTATAAATATCTTAAGCAAAACAAAAGTTGTGGACTAAGTCAATAAACAAGCAAGCTTCTCCAAGATTCTTGCCATGACAAAATTCCCACAATTTTGATTTACTAAAATAAATAAAACCCTACATTATGCATAGCATGGTGTAAGTCACACACACACCCAAGAAGCATGTATCATCAAGCATGACACAAAACATGTACACAAATATATATCACAAATATACAATGTGTACAATCAAGTGAGAAAAGAAATCATAAGTGAGCAAATATTAGTTAATGTAATATAATATATGAAATATATAATTATACATTAAATTATTAAATCAACACTTGATTTAATAATCAGGCTATAATCCTGTATAACCGACTAATATCAAATGCAACAACTTATCGAATCAACACTTGATCCGATAACCCGGCTATATCACATATAAACCGACCAATGTTACAAGTCGCGAGAATAGAATGCGGTATCACATACACGCATTAATCTCGGTCCCCGCACATATTACATATGTGCTCCTACTCCGTTTTCGCATAAACCAGGAAAGTTTTGTGTAGGACTCTAAAGACTCGTCAATACGCCGGCAGTAGGTGGTGATCATATCAAAACACCCACAAGCCGCAAGCGGTCTACTAAATGTAACGACCACCCCGGGTATTGAGCAATCAGAAGATCAATAAGCAAGCCTGCTCAAACTCCTGCGAATCCAATCAGTAACACTACTGTATAGTCCGATCTCTTCGTCAGATATGTCGCATATCATAGCCTGGGGGTGGTATAACGTCAGACCCCAATAGCCTGATAAGTCATTCCGATGCAAGGTCCATAACGGTTCGAGAAACTACTGATAACACTTACCAGTAGATCTCAGCAACCCTGGCCAGGGATTTCCTGTTATGGTCAATCGAGCATAGCACAACATCAACCCCCAATACCGGGAGAGACAAAACCCCTCCTATCGCTCATCGCCTTCATGTGACTCAGGACTGTACCGAAAAAACCACTTTTTTGCACGATCTCTTGACCGTGGTATGGTGAAAATTAAAGCACAGTGGGAATCACACAAGACACTATGACGATCTCGGGTCTACAGACTAATCTGTACCAGTGTCACCAGAGAAACTGCTTGTTAGTGTATATGCCCTAGGGGCCATTATTGTATCATACTTGTATGTATATTACTTAATGGAAGCTTGGGATATTCACAGTTGTATATACAGTCTAGCTAAAAATAGTAGTATGCTACTTGCTTTGTGTCTACTTTAATATGTATATATGTTTCTTGTAACGTATCACTTATGCATATTAGTAAAGCCCATAGGATCTTTTCTTGATTACCAGCGTTGTGATGGTAGTCACACTAGTGGGGGCTGGGTAGTCTATAAGCAACATCATATACTTCTCCCTAGTCGTAGGATTATCGAGACAGGGCATCGATATTCCGAAGTAGACTAAGTGTGTACGCTTCTCATCCCAGTTGGAGAGATGGTCTGTCCCACAAGCCATCAGTACGTCATACTGGAGATAGTATACAGGTGCTCGTTAGGTTACGGGTACACCGGACAGGACTCGCAGGGAACTGATTGGTTGGTATTATACCTGTCGTCAGTTAACAGTTCCCAGGTGACATGAGTACCGCATAGTCCGCAGACTTGACACTGCTACTTCGCCTCGAGTGTGTCCGACTGTTCTTAGATTGCTACCTACCACGGCTCAAAAGGAGTCGTGCAAACAGGTAGCGGTTGGGTGCAGTCCCGAGCACTTGGAGGCAGTGGCGGTTAGACAGGATTCGTCTCTGCCGATATTGGGAGTCGATATCGCGCTGTGTCCAGAGAGCCATTACGCAAAGTCCCTGGCCAGGTCAAGCGAGATATACTGGTAGGTTCCAGTAGCTTCTCAGGGTGTAATGGGCTTCGCTCACGACATGACTTATACAGCTATTAGGGGACTGACGCTTGCCCGCCCCCTAGGCTTTGATATGCGATAGTCTTAGACGAACAGACCGGACTGTACGGAGATTGTCACATCAGGCTCAGTGGGAGTTCGGATGAGTTTACTCATCGGCCTTCTTATCGACATCTACCTGGGGACCGTTACGTACAGCTAGTGCCGCTTGCGATCTGTGGTTAAAACCCACTGCCAGCGTAGTGTCGAGTGTTTAGAGTTCCACACAGAGAGTTCCCTGCTCCAGGAGAAACGATATAGAGGGTCGTTTGGTTTTACGATAAAGGTTTTGGACGCGTACGTGTGTTTACGCGCGTACGTGTGTTTACGCACGTACGACTTTTTCGGGACAGGTTTTTACTAGCCGGCTTTGGTTTAAGCCAGATTCTAGTATCGGGTTATTTGATTTATACAGTCTAAAGTTTTTTCCGTGTTTTCAACGGATTGGAGGGGCGTTCTCGTAATTTGTCGGGGAAGCTTCTAGAAGAGTGGTGACTTGGGGGGTAAGGTTGCATTGCATTAAATGAGATTAGTGACTCATTTGTGTGATTCATCCATGTCATTAATGCATCATAAATGCTTAATGACTCATGGAGATGATCACTCATAGATATTTATGAAACATGGTTGTTAATTCTTTTATTTCATTTTTGGATAAATAAAATAATGCTTCATATATATTATGATAGATCATTATCTCATTTTCATTATCATCTTCACCTTCTCTTTCCTCAAGCTCACTCTCTCTTCAAACCCTAACCCTAACCTCTCATGTGTTGAGAAAAAGGGTTAGCTAGACTAATACATCTATAACCTCGCTCTATAATCCCCTAGGTAGCTTAGATTAGCACTTTAAGCAACCTAGTTATCTCAAGTTTGAGATTAAGCTTGGCGTAGGAGCTTTCCGGGTGGATCGTCTTTGACCCGAGGAGGCCGTAGAGGTGCCGATGTTCCAAGGAGCCTACGAGGAGTAGAGGACAGTGATGAAGACCTGAAGGACATGTAACGAGAGGTATAACTTCGAATCCGAGTAGTTAAACCTCTAGCATATAGTTAGCAATGGTTTAGATAACGATTCATGCGCTCAAGTCCATATTACGAAGCTTTGACAATCATTTTTTCATATATTCCGCCTCCCCGCAAGTTCGTGGGGTGCGTGACATGGACTTACAGTGGTATCAGAGCCAACTAAACCATTACTAGCTTGTTAGCAACTAATTAGAAGTTCGATCGACGGAAAACGCGAAAACGAAACCCCGGAAATCCCAAGTTTCTGTTAATTTTAAAAGTGTCTAAAAAACTATTTGACATACCTTAAAATTCACCAGCCGCGTATTTTAAGAATACTGGGAAAATATGAGCTAGTAACTCGGCAAAACGGCCGCGGATCCGTGGCAATAGAGTGCTTGTGCCGCGGATGCGCCGCCGAGTCAACGCCGAGTTGGCTCGGATTTACTCAGTAATTCCTATTTTGTGGTCTTCTATTTTCTTGTATGTTCTGTTTCTACCCAGGTTGCTTCTTTGCTGCTTTGCTTTTGGGGTAAACACGGAATATGGTAATCGATCGATGTTTCTAAGATATTTGCTAATTGGGTTTTTTATCTGTAATGTTTAATGTGTTCGTAAACCTCCCCTAACTGCTAGTATGTCGGTTGGCTGGGGGTTGCACATTTCTGAAATGTTTTACTGTTTTTGTATATGTACCGTGTTGGACCTGTTGTGATGATTAGCCGGGGTTTGAGATGTGTTTAATATTCATTCATTCAATGTAAATGTAATTTGATGTAATATTCTTTTGCAGGGCACATCCAGGTTGCGGTTGTAGCCACCGTTATATTATTTCTTTTTACTGTTTTTGCTCCTAGGATAGACCCAAGGTGGGGTACACAAACAACCGAGTACGTCGAAGTGTTTAGTGGCCTACTTGTTAGTGTATATGCCCTAGGGGCCATTATTGTATCATACTAGTTTGTATATTACTTAATGGAAGCTTGGGATATTCACATGTATATAACAGTCTTGCTAAAGATGGTAGTATGCTATTTTGGTTTTTCTATCTTAATATATGAGTATACGTATTGATAGAGCTCTTAGGATCTTGCTTGACTACCAGTGTTGTGATGGCAGTCAACACTAGTGGGGCTGGGTAGTCTACAAGCACATCCTTATTCAGGTCCCTAGTCGTTGGATTATCGAGACAGGGCATCGATACTCCGGAGTAGACTAGTGTGTACGCTTCTCATCCCAGTTGGGGAGATGGTCTGTCCCACAACCGTCAGTACGTCGTACTGGAGATAGTATGCAGGTGCTCGTTAGGTTATGGGTACACCAGATAGGACTAACAGGGAACTGTTGGTTGGTTTTTATACCGGTCGTCAGTGAACAGTTTCCCAGGTGACATGAGTACAGCATAGTCCGCAGACTTGACACTGCTACTTCGCCTCGAGTGTGTCCCACTGTTCTTAGATTGCTACCCTACCACGGCTCAAAGGAGTCGTGCAAACAGGTAGCAGTTGGGTGCAGTCCCGAGCACTTGGAGGCAGTGGCGGTAAGACAGGATTCGTCTCTCCCGGTATTGGGGGTTGATATCGCGCTGTGTCAGAGAGCCATTACGCAAAGTCCCTGGCCAGGGCAAGCGAGATTTGCTGGTAGGTTCCAGTAGTTTCTCAGGGTGTAATGGGCTTCCCTCCGACACGACTTGTACCGCTATTAGGGGACTGACGCTTGCCGCCCCCCTAGGCCCGATATGCGATAGTCTGATAGTCTTAGACGAACGGAACAGACTGTATGGAGATTGTCACATCAGACTCGGTAGGAGTTCGGATGGGTTTCCTCATCGGCCTTCTTATCGACATCTACCTGGGGACCTTTACGTACAGCTAGTACCGCTTGCGGTCTGTGGTTAAACCAACTGCCAGCGTAGTAGTCGACTCTCTAGAGTCCCACACAGAGAGTTTCCCTACTCCAGGCGAAACGATATAGAGGTCGTATGGTTTTACGACAAGGGTTCGGACGCATACGTGTGTTTACGCACGTACGACTTTCGGACAGTTTTTACCAGTCGGCTTTGGTTTAAGCCAGTTACTGGTATCCGGTTATTGGATTTATACAGTCTAAAGTTTTTCCGTATTTTTTACGGAAAGGAGGGGCGTTCTCGTAATTGCGCGAGAAGCTTCTAGAAGGTGGTGACTAAAGGGGTTTAGGTGGCATATACAATTGAATGTGATTAGTGAGTCATATGGATGATTCATCCATGTCATTAATGCATCATAAATGCTTAATGACTCATGGAGATGAATCATCACTAGATATTATCAAGCATGGTTGTTAAATTGATTTATTTTCGTTTCTTGATAAAAAGAAATGCTTGATATATATTATCATAACTCATTATTCTCACTTCATTATTATCTTCACCTTCTCTCTCCTCAAGCTCTCCCTCTTCAAACCCTAATCCTCCCCTCTCATGTGTTGAGTACAAGAATTAGTTAGACTTATTAAATATTATAACCCTCACTCCATTTCACCTAGCTTCTTTGATTAGCACTTAAAGAAGTTTAGTTGCCTCAAGTTTAGAGGCTAAGCTTGGAGTAAAGCTCTCGGGTGGATCGTCTACTACTTCGAGAAGGCCGAGGAGGAGGTGGAGTTCGTAAAGATGAAGGACACGGTTCTTTAGGTATAATACCTTTACTAGTAGTTGTTAACTTCTATGTTTGATGTTAGTTATCGTTTAGCTTCGATTCTTGCGGTTAGTCGATGTTTAAGCATAGAACAAGATCGTTTTTCATATTTCCGCCTCCCCGCAAGTTGTGGGGTATTGTACATCGCCTTACAGTGGTATCAGAGACTCGCTAAACAATAAATAACTTACTTGCAAATTTGTATGAATTTCGAACGGAAAAAACGAAACCGGAAAAGCCCGAAATCACAAGTTTCTGTCGATTTTTAAATGAAGTCCAAAAATTTTTCAGGGATGTTCAGAAAGCTTGAAAAGACAGTAGAAGAACACCCAAGAAAATTGGGCCCCTGAATCGCCTAAAGCGCCGCGGAACCGCGGCGGATTCCCACCGATCCGCCGCGATTCCGCTTCCGAGTTGGCGATTCAGGAACCCAATTTTCCTGTGTTGCTTCTCTGTGATATTTGGTATTTTTTGGAAGTTTTTATTTTTGGTCAGGTTTCAGATTTACAGAGAAGTATTGGAGCAAAATTAAAAGTGTTTAATCGATCGAAATTATACAGTTTTTGCTTGTTGGATTATATCTGTGTTTGTATAATGTGTTCGTAAACCTCCATAACTGCTAGTATGTCGGTTGGAAGGGGGTTGCATATTTCTGTAATGGTTTTTACTGTTTGTGGATATGAACTGTGTTGGACTGTTGTGATGTATAGCCGGGGTTATGTGATGGGTTATTATTTAATTCATTTGATGTAAATGTAATTTGTTGTAATATTATTTTGCGGGGCACATCCAGGTTGCGGTTGTAGCCACCGTTGTATTATTTCATTTTACTGTTTTTGCTCCTAGGACAGACCTAAGGTGGGGTGCACAAACTGCCGGGCGGGTAGTTTGCCGTACCCGTGGGGTCTTGGGTGGGGTAATGGCTATTCATCACAACTGTGTAATCCGTCTTTTGTTGCAGGCTCAAAACAAACACGGATTGCTTGCAAATCCAATAAAGTTCATCTGTGATCTGGAATGCCTATTATTACGTCTGACGAATGTACAATATCTATATATGATAGCTGTTTAGACGTCACTGTAGGGTTCCTAGGCACCCTAATGAGGTCTCACAAGGCATCAACCATGCCAATTTCAAATTTAAACGGTGCCGAGAAACCCTAGAACGGATCGTTGGCTAGAAGTCTAGGCGAAAATGAAACTAGTTAACAACTTAACTAAAGTTTAAACGGAAATACAACCTTTGTAGATCCAGTGCTCCACCTCCATAGCTCCGCAACGAAGTCCCCTCGCTGTCCAAATGAATTCCCGGGCTCTAGCGTCGGCTTCGTCGGAGAAATGGCGAGCTAGGTCGTCGATGTCCATGCCGAAGATGATCTACGTCGAGGCATCGCTAGATCAAGCTCCAACTTCACCAAGTCAAGAAAACTTGTGAAGGAAACACACTCTACTACTTGGCAAGAGGTAGAGGATGAATAAATAGGAAGTGGGTTCACTTTAGAATTGGATTTCTCACACTTTTCATCAATCCACCATTGATGAAGTGAAGCTTTCTTCATTGAAGAAGATGAAGAAGAAGAAGAAAGTGTTATGATAAGTTAATTAATATTGAAAAGAAAATCAATACTTATCATATATTGAACCATGGTCAAGTTTAGAGATTAAACCAAGGTTATTTAGAATGGTTAGGGTTAAGGATGAGATAAGAATGGTTGACTTGATCAAAGCTTCAAGAAGCTTTAACATAAAAACAAAATAAGCCACCATCCTTATAAATTTCCAAAATGAATATATAAATAAATCAAAACCCTAATCATTAACTTAACCATGGTTTAAACTTTACACTTAACCAAGTTAACATGTATCATCAAACATGATACATGCAAGTGCACAAAAGTATATCACATATACAACTTGTGAACTTCAAGTGAGAAAATCCATTTAAAGTGAACCGATACTAGTTAATGCAAAGTAATAAATCAAATATATAATTATACATTAAATCATTAAATCAACACTTGATTTAACGATCCGGTCATATCACATATAACCGACTAATATCCAATGTATCGGCTTATCGAATCAACCCTCGATTCGATAACTAGGTTATATCGCATATAACCATTCGATACATTCATCGTGAGAATAGAATACGGTAATACATACACGCATTATTCTCGGTCCCGCACATATCTTATATGCGCTCCTATTTCGTTTCGCTTGAGCCAGGAAACCTCTGTGTAGGACTCTAAAGACTCGTCAATACGCCGGCAGCAGATGATGATCATATCAAACATCCACAAGCCGCAAGCGGTCTGCTAAACGTAACGGCCACCCGGGTATTGAGCGATCAGAAGATCGACGAGCAAGCCCGCTCACACTCCAGTGAATCCAACCAGTAACACTACCGTACAGTCCAGTCTGATCGTCTGATATGTCGCATATCTCGCCTAGGGGTGGTAAACGTCAGACCCCAGTAGCTCGATAAGTCGTGTCGATATGAGGTCTATAACAATTCGAGAAACTACTTGTAACACTTACTAGTAAATCTCAGCAACCATGGCCAGGGATTTCCTGTTATAGCCAATCGAACACAGCGCAACATCAACTCCCTATACCGGGAGAGACGAATCCCCTCCTATCGCTCATTGCCTCCATGTGACTCGGGACTGTACCCAAAAACCACCGTTTTGCATGCCCTCTTGGACGTGGTAAGATGGAAATCAAAGCACAGTGGGAACCACACAAGACTCTATGACGATCTCGGGTCAACAGACTACTCTGTACCAGTGTCACCAGAGAACTGCCATCTGACGTAAGGTATAATACCATCTAGGAGTTCTCGGCGAGTCCGTCCAGTGTACCCAGTCTCCACTGAGCACCCGTATATCATCTCTGATGTCAAACACCAATGGATATGGGATCATCCATCGCCCATCTGTATGGGTCGAGAAGGTATACGCTAGTCTATTCTGGTATATCGATGCCCTGTCTCGATACACCCACGACTAGGGACCTTGAAGGATGTACTTATGGACTACCCTGTCCCCACTAGTATGATCCGCATCATAGTCCAGGTAGTCAAGTACACATCCTAAGGGCTTTACCAACATGTAACAGAGAGACAATCAGTGTACATGTTAAGGTAAAGAGTAACCAGATAGCATACTATCATGTCGAGCAAGAAAGTCCTCCCTATATATGTCCCAGCATCCACTACAATATACATCCTATGTATAGTAATGGCCTCTAGGGCATACATATAACTAACAATCTCCCACTTGCACTATGGCCATCTGATAGCAGTGGTTGTAGTATCTCATACTCAACCATCCCATAAAAGTCTCTCTCTGGGAAAAGGCCTTTGTGAGTGGATCCGCCGTGTTGTCCTCTGAGTCTACTCTCCTAACCTCGATCACCCTGGAGATCAACTATCTCCATGATCAGGTGATACTGCCTTAGAATATGTCTGGATCACTGATGGGACCGGCGTTCCTTGGCATAAACCACAACTCCATTGTCTCACAATGGTTGGAACGTAGTTCATCTCATGAACCAATATACACCCAAACAGCCTCTTTGGTAGCATCAGAAGTAGCGATGTATCCAGCCTTTATCGTCTAGTATGTCACGGTATCTAGCTTGGAACTCTTCCAACATACCGTCCCTTTACTGAGGGTTAAGACAATGCCTGTGACTGACAATCAGTCGTCTTTATCACCCTGGAACCCTTCCAGTGATTCTCCCCAGGATCGATTGATACCATCTCACTACATCTAGTGAGTATCCTAACATCCAATTACATCTATCTCATAGATTAAAACACAGGATTTAGGAGGTATCATTTTGATCCTATATGGAAAATCCTTTTGATAAGCGGAGATTGACCGAGCGTAGCATAGGAAACTCTTTCCTTATCAAGAGTATGTCATCCACGTACTCTACGAGGATCACTACCATACTCCCTACTACCTTTTTGTATATACAAGGTTCATCTACCATTTTGATGATGTCAAACTGTTTGACTACTGCATCAAAACAGACGTTCCAACTCCGCGATGCCTGCTTTATCACATAAAACATCTTGCACATGTTTCCGCTGCTCCCACTGTCTACGAAGCCCTCTGGCTGTGTACTTATAGACGCTCTCTTCCAAAACATCATTTAGAAAAGCAGTCATGACACCCAACTACCAGATATCGTAGTCATGGTATGTAGCCGTGGCAAGTAGGATCTGGATGGACTTAAGCATAGATCCTTAGAAATGGTTTCATCATGATCCACACCTGGTCAATGATGTAAACCTTTAACAAGTCTAGCTTTGAAAGTCTCAACCTTTCCATGTACACCAAGTAATCTTCTCAAGATATACTTGCTCCTGATGGGGATTTAACCCTTCAGATATTGCAACCAAAGTCCATACTTTGTTGGTGTATTAGGATTCCATCTCAGATCACTGAGCATCCAGCCATTCTTACAGAGTCTCACTCCTGATGGCCAGCTCGAAACTAGTTGGGTCATCATCTCATGATGCAATCCTCGCTCCCACTGTCATAGAGAAACAGAAGTATCTCTCAGGTGGGTGAGGAACCTTACTAGATCGGCGGAGAGGCCGAGGTTCGTTGGGATCTACTGAATCCTTTGGTTCTACCAAATCAGCTTCTGTAGTTTGTATAGCTGGAACCTTTCCAGTTGTACATTACAGACCTTGCCTCGAGCTTGTCCGGATTTTGCTTTTAGACATAGGCCGGACAACCCCAAATCTTAACTGACTTAAGATATAGGCTCTTCCCTTTCCATATCACATATGAAGTGGTAGGCATTGATTTGATTCGAACCTAATTCAATAGGTATGCATCTTCTCAAGTGCATAACTCCCAAAAGGAAAATAGGAAACTCAGTAGTACTCATCATAGAGCACACCTTGTCATATAGGGTGTGATTGCTCCACCCCGATATACCATTTTGCTATGGTGTATACGGAGGAGTAATGCTGAGAGAGAATCTCATTCTCCTTTTAGAATAGTCCAGGATTTCCGTGCTCAAGTATTCTCCTCCTTGATCTCATCAAAGGACATAATACTTATACCCGTATTTTGGTTCTCTACTTCTGACTTATATTCTGTGAATATCTCAAAAGGTTCGGACTTGTGTTTCAACAGGAAGATATGTCTGAATCTTGAGAGATCATCAGAGAATGTAACGAAGTAAAAGAACCGGTCTTGGCATGTGTAGACAGGGGCCCTTACATACATCATCATGTATCAGTCCCAAGAGTACACAAAGTCTTTCTCTGTTTCCATTAAACAGAGCTATGGTCATCTTATCTTTGTGACATGACTGACAAGTTTCATAAGATGTAAATTCAAACTAATTTAAATATGCATCTACATGTAACTTCAGCTAGTCGGGTCGCATTGATATGACCTAGTCTGCAATGCCTCAAGAAGGATTCGTTCATTTCTGAACTCTTCCGCTTGTGTGTGTTCCGTATACTAAGAACTGTAGTTTGATTTAGAACATCAATGCTTTTAGATAACGTGCCTGAACCGATCAACTTTTGATATAGGAAATGTTCAAAACATTATCCAACAATACAAAATTATATCGTTTCTTTACTAATAAAGAGACAGATATGATTTTGTATATCAGGTTCGGTATCTAATAACATTCGTTCAGAATCAATGTATTGGTAATACAGGGTGACAGTGACCAACAGACTTGGCTGCAACACTTGCCCCGTTTTCTGCCTCATGAAACTTATCACCCGTTCTCAGTTCTCTACCTATCTGTAGCCCTATGTAACAGATTACATATCTGGGATCCTGATCTGGTATCATATACCCAGGACGTAAAGGTTACTAAGAAATAGTTCTCTGTAATGAACACACCCGAAGATGATGCATCATCATGCACTCTCTTCGTTTGGGCGGCACGGGAATTCTGGTAATCCCCAATTTCCTGCTCTTTCTTATAACAATTATAAGTTGGAGCGGGACCAACATTCCCCAGCTCAGTATAACAAGCGGGTTCGGTCAATATTCCGTATTATTATTTTGATTAAGGCGTGACATGGTCGCTACCTGGAGAGAGAGAGAAGAAAACACTCAGCGTGCGCTCTTGCAAGAATAGATTGGTTTTTATTTTATCTAATCAGGATGGCTCCCACTGCTTTTTATCAAATCTTCCTTCAAACCCTAAAAGGAAAGATTAGCCGGGATTAATTACACACTATAAGTGCGCCAATCTTTCAGCCAGGCCAGTGTCGGTACTTTGAGGGAGGTCCCCCGTGCTTTCGCACGGACCTAATTAATGTAAACCTCATTTTCCCAGAGGCGTAACCTCGTTAACACCTTTCTAGACACCTACTTGATCGGCTAATTGTAATGTATAAAACTCTCCCAGGAGTAACACTTACTCGCAGCGGGTATCGGGATCCAACTATCTCATAGAAGATATGCAATCTCATTGCAAATTTCAACACTTGAAATTCCCGATAATATTTTGCCCCTAGCGTCCTATGACCTTGACAGAGGTCAACAAACCATAGGCTGCTAGTCAAGTTCAACCCGTCATTTCCTGATTGAAGTAAACCCACCCGCACGACCCTTGACAGAGGTCAACAAGGTCGCACGACTACCCTAAATCAATCACATCATATGCTTATGCAGATAAGCACTAATCAGCTACCGCACACTACGCCTTGACAGAGGTCAACAAACGTAGCACGAATACTAACTAGTACTTATCTGAAATAACGGAGGGCTACGACAGGTTTTTCTGAAAACCTATTGCGTAATGAACTTGATATCGTTGTAGAATCAAATGATTTTAAAAATGAAGTGCTTTTGAGGCTTTTCTAGTTTTGCTAAAGGAGTCACTCCCGGTGAAGGGATCGTCGGTCCTTTCCTCATCGAATAAGGTGCGGGATATATCATATATATCACTGTGCAAAGCAAAAACTCTTAAAAGCAATCAAAAAACAAACCGAGTGTGTAGCATCAGCCAGTTATTGCTAAAGGAGTCACTCCCGGTGAAGGGATCTCGGTCCTTTCCTTATCGAATAAGGTGCAGGATATATCATATATACCGCTGTGCAAAGCAAGAACTGTAGCTACCTGTTTTATTTTGAAATTCGATTCTACAACATTTTAGGTTTCTTTTATTTCATTAATCACATTAATGAAGTCCCATCATTTAAGTTACCTAAACATCACAGATAAATACGACGTACACTTATGCCATCCGCATTCGCCTCGATGTCCCCTCGTGCACCGTTAGGTTAGGTAACTAACGGCAGAGCGGGGCAGGGCTAGCGCGGGTGTAAAACATAAGTAACATCTATATAATATATCATATATACTATATACTGTATCTATCACAGAACATCACATGATCACATCACAGATATCGCAGCAGAAGAATCATATGAAATATTGGATATACTAGGACGTCCGTGTTTTCAATACGAGCCAGTATAAAACACGGATTCCACGGTCGCGATGAATAGCCAAACCCACACCCCTAGACCCCTACGAGAGCGGCAAGCAACCCTACCAATTCTAGAGTTAGGAGACCCGGACTCGACTTCTCGAGTTGGTCTCCCACTGGACTCCAGAACCCGGTTACTTGTGCCCTCCTCCTTGGGTCTATCCTAGTGCGGAAAAGTAAATAATATACAAAAGGTGACATCTTCCGCAACCTGGAAGTGCCCGAATAAAAGAATATTACTTACAAGTTTTTACATGAATGAAAATGAAAAACACTCATCTCACATAAAAACCCCCGGCTATTCAAACACGACGATCCAATATAACATATCCAGTAACACATAACATCACATGTCATCAACGTAAGTAAATATGCGCATCCCAATTGTCGTTGACATATAGCAACAAAACCGGCGATATCACATATTACACTTACGGTCACAGAAAAGAAAGTGTAAAACTACAACAGTTGGAATCCGCAACCTCCTCAGACATCGCATGCCTGACCAAATGAATTCTTTAGACATCGCATGCCTAACAATTATAAACCCCGCATTTTAGTCTCATTATCGAAAACTCTTTTCAATATCAAGTCGGGCAATTCAACAAGATTCCCGACATGCTGATCGAATACTCGTCGCAAACTTCAGTAGGCGGCCGCACCCCCGATGCCTCCGACGAAGTGCACCAAGGCGGAACACCGCTGCCGCGAGCACCGGAACGGATGCTTTCGGCGACGGGGTTCTCCTACAGTCACTTGGTCGGGGCTATAGAGTGAGGCTGTCTATTAAGTTTATCCGGCGAGTATCCGCGTACGCTACGTGATTGCGACGGACTTTTGATCACATCAAAATTCCGTGGCAACCGATCAAGTGAGACTAAAGTGCTATGTTTATAACATTCATTCAGTTATCTCATAACTTATTGTGAATTCCAATTATTGTATCACATTCCGGATAAGATAGAAAATGTTAAACTTTTCGATAGAACAATCGAACACCCAAGTTTTCCCGATCAACCGAATGAAATAAGTTCAAAGACATTCACTTCATGCCTCAGTACCAACGGTCCAGCCGTAGAAGGGTCAAGCCAACGCCTCACATGTGGCACGCCGTACTGCCCCAAACCCTAAGGTTCAAAGGGCAGTTCAAGACGGTCACATAATCGAGTTAAGGTTTGTTGTCTTCTAGAGGGACCATCGCGTTACCTGCACTACTCAGAACGTCCTTAAACCACGGAAAAATCCAACACTTGGAAATTTTCCGGCAGGGGAAAAAGTGGGTATTTATGTCCGGTCGAAATTTTTAACATATTCTAAAATATCCGAAAAACACATAGACAAAATTAGACAATCCGATCGAATGTACGAACTCCTAATACAACCCAAAAACTCAACTCTTGATTTCAGATAAAAAAAAATTCCCAGGAAAACCAGCACTGCAAAATAGGAATTACTGTGCAAAATTAAATGCCTAATAAGACAAAACGGCCGCGGAACCGCCGCATTAGTATGCTAATGCCGCGGTTCCGCCGCACTTTTGAGGGATCATTAGTTACTTTTTGCACCGTAATTCTTAGAATTTCCTGCTGATTTTTCTGCATATTTTTAATTCTCAAAAATCCACGAAAACAGAAAATGTCCAGAGAGCATTTTCAAGTCGGGGTTTCGGGTCGATCGGACTTCTAACTCCTTCTACGCATCGCCTAAGGCCCTAGCTAGGCTCTGATACCACTGTAGGTCAGGCAGCCACCCCATCCAATGGGGTCGCCGTGGCACCAACGGGTCCCTCAGCCGCTACTTTTTACGCATGCCCCCTCGCGAGGACTATAACCCGCCGGAATACCTTCCGGTCTCGGGACACCCTGGGGTAAGAGCCTATGCTTCGCCACACTGTCACACAGTGAGAACCCCCCATAGGTCGACATCCAATGCCTAGTAGCTCTGATACCACTGTAGGGTTCCTAGGCGCCCTAATGAGGTCTCACAAGGCATCAACCATGCCAATTTCAAATTTAAACGGTGCCGAGAAACCCTAGAACGGATCGTTGGCTAGAAGTCTAGGTGAAAATGAAACTAGTTAACAACTTAACTAAAGTTTAAACGGAAATACAACCTTTGTAGATCCGGTGCTCCACCTCCATAGCTCCGTAACGAAGTCCCCTCGCTGTCCAAATGAATTCCCGAGCTCTAGCGTCGGCTTCGTCGGAGAAATGGCGAGCTAGGTCGTCGATGTCCATGCCGAAGATGATCTACGTCGAGGCATCGCTAGATCAAGCTCCAACTTCACCAAGTCAAGAAAACTTGTGAAGGAAACACACTCTACTACTTGGCAAGAGGTAGAGGATGAATAAATAGGAAGTGGGTTCACTTTAGAATTGGATTTCTCACACTTTTCATCAATCCACCATTGATGAAGTGAAGCTTTCTTCATTGAAGAAGATGAAGAAGAAGAAGAAGAAAGTGTTATGATAAGTTAATTAATATTGAAAAGAAAATCAATACTTATCATATATTGAACCATGGTCAAGTTTAGAGATTAAACCAAGGTTATTTGGAATGGTTAGGGTTAAGGATGAGATAAGAATGGTTGACTTGATCAAAGCTTCAAGAAGCTTCAACATAAAAACAAAATAAGCCACCATCCTTATAAATTTCCAAAATGAATATATAAATAAATCAAAACCCTAATCATTAACTTAACCATGGTTTAAACTTTACACATAACCAAGTTAACATGTATCATCAAACATGATACATGCAAGTGCACAAAAGTATATCACATATACAACTTATGAACTTCAAGTGAGAAAATCCATTTAAAGTGAACCGATACTAGTTAATGCAAAGTAATATATCAAATATATAATTATACATTAAATCATTAAATCAACACTTGATTTAACGATCCGGTCATATCACATATAACCGACTAATATCCAATGTATCGGCTTATCGAATCAACCCTCGATTCGATAACTAGGTTATATCGCATATAACCATTCGATACATTCATCGCGAGAATAGAATACGGTAATACATACACGCATTATTCTCGGTCCCGCACATATCTCATATGCGCTCCTATTTCGTTTCGGTTGAGCCAGGAAACCTCTGTGTAGGACTCTAAAGACTCGTCAATACGCCGGCAGCAGATGATGATCATATCAAACATCCACAAGCCGCAAGCGGTCTGCTAAACGTAACGGCCACCCGGGTATTGAGCGATCAGAAGATCGACGAGCAAGCCCGCTCACACTCCAGTGAATCCAACCAGTAACACTACCGTACAGTCCAGTCTGATCGTCTGATATGTCGCATATCTCGCCTAAGGGTGGTAAACGTCAGACCCCAGTAGCTCGATAAGTCGTGTCGATATGAGGTCTATAACAATTCGAGAAACTACTGGTAACACTTACTAGTAAATCTCAGCAACTCTGGCCAGGGATTTCCTGTTATAGCCAATCGAACACAGCGCAACATCAACTCCCTATACCGGGAGAGACGAATCCCCTCCTATCGCTCATTGCCTCCATGTGACTCGGGACTGTACCCAAAAACCACCGTTTTGCACGCCCTCTTGGACATGGTAAGATGGAAATCAAAGCACAGTGGGAACCACACAAGACTCTATGACGATCTCGGGTCAACAGACTACTCTGTACCAGTGTCACCAGAGAACTGCCATCTGACGTAAGGTATAATACCATCTGGAAGTTCTCGGCGAGTCCGTCCAGTGTACCCAGTCTCCACTGAGCACCCGTATATCATCTCTGATGTCAAACACCAATGGATATGGGATCATCCATCGCCCATCTGTATGGGTCGAGAAGGTATACGCTAGTCTACTCTGGTATATCGATGCCCTGTCTCGATACACCCACGACTAGGGACCTTGAAGGATGTACTTATGGACTACCCTGTCCCCACTAGTATGATCCGCATCATAGTCCAGGTAGTCAAGTACACATCCTAAGGGCTTTACCAACATGTAACAGAGAGACAATCAGTGTACATGTTAAGGTAAAGAGTAACCAGATAGCATACTATCATGTCGAGCAAGAAAGTCCTCCCTATATATGTCCCAGCATCCACTACAATATACATCCTATGTATAGTAATGGCCTTTAGGGCATACATATAACTAACAGTCACTTATGTTTTACACCCGCGCTAGCCCAGCCCCCGCTCTGTCGTTAGTTAAGTAACCTAACGGGTGATGACGGGACCCCGTGGCGAATGCGGATGGCATAAGAGGACGTTGTATTTTCGTTGTTTTCTGCAATGATAGGTTAATGATGGGACGCATTATTTATAATGCAAAGAAAATAAACCAAAAAGTTTAATCGTTGGAACAATTTAAAAGAAACCACTCGGCTAATTTTAAAAACAGATATTTTTAACTGCGGAGCTCTAACCACTCCTTTTAAAAGCTATCAGGCTCCTTCGGTTATATCAAGTTCACTACGTTCACGGTTTCGCCAAAACCATTCGTAGCCCTCCGTCATTTCATTTGGGTATTCAGTAGTATTCAAGCTATGCATTTTGGCCAAAGTCAAGGCATAGTGTTTGGTAGCTGCTGGGTTTTCATTTGTTGCATAAGATAGATGAGTTGGTTTGGGACAGTCGTATTATCATTTGACCAAAGTCAGGGGTATATACGGATGGGTTCAAATTGACAAGATAATGACGGGTAGAACATGACATGTGACTTATGACATTTTGACCAAAGCCAAGGTCATAAGAGCATGGGGCAAAAACAAATATCGGGAATTTCTAAAGAAACTGAAATTTGCAAAGAGATGCATACCATTTGGAGTTTGATGAATGTTGGTAGCATTCCTTCAACATTATCATACGATGATATTTGGATCCCGATCCTACTGTGAGTATATGCTACTTATCAGGATATTCGTCACTTAACGATCAATGTTATAAACCAAGTAGGTGTCAAGAAAAGCGTCAGCGGGGTTACGCCCCCAAAGAAAAGAGGTTCTTTAACTAAGAAACTTCGCGAAAGCGTTGGAAAACCTCCCTCGAAGTATCGACACTAGCCTGGCTGAACGGTTAAGCAAGAATTGTACAGTGAGAATATTCCTGGCTAATTCTTCTTTTATGGTTTGAGGAAGGATTCGAGAAACAGTGGGAGCCATCCAGTTTAGATAAACTAAAAACCACTCTAAACTTGCAAGAGCATCATGCTAGAGTTTTCTTCTCTCTCTCCTATTTGCAGCGACCCTGAAAATGACTGGACTTAAGTTACTTTTAGAGAAAAATATACTGACAGGGCCAAACTATAAAGATTGGCTGCGGAATGTCAAAATGGCTTTGACCTATGACAAACTGGGGTACGTCCTCACCGCTACGGCACCTGCTGTCCCTGGTCCCAAATCCAGTAATGCGGATAAGGAAATCCGCAAAACCTGGGATTTAGATTGCGCGAAAGCCAAGTGCATCGTGCTTGCCTCGATGAACAATGAACATCAGAGGAGGCATGAGGATATGAACCTAGATGGCATATTTCTCCATACAAAAGAACTTTATGGAGAGCAATCTCGTATAGCAAGATACGAGACCTCTAAGAACTTGTTTCGAGCGAGGTTGGCTGTCGGGTCATCAGTAGGAGAACATGTCCTAAAGATGATCGGCTATATTGAAGAGCTCGTAGACCTTGGGACGACTTTGGATAAGGAGCTCTATACAGACCTTATTCTCCAGTCCCTTCCTCACACCTACGCCCAGTTTATCCTGAACTTCAACATTCAAAGAAAAGAAGTTGAACTTCCGGAACTCCTGAACATGTTAAGGAGTGCAGAAGGCACCTTGCAGAAGACAAGGGAAACACCCGCTATGTTTGTTGGCGGTGCATCTTCTTCCGGGTCCAAGGCTAGGGCCAAAGGAAGGAAGAAGAAGGCCGCCACCAAACCTAGAGGAGGTGTTAGTAAGGTGGGAGGGAAGGGAAAGAAAAAGTTTGCGGTACCGGTAGTGGGCCAGGATGAGTGCTTCCATTGTCACAGGAAAGGGCACTGGAAGAAGGATTGCAAGGCGTGGAACGCCAAGAACCAGGAACCGAAGCAAGCTGTGGCTTCGACTTCAGGTGTGTTTATAATTGAGAATTGTCTGTCGATCAACTCTACTTCCTGGGTATTGGATACCGGATCAGGATCTCATATTTGCAATTCATTGCAGGCACTGAGAAACCGTAGAGTGCTGAAGGAAGGTGATATGACCCTAAAGGTTGCTAACGGAGCTAGCGTGGGAGCTGCGTCCGTCGGGGATTATCACACAGGATTGACGAGTGGACACATTTTGGTTTTACATAACTGTTTTTTTGTACCAAGCTTAACGTGTAATAACATATTAGTTTCCTTGTTATCAAATAAAGGTTATGATTTCACGTTTGTAAGAGATGTTGTTAACATCCACCTTAATCATGGTTTGATTGGGTCCGGTACACTAAATAACGGTATATATGTTTTAAACCAACTCCAAATTTTCAATGTCCAGAACACACTTAAAAGAAAGTCTCCAGATTTAAATAAAGCTTTCTTATGGCATTGTAGACTAGGTCACATCAATGAGAGAAGGTTGACTAAGTTGCATAAAGAAGGATATTTGGACTCGTTCGAATATCAAACTTATGACACTTGTCAATCTTGTCTCAAAGGAAAGATGACAAAGACTCCATTTACTAGACATGGAGTAAGAGCGAGCGAGCTCTTAGGACTCATACACAGCGATGTATGTGGTCCAATGTCTACGCATGCAAGAGGTGGTTTTTCCTATTTCATTACTTTCACGGATGATTACTCAAGATACGGATTCATTTATCTGATGAAACATAAATCCGAGGCTTTTGAGAAATTCCAAGAGTATAAGAATGAAGTAGAAAACCAAACCGGCAAAAGTATCAAGACACTTAGATCTGATCGAGGTAGTGAATACTTGAGTGCCGAGTTCCTAGGTTACCTAAAAGAGAAAGGAATTCTCTCTCAGCTTACTCCTCCATACACTCCACAACATAACGGTGTATCGGAGAGACGGAATCGAACCCTATTGGATATGGTACGATCCATGATGAGTAATGCTGAGTTACCGCGATCTTTTTGGGGTTATGCGCTAGAATCAGCAGCATATCTTCTGAACAGGGCTCCTACCAAGACTGTGCCTACCACTCCATATCAGATGTGGGCTGGGAAGAAACCCCATCTTCAGCATATGAAGATTTGGGGATGTCCAGCTTTTGTTAAAAAGTAGCATGTGGACAAGCTCGAGGCACGATCAGTAAAATGTATGTTTGTGGGATATCCAAAGAACTCCAAGGGATATTATTTCTATTACGCAGAGGAATAAAAGGTTTTTGTTTCTCGTAATGCCCATTTTCTAGAACATCAGTTTTTAGAAAAGGAATCAAGTGGGAGCGAAATAGAACTGGAAGAAATTCCAGAACCACAAACTAATACTGAAAGTTTGGTAGAACCGGTAGTTCAAGAAGAACAGGACATTCCCGCACCCCTCCGCAGGAGTAGTAGGCCGTCTCATCCGCCTGAGAGATACTACGGTTTTCTCATAGATGGGGATAGAGAGGATTGCATCATAAATGATGATGAACCTACTGACTTCCAGCAGGCCATCCAGAGCGGCGACTCGGTACGATGGCTAGATGCAATGCGGACCGAAATGGAGTCCATGTACACCAACAAAGTATAGACTTTGGACTTTGCTCCAGATGGGGTAAAACCTATAGGATGCAAATGGATCTTCAAGAAAAAGATTGGTGTAGATGGACAGGTGGAAACCTATAAGGCTAAACTTGTTGCAAAGGGTTTTCGTCAAAGACCTGGTTTGGACTATGATGAAACTTTTTCTCCAGTGGCTATGCTCAAATCCATTTGGGTACTTCTTGCTATTGCTGCCTTCCATGATTATGAAATCTAGCAGATGGACGTAAAGACGGCTTTTCTGAATCGAAATTTAGAAGAATGCGTCTATATGGATCAGCCAGAGGGTTTCAATCAGAGTGGGAGCAGCGGGAAAGTATGCAAGTTGCTTAAGTCCATTTATGGACTAAAGCAGGCATCGCGGAGTTGGAACATCTGTTTTGATGTGACAGTCAAAGAATATGACTTTATCAAAAATCCAGATGAACTGTGCATATATAGTAAAGTTGTAGCCAGAAGTGTCGTATTCCTCGTCTTGTATGTGGATGACATTCTATTAATAGGAAATGACATTCCTATGCTACAATCTGTCAAAGGATTCTTGTCACACAGGTTCTCCATGAAAGACCTGGGTGATGCCTCTTACATTCTGGGGATCCGGATCTATCGTGATAGATCCAAGAGGATGTTGGGACTTTCGCAGTCCAGGTATATCGACACTGTACTGAAAAGATTCAGTATGGAAGATTCTAAGCGCGGTAATCTACCGGCTTGTCACGGAATCACCCTCTCCAAAGAGATGTCTCCCAAGACTAATTTGGAAAGGGAACGCATGTCTATTATACTCTACGCTTCTGCGGTAGGCTCTATAATGTATGCGATGTTGTGCACCAGACCAGATGTAGCTTACGCACTGAGCGTGGTAAGCCGGTATCAGTCAGACCCAGGGGAGAAGCACTGGAAAGCAGTAAAGAACATTCTCAAGTACCTGAGAAGGACTAAGGAAATGTTCTTGGTTTACGGCGGAAAAGACCTCAGGTTGGAGGCCTTTGCTGATTCCGGCTTCCAGAGTGATAAGGACGATTCCAAGTCCATGTTGGGTCATGTCTTTACCCTCAATGGAGGGGCGGTGTGCTGGAAGAGCTCCAAGCAGGACACCGTTGCTGACTCGACGATGGAAGCGGAGTATATAGCTGCTTGCGATGCCGCAAAAGAAGCAGTCTGGATGAAGAAGTTCCTAACAGAACTTCAGGTGGTTCCTACCATAGTTGATCCAATACCTCTGTATTGCGACAACAACGGAGTTATAGCTTTAGCAAAGGAACTAAGGTCCCATCAGAAGTCCAGACACATCTTAAGGCGGTATCACCTGATCAGGGAGATCATTGATCGTCAGGAGATCGAGGTTCGGAGAGTTGCTTCTGAAGAGAACATTGCTGATCCATTCACAAAGGCCCTACCTCAGATTCAGTTCGAGAGGCTACTCGAGATCATCGGTCTTCGATATGCCAGTATATGGCCCTAGTGCAAGTGGGAGATTGTTAGTGTATATGCCCTAGGGGCCATTATTGTATCATACTAGTTTGTATATTACTTAATGGAAGCTTGGGATATTCACATGTATATAACAGTCTTGCTAAACATGGTAGTATGCTACTTGGTTTTTCTATCTTAATATGTGAGTATACGTATTGATAGAGCTCTTAGGATCTTTCTTGACTACCAGCGTTGTGATGGCAGTCACACTAGTGGGGGCTGGGTAGTCTACAAGCACATCCTTATTCAGGTCCCTAGTCGTTGGATTATCGAGACAGGGCATCGATACTCCGGAGTAGACTAGTGTGTACGCTTCTCATCCCAGTTGGGGAGATGGTCTGTCCCACAGCCGTCAGTACGTCGTACTGGAGATAGTATGCAGGTGCTCGTTAGGTTACGGGTACACCGGACAGGACTCACAGGGAACTGTTGGTTGGTTTTATACCAGTCGTCATTGAACAGTTCCCAGGTGACATGAGTACAGCATAGTCCGCAGACTTGACACTGCTACTTCGCCTCGAGTGTGTCCCAATGTTCTTAGATTGCTACCCTACCACGGCTCAAAGGAGTCGTGCAAACAGGTAGCAGTTGGGTGCAGTCCCGAGCACTTGGAGGCAGTGGCGGTTAGACAGGATTCATCTCTTCCGGTATTGGGGGTTGATATCGCGCTGTGTCAGAAAGCCATTACGCAAAGTCCCTGGCCAGGGCAAGCGAGATTTGCTGGTAGGTTCCAGTAGTTTCTCAGGGTGTAATGGGCTTCGCTCCGAAAAAAACTTGTACCGCTATTAGGGGACTGACGCTTGCCGCCCCCTAGACCCGATATGCGATAGTCTTAGACGAATGGACCGGACTGTATGGAGATTGTCACATCAGACCCAGTAGGAGTTCGGATGGGTTTCCTCATCGGCCTTCTTATCGACATCTACCTGGGGACCGTTACGTACAGCTAGTGCCGCTTGCGGTCTGTGGTTAAACCCACTGCCAGCGTAGTAGTCGAGTCTCTAGAGTCCCACACAGAGAGTTTCCCTACTCCAGGCGAAACGATATAGAGGTCGTATGGTTTTACGACAAGGGTTCGGACGCATACGTGTGTTTACGCACGTACGACTTTCGGACAGTTTTTACCAGTCGGCTTTGGTTTAAGCCAGTTACTGGTATCCGGTTATTAGATTTATACAGTCTAAAGTTTTTCCGTATTTTTTACGGAAAGGAGGGGCGTTCTCATAATTGCGCGAGAAGCTTCTAGAAGGTGGTGACTAAAGGGGTTTAGGTAGCATATACAATGAATGTGATTAGTGAGTCATATGGATGATTCATCCATGTCATTAATGCATCATAAATGCTTAATGCCTCATGGAGATGAATCATCACTAGATATTATCAAGCATGGTTGTTAAATTGATTTATTTTCTTTTCTTGATAAAAATAAATGCTTGATATATATTATCAGAACTCATTATTCTCACTTCATTATTATCTTCACCTTCTCTCTCCTCAAGCTCTCCCTCTTCAAACCCTAATCCTCCCCTCTCATGTGTTGAGTACAAGGATTAGTTAGACTTATTAAACCATAACCCTCACTCTATTTCACCTAGCTTCTTTGATTAGCACTTAAAGAAGTTTAGTTGCTTCAAGTTTAGAGGCTAAGCTTGGAGTAAAGCTCTCGGGTGGATCGTCTACTACTTCGAGAAGGCCGAGGAGGAGGTGGAGTTCGTAAAGACGAAGGACACGGTTCTTTAGGTATAATCCCTTTACATAGTAGTTGTTAACTTCTATGTTTGATGTTAGTTATCGTTTAGCTTCGATTCTTACGGTTAGTCGATGTTTAAGCATAGAACAAGATCGTTTTTCATATTTCCGCCTCCCCGCAAGTCGTGGGGTGTTGTACATCGACTTACACTACTCACGTTGTTGATGGAGACCGCTTCACTTTGGGTACTTGGCGGGTAGTTTGCCGTACCCGTAAGGGTCTAGGGTGGGGTAAGGGCTATTCATCACAACTGTGTAATCCGTCTTTTATTGCAGACTCAAAGCAAATGCGGATTGCTAGTAAATCCAATAAAGTTCATCAGTGATCTGGAATGCTTATTATTGCGTCTGACGAATTTACAATATCTATATATGATAGCTATTAGACGTCACTTATGTTTTACACCCGCGCTAGCCCAGCCCCCGCTCTGTCGTTAGTTAAGTAACCTAACGGGTGATGACGGGACACCGTGGCGAATGCGGATGGCATAAGAGGACGTGGTATTTTTGTTATTTTCTGCAATGATAGGATAAATGATGGGACGCATTATTATAATGCAAAGAAAATAAACCAAAGTTAAATCATTGGAACAAATTTGAAAGAAACCACTCGGTTATTTAAAAAAAAAGATCAGATTTTTTAATTGCGGAGCTTTAACCACTCCTTTTAAAAAGTATCAGGTTCCTTCGATTATATCAAGTTCACTACGTTCACGGTTTTGCTAAAACCATTCGTAGCCCTCCTTCATTTCATTTGGGTATTCAGTAGTATTCAAGCTATGTATTTTGGCCCTTAGTCAAGGCATAGTGTTTGGTAGCTGCTGGGATATTCATTTGTTGCATAGATAGATGCATTGGTTTGGGACAGTCGTATTACTTTTCTTGGCCCTCAGTCAAGAGTATATACGGGTGAGTTCAAATTAACCTGGATAATGACAGGTAGAACTTGACATGTGACTTATTAGAGTTAGGCCCTTAGTCAAGGTCATAAGAGCATGGGGCAAAAATTTATATCGGGAATTTCTAAAGAAACTGAAATTTGTAGTAAGAGCATACCATTTTGGAGTTTGATGAATGTTGGTAGGATTCCTTCAACATTATCATACGATGATATTTTGGATCCCGATTCTACTGTGAGTATATACTACTTATCAGGAAATTCGTCACTTAACGATCAATGCTATAAACCAAGTAGGTGCCTAGAAAGGTGTCAGCGGGGCTACGCCCCCAGAGAAAAGAGGTTATTTAATTAAGAACTTTGCGAAAGCGTTGGAAAAGCTCCCTCGAAGTATCGACACTGACCTGGCTGAACGGTTAAGCAAGAATTGTACGGTGAGAATAGTCCTGGCTAATTCTTCTTTTATGGTTTGAGGAGGGATTCGAGAAACAGTGGGAGCCATCCTGTTTAGATAAATTAAACCACTCTAAACTTGCAAGAGCATCATGCTAATAGTATTTTCTTCTCTCTCTTAAATTGCAGCGACCTTGTGACCACACATAGGTTACATCTAGATAACAAATTGACTGAATCTGACTTATATGACTGGCAAAGCTCTGTCCAGATGTCCTTTGCCTATGACAAGCTGGGCCACCCTGTTACCACTCAAGATCCCGCCGTCCCAGGTCCATTTTCCACTGTCGCGGATATAAATATCCGTCAGACAAGGGAAAAAGATAAAGGGAAAGTTAAGTGCCTCGTGTTAGCTTCAGTTGATGGTGTATACCAGAAGCAGCACGAGAAGATGGACTTAGTTTCCATCTTTCTCCATAACAAAGATTTATATGGAGAGCAATCTCATATTTCAAGATATGAAACCTCGAACGAATTAAATCAAGCGAGGTTAGATGACGGGTCATCTGTAGGGGACAACGTCCTTATAATGACTAGCTATATTGATGAGCTCATGGACCTGAAGACCACGTCGAAGAACGGGTCAGATACTGACCTGATTCTACAGTCTCTACCTTCTACCCTGAAGGAAACCAGGGAAGAAGAAGGAAAGAGAAGGGCAAAAGTTTCGGGACTGGATATAGTAAAAGAGGGACGTTCCTATTGTTATGGGATTGGGCATAGGCAGAAAAATTGCAGGGCTTTTGAAGCCAGTAGCCAGAATACGAAGCATGTTGTGGCTTCAACTTCAGGTGTGTTTGTAATAGAGAACTGTATGTCAGTTAACCCTATTTCCTGGGTATTGGATACCGGGTCAGGAACTCACATCTGTAATTCTTTACAGGCTCTGAGAAACCGTAGGGTTATCAGGATAGGTGACATGACCCTCACGGTTGCTAACGGAATGAGCATGAATGCTGAATCCGTAGGGGAATATCATCTTGGACTGACAACTGGGCAGATATTGATTCTGCGTAATTGTTTTTATGTACCAGGTACGACTTGTAATATTATATCCATATCCTTACTTTTTAAAGAAGTATATGATTTTACATTCGTAAGTGATGTAGCTCACATCCACCTAAATCAAGTTATGATTGGGTCAGGTACATTAAAAAACGGGATATACGTATTAAATCAAGCTCAGATTTTCAGTATTTAGAACACACTTAAAAGAATGTCTCCGAAAATAAATCAGGCTTTCTTATGGCATTGTAGACTTGGTCACATAAATGAGAGAAGGTTGACTAAGTTATATAGAGAAGGATATTTGAATCCGTTCGAATATCAATCTTATGCTACTTGTGAATCTTGTCTCAAAGGAAAGATGACAAAAACTCCGTTTACTGGACACGGAGTAAGAGCAAGCGAGCTGTTAGGACTCGTACACAGTGACGTGTGCGGTCCAATGTCTACACATGCGCGAGGTGGTTATTCCTACTTCATTACTTTTACGGATGATTTCTCTAGGTATGGATATGTCTTCTTAATGAAGCACAAATCCGAGGCCTTTGAGAAATTTCAAGAATACAAGAATGAAGTGGAAAAACAAACAGGTAAGAGTATAAAGACACTGAGATCTGATCGAGGTGGTGAATACTTAAGTGCCGAGTTCCTGGGTTACTTAAAAGAGAATGGAATTCTCTCTCAGCTTACTCCTCTATACACACCACAACACAACGGTGTATCGGAAAGGAGGAATCGAACCCTATTGGATATGGTTCGTTCCATGATGAGTAACGCTGAGTTACTGTGATCATTCTGGGGATATGCACTAGAATCAGTTGCATATCTTTTGAACCAAGTTCCCACCAAGACCGTGCCTACTACACCATATCAGATGTAGAGTGGGACCAAACCCTGTCTAAAACATTTTAAGACATGGGGATGTCCAGCTTTTGTAAAAAAGCAGCATGTGGACAAGCTCGAGGCACGATCAGTACAGTGTAAGTTTGTAGGATATCCGAAGAATTGCAAAGGATATTATTTCTATTACGCAGAGGAACAAAAGGTTTTGTTTATCGTCATGCCCACTTTCTTGAACATCAGTTTTTAGAAAAAGGAACAAGTGGGAGCGTAGTAGAACTGGAAGAAATTCCAGAACCACAAGCTATTACTGAAACCTTGGTAGAACAAGAAGGTTCAGGAGAACAGGACATCCAGACGCCACTCCGCAGGAGTAGTAGGCAGTCTCATCCGCTCGAGAGATACTACGGTTTTCTCATAGACGGGGATAGAGAGGATTTTACTATTGACTATGATGAACCTACAAGCTTCCAGCAAGTCATTCAGAGCGGTGACTCAGTAAAATGGCTGGATGCAATGCGGACCGAAATAGAGTCCATGTACACTAACAAAGTATGGACTTTGGACATTGCTCCAGATGGGGTAAAACCCGTAGGATGCAAATGGATCTTCAAAAAGAAGATTGGTGTAGATAGACAGGTTGAAACCTATAAGGCTAGACTTGTTGCAAAGTGTTTCCGTCAAAGACCTGGTTTGGACTATGACGAAACCTTCTCTCCAGTGGCTATGCTCAAATCCATTAGGGTCCTTCTTGCTATTGCTGCCTTCCACGATTATGAGATCTGGCAGATGGACGTAAAGACGGCCTTTCTAAATGGTAATTTGGAAGAAAGCGTCTATATGGGTCAGCCAGAGGGATTCATTCAGAGTGGAAGCAGCGGTCAAGTATGCAAGTTGCTTAAGTCCATTTATGGACTAAAGCAGGCATCGCGGAGTTGGAACATCTGTTTTGATCATGCTGTCAAAGAATTTGACTTTATCAAAAATCCTGATGAACCATGCATATACAGTAAGATTGTAGGGAGAGCTGTAGTATTCCTCGTCTTGTACGTGGATGCCATTCTCCTAATAGGAAATGATATTCCTATGGTACAGTCAGTCAAAAGATTCTTGTCACATAAATTCTCCATGAAAGACCTGGGTGATGCCACATACATTCTGGGGATCCGGATCTATCGTGATAGATCAAAGAGGATGTTCGGACTTTCGCAGTTCAGATACATAGACACCATAGTGAAGAGATTCAGTATGGATGATTCTAAGCGCGGTAACCTACCGGCTTGTCACGGAATCACCCTCTCCAAAGAGATGTCTCCCAAGACTGATTTGGAAAGGGATCGCATGTCGATTATACCCAACGCTTCTGCGGTAGGCTCTATAATGTATGCAATGTTATGTTCCAGACCAGATGTAGCATACGCATTGAGCGTAGTAAGCCGGTATCAGGCAAACCCAGGGGAGAAACACTGGATAGCAGTAAAGAACATTCTTAAATACCTGAGAAGGACTAAGGAGATGTTCTTGGTGTATGGCGGAAAAGACCTCCAGATGGAGGCCTTTGCCGACTCCGGCTTCCAGAGTGACAAAGATGACTCCAAATAAATGTCTTTACCCTCAATGGAGGGGCGGTCTGTTGGAAGAGTTCCAAGCAGGAGACCGTTGTTGACTCGACAATGGAAGTAGAGTACATAGCTGCTGGCAATGCCACAAAAGAAGCTGTCTGGATGAAGAAGTTCCTCACAGAACTTCAGGTGGTTCCTACCAGTGTTGATCCAATACCTCTGTATTGTGACAACAACGGCGCTATAGCTTTAGCGAAGGAACCCAGGTCCCATCAGAAGTCCAGACACATCTTAAGACGGTATCACCTGATCAGGGAGATCGTAGATCGCCGGGAGATCGAGGTGAAGAGAGTAGAGATGGAGAATAACATTGCTGATCCATTCAGAAAGGCCCTTCCTCAGACGCAGTTCGAGAGGCTATTCGAGATGATAGGTCTACAATATGCCAACTCATGGCCCTAGTGCAAGTGGGAGATTGTTAGTGTATATGCCCTAAGGGCCATTATTGTATCATACTTGTATGTATATTACTTAATGGAAGCTTGGGATATTCACAGTTGTATATACAGTCTTGCTAAAAATAGTAGTATGCTACTTGGTTTGTGTCTACTTTAATATGTACATATGTTTCTTGTAACGTATCACTTATACATATTAGTAGAGCCTATAGGATCTTTGCTTGATTATCAGCGTTGTGATGGCAGTCACACTAGTGGGGGCTGGATAGTCTCTAAGCAACATCCTATACTTGTCCCTAGTCGTAGGATTATAGAGACAGGGCATCGATATTCCAGAGTAGACTAAGTGTGTACGCTTCTCATCCCAGTTGGGGAGATGGTCTATCCCACAGCCATCAGTACGTCGTACTGGAGATAGTATACAGGTGCTCGTTAGGTTACGGGTACACCGGACAGGACTCGCAGGGAACTGATTGGTTGGTATTATACCCGTTGTCAGTTAACAGTTCCCAGGTGACATGAGTACAGCATAGTCCGCAGACTTGACACTGCTACTTCGCCTCGAGTGTGTCCCACTGTTCTTAGATTGCTACCCTACCACGGCTCAAAGGAGTCGTGCAAACAGGTAGCAGTTGGGTGCAGTCCCGAGCACTTGGAGGCAGTAGCGGTTAGACAGGATTCGTTTCTCCCGGTATTGGGTGTCGATATCGCGCTGTGTCAGAGAGCCATTATGCAAAGTCCCTGGCCAGGGCAAGCAAGATATACTGGTAGGTTCCAGTAGCTTCTCAGGGTGTAATGGGCTTCGCTCCGACACGACTTATACAACTATTAGGGTACTGACGCTTACCGCCCCCTAGGCTTGATATGCAATAGTCTTAGACGAACAGACCGGACTGTACGGAGATTGTCACATCAGGCTTAGTGGGAGTTCGGATGAGTTTACTTATCGGCCTTCTTATCGACATCTACCTGGGGACCGTTATGTACAGCTAGTGCCGCTTGCGGTCTGTGGTTAAACCCACTGTCAGCGTAGTGTCGAGTCTTTAGAGTCCCACACAGAGAGTTTCCCTGCTCCAGGCGAAATGATATAGAGGTCGTATCGTTTTACGACAAAGGTTTGGACGCGTACGTGTGTTTACGCACGTACGACTTTTCAGACAGTTTTTACTAGCCGGCTTTGGTTTAAGCCAGATTCTAGTATCGGGTTTTTGGATTTACACAGTCTAAAGTTTTTTCCGTGTTTTCACGGATTGGAGGGGCGTTCTCGTAATTTTTCGGGATGCTTCTAGAAGAGTGGTGACTTGGGGGGTAAGGTGGCATTGCATTAAATGAGATTAGTGACTCATTTGTATGATTCATCCATGTCATTAATGCATCATAAATCCTTAATGACTCATGGAGATGAATCATTCATAGATATTTATGAAGCATGGTTGTTAATTCTTTTATTTCATTTTTGGATGAATAAATAATGCTTCATATATATTATGATAGATCATTATCTCATTTCATTGTCATCTTCACCTTCTCACTCCTCAAGCTCACTCTCTCTTCAAACCCTAACCCTAGCCTCTCATGTGTTGAGATCAAGGGTTAGCTAGACTAATACATCTATAACCTTACTCTATATCCCCTAGGTAGCTTAGATTAGCGCTTTAAGCAACCTAGTTATCTCAAGTTTGAGATTAAGTTTGGCATAGGAGCTTACGGGTGGATCGTCTTTGACTCGAGGAGGCCGTAGAGGTGCCGATGTTCCAAGGAGCTTACGAGAAGTGGAGGACAGCGATGAAGACCCGAAGGACATGTAACGTGAGGTATAACTTCGAATCCGAGTAGTTAAACCTCTAGCATATAGTTAGCAATGGTTTAGATAACAATTCATGCGCTCAAGTCCATGTTACGAAGCTTTGACAATCGTTTTTCATATATTCCGCCTCCCCGCAAGTTCGTGGGGTGCGTGACATGGACTTACACTGCAATCTGACGATAGGTATAATGCCATCTAGGAGTTCTCGGCGAGTCCGTTCAGTGTACCCAGTCTCCACTGAGCACCCGTATACCTTCTCTGATGTCAAACACTAATGGATATGGGATCATCCATCGCCCATCATATAGGTCGAGAAGCGTATACGCTAGTATACTCTGGAGTATCGAAGCCCTGTCTCGATACCCCCCCGACTAGGAACATTTAAAGGATGCACTTGCCGACTACCCTGTCTCCACTAGTATGATCTGCATCATAATCCTGGTAGTCAAGTACTCATCCTAAGGGCTTTATCAACATGTAATAGAGAGACTATAAGTGTACATGTTAAGATAAAGATGAACCAGATTGCATACTATCATGTCGAGCAAGAAAGTCCTCCCTATATATGTCCAAGAATCCACTACAATATACATCACATGTACATTAATGGCCTCTAGGGCATACATATAACTAACACCATCTACACCGATCTTTCTTTTAAAGATCTATTTGCACCCTACGGGTTTTACCCCAGAGGGTACATCTTCCAAAGTTCATACTTTGTTGGTGTACATAGACTCCATTTCGGATCTCATGGCATCCAGCCACTTCACAGAGTCACCACTCGTGATAGCTTGCTGAAAGCTGGCAGGGTCATCATCATCCATGATGCAATTTTCTCTATCACCATCAATGAAAAAACCGTAGTATCTCTCCGGTGGGCGAGAAGTCCTACCAGATCTACGGAGTGGTTGAGCTTCATAAGATTTTATTGCAACATCAGGTTCAATCAAGTCGTCATTTGTAACTTGTGTCTCCAGAACCTCTTCTAGATCTACCACATTGCCATCAGTATCATTTGGAAAAATCTCATTTTCTAAAAATATGGCATACTGACAAACAAACACCTCTTGTTCCTCTCTGTGGTAGAAAAGATATCCAAACGAATGTTTTAGATATCCCACAAATATACATTTGACCGATCGTGTCTTGAGTTTGTCTGGATTCTGCTTTTTGACAAAAGTAACACCAAATCTTAACTCGTTTAAGAAATGGTCTCTTTCCATACCATATCTCATATGGAGTGGTAGACACGATCTTGGTTGGAAGTTTGTTCAACAGAAAAGCTACAGTCTCCAATGCATGCCCCCAAAAGGAGAGAGGTAACACAGTATCACTCATCATGGATCGTACCATATCTAATAGGGTACGATTCCTCCGATCTGACACACCGTTGTGCTGTGGTGTGTAGGGGTGTGCTGAGAGAGAATCCCATTCTCTTTTAGGAAGTTCGAAAACTCTGTACAAAGATACTCTCCTGTAGGGTTCCTAGGCACACACTAGAGGTCTCACAAGGCATCAACCATGCCAAATTAAAATTTTACAAGTGCCGAGAAACCCTAATACGGATCGTTGACTAGAGGTATAGGCGATAACAAGAAGCTAGTTAACAACTTAACTAGGAGTGAACGGAAAATACAACCTTTGTAGATCCGGTAGTCCACTTCTATAGCTCCGTGACGATGTCTCTTCGCTGCGATCATCGGATCCCGGACTCCGGCGATGGTTTCGTCAGAGAAATGATCGGGCTAGGTCGTTGACTTCGATGCCGAAGATGATATACGTCGAAGCAACTCAAACTCGAGCTCCGCCTTCGCCAAGTCAAGAAACTTATGAAGACAATACACTCTACTACATGGCAAGTAGTAGAGGATGAAGAAATAGGAAGTGGGTAGACTTTAGATTTGGATTTCTCACTCATTTGATCATTTCACCATTGGAGGTAGCAAGGTTTCTTCTTCTTGATGAAGATGAAGAAGAAGAAGAAGAAACGTATCATGAGAATGATGATGTGAATAATAAAATCAAATTTACCTTATCATCATGCAACCTTGGGTTAGATTTAACTCTTGTAGAGAGCAAACCCTAGTTTAGCTAATGGTTAGGTTTAAATATAAAATAAAATGGTTACTAATTCAAAGCTTCATGAAGCTTCTACAAAAGACAAAATTAGCAACCATTTCATTTTAGCCAAAAGGAATAAAGAAAATAAACAAAATGAATACGTGTATAATTTAAAACCATAACCATTAACCTAAACATGGTTCAAATCAAACATACACCCAAGTTTGCATGTATCATCAAACATGATACAAACTAGTGCACAAAACTATATCATATATACAATGTGCACATCAAGTGAGAAAATCCATCTTAAGTGAACCAATACTAGTTAATGTAAAGTAATATATCAAATATATAATTATACATTAAATCATTAAATCAACACTTGATTTAACGATCCGGTCATATCTCATATAACCGACTAATATCAATAGTAACAACTTATCGAATCAACACTTGATCCGATAACCCGGCTATATCGCATATAACCGATCAATGTTATAAACCGCGAGAATCGAATCCAGTATCTCATACTGGTATTATTCTCGGTCCCTCACATATCTCATATGCGCTCCTATTTCATTTTACTCGAGCCAGGAAGCCTCTGTGTAGGACTCTAAAGACTCGTCAATACGCCGGCAGCAGGTGATGATCATATCAAACACCCACAAGCCGCAAGCGGTCTGCTAAACGTGACGGCCATCCGGGTATTGAGCGATCAGAAGATCAACGAGCAAGCCCGCTCACACTCCTATGAATCCAATCAGTAACACTTACCGTACAGTCCGGTCTGATCGTCTGATATGTCGCATATCTCGCCTAGGGGTGGCAAACGTCAGACCCCAATAGCTCGATAAGTCGTGTTGATATAAGGTCTATAACAGTTCGAGAAAATACTGGTAACACTTACCAGTAAATCTCAGCAACCCTGGCCAGGGATTTCCGGTTATAGCCAATCGAACACAGTGCAACATCAACTCCCTATACCGGGAGAGACGAATCCCCTCCTATCGCTCATTGCCTCCATGTGATTCGGGACTGTACCCAAAAAACCACCGTTTTGCACGCCCTCTTGGACATGGTAAGGTGGAAATCAAAGCACAGTGGGAATCACATAAGACTCTATGACGATCTCGGGTCAACAGACTACTCTGTACCAGTGTCACCTGAGAATTGCCATCTGACATAAGGTATAATACCATCTGGGAGTTCTCGGCGAGTCCGTCCAGTGTACCCAGTCTCCACTGAGCACCCGTATATCATCTCTGATGCCAAACACCAATGGATATAGGATCATCCATTGCCCATCTGTATGGGTCGAGAAGGTATACGCTAGTCTACTCTGGTATATCGATGCCCCGTCTCGATACACCCACGACTATGGACCTTGAAGGATGTACTTATGGACTACCATGTCCCCACTAGTATGATCCGCATCATAGTCCAGGTAGTCAAGTACACATCCTAAGGGCTTTACCAACATGTAACAGAGAGACAATCAGTATACACGTTAAGGTAAAGAGTAACCAGATAGCATACTATCATGTCGAGCAAGAAAGTCCTCCCTATATATGTCCCAGCATCCACTACAATATACATCCTATATACAGTAATGGCCTCTAGGGCATACATATAACTAATAATCTCCCACTTGCACTAGGGCCATCTGATAACAGTGGTTGCAGTATCTCATACTCAACCATCCCATAAAAGTCTCTCTCTGGGAAAAGGCCTCGGTGAGTGGATCCGCCGTGTTTTTCTCTAAGTCTACTCTCCTAACCTTGATCCCCTAGAAGATCGACCATCTCCATGATCAGGTGATACTGCCTTAGAATATGTCTGGATCACTGATGGGACCGGCGTTCCTTGGCATAAGCCACAACTCCATTGTCTCACAATGGTTGGAACGTAGTTCATCTCATGAACCAATATACACCCAAACATCCTCTTTGGTTGCATCTTAAGTAGCGATGTATCCTGCCTTTATCGTCTAGTATGCCACGGTATCTAGCTTGGAACTCTTCCAACATACCGTCCTTTTACCAAGGGTAAAGACAATGCCTGTGACTGACATTCAGTCGTCCTTATCATCCTGGAACACTTCCAGTGATTCTCCCCAGGATCGATTGATACTATCTTACTACAACTAGTGAGAATCCTAACATCCATTTAGATCTATCTCATAGATCCAAAACCCAGGATTTAGGAGGTATCACTTTGATCCTTTATGGAGAATCATTGTGATAAGCGGAGATTGACCGAGCGTAGCATAGGAAACTCCTTTCTTATCAAGAGTATGTCATCCACGTACTCTACGAGGATCATCACCATACTCCCTACTACCTTTTTGTATATACAAGGTTCATCTACCATTTTGATGATGTCAAACTGTTTGACTAATCCATCAAAACAGATGTTCCAACTCCGCGATGCCTGCTTTATCACATAAACCATCTTGCACACGTTTCCGCTGCTCCCACTATCTACGAAGCCCTCTGACTGTGTACTTACAGACTCTCTTTTCTGAAACATCATTTAAGAAAAGCAGTCATGACACCCAACCGCCAGATATCGTAGTCATGGTATGAAGCCGTGGCAAGTAGGATCTGAATGGACTTAAGCATAGCTCCTTAGAAAAGGTTTCATCATGATCCATACCAGGTTAATGATGCAAACCTTTAACAAGTCTACCTTTGAAAGTCTCAACTTTTCCATGTACACCAAGTAATCTTCTCAAGATATACTTGCTCCTGATGGGGATTTAACCCTTCAGATAAAGCAACTAAAGTCCATACTTTGTTGGTGTATAAGGATTCCATCTCAGATCACTAAGCATCCAGCCATCCTTACAGAGTCTTACTCCTGATGGCCAGCTCGAAACTAGTTGGGTCATCATCTCATGATACAATCCTCGCTCCCACTGTCATAGAGAAACTGAAATATCTCTCAGGTGGGTGAGGAACCCTACCAGATTAGCGGAGAGGCTGAGGTTCGTTGGTGACTATTGAATCCTTTGGTTCTATCAAATCATCATCTGTAGTTTGTATAGCTGGAACGATTCCAGTTCTGCATAACAGTATTTGCCTCGAGCTTGTCCGGATTATGCTTTTAGACATAGGCCAGACAACCCCAAATCTTAACCAACTTAAGATATGGGCTCTTCCCTTATCATATCAAATATGAAGTGGTAGGCAACTGATTTCATTTGAACTCAATTCAATAGGTATGCAACTTCTCAAGTGCATAACTCCCAAAAGGAAATAGGAAACTCAGTAGTACTCATCATAGAGCACACCATATCGCATAGGGTGCAATTGCTCTGCCCCGTTATACCATCGTGCTATGGTGTATATGGAGGAGTAATGCTGAGAGAGAATCTCATTCTCCTTTTAGAATAGTCCAGGATTTCCGTGCTCAAGTATTCTCCTCCTTGATCTCATCATAGGACATAATACTTATACCCGTTTTGGTTCTCTACTTCTAACTTATATTCTGTGAATATCTCAAAAGGTTCGGACTTGTGTTTCAACAGGAACATATGTCTGAATCTTGAGAGATTATCAGAGAATGTAACGAAGTACAAAGAACCAGTCCTGGCATATGTAGACAGGGGACCTTACATACATCAACATGTATCATCCCAAGAGTTCACTAACTCTTTCTCTGTTTCCAATAAACAGAGCTGGTGTCATTATATCTCTGTGACATGACTGGCATGTTTCACAAGATGTAAATTCAAACTGATTTAAATATGCATCTAAAAAGTAACTTCAGCCAGTCGGATCGCATTGATATGACCTAGTCTACAATGCCTCAAGAAGAATTCGTTCATTTCTGAACTCTTGCTCTTTTGTGTGTTCAGTATACTAATGAACTGTAGTTTGATTTAGAACATCAATGCTTTTAGATAACGTGCTTGATCCGATCAACTTTTGATATAGGAAATGTTCAAAACATTATCCAACAATACAAATATTTATCATTTCTTTACTAATAAAGAGACTGATATGATTTTGTATATCAGGTTCGGTATCTAATAGCATTTGTTCAGAATCAATGTATTGGTAATACAGGGTGACAGTAACCAACAGACTTGGCTGCAACACTTACCCCGTTTTCTGTCTCATGAAACTTATCACCCGTTCTCAGTTTTTCTACCTTTTTGTAGCCCTATGTAACAGATTACATATCTGGGATCCAGATCCGGTATCATATACCCAGGATGCGGAGGATACTGAGAAACAGTTCTGTATAATGAACACACCCGAAGATGATGCATCAGCATGCACTCTCTTCGTTTTGGGCGGCATGGGAATTCTGGTAATCCCCAATTTCCTTCTCTGTCTTATAACAATTATAAGTTGGAGCAGGACCAACGTTTCCCAGCTCAGTATAACAAGTGGGTTCAGTCAATATCCGTATTATTATCTTGATTAAGGCGTGATATGGTCGCTACCTGGAGAGAGAGAGAAGAAAACACTCAGCGTATGCTCTTGCAAGATCTGATTGGTTATTATTTTATCTAATCAGGATGGCTCCCACTGCTTTTTATCAAATCTTCCTTCAAACCCAAAAAGGAAAGACTAGCCGGGATTAATTACACACTACAAGTTCGCCAATCTTTCAGCCAGGCCAGTGTCGGTAGTTTGAGGGAGGTCCCCCGTGCTTTCGCACGAACCTAATTACAGTAAACCTCGTTTTCCCAGAGGCGTAACCTCATTAACACCTTTCTAGACACCTACTTGATCGGCTAATTGTAATGTGTAAAACTCTCCCAGGAGTAACTCTTACTCGCAGCGGGTATCGGGATCCAACTATCTCATAGAAGGTATGCAATCTCATTGCAAATTTCAACACTTGAAATTCCCGATAATATTTTGCCCCTAGCGTCCTATGACCTTGACGGAGGTCAACAAACTATAGGCTACTAGTCAAGTTCAACCCGTCATTTCTTGATCGAATTAAACCCACCCTCACGACCCTTGACTGAGGTCAACAAGGCCGCACGACTACCCTAATCCAATCTGCATCATATGCATAAGCAGATAAATACTAGTTAGCTACCGCACACTACGCCTTGACGGAGGTCAACAAACGTAGCACGAATACTAAGTAGGACTTATCTGAAATGACGGAGGGCTACGACAGGTTTTTCTGAAAATCTATTGCGTAATGAACTTGATATCGTTGTAGAATCAAATGATTTTAAAATGGAGTGCTTTTGAGGCTTTTGTAGTTTTGCTAAAGGAGTCACTCCCGGTGAAGGGATCGTCGGTCCTTTCCTCGTCGAATGAGGTGCGGGATATATCATATATATCACTCTGCAAAGCAAAAACTCTTAAAAGCAATCAAAAGACAAACCGAGTGTGTAGCATCTGCCAGTTATTGCTAAAGGAGTCACTCCCGGTGAAGGGATCTCAGTCCTTTCCTTATCGAATAAGGTGCAGGATATATCATATATACCGCTGTGCAAAGCAAGAACTGTAGCTACCTGTTTTATTTTGAAATTCGATTCTACAACATCTTAGGTTTCTTTTCTTTCATTAATCACATTAATGAAGTCCCATCATTTAAGCACCTAAACATCACAGATAAATACGACGTACACTTATGCCATCCGCATTCGCCTCGATGTCCCCTCGTGCACCGTTAGGTTAGGTAACTAACGGCAGAGCGGGGCAGGGCTGGCGCGGGTGTAAAACATAAGTAACATCTATATAATATATCATATATACTATATACAGTATCCATCACAGAACATATCACATGATCACATCACAGATATCGCAGCAGAAGAAACATATGAAATATTGGATATACTAGGACGTCCGTGTTTTCAATACGAGCCAGTATAAAACACGGATTCCACGGTCGCGATGAATAGCCAAACCCATACCCCTAGACCCCTACGAGAGCGGCAAGCAACCCTACCAATTCTAGAGTTAGGAGACCCGGACTCGACTCCTCGAGTTGGTCTCCCACTGGACTCCAGAACCCGGTTACATGTGCTCCCCTCCTTGGGTCTATCCTAGTGCGGAAAAGTAAATAGTATACAAAGGGTGACATCTTCCGCAACCTGGAAGTGCCCTAATAAAAGAATATTACATACAAGTTTTTACATGAATGAAAATGAAAAACACTCATCTCACATAAAAAAACCCCCGGCTATTCAAACACGACGATCCAATATAACTTATCCAGCAACACATAACATCACATGTCATCAACGTAAGTAAATATGCACATCCCAATTGTCGTTGACATATAGCAACGAAACCGGCGATATCACATATTACACTTACGGTCACAGAAAAGAAAGTGTAAAACTACAACTGTTGGAATCCGCAAACTCTTTAGACATCGCATGCCTAGCCAAATGAATTCCTTAGACATCGCATGCCTAACAATTATAAACCCCGCATTTTAGTCTCATTTTCGAAAACTCTTTTCAATATCGAGTCGGGCAATTCAACAAGATTCCCGACATCCTGATCGAATGCTCGTCGCAAACTTCAGTAGACGGCCGCACCCCCGATACCGTCGACGAAGTGCACCAAGGCGGAACACCGCTGCCACGAGCACCCGAACGGATGCTTTCGGCGACGGGGTTCTCCTACAGTCACTTGGTCGGGGCTATGGGGTGAGGCTGTCTATTAAGTTTACCCGGCGAGTATCCGCGCACGCTACGTGATTGCGACGTACTTTTGATCACATCAAAATTCCGTGGCAACCGATCAAGAGAGACTAAAGTGCTTGATTTATAACATTCATTCAGTTATATCATAACTTCTTGTGAATTCCAATTATTGTATCACATTCTAGATAAATAGAAAATGTTAAACTTTCCGATCGAACATTCAAACACCCAAGTTTTCCCGAAACAGATCAACACATGAAATAAGTTCAAAAACATTCACTTCATGCCACAGTACCAACGGTCCAGCCGTAGAAGGATCAAGCCAACGCCTCACATGTGGCACGCCGTACTGCCCCAAACCCTAAGGTTCAAAGGGCAGTTCAAGACGGTCACATAATCGAGTTAAGGTTTGTTGTCTTCTAGAGGGACCATCGCGTTACTTGCACTACTTAGAACGTCATTAAACTACGGAAAAATCCAACACTTGGAAATTTCCCGGCAGGGGAAAAAGTGGGTATTTATATCCGGTCGAACATTTTAACAGTTTCTAAAATATCCGGAAAAACATAAACATAAACGAGGTTAAATTATCCGATCAAATTAACGAGTCCCCAATAAAACCCTAGAAAACTCAACACCTGAGTGGAATTAAAAAATTCACATAAAAAATTGCCAAGAAAGGACCTAAGAATAAATATATGAAATTTGAGGGACTAAGTCCAAATTTGGGCCGCGGAAGTGCCGCCAAACCCATGGTTTGGCCGCTGTTCCGCGCTCCAATTATTGAATTAGTCGACCAAACTTCACAGTAATTCTTAGTTTTTCCTGCTTATTTTTCTGCATATTTTTAATTCACAAAATTCAACAGTTTTGAAAAATGTACAGAAAGGCGTTTTGATTGGGATTTCGGGGTTCGATCGGATCTCTAATTTCGTCTACTCATCGCCTAAGGCTCTAGCTAGGCTTTGATACCACTGTAGGGTTCCTAGGCATATACTAGAGGTCTCACAAGGTATCGACCATGCCAAATTTAAATTTTACAAGTGCCGAGAAACCCTAATACGGATCGTTGACTAGAGGTATAGGCGATAACAAGAAGCTAGTTAACAACTTAACTACGAGTGAACGGAAAATACAACCTTTGTAGATCCGGTAGTCCACCTCCATAGCTCCGTGACGATGTCTCTTCGCTGCGATCATCGGATCCGGACTCCGGCGATGGTTTCGTCGGAGAAATGATCGAGCTAGGTCGTTGACTTCGATGCCGAAGATGATCTACGTCGAGGCAACTCAAACTCGAGCTCCGCCTTCGCCAAGTCAAGAAACTTGTGAAGACAACACACTCTACTACATGGCAAGTAGTAGAGGATGAAGAAATTGGAAGTGGGTAGACTTTAGATTTTGATTTCTCACTCATTTGATCATTTCACCATTGGAGGTAGCAAGGTTTCTTCTTCTTGATGAAGATGAAGAAGAAGAAGAAGAAACATATCATGAGAATGATGATGTGTATAATAAAATCAAATTTACCTTATCATCATGCAACCTTGGGTTAGATTTAACTCTTGTAGAGAGCAAACCCTAGTTTAGCTAATGGTTAGGTTTAAATATAAAATAAAATGGTTACTAATTCAAAGCTTCATGAAGCTTCTACAAAAGACAAAATTAGCAACCATTTCATTTTAGCCAAAAGGAATAAAGAAAATAAACAAAATGAATAAGTGTATAATTTGAAACCATAACCATTAACCTAAACATGGTTCAAATCAAACATACACCCAAGTTTGCATGTATCATCAAACATGATACAAACTAGTGCACAAAACTATATCATATATACAATGTGCACATCAAGTGAGAAAATCCATCTTAAGTGAACCAATACTAGTTAATGTAAAGTAATATATCAAATATATAATTATACATTAAATCATTAAATCAACACTTGATTTAACGATCCGGTCATATCTCATATAACCGACTAATATCAATAGTAACAACTTATCGAATCAACACTTGATCCGATAACCCGGCTATATCGCATATAACCGATCAATGTTACAAACCGTGAGAATCGAATCCAGTATCTCATACTGGTATTATTCTCGGTCCCGCACATATCTCATATGCGCTCCTATTTCATTTTACTCGAGCCAGGAAACCTCTGTGTAGGACTCTAAAGACTCGTCAATACGCCGGCAGCAGGTGATGATCATATCAAACACCCACAAGCCGCAAGCGGTCTGCTAAATGTAACGGCCATCCGGTAATTGAGCGATCAAAAGTTCAACGAGCAAGCCCGCTCACACTCCTATGAATCCAATCAGTAACACTTACCGTACAGTCCGGTCTGATCGTCTGATATGTCGCATATCTCGCCTAGGGGTGGTAAACGTCAGACCCCAATAGCTCGATAAGTCGTGTTGATATAAGGTCTATAACGGTTCGAGAAACTACTGGTAACACTTACCAGTAAATCTCAGCAACCCTGGCCAGGGATTTCCGGTTATAGCCAATCGAACACAATGCAACATCAACTCCCTATACCGGGAGAGACGAATCCCCTCCTATCGCTCATTGCCTCCATGTGATTCGGGACTGTACCCAAAAAACCACCGTTTTGCACGCCCTCTTGGACGTGGTAAGGTGGAAATCAAAGCACAGTGGGAATCACATAAGACTCTATGACGATCTCGGGTCAACAGACTACTCTGTACCAGTGTCACCTGAGAACTGCCATCTGACGTAAGGTATAATACCATCTGGGAGTTCTCGGCGAGTCCGTCCAGTGTACCCAGTCTCCACTGAGCACCCATATATCATCTCTGATGTCAAACACCAATGGATATGGGATCATCCATCGCCCATCTGTATTGGTCGAGAAGGTATACGCTAGTCTACTCTGGTATATCGATTCCCCGTCTCGATACACCCACGACTAGGGACCTTGAAGGATGTACTTATGGACTACCATGTCCCCACTAGTATGATCCGCATCATAGTCCAGGTAGTCAAGTACACATCCTAAGGGCTTTACCAACATGTAACAGAGAGACAATCAGTATACACGTTAAGGTAAAGAGTAACCAGATAGCATACTATCATGTCGAGCAAGAAAGTCCTCCCTATATATGTCCCAGCATCCACTACAATATACTTCCTATGTACAGTAATGGCCTCTAGGGCATACATATAACTAACATCTCCACCTCGATCTAATCGAAGTATTTTGATGCTCATTCCTGTTTGTTTTTCTACTTCAAGTTTGTACTCTTTAAATTTCTCAAAAGCTTCAGACTTATGCTTTAACAAAAACACATGACCGGATCTTGAGAAATCATCAGTATAAATTATGAAGTAAGAAAAACCGCCTCTTGCATGTTTAGACATTGGCCCACATACATCACTATGTATGAGGCCCAAGAGCTCGGTAGCTCTTTCTCCGTGTCAAGTAAAAGGAGTTTTGGTCATTTTCCCTTTTATACAAGACTGACAAGTCGCATAAGAATTGCAGATATAAGAACCCGATCCGGTATTCAATACCCAGGAAGCAGAGTTAATAGAGAAACAGTTTTCAGTTACAAACACACCTGAAGCGGAAGCATCACCATGCTTCTTTTTCTTGAGATCCAATTACTCAGTACAATTTCGCTTCCTGTGCTCCGACTCCGCAGCTTTGGATTTGTCCTTCCCCTTTGCTTTCTTAATTCCAACTCTTGGTTTGGTGGATTTCTTCTTATTCTTTCCCTTGGCCTTGGCTTTTGGGACGGAAGAGGAAGAATTTCCAACAAGCAAAGAGGGAGACTTCTCCTTAAGCGTGCTCTCCGCATTTCTCAACATATTGAGAAGTTCGGGTAGTGATTTCTCCATGTTATGCATGCTGAAGTTCACTATGAATGGAGCAAAGGCAGAGGGAAGAGACTGAAGAACAATATCAGTATACTGTTCGTTTTCCATTGTCCATCCGAGGTCCTTAAGCTCTTCAATAAGAGCTGTCATCTTCAAAACGTGATCGCCTACTGGTGTGCCAGGAGCCATCCGCATCTGAAACAACTTTCGAGATACCTCGTATCTCAGGGTTCGAGATTGCTCCCCATACAACTCTTTTGTATAGAGAAAGATGGATTGAACATTCATCTGCTCGTGTTGCTTTTGATGTGTAGTGTCCATCGATGCAAAAGCGTGGCATTTGGCAGTAGCACAGTCAATATCCCACGTTTTACGGATCTCCTTATCTGCAACAGAAGATTCGGGACCTGGGCTGGGCGGGGCTGTGGCAGTGAGGACATATGATACCTTATCATATGTGAGAGCAATGTTAATGTTCCTCAACCAGTATTTATAGTTCGGTCTGGTCAGCTTGTTTTTATCTAGTAAAATCTTAAGGCCTGTCATTGGTATCTCCCATTAAGAGAGAGAAAAGAATACACTCAGCGAAAGCTCTTATAAAGATCAGATTGGTTATTATCTTGTCTAATCGATATCTCCCACTGCTTTTATCAAATTTTCCTTCAAACCTTAAAAAGAAAATTAGCCAGGATTAATTACAGTCTACAACTTCGCTAACCGTTCAGCCATGCCAGTGTTGGTACTTTGAGGGGGGTTCCCCGTGCTTTTGCACGGACCTAATTAAAGTAAACCTCGTTTTCCCAGAGGCGTAGCCCCGTTGACACCTTTCTAGACACCTAATAGATTAGCTAATTGTAAAGTGCAAAACTCTCCTGGGAGCAACTCTTGCTCACAGTGAGATTGGGATCCTACTATCATATAGAAGGTATGCAATCTCATTGCAAATTTCAACTCTTGAAACTCCCGATATGGTTTTTACCCCTAGCACTCATGACCTTAGATACAGTCAATATATCATAAGTACTAGTCATGTTCTTCCTATCATTTCGTGATTAACTAGAACCACCCATATGAACCTTAACTATAGTCAACACAATCATATGAATGTCCTAACTAATTGCATCATATGTGGTGTAGGAAGACACCACTTAGCTACCGTACACTGCGCCTTAACTATAGTAAAAATACGCAGCACGAATACTGTTGGATATAGTGCCCTCAAAGTCAATTATTGGATCGCAGGCACGTGATTGCAATGATTGAGGGAGGACCTATACCGGTAGGACAGTCTTACTCAAGATGATAGTATGCTATCTGGTTTGTCTTTATCATCGTGTACATATTTTAGGTGACATTACAGATCACTATTACACGTTGATTGAGCCCTTAAGATTCTTGCTTGACTACCAGCTGTATGATGGCGATCATATACGTGAGAGTTGGGTAGTTTATAAGCACAACCTTAAAGTGTCCCTAGTCATGGGAGTTTCGAGACTGGGCATAGATACTCCATTAGTAGACTGGTGTATACAGTCGAGACCCCAACGAGGGGCGGTGGCCAGTCTCACAAGCCATTGGTGTCAGTCGGTTCACCTAAGATGTATACAGGTGCTCATTGGGTTATGAGTACACCGGACAGACTCGCAGGGAATATGCTAGTTGGTATTATACCTATAGTCAGATAGCAGTTCCCTGGTGACATGTGTATATGTTAGTCTATCGACCTGAGATCGTCATTTGTCTTGTGTGAGTTCCCACTGTACTTTGATTACTACCCTACCACGGCTCAAAGGAGTCGTGCAAACAGGTTTTAGTTAGGTACAGTCCTGAGCCACATGGAGGCAGTGAGCGGATCGGCAGGGGATTCGTCTCTCTTGGTATTGGGAGTGAGATCGTGCTGTGTCTAGAGAGCCATTACACAAGGTCCCTGGCCAGGGCAAGCGAGATTTACTGGTAGGTATTCCAGTAGTATCTCAGGGTGTTCTAGGCTACACTCCGACACGACTTATACCGCTATTGGGGTCTGACGTTTACCAGCCTCCTAGGTCCGATATGCGATACTCATAGACGGACGGACCGGACTGTACGGATATTGTCACTGACAGGCTCAGTAGGGTTTCAGGATGAGTTCGCTCATCGGCATCCCTTTTGCTCAATACCTGGGCAGCCGTTACGTATAGCTCGTACCACTGACGTGCTTGTGGTTAAACCCACTCCCAGCGTATTGGTTAAAGTCCCTCATAGACAGTTTCCTAAGTTCGGGCGAAACGTTGTAGAGGCCGTATGGTTTTATGGCAGGGTTCGATCATATACATGCACTCTTGCATGGATCATGATCGGACGGGTCATACTAGTGGGCTTTAGTTTTGTTAGTTATATATATGCCCTAGAGGCCATTGTTGTACATATGATGTATATTATAGTGGATGCTTGGATATATAGAGAGAGGAAATTCTTGCTTGACATGATAGTATGCTATTTGGTTTCACTTTGTCTTAACATGTTGACTTGTATTGGTTTACGGTCTTGCTCTCACATGTTGATTGTATGCTATTTGGTTTCACTTTGTCTTAACATGTTGACTTGTATTGGTTTACGGTCTTGCTCTCACATGTTGATAAATCGCTTAGGATATGTACTAGACTACTAAGACTATAATGCAGATCATACTAATAGGGCCAGGGTAGTCCAAGAGTACATCCTATAATTGTTCTTAGTTGAGGGAGTATCGAGACAGGGCATCGATACTCCAGAGTAGACTAGCGTATACACATCTTCACCCATATGATGGGCGATGGATGATCCCATATCCATTAGTGTTTGACATCAAAGATGGTGTACGGGTGCTCAGTGGAGAGTGGGTACACTGAATGGACTCACCGAGAACTCTTAGATGGTATTATACCTATCGTCAGATAGCAGTTCTCTGATGACACTGGTACAGGTTAGTTTGTAGATCCGAGATCATCATAGAGTCTTGTGTGATTCCAACTGTGCTTTGATTTCCACCTTACCACATTCATGAGAACGTGAAAAACGGTGGCTTTTGGGTACAGTCCCGAATCATATGGAGGCAATGAGCGATAGGAGGGGTTTCGTCTCTCCCGGTATTGGGAATTGATGTTGCGCTATGCTCGATTGGCTATAACTGGAAGTCCCTGGCCAGGGCTGATATGGGGATCTACTGGTAAGTGTTATCAGTAGTTTCTCGACCCGTTATGAGCATCACATCGACACGACTTATCGGTTATTGGGGTCTGACGTTTACCACCCCTAGACTGGATATGCGATATATCAGACGAAGAGACCGGACTGTACGGTAGTGTTACCGATTGGATTCACAGGAGTGTGTACAGGCTTGCTTGTTGATCTTCTGATCGCTCAATACCTGGGTAGCTGTTACGTTTAGCTGACCGCTTGCAGTTTGTGGGTGTTTGATATGATCATCACCTACCGCCGGCGTATTGACGATTCTTTAGAGTCCTACACAGAGGTTTCCTGGCTCAGGCAAAACGGAGTAGGATCACATATGCGATATGTGCAGGACAGAGATTAATACGATATGAGATACCGTATTCCATTCTCGTGATATGTGATATCGGCTGGGTATATGTGATATAGCCAGGATATCGGATCAAGTGTTGATTCGATAAGATGATACATGTTATATTAGTCGGTTATATGTTATATAGCCGTATTATCGGATCAAGAGTTGATTCGATAATTTAATATATAATTATATATTTTATATATTATATTACATTAACTAATATAAGCTCACTTAAAAATTCTTTTTCTCACTTGATGATACATTGACGTATATGTGATAATGTTAATTGTATTATTTTCTTTTGTTACAAAATATTGTATATGTGATATATAATATTGTAACATGTTAGGGTTCCAAATGCAACTAGGGTTAAAACCATGCTAGAGTTTAAAACTTAGGTTAACATTTTCTTTATGGTTAATTCTTTTTGGATGGATATTGTTTTGGATGAGCTTTGAGGAAGCTTCATCATCCTTTGACAAAATCCACCCTCTTTGTTTTATCCTTGATATTTGTTAACCTAACTTAAATCCTAGCCTATGGATGATACTCTACATGAGTTAGCCATGACACATATCTAACTATGGTTGCATTTCTAAGCTCAACAATAATTCATTTCATTCATCACAACACTTGATCATCTTTTTCTTCCTCTCACAAAAGCTTTCTAGCTTTTATTTTTATGATGAATGTTTGAGAGAAAAAGAAATATAAAGAGAGAAAAATTCCTACTTCATCATCCTCATCTATTCTAGCCACTTAGATTAGGGTTTTCACTTCACTAACACATCATTAGAGAAGTGTGAGCTTGGGTTAGAGTTTCTTCAAGATAGATCATCTTAGAAAGTGAAGACTTCAAGCAAGATGCCTCAGTCACCTCATGGAGCCTCTCTAGAGTCCAGGACCTTGATGATCGCTGTGAAAGGACATCAACTCGGAGCTTATGAAGCGAAAGAACGGACTACAAAGGTTGTAATTCCTAACTATTAGAAGTAAAGTTTTTTACTTGCAAGTTTTGTTTGATTCTCTAGTTAAAGATCTTGGGTTAGGGTTACTTAAAACGGCAAATTTTTAAACATGGCAAGTGTGATGCCTCCCGAAACCTTGCGCCGTTGTAGGTATCCCATCAGTGGTATCAGAGCCTAGCTAGAGAATTAAACGAATAAGTGTAGGATTACGAAACCGAAACAACTCCGAAACATCCGTATCAAAATCCTAGTTTCTGTAAATTTTTCAGAGTGTTAAAAAAATTTCCAAACAGTTGCAGAGTGATGTATGTGATACAATATGAACATCGTACAAATTTGAACCTATTCCCTGAAAATTTGGCCGAGATCATATCCTTGAAAACTGAAGGGTTGCAGCAGCGCCCCGGCCATCGAAACGCGGCGAAAATGCGGAACAAAAATTTCTAAACTGGCGCTACCATTACCCAAATCCCGGATCGACCTTAAACCCTAAACTAGCAAACTAACTAAGAGTTAGAATCGTTATACCGAGTTGATCCGAGTTCTTCGGTCTTCATTCCAAGCTCTTAGTTGTTCTTTGACGAAGTTTGGTTGCCGGTCTTCCTTCATCTCCGATGATCCACCCGAGGGAAATGGCGTAAGCTCCAACCTCGACAAACGAGGTAACTTACGCTCCAAAGTCACTAGCGATGGAGAGTGGGGGTGCATGAAAGTGTCACTACAATTTTCTTTCTACCCATGAGCTCAAGAGAGCATCCATAGAAGATGAATGGAGGTGAGGAAGTTTTTGCATGAACAAAAATGGTTAAGTCTTTTTGCGAGCATGAGAGAGTGAGAGTAATGAAGCAAATGTAATCCCAAAAACAAATGAAAATGAACCCCTTTCAAATTAGTGGCCGGCCTCCCCCTTCTCTCATTCCCACAAAAATATCATTTTCCTTTTTCAATTAAACAAAACATACCATACCACAAAGTCCATGCTTTGACCCATGCTTGAAGTCAAATCACCTTTTCCACCTCATTAATAAAACAAATGAATTTCCATAAATGGAAAATCATATAAATGAGGTGGCATCTTCTAGAAGCTATTCCGTATAAAATACAGAATACTTCCCGGTACATGTATCAAAATACATATACGCGTATTCGTACAAAAATACGAATAGCCAAGAGAGAAAATAGATAGCGAACGATAATACTAGAATACGTATATACAAATACATATATAAATTATTAAATCAAAACCCGATTTAATAATCCGGTTTAATCCTAAGCCGCCAGTATTATCAACCGTCCGATTAAAATCTTCGCAGCATGTGCACATATTTAATCGGACACCTATATGTATCAACATACCTCATGTACACCATATCGCCTGAACCGTGAAAACCCTCTGTGTGGGACTCTAAATACTTTTCAATACGCTAGCAGTGGGTTTAACCACAAGCACGTCAGCGGCACTAGCTGTACGTAACGGCTACCCAGGTATTGAGCGAAAAGGAGGCCGACGAGCAAACTCATGCAGAACCCCTACTGAGCCTGACAGTGACAATATCCGTACAGTCCGGTCTGTTCGTCTAAAAGTATCGAATATCGAGTCTAAGGGGGTGGATAAAGTCAGACCCCTAACAACGCGAAATTTAGTGTCGGTATGAAACCCCATCACCACCTGAGAAACTATCGATCCTGGATCAATAATTCTCGTCCACCGTGGCCACGGATTTTTGGTGATGGCCATCCGTACACAATGCAACATCAACCAGCAATACCGAGAGAGACAAATCCCCGACGATTCGATCACTGCCTCCATGTGGCTCGGGATTGTACCCAACTAAAACCTATTTGCACGACTCCTTTGAGCCGTGGTAGGATAGTAATCAAAGCACAGTGGGAACTCACACGAGACAAATGACGATCTCAGGTCGACAGACTAACCTGTAAACATGTCACCTGGTAACTGCTATCTGACAATAGGTATAATACCAACTAGCAGGTTCCTGGCGAGTCCGTCCAGTGTACTCATAACCCAATGAGCACCTGTATACTATCTTAGGTAAACAAACTAACACCAATGGCTTGTGAGACCTGGCCACCGCCCCTCGTCGGGTCTCGATCAGTATACACTAGTATACACTGGAGTATCGATGCCCGGTCTCAATACTCCTATGACTAGGGATATTTAAGGATGTGCTTATATACCCCAGCTCCCACATATATGATCGCCATCATAATGCTGGCAGTCAAGCAAGAATCCTATGGTCTCTATAAACACATACATGATGATAAAGACAATCCAGATAGCATACTATCATCTTGAGTAAGACTGTTTTATCGGTATAGGTACTCACTCAATCATCATAATCACAAGTCCGCGAATATGATAATTGCTTTGAGGGCACTATAGCCAACAATCTCCCACTTGCACTTAAAGCCAATTATTGCGATGTCGCATACTCACAGCCCGTGTGATACCGAACACCCAACTTCTCTACTGATCAATTTCGCAAAGCCCATTTGCGAAAATGATTGCGTTCGAGAAATAGCCTCAGTGAGTGGATCTGCTCCAATGTTTCTTTTTGTATCTTTCTGTATCCCAACTTTGCGGAGAAAACTATCTCCCGAAAAAAAGCAATACCTATCTAAGAATTTTTCTGGATATCTGATGGGACCCAGTTCATAAATGAACTCCAAATCCAGCAAACTACTTAGACTATATCGTCTACTGAATTTAATTAGTATCCTACGCCATGCCTTTCCTCAGTATCCGCTTGGACCACCTGTCCAACATACTGTCCCTCAAAATAGAGAAAACTATAACTCTGACAGTCACTCTGTCATCCAGGTCATCTTGGAAGCCTGATATGATAACCGTCTCCAGAAGGAGTGTAACATTTCAAAAAAAAATTAATAAAATATTTTTTTTGGGAATTTTTGTAATTTAATATTATTTTAATGAATATTTTAATATTTCGGTATAATTAAATACAAATAAATAGGAAAAATTTAGGAAAAATTATGGAAAATTCTAAAATAGGGTATTTTATGGAATTATACCATTTTTAAGTTCTTATGATTAGTTTGACACTAATTTAGTATTAATCGCGATTAAAAATCGCTAATCGGATTTTTTGTATTTTTGTGCAAAACATGCACCTATCATTTTTTTTGCTCTACCCTTGTGCATTTCTACCATATCACTTTGGGTTTACTATTTGAGTGAGAAGGATTTAGAGGGAAAAGAAAAAGAAAAGAAAAGAAAAAGGATAAGCATAGAATATGGTAGTAGGTATGGGTGAGAGAGAAAAGAGAGGGGTTAGTGTTGACTTAGCCATTTCCTTCACCATTTTCTCTCCCTCTTCCTCTTCTCTTGCTGCTGCTGCCCTAGCTTCTCCCTCCCCTCTTCACCTCCTCAAATCACCTCTTTAAATACTCCAAAACCCTATCTTCATTTCACAAAAAAGATGCACAAGCTCAAGAGAAGCCATTTGGACCAAGAAAGCAAGGATTTTGGCCACTAGGGGCAACTCAAGAAAATTCTTCAGTTGTCAAATGTGGTATTTTCTGGACCATTAGCATAGTTTTTGCATTACTTATACCCCCAAGCTAGATTAGAATCGATATTGTGTGAATTAGTGGACCTAGAAAAATAAACCTAGTTAGGGTTCTGGAAATTTTGAGTTGTGGTGAGCAATTAAGCTCAGTAGAGGCTGCACAATCACCCTAGTGCTTGAATTAAGACCTAAACCTGAGACATGAAACCCGAAATACGGATTTAGAAACCGATATCGGAAAATTTGTGAAATCTGTGAAGGTTATATTGAATCTGCTATCACCCCGAGACACTGAAAATATTTTTGGTTGGACAGTGACATGTGCAGGTACCCAGGAAGCTAACCCCAAGACCCCAGCCCCTAACTCTCTTCCTCGGCCGCCAATTTATTCCCTCTGGCCGCAATTTGCGGCCAGACCTACACCAATTTGTATCGTTTTGGTTCTGTAGCTCCTACATCTATAAATTAGACCTATGGCATGTACAAAATTGTCTAATTTGACCTAGGGTGAAATCAGAGTCCCTTTTCTATAGTTGCTGTTTTGGATTCGTATTTCCGTATTGTGTATTTTGCATTCTGGATTGTGTATCCGTGTTTTACCTCGATCGCTTGACGTTTGCACGACGAGATCGAGGGTCATTTGATGGTTTTGAAAGCGTGGTCGATAGGTTCTAACCTATAGGCCTTAGCGTGTCGTTTTGGTCTTCCGATGTGATTTTAATGCGACATTGCGAATGTGTTATTTATGTAGGTACCATCACGTGGGTCTCATACGATGAAGAAGATAAAGGAAATATCGACACCGACACGCAGATTGCAAGGTGGGTAGATTATATCTACGGGGGAAGTCGGGTGGATGGCGAATAGCACCCCCACAGTCCGATGTCTAGTATACTATATATATGATAGCTTATTGCGTGACATGGAGATCGTAGATGTGTTAGGTGTACTATGGATATATAGGGTTAGAAGTGAACTAGTGTATTTTCCTAGTTGCGAACCCTAGCATAGGTTTACACCCACACCCACACACATGCTTATTGCTATACTTTTACCGTGATAATGAGGATAGTGGATGATATGTGGAGACGAGTCGATGATATTGGGCATGGTGCCAGGACATTGGTGATATGATGTGATTCGTATTTGGGATACGATACGAGATTTTAGCGGGCCTTTGGAAGTGTGTTTTACACACGCGCTTATATTTTTTTTGATGGTATCGATTGTACTAGACTTAAATCAGTACCCCAGATCATGAGAGATGATGATAAGGATACCAGATAATTGATGAGTTGAATGTGATATTGACCCGTACCCAGCTATTGGGATGCCGTACGACGACTTACCGTGCGAGATTTATATTGATGATAGATCCGCACTCATGACTCCAGGATATTATATGATGTATATTGTGTCGTGTGGGATACTATTGAGGCGGGATCACCGACTATTATATTATATATATATCGACTCAGATGTAGGTGGTTTCCATACCCCTCCTGTTTAGCTTGTTAGTTAGGTCTGTAGATTACTTAGTAGACATTAGACCAGATCCGAGACATACCTATTTCAAAACTAACGAATCGGGGATATCTTAAAGATTGGCAAAAGGGATTCTACGGATATTTTCAAATGACGCATCTTTTCTTAAAACACTTTAGCCCTTATTTTACCAAAACCCCTGATTCGTCTTATTTCAAATGGCAGACCTGCATGATATATTTATTGAGGTAGATTCTCATTGTTGCGTTGATTATTCGATTCCGCATTTTCATGCTATTTGCATTGCATTGCTTGTGTTATTGCTATATTACAATCATGCTGTTAGGACACCAGCACCATTATCGATGATGCATATGTTCCACTTACATTGCTTGCCGGCTCACACACTTCATCAACGATAATTGCCATGTCACTACACTGTAGTACTGTTGCATTCAGGATATGACCCTTGCATGGCATACTTATGTACCGATATACCGTATATTCATACGTATTCTCTCATACATAAGCGATTCTGGCATTGATTAGAGATTTAGGAACCGCAAGATACCTTTTAAAGCTGATTCATTTTAAAGAAGCGGTCTTCCCTAAATATATGCATATTACTATTCCGTGTTGCATGACATACTGATATGCTTACATTTCTTTTACATGTTGCATGCATCATGCTTTGATTATACGCATTGAGATATGTTGTTTCTATGATATTTCTGGATTTGGGAACCGTGGGTATTTCAAAAGAGAATATGTAATTATTTTAAAAACCCGGTTGCCCTTGATATGATATTTCAGTGCGTCCACCATGTTTTTTCTCGGTGCTGAGAGCGACATGTGAAACCCGATTCGAGGAGCGGACGAGGCCGATTGCGGGTACATGGTGGACCCGGTATAGTACCCCGGGGCGAGAACGGATCAGCTGTGTAGCTAGACGGTGAGCCTGGCAGAGGGACAACTACCTACCGGTGATTGGTTGGACCTGGCGGCTATCTGGAGGATACGGACCAGAGTCGATAGGTGGATATGAGCGTACTGCCGGGGCCGAGGGCCGATTCCGCAGACGAAGCCTGTGGGATGATCCGGACTGACGGAGCCCGATATATGAGGATTTACGTGCCGATGCTGGGCACAGCTTTCATGATATTTTTGAGTGTCGATGCTGGACACTCCGGTTCCATGATTTTGATGTGTCATGAGGGACACAGATGGTTTATATCCTCGTATTTCCATGCATATGCTTTATGATATTTACATGCATGATGGTTATTGTCATTGGGTGACGCGTGGACGGGATCCACATACATACAGATTTGGTTACATTGGTCATACCTCATATTCTTGATATGTTATTACCTGGGGCACTGGCACGAGCACTTGGCACTACACTCATGTATAGGGGTTACATTGCCACTTTAGCATGCTTCAAACTTATTCATATTGAGGTTTATATATCTAATCGTATTGACCTAAGATGAGTCATACATTCGATATCTTCTTGTAGATATTTTCTATACACGAGTTGGCAACTCACCCCCATTGTGCCACAGTTCTTGCAGGTTTTGCCGTACAGGTTTCATTGCGGCTTTTCTGGCACATTGCTTCCCTTACGGGTGACTTGTTTTGGTAGGTGGGTTCTTTTGCATTAGAACCACCATTGTACATGTATTATTCAGTTGTATCTAGTAATTCCATCAACCAAAACTTGTATATTGTTTCAGACTTAGAAATCAGTTATGTATTATTTCGACCTTAGAGTCGCGCGTTGTAGTATTATGGATTTCATATTGTTTTTGAGTTTCTTTTGAGTTTGGATCCTCGCCCTTTGGCGTTGTATGTGATATTGCTTGCGTGGTTGTGACCGTCGATTGACGAAGAGCTAGCTCCCGCTTGAGGATGCTTTTTATCATTGCATATACATATTATTCTTATTGTACCCCGTTCGGGGCCAGTATTTACAAAGGAAACTCTGCCGAAATTTTCAAGAAAAGACTATACTTTTAAAAATACCCATTCGGCCTACTTATTTAAAAACCTTGCTTTTAAAACATGATTTCTTCACTTCTTAAACTATTTTTCCTTCAATTATTATTTAAAATGGTTTTAGATTTCTGGGCTTTGGCTTACTTGGATTAGATGGGGTCCTATAGACTTCATATGATTCAAGGGCCAGTCACGAGCTATTTCGGGTCATGACAAAGTTGGTATTAGAGCGCTAGGTTAACCTTGGTTCGAGTCTAAGTTTGACTATGTGGAGCCTAGGACGTTTATATATATACGGAAGTTAGGCTTGACCTTACAGAACTTAGACTTAGTCGAGGTGGTATTATACCCGAACTTTCGTCGCGTAGGATGACCCTTGGTTGATGTAGTAGGTAGCTTGAGTAGAGTGACGTACCGTACGTATGTTCCGCGGCATATTTACGATATGCTACTCCGCTTAAGAAACCTTAGGATGTACAATTCCTTGCACAGTATTATATTCATTCCTATGATCTATCCTCATCGATTCTGGTTATGATTTGGCTGCCACGATTGCACGGGCAGAGTGAGATACGGCTCGAGTTGCATCAGCATGAGCTCGTCATGGATGAGGACTGACCAGGGCGTGATTCCAGAGACATACGATTACATATAGAGGCGTCGTCTTATTGTGTTTTCACGCCATGAGCGTTTGACTGATCGCTTTTACGAGATTTCCCGGACGTGCCGATCGGTACCAGAGGATTGAGCCACTGATAGAGGTCAGCAAGAATGTGATGACCATTGGTATATCGCTTATTCATGATGATTGAGGCGCTGTTCAGCGTACGGACGAATAAGCCAGTTATTGCTGCACATGACGAGATATCACCCAGATAAGTGAAGCTACTGCAGCTTGAGCATATACTTAGAGATATAATGGTGAGTCGCTAGTCACCCGAGGATGAATGACTAGGACAGGTGGTTCGTTCGCTTACCCCGATGCGAGGTCATCAGATAGATTGATTCCAGCTAGAGACGACTTCACGCAGATTCGTTGAGAGTCGATTGAGACGATCGAATGTCAGGAGCCCATTTTCCAAATTTAAAGTATTCGGAAAGACATGCAAGCGATTCTATGGACCCTCTAGAAGAATGAAACCCTAACTCGACATAATGACCGTGTGAAAGCCTTTGAACCTTAAGGTTTGCGGCAGTTTCGCGGCGCCATTAGTGAGGCTTGGGTTTGCCCTTCTACGGTTGGACCACCGATGCTGTGGTATGTACTCGATACTATTAAACTGTACCCAAGATGTTGAGCTCTTGGGGGATTCTGACGTTTTGACAAATCGATCGAATGGTTCGTCATGTTTCGGATATTATGTGATGGGACACATTGCTTGGGACACTCCAGATACGAGTGTAGCCGTTGGGACGCAGTCCATGCAGTCACGAGTAGACGAGTCCGAATCACTCGACATTGGAACAAAGTGGAGTAAAGAGTTCGCATGAGATTTCGACGAGATGACGTTCCACTCCGCTGACATCAGAGATGCGATATGTCTATAGAGGCGTTGGGATGCGACCAGCTTTCGAGTAAATGCTGTACTGAGAATGCAGATGTCCAGAGAGCGAGAAGAGATTGTGTATGAGTACCAGCCTCCATACAGTTCGGCTTAGGCGAGATTGGAAGAGACCTTAAGCAGGATTCCTTCCAGGACACTGCTGCAATAAGAATTGCACCCAGGATCGGATGTGTGATGTGCATTCATAGGACCAGTGGTCGGTGCCAGTGACGTGCTGCTTTACGAGTGGTCGCGAGGAAAGACCGAGAGATGACCAGAGAAGTGCCAGAACGAAATCATTTCCGTTAGCACACCTGACAGGGACGATGAGCCGATGGATTGCGAGATTAGAAATCCACAGAGAAGATAAGGACCCAGAGACAGAGGACGCCAGACCGTGAGCAAGAGGCAAGTAGATATCTTGCGCTGCTAGCATTGGATGCACCGACACCTTCTTGACTTTGAAGAAGGATATACCGACGAGGGTAATTATGATTTTTGATTTTGTGATTTGACTACCACGTATCCGTCACTTGGATTTCGGTATTTTGGGCGATCTATTCGCATGATTTAGTCTTGATGACTGAGTTTCATGGTATTTGTTTTCTTTCACCTGATATCGTTTTCGTGCATTGGCTGCACCTGCTTATGACTTCATGGATTTCATACGGTTGATTTAATGTTGTGCATATGTTACGCACACGATTTGATTTTTGCACTCGTTATAGCTTATATGTGCTTGTAGTGCATTGATATGTGTTTTGTGCACGTAGTTGCACACGTTTATGATTTTCATTACACCTGGGTACACTTGGTATTGCTGCTTTCGCATTTGAGTTATTGCTTGGTATTTGTGCATGGGATGCACCAGTTCTATACTTCGTGCGTTTGTCGCACTAGTTTTATGTTTCTTTCCTTTATCGCACCAAATTTATATTTCGTGCCTTTGTTGCACCGAATTTATATTTTGTGCACTACGGTTGCACCTGACTTCGATTTGATGTCGTCCGATATGACGATTTTGGATTCTGATATTGATATTGATTTCTTGCACTCCGTGCATTTGATTTGGACTTGCGCATGTTCGACGCTTGCTATTGGATTTCGTGGTTTCGTGCATGTTGAGTGCGCAGGATTTAGCTTTTATTTGTGTATAATAGATGCACCGATTTGAATTTTCGCGCATGTTGGGCGCATGTTTTGAGATACGATTTTGGTGCACACTAGATGCACTAAATCGGGATTCTTCGTGCATGTCAGATGCACCTGATTTTGCTGTCAGGCACACGCGTTGCCTATGACAGGTGTTTCGTGCACACCCGTTGCATCTAGATGTTATTTCTGTGCACATGTATGACACATATATGGATTTGATTTCCGTGCGCACCAGACGCACAAGGCATTCTTATATACATTTTGGGATTGATTCTTATGGAGCAGTACATTTTTATGTGATTTGCTATGTGTTTTCGTACTGAGAAGGACTAGTCAGAGGACAGTACCTGGATATATTTTGCATGCATTGATAGTTATCGAAGGGATTTCCAAAAAGTAAGCTATAGTCTCAGTATTTGCCTACGTGTCTGATATGACAAGAAACGTTTAAAACAAAGAAACCCTTCTAAATTGTTTTTAAAACGGCGGAACGTACATAGTAAACAAAAGATATATACATATATGGTTATTTTCTTATGAAAGACGTCCGCCACTGTGCAGTGTTATGCGCGTCGCACAGCGACTTAAAAATATTTGGCATGCATTTACTTCAGCTATTTACATGTATAGATTTGATATTTACATGTACAGTTCTGATTTATATCGTATTGGTTTTGTATTGGATTTGACATTTGTGTCTTTATCATGACTAAGATGATTGCGGGATGGTTGACGGAGTTTCGATTTTGAGTTATCTGCTCATTACTCATGTGCATGCATTGCGCTACGATGCGTTTTATGTGTTGATGATTTCGGAGCCCCGACGACTTGGATTTTTACTGAAATGTTTTAGTATTTGGGGGTTTAAATTTAAATTCGGGGACCGAATTTCTTTAAGGGGGAAGATTGTAACATTTCAAAAAAAATAATAATAATAAAATATTATTTTTGGGAATTTTTATAATTTAATATTATTTTATTCAATATTTTAATATTTCGATATAATTAAATACAAATAAATGGGAAAAATTTTGGAAAAATTTTGGAAAATTCTAAAATAGGGTATTTTATGGAATTATGCCATTTTTAAGTTTTTAAGATTAGTTTGACAATAATTTAGTGTTAATCGCGATTAAAAATCGCTAATCAGATTTTTGGCATTTTTGTGCAAAACATGCACCTATCATTTTTTTTGCTCTACCCTTGTGCATTTCTACCATATCACTTTGGGTTTACTATTTGAGTGAGAAGGATTTAGAGAGAAAAGAAAAAGAAAAGAAAAGAAAAAGGATAAGCATAGAATATGGTAGTAGGTATGGGTGAAAGAGAAAAGAGAGGGGTTAGTATTGACTTAGCCATTTCCTTCACCATTTCCGCTCCCTCTTCCTCTTCTCCTGCTGCTGCCGCCTTAGCTTCTCCCTCCCCTCTTCACCTCCTCAAATCACCTCTTTAAACACCCCAAAACCGTATCTTCATTTCATAAAAAAGATGCACAAGCTCAAGAGAAGCCATTTGGACCAAGAAAGCAAGGATTTTGGCCACTATGGGAAACTCAAGAAAATTCTTGAGTTGCCAAATGAGATATTTTCTGGACCATTAGCTTAGTTTTTGCATTACTTATACCCCCATGCTAGATTAGAATTGATATTGTGTGAATTAGTGGACTTGGAAAAAAAACCTAGTTAGGGTTCTGGAAATTTTGGGTTATGGTGAGCAATTGAGCTCAGTAGAGGCTGCACAATCACCCTAGTGCTTGAATTAAGATCCAAAGCTGAGACTTGAAACCCGAAATATGGATTTAGAAACCGATATCAGAAAATTTGTGAAATCTTGAAGGTTATATTGAATCTGCTATCATCCCGAGACACTGAAAATATTTTTGGTTGGACAGTGACATGTGCAGGCACCCAGGAAGCTAACCCTAAGACCCCAGCCCCTAACTCTCTTCCTTGGCAGCCAATTTATTCCCTCTGGCCACAATTTGTGGCCAGACCTACACCAATTTGTATCGTTTTGGTTCTCTAGCTCCTACATCTATAAATTAGACCCATGGCATGTACAAAATTGTCCAATTTGACCTAGGGTGAAATCTGGGACCCTTTTCTATAGTTGCTGTTTTGGATTCGTATTTCCGTATTGTGTATTTTGCATACTGGATTGTGTATCCGTGTTTTACCTCGATCACTTGACGTTTGCACGACGAGATCGAGGGTCATTTGATGGTTTTGAAAGCGTGGTCCATATGTTCTAACCTATACGCCTTAGCGTGTTGTTTTGGCCTTCCGATATGATTTTAATGGGAGATTGCGAATGTGTTATTTATGTAGGTACCATCGCATGGGTTTCATACGATGAAGAAGATGAAGGCAATATCGACACCGACACGCAGATTGCAAGGTGAGTAGATTATATCTACGGGGGAAGTCGGGTGGATGGCGTATCGCACCCCCGCAGTCCGATGTCTAGTATACTATATATATATATGATAGCTTATTGCATGACATGGAGATCGTAGATGTGTTAGGTGTACTTCGGATATTTAGGGTTAGAAGTGAACTAGTGTATTTTCCTAGTTGCGAACCCTAGAATAGGTTTACACCCACACACATGCTTATTGCTATACTTTTACCGTGATAATGAGGATAGTGGATGATATTTGGAGACGAGTCGATGATATTGGGCATGGTGCCAGGACATCGGTGATATGATGTGATTCGTATTTGGGATACGATATGAGATTTTAGCGGGCCTTTGGAAGTGTGTTTTACACACGCGCTTATATTTGTTTTGATGGTATCGATTGTACTAGACTTAGATCAGTACCCCAGATCATGAGAGATGATGATAAGGATACCAGATAATTGATGAGTTGAATGTGATATTGACCCGTACCCAGCTATTGGGATGCCGTACGACAACTTACCGTGCGAGCTTTATATTGATGATAGATCTGCACTCATGACTCGAGGATATTATATGTTGTATATTGTGTCATATGGGATACTATTGAGGCGGGATTACCGACTATTATATATATATATATCGAATCAGATGTAGGTGGTTTCCATACCCCTCCTGTTTAGCTTGTTAGTTAGGTCTGTAGATTACTTAGTAGTCATTAGACCAGACCTGAGACATACCTATTTCAAAACTAACGAATCGGGGATATCTTAAAGATAGGCAAAAGGGATTCTACGGATATTTTCAAACGACGCATCTTTTCTTAAAACACCGTAGCCCTTATTTTACCAAAAACCCTGATTCGTCTTATTTCAAATGGCAGAGCTGCATGATATATTTATTGTGGTAGATTCTCATTGTTGCGTTGATTATTCGATTCCGCATTTTCATGCTATTTGCATTGCATTGCTTGTGTTATTTCTATATTACAATCATGCTGTTAGGACACCAACACCATTATCAATGATGCATATATTCCACTTACACTGCTTGCCGGCTCACACACTTCATCATGGATAATTGCCATATCACTACACTGTAGTACTGTTGCATTCAGGATATGACCCTTGCATGGCATACTTGTGTACCGATATACCGTATATTCATACGTATTCTCTCATACATAAGCGATTCTGGCATTGATTAGAGATTTGGGAACCGCAAGATACCTTTTAAAGCTGATTCATTTTAAAGAAGCGGTCATCCCTAAATATGTGCATATTACTATTCCGTGTTGCATGACATACTGATATGTTTACATTTCTTTACATGTCGCATGCATCATGCTTTGATTATACGCATTGAGATATGTTGTTTCCATGATATTTCTGAATTTAGGAACTGTGGGTATTTCAAAAGAGAATATGTAATTATTTTAAAAACCCGGTTGCCCTTGATATGATATTTCAGTGCGTCCACCATGTGTTTTCTCGGTGCTGAGAGCGACATGTGAAACCCGATTCGAGGAGCGGACGAGGCTGATTGCGGGTACATGGTGGACCCAGTATGGTATCCCGGGGCGAGAACGGATCTGCTGTGTAGCTAGACGGTGAGCCTGGCAGAGGGACCACTACCTACCGGTGATTGGTTGGACCTGGCGGTTATCCGGAGGATACTGACCAGAGTCGATATATGGATATGGGCGTACTGCCAGGGCCGAGGGCCGATTCCGCAGACGGAGCCCGTGGGCTGATCCGGATTGACGGAGTCCGATATATAAGGATTTACGTGCCGATGCTGGGCACAACTTTCATGATGTTTTCGAGTGTCGATGCTGGACACTCCGGTTCCATGATTTTGACGTGTCGCAAGGGACACAGATGGTTTATATCCTCGTATTTCCATGCATATGCTTTATGATATTTACATGCATTATGGTTATTTTCATTGGGTGACGCGTGGACGGGTTCCACATACATACAGATTTGGTTACATTGGTCATACCTCATATTCTTGATATGTTATTATCTGGGGCACTGGTACGCGCACTTCGCACTACATTCATGTATAGAGGTTACATTGCCAGTTTAGCATGCTTCTGACTTATTCTTATTGAGGTTTAAATATATCTGATCGTATTAACCTAGGATGAGTCATACATTCGATATCTGCTTGTAGATATTTTCTATTCATGAGTTGGCAACTCATCCCCGTTGTGCCACAGTTCTTGCAGGTTTTGCCGTACAGGTTTCATTGCGGCATTTCTGGCACATTGCTTCCCTTACGGGTGACTTGTTTTGGTAGGTGGGTTATTTTGCATCAGAACCACCATTGTACATGTATTATTCAGTTGTATCTAGTAATTCCATCAACCAAAACTTGTATATTGTTTCAGACTTAGAAATCAGTTATGTATTATTTTGACCTTAGAGTCGCGTGTTGTAGTATTATGGATTTCATATTGTTTTTGAGTTTCTTTTGAGTTTGGATCCTCGCCCTTTGGCGTTGTATGTGATATTGCTTGCGTGGTTGTGACCGTCGATTGACGAAGAGCTAGCTCCCGCTTGAGGATGCTTTTTATCATTGCATATACATATTATTCTTGTTGTACCCCGTTCGGGGCCAGTATTTACAAAGGAAACTCTGCCGAAATTTTCAAGAAAAGACTATACTTTTAAAAATACCCATTCGGCCTACTTATTTAAAAACCTTGCTTTTAAAACATGATTTCTTCACTTCTTAAACAATTTTTCCTTCAATTATTATTTAAAATGGTTTTAGATTTCTGGGCTTTGGCTTACTTGGATTAGATGGGGTCCTATAGACTTCATATGATTCAAGGGCCAGTCACGAGCTATTTCGGGTCGTGACAAGGAGGCTGTCATTACCATATCCCCAGAACATTCATTTATATTCACAAACTGCTTCCCAATGTTTCTCTAAAATCGGATTAATATATGTTTATTGCAGCTAGTGCAAAAACAACATCTGGTGTGGTACGTGGCATTACATGATTAACTCAATTGCCTAAACAAGTGATATGCTGATCATGCAGATCCCTCTCCCCTTTAGTTTCTAAGACACCTTTAGAGAGGGTGACTCCATCACCTGCAGGTGCACCACTGTACCAAGAGTCGTCTATTCTAAAATACCTTTTAGAATAATGTCAAAATACCCAGATTAGGATACTTTCTAAATCTAGATGTAAAACCATAGATCTAGTAACCAATAATTCTGATATTAAATCCATATCCTATGTGGAGAAACAACTGTGTGACAACCACAGTATAACCGATCGTAGTATAGAAATATCTCTTCCTATCAAGTGCATGTCATCCCAATACCTGGACATCACTCCCTACTACCTTCTTACCAGATCCATCTTCTACTCTGATGAGGTCAAGACCTTTGACTGTCACATCAAAAGTAGATGATCTATTTCCGCTATACCTGTTTTTGTCTATAAATAGACATAAGCAACTTGTCTATTATGCTTCCGCTGCTCCCACTGACTATAACAACCCTCTGGCAGAATCATATATATATGTACACTTCTAAAACTAGTTTAGAACGACGCTATACGCATCCTCCTGCCGGGTCTTATAGTCTAGAACAGCAGCAATGACAAGTCTGGGTAAACAAGAACCTCCCAGTCACCATCTCTGAGAAGACCGAAGTACCTCTCGGGTGCCTGAGGTTACCCACCAAATCTGCGGAGTGGCTAATGGAAAATCAAATCCAATTGAATTCTTAGGTTCTATTAAATTTTTAGTGATCGTTTGTGGTTCTGGAATCACTTCCAGTTCTACTATACTCCCACTTTTGTTTTCTGAAAAAAATCCATTTTACTAAAACTGTAGCGAGTCAAGAACAATATAAATATTGATCTTCCTGATGGTAGAAAGTTAACCCTCGTCAAAGCCCGGGATAACCCACAAACAACCATTACTGAAACGTGCCTTGAGTTTATCCGGATTCTGGTTTTAAGCATCAGCCGGAAAACTCCCTATACCTTAACATCGTTAAGATATAAATTGATTCTATATATATCTAATATAGAAACAAAAGCACTAATCTAATTTGTAACCAGATTTAAAATCATGCAGCTGTCTCCAGTGCATATCAACCAAATGGAAAGAGGACAATCAGCATTACTCATCTAGGAGTGCATCCATATATGAGTAACCCAAAAGAGAAGCAAGTTCTCAAAACCATTACTATCAATGGAATACCGAACACAAGTATCTACATCTTCGACTTCCTCAAAGAATCCTGATACTTATAATAAATGGTTCTCTACTTTATTCTTATACCTATAACTTCTCAAAATCTGAACCTTGCATTTCAACGAAATACATGTCTAGAATAAGAGAAGTTATGAGTAAACAGAATACAGTGCAAGTACCAACCCCATTGTCCTAATGGATACTGGACAACATACAATACTCTGTATAAGTCCCCTGAGTTCAACAACTCAAACCCTGTGCGTCGTAGTTTGAAAAACTGTAGTATGGTTAAGAAGAATTACACCACTGTAGAATGCACCTTACCTAATCACCAGCTGATATAGGTAAATGTCACAGATATAATATCAAAAAGTTATATCTCACTTTATAAAATAAATGTACAGATATATCAGTTTGAAATTGGTGCATAACAACGGATATTCAAAACCAAATATTTGCCATCCGGCAAAAACCAAATGATTTTCTCAAATATCACCAATTACAACGAATTCCGATATAATGAGGATCTAATCACCCAATTCCTAATATCTTACTCCCACTCACCATCCGTAATAACATATAGATGTGAGAAACTGATCTGGTAAATACATACTCTGGAGTTAGATTCCAATTGGGAAAACAGTTTTCAATTAACATTGCACAGTAAAACTAAAACATGAAAATGTTTCAAAAGGGTTAACTGGTATTCCTAGTAACGCCTCTTCCATTACCCTGAATCATGACAGTAACCATATACTTACCTGCTCTCACTGCAATCCCTTTATTATGTCTTTACTTATTACCTTCTGTACACCTCCTTTACGCTAATTGGTTTTGTTCATTCCCTACCCTTCGGCACCAGCCTAAGGTTTTGAAGAAGACTATCCAATAAGCGTAATAGGTGTACTCTCCTAATCCTAGGAGCCCTCACAACCTGAGAGAAGGTAATGGGAAAAGACATCTGAATAATCCTATTCTGTTTCACCTGAACCGGAAACCATTCTCGAATCTGGAACGAATTCCTTCGAGTTCGTATGTAACTATACGATGGCATATCCAATGGAAGTGGATATCCGTAGTGATACGGAGTGTTCCGGAGAAATCCAAAGTGGATGTGGGAGTGGCAGGGGTATACACGGTTTTGTCGTGAATGATGGTGGTCGCATTTTCCTTTGCTATTATTCTAATCCCATTATATGTCTTTACTTATTACCTTCTGTACACTACAGTTAAGCTTGTTAATTTTCTTCCTTCCCTACCGTTCGTCACCTGCCTATGGTCTGGAGGAAGACTATCCAATAAGCTCAATAGGTGTACCCTCTCCTAATCCTAGGAGCCCTCACAATCTGAGAGAAGGTAAAGAGAAAAGACAACCGATTAATCATATTCAATCTCTCGAGAACCAGAATCCATCCTTAAATCAGATCCTTCGAGTTCGTATATAACCATACAATGGATTTATCCAATGCAAGTGGACGTTCGTAGTGATACGAGGTGTTCTGGAGAAATGCAAAGGTGATATACAAGTGGCAATGATGTATGAGACACCGTGACATTCCAAAAGCCAAAGTGTTTTAAGAAGGTTCGGTCAACATGGTTTCATGAGTTTTAGTCAAAGGTCGGGACATAGTCGCAACCAGAGAGAGTGAGAGAAGAAGCACTCAGCGTGCACTCTAACCTAGATTAGAATGGTTAATCATTTTATCCAATCTGAATGGCTCCCACTGTTTCCTCGAATTCTCCTCCAAACCCAAAAAGAGAATTAGTCGGAATCACCCGAGGAGTAATCCTACTCATCAGTGAGAATCGGGATCCAACTATTACCGCATGATAACCTGATGAAAGCCACTCAAGTCACCATACTTCAGAAGGTATGCGAAAGCCTGGCAAGTTTCCTGTATATTTGAAACTCCCGATATGATTTTTACCCCAAGTGGTTTATGACCATGACTTTGTCCAACAAATCAAAACCCGCAAGTCAAAATCTACCCGTCATTGTCCTGATTGATTTAGACCCGCCCGCACACACCCTTGACTTTGGACAACAAAGTGGTACGACTGTCCTAAACCAATGCATATCCATGCAACGGACAAGCAACACACAGCTACCGCAAATGATGCCTTGACTTTGGCCAACAAACACCGTATGAATACTATGTGCTACTTATCCGAAATGACGGAGGGCTACGGCTGGTTTTTGGCGAAAAACCTTTAACGTAATGAACTTGATATCGTTGAAAGAATCCAAGTGGTTTTACAAATATATAGTGGCGAAAACTTTTGCTAAAGAGGTCACTCCCGGTGAAGGGATCTCGGCTCTTTCCCCGTAGAATGAGGTGCAGGATATTCCAAACTGAACACCACGATGCAAAGCAAAAGTAATCGACTATAGTGAAGTTATTATGTTGACGCAAACTTTTACTCAAGGGGTCACTCCCGATGAAGGGATCTCGGCCGTAACCTCGTCGAATGAGGTGCAGGATATTCCCAATCGAATACCACTGTGCAAAGCAAAAGAGAACGTCTGTAATGTCAGTTTTTTTTAAAAACTTGGTTCCAATAACATCATATATATAGGTTTGTTTTATCCTTGCATTGATAAGAATCAATGCAGTCCCATCAATTAATCATACCAGAAAAGAACGAAAATAAAATGTACGTATATGCCATCCGCATTCGCCACTGCGTCCCGTCATCACCCGTTAGGTTACTTAACTAACGACAGAGCTGGGACTGGGCTAGCGCGGGTGCAAAACATATACAACATCTACTAGTGTGTGTGTGTGTCTATATATATATATATATAACAATCGTCCCAGGCATGATAAAAGCAACATCACAGAAAACATCACAGAAGTAACTCATAATGGCGGATAATCTGGAGCCACGGGTTTCACTTGAGCCGCAAGTGAGACTCGACGTTCCTTGTCGTGTGGATAGCCTATGCAATAAAAACCTAGACCCCTACGAGCGCGGCAATTTACCCGTAAAACCAGAAGCGAGGCAGCCCCCTTCAGCAATGTGAATGGGCCACCCAGCACTTCACGGAATCCGGTAACTTGAGTACCCCTCCTAGGTCAACCTATACCCCCTACGAGTGCGGCGAATAGCCCGCCAATTCTAGAGTAAGGTCCCCTCCGTCCCAACACCATGAGATGCGGACCAGTTTCCCTCTAGAACCCGGCTATTCGTGCACTCCACCGCGGGGTAATCCTAGTACAGAAAATAAAAAAATATACAAGGGTTACATCGACCTCAACCCGGTCGTGCCCCAAAAGAATAATATACAAACTGGCAGCGACGGCAGTCCACATGTCGGACGCTCGCCCCGCAATATCAAATATACAAATGAAATTAAACTGTACTAATATTGAACCATAGCTATCCACCACGACGATCCAACCAACATCACAGCACAATACAGAACATCAACGTGAATGTCACGTTCGCAAACCCGTCTAAAGGAACAAATAGCAGTTAGACGGGTTTACCGATCAAATGAAATTCACGGTCGCAGATTATAATGTATGTACTGATAAATGCACACTTAAAATATCGATCGACTAAATACCAATTTGGCCCCAATAGAAAAAACAACACTTCACTGAAACTAGGCCAATACAGTATATATCAAAAATCACAATTCCAAGTAACTAAGCTACAGAGAACATTTGGAAGCTCGTCGCCGCTAAATGGCTGTGGAACCGCCGCTAATAGGGGGTAAGTGCGGCGGTTCCGCGGCGACTTGGAGGCATCAGGAGCTCAAATTTTTTCTGTACCCTTAAAATTTCCTGCACGGATTTTTAAGCCTCTGGAAATAATTTTTGAACACTTTTGAAAATCGACAGCAAATAAAAAATTGAAATCGTGATTTTGGCAATTTCCGTCGATCAATCTTTTAAGCACGTTTAAACAAGCTAGTAAGGGGTTTAAAGGGTGTCTCTGATACCATGAAGGGTTGAGGCAGCGCCCCGGGCATCGAAACGCGACCAAAATGCGGAACAAAAATTTCTAAACTGGCGCTACCGTTATCCAAATCCCGGATCGACCTTAAACCCTGAACTAGCAAACTAACTAAGAGTTAGAATCGTTATACCGAGTAGATCCGAGTCCTTCGGTCTTCATTCCAAGCTCCTAGCGGTTCTTTGACGAAGTTTGGTTGCCGGTCTTCCTTCATCTCCGATGATCCACCCGAGAGAAACGGCGCAAGCTCCAACCTCGACAAACGAGGTAACCTACGCTCCAATGTCGCTAGCGATGGAGAGTGGGGGTGCATGAAAGTGTCACTACAATTTTCTCTCTACCCATGAGCTCAAGAGAGCATCCATAGAAGATGAATGGAGGTGAGGAAGTTTTTGCATGAACAATAATGGTTAAGTCTTTTTGTGAGCATGAGAGAGTGAGAGTAATGAAGCAAATGTAGTCCCAAAAACAAATGAAAATGAACCCCCGTCAAATTAGTGGCCGGCCTCCCCCCTCTCTCATTCTCATAAAAATATCATTTTCCTTTTTCAATTAAACAAAACATACCATACCACAAAGTCCATGCTTTGACCCATGCCTAAAGTCACATCACCTTTTCCACCTCATTAATAAAACAAATGAATTTCTATAAATGGAAAATCATATAAATGAGGTGGCATCTTCTAGAAGCTATTCCGTATAAAATACGGAATACTTCCCGGTACATGTATCGAAATACATATACGCGTATTCGTACAAAAATACGAATAGCCAAGAGAAAAAATAGATAGCGAACGATAATACTAGAATACGTATATACAAATACATATATAAATTATTAAATCAAAACCCGATTTAATAATCCGTCTTAATCCTAAGCCGCCAGTATTATCAACTATCCGATTAAAGTCTGCGCAGCATGTGCACATATTTAATCGGACACCTGTATGTATCAACATACCTCATGTACACCATATCGCCTGAACCGTGAAAACCCTCTGTGTGGGACTCTAAAGACTCGTCAATATGCTGGCAGTGGGTTTAACCTCAAGCACGTCAGCGGCACTAGCAGTACGTAACGGCTATCCAGGTATTGAGCGAAAGGGAGGCCGACGAGCAAACTCATGTAGAACCCCTACTGAGCCTGACAGTGACAATATCCGTACAGTCCGGTCTGTTTGTCTAACAGTATCGCATATCGAGTGTAAGGGGGTGGATAAAGTCAGACCCCCAACAACGCGACATTTAGTATCGGTATGAAACCCCATCATCACTTGAGAAACTATCGATCCTGGATCGATAATTCTCGTCCACCGTGGCCATGGATTTTTGGTGATGGCCATCTGTACACAATGCAACATCAACCCCTAATACCGGGAGAGATAAATCCCCGACGATCCGATCACTGCCTCCATGTGGCTCGGGACTGTACCCAACTAAAACCTATTTGCACGACTCCTTTGATCTGTAGTAGGGTAGTAATCAAAGCACAGTGGGAACTCACACGAGATAAATAACAATCTCAGGTCGACAGACTAACCTGTACACATGTCACTTGGGAACTGCTATCTGACAATAGTTGTAATACCAACTAGCAGGTTCCCGGCAAGTTCGTCCAGTGTTCTCATAACCCAATGAGCACTTGTATACTATCTTAGGTGAACAAACTAACACCAATGGCTTGTGAGACCTGGCCACCGCCCCTCGTCGGGGTCTCGATCAGTATACACTGGTCTACACTGGAGTATCGATGCCCGGTCTCGATACTCCTACGACTAGGGACATTTAAAGATGTGCTTATAGACCCCAGCTCCCACATATATGATTGCCATCATAATGCTGGCAGTCAAGCAAGAATCCTATGGGCTCTATAAACACGTACATGATGATAAAGGCAAACCAGATAGCATACTATCATCTTGAGTAGGACTGTTTTATCGGTATAGGTACTCACTCAATCATCATAATCACAAGTCCGCGACTATGATAATTGCCTTGAGGGCACTATAGCCAACAAAAACCGGCCAGATCGGACCCCATCAGGCTGAAAATTGCACAGTGTTTAAAGCTCTGGGTTTTGATACTTTAGGTGTCATTTGTGTTTGCTAATTTCTCATGTGATGTTATCTTTTAGCAAGGGCAATTCGAAGTGTTTCGTATCCATAATTCTAGCTTTTGTTTCGGTTATTTTAGACGTTATTAAAAAGTTCGAACGGATATCAAATACCCATTTTTCCCTTGCTGAAATTTTTTCAAGAGTTGGATCTTTTTCACAGTTAAAGAACATTCAAATAGCGTGCAAGTGATGCGGTGAACCTTCTAGAAGAACAAAACCTTAACTCAATTTTGTGACCATCAAAACCGCCTCTAAAACCCTAGGGTTTATAGTAGTTTAGCGGTACCACAAGTGAGGCATTGGTTGACCCTTCTACGGCTGGTTCATTGCTACTGTGGCATGTGATGGATAATTTTAAACTACGCTCAAGTGTTGAACTTTTGGGAAATTTTGGGTGTTTTTTGATTCGATCAGAATGTTTAACATCGTCTAGCTCTTTTTGTAATGTGATACAATATGTGGAGTTCATATAGTTAGGTATGAAATCCGTAATATGTGATATTTCGGGTTTACGATATCTAAGATGATTGTGAATTCCAAATGTTGTAGTTTTTCACTTTCTTTTCTGCGACCGTAAGTGTAATATGTGGTATATCGCCATTTTCGTTGCTATATGTCAACGACAATTGTGATAGGAATATTTACTTACGTTGATGACATGTGATGTTATGTGTTGCTGTGATATGTTATATTGGATCGTCGTGTTCTGAATAGCCGGGGGTTTTATGTGAGATGAGGGTTTTTATTTTCATTCATGTAAAATTTATTGTATGTAATATTCTTTTATTGGGGCACTTCCGGGTTGAGGATGATGTCACCTTTGTATATTATTTACTTTTCCACATTAGGATAGACCCAAAGAGGGGAACACAAGTAAACGGGTTCTAGGGTCCAGTGGGATGCCATCTCGGGGAGTCAAGACCGGGTCTCCTAACCCTAGAATTGGGAGGGTTACTTGCTGCTCTCGTAGGGGTCTAGGGATATGGGTTTGGCTATTCATCGCGAACGTGGAATCCGTGTTTTATACAGGCTCAAAATAAAACAACGACCTCCTAGTATATCCAATATTTCATATGTTTCTTCTGCTACTGATATACTGTGATGTGATCATATTATATGGGTGAGACGAATAAACGTTGCTTATGTTTTACACCCGCGCTAGTCCCGTCCCAGTATGCCGTTAGTTAAGTAACCTACCGGTGCATAACAGGACACTGTGGTGAATGCGGATGACATAAGCGTACGTTGTATTTTCGTTTCTTCTGTAATGCTTAGGAAGCTTAAATGATGGGATTCATTAATGAGATTAATGAAAGAAAAGAAACCTAAAAGATATTGAAAAATCAAATTTATAAAAAAATGGTAGCTCTAGTTCTTACTTTGCATAGCGGTATTCCTTGTAGAATATCCAGCACCTTATTCGATAAGGAAAGAGCCGAGATCCCTTCACCGGGAGAGAACTCTTTAGCAAAACTAGCAGATGCTACAAACTCACGGTTTAGTTTTTGATTGCTTCTATAGTTCTTGCTTTGCCTAGCGGTATTTTTGAAATATCCTGCACCTTATTCGATAAGGAAAGAGCCGAGATCCCTTCACCGGGAGTGACCTCTTTAGCAAAACTAAAAAAAGCCTAAAAAACACTCCTTTTCAAAATAACTTGTTTCTACAATGATATCAAGTTCATTACGCTCATGGTTTTCTGAAAAACCTGCGTAGCCCTTTGTCATTTCAGATAAAGATTATTTAGTATTCGTGATGCGTTTGTTGGCCTTTGTCAAGGCGTAGTGTGCGGTAGCTGACTAGTACTTATCTGTTTAAGCATGTGATGTGATTGGATTAGGGTAGCCGTACGACCTTGTTGGCCTTTGTCAAGGGTCGTACGGGTGGGTTTAATTCAATCGGGAAATGACAAGTTGAACTTGACTAGCGTCCTATGGTTTGTTGGCCTTTGTCAAGGTCATAGGGGGTTAGGGGCAAAAGCATTATCGGGAATTTCAAGAGTTGAAATTTACAATGAGATTGCATACCTTCTATAAGATAGTTGGATCCTGATACCCACTACGAGTAAGAGTTACTCCTAGGAGAGTTTTACACATGATAATTAGCCGATCAAGTAGGTGTCTAGAAAGGTGTTAACGGGTTTATACCTCTGGGAAAATGAGGTTTATTTTAATTAGGTCCGTGTGAAAGCACCGGGAGCCACCCTCAAAGTACCAATACTGACCTGGCTGAAAGATTGGCGAACTTGTAAGGTGTAATTAATTCCAGCTAGTCTTACCTTTTAGGGTTTTAAGGAAGATTAGATAAAAACCAGTGGGAGCCATCCTTATTAGATAAGATAACTAATCTAATTTTGCAAGAGCATACGCTAAAGTATTTTCTTCTCTCTCTCTCTAGGTAGTGACCATATCAAGCCTTAATCAAGATAATAATAAGGATGTATTGACCGAACCCGCTTGTTATATTGAGCAGGGGAACGTTGGTCCCGCTCCAACTTATAATTGTTATAAGTCCGAGCAGAAAATAGGAGAATATCCAGATTCTCACGCTACCCAAACGAAGAACAAGCATGCTGATGCATCTTCTTCGGGTGTGTTAGTTATCGAGAACTGTTTTCAGTTCACTCTACGTCCTGGGTATTAGATAACCGGATCAGGATCCCACATATGTAATATGTTACATGGGCTACGTAAAGGTAGGGAACTGGGAGAGGGTGATCATTCCATAAGAGTAGGGAATGGTGCAAATGTTGCAACCAAGGCTGTTGGAGAATATCACCTTGTGTTACCAAATGGTAATACAATGATTCTGAACGAATGCTATTACTCCGACCCTGATATACAATCTTATATCAGTTTCTTTATTGAGTAAGGAAGGATATAATTTTGTAGTACAGGATAATGTTATGAATATCTTCCTGAATCAAAAGTTGATTGGATCGGGCTCGTTAAATAATGGCATATACATTATCAATCAAACTACAGTACTTAATGTGCAAAACACATACAAGAAGAAGAGTTCAGAAATGAACGAATCCTACTTGTGGCATTGTAGACTAGGTCACATCAATGCGACACGACTGGCTAAGTTACATAAGGAAGGATATTTGAATCCGTTCGAATTTTCATCTTATGACACTTGCCAGTCATGTCCCAAAGGCAAGATGACCAAAACACCGTTTAGTGGACATGGAGAAAGAGTTACGGAACCTTTGGGACTGATACATAGTGATGTATGTGGTCCCATGTCTACACATGCAAGGAATGGTTCCTCGTACTTCATTACATTCACTGACGATCTCTCAAGATACGGACATGTGTTCCTATTGAAACACAAGTCTGAAACTTTTGAGAAATTCAAAGAATATAAGAACGAAGTCGAGAACCAAACGGGTAAAAGTATTAAAATCCTTCGATCTGATCGAGGAGGAGAATACTTGAGCAATGAGTTTCTGGACTATCTAAAAGAGAAAGGGATTCTCTCTCTGCTTACTCCTCCCTATACACCACAGCACAACGGTATATCGGAACGGAGGAATTGCACCCTATTAGATATGGTGCGCTCTATGATGAGCACTGCTGAGTTGCCTATTTGCTTTTGGAATTATGCACTTGAGACAGCTGCATATCTATTGAATAAAGTTCCGTCTATATCTGTACCTACCACACCATATGAGATATGGAGTGGGAAGAGACCATGTCTTAAACGTGTTAAGATATGAGGTTGTGCGGCCTATGTCAAAAGACAAAATCCGGACAAACTCGAGTCACGGTCAGTTCTTTGCAAGTTTGTGGGATATCCCAAACATTCACATTGATATCTATTCTACCACGGCGAGGAACAAAAGGTGTTTGTTTCTCGACATGCCACTTTTTAGAAAAAGAATTTCTAGAAAAAGAATTTCTTGCAAAAGAAATTAGTGGCAATGAGGTAGACCTGGAAGAAGTTCCAGCACCACAAATTAAAACTGAAGATTTAGTGGAACCAGATGATTCGATAGTTCCCGATGAACCCCAGCCTCTCCGCCGATCTAATAGGGTTCCTCATCCACTGAGAGATACTGCGGTTTTCTCATTGATGGTGGGAGCGAGGATTGCATCATAGAAGATGATGACCCGACTAGCTTCGAGCAGGCCATCACGAGTGGAGACTCTATGAAATGGCTGGATGCAATGCAATCTGAGATGGAATCCATGTACACCAACAAAGTATGGACTTTGAAAGTTGCTCCTGAAGGGGTAAAACCCATTGGGAGTAAATGGATCTTTAAGAAGAAACTTGGTGTAGATGGAAAAGTTGAGACTTTCAAAGCTAGACTTGTTGCAAAGGCTTTTCGTCAACGACCAGGTGTGGATTATGACGAAACCTTTTCTCCAGTGGCTATGCTTAAGTCCATCCGAATCCTACTTGCCATTGCTGCAAACCATGACTACGAAATCTGAATGATGGATGTTAAGACCGCCTTTCTAAATGGTGATTTAGAGGAGTGCGTGTACATGACTCAGCCAGAGGGCTTCGTAGATAGTGGGAGCAGCGGAAAGGTGTGCAAGCTGCTTAAATCCATCTATGGGTTAAAGCAGGTGTCGCGGAGTTGGAACATCTGTTTTGATGTTGTAGTCAAAGAGTTTGACTTCATCAAAAACGTAGATGAACCTTTTATCTACAAGAAGGTTGCAGAGAGTAAGGTTGTCTTCCTCGTATTGTACGTGGATAACATACTCTTGATAGGAAATGATGTTCCTATGCTGCACTCTGTCAGGCTCTTCTTATCACATAGATTCTCAATGAAAGATCTAGGTGATGCCTCCTGCATTTTGGAGATTAAGATCTATAAAGATAGATGTAAATGGATACTGGGATTGTCCCAATTTAGGGACATTGACACCATACTAAAGAGGTTTAGTATGGAAGAATCCAAGCGTGGGAACCAACCCATGATCTCTGGACTCACGCTCTCCAAAGAGATGTCTCCTAAAACTAATTTGGAGAGAGCTCGCATGTAAGGGATACCCTATGCTTCGGCAGTAGGCTCTATCATGTACGCGTTGCTATGTACCACACCCGATATAGCATACTCACTAAGTGTAGTGAGTAGGTATCAAGCAGATCCAGGAGAGAGTCGCTGGACAGCTGTGAAGAACATTCTCAAGTACTTAAGAAGGACTAAGGAGATGATTTTGGTGTATGGTAACGGAGAACTCCAGGTGGAGTCCTTTACCGATTCGAGCTTCCAAAGTGATAAGGACGACTCTAAGTCGCACTCGGGATTTGACTTTATCCTAAATGGAGGGGCGGTTTGTTGGAAGAGTTCCAAGCAAGAAACCATGGCAGACTCGACGATGGAGGCTGAATACATCGCTGCCAACGATGCTGCCAAAGAAGCTATCTGGATGAAGAAGTTCATTACTGAACTTGGTGTGGTTCCATATATTGAGCATCCAATACCTTTGTATTGCGATAACAATGGAGCTGTGGCTTTGGCCAAGGAACCCAGGTCCCATCAGAGATCCAGTCATATTCTGAGGCGGTATCACCTGATCCGGGAGATAGTTTATCGCCGAGAGATCGAGGTCAGGAGAGTTGACACGAAGGACAGCACTGCGGATCCACTCACGAAGGCCATACCCAAGATACAATTTGAGAGACTCTTCGGGATGTTGGGTATGAGATACTACAACAGCTGGCCTTAGTGCAAGTGGGAGATTGTTAGTTATATATATGCCCTAGAGGCCATTGTTGTATATATGATGTATAATATAGTGGATGCTTGGATATAGATAGAGAGGACTTTCTTGCTCGACATGATAATATGCTATTTAGTTTCACTTTGTCTTAACATGTTGACTTGTTTTGGTTTACGGTCTTGCTCTCACATGTTGATAAAGCTTTTAGGATATGTACTCGACTACTAAGACTATGATGCAGATCATACTAGTGGGGCCAGGGTAGTCCAAAAGTACATCATATAATTGTTCCTAGTCGATGGAGTATCGAGACGGGGCATCGATACTCCAAAGTAGACTAGCGTATACGCATCTTGACCCATATGATGGACGATGGATGATCTCATATCCATTGGTGTTTGATATCAAAGATGGTGTACGGGTGCTCAGTGGAGACTGGGTACACTGAACAGACTTGCCGAGAACTCTTAGATGGTATTATACCTATCGTCAGATAGTAGTTCTCTGGTGACACTGGTACAGGTTAGTCTGTAGACCCGAGATCATCATAGAGTCTTGTGTGATTCCCATTGTGCTTTGATTTCCACCTTACCACGTTCATGAGAACGTGCAAAATGGTGGATTTTGGGTACAGTCCCGAATCACATGGAGGCAATCAGCGATAGGAGGGGTTTCATCTATCCCGGTATTACGAGTTGATATTGCGCTGTGTTCGATAAGTTATAACTGGAAGTTCCTGGCTAGGGCTGATATGGAGATCCACTGGTAAGTGTTATCATTACTTTCTCGACCCGTTATAAGCCTCACATCGACACGAATTTTCGGTTACTGGGGTCTGGCGTTTACTACCCCTAGACTGGATATGCGACATATCAGACGAAGAGACCAGACTGTACGATAGTGTTACTGATTGGATTCACAGGAGTGTGTATAGGCTTGCTTGTTGATCTTCTGATCGCTCAATACCTGGGTGGCTGTTACGTTTAGCTGACCGCTTGCAGCTTGTGGGTGTTTGATATGATCATCACCTACTACCGGCGTATTGATGATTCTTTAGAGTCTTACACAGAGGTTTCCTGGCTCAGGCAAAACGGAGTAGGAGCACATATGTGATATGTGCGAGACCGAGATTAATACGATATGAGATACAATATTCTATTCTCGCTATATGTGATATCGGCCGGGTGTTCAGACCATAATATTGCATTTATCATTCCCCTATTCTTATCCTTTTTATAAATAAACAGGTACTCTTGACGCACGTTTGTTGCATATTACAGGATACAGGTTTCTGGAGCAAATACAGTGAAAAAGACACAAAACAACAGAAAAGGGACTTTTGACCAACAATTAGACGAATCCTAGTCGAGCCCAGTTCACCTAGGTGCAAGGCAATGAATGTCAATGTGAAACGGTTAAAAAGCCCAATACAAGTCTTCACTGAAGATCTGGAGAAGAGTGAGAAGCAAGCAGAGAAAAAGAAGTATAAAACTAAGAATCCCAGACAACCACAAAAGGACCCCAGAAGTTTGGAAGCCCAAGACCATCAATGGGCCGCGGATCCGCGGCCCAAGCCATTAATTGCCGCGGATCCGCGGCCGTCTAATGCCCGTGTCGGCGCAAAGATTTTGTGCTGTTGCGTCGGTGCGGGTGTTGGGATTTTTCGTGGGCAAATCTGTAATTGCGCATGCGCGAGAGTCTGTAACCCTAGGTTTCCTATTTTCCTATAAATTGTAATTTGAGATCTGAAAAATGTATGCCTCTTTTCAATAAATAAAATTCAGAATTTCTGGGAGTGACATTCAGATCTATTCTGTCTTCTACTTGGAGGGAGCCATCAAATCTGTAGGTAATTTATTTCCTTTCTTTTATTTTCTAGTATAATTTATCATCCCCTAATGAGCGAGTAGTCTCCTCGCTTGTTAGGGTTAGCCTTAGCGAAAGGGTTGAGAGATGAGATCTCTCACCCCTTTCAATGCCATCTTCACTTTAGAGTTAGAACTCCATGCATACGCACACATCCGCTCCCTACGGCACCCTACCCCTCGAGGTAACGGTGAACCGTAGTATAAAGGGCCGGTTGCGCGCGTTTTTCATGGGGGTTAGGGTAATTATCAACAAAGGAAGGATACAAATCTAGAGGAAGAAACATCTTCCCAAAAGATTCGTATCCGCTTTATTGATAATTAACGTAACATCTAATAGATCTAAAAAAGAAGGCATTGAAAACGGTGAAGAAAACATTAATCTCTAAAACTTCCCCTAAGCCTAACCCTAGCAAGACTTTCAATTAGATTAATTAGATCTAGTTTTTATAGATTTTTATAAACCAATCAAAATGAAAAATAGAATCGACTCGTTAAAACACATAAAAGGAATTTACCCGTCTCTGTGGATCGACCCGCACTCACCTGCTAGCTGCGAAGCGACGCCGCTCTTGATTGCGGTAAAATCATATTTTTGACATTAATCAAATGGCGCCGTTGCCGGGGACGATGTAATATTTCTTTTTGTGAATTTTCGGGTTGATATAAATTTAAAAAATTATAAAAATCTGAAAATATAAAAAAATAAAATAAAAAAATTATCAACTTTGATCTGTTTGAAGGGTGTATCTTTTGAATCTTGCAGGAACAGCGAAGAATTGAGGATCTGGAAATTTACAGAGGGCAAAACAAAAATTGGTACATAAGAACAGAGAGGAACTATCAGTACAGAGCAGCACAAATTTTTCCAGAGCGCGATCCCACCAGACGACCGTGTTTCCGCCGCATTAGGGGCCTCCCGCCGCGGATCCGCGCTCTTCCTGCCACGTCAGCGCATCAATTTTGCTGGTTTGATTTCTCTTTTCTTCCCCTCTGCAACATACAATATATCTCTCTGTAAAAAGTTTTCTGCAGGGTTCTTTGCGTAAAGAGTCTTTCTCCCCCTTCTATATAACAGATTTTCTGCAGGTTTCTTTGCGCCGCGCTAAAATTGAATGCAAGTGAATTTTTGTTTTGCATAATTTAATTGGACTTAAGGGGCTATTTGACCAAACTCAGATTGGGTGGGGATTTCATCACCCTTCCCAGGACCCCAGAAAACACCTAAAGCATTTTGCATCGACCACCTTTAATTAAAAAAGATTAGACTCAGACCTAAGGACAGCGAGCTCAATAGGAAAAGGACTAGGGTAGGCATCGGCCGTTTATCCTAACCGACATTGCGGTGTCTAGGCTAGTGGTTATTAATTAGGCCCACTGTAGTGGTGGTTCCTTCCCACTTACCTGGCCGTACTTGTCCGTGAAGAGGCGGTTTGAGGTCTATTTCTAGCCCTAGTTAGGAGCTGTTTAGTAGACCTAGGCGACCCTAGATCTAGGCCTAATTGTGCATGTGTGGTTGATTCAGTTGTGTCACGAGTCCCATTTTCTAAAGCCTTATTGCAAAACTCTCCAATAAAAAAAATTAAAGAAAAATCTTTTAAAAACTTGCAAAAATTTTGTCGCTTAGAAATCCTTGCATTCTTCTATCATGGGTACCCCACATCATAAATCTCTTGCCGAATTTTGGTATCCCGAACCTAACTTTGCGTCGTTCGTCAATTGTTTTGGTCAATTTAAAAACGATCCCTCCTTGCCAAAAATTTCGTTGAAAGATCAAATAGAGGCGTCTAGGAGAAATAGTTTGACTTTTCAACCCACTTCGTGTCAACCGAGTCAACCTTTACAACCTACATATGTTGATACCACTTCTTCAAGTCCTTCTGTCACTCCTAGGCCGATGTCCATTTCTGAGCATATTGCTCAATCTCGCAGTCGATCTTTCACCCCTCTCCACTCATCTAGTTTTAGGGATCCGCACGATTATTCACCTTCTTATCCATATGTTGACCCTACTCCTGTCTTACCACCCACTTCCTACCAGTCATACCCGACCTTCCCACCTTCACTAGACGCTGTTTCGACACAGCCATTAGGGAGTTTCACATACCCAACTAATTTTGAATCTTTTACTGAAACCCCCTCACCACCTAAGTCTAGTTTGGAAGAGTCGTTGGAAGCATATATTGCTGCAACAAATAAAATGATGAGGAATGTGGAAGCATCCATGGCCGCCCTTATGCAACCTAGTGAACCGGTAGCTAGTGTCCCGCTAGCTCCGAATTTTTCAATGTATAAGGCAGCAGTTGGACAGAGTGAGAATGAGAGAGGATTTTCAAATCAAACCTACCCTTACCCAATTGAAGCCCACAACTCCGGTTTTCCATCGATTGTTCCAAATGATTCACCAGTTGAAAATAAAAATGAGTTGTGCGATTTTGTAGTGTTTGATTTGCCAAATTGTGAGGAACCCCTTTCGAGTGAAACCGCATCTAATCCTTTCGATCTTTACACCTCCACTCTAGAACCTACATTGATAAATAAACATGCTGTGGACGAAGTGTCTAAAGAAATTGATTTTCACTTGATTGAGGATATAGACGCCGGGAATATTTCGGATGATGAACCGGTCTATTTAATAGAAATTTTATGTTCAAATCATCATCCTGAGTTATTAAATGTTTCCCCCGAATCTCATATGCGTCTAGATTTTGATGACAATGGCATAGATGGATTAAATATTGAGGAGAGTCTTGAGGATAATATCGAGGTTGAACCATTTTTATTTGATGTGTCGGATTTTCCAATTCAGCCTCATGAACCTTTAACTGCTATATCACCCTCCCTCCTTCCTATTGTTCCGACCGAACAAATGACTGTTACGCTTTCATCTCCTATACCAAGTTCGGCGTACCCATGTTTTCTTGCGAATCTTGAGGGATTTGACCCCATTGCACGACGAGTTGGTAGGTTAGCGCAATCGCTTTTAACACATCGGTCATCTTAAATTGCGCTAATTTATTCACTCAATTTACACCCTCAAGATCGCACTCCACTTCTTTCTTCTTTCCGTCTTTCTTCTCCCCCACCGAGACCAGATTCTACTATTCTTCTTTCCACACGGTCTCGCGTGCTTTTCATCTCCTTTCTTTCCATCCCATTCTTGCACCAACTCTACCATTACCATGATAAGATTTTTGAATGGTTGGTGCTAACATTTGGCTTGTGTAAGGCCAAGCTTAACTTTGGGGGGAATCTTGTTGTATATATGTATATATCCTATTGTTTTCTTTTTCTATAAAAAATAAAAAAAAATAAAAACATAAAAATAAATTATTATAAATAAATAAACAGGGGAGTATCGGTATTTTGACCCTCTTGGTTTAGCATGACAGTGAGGACACTGTCAAGTTCAAGTTTGGGGGTATGCTCGGTACGTCTTCTTCCTTCGCATTCATTTGTACATATTTTTTTGTATTTGCATACCTATTTGGAAACCCATAAAAATTGAAAAATTTCAAAAATTATAAAAATAATTGTATTCAATTTTGGCTAATTGACTTGAGTTTGACTAATAGGTTAACTGGTTAGGAACAACTAGATCTTAGACTTAGTGAATTAAAAACCCTAAAAATAACATTTCCTAAAGTTTAACGGTAGAAAGTATATGCCTTGTAGTTTATTTAGAAATAGGCAAATTTTGGGTTCACTTCTTGGGCTAAGTCGAAACAAGGGAAGAGTATTGATGTTCTAATTAAAGTATAAGTTTGAAAGATAGTTCCTACCTTAAGTCTAAATTTTGAAAATATATACCCTACAATTTGCACATTCACGCACCTTGAAACTTGGAATAGTAGAAGAGACCTTGAAATACTCTTGTCTAAAGTCCTTAGTAAAATGAAAATAAAAGAAAAAAAATGTGAATAAAGAATAAAAAAATGGACACTGGTTTTTGTGATTACTTAAGGCTGCAAAAATAGAAAAATATTTAGCGACGGTGCTTCATCACCTAGTGCCTTAGACCAACTGGTTTGGGAGTCACTGCTAAAGCCTTGGGTGTTGCAAGGACTAGGAAGTACGCTTTAAAGTGCAAACGCATTTTGTAATCGGTCGTTGGTACCTCAAGAAGTATTAACGGTCGCATGAAGGATGTGTAAGCGAATTTCATTTAAATTCACCAATTAATAAGTACTTTGGACAATAGACTAGGGCATGATTGCTTGAATTGAATTTCCAAGTGTAGGGGTGATCTATACACACACGTAGGGGTATGTGATTGGAATTTAGATAAGAGAGAGGAATGAAAGATAAAATTTGTATCTTTAATGGAGTTGATAGAAAATTCCTAAGTTGAGATGAAACCCTAGAAGGAAGACTTAAAAGATGCCGAAAGCTAAGTAGGTCTACATAACATATATAATCTTAAGTTAAATAATGAGGAAGTGTGAAGAATATGGGTGGATAATTTACAAGTAGAAGATAATAGAATTCCTTATTAGAAAACCTAATTGGAAAACAAAAGTCAGTGGACCGAGTTGATAGGATTTTGTGGGTGTAATCCGCTGAAAACCCTCAGGAGACAACACTCCTCCTACTAGGGACACCTAGAGGTTTAACGGCTTGTTGCACGTGCTCAGTGCAATCGCGTTTCCCTGCGAAAGTGCGGTTAGGATTTTAGTGAATAAAAATAAGTTTGCTCGAGGACGAGCAAAAGGTAAGTTTGGGGGTATTTGTTCAGACCATAATATTGCATTTATCATTCCCCTATTCTTATCCTTTTTATAAATAAACAGGTACTCTTGACGCACGTTTGTTGCATATTACAGGATACAGGTTTCTGGAGCAAATACAGTGAAAAAGACACAAAACAACAGAAAAGGGACTTTTGACCAACAATTAGACGAATCCTAGTCGAGCCCAGTTCACATAGGTGCAAGGCAATGAATGTCAATGTGAAACGGTTAAAAAGCCCAATACAAGTCTTCACTGAAGATCTGGAGAAGAGTGAGAAGCAAGCAGAGAAAAAGAAGTATAAAACTAAGAATCCCAGACAACCACAAAAGGACCCCTGAAGTTTGGAAGCCCAAGACCATCAATAGGCCACGGATCCACGGCCCAAGCCATCAATTGCCGCGGATCCGCGGCCGTCTAATGCCCGTGTCGGCGCAAAGATTTTGTGCTGTTGCGTCGGTGCGGGTGTTGGGATTTTTCGTGGGCAAATCTGTAATTACGCATGCGCGAGAGTCTGTAACCCTAGGTTTCCTATTTTCCTATAAATTGTAATTTGAGATCTGAAAAATGTATGCCTCTTTTCAATAAATAAAATTCAGAATTTCTGGGAGTGACATTCAGATCTATTCTGTCTTCTACTTGGAGGGAGCCATCAAATCTGTAGGTAATTTATTTCCTTGCTTTTATTTTCTAGTATAATTTATCATCCCCTAATGAGCGAGTAGTCTCCTCGCTTGTTAGGGTTAGCCTTAGCGAAAGGGTTGAAAGATGAGATCTCTCACCCCTTTCAATGCCATCTTCACTTTAGAGTTAGAACTCCATGCATACGCACACATCCGCTCCCTACGGCACCCTACCCCTCGAGGTAACGGTGAACCGTAGTATAAAGGGCCGGTTGCGCGCGTTTTCCATGGGGGTTAGGGTAATTATCAACAAAGGAAGGATACAAATCTAGAGGAAGAAACATCTTCCCAAAAGATTCGTATCCACTTTATTGATAATTAACGTAACATCTAATAGATCTAAAAAAGAAGGCATTGAAAGCGGTGAAGGAAACATTAATCTCCAAAACTTCCCCTAGGCCTAACCCTAGCAAGACTTTCAATTAGATTAATTAGATCTAGTTTTTATAGATTTTTATAAACCAATCAAAACGACAAATAGAATCAACTCGTTAAAACACATAAAAGGAATTTACCCGTCTCTGTGGATCGACCCGCACTCACCGGCTAGCTGCGAAGCGACGCCGCTCTTGATTGCGGTAAACTCATATTTTTGACATTAATCACCGGGTATATGTGATATAGCCGGGATATCTGATCAAGTGTTGATTCGATAAGATGATACATGTTATATTAGTCGGTTATATGTTATGTAGCCGGATTATCGGATTAAGAGTTGATTCGATAATTTAATGTATAATTATATATTTGATATATTACATTACATTAACTAATATAAGCTCACTTAAAGATTCTTTTTCTCACTTGATGATACATTGATGTATATGTGATATATGTTAATTGTATTATTTTCTTTTGTTACAGAATATTGTATATGTGATATATAATATTGTAACATGTTAGGGTTACAAATGCAACTAGGGTTAAAACCATGCTAGCGTTTAAAACTTGGGTTAATATTTTCTTTATAGTTAATTCTTTTTGGATGGATATTGTTTTATATGAGCTTTGAGGAAGCTTCATGATCCTTTGACAAAGTCCACCCTCTTTGTTTTATCCTTGATATTTGTTAACCTAAATTTAACCTTAGCCTATGGTTGATACTCTACATGAGTTAGCCATGACACATATCTAAGTATGGTTGCATTTCTAACCTCAACAATAATTCATTTCATTCATCATAACACTTGATCATTTTCTTCTTCCTCTCACAAAAGCTTTCTAGCTTTTCTTTTTGTGATGAATGCTTGAGAGAAAAAGAAATATAAAGAGAGAAAAATTCCTACTTCATTATCCTCATCTATTCTAGCCACTTAGATTAGGGTGTTCACTTGACTATTACATCATTAGAGAAGTGTGAGCTTGGGTTAGAGTTACTTCAAGGTAGATCATCTTAGAAAGTGAAGACTTCAAGCAAGATACCTCATTCACCTCATGGAGCCTCTCTAGAGTCCGGAACCTTGATGATCGCAGGGAAGGGACTTCAACTCGGAGCTTTTGAAGTGATGGAACGGACTACAAAGGTTGTAATCCCTAACAATTAGAAGTAAAGTTGTTTACTTGCAAGTTTTGTTTGATTCTCTAGTTAAAGATCTTGGATTAGGGTTACTTAAAACAGCAAATTTTTAAACATGGCATGTGTGATGCCTCCCGAAACCTTGCTGCCATTGTAGGTATCCCATCAGGTTTAAGTCGGATTACTTTCATCTCGTAGTGTTCGTATTCAGTCAGAATACGGATGCGGGTATGTATATACGGATGAGGAGTAATCTTGTAATTCGTTACGAGATTATTTTTGATGTTTCTAATTTATTATCTTCCATTTTAAACATTTGGTTTAATGTTTTTTAATGGAATTTGTTAGCATTTTTTTTGGCCAAAATTCTTTTACTATGCTGCCAATTCCTTCACTGCCATTTTCGAAAATGGTTGTGCATTAATTGGGCATGGGTATTTCGTAAGTCATAGGCAGCATGGCTTGTTTGGTGAGGTGGCATGGAGTGGGTGAGATTTTCTTTTGTCATTAATTGCTTTTGTATTTGAAATAGATATTTGTTGAGATTGGTTAAGGTTTTTTTGTGTTACACTCACCACTTCATAGATTATTCTCACCACCTCATTTCATAATTCTACAGAGAGCACATCACATTGGCCGAGCCCATTTTTTATGTGAGCTCATTTTGTTTTCCTCCAAGCCAAAAAATCCTTTGCTCGCAATTTCATTCTATGGCAATTTCATTTACCTTCACCCAAATCAATGGTAGCCTTGAGATAAAGTATTCACACACTATCTCTACTTCACCATGGACATGTCGGCTAGCAAACTTCATGTCCGAATTACTTCGGTTTGATGCGGGAGCCCGTATAAAGAATCCTCGATGTGGAGCCATTTCGACGAGCGAGATCGGAGAGCGAACTTCGTTGGGGAAGCCGCGAGGAGCTTGGCGCAGAGATTGAAAACCGAAGGACACGGATCGATCGGTATAATCTCTCCAAACTCTTTTACAGTTTACTAGTTTAAGGTTAATGGAACGATCCGGGTTTTAGGGTTACGATAGCGCCAGTTTAAAAAGTTTTTGTTCCGTATTTGGCCTTGGATTGACGGCCGGGGCACTGCCGTAGCCTTATATAGTATCAGAGCCAAACTATTAACCGTTTACTAGTTAGTTTAGACAATGTTAAATTTTCGAAAGTGAAACAAACCCGATACACTGCACTGAAATTTTCATGTTCTGTCGATTTTGAAAGTATCTTCAAAAATTATTTAAACAATTGCAGAAGATTACTGACATGACCACAGGACCACTGACCAAATACGAGCGGATTCCTCCACTAAAAAACTGAGCACATTGCTCCCTGGGCCGGCGAGCTCGGCCAGACTGGAATGTTTGGGCTTCGTATTTGGGTGTTGGTCTGGTCTCTAGAATGTTGGTTCAGTGGTATTGTTTATTTAGCCCAGTGTAGATATGGTTTTATCTAGTTGTTTGGGGCTATTCGAGGGTTATTTCAAAGTCGATATTATCTAACATTGTCTAAGTTTGCAGTGCTTACATTTCTATCTACGACCGTTAATGTCATTCGAGTGGTAAATCTTATCTAATTGCTATAGCTCTTTTAGACGGGTTTGCAAACGTGACATTCACGTTGATGTTCGGTGTTGTGTTGTGATGTTGCGGATTTGTTATGGTAGATAGCTTGCATGCAATGGTTGTGCAGTTTGGTTATATTTGTACATTTGATATCGCGGGGCGAGCGTCCGACATATGGACTGCCGTCACTGCCTGTTTGTATATTATTCTTTTGGGGAACGACCGGGTTGAGGTCGATGTCACTGTTGTACATATTTTCTTTTCTGTACTAGGATAACCCCATGGTGGAGTGCACGGATAGCCGGGTTCTAGAGGGCAACGGGCCACATTTTATGGTTTTGAGACGGAGGGGGCTTCACTCTAGAATTGGCGGGCTATTCGCCTCACTCGTAAGGGGTAAAGGTTGACCCATGGTGGGGTGCTCAAGTTACTGGATTCCGTGAAGTGTTGGGTGGTCCATGCACTTTGGTGAAGGGGGATGCCTCGCTTCTGGTTTTGGCGGGTAACTTTCCGCACTCGTAGGGGTCTAGGTTTTCATTGCACAAGCTATCTACACGACCAAGAGAACATCGGGTTTCAGTTGCAGCTCAAAGGAAACCCGGGACTCCTAAATTATCTGTATTGTTCTGTGATGCTTATTACTTTTCTGTGATATTGCATTTATCACGCCTGGAGCAATTATTATATATTGATATATATACTAGTAGATGTTGTATATGTTCTATACCTGCGATAGTCCAGTCCCCGCTCTGTCATTAGTTAAGTAACCTAACGGGTGATGGCGGGACCCAGTGGCGAATGCGGATGGCATATACGTACATCATATTTTCGTTCTTTTGTGGTGTGATTAATTGATGGGACTGCGTTGATTCAGATCAATGCAAGGAAAACAAAACTATTCGATGTTGTTGGAATAATTTTCAAAAAGCTGTTATTGCAAGGACGTTCTCTTTTATTTTGCACAGAGTTATTCGGTTATGAATATCCAGCATCTCATTCGACGAGGCAAGGGCCGAGATCCCTTCATCGAGAGTGACCCCTTAGGCAGAAGTTTGTGTCAGGGTAATAACTTCACTATAGTCGATTACTTTTTGTTTTGCATCGCGGTATTCAGTTTGGAATATCCTGCACCTCATTCTACGGGGAAAAAGCCGATATCCCTTCACTGAGAGTGACCTCTTTAGCAAAGGTTTTCGCCACTATATTTTTGTAAAAAGCTATCCTGTTCCTTTAATGATATCAAGTTCATTAAGTTAATGGTTTTTCGCCAAAAACCATTCGTAGCCCTCCGTTATTTCAGACGAGTAGCACTTAGTATTCATGCTATGTTTATTGGCCTTCGTCATGGCATAGTGTATGGTAGCTATTTGTTACTTTTCTATTGCATAGATAGATGCATTGATTTGGGACAGTCATACTACTATTTTGGCCTTCGTCAAGGGTATGTATGGGTGGGTTCAAATTAACTTGGACAATGACGGGTAGAACTTGACATGTGACTTATAATATGTTGGCCTTCGTCAAGGTCATAAGAGCATGGGGTAAAAATCACATCCGGAGTTTCTAAAGAAACTGAAACTTACCAGGCATGCGCATACCTTCTGGAGTGTGATAACGTGAGTGGATTCCATCAGTTTATCATGCGATGATAGTTGGATCCCGATTCCCACTGTTGAGTCGGTTTACTCCTCGGGTGATCCCGACTAATTCTTCTTTCAGGGTTGGAGGAGAATTTGAGGATATAGTGGGAGACATCCTAATTAGATAAAGTGATTAACCATTCTGCTCTAGGTTAGAGTGCACGCAGAGTGTTTCTTTTCTCTTTTTCTTTGGCAGCGACCATGGCCCGACCCTAGACTATGACTCAGTGACCATGTTAAACCGAACTTTCTTAAAACACTGGCTTTTGAATTGTCTGAGTTGCATACATCATTACCACTCCTTTTTTTACCCTTTGCATTTCTCCAGAACACCCCAAATCACTACGATCATCCACATCCATTGGATAAATCCATCGTATAGTTACATACGAACTCGAAGGAACTTGTTCCAGATTTGAGGATGGATTCTGATTCTGGAGAGATTGAATAAGACTATTCAGTTGTATTTTCGTTTGTTACCTTCTCTCAGGTTGTGAGGGTTCCTAGGATTAGGAGAGAGTACACTTATTACACTTATTGGATTGTCTTCTTCCAAACCATAGGCAGGTGCCGAAAGGTAGGGAATGAAGAAAAACAATTAGCCTAAGTGTGGTGTACAGAAGATAATAAGTAAAGACAAATAAAGGGATTAGAAAGAAGGCAAAGTAAATTGCGACTGCTATCATTCACGACCAAACCGCATATATCATCGCCACTCCTACTTCACCTTTGCATTTCTCCGGTTCAGGGGAAATAGAATAAGGTTCATTCAGTTGTCTTTTATCTTGACCTTCTTTCAGGTTGCTAGGGCTCCTAGGATTAGGAGAGTACACATGTTATGCTTATTGGATAGTCTTCTTCCAAACCATAGGCTAGTGCCGAACGTAGGGAAGGAAGAAAACCATTTAGCCTAAAGGGGTGTACATAAGGTAATGAGTAAAGACAGATAAAGGGATTTGGAGAGATGGAAAAGAAATATACGGTTATAGCAATGAATCTGGATAATGGAAGAGGCATTACTAGGAATACCCGGATACCTCTTCGAAACATTTTAATGTTTCAGTTTCACTATGCGTTGTTAATTGAAAACTGATTTCCCAATTAGGTCCTTGCTCCAGGGTATGTATTTACCAGGTATGCTTCTCACATCTGTATGGTTTTACAGATGATGAGTGGGAGTAAGTTATTTGGAATTAGATGATCATCTTCATTATATTGGAATTCGTTGTAATTGGTGATATTTGAGGAAATCGCCTGGGTTTTTGCCGGACGGCGTTTTGAATATCCGTTGTTATGCACCAATTTCAAACTGATATATCTGTACGTTTATTTCATAAAGTGAGATATAACTTTTAGAAATTATGTCCATGACATTTATCTATATCAGTTGATGGTTAGGTAAAGAGCATTCAACAGCGGTGTAATTCTTCATAATCTTAGTACAGTTTTCAACCTACGACGCACATGGTTTGAGTTATTCAACTCAGGGGACTTTTACAGAGTATTGTATGTTGTCCAGTGTCCATTAGGACAGAGGGGTTGGTCCTCGTACTATATTCTTTTTACTTGTGACTTCTCAAGATTTAGACACGTGTTTCGTAGAAATACAAAGTCTAATTATTGAAAAGTTATATGTACAAGAATAAAGTAGAGAACCAGGTGTCGCAAGTATCGGGATTCTTCAAGGTGATCTATGATGTAGATACTTGTGTGAGGTATTCAGTTGATACTAATGGTTTTGAGAAACTTGTTTCCCTTTCAGGTTACTCATATCTGGATGCATTCCTAAGTTAAGTAATACTGATCAGCCTCTCTCCATTTAGTTGACATGCACTGGAGACAGATGCATGATTTGAATCTGGTTCCAATTAAATCAGTGCCTCTGTTTCTATATTGTATATAGAATGGATCATATCTTAACGATGTTAAGGTATATGGAGTTTTCCGGCTTATGCTTAAAACCAGACTCTGGATAACTCAAGGCATGTTTATGTAATGGCATTTTGTGGGTTAACCCGGGCTATGATAAGGGTTAACTTTCTACCATCTAAAGATCAATAGTGATATTGTTCTTGACTTGCCATAGTTTTAGTAAAATCGACTTTTTTCAGAAAACAGTAGTGGGAGTAGGGTAGAACTGGAAGTGATTCCAGAACCACAAACGATTACTGAAAATTTAATCGGACCTAAAGATTCAATCAGGTTTAAAATTCCATTAGCCACTCCGTAGATATAGTGGGTAACCTCAGGCTCCCGAGAGGTACTCCGGTAGCCTCAAGGACGGTGACAGGGAGGTTCTTGTTTACCCAGACTTGCCATTGCTGCTGTTCCAGAATATGAGACCCTGCAGAAGGATGAGTATAGTATCGTTCTAAACTAGCTTTAGAAGTGTACATATATATGTCTCTACCAGAGGGTTGTTGTGGTCAGTGGAAGCAGTAGAAGCATGGTGGGCAGGTAACTTGTGTCTATTTATAGACTAAAGCAAATATAGCGGAGATAGATCATCTATTTTTGATGTGACAGTCATAGCTTTTAACTTCATCAGAATAGGTGATGGATCTGTTAAGAAGGTAGTAGGGTGTGATGTCCTGGTATTTAGATGACATACACATAGTAGGAAATGAAATTCCTATACTACGATCGGTTATACTGTGGTTGTCACACAGTAGTTTCTCCACATAGGATATGGATATTATATCAGGCATTCTGGTTACTAAATCTATGGTTTTAGATCTAGATTTAGGTAGTTTCCCAATTCGGGTACTTAGATAGTATTCTAAAGGTGTTTTAGAATGGACGACTCCTGGCATGGTGGTGTACCTGCAGGTGATGGAGTCACCCTCTCTAAAGGTGTCTTACTGACTAAAGGGGAGAGGGATGTGCATGATTTGCACATCACTTGCTTAGGCAATTGAGTCTATCATGAAATGTCAAGTACCACACCAGATGTTGTTTTTGCACTAGCTGCAATAAATTGATATATTAATCCAATCCTGGAGAAACTTTAGGAAGCAGTTTTAGAACATAAGTGAATGTTCTAGGGATATGATAACGACAGCCTCTTTCGGGAGACAGTTATCATTCCAGGCTTCCAAGGTGACCTGGATGACAGAGTGACTGTCAGAGTTATAGTTTTCCCTCTAAAGAGTGGCAGTAGTTTGGACAGGTGGTCCAAGCGGATACTGAGGGATGTATGGTGCAGTATACTGATTAAATTCAGTTGACAATAAATTCTAAGAAGTTTGCAGGATTTGGAGTTCATTTGTGAACTAGGTCCCATCAGATATCCATACATATTCTAAGACAGGTATTACTTAATTCGGGAGATGGCTTTCTCTGCGAACTTAAGATAAAGAGAGACATAGAAAGAAACATCAGAGGGGATCCACTCACTGAGGCTATTTCTCGAACGCAATAGTTTCACAAACAAGCTTTGTGAGACTGATCAGTAAAGAAGTTGGTTGTTCGGTATCACACGAGCTATGAGTATGCGACATCGTAATAATTAGCCTTAAGTGCAAGTGGGAGATTGTTGGATATAGTGCCCTCAAAGTCAATTATTGGATCGCAGGCACGTGACTGCAATGATTGAGGGAGGACCTATACCGGTAGGACGGTCTTACTCGAGATGATAGCTTGCTATCTGCTTTGTCTTTATCATCGTGTACATGCTTTAGTTGACATTACAGATCACTATTACACGTTGATAGAGCTCTTAGGATTCTTGCTTGACTACCAGCAGTATGATGGCGATCATATACGTGAGAGTTGGATAATCTATAAGCACATCCTTAAAGTGTCCTTAGTCATGGCAGTTTCGAGACTGGGCATCGATACTCCATTAGTAGACTAGTGTATACAGTCGAGACCCCGACGAGGGGTGGTGGCCGGTCTCACAAGCCATTGGTGTTAGTTGGTTCACCTAAGATGTATCCAGGTGCTCATTGGGTTATGAGTACACCGGACAGACTCACCAGAAACATGCTACTTGGTATTATACCTATCGTCAGATAGCAGTTCCCTGGTGACATGTATACAGGTTAGTCTATCGACTTGAGATTGTCATTTGTCTCGTTTGAGTTCCCACTGTGCTTTGATTACTACCCTGCCACGGCTCAAAGGAGTCGTGCAAACAGGTTTTAGTTGGGTACAGTCACGAGCCACATGGAGGCAGTGAGCGGATCGGCATGGGATTCGTCTTTCCCGGTATTGGGGGTGAGATTGTGCTGTGTCTAGAGAGCCATTACACAAAGTCCCTGGCCAGAGCAAGCGAGATTTACTGGTAGGTATTCCAGTAGTATCTCAAGGTGTTCTGGGCTACACTCCGACATGACTTATACCGCTATTGGGGGTCTGACGTTTACCAGCCCCCTAGGCCCGATATGCAATACTCGTAGACGGACGGATCAGACTGTACGGATATTGTCACTAACAGGCTCAGTAGGGTTTCAGAATGAGTTCGCTCATCGGCATCCCTTTTGCTCAATACCTGGGCAGCCATTACGTACAGCTAGTTCCACTGACGTGCTTGTGGTTAAAGCCACTCCCAGCGTATTGATGAGTCTTTAGAGTCCCCAACAGACAGTTTCCTATGTTCAGGCGAAACATTGTAGATGTCGTATGGTTTTATGGCAGGGTTCGATCATATATGTGCACTCGTGCATGGATCTTGATCGGACGGATCATACCAGCAGGTTTTGGTTTAAGCTGGATCCTAGTATTAGATTGTTGGATTACTTTCGTCTCGTAGTGTTCGTATTTAGTCGGAATACGGATGCAGGTATGTATATACGGATGAGGAGTAATCTTGTAATTCGTTACGAGATTATTTTTGAAGTTATCAATTTCTTATCTTCCATTTTAAACATTTGGTTTAATGTTTTTTTAATGGAATTTGTTAGCATTTTTTTGGCCAAAATTCTTTTACTGTGTTGCCCATTCCTTCACTGCCATTTTCGAAAATGGTTGTGTATTAATTGGGCATGGGTATTTCGTAAGTCATGGGCAGCATGGCTTGTTTGGTGAGGTGGCTTGGAGTGGGTGAGTTTTTCTTTTGTCATTAATTGCTTTTGTATTTGAAATAGATATTTGTTGAGATTGGTTAAGGTTTTTTTGTGTTACACTCACCACTTCATAAAATATTCTCACCACCTTATTTCATAATTCCACAGAGAGCACATCATATTGGCCGAGCCCATTTTTTGTGTGAGCTCATTTTGTTTTCCTCCAAGCCAAAAAATCCTTTGCTCACAATTTCCATCCATGGCAATTTCATTTACCTTCACCCAAATCAATGGATGACTTGAGACAAACTATTCACACACTATCTCTATTTCACCTTGGACATGTCAGCTAGCAAACTTCATGTCTGAGTTGCTTCGGTTTGAATCGGGAGCCCGTATAAAGAATCCTCGACATGGAGCCATTTCGACGAGCGAGATCGGAGAGCGAACTTTGTTGGGGAATCCGCAAGGTGCTTGGCGTAGAGATTGAAGACCGAAGGACACGGATCGATCGATATAATCTCTCCAAACTCTTTTATAGTTTACTAGTTTACGATTAATGGAACGATCCGGGCTTTAGGGTTACGATAGCGCCAATTTCAAAAGTTTTTGTTCCGCATTTGGCCTCGGATTGACGGCCGGGGCGCTGTCGTAGCCTTATAAATACTAAGTACTCTACTTTCTAAAATGACGGTGGGCTACGAATAGTTTTTAAGAAAACCTTTAACGCTTTGAAATTGATATCGTTGTAGAATCAAATGTTTTTAAAAGGAGTGGCTTAAGCTCCGCACTTTGAAAACTTTCTTTTTCATAAAAAGTCGAGTAGATTTCAAATCCGATTCTACAACATCTTTTATGTTCATTTTTCTTTACATTAATCTCATTAATGTAGTTCCATCATTTAAGTCATTAAGCCATCACAGAAAAGAAACGAAAATAGAACGTACGCTTATGCCATTCGCATTCGCCAAAATATCCCGTTATGCACCGTTAGATTACTTAACTAACGGCATAGCGGGGCGGGACTAGCGTGGATGTAAACATAAGCAATATTTATTATATATCATATATACAATACTATCATTCGTCTCATCATGTAAAGTGATCACATCGTAGAACATCTACAGCACAAGCACATATATGAAAATATAGGATATACTAGGAGGTCCGTATTTTGTATTTAGCCAACAATAGAAAATACGGATTCCACGGTCGTGATGAATAGCTAAGCCCACACCCTTAGACCCCTACGAGAGCGGCAAGTGACCCTACCAATTCTAGAGTATAGGAGACCCAGTCTCGACTTCTCGAGATAGCCTTCCACTGAACCCTAGAACTCGATCACTTATGCTCCCCTCCTTGGGTCTATCCTAATGCGGAAAAGTAAATAATATACAACAATGGTGACATCATCCACAACCCGGAAGTGCACCAATAAAAGAATATTACATACAATGAATTTTACATGAACGAGAATAAAAACTCTCATCTCACATAAAACCCCTGACCATTCATTCACGACAATCCTGTACAACATATCTCAGCAACACATAACATCTCATGTTATCAACATAAGTAAGTATGCGTATCCCAATTGTCGTTGATGTATAGCAATGAACCGGTGATACACCACATACCACATTTACGGTCGCAGAAAAGAAAGTGAAAAATAACAACAATTGGAATCATCACTTTCTCATATATCAAGACGATGTTAAACATTTCGATCGAATCAAAAAACACCCACAAATTACCCCGAGAGCTCAACATTTGAGCAAAGTTAAAGTACCCAAAAACGTGCCACAGTGTCTATGGACCAGCCGTAGAAAGGTCAACCCTTGCCTCACCTATGGTGCCACAGTACTACGACAAACCCTAAGGTTTGGGCGCGGTTCTATAGTCATCAGATCGAGTTAGGGTTATGTTCTTCTAGAGGATCCATAGGGATACTTGCACGATCTTCCGAATATGTTCGACTTGGGAAATTCCAACGCTTGGAAAATTTCAGCGAGAGTAATAAGGTGTTGTGTGATATTCGTTCGAACAGTTAAATGTCGTCCAAGTTACCAATACAATATTTAAAATTACGACTATGAAATACTCCGAATTAGCCCCTAAACAAAATAAGCATCACATAAAATTTTGGGCTAAACGAACAACACCTGAAAACCCAAAACCTACACACCAGAGCACAGAAGAAAAATGAGGTAAATCTGAGCAGTCTGGGCCGGCCTGCTCGGTTTTTTGAGCTTGGTGCTCGGGTGAAATCAGGTGGATTGGCCCCATTTTTCATCTGTGTTCTATATGTATCACATACAATTTTCTGCAGTTGCTAAAATAATTTTTAGAGACCATTTTGAAAACGACAGAGAGCAAATCCTAGGGTTCCAGAAATCCGTATTTTTCGAAATTGTTTCGGTTTCATTATATTTAACATCGTCTAACTTTCTAGATTGGCTCTGATACCACTGTAGGGTTTCTTTAGCACCTTTCCTAGGGTTTGGGTTGCATCACACATGCTATATTAAAATTTTAGGAGGAGCTAAACAAACTAAACTAGGAATCGAACTAGATAGTTAGAGTAACAACACATAGTATAACATACTAAGTAGTGTTTAACACTAAGTGAGAAGAAATACAACCTTTGTAGACCTCCTTAAGTTACTCCTCGGATCTCTTAGAGTTTTAACCGGCTCACTTGAATCCTTCTAAGTCCACAACGATCCACCCAGAGTCTTTTTGCTCAAGCTCCTAGCTTCACTTGATCTATAAAGAAGTGGAGCAAACAACCTACACTAATGGGCCAGAGTAGTATAGATTAGTGATGTGGTTTGTATTCTCACTTAAAACCCTTTCCTTTTTCTTTTCTTCACTCACTAGAAAAATCAAGAGAGCATGAAGGAGGAAGATGAAGGAGATGGCAAGCTTGAGCTCAATTGTTTTGTGATAATTCTCAAAATAAAATGAGAAAAGAAAATATATATGAGAGTCACACTCACTTGTAACCATGATCAATAAATATCTAGATATTTTTTCTAGTTAGTTAAAGAACAAAGGAAATGAAACCATGGTCAAAACTTAGGTTAAGTAAAGAATAGTGTAGAAGAAAATTCAACCATGATTTAATTTCCTTTTTCTTTTTCTCAATAACAAATATATACATATATTTATTCCATGTGAGTCTTGCATTGCCATCTTCTTTGTTTCAACAACCATGACACATGTATGCATGTATGTGTGCATTCACATCAACATGTATATACATGCATACATCCATGCATACATCCAAATAGGAAAAGGTTTTAAACAAGTGAGCTAAAAGTCAATATTAAATCAACACTTGATTTAATAAACCGATCATATCTCATACGACCCGACCAATAGAAAATGCCTGATTAAAACACAGTATCATATACACACATTTAATCGAGCTCCCGCACATATCTCATATGCACACCACATCTTTTCGCCTGAGCTAGGAAACACCTCTGTTGGACTCTAAGACTCGTCAATACTCCGGCAGTAGGTGATGATCATATCAAACACCCACAAGCCGCAAGCGGTCAGCTAAACGTAACGGTCACCCGGGTATTGAGTGATCAGAAGAAAAACAAGCGGACCTGTCAAAACTCCCGTCGAGCCAACTGGCAACACTTACCGTACAGTCGGATCTCTTCATCTGATATGCTGCATATTGAGTCTAGGGATGGAATCGTCAACCGGATAACTCAATAAGTCACGTCGGTATATGGCTCATAACAGATCGAGAAACTACTGATAACTCTTATCAGTAAATCTCATCAGCCCTGGTCAGGGACTTCCTGTTATAGCAAATCTAATATAGCGCAACATCAACCCCCAATACCGGGAGAGACGAAACCCCTCTATCGTTCATTGTCTCCATGTGCCTCGGGACTGTACCCAAAATCCACCTGTTTGCATGACTCAGTAGAGCCGTGGTAGGGTGGAGATCAAAGTATAGTGGGAGGACACCAAGACTCTATGACGATCTCGGGTCTACAGACTAACATGTACCAGTGTCACCTAAGAACTGCTATCCGACGATAGATATGATACCACATAGGAGTTCTCGGCGAGTCCGTTCAGTGTACCCAGTCTCCACTGAGCACCCGTATACAGTCTTTGGTGTCACCACACCAAATGGATATGGGATCATCCATCGCCCATCATATGGGACAAGAACTGTATACGCTACTCTACTCTGGAATATCGATACCTCGTCTCGATACACCCACGACTAGGAACATTTCAAGGATATGCTTATAAATTACACATGTCCCACTAGTATGATCCATATCATAATCCCAGTAGTCAAGCAAATATCCTAAGGGCTTTATCAGCATGTACCAAATGAGTAAAAGCATGATCAAGTGAACATGTTAAGATAAAGAGTAACCAGATTGCATACTATCATGTCGAGCAAGTCTGTCCTCTGAATATACACACACACACACACCGGTACATACACTATCATATAATGGCCTCTAAGTCATGAAGGGTTGCGGCAGCGCCCCGGCCAACAAAACGCAGTCAAAATGCGGAACAAAAATTTCTAAACTGGCGCTACCGTTACCTGAATCCCGGATCGACCTTAAACCATAATATAGCGATCTAAACTAAGAGTTAGAATTGTTATACCGAGTTGATCCGTGTCTTTCGGTCTTCATTCCAAGCTCCTAGCGGTACCTTGATGAAGTTTGGTTGCCGGTCTTCCTCCATCTCCGATGATCCACCCGAGGGGTGTAATTCCGGCTCTAGCTCCATGACATGATGCATATGGAGCAACTAGGGTCTCCAGGATACTACCCCAGAGAGCCTAGGATGTAGTGTGTATGATCTTGGTGTTATCTATCTCAAATCTTGAAGGTGTAAACAAAACAAGAAAGCTAGAGGAGGTGAGGCTAATGGTGAGGGAAGAGCTCAAGAAAAACATCAAGTGAACAAAACCTTCATGCTTGCAAAAATGAACTTAACCATGAAAGAGAAAAATAGCATGCTAGGTTTTGTTAAAATCATTTTTTTCAATTTTTAAATCCAACCATGCTTGAATAGTGAACACAAATGAATTAATAATTCATTTGTGTGCACTATTGCAAGCATGGTTGTCACCACACCTCCTTAAGCTAATTTCCACCTTATTTACCATTTTAATAAAATGGTCAAATCAAGAAATGAGGTGGCACCTTCTAGAATGTTATCCGGTAAAAAATACGGATTACATTCTACTGTAATTATATCTGCATTCGTACCGACATACGAATACCCAAAGAGATAGCATAATACAAAGAATATAATACTAGAATATACGTACCGAAATACATATACGTGAATTATTAAATCAATACCTGATTTAATAATCCGGCTCTAACCCGAGCCAGCTAGTATTATCAACTGTCCAATCGAAAGTCTGAGTACAATGTACATCAATCGATCGGAACCCTGCAAGTATCCAATACGGCTACTACATCATTTTGCAAGAACCAGGAAACCCTCTGTGTGGCACTCTAAAGACTCGTCAATACGCTGGCAATGGGTTTAACCACAAGCACGTCAGCGGCACTAGCTGTACGTAACGGCTACCCAGGTATTGAGCAAATGGGAAGCCGACGAGCAAACTCATACAGAACCCCTACTGAGCCTGACAGTGACAATATCCGTACAGTCCGGTCTGTTCGTCTAAGAGTATCGCATATCGAGTATTGGGGGTGGATAAAGTCAGACCCCTAATAACGCGATATTTAGTGTCGGCATGATACCCATCACCTCCTGAGAAACTATCTAATCTTGCAAGAGCATACGCTAAAGTGTTTTCTTCTCCTTCTCCCTCCAGGTAGCGACCATGTCAGGCCTTAATCAAGATAATAATATGGATGTATTGACTGAACCCTCTTATTATACTGAGCAGGGGAACGTTTGTTCCGTTCTTTCTTATAAGTGCTATAAGACTGAGCAGAAAATAGGAGAATATCTGGATTCTCACGCCCCCGAAACGAAGAACAAGCATGCTGATGCATCTTCTTCGGGTGTGTTAGTTATCGAGAACTGTTTCTCAGTTCACTCTACGTCCTAGGTATTAGATACCGGATCGGGATCCCACATATGTAATATATTACATGGGTTACGTAAAGGTAGAGAACTGGGAATGGGTGATCATTCCGTAAAATTAGGGAATGGTGCAGATATTGCTGTTAGCAAATATCACCTTGTGTTACCAAATGGTAATACATTGGTTCTGAACGAGTGCTATTACATTCCGATCCTGATATGCAATATTATATCAGTTTCTTTATTGAATAAAGAAGGATATAATTTTGTAGTACAGGATAATATTATGAACATATTCCTGAATCAAAAGTTGATAGGATCAGGATCGTTAAATAATGGTATATACATTCTCAACCAAACTACAGTGCTTAATGTACAAAACACACACAAGAGGAAGAGTTCAGAAATGAACGTATCCTTCTTATGGCATTGCAGACTAGGTCATATCAATGCGACACGACTAGCTAAGTTACATAAGGATGGATATTTGAATCCGTTCGAATTATCATCTTATAAAACTTGCCACTCATGTCTCAAAGGCAAAATGACCAAAACTCCGTTTAGTGGACACGGAGAAAGAGTTGAGGAACTCTTAGGACTGGTACATAGTGATGTATGCGGTCCCATGTCTGCACATGCCAGGAACGGTTCTTCCTACTTCATTACATTCACTGACGATCTCTCAAGATACGGACATGTGTTCCTGCTGAAACACAAGTCTAAAGCTTTTGAGAAATTCAGAATATAAGCACGAAGTAGAGAACCAAACGGGAAAAAGTATTAAGATCCTTCGATTTGATCGAGAAGGAGAATACTTGAGCAATGAGTTCCTAGACTATCTAAAAGAGAATGGGATTCTCTCTCAGCTTACTCCTCCTTATACATCACAGCACAATGGTGTATCGGAGCGGAGGAATCGCACCCTATTAGATATGTTGCGCTCCGTGATGAGCAATGCTGAGTTGCCTATTTCCTTCTGGCGATATGCACTGGAGACAGCTGCAGACCTATTGAATATGGTTCCAACCAAATCTGTACCAACCACTCCATATGAGATATGGAAAGGAAAGAGACAATATCTTAATTATGTTAGGATATGGGTTGTCCGGCATATGGGAAAACACAAAATCCGGACAAGCTCGGGGCAAGGTCCATTCTGTGTAAGTTTATTGGATATCCGACCTACTATGGGCACCTGTAGGGATTAGTGCGTGAGACCGCGATCCACAAAAGCATGGGACTCACCCTTGAAACATTCGCGCGGGTATATCTTCTACCACACCGAGGAACGAAAGGTGTTTGTTTCTCGGCATGCTACCTTTTTAGAAAGGAATTTCTAACAAAAGAAATTAGTGGCTCTGAGGTATAACTGGAAGAAGTTCCAGCAACACAAACTATGACAGAAGATTTAGTCGAACCAGAGGATTCAGTAGTCCCCGACGAACCCCATCCTCTCCGCCGATCTAGCAGGATTTCTCATCCACCTGAGAGATACTACGGTTTTCTCGTTGATAGTGGGAGCGAGGATTGCATCATGGAAGATAATGACCCGACTAGTTGTAGGGTTCCTAGGCACTCTCAAGAGGTCTCACAAGGCATCAACCATGCCAATTTCAAATTTTACGGTGCCGAGATACCCTAAACTACGGAACGCTGGCTAGATGTCTAGGCGAAAATGAAACTAGTTAACAACTTAACTACAAGAATACGGAAATACAACCTTTGTAGATCCGGTGCTCCACCTCCATAGCTCCGCAACGAAGTCCCCTCGCTGTCCAAATGAATTCCCGGGCTCTAGCGTCGGCTTCGTCGGAGAAATGGCGAGCTAGGTCGTCGATGTCCATGCCGAAGATGATCTACGTCGAGGCATCGCTAGATCAAGCTCCAACTTCACCAAGTCAAGAAACTTGTGAAGGAAACACACTCTACTACTTGGCAAGAGGTAGAGGATGGAGAAATAGGAAGTGGGTTCATTTTATAATTGGATTTCTCACTCATATTCATCAATCACCATTGATGAAGTGAAGGTTTTCTTCAACTTGAAGAAGAAGAAGAAGATGTTAATTGTTATGATAAGTTATTTTCAAAAATAGAAAATAAAAGGAATGCTTACCATAATCTAACCATGGTGAAGTGTAGAGAATCAACTAGGGTTGAGTGGAGTTGTTAGGGTTAAGCATGAGACAAAATGGTGACTAAGTCAAAGCTTCATGAAGCTTCAACATGCAAGTCCAAAATTAGCCACCATTTCATTTCTTTATGCTTAATATTTTTCCAAAATAAATAAATGAATAAATAATGGATAAAACAAAACCCTAATTTCCAACTTAACCATGGTTTAATTCTTTACACTTAACCAAAAAGCATGCATCATCAAACATGATACAATCATGTGTACAAAAGTATATCACATATACAATGTGCACAAACCAAGTGAGAAAATCCGTTTAAAGTGAACCAATACTAGTTAGTGCAAAGTAATATATCAAATATATAATTATGCATTAAATCATTAAATCAACACTTGATTCAATGATCCGATCATGTCGCACACAACCGACTAGTATTCAATGTTTCGGCTTATCGAATCAATACTTGATTCGATAACTAGGTTATATCGCATACAACCATTCGATACATTCATCGCGAGAATAGAATACGGTATCACATACACGCATTATTCTCGGTCCCGCACATATCTCATATGCGCTCCTATTTCATTTCGCTTGAGCCAGGAAACCTCTGTGTAGGACTCTAAAGACTCGTCAATACGCCGGCAGCAGGTGATGATCATATCAAGCACCCACAAGCCGCAAGCGGTCTGCTAAACGTAACGGCCACCCGGGTATTGAGCGATCAGAAGATCGACGAGCAAGCCCGCTCACACTCCAGTGAATCCAACCAGTAACATTACCGTACAGTCCGGTCTGATCGTCTGATATGTCGCATATCTCGCCTAGGGGTGGTAAACGTCAGAACCCAATAGCTCGATAAGTCGAGTCGATACGAGGTCTATAACAATTCGAGAAACTACTGGTAACACTTACCAGTAAATCTCAGCAACCCTGGCCAGGGATTTCCTGTTATAGCCAATCGAACACAGCGCAACATCAACCCCCTATACCGGGAGAGACGAATCCCCTCCTATCGCTCATTGCCTCCATGTGACTCGGGACTGTACCCAAAAACCACCGTTTTGCACACCCTCTTGGACGTGGTAAGGTGGAAATCAAAGCACAGTGGGAACCACACAAGACTCTATGACGATCTCGGGTCAACAGACTACTCTGTACCAGTGTCACCAGAGAACTGCCATCTGACGTAAGGTATAATACCATCTGGGAGTTCTCGGCGAGTCCGTCCAGTGTACCCAGTCTCCACTGAGCACCCGTATATCATCTCTGATGTCAAACACCAATGGATATGGGATCATCCATCGCCCATCTGTATGGGTCGAGAAGGTATACGCTAGTCTACTCTGGTATATCGATGCCCCGTCTCGATATACCCACGACTAGGGACTTTGAAGGATGTACTTATGGACTACCATGTCCCCACTAGTATGATCCGCATCACTGTCCAGGTAGTCAAGTACACATCCTAAGGGCTTTACCAACATGTAATAGAGAGACAATTAGTGTACACGTTAAGGTAAAGATCAACCAGATAGCATACTATCATGTCGAGCAAGAAAGTCCTCCCTATATATGTCCCGGCATCCACTACAATATATATCCTATGTATAGTAATGGCCTCTAGGGCATACATATAACTAACAATCTCCCACTTGCACTAGGGCCATCTGTAGCAGTGGTTGTAGTATCTCATACTCAACCATCCCATAAAAGTCTCTCTCTGGGAACAGGCCTTTGTGAGTGGATCCGCTGTGTTGTCCTCTGAGTCTACTCTCCTAACCTCGATCTCCTTGGAGATCAACCATCTCCATGATCAAGTGATACTGCCTTAGAATATGTCTGGATCACTGATGGGACCGGCGTTCCTTGGCATAAGCCACAACTCCATTGTCTCACAATGGCAGGAACGAAGTTCATCTCATGAACTAATATACACCCAAACAGCCTCTTTGGTAGCATCTTAAGTAGCGATGTATCCTGCCTTTATCGTCTAGTATGTCACGGTATCTAACTTGGAACTCTTCCAACATACCGTCCCTATACTTAGGGTAAAGACAATGCCTGTGACTGACATTCAGTCATCTTATCACCCTGGAACCTTTCCAGTGATTCTCCCCAGGATCGATTGATACCTTCTCACTACAACTAGTGAGTATCCTAACATCTAATTAGATCTATCTCATAGATCCAAAATCCAGGATTTAGGAGGTATCAATTTGATCCTATATGGAGAATCCTTGTGATAAGCGGAGGTTGATCGAGCGTAGCATAAGAAACTCCTTTCTTATCAAGAGTATGTCATCCACGTACTCTACGAGGATCACCACCATACTCCCTACTACCTTTTTGTTTATACAAGGTTCATCTACCATTTTGATGATGTCAAACTCTTTGACTAATCTATCAAAATAGATGTTCCAACTCCGCGATGCCTGCTTTAATCCTATAAAGCATCTTGCACATGTTTCCACTGCTCCCACTGTCTACGAAGCCCTCTGGCTGTGTACTTAAAGACGCACTCTTCTAAAACATCATTTAGAAAAGCAGTCATGACACCCAACCACCAAATATCGTAGTCATGGTATGTAGCCGTGGCAAGTAGAATCTGGATGGACTTAAGCATAGATACTGGAAAAAGGTTTCATCATTATCAACGCCTGGTCAATGACGAAAACCTTTAACAAGTCTAGCTTTGAAAGTCTCAACTTTTCCATCTACACCAAGTAATCTTCTCAAGATATACTTGCTCCTGATGGGGATTTAACCCTTCAGATATAGCAACCAAAGTCCATACTTTGTTGGTGTACATGGATTCCATCTCAGATCGCTAAGCATCCAGCCATTCTTACAGAGTCTTACTCCTGATGGCCAGCTCGAAACTAGTTGGGTCATCATCTCATGATGCAATCCTCGCTCCCACTGTCATAGAGAAACCGAAGTAGCTCTCAGGTGGGTTGTTAGTGTATATGCCCTAGAGGCCATTACTGTATCATACTAGTTTGTATATTACTTGATGGAAGCTTGGGATATTCACCTTGTATAAACAATCTTGCTCAATATAGTAGTATGCTACTTGGTTTGTTTCTACTTCAATGTGTACTTGTGTTTATTTCAGTATATCGCTTATACGCATTAGTGGAGCCCTTAGGATCTTTGCTTGATTACCAGCGTTGTGATGGAAGTCACACTAGTGGGGGCTGGGTTATCTATAAGCACATCCTTATACAGGTCCCTGGTCGCAGGACTATCGAGACAGGGCATCGATACTCCGGAGTAGACTAGCGTATGCGCTTCTCATCCCAGTGTGGGAGATGGTCTGTCCCACAGCCATCAGTACGTCGTACTGGAGATAGTATACGGGTGCTCGTTGGGTTACGAGTACACTGGACAGGACTCGTCGGGAACTGACAGGTTGGTATTATACCTATCGTCAGTTATCAGTTCCCAGGTGACATGAGTACAGCTTAGTCCGCTGACTTGACACTGGCACTTCGCCTCGAGTGTGTTCCCACTGCACTTTGATCTCTACCCTACCACGGCTCAAAGGAGACGTGCAAACAGGTGATGGTTGGGTGCAGTCCCGAAGCACTTGGAGGCAGTGACGGTTAGACAGGATTCGTCTCTCCCGGTATTGGGGGTTGACATCGCGCTGTGTCTAAGAGAGCCATTACACGAGTAGTCCCTGGCCAGGGCAAGCGAGATATACTGGTAGGCTTCCAGTGTTATCTCAGGGTGTTTTGGGCTTCACTCCGACACGACTTGTACCGCTATTAGAGGACTGACGTTTTACCGCCCGCTAGGCCCGACATGCGATGTATTAGATGCACAGACCGGACTGTACGGAGACTGTCACATTCAGACTCAGTAGGAGTTCAGATGGGGTTTCACCTCGTCAGCCTTCTTGTCGGCATCTACCTGGGGATCGTTACGCACAGCTAGTGCCGCTTGCGGTCTGTGGTTAAACCCACTGCCAGCGTAGTGTCGAGTCTTTAGAGTCCCGCACAGAGGGTATTCGCCTCTGGGCAAAACAGAGTAGAGGTCGTATGGTTTTGCGACAGGGTTCGTTCTCATCCGCGCACTTGTGCACGTTTGGAGTCCGGACGGATATTACTGGCTGGCTCTGGTTTGAGTCAGATACTGGTATATGTTTTGGGGTTGCTTTTTATCTCTCAGTATTCATGTTCCTCGGAACAAGGATACAGGTGTGTATGCACAGTTATTTGAGGAAGAGGAAGAGGACTTTCATTAGGGTTTCGGAACGGGTGCGTATGCACAGTTGACAGTCGTCTTTTTCCAAACCCTAATGGATTTATGTTATATCAATTAATAATATTAATAAAATGAAATTGTGTCATGGTTGGTTTTTATGTTGACTTGTTGACCATGGTTGACTTGTTGACCATGGTTGAAGTTTTGACCATCATCATTACAAAAGAAAGATGCTCTTTGATTCTAGCAAATTCATTTAATGTTTGAAATGATAATGGTCATTCCTAAACTTTCTATCAACCTTTTCATTTTCATTATTATTATTATTTGATAATTCTTTTGCTTTATGTTATGGTTGCAAAAAGAAAAGAGCTCACTTTTTCATTTGGCTTCTCTCTCCTCACTTCATCTTCTTCTTCCTCTAGCAAAAGGAGAACCCTTCTCATGTGTTGAGAATCCCTCTCCTTAAAAGAAAAGCACCCCTTTGACACTCTCTACTCACTCTAGGATCAAGGTTTTAGCAAGCCGGAGATTCTAGTTCACTCAAAGTTCGAGAAAGAGCCCGAAGGTTGAACCCTCAGGTGGATCCATCTTCGACGGAAGAAGGCTACGAGGCAAGAACCATCAACCTCTACAAGGTTTCAAGAAGAAGGAGTTCAAGTTAGGTATAACTCTTCATCCGAGTAGCTAACGCTCCTTTGTATGCTTGCTAGTTTAGTTTAGACACGATCCCGACCTTGTTTAGTCTATGTTGCCCCTTGCGATAAAAATTTGTTTTTTATACCGTTTCCGCCTCTCCGTAAGCACCGGGGGTCGCAACGTGGACTTACAGTGGTATCAGAGCCTAACTAAACTTAAACTAGCTTTGTAGTGAAGTGTAACGAAGTTCAGAACCGAAAAAAATCCAAAAACCAAACTTTCACAAAACCCTAGTTTCTGTTAAATTTTTTTCTGGTCAAAACGAGATTTGTTATACACCTAAATTCGGCTCAGGGTTTTGTGTGAACACCCAAGAAAAACGATCCCATGATTCATTCAAACCGCCGCGGTTCCGCGGCATGAGGTAGGCATTTGCCGCGGAACCGCCGCCGTTTGTTGTCCTCTCGTCATCGTTTTTCTTGCAGTGTGTCTCTGTGTTGGTTTTGGGATTTTTAAGATATATTATATGTGCCCAGATTTTCCAGAACAGAAATTTACTTTTGGGGTCCTATAATTCCGTATTTTTTCCGAACTTCACTGCACTTTGACTATGATGGTTATATCTGTGATGTTTGCATGTATTGAACGTCGGCTAATCGCTATAAGTCGATTGGTCGGGGTTATACATGATCTGTGTTTGATATTGGATTGTGTATATGAATGTGTTGGACTGTCGCGGGTGAATAGCCGGGGTGGATGTGAGATGAGCTTTTGTTTTTCTTTCATTCATTGTAAATGTAAATTGATGTAATATTATTATTTGTTTGGCCGCACAACCGGGTCGGGGTTGTAGCCGTCATTGTATAATTCTTTTTACTGTTTTTGCTCCTAGGATAGACCCATGGAGGGGTGCACAAACTGCCAAGTACTTGGCGGGTAGTTTGCCGCACCCGTAGGGGTCTTGGGTGGGGTATTTGGCTATTCACCGCGACCGTGTAATCCGCTTTTCGTTGCAGGCTCGAAAGGATTGCGGATTGCTAGTATATCCAATGTATTCATCTGTGATCTGTAATGTCTATCATTGCTTTCTATTTAGGCGTTGCTTATGTTTTACAGCCGCGCTAGCCCAGCCCCCGCTCTGTCGTTAGTTAAGTAACCTAACGAGTGATGACGGGACCCCGTGGCGAATGCGAATGGCATAAGCGTACGTCATATTTTGGTTGTTTTCTGCAATGGTAGGATTTAATGATGGGACGCATTAAAAGAACTAATGCAAGAATATCACGCATTAAAAGAACTAATGCAAGATAATAAACCAAGTTAAAGTCGTTGGAACACTTTCGAAAAACCACTCGGTTCTTTTCAAAACTAACTTTTAAATGCGGAGCTTGAGCCACTCCTTCTAAAAGCTATCTCGTTCCATCGATTATATCAAGTTCACTACGTTCACGGTTTTACCAAAACCATTCGTAGCCCTCCGTTGTTTCACATGAATAGTCAATAGTATTCAAGCTGTGTTTGTTGGCCAAAGTCAAGGCATAGTGATTGGTAGCTATTGGATATTCATGTGCAGCATAGATAGATGCGTTGATTTGGAACAGTCGTACTGCCTTGTTGGCCAAAGTCAAGGGTATGTACGGGTGGATTCAAATTAACCTGGAGAACGACGGGAAGAACTTGACATGTGACTTATGATTTGTTGGCCAAAGTCAAGGTCATAAGAGCATGGGGCAAAAATCCACATCGGGAGTTTCATAAGTACTGAAACTTGCTAGATTTGCATACCATTTGGAGTATGATGATTATGGTAGGATTCCTTCATTTTCGTCACACGATGATATTTGGATCCCGATCCTACTGTGAGTATATGCTACTCCTCGGGAAATTTCTCACTAAACGATCAATGCTATAAACCTAGTAGGTGCCTAGAAAGGTGTTAGCGGGGCTACGCCCCCAGGGAAAAGAGGTTCTTAAATTAAGGAACTTCGCGAAAGCGTTGGAAAACCTCCCTCGAAGTACTGACACTGGCCTGGCTGAACGGTTAAGCAAGTATTGTGCGGTGGGATTGATCCCGGCTAATCCTTCCTTTGTGGTTTGAGGAGGGATTCGAGAGACAGTGGGAGCCATCCTGTTTAGACAAATTAAAAACCATTCTAAACTTGCAAGAGCATCGTGCTAAAGTGTTTCTTCTCTCCCCCCTGCAGCGACCAAATTCGAAATGACTGGACTTAAGTTACTTCTAGATAAAAACATACTGACAGGGCCAAACTACAAAGATTGGCTCAGGAATGTCAAATTGGCAATCGCTTACGACAAGCTGGGGTATCTTCTTACCACCAAAGCTCCCCCCGTCCCAGGTCCCACCTCCAGCGTCGCGGATAAGGAAATCCGTAAGACTTGGGAGATTGATTGCGCGAAGGCCAGGTGCCTCGTGCTTGCCTCTATGGACAACGAACATCAGAGGAGGCATGAGAATATGGACCTTGAGTCCATATTTCTCCATACAAAAGAACTGTATGGAGAGCAGTCTCGTATCGCAAGATACGAAGTGTCGAAGAAGTTATTTTCGACAAAGTTGGCCGTCGGATCATCGGTAGCGGACCACGTGCTTAAGATGATTGACTACACTGAGGAGCTCACGGAACTTGGGACCACGTTGGACAGTGAACTCTATACGGATTTAATTCTCCAGTCCCTTCCATCCACTTACGCCCAGTTTATACTGAACTTCAACTTACAAGAAAAGGAAGTTGAACTTTCAGAACTCCTCAACCTGCTGAGGAGCGCAGAGGGCACCCTACAGAAGGGTAGGGAAACACCCGCTTTGTTTGTAGGAGGATCTTCTTCCTCTAGGTCCAAGGCGAAAGCCAAGGGAAAGAGGAAGAAAGCCCCCGCCAAACCAAGAGGCGGTGTTAGTAAAGTGGGTACGAAGGGAAAGGAAAAGGCAACAAAGATTGCGGGGAAGCTTGTTGGAAAGGAAGAATGCTTCTATTGTCATAAGAGTGGACACTGGAAGAAAGATTGCAGGGCTTGGAAAGCCAGGACACAGGAACTGAAGCAGGTTGCGGCTTCAGCTTCAGGTGTGTATGTTATTGAAAACTGTCTTTCTATAAACTCTACTTCCTGGGTATTGGATACCGGATCAGGATCTCATATCTGTAATTCTTTGCAGGCGTTGAGAAACCGTAGGTTTTTTAAGGAAGGTGACATGACCCTCAGAGTTGCGAACGGAGCTAGCATGGATGCTAAAGCCGTGGGGGACTATCACCTGGGAATGTCAGATGGGCATGTTTTGGTTTTGCGTAATTGCTTTTTTGTACCCAACGCAACTTGTAATATCATTTCTGTATCTTTGGTTTCTAAAGAAGGTTATGAATTTGCGTTTGTAAGTAATGTTGTAAACATTCACCTTAATCAAGTTCTGATTGGGTCAGGTACATTGAGCAATGGTATATACGTATTGAACCAACCACAGATTTTTAATGTCCAGAATACACACAAAAGAAAGTCTCCAGATATCAATCAGACTTTCTTATGGCATTGTAGACTGGGTCACATCAATGAGAGAAGGTTAACTAAGTTACATACAGAAGGATATTTGGATCCGTTCGAATATCAATCGTATGCCACTTGTCAATCCTGTCTCAAAGGAAAGATGACAAAGACTCCGTTCACTGGACACGGAGTAAGAGCGAGCGAGCTCTTGGGACTCGTACACAACGACGTGTGCGGTCCAATGTCTACACATGCGCGAAGCGGTTATTCTTACTTCATTACCTTTACGGATGATTTTTCAAGGTACGGTTATGTCTTCTTAATGAAACATAAGTCCGAAGCTTTTGAAAAATTCCAGGAATATAAGAATGAAGTAGAAAAACAAACCGGCAAAAGTATCAAGATTCTAAGATCGGATCGAGGTGGAGAATACTTAAATGCCGAGTTCCTGAATTATTTAAAAGAGAACGGGATTCTCTCTCAGCTTACTCCTCCATACACTCCGCAACACAACGGTGTATCGGAGAGACGGAACCGAATCCTATTGGATATGGTACGGTCCATGATGAGTAACGCTGAGTTACCGCGATCATTCTGGGGGTATGCACTAGAATCAGCTGCGTACCTTTTGAACCGAGTTCCTACTAAGACTGTGCCTACTACACCATATGAGATATGGTGTGGGAAGAGGCCCCATCTCAGTCACATCAAGACTTGGGGATGTCCAGCTTTTGTTAAAAAGCAGCATGCGGACAAGCTCGAGGCACGCTCAGTAAAGTGTAAGTTCGTGGGATATCCAAAGAACTCCAAGGGATATTTCTTCTACTGTGAAGAGGAACAAAAAGTTCTTGTTTCTCGTCATGCCTACTTCTTGGAAACTGAGTTTTTGGAAAACCAGATAAGTGGGAGCACAGTAGAACTGGAAGAAATTCCAGAACCACGAGCTGTTACTGAAAGCTTAGTGGAACCAGAAGGTTCAAAAGAACAGGACATTCCTATGCCGCTCCGCAGAAGTAGTAGGCAGTCTCATCCGCCCGAGAGATACTACGGTTTTCTCATAGACGGGGATAGAGAGGATTGCATCATAGACTATGATGAGCCTACTAGCTTCCAGCAGGCCGTTCAGAGCATTGACTCGGTAAAATGGCTGGATGCAATGCGGACCGAAATGGAGTCCATATACACCAACAAAGTATGGACGTTGGACATTGCTCCAGACGGGGTAAAACCCGTAGGATGCAAGTAGATCTTCAAAAGGAAGATTGGTGTAGATGGACAGGTTGAGACCTATAAAGCTAGACTTGTAGCAAAGGGTTTCCGTCAAAGACCTGGTTTGGACTATGACGAAACCTTTTCTCCAGTGGCTATGCTGAAATCCATTCGGATCCTTCTTGCCATTGCTGCCTTCCACGATTATGAGATTTGGCAGATGGACGTAAAGACCGCTTTTCTAAATGGAAATTTAGAGGAGTGTGTCTATATGGATCAGCCGGAGGGTTTCATTCAGAGTGGGAGCAGCGGAAAGGTGTGCAAGTTGCTTAAGTCCATCTATGGACTAAAGCAGGCATCGCGGAGTTGGAACATCTGTTTTGATGAGACAGTCAAGGAATTTGGCTTTATCAAAAATCCAGATGAACCATGCATATATAGTAGATTTGTAGCGAGAACTGTAGTATTCCTCATTTTATACGTGGATGACATTCTCTTAATAGGAAATGACATTCCTATGCTACAATCTGTCAAGGGGTTCTTGTCACAAAGGTTCTCCATGAAAGACCTGGGGGATGCCTCATACATCCTGGGGATCCGGATCCATCGTGATAGATCCAAGAGGATATTAGGACTTTCACAGTCCAGGTACATCGACACCGTACTGAAAAGATTCAGTATGGAAGATTCCAAGCGCGGTAATCTACCGGCTTGTCACGGGATCACCCTCTCTAAAGAGATGTCTCCCAAGACTGATTTGGAGAGGGATCGCATATCTATTATACCCTACGCTTCTGCGGTAGGCTCTATAATGTATGCGATGTTGTGTACCAGACCGGATGTAGCTTATGCACTGAGTGTAGTAAGCCGGTATCAGTCAAACCCTGGGGAGAAACACTGGATAGCGGTAAAGAACATTCTCAAGTACCTGAGAAGGACTAAGGAGATGTTCTTGGTGTATGGCGGAAAAGACCTCCAGATCGAGGCCTTTGCTGACTCCAGCTTCCAGAGTGACAAGGATGATTCCAAGTCCATGTCGGGTTTTGTCTTTACCCTCTATGGAGGGGCGGTGTGTTGGAAGAGTTCCAAACAGGAAACCGTTGCAGACTCGACGATGGAAGCGGAATACATCGCTGCATCTGATGCCGCAAAAGAAGCTGTCTGGATAAGGAAGTTCTTGAAAGAACTTCAGGTGGTTCCGTCCATTGTTGACCCAATACCTCTGTATTGCGACAACAACGGGGCTATAGCTTTAGCGAAGGAACCCAGGTCCCATCAGAGATCCAGGCACATCTTGAGGCGGTATCACCTGATCAGGGAGATCGTGGATCGCAAGGAGATCGAGGTTCGGAGGGTTGCTTCAGAAGAGAACACTGCAGATCCATTCACCAAGGCCCTACCCCAGACTCAGTTCGAGCGGCTGATCGAGATGATAGGTCTTCGATACGCCAGTACATGGCCTTAGTGCAAGTGGGAGATTGTTAGTGTATATGCCCTAGAGGCCATTACTATATCATACTAGTTTGTATATTACTTGATGGAAGCTTGGGATATTCACCTTGTATAAACAATCTTGCTCAATATAGTAGTATGCTACTTGGTTTGTTTCTACTTCAATGTGTACTTGTGTTTATTTCAGTATATCGCTTATACGCATTAGTGGAGCCCTTAGGATCTTTGCTTGATTACCAGCGTTGTGATGGCAGTCACACTAGTGGAGGCTGGGTAATCTATAAGCACATCCTTATACAGGTCCCTGGTCGCAGGACTATCGAGACAGGGCATCGATACTCCGGAGTAGACTAGCGTATGCGCTTCTCATCCCAGTGTGGGAGATGGTCTGTCCCACAGCCATCAGTACGTCGTAGTGGAGATAGTATACGGGTGCTCGTTGGGTTACGAGTACACTGGACAGGACTCGTCGGGAACTGACAGGTTGGTATTATACCTATCGTTAGTTATCAGTTCCCAGGTGACATGAGTACAGCTTAGTCCGCTGACTTGACACTGGCACTTCGCCTCGAGTGTGTTCCCACTGCACTTTGATCACTACCCTACCACGGCTCAAAGGAGACGTGCAAACAGGTGATGGTTGGGTGCAGTCCCGAAGCACTTGGAGGCAGTGACGGTTAGACAGGATTCGTCTCTCCCGGTATTGGGGGTTGACATCGCGTTGTGTCTAGGAGAGCCATTACACGAGTAGTCCCTGGCCAGGGCAAGCGAGATATACTGGTAGGCTTCCAGTGTTATCTCAGGGTGTTTTGGGCTTCACTCCGACACGACTTGTACCGCTATTAGGGGACTGACGTTTTACCGCCCTCTAGGCCCGACATGCGATGTATTAGACACACAGACCGGACTGTACGGAGACTGTCACATTCAGACTCAGTAGGAGTTCAGATGGGGTTTCACCTCGTCAGCCTTCTTGTCGGCATCTACCTGGGGATCGTTACGCACAGCTAGTGCCGCTTGCGGTCTGTGGTTAAACCCACTGCCAGCGTAGTGTCGAGTCTTTAGAGTCCCACACAGAGGGTATTCGCCTCTGGGCAAAACAGAGTAGAGGTCGCATGGTTTTGCGACAGGGTTCGTTCTCATCCGCGCACTTGTGCACGTTTGGAGTCCGGACGGATATTACTGGCTGGCTCTGGTTTGAGTCAGATACTGGTATATGTTTTGGGGTTGCTTTTTATCTCTCAGTATTCATGTTCCTCGGAACAAGGATGCAGGTGTGTATGCACAGTTATTTGAGGAAGAGGAAGAGGACTTTCATTAGGGTTTCGGAACGGGTGCGTATGCACAGTTGACAGTCGTCTTTTTCTAAACCCTAATGGATTTATGTTATATCAATTAATAATATTAATAAAATGAAATTGTGTCATGGTTGGTTTTTATGTTGACTTGTTGACCATGGTTGACTTGTTGACCATGGTTGAAGTTTTGACCATCATCATTACAAAAGAAAGATGCTCTTTGATTCTAGCAAATTCATTTAATGTTTGAAATGATAATGGTTATTCCTAAACTTTCCATCAACCTTTTCATTTTCATTATTATTATTATTTGATAATTCTTTTGCTTTATGTTATGGTTGCAAAAAGAAAAGAGCTCACTTTTTCATTTGGCTTCTCTCTCCTCACTTCATCTTCTTCTTCCTCTAGCAAAAGGAGAACACTTCTCATGTGTTGAGAATCCCTCTCCTTAAAAGAAAAGCACCCCTTTGACACTCTCTACTCACTCTAGGATCAAGGTTTTAGCAAGCCGGAGATTCTAGTTCACTCAAAGTTCGAGAAAGAGCCCGAAGGTTGAACCCTCAGGTGGATCCATCTTCGACGGAAGAAGGCTACGAGGCAAGAACCATCAACCTCTACAAGGTTTCAAGAAGAAGGAGTTCAAGTTAGGTATAACTCTTCATCCGAGTAGCTAACGCTCCTTTGTATGCTTGCTAGTTTAGTTTAGACATGATCCCGACCTTGTTTAGTCCATGTTGCCCCTTGCGATAAAAATTTGTTTTTTATACCGTTTCCGCCTCCCCGTAAGCACCGGAGGTCGCAACGTGGACTTACATGGGTGAGGAACCCTACTAGATCGGCGGAGAGGCTGAGGTTCGTCGGTATCTACTGAATCTTTTGGTTCTACCAAATCATCTGCTGTAGTTTGTATAGCTGGAACCTTTCCAGTTTTACATTACAGACCTTGCCTCGAGCTTGTCCGGTTTTTGCTTTTCAGACATAGGCTGGACAACCCCAAATCTTAACTAACTTAAGATATGGGCTCTTCCCTTTCCATATCACATATGAAAAGATAGGCAACAGATTTGATTTGAACCTTATTCAATAGGTATGCAGCTTCTCAAGTGCATAACTCCCAAAAGGAAATAGGTAACTCAGTAGTACTCATCATAGAGCACACCTTATCAAATAGGGTGTGATTGCTCCACCTCGATATACCATCGTGCTTTGGTGTATTCGGAGGAGTAATGCTGAGAGAGAATCTCATTCTCCTTTAGAATAGTCCAGGATTTCCGTGCTCAAGTATTCTCCTCCTTGATCACATCAAAGGACATAATACATTTACCCGTTTTTTGGTTCTCTACTTCTAACTTATATTCTGTGAATATCTCAAAAGGTTCGGACTTGTGTTTCAACAGGAACATAGGTCTGAAACTCGAAAGATCATCAGAGAATGTAATGAAGCATTAAGAACCAGTCCTGGCATGTGTAGACAGGGGACCTACATACATCAACATGTATCATCCCAAGAGTTCATTAACTCTTTCTCTGTTTCCAGTAAACGGAGCTATGGTCATCTTATCTTTGTGACATGACTGGCGAGTTTCACAAGATGTAAGTTCAAACTAATTTAAATATGCATCTTTATGTAACTCTAGCCAGTCGGGTCGCATTGACCTGACTTAGTCTACAATACTTCAAGAAGGATTCGTTCATTTCTGAACTCTTCCTCTTGTGTGTGTTCTGTATACTAAGAACTGTAGTTTGATTTAGAACGTTAATGTTTTTAGATAACGTGCCTGAACCGATCAACTTTTGATATAGGAAATGTTCAAAACATTATCCAACAATACAAAATTATATCATTTCTTTAATGATAAAGAGACTGACATGATTTTGTATATCAGGTTCGGTATCTAATAACATTCGTTCAGAATCAATGTATTGGTAATACAGGGTGACAGTGACCGACAGACTTGGCTGCAACACTTGCCCCGTTTTCTGCCTCATGAAACTTATCACCCGTTCTCAGTTTTTCTACCCTTTTGTAGCCCTATGTAACAGATTACATATCTGGGATCCTGATCCGGTATCATATACGCAGGATGCGGAGGATACTGAGAAACAGTTCTGTATAATGAACACACCCGAAGATGATGCATCAGCATGCACTCTCTTCGTTTGGGCGGCACGGGAAATCTGGTGTTCCCTAATTTCCTGCTCTGTCTTATAACAATTATAAGTTGGAGCGGGACCAACGTTCCCCAGCTCAGTATAACAAGCGGGTTTGGTCAAATATCCGTATTATTATCTTGATTAAGGTGATATGGTCGCTACCTGGAGAGAGAGAGAAGAAAACACTCAGCGTGCTCTCTTGCAAGAATAGATTGGTTATTATTTTATCTAATCAGGATGGCTCCCACTGCTTTTTATCAAATCTTCCTTCAAACCCTAAAAGGAAAGACTAGCCGGGATTAATTACACACTACAAGTTCGCCAATCTTTCAGCCAGGCCAGTGTCGGTACTTTGAGGGAGGTTCCCCGTGCTTTCGCACGGACCTAATTAATGTAAACCTCGTTTTCCCAGAGGCGTAACCCCGTTAACACCTTTCTAGACACGTACTTGATCGGCTAATTGTAATGTGTAAAACTCTCCCAGCAGTAACACTTACTCGCAGCGGGTATCGGGATCCAACTATCTCATAGAAGGTATGCAATCTCATTGCAAATTTCAACACTTGAAATTCCCGATAATATTTTGCCCCTAGCGTCCTATGACCTTGACGCAGGCCAACAAACCATAGTGCGCTAGTCAAGTTCAACCCGTCATTTCCTAATTGAATTAAACCCACCCGCACGACCCTTGACGCAGGCCAATAAAGTCGCACGACTACCCTAATCCAATCTGCATCATATGCATAAGCAGATAAATACTAGTTAGCTACCGCACACTACGCCTTGACGCAGGCCAACAAACATAGCACGAATACTAACTACCACTTATCTGAAATGACGGAGGGCTACGACAGGTTTTTCTGAAAACCTATTGCGTAATGAACTTGATATCGTTGTAGAATCAAATGATTTTGAAATGGAGTGCTTTTGAGGCTTTTCTAGTTTTGCTAAAGGAGTCACTCCCGGTGAAGGGATCGTCGGTCCTTTCCTCGTCGAATAAGGTGCGGGATATATCGTATATATCACTGTGCAAAGCAAAAACTCTTAAAAGCAATCAAAAGACAAACCGAGTGTGTAGCATCTGCCAGTTATTGCTAAAGGAGTCACTCCCGGTGAAGGGATCTCGGTCCTTTCCTCATCGAATAAGGTGCAGGATATATTATATATACCGCTGTGCAAAGCAAGAACTGTAGCTACATGTTTTGTTTTGAAATTCGATTCTACAACATCTTAGGTTTCTTTTATTTCATTAATCACATTAATGAAGTCCCATCATTTAAGTACCTAAACATCACAGATAAATACGACGTACACTTATGCCATCCGCATTCGCCTCGATGTCCCCTCGTGCACCGTTAGGTTAGGTAACTAACGGCAAAGCGGGGCAGGGCTAGCGCGGGTGTAAAACATAAGTAACGTCTATATAATATATCATATATACTATATACAGTATCTATCACAGAACATCACATGATCACATCACAGATATCGCAGCAGAAGAATCATATGAAATATTGGATATACTAGGACGTCCGTGTTTTCAATACGAGCCAGTATAAAACACGGATTCCACGGTCGCGATGAATAGCCAAACCCACACCCCTAGACCCCTACGAGAGCGGCAAGTAACCCTACCAATTCTAGAGTTAGGAGACGCGGACTCGACTCCTCGAGTTGGTCTCCCACTGGACTCCAGAACCCGGTTACTTGTGCCCTCCTCCTTGGGTCTATCCTAGTGCGGAAAAGTAAATAATATACAAACGGTGACATCTTCCGCAACCTGGAAGTGCCCAAATAAAAGAATATTACATACAAGTTTTTACATGAATGAAAATGAAAAACACTCATCTCACATAAAAAAAACCCGGCTATTCAAACACGACGATCCAATATAACATATCCAGCAACACATAACATCACATGTCATCAACGTAAGTAAATATGCGTATCCTAATTGTCGTTGACATATAACAACGAAACCGGTGATACCACATATTACACTTACGGTCACAGAAAAGAAAGTGTAAAACTACAACAGTTGGAACCCGCAATCACCTCAGACATCGCATGCCTAACAATTATAAACCCCGCATTTTAGTCTCAAAATCGAAAACACTTTTCAATATCAAGTCGGGCAATTCAACAAGATTCCCGACATCCTGATCGAATGCTCGTCGCAAACTTTAGTAGACGGCCGCACCCCCGATACCGTAGACGAAGTGCACCAAACTGGAACACCGCTACCGCGAGCACCCGAACGGATGCTTTCGGCGACGGGGTTCTCCTACAGTCACTTGGTCGGGGCTATGGAGTGAGGCTGTCTATTAAGTTTACCCGGCGAGTATCCGCGTACGCTACGTGATTGCGACGGACTTTTGATCGCATCAAAATTCCGTAGCAACCGATCAAGTGAGACTAAACTGCTATGTTTATAACATTCATTCAGTTATCTCATAACTCTTTGTGAATTCCAATTATTGTATCCCATTCCGGATAATTAAAAAATGTTAAACTTTTCGATCGAACAGTCAAACACCCAAGTTTTCCCGATACAGCTCAACACATGAAATAAGTCTAACAACATTCAGTTCATGCCTCAGTACCAACGGTCCAGCCGTAGAAGGGTCAAGCCAACGCCTCACATGTGGCACGCCGTACTGCCCCAAACCCTAAGGTTCAAAGGGCAGTTCAAGACGGTCACATAATCGAGTTAAGGTTTGTTGTCTTCTATAGGGTCCATCGCGTTACTTGCACTACTTAGAACGTCGTTAAACTACGGAAAAATCCAACACTTGGAAATTTCCCGACAGGGGAAAAATTGGGTATTTATATCCGGTCGGACTTTTTAACATATTCTAAAATTTATCCGGAAAGCCACATAGACAAAATTTGATAATCCGACCGAACATTCGAATCCCCAAAACAACTCAGAAAATAAAACTCTGGAAAAAATATTAAAAATTCCCAGGAAAACCAGAAATGAAAACTAAGAATTAAGGTGCAAATTTCGAAGCACAAAAAGACAAAGTTGCCGCGGAACCGCCGCATGAGCATGCTCATGCCGCGGATCCGCGGCGATATTATGGAATTACGCGCTCGAATTTTGCAGTAATCCTTATATCTTCCTGCTGATTTTTCTGAATATTTTTAATCTGGAAAAAATCACGATTTTGAAAATTGTCCAGAGAGCTATTTTTGAGTTGGGTTTCGGGTTCGTTCGGGTTTCAAATTCCGTCTAGACTTCGCCTAAGGCTCTAGTTAGGCTCTGATACCATTGTAGGGTTCCTAGGCACTCTCAAGAGGTCTCACAAGGCATCAACCATGCCAATTTCAAATTTTACGGTGCCGAGAAACCCTAAACTACGGATCGTTGGCTAGATGTCTAGGCGAAAATGAAACTAGTTAACAACTTAACTACAAGAATACGGAAATACAACCTTTGTAGATTCGGTGCTCCACCTCCATAGCTCCGCAACGAAGTCCCCTCGCTGTCCAAATGAATTCCCGGGCTCTAGCGTCGGCTTCGTCGGAGAAATGGCGAGCTAGGTCGTCGATGTCCATGCCGAAGATGATCTACGTCGAGGCATCGCTAGATCAAGCTCCAAGTTCACCAAGTCAAGAAACTTATGAAGGAAACACACTCTACTACTTGGCAAGAGGTAGAGGATGGAGAATTAGGAAGTGGTTTCATTTTAGAATTGGATTTCTCACTCATATTCATCAATCACCATTGATGAAGTGAAGGTTTTCTTCAACTTGAAGAAGAAGAAGAAGATGTTAATTGTTATGATAAGTTATTTTCAAAAATAGAAAATAAAAGGAATGCTTATCATAATCTAACCATGGTGAAGTGTAGAGAATCAACTAGGGTTGAGTGGAGTGGTTAGGGTTAACCATGAGACAAAATGGTGACTAAGTCAAAGCTTCATGAAGCTTCAACATGCAAATCCAAAATTAGCCACCATTTCATTTCTTTATGCTTAATATTTTTCCAAAATAAATAAATGAATAAATAATGGATAAAACAAAACCCTAATTTCCAACTTAACCATGGTTTAATTCTTTACACTTAACCAAAAAGCATGCATCATCAAACATGATACAATCATGTGTACAAAAGTATATCACATATACAATGTGCACAAACCAAGTGAGAAAATCCGTTTAAAGTGAACCAATACTAGTTAGTGCAAAGTAATATATCAAATATATAATTATGCATTAAATCATTAAATCAACACTTGATTCAATGATCCGGTCATGTCGCACACAACCGACTAGTATTCAATGTTTCGGCTTATCGAATCAATACTTGATTCGATAACTAGGTTATATCGCATACAACCATTCAATACATTCATCGCGAGAATAGAATACGGTATCACATACACGCATTATTCTCGGTCCCGCACATATCTCATATGCGCTCCTATTTCGTTTCGCTTGAGCCAGGAAACCTCTGTGTAGGACTCTAAAGACTCGTCAATACGCCGGCAGCAGGTGATGATCATATCAAGCACCCACAAGCCGCAAGCGGTCTGCTAAACGTAACGGCCACCCGGGTATTGAGCGATCAGAAGATCGACGAGCAAGCCCGCTCACACTCCAGTGAATCCAACCAGTAACACTACCGTACAGTCCGGTCTGATCGTCTGATATGTCGCATATCTCGCCTAGAGGTGGTAAACGTCAGACCCCAATAGCTCGATAAGTCGTGTCGATACGAGGTCTATAACAATTCAAGAAACTACTGGTAACACTTACCAGTAAATCTCAGCATCCCTGGCCAGGGATTTCCTGTTATAGCCAATCGAACACAGCGCAACATCAACCCCCTATACCGGGAGAGACGAATCCCCTCCTATCGCTCATTGCCTCCATGTGACTCGGGACTGTACCCAAAAACCACCGTTTTGCACGCCCTCTTGGACGTGGTAAGGTGGAAATCAAAGCACAGTGGGAACCACACAAGACTCTATGACGATCTCGGGTCAACAGACTACTCTGTACCAGTGTCACCAGAGAACTGCCATCTGACGTAAGCTATAATACCATCTGGGAGTTCTCGGCGAGTCCGTCCAGTGTACCCAGTCTCCACTGAGCACCCGTATATCATCTCTGATGTCAAACACCAATGGATATGGGATCATCCAACGCCCATCTGTATGGGTCGAGAAGGTATACGCTAGTCTACTCTGGTATATCGATGCCCCGTCTCGATATACCCACGACTAGGGACTTTGAAGGATGTACTTATGGACTACTATGTCCCACTAGTATGATCTGCATCACAGTCCAGGTAGTCAAGTACACATCCTAAGGGCTTTACCAACATGTAATAGAGAGACAATTAGTGTACACGTTAAGGTAAAGATCAACCAGATAGCATACTATCATGTCGAGCAAGAAAGTCCTCCCTATATATGTCCCGGCATCCACTACAATATACATCCTATGTATAGTAATGGCCTCTAGGGCATACATATAACTAACACTAGTTTCGAGCAGGCCATCACGAGTGGGGACTCTGTGAAATGGCTGGATGCAATGCGATCTGAGATGGAATCCATGTACACCAACAAAGTATGGACTTTGGAAGTTGCTCCTGAAGGGGTAAAACCCATTGGGAGAAAATGGATCTTTAAGAAGAAACTTGGTGTAGATGGAAAAGTTGAGACTTTCAAAGCTAGACTTGTTGCAAAGGGTTTTCGTCAACGACCAGGTGTGGATTATGACGAAAACTTTTCTCCCGTGGCTATGCTTAAGTCCATCCGGATCCTACTTGCCATTGCTGCATACCATGACTACGAAATCTGGCAGATGGATGTTAAGACCACCTTTCTAAATGGTGATTTAGAAGAGTGCATGTACATGACTCAGCCAGAGGGCTTCGTAGATAGTGGGAGCAGCGGAAAGGTGTGCAAGCTGCTTAAATCCATCTATGGATTAAAACAGGTATCGCGGAGTTGGAACATCTTCTTTGATGTTGTAGTCAAAGAGTTTGACTTCATCCAAAACGTAGATGAACCTTGTATTTACAAGAAGGTTGCAGAGAGCAAGGTTATCTTCCTCGTATTGTACGTGGATGACATACTCTTGATAGGAAATGATGTTCCTATGCTGTACTCGGTCAAGCTCTTCTTATCACAAAGATTCTCAATGAAAGATCTAGGTGATGCCTCCTGCATACTGGGAATTATGATCTATATAGATAGATCTAAATGGATACTGGGATTGTCCCAATCAAGGTACATTGACACCATACTAAAGAGGTTTAGTATGGAAGAATCCAAGCGTGGGAACCAACCTACGATCTCTGGACTCACTCCAAAGAGATGTCTCCCAAGACTGATTTGGAGAGAGCATGCATGCAAGGGATACCCTATGCTTTGGCAGTAGGCTCTATCATGTACGCGATGCTATGTACCAGACCCGATGTAGCATACTCACTAAGTGTAGTGTGTAGGTATCAAGCAGATCCTGGAGAGAGTCACTGGACAGCTGTGAAGAACATTCTTAAGTACTTACGAAGGACTAAAGAGATGTTCTTTGTGTATGGTAATGGTGAACTCCAGGTGGAGTCCTTTACCGATTCGAGCTTTCAGAGTGATAAGGACGACTCTAAGTCGCACTCAGGATTTGTCTTTACCCTCAATGGAGGGGCGGTGTGTTGGAAGAGTTCCAAACAGGAAACCGTTGCAGACTCGACGATGGAGGTTGAATACATCGCTTCAAACGATGCTGCCAAAGAGGCTGTCTGGATGAAGAAGTTCGTGACTGAACTTGGTGTGGTTCCGTCCATTGAGCATCCAATACCTTTATATTGTGATAACAATGGAGCTGTGGCTTTGGCCAAGAAACCTAAGTACCATCAGAAGTCCAGACATATTCTGATGCGGTATCACCTGATCCGGGAAATAGTTGATCATCGGGAGATCGAGTTCAGGAGAGTTGATACGAAGGACAACACCGCGGATCCACTCACGAAGGCCATACCCCAGATACAATTTGAGAGACTCTTCGGGATGTTGAGTATGAGATACTACAACAGCGCCTTAGTGCAAATGGGAGATTGTTAGTTATAAATATGCTCTAGAGGCCATTGTTGTACATATGATGTATATTATAGTTGATGCTTAGATATATATAGACAGGACTTTCTTGCTCGACATGATAGTATGCTATTTGGTTTCACTTTATCTTAACATGTTGACTTGTATTAGTTTATTGTCTTGCTCTCACATGTTGATAAAGCACTTAGAATATGTACTCGACTACTGGGACTATGATGAGATCATACTAGTGGGGCCAGGGTAGTCAACGAGTACATCCTATAACTGTTCCTAGTCGAGATTGTATCGAGACAGGGCATCGATACACTAGAGTAGACTAGCGTATACGCATCTTGACCCATATGATGGGCGATGGATGATCCTATATCGATTGGTGTTTGACATCAAAGATGGTGTACGGGTGCTCAGTGGAGACAGGGTATACTGAACGGACTCGCCGAGAACTCCTAGATGGATTTATACCAATCGTCAGATAGCAGTTCTCTGGTGACACAGGTACAGGTTAGTCTGTAGACCCGAGATTGTCATAGAGTCTTGTGTGATTCCCACTGTGCTTTGATTTTCACCTTACCATGTCCAAGAGGGCGTGCAAAACGGTGGCTTTTGGGTACAGTTCCGAATCACATGGAGGCAATGAGCGATAGGAGGGGTTTCGTCTCTCCTGGTATAGGGAGTTGATGTTGTGCTGTGTTCGATTGGCTATAACTGGAAGTCCCTGGCCAGGGCTGATATGGAGTGCTACTGGTAAGTGTTATCGGTAGTTTCTCGACCAATTATGAGCCTCGCATCGATACGACTTATCGGTTACTGGCGCCTGATGTTTACCACCCCTAGACTAGATATGCGACATTTCAGATGAAGAGACCGAACTGTACGGTAGTGTTACTGATTGGATTCACTGGAGAATGTACATGCTTGCTTGTTGATCTTCTGATCGCTCAATACCTGGGTGGCTGTTACGTTTAGCTGACCGCTTGCAACTTGTGGGTGTTTGATATGATCATCACCTACTGCCGGCGTATTGACGATTCTTTAAAGTCCTACACAGAAGTTTTCTGGCTCAGGCAAAACGGAGTAGGAGCATATATGTGATATGTGCGGGACTGAGAATAATACGATATGAGATACCATATTCTATTCTTACGATATATGATATCAGCCGGGTATATTTGATATAGCCGGGTCATCGGATCAAGTGTTGATTCGTTGAATCGGTACATGTTATATTAGTCGGTTATATGCAATATAGCCGGATTGTCGGATCAACTGTTGATTCGATAATTTAATGTATAATTATATATGTGATATATTGCATTACATTAGCTAATATAAGCTCGCTTTATTGATTCATTTTCTCACCGGTTAATACATTGATATATATGCGATATATGTTAATTGTATTATTTTCTTTTATTATAAAAATATATTATATATGTGATATATAATATTGTAACAAGTTATGATTATAAATGCAACATGATTTATGGAGATTAAACAAGTTAGGGTTTGATTTGGGTTAGCATTTGGGTTAGCTTTTTCATGAGCTTTCATGAAGCTTCATGAAGCTTTGACTTTATCTTTTATCTTTGGATTTTTGTGGAGTCATTGTTAACCCAACCCAAACCCTTAACCTATGGTTAATTCTCTACAAAGGTTAATCCCTTCATACTTAAGCTAAGGTTGCAATTATAACTATAGAAATAATTCATTATTCATCACAAATACTTTTCCTCTTCTTCTTCCTCCTTGAAAAGCTTTCTAGCTTTTGGGTTAGTGATCAGTAAGTGTGAGAAATTGAAAGAAAAAGAGAGCTAAATTCCTACTTCATCATCCTTATCTATTCTAGACACTTAGATTAGGGTGTTCACTTCACTAATACTTGATTAGAGAAGTGAGAACTTGAGTTAAAGATTCTTTAAGGTAGATCATCTTCGAAAAGGAAGACTTCAAGCAAGCATGAATCGTTCGGCTTGTGGAGCCTCTCTAGAGTCCGGAAGTTCATGGATCGCGGCGTAGGGACTACTACTCGGAGCTCATGAAGCGAAGGAATGGACTACAAAGGTTGTAATCCCTTTCTCTTAGATGTAAAGTTGTTTACATGCTATGTTAACCATAATTATCTAGCAAAGATCCCCGCTTTAGGTTGTTCGGCACTTGAAAATTTTAAATTCAGCATTGTTGATGCCTTATAGACCCTTGTGATAGTGCCTAGTAATCCTACAGAAGCCTGAAATGATAACTGTCTCCCGAAGGAGGCTGCCGTAATCATTTTCCAAGAACATTCACTTATGTTCATTAACTGCTTCCCAATGTTTCTCCAGGATTGGATTAATATATCTGCTTATTGCATCCAGTGCAAATGCAATATCTGGTGTGGTACTTGACATTTCATGATTAACTCAATTGCCTAAGCAAATGATATGTTAATCATGTAGATCCCTCTCCCCTTTAGTCTGTAAGACACTTTTAGAGAGGTTGACTCCATCACCTGCAGGTTCACCACCATACCAGTAGTCGTCCATTCTAAAATATTTTTAGAATAATGTCAAGGTACCCAAATTGGGATACTTCCCAAATCTTGATCTAAAAACATAGATCTAGTAACCAGGAAACTTGATATTATTTCTATATCCTATGTGGAGAAACAACTGTGTGACAACCAAAGTATAACCGATCGTAGTATAGAAATATCCCTTCCTATCAAGTGCATGTCATCCCAATACCTAGACATCACTCTCTACTACCTTCTTACCAGATCCATCTCCTATTCTAATGAGGTTAAGACCTATGACTGTCACATCAAAAATAGATGATATATTTCCGTTATACCTGCTTTAGTCTATAAATAGACATATGCTTTACTATGCTTCCGCTGCTCCCACAGACTACAACAACCCTCTGGCTGAGTCATATACACGTGCACTTCTAAAGCTAGTTTAGAATGACGCTATAATCATCCTTCTGCCGGGTCTTATAGTCTAGAACAGCAACAATGGCAAGTCTGAGTAAACAAGAACCTCCCTGTCACCGTCTCTAAGAAGACCGAAGTACCTCTCGGTTGACTGAGGTTACCCATCAAATCTGCGGAGTGGCTAATGGAACGTCGAAAAAAATTGAATCCTTTGGTTCTATTAAATTTTCAGTGATCGTTTGTGGTTTCGGAATCACTTCCAGTTCTACCATACTCACACTTTTGTTTTCTCAAAAAATCCATTTTACTAAAACTGTGGCGAGTTAAGAACAATATAAATATTGATCTTCCTGATGGTAGAAAGTTAACCCTCGTCAAAGCCCGGGATAACCCACAAACAGCCATGACTGAACTGTGCCTCGAATTTATCCGGATTCTGGTTTTAAGCATCAGCCGGACAACTCCCTATACCTTAACATCGTTAAGATATAAATTGATTCTATATATATTTAATATAGAAACAAAAGCACTAATTTAATTGGAACCAGATTCAAAATCATGCAGCAGTCTCCAGTGCCTATCAACCAAATGGAATGAGGTTAATCAGCATTACTCATCTAGGAGTACATCCATATATAAGTAACCTGAAAGCGAAGCAAGTTCTCAAAACCATCACTATCAACAGAATACCAAACACAAGTATTTACATCTTTGAATGCTTCGAAGAATCCCGATACTTCTAATAAATGGTTCTCTACTTTATTCTTATACCTATAACTTCTCAAAATCTGAACCTTGCATTTCAATGAAATACATGTCTAGAATCAGAGAAGTTATGAGTAAACAGAATACAGTGTGAGTACCAACCCCATTTTCCTAATGGACATTGGACAACAAACAATACTTTGTATAAGTCCCCTGAGTTCAATAACTCAAACTCCATGCGTCGTAGGTTGAAAAACTGTATTATAGTTAAGAAGAATTACACCGCTGTTGAATGCACTTTACCTAATCACCAGCTGATATAGGTAAACGTCACAGACATAATATCAAAAAGTTATATCTCACTTTATAAAATAAATGTACAGATATATCAGTTTGAAATTGGTGCATAACAACGGATATTCAAAACCAAATATTTGCCATCCGGCAAAAACCAGATGATTTTTTCAAATATCACCAATTACAACGAATTCCGTTATAATGAGGATCTAATCACCCAATTCCCAATATCTTACTCCTACTCACCATCCGTAATAACATACAGATATGAGCAACTGATCTGGTAAATACATATCCTGGAGTTAGATTCCAATTGGGAAAACAGTTATCAATTAACATCGCACAGTAAAACTGAAACATGAAAATGTTTCAAAAGGGTTAACTGGTATTCCTAGTAACGCCTCTTCCATTATCCTGAATCATGACAGTAACCATATACTTACCTGCCCTCACTGCAATCCCTTTAATATGTCTTTACTTATTACCTTCTGTACACCTCTTTTACGCTAATTTGTTTTCTTCATTCCCTACCCTTCGGTACCAGCCTAAGGTTTTGAAAAAGACTATCCAATAAGCGCAATAGGTGTACTCTCCTAATCCTAGGAGCCTTCGCATCCTGAGAGAAGGTAAAGAGAAAAGGCATCTGAATAATTCTATTCAATTTCTCCTGAACCAGAATCCATCCTCAAAAAAATTCCTTCGAGTTCGTATGTAACTATACGATAGATTTATCCAATGGAAGTGGATATCCATAGTGCTACGGAGTGTTCTAGAGAAAAGCAAAGTAGATGTAGGAGTGGCAGGGGTATACACGGTATTTTGTCGTGAATGATGGTGATCGCAATTTCCTTTGCCATTATTCTAATCCCTTTATATGTCTTTACTTATTACCTTCTGTACACCACAGTTAAGCTTGTTGGTTTTCTTCCTTCCCTACCGTTCGGCACCTGCCTATGGTTCGAAAGAAGACTATCCAATAAGCTCAATAGGTGTACCCTCTCCTAATCCTAGGAGCCCTCACAACCTGAGAGAAGGTAAAAGGAAAAGGCAACTGAATAATCCTATTCAATCTCTCCAGAACCAGAATCCATCCTCGAAAAAGTTCCTTCGAGTTCGTATATAACTATACGATGGATTTATCCAATGGAAGTGGATGTTCGTAATGATACGAGGTGTTCTGGAGAAAAGGAAAGGTGATATAGAAATGGCAATGATGTATGTGACACCGTGACATTCCAAAAGCCAAAATGTTTTAAGAAGGTTCGGTTAACTTGGTTTCATGAGTTTTAGTCAAAGGTCGGGTCATAGTTGCAGCCAGAGAGAGAGAGAGAAGGAACACTCAGCGTGCACTCTAACCTAGATCAGAATCGTTAATCATTTTATCTAATCAGGATGGCTCCTACTGTTTCCTCGAATTCTCCTCTAAACCCAAAAGGAGAATTATTCGGAATCACCCGAGGAGTAATCCTACTCATCAGTGGGAATCGGGATCCAACTCTCATCGCATGATAACTTGATGGAAGCCACTCAAGTCACTACACTCCAGAAGGTATGCGCAAGCCCGGCAAGTTTCCTGTATGTTTGAAACTCTCGATATGATTTTTACCCCAAGCGGTTTATGACCTTGACTAGGTCAAGAAACCATAAACCGCTAGTCAAGTTCAACCGTCATTATCCTAGATTGCATTAAACCCACCCGCACGTGCCCTAGACTAGGTCAACAAGGCCGCATGACTGTCCGAACCAATCGTATTTAAAATGCAACAAACAAGCACCATTTAGCTACCGAACACTACGCCTTGACTAGGTCAACAAACGCAGCACGAATACTAAATAATACTCGTAAGAAATGACGGAGGGCTACGGCTGGTTTTTGGCAAAAAAACTTTAACGTAATGAACTTGATATCGTTGAAAGAACCGAGTGGTTTGTATAAATATATACTGGCGAAAACTTTTGCTAAAGAGGTCACTCCCGGTGAAGGGATCTCGGCTCTTTCCCCGTTGAATGGAGTGTAGGATATTCCAAACTGAATACCATGATGCAAAGCAAAAATAATCAACTATAGTAAAGTTATTACGTTGACACAAATTTTTACCCAAGGGGTCACTCCCGATGAAGGGATCTCGTCCCTTGCCTCGTCGAATGAGGTGCAGGATATTCCAAAATGAATACCACGATGCAAAGCAAAAGTGTACGTCTGTAATGTCAGTTTTTAAAAACTTGGTTTCAACAACATCATATATAGGTTTGTTTTATCCTTGCATTGATAAGAATCTATGCAGTCCCATCAATTAATCATACCAGAAAAGAACGAAAATAAAATGTATGTATATGCCATCCGCATTCGCCACTGGGTCCCATCATCACCCGTTAGGTTACTTAACTAAAGACAGAGTGGGAACTGGGCTAGCACGGATGCAAAACATATACAACATCTACTAGTATATATAAATATATATATATAACATTCGTCCCATACATGATATAAAGCAACATCACAGATACATCACAGAAGTAACACAGAATGGTGGATAATCTGGAGCCTCGGGTTTCACTTGAGCCGCAAGTGAGACCCGACGTTCCCTGTCGTGTGGATAGCATGTGCAATGAAACCTAGACCCCTACGAGTGCAGCAAGTTACCCGCCAAAACCAGAAGTGAGGCAGCCCCCTTCAGCAACGTGAATGGACCACCCAGCACTTCATGGAATCCGGTAACTTGAGCACCCATCCTGGGTCACCTATACCCCCTACGAGTGCGGCGAATAGCCCGCCAATTCTAGAGTAAGGTCCCCTCCGTCCCAACGCCATGAGATGCGGACCAGTTGCTCTCTAGACCCCGGCTATTCGTGCACTCCACCGTGGGGTAATCCTAGTACAGAAAAGAAAATAATATACAAGGGTGACATCGACCTCAACCCGGTCGTGCCCCAAAAGAATAATATACAAACTGGCAGTGACGGTAGTCCACATGTCGGATGCTCGCCCCGCAATATCAAATATACAAATGAAATAAAACTGTACTAACATTGCACCATTGCTATCCACCACGACGATCCAACCAACATCACAGCACAATACAGAACATCAACGTGAATGTCACGTTCGCAAACCCGTCTAAAGGAACATATAGCATTTAGACGGGTTTACCGATCAAATGACATTCACGGTCGTAGATTATAAATGTATGTACTAAAAATCATACACACTTAAAATTTCGATCGATTAAACTTTCCCAAATTGGCCCCAAGTGCATAACCAGTACTCAAATGAATCTGGGCCAAAACTATATATCACAAAAATCATTTTTCCACCAACTAGAGCTCCAGAAAAAAATTTGGTTACTGTAGCCCAAAAAAGGCCGCGGAAGCGCCGCCAAATGTGACACTTCGAGGCGGTTCCGCGGTGTAATTTTGGAGTTAGGTCACCAAATCTTTTCTGTAGTTTTAGTTTTGCCTGCATGTATTTTTAAGATGCCTGAAAATATTTTTTGACCACTTTTAAAAATCGACAGCAAACACATCAATTTGGTAAAACGATTCGGAAAAATTTGTCGATCGTGATTTTAATCTTGTGTAAACTTGCTAGTAGGGTTAAAAGGGTGGCTCTGATACCATGAAGGGTTGCGGCAGCGTCCCGGCCAACAAAACGCGGCCAAAATGCGGAACAAAACTTTCTAAACTGGCGCTACCGTTACCCGAATCCCGGATCGACCTTAAACCCTAATCTAGCGATCAAAACTAAGAGTTAGAATTGTTATACCGAGTTGATCCGTGTCCTTCGGTCTTCATTCCAAGCTCCTAGCGGTACCTTGATGAAGTTTGGTTGCCGGTCTTCCTCCATCTCCGATGATCCACCCGAGGGATGTAACTCCGACTCTAGCTCCATGACATGATGCATATGGAGCAACTAGGGTCTCTAGGATGCTACCCTAGAGAGCCTAGGATGTAGTGTGTATGATCTTGGTGTTATCTATCTCAAATCTTGAAGGTGTAAGAAAAACAAGAAAGCTAGAGGAGGTGAGGCTAATGGTGAGGGAGGAGCTCAAGAAAAACATCAAGTTAACAAAACCTTCATGCTTGCAAAAATGAACTTAACCATGAAAGAGAAAAATAGCATGCTAGGTTTTGTTAAAATCAATTTTTTTCAATTTTTAAATCCCACCATGCTTGAATAGTGAACACAAATGAATTAAAAATTCATTTGTGTGCACTATTGCAAGCATGGTTGTCACCATACCTCCTTAAGCTAATTTCCACCTTATTTACCATTTTAATAAAATGGTCAAATCAAGAAATGAGGTGGCACCTTCTAGAATGTTATCCGGTAAAAAATACGGATTACATTCTACTGTAATTATATCTGCATTCGTACTAAAATATGAATACCTAAAGAGATAGCATAACACAAAGAATATAATACTAGAATATACGTACCGAAATACATATACGTAAATTATTAAATCAATACCTGATTTAATAATCCGGCTATAACCCGAGCCGGCTAGTATTATCAACTGTCCAATTGAAAGTCCGAGTACAATGTACATCAATCGATCGGAACGCTGCACGTATCCAATACGGCTATTACATCATTTTGCCATAACCAGGGAAACCCTCTGTGTGGGACTCTAAAGACTCGTCAATACGCTGGTAGTGGGTTTAACCACAAGCATGTCAGCGGCACCAGCTGTACATAACGGATACCCAAGTATTGAGCGAAAGGGAGGCCGACGAGCAAACTCATGCAGAACCCCTACTGAGCCTGACAGTGACAATATCCGTACAGTCCGGTCTGTTCGTCTAAGAGTATCGTATATCGAGTCTAGGGGGGGTGGATAAAGTCAGACCCCTAACAACGCGATATTTAGTGTCGGAATGATACCCATCACCTCCTGAGAAACTATCGATCCTACATCGGTAATCCTCGTCTACCATGGCCATGGATTTGTGGTGATGGCCACCCGTACACAATGCGACATCAACCCCCAATACCGGGAGAGATGAATCCCCAACGATCCGATCACTGACTCCATGTGGCTCGGGACTGTACTCAACTAAAACCTGTTTGCACAACTCCTTTGAGCCGTGGTAGGGTAGTAATCAAAGCACAGTGGAAACTCACACGAGACAAATAACGATCTCAGGTCGACAGACTAACCTGTACACATGTCACCTAGGAACTGCTATCTGACAATAGGTATAATACCAACTAGCAGGTTCCCGGCGAGTCTGTCCAGCGTACTCATAACCCAATGAGCACCTGCATACTATCTTAGGTGAACAAAATAACACTAATGGATTGTGAGATCTGGCCACCACCCCTCGTCAGGGTCTCGATCAGTATACACTAGTCTGCACTGGAGTATCGATGCCCGGTCTCGATACTCCTTCGACTAGGGACATTTAAGGATGTGCTTATACACCCCGGCTCTCACATATATGATCGCCATCATAATGCTGGCAGTCAAGCAAGAATCCTATGGGCTCTATCAACATGTACATGATGATAAAGACAAACCAGATAGCATACTATCATCTTGAGTAAGACCGTTTTATCGGTATAGGTCCTGCCTTAATCATCATAATCACAAGTCCGCGACTATGATAATTGCCTTGAGGGCACTATAGCCAACAAGCCATACATATATCCAACATGTTCTACCATATCCTACGACCCCTAGTAAGCTAGGAATTAGTCGCTTATCTTTAAAGTAGAAGAAAGGATGAAGAAGAGGGAAAACATGATTAAGATGCAGAAAGTAAGTGCGGAAAGTAATTGAAAAAAGAATAATAAAAACACCGCCTTTATTAGTCAACTATTACATACAACTTTTGAAAGTAGAGTACAAGAACCCTAGTTGCTCTATATCTCTATCTTATTGGAAGTAGATGACTAGCTGATGATCACTTGGATATGTGGATCGCTTTGGACCTCTTGATTTCTACGGTGATAATCTTCAATGTGAAGCTCTCGGTCCTATATATAGTTCCAAAACCAGAAACTCTAAATGCCATAAGTGAATATATGTTGTTACAATAAAATCACCAAAATCTCTCATCAAATGGCCCTGGAATCGCAGCGGAACCGCCACATAGAGGCCTGTTTGGCTGCAGTTCCGCCGCGGTTTGGTGACTTCAGTTTCTGGGATTTTTTATGCTATTTTATCTTGATTTTTGGAGATCCTCTCGATGTTTAGATTCTGAAAATAATGCTCCGAGTCTCTGCATTTGCTAGGTCTCTTGATTAGCTTCTATATTCTGGCAGATTTGATTCCGACATCCCGATTTAATTCGGATCTCCTGGATTCCAGACCTGAGCTATTATCTGCACAATATCTCAAGTCATAGTGTTAGTAATATTTGGTATTTTTGAGATATTATCCTAACCGTTTTATATGATATTATATGTTAAGAATATTGATTAGAAATATTTGATACGATATGCATATTTTAATTACTAATATTTCATATAAATATTATATGCATGTATTTTCCCTCATTATGTTAATTATAATGTAGAAACATATGATAATAAACTTTTTATACATATACCCTCATATGTTCTATAATTACAATAAACACATTTTAGTACTTAACAAAAGTGGGAAAAATATTCATTAAAATGTTCAATATTTTAGACTAATCAGGTACAGTCCCGAAGCACATGGAGGCAGTGAGCGGTCGAGGGAATTCATCACTCCCGGTATTGGGAGTTGATATCGCACTGTGCAGGAGACGACTATAACCAGAAATCCGTGGCCACGGCAGTAGAGATAAACTGGTAAGTGTTACCAGTTGTATCTCTTTGGTTATAAGTTCTTTTGTCGGCACGACTTATCGGGTTATTGGGGGTCTGACAGATTCCACTCCCTACACCCAGTTTGTGATACTTTTTTACGAAGAGACCGGACTGTACGGTAAATGTCACTTATAGACTTTGTTGGGTCCGGATGAGTTCGCTCGTCGACCTGCCTTTATCTTGCTCATACCTGGATAGCCGTTACGTACAGCTAGTACCACTAACGAGCTTGTGGGTTAACCCGAAAGGGAGTTGAATCTGGAAGTGTTTCAGATCTAATCGGATGCGATCTTTTATAACCTACTGCCAGCGTATTGATAGGTCATTAAAGTCCCGCAATGAAAGTGGCTGCTCAGGCAAAACGCGATGTGACGTACGTATAGGGATACGTATATGAGTTCGATAAAACATGTATATGTAAATGCACGGCGGCACCCCGGCCGTCAATCCGAGGCCAAAATGCGGAAGCGATAATTTTCTTTAACTTTTGAACCGGCACCACTGCGCACAAAAATCCCGGATCGGGCCATTAATCTAATCCTAGCTAAGTAGAGAAGGGGTAGAGAGATATACCGAGCGATCTGTGTCCTTCGGTCTTCTCGTCGTCGTCCCGATCTCCCCGCAGAATCTCCGGTCTTCACCTCCTCACCAGAAGGGCACCACATCGCCGGCTTCTTTTACGGGCTCCCACCTCTGGACCGAGGCAACTCAGGCACGAAGTTGGCGAGTCGACGTGCCCAAGATTTGCTGTAGAATAAGTGTGGAACTCTATGTCTCATGGGGCTTGAGGAAGTTGCCTTTTGGTGGAGGAAATGAGATGTGGAATTTTTTTGGTGAACTTGGGGATTTTTAGCAAGCATGAAGAGAAAAATCCCTACTACAAAAATCGGGACAGCCCCTAGAGGAAGTGGCCGGCCTTGACATGGTCAAGAGAGTGAGAAGAGAGTGTATGTATCAAAAATGAGAGAGCCTCCCATAATGCAAGAGAGAGGAAAAGGTCATAATGAAACATGATTATAAACTAAAACCAACACTCCATCAACCAATCATCTCACCACAAAGTCAAGCAATCATGAAGTCATGGAGTCAATGAAAGTGCTCCATCATGATGCAATAATAAGCAAAGACAACCCTCCAAAAAATGCTTATTTGCACAAATACAAATAAGCCCTCCTCCACCAAACTTCGGCCAATGAAAGATATAAAGAAAAATGGCCGAAACGGAAAACAAACTGGCAACTCCAAAAACTGATCCCGTAATAAATTACAGGAAAACGCCGCTACTGTATATACATACCCGCATTTGTATTCCGACCGAATACAAATGCAATGAGACAAAATCTACACTGTACAATACTAGGATCTGGCTTAAACCAAAGCCCGCTAGTATTATTCGTCCGATCATGATCCGTGCAATACCGCACGTATCTGATCGAACCCTGCCATATCTCCATACGGCCTCTACGGCGTTTCGCCCGAAACTTGAGTTACTGGTCAGTGGGGGACTCTAAAGACTCATCAATACTATGGCTGTGGATTTAACCACTAGCACGTCAGAGGTATTAGCCATACGTAACGGGCTACCAGCTATTGACCAAAAGGGACGTCGATGAGCGAACTCATCCTGACACCCTACTGAGCCTGTCAGTGACAATATCCGTACAATCTGTTCCGTTCGTCTATGAGCATCGCATGGCGGGCCTAGGGGGTTGGTAAAATTCTGACCCCCGAAAGCGGTACAAGTCGTGTCGGAGTGTAGCCCAGAACACCCTGAGGTACTACTGGAATACCTACCAGTAAATCTCCTGCCTCGGCCGAGGTCTTTGTGTAATGGCTCTCCTAGACACAGCGCGACCTCAACCCCAATACCGGGAGAGACGAACCCCTGAAGATCCGCCCACTGCATCCATGTGGCTCGGGACTGTAACCAACTAAAACCTGTTTGCACGTCTCCTTTGAGCGTGGTAGGGTAGTAATCAAAGTACAGTGGGAACTCACACGAGACAAATGACGATCCTCAGGTCGATGAACTAACCTGTACACATGTCACCAGGGAACTGCTATCTGACGTCAGGTATAAAACCAACTAGCATGTTCCCGGTGAGTCCTGTCCGGTGTACTCATAACCCAATGAGCTCTTATATACATCTTAGGTGAACCAACTGACACCAGTGGCTTGTGAGACCGGCCACTGCCCCTCGTCGAGGTCTCGACTGTATACACTAGTCTACTTTGGAGTATCGATGCCCTGTCTCGAAACTCCCACGACTAGGGACCTTTTAAGGATGTGCTTATAAACTACCAGCTCCCACGTATATGATCGCCCTCATACTGCTGGCAGTCAAGCAAGAATCCTAGGGGCTCTATCAACATGTAATAGCGACCTGTAAGGTCACCTAAAGCAGTACACGATGATAAAGATAAACCAGATAGCATACTATCATCTTGAGTAAGACTGTCCTACCGGAATAGGTCCTCCCTCAATCATTGCAATCACGTGCCTGTGATCCAATAATTGACTCTGAGGGCACTATCTCCAACAATCTCCCATTGGCACTCAAGGCTAATTATTGCGATGTCGCATACTCACAGCCCGTGTGATACCGAACACCCAACTCCTCTACTAGTCAGTCTCACAAAGCTCGTTTGCGAAACTAATGTGTTCGAGGAATAGCCTCACTGAGTGGATCCGCTCTAATGTTTCTTTCTATGTCTCTCTTTATCTCAAGTTCGCGGAGAAACCTATCTCCCAAAATGAGCAATACCTGTCTTAGAGTATGTCTGGATATCTGATGGGACCTAGCTCATAAATGAACTCCAAATTCAAACTTCTTAGACTGTATTTCATCTGAACTTAATCAGTATCCTGCGCCATGCCTCCCTCAGTATCCCCTTGGACCACTTGTCCAAAATACTGCCCCTCGTCAGAAGGAAAACTATAACTCTGACAACCTCTCTGTCATCCAGGTCACCTTGGAAGCCTGGAATGATAACTGCCTCCCGAATGAGGCTGTCGTTATCATATCCCTAGAACATTCAATTATGTTCTAAAACTGCTTCCGTTCGTTTCTCCATGATTGGATCAATATCAGCTTATTGCATCTGCTGCAACAACAACATCTGGTGTGGTACTTGACATCTCATGATTGACTCAATTGCCTGAGCAAGTGATCTGCCAATCATGTGGATCCCTCTCCCCTTTAGTCTGTAAGACACCTTTAGAGAGGGTGACTCCATCACCTGCAGGTACACTACCATGCCAGGAGTCGTCCATTCTAAAAACTCTTAGAATGTTGTCTAAGTTCCCTGATTGGGAAACCACCAAAATCTAGATCTATAGATCTAGTAACCAGAATGTCTTGATATTATATCCATGTCCCATGTGGAGAAACCACTGTGTGATGACCAAAATATAACCGATCGTAGTATAAGAATATCATTTCCTACTCTGTGTATGTCATCCAAATACCAGGGCATTACACTCTACTACCTTCTTAACAGATCCATCGCCTATTCTGATGAAGTCAAACCCATGACTGTCATATCAAAAATAGATGATCTATCTCCGCTACATCTGCTTTAGTCTACAAATAGACATAAGCCACTCGTTCACCAATACTTCCGCTGCTCCCACTAACTACGACAACCCTCTGGCAGAGTCATATACACGTACACTTCTGAAGCCAGTTCAGAACGACGCTATACTCATCCTCCTGCCGGGTCTCGTAGCCTGGAACAACAGCAATGGCAAGTCTGGGTAAACAAGAACCTCCCTGTCACCGTCCTTGAGGATACCGAAGTACCTCTCGAGTGCCTGAGGTTACCCACCATATCTGTGGAGTGGCCAATGGAATGTCAAACCAGATTGAATCTTTAGGCTCCTATCAAATCTTCAGTAATCGTTTGCGGTTCTGGAATCACTTCCAGTTCTACCATACTCCCACTACTGTTTTATGAAAAAATCCATTTTTGTTAAAACTGTGGCGAGTCAAGAACAATATCACTATTGATCTTTCAGATGGTAGAAAGTCAACCCTCGTCATAGCCTGGGTCAACCTACAAACAGGCATTACAGAAACGTGCCTTGAGTTATCCAGAGTCTGGTTTTAAGCATAAGCCGGACAACTCCCTGTACCTTAACATCGTTAAGATACGGACTGTTCTATATCCAATATAGGACCAGAGGCACTGATTTAATTGAACCAGATTCAAATCATGCAACTGTCTCCAGTGCATGTCAACTAAATGGAAGAAGGCTGATCAGCGTTACTCAACTTAGGAACGCTTCCAATTATGAGCAACCTGAAAGAGAAGCAAGTTCTCTTAATCTTTACTATCAACTAAATACCATTCACAAGTATCTACATTTTCGATCACCTTAAAGAATCCTGATACTTGCAATACCTGGTTCTCTACTTTATTCATATACCTATAACTTCTCAAAACTTGGACCCTGTGTTTCTACGAAACAATTGTCTAAGAACCAGAGAAGTCATAAGTAAACCGAATATAGTGCGAGGACCAACCCCTCTGTCCTAATGGACACTGGACAATATACAATAGTTTGTACAAGTCCCTTGAGTCTAATAACTCATTCCCTGTGTGTCGTAGGTTGAAAACTGTACTTATGGTTAAGAAGAATTACACCGCTGTTTAATACTCCTTACCTAACCATCCACTGATTTAGGTAAATGTCATGGACATAATTTCAAAAAGGTATATCTCACTCTATTAAAATAGATGTACAGATATATCAATTTGAAATTGGTGCATAACAGCGGATATTCAAAACCAAATATTTGCCGTCCGGCAAATAACCCAGGTGACTTCCTCAAATATCACCGATTACAACGAATCCTGATATAATGAGGATGATCACCTAATTCCCAATAACTTACTCCCACTCATCATCTGTAAAACCATACAGATGTGAGATTCATACCTGGTAAATATATACCCTGGAGCAAGTGTCTAATTGGGAAATCAGTTTTCCTTTAACAGTACACAGTGAAACTGAAACATTGAAATGTTTCGATGGGGTATTTAGGTATTCCTTGTAATGCCCCTTCCATTATCAGATTCACAACTATAACCGTATATTTCTATGCCATCTCTCCACATCCCTTCATATGTCTTTAGTCTTTACCTTCTGTACACCCCTTTAGGCCAAATGGTTTTCTTCCTTCCCTACCGTTCGGCACCAGCCAATGGTTTGGAAGAAGACTATCCAATAAGCCTAATGGGTGTACTTTCCTAATCCTTGGAGCACTCACAATGCGAGAGAAGGTGAAGATAAAAGACAACCGAATAAACATTATTCTTTTTTCTCCTGAACCAGAATCCATCCCCGAACTGGAACAAGTTCCTTTCGAGTTCGTATATAACCATACGATGGAATATCCAATAAACTGTGGATCTTCGTAGTGATACAGAGTGTTCTAGAGAAATACAAAGGTGAAGTGGGAGTGGTAATGAAATACTTGGTTTGGTTGTGAATAGCAGTCGCAATTTACTTTGCCCTCCTTCTAATCCCTTTCTTTGTCTTTACATAATACCTTCTGTACACCATCGTTAGGCTAATTGGTTTTCTTCATTCTCTACCGGTTGGCACCTCCTGCCTACGGTTTGGAAGAAGATTATCCAATTTGCGTAATAGGTGTAGTATCTCCTAAACCAAGGAATACTCGCAGCTTGAGAGAAGGTAGAAGGAAAAGACAACTGAATAGTCCTATTCGTTTTCTCCAGAACCGGAAACCATCCTCGAATAAATTCTTTCGAGTTCGTATGTAACCATACAATGGTTTTATCCAATGGAAGTGGACGTTCTTAGTAATATGGGGTGTCCTGGAGAAAAGGGTAAAAGTAGGAGTGGCAATGAGGTGTGCAACTCTGACAATCCAAAAGCTAGTCTTTTAAGAAGGTTTGGTTAATTTTGGTCACTGAGTCATAGTCTAGGGTCGGGTCAATAGTCGCTGCCAAAGAGAGAGAAAAGAAACACTCAGCGTGCACTCTATCCTAGATCAGAATGGTTACCAATTTATCTAATCTGGAAACCTCCCACTGTAACGTCAAATTCTTCTCTAAAACTGAAAGAAGAATTAGTCGGGATCACCCGAGGAGTAAACCAACTCATCAGTGGGAATTGGGATCCAACTATCATCGGATGATAACGTGACGGAATCCGCTCACGTTATCACACTCCAGAAGGTATGCGCATATCTGGCAAGTTTCAGTTTCTTTAGAAACTCCCGATGTGATTTTTGCCCCATGCTCTTATGACCTTGACGAAGGCCAACATATCATAAGTCACATGTCAAGTTCTACCCGTCATTATCCAGGTTAATTTGAACCCACCCGTACATACCCTTGACGAAGGCCAAAATAGTAGTACGACTGTCCCAAACCAACGCATCTATCTATGCAGCAGAAAAGTAACAAGTAGCTACCATACACCATGCCTTGACGAAGGCCAACATACATAGCATGAATACTAAGTGCTACCTTTCTGAAATGACGGAGGGCTACGAATGGTTTCTGGCGAAAAACCTTTAACGTAATGAACTTGATATCGTTGAAGGAACCGGATAGCTTTTAAAAATATAGTGACGAAAACCTTTGCTAAAGAGGTCACTCCCGGTGAGGGGATCTCGGCTCTTTCCCCGTTGAATGAGGTGCAGGATATTCCAACTGAATACCACGATGCAAAGCAAAAGTAATCGGCTATAGTGAAGTTATTGCCCTGACGCAAACTTTTGTCCAAGGGGTCACTCCCGGTGAAGGGATCTCGGCCCTTGCGTCGTCGACTGAGGAGCAGGATATTCTAACGGAATACCACTGTGCAAGACAAAAGTGAACGTCCTTCCAATAACAGCTTTTTGAAAAAGTGTTCCAACAACATCAGAACAGGTTTGTTTAACTTGCATTGATCCGAATCAATGCAGTCCCATCAATTGATCACACCAATAAAGAACGAAAATAATGACGTACGTATATGCCATCCGCATTCGCCACTGGGTCCCGTCATTACCCGTTAGGTTAGTTAACTAACGACAGAGCGGGGACTGGACTAGCGCGGATGCAAAACATATACAACATCTACTAGTATATATATCAATATATAATATTTCGCTCAAGGTGTGATAAAATTCAACATCACAAAAATGTAATAAGCATCACAGAACAATACAGATATCTGGGATCCCCGGGATTCACAGAGCCGCTACTGAAACACGACGTTCCCCTGGTCGTGTGGATAGCCTGTGCAATGAAATCCTAGACCCCTACGGGCGCGGCAAGTTACCCGCCAAAACCTGAAGCGAGGCAGCCCCCTTCAGCAACGTGAATGGACCACCCAGCACTTCATGAAATCCGATAACTTGGGCATCCCTCCTGGGTCAACCTGTACCCCCTACGAGTGCGGCGAATAGCCCGCCAATTCTAGAGTAAAGCCCCCTCCGTCTCAATGACATGAGATGCGGGCCCGTTGCCCTCTAGAACCCGGCTATCCGTGCACCCCATCTTGGGGTAAGCCTAGTACAGAAAGTAAAATATACATACAACGGGTATATCGACCTCACTCCGGTCATGCCCCAAAAGAATAATATACAAACGGGCAGTGACGGCAGTCCACAAGTCGGACGCTCACCCCGCAATATCAAATGTACATAATACAACAAAAACTGTACTAACATTGCATCCAGGCTATCCACCACGATAATCCGCAACAATATAGCACAACACAGAACATCAACGTGAATGTCACGTTCGCAAATCCGTCTAACCGGGCTATAGCAGTTAGACAGGATTTACCGATCAAATGACATTCACGGTCGCAGATATAATGTAAATACTGTGAACTAACATGTTTAAAATTTTCGATCGATCAAATTTACCCAAGTGGGCCCCAAGCACTACTGTAGCACTCACAGAAAATCTTGGCCCAAAAAGAATTTTCCAAATACCCTATTTTCAAGTCAGGAGGCCTCTGTAAAAATTGGTGCATTGAACAGTAAATCCGGCCGCGGATCCGCTCACACGACCAAAATTTTACAAAGTGCTTAGAATTCCCTATACATGTCTCTGCAATAACCTGAAAAAATTTTCGAGCCTAAAAAATTTCGACAGAGAACTGATGCTTTTGAAAATGCGGTTTTGGAATTTTGTTCGATCGGAAATGTAAACATACTAGTGCAAGCTAGAAAAGAGTAATGGCGTGGCTCTGATACCATTGTAAGTGCACGGCGGCGTCCCGACCGTCAATCCGAGGCCAAAATGCGGAAACGATAATTTTCTTTAACTTTTGAACCGGCACCACCGCGCACAAAAATCCCGGATCGGGCCATTAATCTAATCTTAGCTAACTAGAGAAGGGGTAGAGAGATATACCGAGCGATCCGTGTCCTTCGGCCTTCTCGTCATCGTCCCGATTTCCCCGCGGAATCTCCGGTCTTCACCTCCTCGCCGGAAGGGCACCATATCGTCGGCTTCTTTTACAGGCTCCCACCTCTGGACTGAGGCAACTCGGGCACGAAGTTGGCGAGTCGACGTGCCCAAGATTTGCTGTAGAATAAGTGTGGAACTCTATGTCTCATGGGGCTTGAGGAAGTTGCCTTTTGGTAGAGAAAATGAGCTGTGGAATTTTTGTGGTGAACTTGGGGATTTTTAGCAAGCATGAAGAGAAAAATCCCCACTACAAAAATTGGGACAGCCCCTAGAGGAAGTGGCCGGCCTTGGCATGGTCAAGAGAGTGAGAAGAGAGTGTATGTATCAAAAATGAGAGAGCCTCCCATAATGCAAGAGAGAGGAAAAGGTCATAATGAAACATGATCACAAACTAAAACCAACACTCTATCAACCAATCATCTCACCACAAAGTCAAGCAATCATGAATTCATGGAGTCAATGAAAGTGCACCATCATGCAATAATATGCAAAGAAAACCCTCCAAAAATGGTTATTTGCACAAATGCAAATAAGCCCTCCTCCACCAAACTTCAGCCAATGAAAGATACAAAGAAAGATGGTCGAAACGGAAAACAAACTGGCAACACCAAAAACTGATCCTCTAATAAATTACAGGAAAACCCCGCTACTGTATATACATATCCGCATTTGTATTCCGACCGAATACAAATGCAATGAGACAAAATCTACACTGTATAATACAAGGATCCGACTTAAACTAAAGCCCGCTAGTATTATTCGTCCGATCATGATCCGTGCAATACCGCATGTATCTGATTGAACCCTGCCATATCTCCATACGGCCTCTATAGCGTTTTAACCCGAAACATGAGTTACTGGTCAGTGGGGGACTCTAATGACTCGTCAATACTATGGCTGTGGATTTAACCACTAGCACGTCAGAGGTATTAGCCATACGTAACGGGCTACCAGCTATTGACCAAAAGGGACGTCGATGAGCGAACTCATCCTGACACCCTACTGAGCCTGTCAGTGATAATATCCGTACAGTCCGGTCCGTTCGTCTATGAGCATCACATGGCGGGCCTAGGGGGTTGGTAAAAGTCAGACCCCCAAAAGCGGTACAAGTCGTGTCGGAGTGTAGCCCAGAACACCCTGAGATACTACTGGAATACCTGCCAGTAAACCTCCTGCCTCGGCCGAGAGCTTTGTGTAATGGCTCTCCTAGACACAGCGCGACCTCAACCCCAATACCGGGAGAGACGAACCCCTGAAGATCCGCTCACTGCCTCCATATGGCTTGGGACTGTACCCAACTAAAACCTATTTGCACGTCTCCTTTGAGCGTGGTTGGGTAGTAATCAAAGTACAATGGGAACTCACACGAGACAAATGACGATCCTCAGGTCGATGAACTAACCTGTACACATGTCACCAGGGAACTGCTATCTGACGTCAGGTATAAAACCAACTAGCATGTTCCCGGTGAGTCCTGTCCGGTGTACTCATAATCCAATGAGCTCTTATATACATCTTAGGTGAACCAACTGACACCAGTGGCTTGTGAGACCGGCCACCGCCCCTCGTCGGGGTCTCGACTGTATACACTAGTCTACTTTGGAGTATCGATGCCCTGTCTCGAAACTCCCACGACTAGGGACCTTTTAAGGATGTGCTTATAGACTACCAGCTCCCACGTATATGATCGCCCTCATACTGCTGGCAGTCAAGCAAGAATCCTAGGGGCTCTGTCAACGTGTAATAGCGATCTGTAATGTCACCTAAAGCAGTACACGATGATAAAGATAAACCAGATAGCATACTATCATCTTGAGTAAGACTGTCCTACCGGAATAAGTCCTCCCTCAATCATTGCAATCACGTGCCTGTGATCCAATAATTGACTCTGAAGGCACTATCTCCAACAGTATATTGGATATACGTGTTCAATCGAACGATTATTATACTAGCAGTTTTCACAGCCGGAATACCAAGTCAATTGTTGACTTGATAACCATATTAATGGTATGGTTTCTAATATAGTGTATATGATACATGCACTCTCTATAGTATGTGATACTGCGAAGATATTAATGGCATTTCGTGTATGTGATACATGATGTGTACGTGTATAGGATACAAGTACTATTACTTATTTAATATATATATATATATATTTGATATATATATATATATTAATTCCCACCATTATATATTAAGTATAAATAAATATACAAATAATTATATATATGTAAATGTATATATATATTATTTTATATTTAATATGTTTAATTAGGTGGTGGGGCCTACCCTCTCTCTTATGTGTTGACATATACATGAAAGAGAGTAGAGGGTGAGGGCATGTGTCATAGTTAAATACATGACATGGGTGGAAAAATTACACATGACACAATTCATTTCTTTTTCCATGCCATCACAAAATAAAAAACATCTTCCTCTGAACATGAGCTCAAGCTCTCTAGGTTAATGGCAATTGTTGCCATAGTGAGGATTTGCAAAAAGTAGAGGGTACTCATTGTTCGCATCGTCTTCCTCCACGCCTAGCAAGCCTCTAGAGGAAGTTCCTCCGACCGGTGATGGAGTTGGAGCTCGGCAGTCCACTTTTAACGTGGATCATCTACGGCGAGGCAGTCGGCATGCAGACGCATCCAGAAGCTCACGGGGTTTAGACGGGGTCTTCCGAGATGAGCCGGACACACTGCAAAAGTTGTAGCACATCTGAACTCTTACTTTATGCTCTTTATTTTAGCTAGAAACTATTGTTTGGATGATCTTGGCGTATGGTCGATCGCGCTCCAACGAACTTTTTTTTCCGTCCGTCCCCGCATCCGCTGCACGCATGCGCAGTGCGCACCCGTCCTTACATAGCTATCGTACACTATGTCTTGACTGAGCCAACATACGTAGCATGAATACTAAATACCACTTCCTAAAATAAAAGAGGGTTACGGCTGGTTTTGAAGAAAACCATCAACGTAACGAACTTGATATCATCGTAGGAACTGAGTGGTTTTGAAATTTTATAATCGAGTTGACCTTTGCTTAAGAGTGAACTCCCTGTGAAGGAATCTAGACTCTTTCCTCATCAAATGAGGTGCATGATATTCCTTACCGAATACCACGACGCAAAGAAAAAGAATACGGCTACAAAAACAATTTTAATAACACAAACTTTTACTCAAGAGCAAACTTTATGTGACAGGATCATAGCTCTTTCCTCATCGAATGAGATGCATGACATTCCTAACCGAATGACATGATGCAAAGCAAAAGAATCGACTAAAATTTCCATTTTAGAAAGTGTTTTGTTCCAACGACGTATAGATTTATTTTACTTTTTATTAATGCAATTAATACAATCCCATCATTTAGATAATCACATTATCTAATATTATCCTTCTCACACAAACATTACAGAGAAAGCAGTACGAAAAAGAAAAAAAGAATGCAGATATACGCCATCCGCATTCGCCACGGGGCCCCGTCATGAACCGCTAGGTTACTTAACTAACGGCAGAGCGGGGACAGGGCTACTGCGGGTGCAAAATACATATAGCATTATATATATATATATACACACACACACACACTATATATATCATATATATATAAATGCATCATCGCACTCAAATAATCACATTATAACATGCGGAAAAACAATATCATAGAATTGGAATGGTCGGATCACCTAGGAATCCCGCGTTTCGTTCGAGCCACAAACGAAACATGAAATACCCCGGTCGCATGAATAGCCCGTGCATAGCCAAAAGTAGACCCTTATAAGTGCGTCAAGTCATCCGCTAATCCAAGAAACGAGACAACCAGGCATTATCACAATGATGGGGCCACCCAGCACTTTCTCAAATCCTATGACTTGAGCATCCCACCGAGGGTCTATACTAACCCCTACAAGCGCGGCAAGCAGCCCACTAATCCTAGAATCGAGTGAACCGATCTCAACTCCTTGAGATGGTCACTCGCTACAATCTAGAATCTGGTTGCCAGTGCACTTCTCCGTGGGGTAATCCTAATACTTGTATTAATACAATGGTAACATCGATTGCGACCTGATCGAGTCCCGACAAATAATAATACAATAGGCGGAAACGACGGCCGCATGTCGACTGCTCGTCCTGAATAAAAGAATATAAATTTATCCATAACATAAATGAAATGAAAAACACATCATCACAAACACGCACGGGGCTATTCATTTCACGACAATCCAATCTACACCAAATAAGCGTTAACATAGAACAGATCAGACTCACATGTGCAACTCCATCGAATTGATCACATCAAATCGATGACGTTAAACACCGCATATCACATATGCCATTGTATTAACAAGGTTAAACGCTTTAACCGCGTCAATACGGAACCCATGTCCAACAAATTCCAAAACCCGCGAAGCCGGAATCGAATTTCTAAAAACTGAAATTCAAGATCAGCCCCGGCCCTAAAACACTACCATTTCTTGCATGAATCGAAACCCAAACGACCCAAAAACTTCTCGAGACACTGGGGAGGACCTCGGGCATGACTCATGAGGCCCCAGGAGGCATTGGGCAGGAGCTCCAACCCATAGCCACAAAATTGTGGCCATGGGTTAGTTGCTGGGACAGCAAGCGCGCAGCTGCGTGCTTGCTGTCCTAGTGCCACACCCGAGACCATATCGTGATGATATCGGGTGTGGGAGCCGACCCAATCCCCCAGGGACATCCTTGGGGTCGCTACCGTGCCATTACGGGGCTCTTGGTCTGAACCGAGAGCCCCGGGATGTGAGTTATTTGCAAAATTAGTTACTGGTTTGGGACAATTTTTCAAACAGAAATTGTTTTGTTTTGTAAAAAGGTTTTGGAAATTCAAATGACCGCAAAACCAATTGTAAGTATTTGATTTGGCTATGATACCATGATAGTGGACGGGGGTTAGGGTCATGACAATCATGGCCATGGCAGAATTTGAAAAACAACAATCTTACAGAGCATAACCCCAATCCATCACCAAGATCATCAAATACAATACAATGTGCAAACTAGAAAAGAGTAGAGAGGTGCTACAACTTTTGTAGCATGTTCGGACTGATCCCGGAAGACCCCTTCTAGACTTTGTGAGCTTCCGGACCATCTGAACGCCGACTGACTCGCCGTAGATGATCTACGTTGAAAGCGGGCTGTCCGAGCTCCAACTCCATCACCGGACGGAGAAACTTCTTCTAGAGGCTAATTAGGCGTTGAGAAAGACGATATGAATGATGGGTACTCTCTTTTTGTCACTCCCTCACTATGGCTATACTTGCCATTAACCTAGAGAGCAAAAGGTCTAGAAGGAGGATGACGAAGATATTTGATGGCTTAAAAAATAATGAATTAAGTTAATTCCTTTTTCCCACCCATGTCATACTAACATGACATGAGTCACTCTCTCACTCTCTCTCATGTGTGTGTCACACATACAAGAGAGAAGGTGGGCCCCACCATTTATTAAGTGTAATAAATAAATAATAATATATACATTTACATATATACATATATATATATATATATTTATATTTATATATATGTATATATATTTATACATAATATAAAATGGTGGAATTAATATATATATATCATATATATATTAAATAAGAATTAGTACATGTATCCCATACACGTACACATCATGTATCACATACACGAAATGCCATCAATATCTTCTCGGTATCATATACTGTAGAGAGTGTGTATCATATACACTATACTAGAAACCACATCTTCTGTACGGTTGTCAAGTAAACACTTAACTTGATATTCCGGGTTTTAAACCGGCTAGTATAACAGTCGTCTGATTAAACATGTATATCCAATATATATGTCTAATCGAACTCATGCACGTATCCCTATACGCAAATCACATCGCGGTTTGCCCGGGCAGACACTTTCGTTGCGGGACTCTAAAGACATGTCGATATGCTGGAAGTAGGTTATACAGGATCACATCCGGTTGAATCTGAAACACTTCCAGATTCAACTCCTTTTCGGGTTAACTCACAAGCTCGTCAGTAGCACTATCTGTACGTAACGGCTACCCAGGTCTGAGCAAGATAAAGGTAGATCGACGAGCGAACTCATCCGGATTCAATAAAGTTTATAAGTGACAGTCACCGTATAGTCCAGCCTTTTCGTCATAGAGTATCGCATACCGGGTCTTGGGGTGGAATCTGTCAGACCCCAATAGCCCGATAAGTTGTGCTTGAAAGTGTCTCCTAGCACCACCGCAAGGTTTTAACCAGTATCAAGCATGCAATTTTCAAAACATTTTGGTGCTAAGCTACACTATCCAAAAATCTAACTAGATTATTAGGGTTAATATGATATCTAAAGAACCTTACACTAAGTGAAAAATGCTACAACCGTTATAGACCAAGTCCTTCTTTTCTCAAACTCCGGTTAGTAGTCCATACGACAACACTAGGCTCCACTGGAAGAAGGATCGAGCTTCCTACGTGACCTTCGTGTCGAAGATGATCGACCCGAGACTCCACTAATCCAAGCTACCTCTTCACTAATCTCCTATTAGTGAAGGAAACAACATAAACTCAAGTTCTAATCAAGATTAGGATGATGAAGTAGGGGTGTTTAGCTCACTTAGTATCTATTGAAAGTCATATGGTTCACAACACATGTGAGGGTTAGGGCTTTGAGCAAGAAGAGGAAGAAGAAGAAGGAAAATGGAGAGTGTGTGAAAATGAGCTCAAGAAAAGATCAAGTCAAGAATGGCTTCATCTCATGTGTTCAGTTATTGAAGCATACAATTTATTCCAATAATAAATTGCAACCATGCTTCAATAATGTACACAAACTAATAAACAAAAGGTAAATGCCATGCTTCACCCATGCCCAAAGTATCTCCTCTTTTCCACCTCCTTTTTGTATTTTCTAAAAATAGAAAATCCAACCATACCTCATAATATATATATATATATGTATGTATGTATGCATTTATGTATGTATGTATGTATTTATGTATGTACATATATATATATATATATACATACATACATATATATATATACATATACATATATAGATATAGATATAGATATGTATGTATGTGTGTGTGTGTGTGTGTACATATACATATAGATATATGTATGTATACATATACATAGATCATGTATACATATATGTATATGCATATACATATACATATATATATATATATATACATATACATATATGTATATGCATATAGATTAATATATATATTAAGAAAATAATTAGTGAGCAATAATATTAGTTAATATATAATTATATCAAATATAAATATATATCATATTATTAAATCAACACTTGATTCAATAATCCGGTTATATTACATATAACCGACTAACATCATTTATCTGTATATCACATTATCAAATCAACACTTTATATATATATATGTATATATATATGTATATATATACATATATATGTATATATATACATATATATGTATATATATATTAAGAAAATAATTAGTGAGCAATAATATTAGTTAATATATAATTATATCAAATATAAATATATATCATATTATTAAATCAACACTTGATTCAATAATCCGGTTATATTACATATAACCGACTAATATCATTTATCTATATATCACATTATCAAATCAACACTTGATTCAATAATCCGCTTATATCACATATAACCTAACCGATATCAAATTACCGCCAGATTAAAATACGGTATCACATACTCGTATTTAATCAGGCCCCCCACACATATCAACATATGTGCCCTATTTCGTTTCGCTTGAACTAGGAATCCTCTGTATAGGACTCTATAGATTCGTCAATACGCCAGCAGTAGGTAATGATCAAATCAGTTACCTACAAGCCATCAGCGGTACTAGCTGGACGTAACGGCTACACGGGTATTGAACGAATAGAAAATCAACAAGCAAGCTTGTCCAAACTCCCAAGAAGTCTATAAGTAACACTTACCGTACAGTCCGGTCTCTTCGTCTGATATGTTGCATATCGAGTCTAGGGGTAGAATCGTCAGACCCCCAGTAACTTGATAAGTAATGCCGATGTATGGCTCAGAACGGTTCGAGAAACTACTGATAACATTTACTAGTAAATCTCATCACCCCGGACTAAGGACTTACTGTTATAGCTAATCGAGCATAGTGCAACATCAACTCTCAATACCGGGAGAGGCGAAACCCTTTCTATCGCTCACTGCCTCCATGTGTCTCGGGACTGTACCCAAAATCCACCTGTTTGCATGACTCCTTTAAGACGTGGTAGGGAGTAAATCAAAGCATGGTGGGAACCACACAAGACACTATGACGATCTCGGGTCTACAGAATAATCTGTACCAGTGTCACCAGAGAACTGCTATATGACCATAGGTATGGTACCATCTAGGAGTTCTCGGCGAGTCCTGTTTTGTGTACCCATTCTCTAATTAGCACCTGTGTACAATCTTTGATGTCAAACACCAATGGTTATGGGATCAACCATCGCCCCCTACAGGGTCAAGAAACGTACACCCTAGTCTACTCTGGAATATCGATGCCCTGTCTTGATACTCCCTCGACTAGGAACTATTAAAGGATATGCTTGTGGACTACAAAGTCCCAGTAGTATGATCCGCATCATAGTCCTGGTAGTCAAGCAAATATCCTAAAGGCTTTATCAACATGTATCAGAGAGACAGTATAATAATACAAGTATACATGTTAAGATAAAGAGCTACCAGATAGCATACTATCATGTTGAGCAACAAAGTCTTCTATATATATGTCCAAGCATCCACTATATTATACAATAATGGCATCTAGGGCATACATATTCCTAATAGTGCTGACATAAGACTCATAACCAAAGAGATACAACTACTAACACTTACCAATTTATCTCTACTGTCGTGGCCACGGACTTCTAGCTATAGTCATGTCCTGCACAGCGTGATATCGACTCCCAATACCGGGAGTGACGAATGCTCTCGATCTCTCACTACCTCCATGTGCTTCGAGACGATACCCAACTAAAACCAGTTTGCACGACTCAATAGAGCCGTGGTAGGGTAGTAATCTAAGTACAGTGGGAATACACACAAGACACTATGGCAATCTCAGTTTTAGGGACTACGCTGTACCCATGTCACCAGAGAACTTCTACCTGACATTGGTATAATACCATCTAGTAGTTTTCAGCGAGTCCGTTCAGTGTAATTCATCCAATAAGCACATGTATACAATCATCGGTGTCAAACACCAATAGCTATAGGATCAGCCATCGCTCAGTACAGGGTCATGAAACGTATACACTAGTCTAAACTGGAGTACCGATACCTAGTCTCGATACTCCTTCGAGTAGATACATTTAAGGATGCGCTTACAAACTATCAGGCCCCACTAGTATGATCCTTATTACAATCCTGGTAGTCAAGCAAAGATCCTATGGTCTTTATCTCATATATTATCGATACGTGATAACTAGTAACACATATACACATAACAGATAAAGACAAAGCAGATAGTATACTATCATATTGAGTAAGATTTTTCTCTATATAGGTCCTTATTAATTCAGTAATTGCATTTCTACAATTACGATAATTGCCTTGAGGGAACCCATATCCAACAGCCACATCACTTTATGTCTCTATTCTAATCTATTTGGTTATTTCTATAGGCCTCATGTTTCTGAGGAACTTTGTAATGGCTTTGTTCTTCATCCGAAATTGCACAGTATAATTAAAATCGCTATAATCGTTCCTTTTTAAAAAGAAAAAATATTACATTTTTGTTGAGATGTGACCTTGCTTTACGCGCATACTCTGATGCTGGATGGGCCGACGACCCTGATACTCATAGATCTACCATTGGGTTCTATGTATTATTGGGCACATCCTTAATATCCTGGCTCAGCAAGTGCCAAGATACTGTTTCTCGCTCTAGTACTAAAGCTGAGTACCGTGCAATGGTTTATACTGCTGTAGAGCTTATTTTCATGAACAAGATAAACTTTCTTCTCGCTCAGTGAAATATTTTATGATGAGATATAGTCTGACTCATAAAGGATACTGATGTTACGATCCTGCTAGTAGAAGACTTCACATTTCTTGAAACGTCACGTTTTTTGAGAATGAGTCGTATTTTACTCATTCTGAGATAGATGTATCCTTCCTTGATTTCTCCACCTCATCGTCTGTTACACCCACTATTGTGCCTACAGACACTCCTGTTCCATCTTCTGTTACATCTATTGATACTCCAACGCCTTCTCCGGATATAGTGATGATTGAGTATTCATATATGCCTGTACCGTCTTCTCTGGATGCTATTTCTCCTCCTCCTCGTCGGAATCCTCCACGAGAAAGACGGCCACCTGCCCGTTATTGTTTTTGCATGACTAATGATTATTCACCTCAGTTTGTATCTTTTCTTTCTTCTATTCATTCTATCCAGGAACCCAAGTTATATACTAAGGCTATGAAATATCCAGAGTGGCAGCAGGCTATGCAAGATGAATTGCAGGCTTTCCGTGATACTCACACATGGGATCTTGTTCTTTTACCATTAGATGTCAAGCTTATTAGCTATAAGTGGATTTATAAGGTCGAAACTAAGTCAGATAGATTAATAGAACGTTACAAGCCACGTCTTGTGGCTCGTGGGTTTTCTCAGGATATGCCATTGATTATGAAGAGACTTTTGCACCAGTTTCCAAGATCGCTTCCATTCGTTCGCTCATTGCAGTTGCTGCAGCCCGTCGCTGGCCTATATTTCAGATGGACGTTAAAAATGTTTTTTTAATGATGATCTTTTGGAGACAATTTATATGGAGTCTCCTCCTGGTGTCTCCGATTCCCCTGGATATGTGTGTTGTCTATATCATACTCTTTATGGTCTTAAACAGGCATCCCATGCTTGGTTTGAGCAATTTCGTTAGACTCTTCTGATAGCAGGATTCACTGAGAGCCTTGCTAATTATGCACTCTTCTATCGCTCTTCTTCAAAAGGTCGAGCTCTTGTTTTGATCTATATTAATGATATGATTATCACTGGTGATGACATAACAACTATCATAAATCTAAGGAAACCTTTTCAACAACAGTTTGAGATGAAAGATCTTGGATATTTTAAGTTATTTCTTGGTGATCAAAGTTGCTTATTCTTCATGCGGTTATCTTCTATCACAATAGAAGTACATTTCTGATCTCTTTGCATGAGCCATGATTGATGATTCTACTATTATTGCCAGTATTTCTATAGCTAAGCCGATGGAGCTTCATCCAAAGTTTACTCAAGAAGATAGAGCGACCCTATCAAATCCCACTCGGTATCGTGAGTTGGTGGTGCACTTATCTACCTCTCTCTTATCAGGCCAGACATTGCACATGCTATTCATGTTCTCATTCAGTTTATGAGTAATCCTACATCAGTTCACTATGCAGCTTTCATACGGGTTCTTCGATACCTTCGTGGCACTCATACACCGTCACTATTGTTTTCTTACGATTCTGACCTTGCTTTACACGTATACCCTGATGCTAGATAGGCAGACAACCCTGATACTCATTGATCTACCACTTGGTTCTATTTCTTATTGGGTACATTCATGATTTCCTGGTGCAACAAGCGCCAAGATACTGTTTCTCGCTCCAGCAATGAAGCTGAGTAATGTGCAATGGCTGATACTGCTGTAGAGCTAAAATGGCTTCGTAGTTTACTTGCTGATATGGGTGTCGTCATTACTTCTCGCATTCCACTTTATTGTGACAACAAGAGTGCTGTTCGTATTGCTGAAAATCCAAATTTTCATGAACGTACTAAGCATATTGAGGTGGATTATCACATAGTTCGTCAAGAGTATGATCGAGGTCGGAATTCACTTCCTTACATTCATTCTAATAATCTAGTGGCTGATCTCTTTACGAAGCCTCAAATATATACTCAACTTTCACATTTCTTGTCTAAGCTCTCGGCCTATAATCTACTGTGAGTTTGAGGGGGACTGTTTGTAAGTGCACGGCGGCGCCCCGGCCGTCAATCCGACGCCGGAATGCGGAAACGGTGATAAACTTAAATTTTGCGGACTTTGCAAACCGGCACCACCGCGCACTAAACTCCGGATCGAACCATTAACTAGTCTAAGCCATCTACAAGAAAGGGGTTAGAGATATACCGACTGATCCGAGTCCTCCGGTCTTCTCGTCGTCGTCCCGATCTCCCGCGGATCCTCCGGTCGTCGCCTCCTTGCCGGAAGGGCACCACATCGCCTGTATCTTTTACGGGCTCCCACCTCAATACCGAGGCAACTCGGGCGCGAAGTTGGCTAACCGACGCGCCCAAGATATGCTGTAGAATAATGTAGAATCGTTGTCTCTTTGGGGTCAAGGAGGTTGCCAAGAAGGAGGAATATTGAGCACAAGAATTTTCATGGATGCTAGAGGGAATAATGGAGAAATTGAAGCTTGCAATGAAAATGATGAGCTCGGCCAAATTTCCATTTGCTCACTGGAAGAAATGAATATATGATGAGCTTAGCCAATATAAAAACCATCAGCACTCACACTCTCTGCAAAGCAACCAAAAAAAAAAAAGGTGTATATATATATATAAATGAATCCACACTCACTGTTAGATTCCAGCACACTCACAAATATATTCTCCATTCTAATTAATTAATTCAAACCATTAAAACCAATTCCATCACACTCCAATTTCCCAACAGTGGCCGGCCAAAACCAAACCCCATGCTCAATCATGTCAAATTAATGCAAGTGATGGTAAAGAGAATGGTGATGGTCAAATCAAAAACCCACATATGCAAGAAACCCCCTCCTCAAAAGTAATTTGCAAAACTGCAAATTACCCCCTCCATCGGAAAAGTCCGGCCGGAAAAGAACAAAGGAAAACCGGCCGGAACGGAATGCAAACTGGCAACTCCAGAAAACTGGTCCCGTAATAAATTACAGGAAAACCCCGATACTGTGCATACACACCCGCATCTGTATTCCGTCCGGATACAAATGCAAAGAGACAAAACTACACTATCAAATACTAAGATCCGGCTTAAGCCAAAGCCGGCTAGTAAAAACCCGTCCGATCACCATCCGTGCAATACCGCACGTATCTGATCGAACCCTGCCATATCTCCATACGGCCTCTACAGCGTTTCGCCCGAAAGCTGAGTAACTGAATGTGGGGGACTCTAAAGACTCGTCAACACCTTGGTTGTGGATTTAACCACTAGCACGTCAGAGGTATAAGCCAATACGTGACGGGCTACCAGGTACTGACCAAATGGGACGTCGATGAGGAAGCTCACCCCGACACCCAACTGAGCCTGTCAGTGACAATATCCGTGCAGTCCGGTCCGTTCGTCTATGAGTATCGCATGGCGGGCCTAGGGGGTTGGTAAAAGTCAGACCCCCAAAAGCGGTACAAGTCGTGTCGGAGTGTAGCCCAGAACACCCTGAGATACTACTGGAATACCTACCAGTAAATCTCCTTGCCTTGGCCAAGGACTTTGTGTAATGGCTCTCCTAGACACAGCACGACCTCACCCCCAATACCGGGAGAGACGAACCCCTGAAGATACGCTCACTGCCTCCATGTGGCTCGGGACTGTACCCAACTAAAACCTGTTTGCACGACTCCTTTGAGCCGTGGTAGGGTAGTAATCAAAGTACAGTGGGAACTCACACGAGACAAATAACGATCCCCAGGTCGATGAACTAACCTGCACACATGTCACCAGGGAACTGCCATCTGACGTCTGGTATATGACCAACTAGCATGTTCCCGGCGAGTCCTGTCCGGTGTACTCATAACCCAATGAGCACCTGTATACATCTTAGGTGATCCAACTAACACCAGTGGCTTGTGAGACCGGCCACCGCCCCTCGTCGGGGTCTCGACTGTATACACTAGTCTACTAATGGAGTATCGATGCCCAGTCTCGAAACTCCCACGACTAGGGACCTTTTAAGGATAAGCTTATAGACCCCCAGCTCCCACTTATATGATCGCCCTCATACTGCTGGTGGTCAAGCAAGAATCCTAGGGGCTCTATCAACGTGTAATAGCGACGTGTCAGGTCACCTAAACCAGTACACGATGATAAAGGTAAACCAGATAGCATACTATCATCACGAGTAAGACTGTCCTACCGGGATAGGTCCTCCCTCAATCATTACAATCACGTACCTGTGACCTAATAATTGACTCTGAGGGCACTATCTCCAACAATCTCCCACTTGCACTCAAGGCTAATTATTGCGATGTCGCATACTCACAGCCCGTGTGATACCGAACATCCAACTCCTCTACTAGTCAGTCTCACAAAACTCGTTTGCGGAACTATTGCGTTCGAGGAATAGCCTCAGTGAGTGGATCCGCTAAGTTGTTTCTTTCTATGTCTCTCTATATCTCAAGTTCGCGGAGAAACCCATCTCCCGAAAAGAGCAATACCTGTCTTAGAATGTCTGGATGTCTGATGGGACCTAGCTCATAAATGAACTCCAAATCCAAACTTCTTAGACTGTATCGTCAACTGAACTTAATCAGTATCCTGCGCGCCATGCCTCCCTCAGTATTGCCTTGGATCACCTGTCCAAAATACTGCCCTTCGTCAGAGGGAAAACTATAACTCTGACAACCTCCTTGTCGTCCATGTCACCTTGGAAGCCTGGAATGATAACCGTCTCCTGAATGAGGCTGTCGTTATCATATCCCTAGAACATCCACTTATGTTCTAAAACTGCTTCCGACTGTTTCTCCAGGATTGGTTTAATGTCAACTTATTGCATCTAGTGCAAGAACAACATCTGGTGTGGTACTTGACATCTCATGATTGACTCACTTGCCTAAGCAAGTGATCTGCCAATCATGCACGTCCCTCTCCCCTTTAGTCTGTAAGACACCTTTAGAGAGGGTGACTCCATTACCTGCAGGTACACTACCGTGCCAGGAGTCGTCCATCCTAAATACTCTTAGAATGCTGTCAAGTACCCTGATTGGGAAACCACCCAAATCTAGATCTAAAACCATAGATCTAGTAACCAGTATGTCTGATATAAAATCCATTTCCTTTGTGGAGAAACAACTATGTGACGACCAAAGTATAACCGATCGTAGTGTAGGAGCTTCTTTTCCTACTCTGTGTATATCATCCAAATACCAGGATATCACACCCTACTACCTTCTCAACTGATCCATCCCCTATTCTGATGAAGTCAAACCCATGACTGTCATATCAGAAATTGATGATCTATCTCCGCTACATCTGCTCTAGTCTATAAATAGACATAAGCAACCTGTCCACCAATGCTTCCGCTGCTCCCACTGACTACGACAACCCTCTGGCAGAGTCATATAGACGTACACTTCTAAAACTGGTTTAGAACGACGCTATACTCATCCTCCCGCCGGGTCTCGTAACCTGGAACAACAGCAATGGCAATTGTGGGTAAACAAGAACTTCCCTGTCACCGTCCTTGAGGCTACTGTAGTGCCTCTCGAGTGCCTGAAGTTACCCACCTTATCTGCGGAGTGGCCAATGGAATGTCAAACCGGATTGAATCTTTAGGTTCCTTATCAAATCTTCAGTAATCGTTTGTGGTTCTGGAATCACTTCCAGTTCTACCATACTCCCACTACTGTTTTTCTGAAAAAATCCATTTTTAATAAAACTGTGGCGAGTCTAGAACAATATCGCTATTGTTCATCCAGATGGTAGAAAATCAACCATCGTCATAGCCTGGGTCAACCCACAAACAGCCATTACAGAAACGTGCCTTGAGTTGTCTAGTGTCTGGTTTTAATCATAAACCGGACAACTCCCCGTACCTTAACATCGTTAAGATATGAACTGTTCTATATCCAATATAGAAACAGAGGCACTGATTTAATTGAACCAGATTCAAATCATGCAGCTGTCCCCAGCGCATGTCAACTAAATGGAAGGAGGCCGATCAGCGTTACTCAACTTAGGAATACTTCCAATTATGAGTAACCTGAAAGAGAAGCAAGATCTCTTTGTCATTACTATCAACTGAATACCATACACAAGTATCTACATCTTCGATCTCTTTTGAAGAATCCCGATACTTGCTATACCTGGTTCTCTACTCTATTCGAATACCAATAACTTCTCCAAATTCGGACCCTGTGTTTCCACGAAACACCTGTCTAAAAACTAGAGAAGTCATAAGTAAACCGAATATAGTACGAGGACCAACCCCTCTGTCCTGATGGACCCTGGACAACATACAATACTCTGTACAAGTCCCTTGAGTCTGATAACTCATTCACTGTGTGTCGTAGGTTGAAAACTGTACTTATGGTTAAGAAGAATTACACCGCTGTTTAATGCTCCTTACCTAACCATCCACTGATATAGGTAAATGTCGTAGACATAATTTCAGAAAGGTATATCTCACTCTATGAAAATAGACGTACAGATATATCAATTTGAAATTGGTGCATAACAGCGGATATTCAAAACCAAATATTTGCCGACCGGCAAACAGCCCAGGTGATTTCCTCAAATATCACTGATTGCAACGAATCCCGATATAATGAGGATAATCACCCAATTCCCAATAACTTACTCCCACTCATCATCTGTAAAACCATACAGATGTGAGAATCGTACCTGGTAAATACATACCCAGGAGTAAGTATCTAATCGGGAAATCAGTTTTCCTTTAACATTATACAGTGAAACTGAAACATTGAAATGTTCCGATGGGGTATTTTGGTATTCCTAGTAATGCCTCTTCCAGATTCACGACTATAACCGTATAGTTCTTTGCCACCTCTCCAAATCCCTTCATATGTCTTTAGTCTTTACCTTCTGCACACCCTTTTAGGCCAAATGGTTTTCTTCCTTCCCTACCGTTCGGCACCAGCCTATGGTTTGGAAGAAGACTATCCAATAAGCATAATGGATGTACTGTCCCAATCCTAGGAACACTCGCAATGAGAGAGGGTGAAGATAAAAGACAACCGAACAAACTTTATTCCTATTTCTCCTGAACCAGAATCCATCCCCGAACTGGAACAAGTTCCATTCGAGTTCGTATATAACCATACGATGGAGTATCCAAATAAACTGTGGATCTTCGTAGTGATACGGAGTGTCCTGGAGAAATACAAAGGTGATGCGGGAGTGGTAACGAAATATTTGGTTTGGTCGTGAATATCTGTTGCAATTTACTTTGCCCTCTTACTAATCCCTTGTTTTGTCTGAACTTAATACCTTCTGCACACCATCGTTATGCTAATTGGTTTTCTTCATTCCCTACCGGTCGGCACCAGCCTAAGGTTTGGAAGAAGACAATCCAATTTGCGTAATAGGTGTACTACCCCTAAACCAAGGAGTACTCGTAACCTGAGAGAGGGTAAAAAGAAAAGACAACTGAATAATCCTATCCGTTTTCTCCAGAACCGGAAACCATCCTCGAATTCCTTCGAGTTCGTATCTAACCATACGATGGTTTTGTCCAATGGAAGTGGACGTTCGTAGCAATACGGGGTGTCCCGGAGAAAAGGGTAAAAGTAGGAGTGGCAATGAGGTTTGCAACTCTGACAATCCAAAAGCCGGTGTTTAAGAAGGTTCGGTCAACTTGGTCACTGAGTCATAGTCTTAGGGTCGGGTCAAATGGTCGCTGCCAGAGAGAGAGAGAAAAGAAACACTCAGCGTGCACTCTAACCTAGATCAGAATGGTTACCAATTTATCTAATCTGGAATCCTCCCACTGTACCTCAAATTCTCCTCCAAACCTGAAAGAAGAATTAGTCGGGGTTACCCGAGGAGTAAACTAACTCATCAGTGGGAATCGGGATCCAACTATCATTGCATGATAACGTGACGGAATCCGCTCACGGTATCACACTCCAGAAGGTATGCGCATATCTGGCAAGTTTCAGTACTTTTGAAACTCCCGATGTGATTTCTGCCCCATGCTCTTATGACCTTGACTTTGGCCAACATATCATAAGTCACATGTCAAGTTCTGCCCGTCATTCTCCAGGTTAATTTGAATCCACCCGTACATACCCTTGACTTTGGCCAAAATGGCAGCACGACTGTCCCAAACCAACGCATCTATCTATGCTGCATATGAATACCCCAATAGCTACCAATCACTGTGCCTTGACTTTGGCCAACATACACAGCTTGAATACTATTGACCACCCATATGAAACGACGGAGGGCTACGAATGGTTTCTGGCGAAAACCTTTAACGTAATGAACTTGATATCGTTGAAGGAACGGATAGCTTTTTAGAAAATATAGTGACGAAAACCTTTACTAAAGAGGTCACTCCCGGTGAAGGGATCTCGGCTCTTTCCCCGTAGAATGAGGTGCAGGATATTCCAACTGAATACCGCGATGCAAAGCAAAAGTAATCGGCTATAGTGAAGTTAATGCCCTGACGCAAACTTCTGTCCAAGGGGTCACTCCCGGTGAAGGGATCTCGGCCCTTGCCTCGTCGACTGAGGAGCAGGATATTCTAACTGAATACCACGATGCAAAACAAAAGTGAACGTCCTTGCAATAACAGCTTTTTGAAAAGTGTTCCAACAACATCAGAATAGGTTTGTTTAACTTGCATTGATCCGAATCAATGCAGTCCCATCAATTGATCACACCACAAAGAACGAAAATATACTGACGTACGTATATGCCATCCGCATTCGCCACTGGGTCCCGTCATCACTCGTTAGGTTAGCTTACTAACGACAGAGCGGGGACTGGACTAGCGCGGATGAAAAACATATACAACATCTACTAATATATATACCAATATATTATATTCGCTCAAGGCGTGAATAAAATGCAACATCACAGAAATGTACAGCATCACAGAACAATACAGATATCTGGGATCCCCGGGTTTCACAGAGCCACTACTGAAACCCGACGTTCCCCTGGTCGTGTGGATAGCCTGTGCAATGAAATCCTAGACCCCTACGGGCGCGGCAAGTCACCCGCCAAAACCTGAAGCGAGGCAGCCCCCTTCAGCTCCGTGAATGGACCACCCAGCACTCCACGGAATCCGGCAACTTGGGCACCCCTCCTGGGTCAACCTGTACCCCCTACGAGTGCGGCGAATAGCCCGCCAATCCTAGAGTGAAGCCCCCTCCGTCTCAATGCCATGAGATGCGGGCTTGTTGCCCTCCAGAACCCGGCTATCCGTGCACCCCTCCGCGGGGCAATCCTAGTACAGAAAGTAAAATATACATACACCGGGTACATCGACCGCAACCAGGTCGTGTCCCAAAAGAATAATACAAACTGGCAGTGACGGCAGTCCACATGTCGGACGCTCGCCCCGCAATATCAAATGTACATAATACAACCACAACTGTACTAGCATTGCATCCAGGCTATCCCCACGACCGATCCGCAACATCACAGCAAATACATAGAACATCAACGTGAAAGTCACGTTCGCAAATCCGTCTAACCGGGCTATAGCAGTTAGACCGGATTTACCGATCGAGTGACATTCACGGTCGCAGATATAATGTAAATACTGTGAAAAATGTGTTTAAAATATCCGACCGATCGAATATTAACAAGTGGGCCCCAAAACAAAACTGTAGCAGTTACAGGAAAAATGGGCCCAATTTTAATGTTCAAAAACCCCAAAAATAATGCCAGAGGCCCACTGAAAAAATCCGGCCCATTGACTCCTCTATTCTGCGGCGGAAGCGCGGCCATAAGGTGGTTTTGGCCGCCCTTCCGCGGTCAGTATGGAAGATCATGGTGTCGGATTTTTACAGAGGTCTTAAGTTTTCCTGTACAGTGCTTTTATACAACCTGAAAAATTTTTAGAGACCAAAAAATTTCAACAGAAAACTGTCGTGAGCAAATACGGGTTATTGGACATTTCGATCGATCGGAACTGAAAAACACATTACACAAAGCTAGACTAAGTTAATGGGGAGGCTCTGATACCACTGTAAGTGCACGGCGGCGCCCCGGCCGTCAATCCGACGCCGGAATGCGGAAACGGTGATAAACTTAAATTTTGCGGACTTTGCAAACCGGCACCACCGCGCACTAAACTCCGGATCGAACCATTAACTAGTATAAGCCATCTACAAGAAAGGGGTTAGAGATATACCGACTGATCCGAGTCCTCCGGTCTTCTCGTCGTCGTCCCGATCTCCCGCGGATCCTCCGGTCGTCGCCTCCTTGCCGGAAGGGCACCACATCGCCTGTATCTTTTACGGGCTCCCACCTCAATACCGAGGCAACTCGGGCGCGAAGTTGGCTAACCGACGCGCCCAAGATATGCTGTAGAATAATGTAGAATCGTTGTCTCTTTGGGGTCAAGGAGGTTGCCAAGAAGGAGGAATATTGAGCACAAGAATTTTCATGGATGCTAGAGGGAATAATGGAGAAATTGAAGCTTGCAATGAAAATGATGAGCTCGGCCAAATTTCCATTTGCTCACTGGAAGAAATGAATATATGATGAGCTTAGCCAATATAAAAACCATCAGCACTCACACTCTCTGCAAAGCAACCAAAAAAAAAAAAGGTGTATATATATATATAAATGAATCCACACTCACTGTTAGATTCCAGCACACTCACAAATATATTCTCCATTCTAATTAATTAATTCAAACCATTAAAACCAATTCCATCACACTCCAATTTCCCAACAGTGGCCGGCCAAAACCAAACCCCATGCTCAATCATGTCAAATTAATGCAAGTGATGGTAAAGAGAATGGTGATGGTCAAATCAAAAACCCACATATGCAAGAAACCCCCTCCTCAAAAGTAATTTGCAAAACTGCAAATTACCCCCTCCATCGGAAAAGTCCGGCCGGAAAAGAACAAAGGAAAACCGGCCGGAACGGAATGCAAACTGGCAACTCCAGAAAACTGGTCCCGTAATAAATTACAGGAAAACCCCGATACTGTGCATACACACCCGCATCTGTATTCCGTCCGGATACAAATGCAAAGAGACAAAACTACACTATCAAATACTAAGATCCGGCTTAAGCCAAAGCCGGCTAGTAAAAACCCGTCCGATCACCATCCGTGCAATACCGCACGTATCTGATCGAACCCTGCCATATCTCCATACGGCCTCTACAGCGTTTCGCCCGAAAGCTGAGTAACTGAATGTGGGGGACTCTAAAGACTCGTCAACACCTTGGTTGTGGATTTAACCACTAGCACGTCAGAGGTATAAGCCAATACGTGACGGGCTACCAGGTACTGACCAAATGGGACGTCGATGAGGAAGCTCACCTCGACACCCAACTGAGCCTGTCAGTGACAATATCCGTGCAGTCCGGTCCGTTCGTCTATGAGTATCGCATGGCGGGCCTAGGGGGTTGGTAAAAGTCAGACCCCCAAAAGCGGTACAAGTCGTGTCGGAGTGTAGCCCAGAACACCCTGAGATACTACTGGAATACCTACCAGTAAATCTCCTTGCCTTGGCCAAGGACTTTGTGTAATGGCTCTCCTAGACACAGCACGACCTCACCCCCAATACCGGGAGAGACGAACCCCTGAAGATACGCTCACTGCCTCCATGTGGCTCGGGACTGTACCCAACTAAAACCTGTTTGCACGACTCCTTTGAGCCGTGGTAGGGTAGTAATCAAAGTACAGTGGGAACTCACACGAGACAAATAACGATCCCCAGGTCGATGAACTAACCTGCACACATGTCACCAGGGAACTGCCATCTGACGTCTGGTATATGACCAACTAGCATGTTCCCGGCGAGTCCTGTCCGGTGTACTCATAACCCAATGAGCACCTGTATACATCTTAGGTGATCCAACTAACACCAGTGGCTTGTGAGACCGGCCACCGCCCCTCGTCGGGGTCTCGACTGTATACACTAGTCTACTAATGGAGTATCGATGCCCAGTCTCGAAACTCCCACGACTAGGGACCTTTTAAGGATAAGCTTATAGACCCCCAGCTCCCACTTATATGATCGCCCTCATACTGCTGGTGGTCAAGCAAGAATCCTAGGGGCTCTATCAACGTGTAATAGCGACGTGTCAGGTCACCTAAACCAGTACACGATGATAAAGGTAAACCAGATAGCATACTATCATCACGAGTAAGACTGTCCTACCGGGATAGGTCCTCCCTCAATCATTACAATCACGTACCTGTGACCTAATAATTGACTCTGAGGGCACTATCTCCAACACTGTTAAGATATTCAATTTAATATTTATCTCTTTGTGTAGAGATTTGATTTCATCTCTTATTATTAGGATTTAATTTTGTAGGCTATATATATAGAGGCACATTGTATTTTTCTTCTTGATCAATGATTAATAATATTTTTCTCTCTTCTCAAATCTATAATTTGTAATAATTTCAATAAAACAAATCAGTTACTATTTTTTTCAAAACCATTTTGAGAGTTTTTGGAATATACTTTTCATAACGCAATTTTTATCAACTTTTAGTACAAGGATTTCCTTCTTGGTACATATCAAGGATCCAAAATGAGTAATAAAGAAGAATTGGTCTTGATTTTATCTCATGCAAGATCAACATTGACATGACCAATACTATTGTCTTTTTTTAATTTTTAATTTTTTTTAACTGGTACTAGTACAAAGATGGCTTGTCCTTACGGATAATAATATCCGTAGGGGAAATAAACCAATGCCCCTACGGATTAATCCGAAGGCCAACTAATGCCCTTACGGTTTAATCTGTAGGAGCATCTATAAATAAAAATTTGTTAAAATTTAACTTATACAATTGCCCATATGGTGCTGCAAGAGAAGGTCATATCGATATATCCGTAGGGGCATATTTAAAGAATAAAAAAAATAGAAACCAAAAAGGATTTTGTCTGTGTCACCATACTTTAATTCCCCCTAAAATTTCCACGTGTGCGCTCTCGTCGCCACCTCCCTTGTTACCCCCTCCTTATCTCCTCTGACCTCCTTGTCGCCTCCTCCGACCTCGTCGCCTCATCCTTCGTCATCTTCTTTGACCTCCTACAACCTCCAGTGCGGCCTCCATCACCTCCAGCGCCGCCCTCTTCATCGTCACCATCGAGCTCCTCCCCGGCTTTCTTGTCACCGTCAAAATCGTCAACTGGTTAGTTAATTTATTGATAAATTTAAATTTTTATTTTCGTAAATTGAATTTGTTGGGTAGGGCAATTGAATTTAGGGATTTTGAATTGTGGCAACGGCTGTGGTTTGGGGATGTGTGTGGCGATGGCGGCGGCTGTGGTTTGGGGATGTGGTGGGCGGCGGCAGCTGCGCTGTAATTAGGTCTAAGGTTAGGGTTAAGGTAATTAGTGTTAATTAGGTCTAGGGTTAGGGTTAAGGTATTAGAGTAAAGGGTGAGAATTATGGTTAAGGTACTTTAGTGTTAGTGTAAGCATATGTATGTGTGTATGAGAGAGATAACGTTGATGATGATATGTGTGTGTTTGTGATAATGTTGATGTTGATCTCTCATATTAAACAAAGTCTAACCCTAATCTTAAACTTAACACCAGAACTAAATAAAAAATCTTAAACTTAACACCAGAACAAAATCCAAAATCTTAAACTTGATAAAGAAAACCCTTAATTTTAAAAAAACTTTATCCTAAACAAAAAACTTAAAACCCTTGAAATTGAAACGTAAACCTAAAACCAATTCATGATAAATCTTATAATAAGTGTATATATGATAATCGATGATAATACGAAATTTTCATATGCTAATCAATCGTCATATGTGAAAATCAAAGCGTGACTTAGTCCCCGTCTATCGGTTAACATGTGTTTGATATTCATCGTGACATAAAACTATACTAAGGTTGTTAAATATCAGATGGTATCATTCGGTGCTAACAATCGTCGTGTATTCTATGTGATGAGATGATTCAATCTAATGATAATTGATAGATTTTTCCAGTTTGGACAAGTTAGGAATGTATAAAGCAAACACCTGCAATCACATGTATTTTCATTCATTTCGAGTTATTTCGTCTGTACTTTTCCGCTGTTTCTCCATGTACAAGGATAGATTAGATGTTCATTTCATAACTTTGAAATGATTATCTATTCTATTATAGTGTACTCGAAGAACAGCGGGGTGGTGCTGCCGAAATTTACTCGAAACGGATGAGAGCTTAAGCGAATGGTTGTCAGCTCTATACATTCATAATGGGATAGAAGCCTTACCCCTGACAGCCGAAACTCACACATACTACACGAGTACACAACCCATGCACACACAAAGAACATACACACTACCAACCTTACACCTAAGCGAAATCATAAATTGAAACACGCATACACAGAATACAACTCATACTGGGTATCTTCAAACCTAATTTTGTTAATCGATAATTTATTCTTTTCAACGACAAACTTGCCTCTATGAATTTTCTTCTTTGTCAATAACCATCTCGTTCTTAGATTTCTCAATATAGTCACCATAAAAAACCAAAATCCATAACTTACAATTATATATTATTCAGTCTAACATGGCCTATGCGTACATCAGAGTTAAGGACTAGATGTACATAGATTGGCAACAACGCATGCAATCTAAGTTTGTCGCAGAAGTTGCTGTTTTCATTGAATTTGCACGCGCACATAATAAAATCGTGTTAGAGAAGATTCTCGGTCCGTACGATAAATGTGGGAATAAATTCTGGCAGAAAGTAGAAATCGTAGAGCTTCATATCGTTAAACATGGTTTTACTAGATTTTATACAACATGGTTATATCACGGGGAAGAACAAGAAGTAGACGGTAATGCGGCAGAAGAAGAAAAATAAGACGGTACTGACTACTTTCCAGAAGAACAAATGAAGGATATGGTAGAGACTGCCCTCGGTGATAGTAATCTTACCAAAGATTACATTCCTTCTGGTTAAAGACCGCGTGCGGATAAGTATGAAAAGTTCATGAATGATGTTAGAAGACCAATTTATGAGAATGCAAAGTATTCCACCCTATCATGGTTCGTCCAACTTTTCCAGATTAAGTACCTAAATGGATGGAGCAACAAGTCATTTACGATACTTCTGAAGTTCCTGAAAGATTCTATGCCGCCGGGAAATAACGTTCCTGACAGCTGGTGCAAAGCCCAGAAGATGATGTCTGATTTGGGTCTGAACTGTGAAAAGATTCATGCATATCCCAAAAATTGCGTGTTGTACCGGAAAGAGAATTCAGTTTTCAAAGAGGGTCCAACATGCGGAAAGACCAGGTATAAGCCGAAAGAATCTGATAAGAAGCCCGATAAACCTGTCAAGATAGCACGATACTTTCCTATAACACAGAGGCTGCAGAGGCTATTCAAGTGCAAGAAAACAGCCGAGACAATGATTTGGTATCACCGTGCTGTTCTAAAAGAAAATGGGAAAATGAGTCATTTAAGAGATTTATCGGCATGGAAGGATTTTGATAGGAGGCACCAAATATTCTGTTGTGATCCTCACAATGTTAGGCTCGGACTGGCTAGTAATGGCTTCTGCCTATTAAATTATACGGCTGGAGGATACAGCACATGGCTCGTTGTAATGATGGTTTATAATCTGTCACCTTAGTTGGCTATGGATCAATCCTACTTTATGATACCTCTTCTTATTGACGGACCAAGTTCACCGAGAAACAATATCGACGTCTATCTCCGACCTCTGATTGATGAGTTAAAATCTTTATTCATTGATGGTGTAGAGAGTTAAGATGCAAACACAGATACAAGCTTCACAATACGTGCAGCTTTAATATGGAAAATTAATGACTTTCCTGCGTATGGAATGCTATCAGGTTGGTCCGTACATGGTCACAAAGCATGCCCTTACTGCCATCAAGATACAACTTCGATATTGTTGAATTTTAGAAAGAAAGTTTGTTATTGCGGTCATCGACTTTTCCTGCCACTAGACTATCCCTACAGGTTAGACGTTACTCACTTTAATGGTCATCAGGAGCTTCTTGGGCCTCCAGCCTCATTGTCTGGAGAGAACGTGATTGCTCAGTGGGATGGTTATAATAACATGGCTTTCGGGATATATCCGGCAAAACATGTCAAACTACCCTACTAGAACAAATTAAGCATTTTCTACGAGCTTCCGTACTGATCAACAAATTTCGTGTGTCATTTTCTGGACTTCATGCACATAAAGAAGGGAGTATCCGAGTACTTACTTATCTTGCTTCTTTATAAAGACGGAAAATCGAAATACAATTTCCATACTGATCTTCAGGAATGGGAAATTAGAAGTGAATTGCATTCTAAACCGATAACGGGTAAACCAGGTAAGTTTGTACTTCCCAATACCGCGTATCATATGTCACTACCGGAGAAGAAAAGGTTTCTGCAGGTGTTGCATGATTTGAAAGTTCCCATAGGTTTCTCGGGATCATTTAGCAAGAAAATAAAGATTGTGAAAGGCAAGATCGATGGGCTGAAAAGTTATAATCACTATGTTATTATGGAGCACCTTCTCCTATTAGCCCTCAGGACTTCCTTCCAAAATCGGTTGTTCTAGTGATTAATGACCTTTGTTGTTTTTTTAGAATTATGCGCTAAAATCTTGGTTGTTGTGACGCTGGAGAATCTAGAAAATTCTATTTCATTAATACTTTGCAAGCTTAAGCATATTTTCCCGCTGTTGTTCTTTGATATCATAATACACTTGACGGTTTATCTTGCAACCGAGGCTAAGTTTGCCGGATCAGTATAATATCGATGGATGTATCCCGTTGAAAGGTACATTGAATTTTTCATTTCATGCATTTTGTAAAATTATTGTTGTCTTATATTCCCGTATTTATTTATTTAATATATTTTTCTTTAGGTACTTCCACACTCTAAAATAGTATATACGCAATAGAAATCATCCATAGGGTTCTATCATGCAAGTTTATCTTCTAGATGAAGTAACCACATATTGTTCCCGCTATCTAGACGAGAACATTAAGAAGAAACTTAACCGGGCTCGGAGAATTAAGGACAGGCCATATGGAAAAACCGATTATAAGAGAGTAGATCCTGTGTTGTCCGCGTATCTTTCCGTTCAGGAGTATTGCGTAAGTGTTAATATTTATTCTAAGTCGAATGAAATTTTTGTTTTGATAAATTCAAATTTAAATGATATACTTATATTTTAATGGTTAACGTGGGTGTAGGAGCGGATGGTGGAGCAGGCGGAGGCATCGAAGATCGATTTTAGTAGGCAGACCGATCCGATTCTACTTACCCTAGTCTTAGACGCCGCACACGGAGGGCACCACGGAGGTTGGGAGAGAGGCCAAGGACTTGGTCCTAGCGGAGCCAATATGAAGTTGGTCTCTACTCCGGCGGTTACTTCCCTACCGCTGTGAGCGATGTCTGGAGCATGATGTTGCCGCCTTGAAGACCACCGTCGAGGAGTTGAAGAAGATGTTGGTATGTATATTATTTATTAGTAAAATATTATATCATATTATAGATAGCAACATATGCAATATTAGTAGCCTGTGCTTATTTGGTTTTAAACATAGATTTGATTAATTAGACTTACATAAAACTATCTAATTAAACTGAACTCTATAATCATAACCATACCACATATTTCTTCATTTTGGAGTTTAAAAATTTATGATTATCCAAATTCAAAACATGAGAAGAAAACATTTCTTTGTAAATTAAATAACTCCAAAACCAAGCATCCAATCAAAACTAAACAATTAAAGAGAGATACGGGCTTACAAATAAGAGTAAGCATCATTTCTACCTCCATTTAAAATAAACTACGGTTTTCCAAACAAGATACCCAAACTAGGCCTAAGTCCCTATGTATTCTTAGATTGGGGTATAAAATGATAGCTCTAAATGTGTGGATATTTAACATGTATAAATTCTCATATATAACATATGAATTTCAATAGAGCGTGTGGAATCTCAACAAAACAGATATAAATACGCAGTTTCGCAATAATCTGATAATGATACGAATTCGACTAAAATCTAATACACCGTTCTAACTTATTTATTACACAAGCACAAAATTTTACAGATTCAGTAGGCTACTTCGGCTGCGGCTGTTAGTTATATGTATGCCCTAGAGGCCATTATTGTACATATGATGTATATTATAGTGGATGCTTGGACATATATATGGAGGACTTTCTTACTCGACATGATAGTACGCTATCTGGTTGCTCTTTATCTTAACATGTACACTTGATATCTCTATGTTACATGTTGATAAAGCCCTTAGAATGTGTACTTGACTACCAGGATTATGATACATATCATACTAGTGGGGTCTGGGTAGTCTGTGAGTACATCCTTTAATTGTTCCTAGTCGAGAGAATATCGAGATAGGGAATCGATACTCCAGAGTAGACTAGAGTATAGCTTCTCGAACTATGTGATGGGCGATAGATGATCCCATATCCATTGGTGTTTGACATCAGAGATGGTATACGGGTGCTCAGTGGAGACAGGGTACACTGAACGGACTCGCCGAGAACTCCTAGATGGTATTATACCACACGTCAGATAGCAGTTCTGTGGTGAAACTGGTACAGGTTAGTCTTTCGATGTCACGACCCGAAATATTAGCTTATGACCGGCACTTAAATCATGCCACGTCTAAAGGCGTCACGTAATTCAAGTAAGCCGAAACCCAGAAATCTAAACCTTTTTAATAAAAATCAAAGAGGTGGAGTTTTGAAATAAAGGTATAATGAAATCAAGTTTTCTTAAATGCATAGAAAAGGAACATGAATAATGCAAGTGAAATTTACTAGTTTGAAAACATGTTTCATCCTTTAAAAAAAATTTAGGCAGCACCTCTTTTGTATATATTGATCCAAAACCACAATACAAGATAAAGATAAAGGCATCCCCAAGCGGGAGCTAGCTCTTCGCCAAACGGCGGATCACAACCACATAAGACAGTAAATATAAGTGTACGACGCCCAACGGCGAAGTCCACCACAAAAGATAAAGAATATAAGAAAAACATCAAAAGCACAAGTAGCGGAAACCCCCATGCTCTAAGTCTAGCAACCACAAGTCTCACTATGTCTCATTACATATAAAAATACTAATTTTGATTGATAGAGTTGACTAGATACAATATGAATAATAAAAACAAGAGGGGTACGATCCAACATGTACCACCTACCGAAGCAAAACACCCGAATGCAGCTGTGTGCCAGTGATGCCGCTACGGATCCATGCGGTCAACCGGCAAGAACTGTGGCACAACGGGGGTGAGTTGCCAACTCGTGAGTAGAAAAACATCAACAGGGAGAAATCGAATAAAATAATGATTTCATAGGTCAACTATATCATAAAGGTAATAATATGATATCTAGAGTGACTGTATTTACATCTATGGCAATAATATACTCAATGTCTATATGTACGTGGATATCATTTAACCAAATCAATGCATGAATGCATGTGGATCTCGTCTACCATATAATCAATGTATGTATGCATGTGGATCTCGTACATGTGTCAACCAATGATACAACAACATCATGCATGTAAATATCATAAAAGCATATGTATGAAAGTATGAGGATAAAATCAACGTGTGTCCCTCGCGACACATTGAAATCATGGAACCTGAGTGTACAGCATCGACACTCGAAACATCATGAAACCCGTGTCCAGCATCGACACGTAAATCCTCATATATCTCAAGCCCCGCATCCTCAGATCGGTCCTCAGGCGCCGCACACCCTGGTCGGCCCTCATATCCATCTCGCTACTCCGGTCGGTATCCTCCGGATAACTGCCGAGACCAAATACTTTCACCTTTAGGTAGTGCTCCCCTGCCAGGCTCACTGTCTAACAATACGAGTCTTCTTGCCCCAGGGTACCTCACCGGATCCACCATGTACCCGCAGACGGTGCCTACCGCTCCTCGAATCAGGTTTCACATGCTACTCTTAGAACCGAGAAAACACATTGTGGACGCACTGAAATATCATATCAAGAGAAACCGGGTTTTTAAAACAATACATACTCTCTTTTGAAATAACTACGGTTCTCAAATCCAGAAATCTCATGAAAACAATGTCTCAATGTGTATAATTATAAAGCATGATGTATGCGACATATAACAGAAATGTAAGCATATCCGTATATCATGCAACATGGAACAGTAATATGCACATATCGAGAGAAAACCGCTATTTTAAATGAATCCAGTTTTAAAATATATCATGCGGTTCCCAAATCTCCAAAATTGAATGCAATATCGAATAAATGTGCATATGTGTATGTACGCAAGTATGGACGTACAAATGTGTATGTCCGCAAGTATGGGTGTATAATATGTATGTACGCAAATATGGATGTACAATATGTATACGCAAGTATGGACGTACAAATGTGTATGTATACAAGTATGGATGTACAATATGTATGTACGCAAGAGTGGACGTACAAATGTGTATGTCTTCAAGTATGGGTGTACCATATGTATGTACGCAAGTATGGATGTACAATATGTATGTACGCAAGTATGGATATACAATATGTAGATATAGCAAGTAAATTATGCAAGGAGTCATATCATGATGTAGCAACTCCTACTGTGTAATGACATGGCAATCATCGATGATGAAGTGTGAGAGCCAGCAAATCTTCGTACGTGTAATATACGCATCATCGATAATGGTGTAAGTGTACTAGCACAGGTATATGCAATGCAATGAGAATAACATGAATGCAGCATAAGGTAAATCATATGCAAATGATGACGGGTATACATATCTAACATGACTGAGTCGGTGAATCTAACTATCGGCATCTAGCCTCACGACATCACGTACGGCATAATCCATCGTACGACATTCTCTAGTTAAGGGTATGGATCAAACATCAAGTCAAACTCATCACGTACGGAAAATCATCGTACGGCGACATTAAACAATTAGAGATCCTATCAGCCTATATGACAATGAGGTTAAGGACCTAAGGTCTCGCATGGCAATCTGTCACGACCCAAAGTTTGGCCCGTGACCGGCACTTAACCACGTAACGTTTATAGGTGTAACACGACTAAATAAGCCGAAACCCAGAAATCAAAACCAATAAAAGTATTGAGTGTTTTAAACATTTATTAGAAACATTTGTTAAAACGTTTAGAAAATCTTAAGTAATTTAGAAAAATTCTTTAAAGTTCAAGTTATTATCTTAAAAATTTTGGCAGCATTTCCTTTGTAAAAACTATCCCCGAAATCGGGTATAAGACAATATATGAATAAAATGATATACAATAAAAATAAAGCATCCCAAACGGGTGCAATCACGTCCAACGGCGGAACAATCACCACAATAAAAATAAACGACGCCATAGCGAAGAAATGAGCAATATAATTGAAAACGACATGAAATATAAACTGCATAAATAAAGTCGGCTCACAACGAGCTCGACACCAGAGTACAAAATAATATACATCGTCCTCACAACTGGTCTCTAAGTCAATATATGAAAGTGGATGGAGAATACTAGATACAACAATGTAGACAACTGGAAAATAAACAGATACCGCACAAAAACCTACCTATTCAGCAAAAGGGCAAACACGCCAACTGCAGTGGTATCTGTATCAAAAGATTCAAGAAAACAGCCTACCGCGACCACTCTGAGGGGCAACCTGCAACACTGTGGCACAACGGGGGTGAGTTGCTAACTCGTGAGTAGTAGATAACATATAAAGGTATTCGCGAGTATGCACGTGCTGTGATACTCTAACCTATGCCAACAGATAACATCCATATGATGAGCTATATGAGCAATAATCATGCAACAAGTGCGATCTAATAACATCTCTATATGATAAGCAGGGTATGCAATAATTGTGCATAATATGTGAAATCTAATAGCATCTATATATGATGAGCAGGGTAAGCAATAATCATGCAAAAGTACTCTATCAGGTACTATAGCTACAGGATGAGATGCAAAATGATGAATGCTAGCATGGGAATAAATATCATCTACATGGAATGTCAACGTGGAAGAATAACCGATGTCTATCAATGCACCCAATACCTAATAAAACTCAGGCGCCGTAACTCGGATCGGCCCTCAAATCCTGTACAGCTCATGGAATCGTGAATGCCTAGCATCGGCACTCGAAAATATCACAAATCATCATGCCAAGCATCGGCACGCAAATCCTTAAGTATCGGGCTACGTCTGCGGAATCGGCCCTCTGCCCCGGCAGTACATGTCGTACCGTATCCATCTCTCAACTCTGGTCACTATCCTCCGGATAACCGCCAGACCTAACCAATCACCGGTAGGTAGTAATCCCTCCGCCGGGCTCACCGTCTAACAATACGAATCTTCTTGCCCCGGGATACCATACCGGGTCCACCATGTACCCGCAATCGGTGCCTACCGCTCCTCGAATCGGGTATACTCACACAAGCTCTCTAAAACCGAGAAAACTCATGGTAGACGCACTAAAATACCATATCAAGAGAAACCGGGTTTTTAAAACAATGCGTATTTTCTTAAAATAATACCACGGTTCTCAAATCCAAAAATCCCATGAATCAAAACTCAATGCGTAAACCCATGCAATGTGTCGTATGACACTAAGAGTAAAAAGGGAAAACCGCTCTTTTAAAAGAATCCGGTTTTGAAAATATCTCATGCGGTCCCTATTATTCATGAAATCAAATCGATATTAACTATGTATATAACATATGTATGTATGTAGGTATGGATGTGCAAATGGATATATACGCGAATATGAGTGTAGCACTACTATGAAAATATAGTGTGCATGTGCGTAAGTATGAAGATATCAATATGTGTGTACATGGGTATGAATATACAGTGTGCATGTGCGCTGGTATGAAGATATCAATATATGTGTGCACTGGTATGAATATACAGTGTGCATGTGCGCTGGTATGAAGATATCAATATATGTGTGCACTGGTATGAATATACAGTGTGCATATGCGCAGGTATGAAGATATCAATATATGTGTGCACTGGTATGAATATACAGTATGCATGTGCACAGGTATGAAGATATCAATATATGTGTGCACTGGTATGAATATACAGTGTGCATGTGCGCAGGTATGAAGATATCAATATATGTGTATTGGTATGAATATACAGTGTGCATGTGCGCAGGTATGAAGATATTAATATATGTGTGCGCTGGTTTGAATATACAGTGTGCATGTGCGCAGGTATGAAGATATCAATATATGTGTGCACTGGTATGAATATATTGGTATGAATATATTGTGTGCATGTGCGCAGGTATGCAGATATCAATATATGTGAATATGCGATAAGTCATGACAATCATCAATGATGCGGAAATCAAAACGATGTGTAATTCGTAGCAATTCTATAGTGCAAGTATCATGGCAATCACTAACGGTGTGAGTGTAACATACAATTAGTGCTCGTGCATCTTTAACCGTTAGTGACAGTGCAGTGTTATATACTATCCATTTCTATATGCAACAAGAAGGTATGCTATAATAGTCCATATGAACATCTACGACTAAATATCCTATCTCGCCCTGATGCTTAACGCCATACGGGCGATTTCCGCGTAGATGTTAAATCTACTCACCCGTGATTTCGCGCTAGGTGTATCCGACCACCTGCTTCTCTTTCTCCACGGCGCTCGAAGTCTCCGCCTGCGAACCTAGAATTTACACAAAGTAACACACGTAAGGCATAAACCCTGCAAAACGCGATATCACGATCAAAGGAAAAAATTGCGTTGGAAACTAAATGCGCGTGCACTCGATATGTCAAAGCATGTGCAACCTCATAAGAAACCACCCCGACTCGCTGTGTCGCGCAGTGCACCATAGACCCAACGCACAAAACACATGTGTCGCACGAGTTAAAAAGTATCGAAACAGGGTTTTAAGCTACAAATTTTGACTCGAGTGGAAATATAAAAAGTTGCATATACCAACAACCCTAATTATACAGCAGACTCCTGAAGACCAAAACCCAACACTCACACCCACCATCTGGCCGCCATTTGTGGCCAGACAGAATAAATCTGCGGCCTAAAGGGGGAGAGGGGGCCCCGTGCTTCGTGTGTGTGTCTCTGGCTTGGTCACAATGCTATAGTATCAGCAACTTTTTCCTGAAGTAACCGGGTCAAGAGCAGATCACAAAATAGCTAGCAAAACTAAAATAAACACTAATTTACACTAATTTGAAACAATCTGGTATTTTAATGAAATCTGAAGCAAAACTTTGTTTAAATGGCCTTAAAAACACTTAGTTAAGCTACACTAACCAGAAAAACCATCACTTGGACAAATCTTCACCCAAATCACCATAACTAGCACTAAATCACATTAAACACTAATCTTAAGCTTAAATAACCATATTTTGTAAAAGCAAGAAGTCAAGTTTAAAGATTATACCTCTAGAGATCCTAGGATGCAGGAGAAGGAGAAGAAGAAGGGAAGAAGAAGAGGGGGTGTGCTGCTGATGTTGGTGATGCTGCTGCTCTTGCTGCTGCTGCTGAGCTGCTGCTGTTTTTGCTGCTGCTGCTGCTTCATATGCTGCTGCTGTTGTTGCTGTTTTTGCTGCTGCGGCTGCTAAGGGTGTGGGTGTGTGTAAGTGAGAGGGAGTGAGATGTGAGGAAAGGAGTGGAAGTTTGAGGGTGTGAGAGAGTGGGGGTTTTAGAAAAAAGGGGTGAGATTAGTGGGGCCATACCTCAAGCCATCCCTCCCTCTCTCTCTCCTCACTCAAGTCAAACCCCAAAACAAAACAAAATTTTAAATTTAATTTAACTAATGATATGCTTAAGTTTATCATGGCTACTTAAACCATTCCTAACCCTAAAGTTAGCCCTAGATAACATGCACAAGTGTGTGCAAGCTTAGGAAAAATCTAATAAAAAATTTATTAAATTTGATAAAATATTTAAAAATCGATTTGGTAAACTTTTTATTAAAAACCATATATTAAAGTATAATTAGCCAGTAAACACATCCTAAGGTGTTACACAATCACACCTGATTCACAACATATATAAATATATCTATATACTTATGTCCCAGGTCACATCCATAACAATCTCATATCAGGGGACCGGTAACGTATCAATCATCTCAATCGACTCGCATCCGTATACCAACACGTCATCAGGTCATCATATCACATCGTATATTCTTTTCATCGCATTTATATCACACATCAAGTCAATTTATAAATACATTCTACCCTATACATATCTAATGTAATATCCACACGCAAACCATACGATCAGTTTTTCAAAAATGCGAATTGTAGTTTTGAAAATAGGGGCTACGGTGTTTTTAAGGAAAAGATATCGTTTGAAATTCCGTAACGACCTTCAAGGTATCTTTTTAAAAGATGCATACGATTCTTCATTTTGGAAAAAGGTACGGTTCGGATGACACATTTACGTCGGCTATCTAGTCTTATAGTATCCAATACGACAATATCATCGAACCTCATCCTCAAATCTCGTCATCACGTATTAATCGTATCATATCACTTTTAACTATCCTTTAGTTTCTAATATGGTTTCTCTAACTATCTTTTAACTCTATCCATAGTTTTCTATTAATGGTTCCCTTAACCATATTCTATATATAATTCGGTATCCATCAAAGTTTGCAGGGGTGCTATACGCCATCCACCCGACTTTCCCCGTAGATATAAATCTACTCACCTCGATCCTTACTTGCCGAAGTCAATGACGCCATGCTCCGTCGCCCCGGAATCCACACAAAGGTAACTACAATATCAACACAATCGCAATTGCGATTAAAATCGAGTTCGGAAAACCGATACGGCACACGGATCGCCTATAGGTTAGAACCTATAGCCCACGCATGCAAAACCAACCAATCATCCCTTGTTGTTGATGTACAAACATCCAACAACCAATTAAAAATTCAAATATCAAAACTTTGTAGGGTTCCTAGGCACACTAATGAAGTCTCTCAAGGCATCAAACATGGCCAATTCAAATTTTACAAGTGCCGAGAAACCCTAATACGGATCGTTAACTAGATGTATAGGTGATGCGATGCAAGTAAACAACTTTAACTTAAAAGGAAAGGGGCGACAACCTTTGTAGATCCGGTCGTCCACCTCCTAGGCTCTGTGATGACGTCTCTCCGCTGTCCAAATTGAATCCATGACTCTAGCATTGGCTTCATCGGAGAAAAGGCGGGCTAGGTCGTTGACTTCGATGCCGAAGATGATCTACGTCGAGGCAACTCAAACTCGAGCTCCTCCTTCGCCAAGTCAAGAAACTTGTGAAGCCAACACACTCTACTACATGGCAAGTAGTAGAGGATGAAGAAATAGGAAGTGGGTAGAATTTAGATTTGGATTTCTCACTCATTTCATCACTTGCCATTGATGAGGCAAGCTTTTCTTTCTTGCTCATGAAGAAGAAGATGAAGAAAGAATATGATAAGTGTTAAAAAATAATTGAAAAAGAATTGGTTCTTATCATATTCTAACCTTAGTTAAGTGTAGAGAATAGACTAGGGTTATTTTAAATGGTTAGGGTTAAGGATGAGAACAAAAAGGTCATTTAGTCAAAGCTTCATGAAGCTTCAACTAAAAACAAATCAAGCCACCATTCATTTATCTTTCAATTTATTCAAAATGAATAAATAAACAAGATAAATGAATAAGTAAAACCCTAATCAACAACTTAACCATGGTTTAATTCTTTACACTTAACCAAATAAGCATGTATCATCAAACATGATACAATGAAGTGCACAAAAGTATATCACATATACAACTTGCACAAATCAAGTGAGAAAATCCACTTAAAGTGAACCAATACTAGTTAATGCAAAGTAATATATGAAATATATAATTATACATTAAATCATTAAATCAACACTTGATTTAACGATCCGGTCATATCGCATATAACCGACCAGTATCCTATGTATCTGCTTGTCGAATCAATCCTTGATTCGATAACTAGGTTATATCGCATATAACCAATCGATATATTCATCGCGAGAATGAAATACGATATCACATACACGCATTATTCTCGGTCCTGCACATATCTCATATGCGCTCCTATTTCGTTTCGCTTAAGCCAGGAAACCTCTGTGTAGGACTCTAAAGACTCGTCAATACGCCGGCAGCAGATGATGATCATATCAAGCACCCACAAGCCGCAAGCGGTCTGCTAAACGTAACGGCCACCCGGGTATTGAGCGATCAGAAGATCGACGAGCAAGCCTGCTCACACTCCTGTGAATCCAACCAGTAACACTTACCGTACAGTCCGGTCAGTTCGTCTGATATGTCGCATATCTCGCCTAGGGGTGGTAAACGTCAGACCCCAGTAGCTTCATAAGTCATGCCGATATAAGGTCCATAACAATCGTGAAACTACTGATAACTCTTACCAGTATATCACTGCAACCCTGGCCAGGGATTTCCTGTTATGTCCAATCGTGCATAGCGCAACATCAACCCCCAATACCGGAAGAGACGAATCCCCTCCTATCGCTTATTGCCTCCATGTGAATCGGGACTGTACCCAACAACCACCTGTTTGCACAACTCAGTAGAGCCGTGGTAGGGTGGAAATCAAAGCACAGTGGAAGACACACAAGACTCTATGACGATCTCGGGTCAACAGACTAAGCCGCACCAGTGTCACCAGAGAACTGCCATCTGACGTGAGGTATAATACCATATGGGAGTTCTCGGCGAGTCCGTTCAGTGTACCCAGTCCCCACTGAGCACCCGCATACCATCTCTGATGTCAAACACCAATGGATATGGGATCATCCATCGCCCATCACATGGGTCGAGAAGATATACGCTAGTCTACTCTGGAATATCGATGCCCCGTCTCGATATTCCCACGACTAGGAACAATGAAGGATGTACTCATGGACTACCCAGACCCCACTAGTATGATCTACATCATAGTCCTGGAAGTCGAGTACTCATCCTAAGGGCTTTATTAACATATAACAGAGAGACAGAAAGTATACATGTTAAGATAAAGAGCAACCAGATAGCGTACTATCATGTCGAGCAAGAAAGTCCTACCTATATATGTCCCAGCATCCACTACAATATACATCCAATGTACAGTAATGGCCTCTAGGGCATACATATAACTAACAATCTCCCACTTGCACTAGGGCCATCTGTAGCAGTGGTTGTAGTATCTAATACTCAACCATCCCATATGTGTCTCTCTCTGGGAAAAGGCCTTCGTGAGTGGATCCGCCGTGTTGTCCTCTGAGTCTACTCTCCAAACCTCGATCAGTCTGGAGATCAACTATCTCCATGATCAGGTGATGTTGCCTCGGAATATACCTGGGTCACTGATGGGACCAGGGTTCATGGGCCAAAGCCACACATCCATTGTCATACAATGGAAGGAACCTAGTTCATCTTATGAACCAATATACACCCAAACTGCCTCTTTAGTAGTATCTTTAATAACGATGTTACCAGCCTTTATCGTCTAGTTTGCCCCGGTATCTAGCTTGGAACTCTTCCAACATACCGTCCCTTTACTGAGGGTAAAGACAATGCCTGCGACTGATATTCAGTCGTCCTTATCACCCTGGAACCCTTTCCAGTGATTCTCCCCAGGATCGATTGATACTATCTTACTACAGCTAGTGAGAATCCTAACATCCATTTAAATCTATCTCATAGATCCAAATCCTAGGATTTAGGAGGTATCACCTTTATCCTATTTGGAGAATCTTTGTGATAAGCGGAGATTGACCGAGTGTAGCATAGGAAACTCTTTTCCTATCAAGAGTATGTCATCTACGTACTCTACGAGGATCACCACCATACTCCCTACTACCCTTTTGTATATACAAGGTTCATCTACCATTTTGATGAAGTCAAAAGCTTTGACTATCACATCAAAACAGACGTTCCAACTCCGCGGTATCTGCTTTATCCTATAAAGCAATTTGCACACGTTTCCGCTGCTCCCACTGTTTACGAAGCTCTCTGGCTGTGTGCTTATAAATGTTCTCTTCTAAATCTTTTTAGAAAAGCAGTCATGGCACCTAACCACCAGATATCGTAGTCATGGTATGCAGCAATGGCAAGTAGGATCTGGATGGACTTAAGCATAGTCCCTTGGAAAAGGTTTCATCATTATCCAAGCCTGGTCGATGACAAAAACCTTTAACAAGTCTAGCTTTGAAAGTCTTAACCTTTCCATCTACACCAAGTAATCTTCTCAAGATATACTTGCTCCTGATGGGGATATAACCCTTCAGATATCGCAACCAAAGTCCATACTTTGTCGGTGTACATGGATTCCATCTCAGACCGCTAAGCATCTAGCCATTCTAACAGAGTCCCTACTCTCGATGGCTTGCTCGAAACTAGTTGGGTTATCATCTCATGATGCATTCCTCGCTCCCACTGTCATCGAGAAACCGAAGTATCTCTTAAGCGGATGATGAACCCTGCTAGTTCGGCGGAGAGGCTGAGGTTCGTCGAGGACTATTGAATCCTTTGGTTCTGTCAAATCATCAGCTGCAGTTTTGTATAGCTGGAACCTTTCCAATTCTATAGAACTGACCTTGCCTCGATCTTTTCCGGATTTTGCTTTTGACATAGGCCGGACAATCCCAAATCTTAACTTTCTTAAGAGATAGGCTCTTCCCACACCATATCTTATATGGAGTGGTAGGCACTGATTTTAATCGAACCCTATTCAATAGGTATGCAACTTCACAAGTGCACAACCCTAAAAGGAAATAGGTAACTCAGTTGTACTCATCATAGAGCACACCATATCTAATACGGTGCGATTGCTCCGCCCTGATACACCGTTGTGTTGTGCTGTATTCAGAGGAGTAATACTGAGAGAGAATCTCATTTTCTTTTCGAATAGTCCAAGAATTCCATGCACAAGTATTCTCCTCCCTGATCTTATCAGAGGACATAATACTTATACCCGTATTTTGGTTCTCTACTTCTAACTTATATTCTGTGAATATCTCAAAAGATTCGGACTTATGTTTCAACAGGAACATATGACTGAATCTTGAGAGATCATCAGAGAACGTAATGAAGTATAAAGAACCGGTCTTGGCATGTGTAGACAGGAGACCTTGCATACATCATCATGTATCAATCCCAAGAGTTTACTAACTCTTTCTCTGTTTCTAATAAACAGGGCTATGGTCATCTAATCTTTGTGACATGACTGGCAAGTTTCACAAGATGTAAATTCAAACTGATTTAAATATGCATCTAAAATGTAACTTCAGCCAGTCGGGTCGCATTGATATGACCTAGTCTACAATGCCTCAAGAAGGATTCGTTCATTTTTGAACTCTTCCTCTTGTGTGTGTTCTGTATACTAGGAACTGTAGTTTGATTTAGAACGTCAATGCTTTTAGATAACGTGCCTGAACCGATCAACTTTTGATATAGGAAATGTTCAAAACATTATCCAACAATACAAAATTTTATCATTTCTTTACTTGTAAAGAGACTGATATGATTTTGTATATCAGGTTCGGTATCTAACGACATTTGTTCAGAATCCATGTATTTGTAATACAGGGTGACAGTGACCAACAGACTTGGCTGCAACACTTGCCCCGTTTTCTGTCTCATGAAACTTATCACCCGTTCTCAATTTTCTACCTTTTTGTAGCCCTATGTAACATGATTACATATCTGGGATCTTGATCCAGTATCAAATACCCAGGATGCAGAGGATACTGAGAAAACAGTTCTGTATAATGAACACACCCGAAGGAGATGCATCATATGCACTTTCTTCGTTTGGGTGGCATAGGAATTCTGGTATTCCCTATTTCCTGCTCTGTCTTATAACAATTATAAGTTAGAGCGGGACCAACGTTCCCCAGCTCAGTATAACAGGCGGGTTCGGTCAATACATCCATATTTTTATCTTGATTAAGGCGTGATATGGTCGCTACATGGAGAGAGAGAGAAGAAAAACACTCTGCGTGCGCTCTTGGAAGATTAGATTGGTTATACATTTTATCTAATCAGGATGGCTCCCACTGTTTTTATCAAATCTTCCTTCAAACCTTAAAAGGAAAGACTAGCCGGGATTAATTAAACTCTACAAGTTCGCCAATCTTTCAGCCAGGCCAGTGTTGGTACTTTGAGGGAGGTTCCCCGTGCTTTCGCACGGACCTAATTACAGTAAACCTCGTTTTCCCAGAGGCGTAACCCCGTTGACACCTTTCTAGACACCAACTTGATCGGCTAATTGCAAAGTGCAAAACTCTCCCAGGAGTAACAATTACTCGCAGTGGGTATCGGGATCCAACTATAACATAGAAGGTATGCAATCTCATTGCAAATTTCAACACTTGAAACTCCCGATAAAGGTTTTTACCCCTAGCACTTATGACCTTAACTATGGTCAACAAATCATAAGCACTAGTCAAGTTCTACCCGTCATTTCATGATTAATTAGACCCACCCACATGACCCTTAACTAAGGTCAACAAAGTCACGCGACTGTCTTAACTAATCGCATCATATGCGGTGTAGGAAGACATCACTTAGCTACCGTACACTGTGCCTTAACTAAGGTCAACAAATACAGCACGAATACTAAGTACTCTACTTCCTAAAATGACGGAGGGTTGCGGCTGGTTTTTAAGAAAACCGTTAACGCTTTGAACTTGATCTCGTTGCGGAATCAAATGGTTTTTAAATGGAATGTTTTTTAGGCTTTTCTAGTTTTGCTAAAGGGGTTACTCCTGGTGATGGGATCGTCGGCCCTTTCCTCGTCGAATGAGGTGCGGGATATATCATATATATCACTGTGCAAAGCAGAAACTATAGAAGCTATCAAAAGACAAACCGAGGGTTGTAGCATTTGCCAGTTATTGCTAAAGGAGTCACTCCCGGTGAAGGGATCTCGGTCCTTTCCTCATCGAATAAGGTGCAGGATGTTCTATAATGAACACCGCGATGCAAAGCAAGAACTGTAGCTACCAGTTTTATTTTGAAATTCGATTCCACAACATCAATTAGGTTTATTTTCTTTCATTAATCTCATTAATGAATGTCCCATCATTTAAGTCCACCTAAACATCACAGATAAATATAATGTACGCTTATGCCATCCGCATTCGCCTCGATGTCCCGTCTGCACCGTTAGGTTAGGTAACTAACGCCAGAGCGAGGCAGGGCTAGCACGGGTGTAAAACATAAGCAACGTCTATATAATATATCATATATACTATATACTATATCTATCTGAACAAATCACATGATCACATCACAGATAACGCAGCAGAAAATATCATATGAAATATTGGATATACTAGGACGTCCGTGTTTTCAATACGAGCCAGTATAAAACACGGATTCCACGGTCGCGATGAATAGCCAAACCCACACCCCTAGACCCCTACGAGAGCGGCAAGCAACCCTACCAATTCTATGGTTAGGAGACCCGGACTCGACTCCTCGAGTTGGTCTCCCACTGGACCCCAGAACCCGGTTACTTGTGCCCTCCTCCTTGGGTCTACCCTAGTGCGGAAAAGTAAATAATATACAAATGGTGACATCATTCGCAACCTGGAAGTGCCCCAATAAAAGAATATTACATACAAGTTTTTACATGAATGAAAATGAAAAACACTCATCTCACATAAAAACCCCCCGGCTATTCAAACACGACGATCCAATATAATATATCCAGCAACACATAACATCATATGTCATCAACGTAAGTAAATATGCGCATCCCAATTGTCGCTGACATATAGCAACGAAACCGGCGATATCACATATTACACTTACGGTCACAGAAAAGAAAGTTTAAAACTACAACAGTTGGAATCCGCAATCTCCATAGACATCGCATGCCTAATCAAATGAAATACTTAGACATCGCATGCCTAACAATTATAAACCCCGCATTTTAGTCTCAAAATCGAAAACACTTTTCAATATAAAGTCGGGCAATTCAACAAGATTCCCGACATCCTGATCGAATGCTCGTCGCAAACTTCAGTAGGCGGCCGCACCCCCGACGCCGTCGACAAAGTGCACCAAGGCGGAACACCGCTGCCGCGAGCACCCGAACGGATGCTTTCGGCGACGGGGTTCTCCTACAGTCACTTGGTCGGGGCTATGGAGTGAGGCTGTCTATTAAGTTTACCCGGCGAGTATCCGCGTGCGCTACGTGATTGCGACGGACTTTTGATCACATCAAAATTCCGTGGCAACCGATCAAGTGAGACTAAACTACTAGATTTATAACATTCATTCAGTTATCTCATAACTACTTGTGAATTCCAAATGTTGTATCACATTCCGGATAAACAGAAAATGATAAACTTTCCGATCGAACAATCGAACACCCATGTTTTCCCAATACAGCTCAACACATGAAATAAGTCTAAAAACATTCAGTTCATGCCTCAGTACTAACGGTCCAGCCGTAGAAGGGTCAAGCCAACGCCTCACATGTGGCACGCCGTACTGCCCCAAACCCGAAGGTTCATAGGGCAGTTCAAGACGGTCACATAATCGAGTTAAGGTTTGTTGTCTTCTAGAGGGACCATCGCGTTACTTGCACTACTTAGAACGTGATTAAACTACAGAAAAATCCAACAATTGGAAATTTCCCGGCAGGGGAAAAAGTGGGTATTTATATCCGGTCGAACTTTTTAACATATTCTAAAATTACCCGGAAAAACACAATGACAAAATTAGACAATCTGATCGATACACCGAGTCCCCAATACAACCCAGAAAACTCAACTCTTGAGTAAATATTAAAAATTCCCAGGAAAACCAGCACTAAATACTAGGAATTACTGTGTAAATATAATTGTCTGAAGCGATAAATTGGCCGCGGAACCGCCGCAATAGGCATGCTATTGCCGCGGTTCCGCCGCGCTTTAAGCGATTCAGGAGCTCGAACTTCACAGTAATTCTTAGAAATACCTGCTGATTTTTCTGCATATTTTTAATCTGGAAAAAACCCAGTTTTTAAAAAATGTACAGAGAGCCATTTTTAGGTTTGGGTTTTGGTTCGATCGGACTTCTAATTCTGTCTACGCATCGCCTAAGGCTCTAGCTAGGCTCTGATACTACTGTAGGGTTCCTAGGCACACTAATGAAGTCTCACAAGGCAACAAACATGGCCAATTCAAATTTTACAAGTGCCGAGAAACCCTAATACGGATCGTTAACTAGATGTATAGGTGATGCGATGCAAGTAAACAACTTTAACTTAAAAGGAAAGGGGCTACAACCTTTGTAGATCCAGTCCTCCACCTCCTAGGCTCCGTGATGACGTCCCTCCGCTGTCTAAATTGAATCCATGACTCTAGCATTGGCTTCATCGGAGAATAGGGCGGGCTAGGTCGTTGACTTCGATGCCGAAGATGATCTACGTCGAGGCAACTCAAACTCGAGCTCCGCCTTCGCCAAGTCAAGAAACTTATGAAGACAACACACTCTACTACATGGCAAGTAGTATAGGATGAAGAAATAGGAAGTGGGTAGACTTTAGATTTGGATTTCTCACTCATTTCATCACTTGCCATTGATGAGGCAAGCTTTTCTTTCTTGCTCATGAAGAAGAAGATGAAGAAAGAATATGATACGTGTTAAAAAATAATTGAAAAAGAATTGATTCTTATCATATTCTAACCTTAGTTAAGTGTAGAGAATAGACTAGGGTTAGTTTAAATGGTTAGGGTTAAGGATGAGAACAAAAAGGTCATTTAGTCAAAGCTTCATGAAGCTTCAACTAAAAACAAATCAAGCCACCATTCATTTATCTTTCAATTTATTCAAAATGAATAAATAAACAAGATAAATGAATAAGTAAAACCCTAATCAACAACTTAACCATGGTTTAATTCTTTACACTTAACCAAATAAGCATGTATCATCAAACATGATACAATGAAGTGCACAAAAGTATATCACATATACAACTTGCACAAATCAAGTGAGAAAATCCACTTAAAGTGAACCAATACTAGTTAATGCAAAATAATATATCAAATATATAATTATACATTAAATCATTAAATCAACACTTGATTTAACGAACCGGTCATATCGCATATAACCGACCAGTATCCTATGTATCGGCTTGTCGAATCAATCCTTGATTCGATAACTAGGTTATATCGAATATAACCAATCGATACATTCATCGTGAGAATGAAATACGATATCACATACACGCATTATTCTCGGTCCTGCACATATCTCATATGCGCTCCTATTTCGTTTCTCTTAAGCCAGGAAACCTCTGTGTAGGACTCTAAAGACTCGTCAATACGCCGGCAGCAGATGATGATCATATCAAGCACCCACAAGCCGCAAGCGGTCTGCTAAACGTAACGGCCACCCGGATATTGTGCGATCAGAAGATCGACGAGCAATCCTGCTCACACTCCTGTGAATCCAACCAGTAACACTTACCGTACAGTCCGGTCAGTTCGTCTGATATGTCGCATATCTCGCCTAGGGGTGGTAAACGTCAGACCCCAGTAGCTTGATAAGTCATGCCGATATAAGGTCCATAACAATCGTGAAACTACTGATAACTCTTACCAGTATATCACTGCAACCCTGGCCAGGGATTTCCGGTTATGTCCAGTCGTGCATAGCGCAACATCAACCCCCAATACCGGGAGAGACGAATCCCCTCCTATCGCTCATTGCCTCCATGTGAATCGGGACTGTACCCAACAACCACCTGTTTGCACAACTCAGTAGAGCCGTGGTAGGGTGGAAATCAAAGCACAGTGGGAGACACACAAGACTCTATGACGATCTCGGGTCAACAGACTAAGCGGCACCAGTGTCACCAGAGAACTGCTATCTGACGTGAGGTATAATACCATCTGGGAGTTCTCGGCGAGTCCGTTCAGTGTACCCAGTCCCCACTGAGCACCCGCATACCATCTCCGATGTCAAACACCAATGGATATGGGATCATCCATCACCCATCACATGGGTCGAGAAGATATACGCTAGTCTACTCTGAAATATCGTTGCCCCGTCTCGATATTCCCACGACTAGGAACAATGAAGGATGTACTCATGGACTACCCAGGCCCCACTAGTATGATCTACATCATAGTCCTGGAAGTCGAGTACTCATCCTAAGGGCTTTATCAACATATAACAGAGAGACAGAAAGTATACATGTTAAGATAAAGAGCAACCAGATAGCGTACTATCATGTCGAGCAAGAAAGTCCTACCTATATATGTCCCAGCATCCACTACAATATACATCCAATGTACAGTAATGGCCTCTAGGGCATACATATAACTAACAAACTTAGCATTCGGAATACGGAAAACATAACCAAAAGCACACCAATCGCTCCCAGATTTTGACTCAGGCCAATAGGAGTAAAACAAACAGGTATAGGGTGTTGTACATGGAGTTAATGAGCTACTGGAACAACCTGGACCCAATCCCTTACCAAATGGCCGGCCACAGGCCCCCTAATTCCAGCCAGCTCAGCTATGGTGCTGATTGAAAAGATTTCCGATTGTGTGTATCAAATCAAAATGTCCCCGGCAACGGCGCCATTTTGATTGATCGTTTTTCCCGTTGTGTAGTATATAGAGAAATTTGTAAAGAACTTCACAACCAAAAACTATTTTGACCGCAATCAAACTACGGTGTCGGATGTAGTTTGTAGTGAGTGCGGATCGTCCACAGGGATTGCACGATTCACTTGTATTTCGATACCTTTGAAATGAAAAGTTAAGCAACAATAAAAGAAAACATGATTCAAGAATGATTTGTATTCGAGTGTCACTATTCTTTACTCAAGAATCAAGAAACTATAATCAATCAAGAATCGGTTGTTTTGATAATATTTCCAATCAACAATCAAGAATCTAAAAGAGGCTCGTAGGAATCGATCGGATCGATAGACGTGATGTAATCTAAAGATATCGTGTTCTTGTCCTTCGAAGTATTGATACTAGATCGATGATCATCGACAAGAGTTAGGGTTTTCTCGTGAAACTAGGGTTTCATCTTATCCCTTGTTCTGTTGTCGATATCATTCACATTCTAGCCTCTAGCAATTTCAAGAAACGATCCTAACTCCCCCATTTTGAACGATGTCAATCAAGAAAGCATCGAAACAAAATGGGTTGTCGGTTCTTGAACTTGCTAGGGTTTACAAACCATCGTAGGAATCAAGAATCGATTAAAGCTTTGTTACATCATCATTCTACAACCGTCTCGACTCCTCGACGAGCGGAGTTTTATTCACACATCACCACAAAGATAATATTCAAGAATTGTAAAGATAACATGATGCGGAATTTAAAGAAAACAAGATAAAAGAATATCACCTTTTATTTAATCAACAATTTCAATACATTCTTTCAAGAATCTACAAGAAGAAGAAATCGATCGTTGACTCGGCTTCGCTCGTCTCCGTGGATCGTGGATCTACTTTGATCTCTTGCCCGATTGAAGATCGGCTCGGCTCATAAAAGGGTTGAAGGCATCTTGCTTGGCTTGCACTCAAGATCTTGAATTGTGGTTGGATTTAGGGTTAGGGTTTCCTACAAGCTCTCTCACTAAACTTGAGGAAGAAGGAGATGAAGAATGGAATTGATTTTTCTAAACTTTCCCCAAGGTTGAATAATGTGGGAAGAATGAGCCTAGGGTCTTATTTATAGAACTCCCAAACCCTAGGTTTGAGTTTGAATTTCCCTTTCCCTCCAAAAGTTTGTTGAGGAGTTTCTAGAAGGAGTTTGTTAGGAGCTAGCTTAGGGTTTAAGCTAGGGTTTAGGGAAAGTTCTAGAATAATAGGCTAATTAAGTGAAGCTCAAAGTGTTTGCTGATCTGGTAGAACTCTCTGGAGTCTTCTGGAAGTTGGAGTACATTTCTGAACTGTAGGAGCTGAAACAGGAGTTCTGGTGTAAAATTGGGGAAGTGATCCCCTGGGCCCACCGCGGATCCGCCGCACTTACTAGGTACTGGCCGCGCTTCCGCGCTCTGATGGTGAGCTTGGATCTTGGGCTTTCTGCTGTGTACTTAGACTGCTGTTTAGGGCTTTGTCTGATATGCTGAATTGTGATTGCTCCTTTGGATTAGTACCAGATTCAAAGCTAGTGAGTTTACGAGCGATGTAATGGTCGAGCAAGCTAATCTTTTCCTGCACAGACTTCGAAACACGGGTTGCAAGATATAGAAAATATGCTATGTAATGCAATGCAGTCAATTTCCCTAGAAATGCCGGTTTTAAGGTCGAATACATGTAATCTGATATTTTGCGACCGATTTGCTAATATGTAGAATATGAATGTCGAACACTTCTAATTGTATGCAGATGATATGGAAATTGCCGGTTAAAATATGCAATATTTTCGACTGATCAAATACCCCCAAACTTAATTTCGATCGTCTCGAGCGAATGTTTTATTAAAAAGAGAAGGAGAAAATAAAGAAAGAGAAAAACTAACTAGCACACTTTCGTAGGCAACACGATTGCACTGAGCACGTGCAACAAGCCTTTAAACCTCTAGGTGTCCCTAGTAGGAGGAGTGTTGTCTCCTGAGGGTTTTCAGCGGATTGCACCCACAAAATCCAATAATAAAAGCAAGATCATGAATATTACATTTAAAGAAGAGAATTGTAAAAGAAAAGCCTTGAAAATTAGGGTTTCCAACTAAGCTAGCTTTTCGGTTGTCATGAGCCCTATCTTAATGGTCATGAAAAGATGTTAGAAATCACGTCCTCCCTCAATAAAACATCGTCTTATTTTTCATTCCTATCTTTCTTCCAAACATCGATCATATAACCCTGCGTGTGTGTAAAGACATCTCTACACCCGGAGAATTCAATTCAAGCTATCATACTCTTGCCCATCAACCTCAGTACTCTCTTTTTTTTTTTTCGATGAGCTCACACACTTTCATGCGACCGTTAATACTTCTTGAGGTACTAACCGACCGATTACTCATGTGCTTGCTTATTTGGTGTATTTTCCTAGTCTTGCACCACCTTAGGTATAGCAGTGACTCCCAGACCAGTTGGCCTTAGGGCACTAGATGAAGAAGCACCCTCGCTATATATTTTTTTATTTCCCTCGGTGATAACAAAACCAGTGTCCATTTTTCTCACCATATATTTTTTTTTTATTTTTATACATCGGCTTTAAGACAAGAGCATTTCAAGGTATCCTCTACTATCCCAGGCTTTAAGACGTGTGTAAGTGTGAATAGCAGGGTAGCAACGTTCAAAATGTTTGGCTTCCAGAATAGAAACTATTTTTCAGACTTATTTTTATCCTCAGATTAGTGACGTCCTTCATCTTACTAACCCTTGGGACAACGGCTCATAACTACTTATTACTAGTTCGTATAAGAAAACTTCTAATTTTCTTAGTTTTCTTAAATTTTCTAATCTTATGGATGTAATTTTTCACTATCTAATCTTTTATTATCTTATTTATGTACAAAAATATTTTTATCTTTTGAAATTTTTTAAATTTTTATAGGTTTTTCAAAAAAATTGTTTTGTGCTTATGCAAAGTGATATGCAATGATGCGAAAATAAGCACAAACCTCCCCCAAACTTGTTTTCAACAATGTCCTCACTGTTGCCTTCTGCTAAATCTCGAAAAACCTGTAAGCTTGGGAGGAATTTATTAGTGGGGGCAAAATATTTAAGTGAAGATCCTCCCCCAAACTTATTTTTGGCTCAAAATTTTGTAAAAAATTTTCTTTTTAGGAGCCAGAAAACTTATACTCCCCCCAAACTTGAATTATGCAATGTTAAACTTTGAAAATCACAAGTGGGGGTCAAAAAATCAGTGGTCGATGCCAAGCTTTGCAAAGACCGAAAGTTAACACCAACCATTCAAAAATTTTATCAATGCAGTGCTCGGGTTGGTGGAAGAAAAAGTGGGGAAAGGGTAAGTGGTGGAATAGAATGTGTGTGCGTCTCATTTTGGAGAGACGATGCAGTGTATGTGATGGATTACTCGCATTCTTCTTACATTTCAGAAGAAGGGGTGGAGGTTCAATTTCAGTGAGTGGAACCTGATTCATCTCAACACCCGTGTTATTTAGAAATGCGAGTTCATCAGCGAAGATCTCCTCAAAAGTTTCATCTATACCCCGAAGAATAATGTCATCACAAAGTGCGGGGTGATCTTCAGACTCTAAAATCAGTTCATAATCCGTGTTAATTGTAGACCCGGACATCTCAGTGGAAGAGTCCGTATGTGTATGATATATAGTTGGGTCAAACAATAACGTATGAAAAGAGTCTAGATCGGTATCAGGAGGATCATCAGTTTCGCTGCTGTCGATATCCATTAAGTCGACAGAACAGACCTGAACAGTAGGTTCGGAGGGTACACTTCCTAACTTGTAAATGTTCATCTCAATTGTCCTGTTTCCGAAGGATAGGGTCATGGAACCGTTACGACAATTGATGATAGCATTGGAAGTGGCCAAAAAGGGGCGACCTAAAATCACCGGAATTTGATTCCGTGAGTTCGCTACAGGTTGTGTATCAATTACAATAAAGTCCACCGGGAATATAAATTCTCCGATTTTTATTAACACATCCTCTAGTTCACCCTTAGGTCTGGTGATTGATCGGTCAGCCATCTGGAGAGTGCAAGGAGATGGTTTCAACTCTCCGATACCTAACTGCTCATAAACTGAGAAAGGAAGCAGGTTAACACTTGCCCCAAGATCTAGTAGAGCACGGTTAATGTGTTTCTCCCCAGTAGAGATGGAAATCGTAGGATATCCAGGATCCTTACGTTTCCTCGGTAATTGCTGGGGGAAAGCTGTGTCTACTGTCTTAGCCATGAATATCTTCTTGGGCATTTGTTTCTTCCTCTTTCTAGTGCAAAAATCTTTAAGAACTTTAGCATATGCAGGGACTTGTTGAATTGCATCTAGAAGAGGGATATTGATGTTAACCTGTTTAAACATCTCAGTGATCTTCTCCATCTGTGGACTTGGTGTGTTAGCCCTTAACCGATTAGGATAAGGTGCTTTAGCAATAAGCGCTGGGTCCATCATAGGAGAAGAAAGTGTGTGTGGAAACGATCCCAGTATAGAAGTGGGAATCGTCCGTGGAGGGGTAAAAGAGGTGGGCTGTAGTGGCGAGCCTTTTGGGAAATGGAGAATAGGCTCGGAAGAGGGTGGTGGGGTAGAAGAAGTAGGGTCAGAAGTGTGTGTGTGTGGAAAGGTCTCAGCCGGGGTGTTGACATGATTTTCAGTATCATCAACTTCTTCCCCAACATGATTGTCAAGCACTCGTCCAGATCTCAACGTGGTGATTGCATTCACATGATGTGAATAACCAGGATTTGGTAAGGGTTGAGCTGGAAGTTTCCCTTTTTCTCTTGTACTTAATTCGGCTTTTAATCTTGCAATTTCTTCTTCCATCGATTTAATACTCTCGCTTTGGGACGCAGAGTTTTTCTTCATGTCATCGACGGAAGATTTCATTTCAGCCGAAACTTGCATGATATTTGTTAAGATCAAATTCATGTATTGCACAAAAGAAGAGGATTCATCAGTCCCGGTCAACTGTAAAGGACTAGACAGTGCAGGTGTGTTGACCGTATTTTGAAAATTATGTGCTTGAAAGGGGTGCTGACTTAATTGAAGTTGTGGCTGCTGTTGTGGTGGAGGGACCCTTTGGAAATTGTTTTGGTTTGGAACCGTGTTTTGTGATTGTGATTGGTTCCAAGAAAAATTGGGGTGATTCCTCCATCCCTGATTATATGTGGAAGAAAAAGGATCATTTCTCGGTCTTTGAAATGTGGCATTGGTATGCTCACACCTTGAAACGGACATTCTTCCATCAAGTGAGACGGATCAGAACAGCAGCTACATACAGTTTTGGAAAGTGACATTTGGTTAAGGGAGGCGGCTAAAAATTTGTTTTCCATAGTCTCGAGTTTCTTTTGTATAGCTGAAATGTCAGCTTTAACTCCTATGGAAACATCCGATTGGTTATTGCCACTCCTAAATGATGGACTTTCCCACTGTAAGGACTTTTCAGCGAACTCTTCTAAATATCGCCAAGCTTCCCCATCATCCTTAGACATGAAGGTACCTTGACACATGTTTTCAAGGCTCTGTTTAGTGTTAGGGTTACTGCCCTCATATATGATTCGGCAAAGCTCCCATCTTGGGATGCCGTGATGAGGACATTGAACCAATAGATCCTTGAAACGTTCAAAGCATTTAGAGAATGGTTCAGCAGGGAGCTGGGCAAATTGATTCAGTTCGCTACGGATTCGAGCTGTCTTTTGGATTGGGTAAAATTTCTTAAGGAATGCCGCGACGAATTCTCCCCAATTCGTAATAGAGTGTGCGGTAGTGTTGTATAGCCACTTCTCGGCTATATCGCACAAGGTAAATAGGAGAAGTCGTAGACGCATAGCATCCACTGAAAGTTGTGATGTACCCATCATTGCGCATACGTTTTCAAATTTGGTAATGAAAACGTAAGCGTCCTCGGTCTCGAGTCCGTGGTATTTGGGTAAAAGATTGATATACTGGGGCTTAATCTCAAAGTTATCCCCATTGGCTGATGGTGTGGATAAGCAGGTCGAAAGAGGACCTCTAAGTGGATAGCATCTTTCCTGGAGAGAAATGTGGGGTGGATTCTGCGCACCAACGGACGGCGGCAGATTAGGGTTAAGGAAGTTCGATAGATTCGGATCCATCGGTGTGGGTGTGGTAGTGGGTAAAGGAAAGGTAAATGGAGAAATATCGACTTCGGAGTCGATAAAAGGTACGCGGACTAAACGGGCATAAGAATCCCGTGTCCAGCCTATCTTGTACTAAAAAGGGTTAGTACAAGTGGCAGCGTTAGCTTATAATTAGGGGTAAAATGAATGCGGTGCTTGCTTTAAAAAGGGACGGATTTTTAAAAAAAATGATGCAACAAAACAAATGCAGCACACAACCCTAGAATCTAGTGGTCACCTAGGTCCGGCTCTAGACCGCTCCTAACTGCCAAAAGACAAGTCGCAGGATCAATCCTCCACTGCCTCTTTGTCCCCCTGTGGCCGGATAAGTGCCAGGTAAGTGGGAAGGAACCACCACTACAGTGGACCTAATTAATAACCACTAGCCTTAGACACACTCGCCTTAGGCACCACAAGAAAACGCGGATAAGCAATGAATTACCCACGACCTTCTCTTGTTCTATTGAGCGCGACAGTCCTTAGAGTCTTCTCTAGATTTCTTTTAATTAATGAGGGTAATGCGGATGCAAGTTTTGCGATTTTCGGGGCCTAGGAAGGGTAATGAAATCCCCACCTAATTTGGATTTGGCCGTGCCCCTTAAATTTCCGTATTAGAATGCAAACAACCAAGAAATCAAAAATCACACACAATTTTAATTTTGCTTTTGCGCGCTGTGATTTATTTGCAAAGAATCCTGCAGCAAAGGGTTAATTGGAGCTAAAAAGAGGAGAGGGGAGAGAGACAGAAATCACCTGCACTAAAAATTATGCAGTGAACCCCCAACCTAGCCGCGGATCAGCCGCATCTACTGGCTCCTGCCGCGGAAACGCGCTTCAACTGTGGGAACACTGTACCAAACTTCTTCAGGGAGTCTCTGTTGGCTCCCTAAGCTCTGAGGTATATTCCAAAATTTTTTATCACAGCACAGAATGCTCCAGATCTCCTTGCAATCAATTCACAACACACGTATAAGAGTTTGTACGAATTTTGATTTCAAGAAGTAAAATGTAATAATTCTTTCACTTCAAACTAAAAATGCAAATGAATTAGCGCGATCCCCGGCAACGGCGCCATTTTGATTGAAAAGATTTCCGATTGTGTGTATCAAATCAAAATGTCCCCGGCAACGGCTCCATTTTGATTGATCGTTTTTCCCGTTGTGTAGTATATAGAGAAATTTGTAAAGAACTTCACAACCAAAAACTATTTTGACCGCAATCAAACTACGGTGTCGGATGTAGTTTGTAGTGAGTGCGGATCGTCCACAGGGATTGCACGATTCACTTGTATTTCGATACGTTTGAAATGAAAAGTTAAGCAACAATAAAAGAAAACATGATTCAAGAATGATTTGTATTCGAGTGTCACTATTCTTTACTCAAGAATCAAGAAACTATAATCAATCAAGAATCGGTTGTTTTGATAATATTTCCAATCAACAATCAAGAATCTAAAAGAGGCTCGTAGGAATCGATCGGATCGATAGACGTGATGTAATCTAAAGATATCGTGTTCTTGTCCTTCGAAGTATTGATACTAGATCGATGATCATCGACAAGAGTTAGGGTTTTCTCGTGAAACTAGGGTTTCATCTTATCCCTTGTTCTGTTGTCGATATCATTCACATTCTAGCCTCTAGCAATTTCAAGAAACGATCCTAACTCCCCCATTTTGAACGATGTCAATCAAGAAAGCATCGAAACAAAATGGGTTGTCGGTTCTTGAACTTGCTAGGGTTTACAAACCATCGTAGGAATCAAGAATCGATTAAAGCTTTGTTACATCATCATTCTACAACCGTCTCGACTCCTCGACGAGCGGAGTTTTATTCACACATCACCACAAAGATAATATTCAAGAATTGTAAAGATAACATGATGCGGAATTTAAAGAAAACAAGATAAAAGAATATCACCTTTTATTTAATCAACAATTTCAATACATTCTTTCAAGAATCTACAAGAAGAAGAAATCGATCGTTGACTCGGCTTCGCTCGTCTCCGTGGATCGTGGATCTACTTTGATCTCTTGCCCGATTGAAGATCGGCTCGGCTCATAAAAGGGTTGAAGGCATCTTGCTTGGCTTGCACTCAAGATCTTGAATTGTGGTTGGATTTAGGGTTAGGGTTTCCTACAAGCTCTCTCACTAAACTTGAGGAAGAAGGAGATGAAGAATGGGATTGATTTTTCTAAACTTTCCCCAAGGTTGAATAATGTGGGAAGAATGAGCCTAGGGTCTTATTTATAGAACTCCCAAACCCTAGGTTTGAGTTTGAATTTCCCTTTCCCTCCAAAAGTTTGTTGAGGAGTTTCTAGAAGGAGTTTGTTAGGAGCTAGCTTAGGGTTTAAGCTAGGGTTTAGGGAAAGTTCTAGAATAATAGGCTAATTAAGTGAAGCTCAAAGTGTTTGCTGATCTGGTAGAACTCTCTGGAGTCTTCTGGAAGTTGGAGTACATTTCTGAACTGTAGGAGCTGAAACAGGAGTTCTGGTGTAAAATTGGGGAAGTGATCCCCTGGGCCCACCGCGGATCCGCCGCACTTACTAGGTACTGGCCGCGCTTCCGCGCTCTGATGGTGAGCTTGGATCTTGGGCTTTCTGCTGTGTACTTAGACTGCTGTTTAGGGCTTTGTCTGATATGCTGAATTGTGATTGCTCCTTTGGATTAGTACCAGATTCAAAGCTAGTGAGTTTACGAGCGATGTAATGGTCGAGCAAGCTAATCTTTTCCTGCACAGACTTCAAAACACGGGTTGCAAGATATAGAAAATATGCTATGTAATGCAATGCAGTCAATTTCCCTAGAAATGCCGGTTTTAAGGTCGAATACATGTAATCTGATATTTTGCGACCGATTTGCTAATATGTAGAATATGAATGTCGAACACTTCTAATTGTATGCAGATGATATGGAAATTGCCGGTTAAAATATGCAATATTTTCGACTGATCAGGTGCCTCCGTTGGGGTTCTTCTGGTCAGGGTGGTCTCCTAGTACCCTAATTTGGTCCCTGGTATTGTTTGGTTTTCTCAGAAATTCCCCGAGTTGCTCCAGATTCACTGTAGGCACACCAAATGCAACAAAACCGACATGGACATAATTTTTAGTTTGTATTCTCTATTCTAGGTCCACCAATTGATCTCTAGGGTCTTGTACACCCTCACTACTGATCACAAGTCCGCAAGTCACCCAAACCCTCTCTAGAATTTTCTAACTTCACAAATCATCACTAAACCAATTCTAAACTAAAACTAGAATATAAAGGAACTTAAAACTATCTAAATGGTAGAAATTATACCTCATTTAAGCCACTCAAGAAAACCCTAGCTTCTCAATGTCATCAAAATCCCACTTTGCTTGGTCCAATGCGATGAGGGTGAAGAGGTGATCATTTTTTGTGAAAGGGGTATAGGATTTTAAGGAGTATTTTGAGATGAGTCATGAGGGTAGATGATGGGGCTTGAAGATGAACAAGAAGATGAAAAAATGGTCGGGGGAAAGGAATGGGCCAGCACTCTCTCTCTCTCTCTTTCTCACTCTCATTCTCTCTCCTAGCATGGCCTCAACATTATTATGTCCCCTCTCTCTCCCCTCAAGTCATCATGATACCTTTTACCCTTTTCTTTTCACACCAATAAACACAAAAACTCAATAAAACAACACAAATGAAACAACATGTAACATGTCATGGTGCACTAGCCATGGAAAACTGTAGAAACACGGATTTGGCATAATCACGATTAGTTGTGCACTAATCGGGTTTTTATCTAAACTGCATATAATAAATTTTAAAAATGCCAAATCCTTTAAATATATTTTTAAATGAATAAATCATTTTAATCTCCAATTATTTCACAATTATTGGTATATATTTATACCCTTTTTCGAAAATCCCAATTTCGCAAATCGGCAGTTTTTGGGAAATATATTATTTTAATATTAAATTCCAAAAATAATATTTTATATTTTCTGAAATGATACAATCTTCCCCCCTTAAATAAATTCGGTCCCCGAATTTAAATTTAAACCCCCAAATACTAAAACATTTCAATACGCATCTCAAATCAATGGGGTTCCGAAATCACGGAAGATATAGAAATACCATCGCGCATCGTGTGCGCCTGAAAACGAATACAAATCTCAAATCGAACTCAGTCAAGCGTCACGCAAATCATCGGATTTGCACGCATATCCTCGGAGTTATAATGAAGACATAGATATTAAAATCCACTACAGAAATCCAATATACACTAGTAAAATACTATAATACGTTTATAGTACGCATCCTAGAAAAAATCCAAAATCTGAATAAAATACATGCAAAATATTTTCTGAATCGCCACATGATGCGTAACTCACGGCATAAGTGACGGACGCTCATTTGTAAAATAATAATATATGTTTTGCCAAATATTCGTTCCGCCGTTTCTAAAATATCCCAAAAGGTTTTCTTTTTGTAAACATCCGTGTCGCTCGCAGACACGTAAAAAATAGTGAGACTATAGCTCCTTTCTGAAAACTTTTTGTTAACCCTTATTGCGTACAAAATACTCAGGTACTGTTCTCAGATCAGTCCTGTTCGGCTACTACATAATATAGTGCCCATCATGAAAACAAAGTGCACAAAAGCAAAATCAGCCTCAAAAGGTGTATCCAATAATCACGTGTGTCTGGTACACACGGAAATCAAATCCAACTACAAGTGCTACGATATGCACGAAAGTCAAAACTAAGTGCAACGGGAGTGCACGAAAGCATCTGTCCAGTGCAACGGGTGCGCACGACAACTACATCTAGTGCATCTATAGGGCACGAAAAACTCAATCCAGCATGCACGAATGAAAATCCCAAATCGAGTGCATCCGGTGTGCAAAAAATCCAATATCGAGCGCCGAATATGCACAAAAATCCAATCCAAGCACGTCAGGTTCGTAAAAAGCATCTAGTGCAATAGCATGTACGAAAATGCACAGCAAGTGCCAACGCGCACGAAAAACGCAATCTGATAACGCAAATGCTCAAAGTACAAATCTAGTGCAATAAATGCACGGAAACTCATCAATGACTCAAATGCGTATAAAAGCAACACCGAGTGTACCAAGGTGTATAAAAATCATAAACGTGTGCAACTACGAGCACAAAACACATATCAATGCACTGCAAGCACATATAAGTTATACCGGGTGCATAAATCAAATCGAGTGCGTACCACATGAACAAAATCAAATCAACCGTATGAAATCCACGAAATTATAAATAGGTGGAGCCAAGACACAAAACCGATCTTAAGTGCAATAAATATGCACAAATCATAAACCAACACAACGGTGTATAAGCATATCTCAAGTGCAATAACTATACACAAAATATAAATACCCAGTAGGTACAGCCATGGTGCACGAAATAAATATCAGGAAACTCATCATCAAAACTCAAATCCAAGCGATATAAGCGTGATACTCGGATCACAAGCGCAAATCGCAATAAATGACATAGAGGTATACCTCCTACAATGTCGAAAAGTGTCAGTGCGCCCAAAACTGGCAGAGCAAGAACATCCGCTTTGCTTCCTGCTCACGGCCTGGCGTCTTCTGTCTCTGGGTCTTCATTTTCTCTGTGGATCTCTAATCTCGCAATCCATCGGCTCGTCGGCCCGGTCTGGTATGCTAACGGGAACGATTCCGCTCTGGCACTTCTCTGGTCATCTCCCGGCCAATTATCATGACCACTCGTAATGCAGCATGTCACTGGCGTCGGCCTTCGGCCCTCTGAATACTAGTGACACAACTGGTCCTCGGTGCAAATCTCATCGCAGCAGTGTCCTGGAAGGTACCTGCTCAGGGTCTCTTCCAATCTCGCATATGCCGAACTATACGGAAGTTGGTACTCTTACATAATCTTTTCTCACTTTCTGGACATCTGTGTTCTCAGCACAACATTTCCTTGGGAACTGGTCGCTTCCTAATGCCTTTGTAGACATATCCGACCTCTAATCTCAACGGGGAGTAACAACAGCTTGTCAGCATCTCGCACGAACCTCTGGTCCCACTCGTCTGTATCATCGTCCACTTCGACTTCACGTCACGCTACCTGCGTACTGCAAATGTTCTCGGCTACAGTCAATCCAGAGTCTCTCACACGGACTCGAAATCATGAACCCGGTATGTTCATCACTCTGTAGAAGATCTCTAGTCGAACACGTCCTCGGGAACTCGTCCCAACCATCAGAGGAATACTCAATACTCGTCCATTCTTGATCAACTCACAACGCATCTGGGTGAGGTCCTCTATCTGAAGCTGGTCAGCTTGCCGATCTCTTATCACATAATATTCGGACAACGTCAAATTTTTCGATCGATTCGTCAAAGTCCCATAATTCCCCGAAATCTCAACACCTGAGCACATTATAATAATATCCAGTACATGCCACGGTACCTATGGACCAACCGTAGAAGGGCAAACATAAACCTCACTGATGGCACCACTGAACTGCTGGAAACCCTAAGGTTCAGAAGCGGTTTCATGGTCATTATGTCGAGTTAGGGTTTCATTCTTCTAGAGGGTCCACAGAATTACTTGCATGTTCTTTCGAATACTTTAACTTGGAAAAATGGGTTTCTGACATTCTTTCGAACTTTTTAACTTCGCCTAGACCACACGTGAATATCCTCCATCTCTCAATTCGGGGTAGACTAGCTATCATCTGCCGTATCTCTGCCTGAAAGCCCCAACGATCTCCTCCTGTAAAGTCTGGAGGCGACATCCTATCAATCTCAGCAATAGCTGGGTCATCTGTCTGCACGGTAGACGACATCACAATCTCTGAGGTATGTTGTACATCAACAGGCAGCCTCTATCAATAGCCCGATCATCTGGTGCAAAACCAAACACTCGCCTCAACACGAGGTCACAACTCAATACTACATCGAGACGTTCCCATGTCACCAGAAAATACAATGGTCAGTCCTCACCTATGACGAGCTCACCCTGACCGCAACACTAGCAGCAATTCAATCTGCGCTCAAGCCATGGTGACAGAAACCTCAATCGTGTATCGATAAAACAGATCAAAGGCATGAAAGAAAATGACAGATCCAGAATGGATACATGATCATAAGAAGGAATAGCATCAATGAGAGTATGATCATGGAAACGAATAGAATCAAGGATCTCAAATGGATGTATAATCATGGGTTTGAAGAGAATCATAAGTCCCAAAATTATGCACATCCTAAGGTTTCTTAAGTGGAGTATCGTATCATAAATCTACCGCGGAACATACATACGGTACGTCACTCAACTCAAGCTACCTACTCCATCAATCAGGGTCAACCTATGAAATGAAAGTTAGGGTCTAATACCCTCCGTTCAAGTCTAAGTTCCGTAAGGTCAAGCCTAGGTTCCGAAATACATACCCGCCCTAAACTCCGCATAGTCAAACATAGACTCGAACCAAGGTTAAACCTAGCGCTCAGATACCAACTTTGTCATGACCCGAAATATTAGCTCGTGACCAGCACTTAAATCATGCCACGTCTAAAGGCGTCACGTAATTCAAGTAAGCCGAAACCTAGAAATCTAAACCCTTTTAAGAAAAATCAAGGAGGTGAAGTTTTGAAATAAAGGTATAATGAAATCAAGTTTTCTTAAATGCATAGAAAAGGAACATGAATAATGCAAGTGAAATTTACTAGTTTGAAAACATGTTTGATCTTTTAAAAAAAATTTTAGGCAGCACCTCCTTTGTATATTTTGATCCAAAACCACAATACAAGATAATGTTAAAGGCATCCCCAAGCGGGAGCTAGCTCTTCGCCAAACGGCGGATCACAACCACACAAGACAGTAAATATAAGTATACGACGCCCAACGGTGAATTCTACCACAAAAGATAAAGAATATAAGCAAGACATCAAAACCACAAGTAACGGAAAACCCATCGCTCTAAGTCTCACAACCACAAGTCTCACTAAGTCTCATTATTTATATAAATACAAATTTTGATTGATGGAGTTGACTAGATATAATATGAATAATAAAAATAAGAGGGGTACGATCCAACATGTACCACTTACCAAAGCAAAACACCCGAATGTAATTGTATGCCAGCGATGCCGCTATGGATCCATGCGGTCAACCTGCAAGAACTATGGCACAACAGGGGTGAGTTGCCAACTCGTGAGTAGAAAACATTAACAGGCAGAAATCGAATAAAATAACGATTTCCTAGGTCAACTATATCATAAAGGTAATACTATGATATCTAAGGTGACCGTATCTACATCTGTGCTAACAATATACTCAATGTCTATATGTACGTGGATATCATCCAACCAAATCAATGCATGAATGCATGTGGATCCTGTCCACCATATAATCAATATATGTATGCATGTGGATCTCGTCCATGTGTCAACCAATGACACAACAACATCATGCATGTAAATATCATAAAATCATATGCATGACAGTATGAGGATATAATCAACGTGTGTCTCTCGCGACATATCGAAATCATGGAACCTGAGTGTCCAGCATCGGCACTCGAAACATCATGAAACCCGTGTCCAGCATCGACACGTAAATCCTCATATATCTCAGGCGCCGCATCCTTAGATCGGCCCTCAGGTGCCGTATACCCTGGTCGGCCCTCATATCCATCTCGCTACTCCGGTCGGTATCCACCGGATAACCGCTGAGTCCAAATACTATTACCGGTAGGTAGTGCTCCCGTGCCAGGCTCACCGTCTAACAATACGAGTCTTCTTGCTCCGGGGTACCTCACCGGGTCCACCATGTACCCGCAAACGGTGCCTACCGCTCCTCGAATCGGGTTTCACATGCTACTCTAAGAACCGAGAAAACACATGGTGAACGCACTGAAATATCATATCAAGAGAAACCGGGTTTTTAAAACAGTGCATACTCTCTTTTGAAATAACCACGGTTCTCAAATCCAGAAATCTTATGAAAACAACATGTCTCAATGCGTATAAACATAAAACATGATGTATGCAACATATAACAGAAATGTAAGCATATCCGTATATCATACAACATGGAACAGTAATATCCACATATCGAGAGAAAACTGCTCTTTTAAATGAATTCAGTTTTAAAATATATCATGCAGTTCCCAAATCTCCAAAATCGAATGCAATATCGTATAAAGGTGCATAAGTTAGTGATATGTATGCCATAGAGGCCATTACTGTACATACGATGGATATTGTAGTGGATGCTTGGACATATATAGGGAGGACTTTCTTGCTCGACATGATAGTATGCTATCTGGTCACTCTTTATCTTAACATGTACTCTAATTGTCTCTATGTTACATGTTGATAAAGCCCTTAGGATGAGTACTTGACTACAAGGACTATCATGCAGATCATACTAGTGGGGACAGTATAGTCGCCAAGTACATCCTTCAAATATTCCTAGTCGTGGGAATACCGAGACAGGGCATCTATACTCCAGAGTAGACTAGCGTATGCACTTCTTGACCCAGATGATGGACGATGGATGATCCCATATCCATTGGTGTTTGACATCAGAGAAGGTATACGGGTGCTCGGTGGAGACTGGGTACACTGGACGGACTCGCCGAGAACTCCCAGATGGTATTATACCTCACGTCAGATGGCAGTTCTCTGGTGGCACTGGTACAGGTTAGTCTGTAGACCCGAGATCGTCATAGAGTCTTGTATGATTCCCACTGTGCTTTGATTTCCATCATACCACGTCCAAGAGGGCGTGCAAAAAGGTGGCTTTTGGGTACAGTCCTGAATCACATGGAGGCAATGAGCGATAGGAGGGGTTTCATCTCTCCCGGTATAGGGAGTTGATGTTGCACTGTGTTCGATTGGCTATAACTGGAAATCCCTGTGCTCTGGTCTATAGATTTTGGGGTTTCAGGTATTGTTTGTTTAGTCCAAAAATTCATGTGATGTAAATTTTGCTATAGGACTAATACGGAGTGTTTCGTAGTCATATTTTTTAACATTGTAATGATAACCTAGATGATGTTTAACACTTCGAACGAGCTTCGAACACTGCCTCATGATCCCCTCTGAAGTTTTCCAAGAGTTGGAATTTTCTAAGTTGAGTATATTCAATGGTCGTGCAAGTAAGTTTATGGACCCTCTAGAAAACAAGAACCATAACTCGATTCTATGCCCACGGAACCACGATCGAACCCTAGGATTTTCCATAGTTCCACGGTGCCATAGGTGAGGCATTGGTTGACCCTTCTACGGCAGGTCCATAGGTACTATGGCACGTTTTGGGTATTTCAACTTTTCTCAAGTGTTGAGTTCTTAGGGAAATGAGGGTGTTTGTTGATTTGATCGAAACGTTTAACATCGTCTTGTTGATTGTGATACAATATTTTGAATCCACAATAATTAGTAATGTGATAACGAGTTTGAATTTTATAAATCTAGCAATTTAGTCTCTTTTGATCGGTTGCCGCAAAATTTTGATGTGGATCAAAAATCTGTCGCAATCACGTAAAGTACGCGGATACTCACCGGGTAACCTTACTAGATAGCCACGCCCCATAGCCCCGACCAAGTGACTGTAGGAGAACCCCGTCGCTAAAAGCATCCGTTCGGGTGCTCGTGGCTGCGGTGTTCCGCCTAACTGCACTTCGTTAACGGCATCGGGGATGCGACCTTCTACTAAAGTTTCCGACGAGCATTCGATCAGGTTATCAGGAATCTTGTTGAATTACCCGATTGGTTATTGAAAAGTGTTTTCTATATTGAGACTAAAATGCGGGATTTATAATTGTTAGGCATGTATGTCTAAGGAATTCATATTGTTAGGCATGAAATCTATGTAAGTCGATGTACAACACCCCACGACTTGCGGGGAGGCGGAAATATGAAAAACGATCTTGTTCTATGCTTAAACATCGACTAACCGCAAGAATCGAAGCTAAACGATAACTAACATCAAACATAGAAGTTAACAACTACTATGTAAAGGGATTATACCTAAAGAACCGTGTCCTTCGTCTTTACGAACTCCACCTCCTCCTCGGCCTTCTTGAAGTAGTTGACGATCCACCCGAGAGCTTTACTCCAAGCTTAGCCTCTAAACTTGAGGCAACTAAACTTCTTTAAGTGCTAATCAAAGAAGCTAGGTGAAATAGAGTGAGGGTTATGGTTTAATAAGTCTAACTAATCCTTGTACTCAACACATGAGAGGGGAGGATTATGGTTTGAAGAGGGAGAGCTTGAGGAGAGAGAAGGTGAAGATAATAATGAAGTGAGAATAATAAGTTATGATAATATATATCAAGTATTTCTTTTTATCAAGAAAAGAAAATAAATCAATTTAACAACCATGCTTGATAATATCTAGTGATGATTCATCTCCATGAGTCATTAAGCATTTATGATGCATTAATGACATGGATGAATCATCCATATGACTCACTAATCACATTCATTGTATATGCCAACTAAACCCCCTTAGTCACCACCTTCTAGAAGCTTCTCGCGCAATTACGAGAACGCCCCTCCTTTCCGTAAAAATACGGAAAAACTTTAGACTGTATAAATCCAATAACCGGATACCAGTAACTGGCTTAAACCAAAGCCGACTGGTAAAAACTGTCCGAAAGTCATACGTGCGTAAACACACGTATGCGTCCGAACACTTGTCGTAAAACCATACGACCTCTATATCGTTTCGCCTGGAGTAGGGAAACTCTCTGTGTGGGACTCTAGAGACTCGACTACTACGCTGGCAGTGGGTTTAACCACAGACCGCAAGCGGCACTAGCTGTACGTAACGGTCCCCAGGTAGATGTCGATAAGAAGGCCGATGAGGAAACCCATCCGAACTCCTACTGAGTCTGATGTGACAATCTCCATACAGTCCGGTCCGTTCGTCTAAGACTATCGCATCTCGGGCCTAGGGGGCGGCAAGCGTCAGTCCCCTAATAGCGGTACAAGTCGTGTCGGAGCGAAGCCCATTACACCCTGAGAAACTACTGGAACCTACCAGCAAATCTCGCTTGCCCTGGCCAGGGACTTTGCGTAATGGCTCTCTGACACAGCGCGATATCAACCCCCAATACCGGGAGAGATGAATCCTGTCTAACCGCCACTGCCTCCAAGTGCTCGGGACTGCACCCAACTGCTACCTGTTTGCACGACTCCTTTGAGCCGTGGTAGGGTAGCAATCTAAGAACAGTGGGACACACTCGAGGCGAAGTAGCAGTGTCAAGTCTGCGGACTATGCTGTACTCATGTCACCTGGGAACTGTTCACTGACGACTGGTATAAAACCAACCAACAGTTCCCTGTGAGTCCTGTCCGGTGTACCCGTAACCTAACGAGCACCTGCATACTATCTCCAGTACGACGTACTGACGGCTGTGGGACAGACCATCTCCCCAACTGGGATGAGAAGCGTACACACTAGTCTACTCCGGAGTATCGATGCCCTGTCTCGATAATCCAATGACTAGGGACCTGAATAAGGATGTGCTTGTAGACTACCCAGCCCCCACTAGTGTGACTGCCATCACAACGCTGGTAGTCAAGCAAGATCCTAAGAGCTCTATCAATACGTATACTCACATATTAAGATAGAAAAACCAAGTAGCATACTACCATGTTTAGCAAGATTGTTATATACATGTGAATATCCCAAGCTTCCATTAAGTAATATACAAACTAGTATGATACAATAATGGCCCCTAGGGCATATACACTAACAATCTCCCACTTGCACTAGGGCCATGTACTGGCATATCGAAGACCGATGATCTCGAGTAGCCTCTCGAACTGAATCTGATGTAGGGCCTTTGTGAATGGATCAGCGATGTTCTCTTCAGAAGCAACTCTCCGAACCTCGATCTCCTGACGATCAATGATCTCCCTGATCAGGTGATACCGCCTTAAGATGTGTCTGGACTTCTGATGGGACCTTGGTTCCTTTGCTAAAGCTATAGCTCCGTTGTTGTCGCAATACAGATGTATTGGATCAACTATGGTAGGAACCACCTGAAGTTCTGTTTGGAACTTCTTCATCCAGACTGCTTCTTTTGCGGCATCGCAAGCAGCTATATACTCCGCTTCCATCGTCGAGTCAGCAACGGTGTCCTGCTTGGAGCTCTTCCAGCACACCGCCCCTCCATTGAGGGTAAAGACATAACCCGACATGGACTTGGAATCGTCCTTATCACTCTGAAAGCCGGAATCAGCAAAGGCCTCCAACCTGAGGTCTTTTCCGCCGTAAACCAAGAACATTTCCTTAGTCCTTCTCAGGTACTTGAGAATGTTCTTTACTGCTATCCAGTGCTTCTCCCCTGGGTCTGACTGATACCGGCTTACCACGCTCAGTGCGTAAGCTACATCTGGTCTGGTGCACAACATCGCATACATTATAGAGCCTACTGCAGAAGCGTAGGGTATAATAGACATGCGTTCCCTTTCCAAATCAGTCTTGGGAGACATCTCTTTGGAGAGGGTGATTCCGTGATAAGCCGGTAGATTACCGCGCTTAGAATCTTCCATACTGAATCTTTTCAGTACAGTGTCGATATACCTGGACTGCGAAAGTCCCAACATCCTCTTGGATCTATCATGATAGATCCGGATCCCCAGAATGTAAGAGGCATCACCCAGGTCTTTCATGGAGAACCTGTGTGACAAGAATCCTTTGACAGATTGTAGCATAGGAATGTCATTTTCTATTAATAGAATGTCATCCACGTACAAGACGAGGAATACGACACTTCTGGCTACAATTTTACTATATATGCACGGTTCATCTGGATTTTTGATAAAGTCATATTCTTTGACTGTCTCATCAAAATAGATGTTCCAACTCCGCGATGCCTGCTTTAGTCCATAAATGGACTTAAGCAGCTTGCATACTTTCCCGCTGCTCCCACTCTGATTGAAACCCTCTGGCTGATCCATATAGACGCATTCTTCTAAAATTCCATTCAGAAAATCCGTCTTTACGTCCATCTGCCAGATTTCATAATCATGGAAGGCAGCAATAGCAAGAAGGACCCGAATGGATTTGAGCATAGCCACTGGAGAAAAAGTTTCGTCATAGTCCAAACCAGGTCTTTGACGAAAACCATTTGCAACAAGTTTAGCCTTATAGGTTTCCACCTGTCCATCTACACCAATCTTTTTCTTGAAGATCCATTTGCATCCTATGGGTTTTACCCCATCTGGAGCAAAGTCCAAAGTCCATACTTTGTTGGGGTACATGGACTCCATTTCGGTCCGCATTGCATCTAGCCATCGTACCGAGTCGCCGCTCTGGATGGCCTACTGGAAGTCAGTAGGTTCATCATCATTTATGATGCAATCCTCTCTATCCCCATCTATGAGAAAACCGTAGTATCTCTCAGGCGGATGAGACGACCTACTACTCCTGCGGAGGGGTGCGGGAATGTCCTGTTCTTCTTGAACTACCGGTTCTACCAAACTTTCAGTATTAGTTTGTGGTTCTGGAATTTCTTCCAGTTCTATTTCGCTCCCACTTGATTCCTTTTCTAAAAACTGATGTTCTAGAAAATGGGCATTACGAGAAACAAAAACCTTTTGTTCCTCTGCGTAATAGAAATAATATCCCTTGGAGTTCTTTGGATATCCCACAAACATACATTTTACTGATCGTGCCTCGAGCTTGTCCACATGCTGCTTTTTAACAAAAGCTGGACATCCCCAAATCTTCATATGCTGAAGATGGGGTTTCTTCCCAGTCCACATCTGATATTTAGTGGTAGGCACAGTCTTGGTAGGAGCCCTGTTCAGAAGATATGCTGCTGATTCTAGCGCATAACCCCAAAAAGATCGCGGTAACTCAGCATTACTCATCATGGATCGTACCATATCCAATAGGGTTCGATTCCGTCTCTCCGATACACCGTTATGTTGTGGAGTGTATGGAGGAGTAAGCTGAGAGAGAATTCCTTTATCTTTTAGGTAACCTAGGAACTCAGCACTCAAGTATTCACCACCTCGATCAGATCTAAGTGTCTTGATACTTTTGCCGGTTTGGTTTTCTACTTCATTCTTATACTCTTGGAATTTCTCAAAAGTCTCGGATTTATGTTTTATCAGATAAATGAATCCGTATCTTGAGTAATCATCCGTGAAAGTAATGAAATAGGAAAAACCACCTCTTGCATGCGTAGACATTGGACCACATACATCGCTGTGTATGAGTCCTAAGAGCTCGCTCGCTCTTACTCCATGTCCAGTAAATGGAGTCTTTGTCATCTTTCCTTTGAGACAAGATTGACAAGTGTCATAAGTTTGATATTCGAACGAGTCCAAATATCCTTCTTTATGCAACTTAGTCAACCTTCTCTCATTGATGTGACCTAGTCTACAATGCCATAAGAAAGCTTTATTTAAATCTGGAGACTTTCTTTTAAGTGTGTTCTGGACATTGAAAATTTGGAGTTGGTTTAAAACATATATACCGTTATTTAGTGTACCGGACCCAATCAAACCATGATTAAGGTGGATGTTAACAACATCTCTTACAAACGTGAAATCATAACCTTTATTTGATAACAAGGAAACTGATATGATATTACACGTTAAGCTTGGTACAAAAAAAACAGTTATGTAAAACCAAAATGTGTCCACTCGTCAATCCTAGGTGATAATCCCCGACGGACGCAGCTCCCACGCTAGCTCCGTTAGCAACCTTTAGGGTCATATCACCTTCCTTCAGCACTCTACGGTTTCTCAGTGCCTGCAATAAATTGCAAATATGAGATCCTGATCCGGTATCCAATACCCAGGAAGTAGAGTTGATCGACGGACAATTCTCAATTACAAACACACCTGAAGTCGAAGCCACAGCTTGCTTCGGTTCCTGGTTCTTGGCATTCCACGCCTTGCAATCCTTCTTCCTGTGACAATGGAAGCATTCATCCTGGCCCACTACCGGTACCGCAAACTTTTTCTTTCCCTTCCCTCCCACCTTACTAACACCTCCTCTAGGTTTGGTGGCGGCCTTCTTCTTCCTTCCTTTGGCCCTAGCCTTAGACCCGGAAGAAGATGCACCGCTAACAAACATAGCGGGTGTTTCCCTTGTCTTCTGCAAGGTTCCCTCTGCACTCCTTAACATGTTCAGGAGTTCCGGAAGTTCAACTTCTTTTCTTTGAATGTTGAAGTTCAGGATAAACTGGGCATAGATGTGAGGAAGGGACTGGAGAATAAGGTCTGTATAGAGCTCATTATCCAAAGTCGTCCCAAGGTCTGCGAGCTCTTCAATATAGCCGATCATCTTTAGGACATGTTCTCCTACTGATGACTCGACAGCCAACCTCGCTCGAAACAAGTTCTTAGAGGTCTCGTATCTTGCTATACGAGATTGCTCTCCATAAAGTTCTTTTGTATGGAGAAATATGCCATCTAGGTTCATATCCTCGTGCCTCCTCTGATGTTCATTGTTCATCGAGGCAAGCACGATGCACTTGGCTTTCGCGCAATCTAAATCCCAGGTTTTGCGGATTTCCTTATCCGCATTACTGGATTTGGGACCAGGGACAGCAGGTGCCGTAGCGGTGAGGACGTACCCCAGTTTGTCATAGGTCAAAGCCATTTTGACATTCCGCAGCCAATCTTTATAGTTTGGCCCTGTCAGTATATTTTTCTCTAAAAGTAACTTAAGTCCAGTCATTTTCAGGGTCGCTGCAAATAGGAGAAAGAGAAGAAAACTCTTTAGCATGATGCTCTTGCAAGTTTAGAGTGGTTTTTAGTTTATCTAAACTGGATGGCTCCCACTGTTTCTCGAATCCTTCCTCAAACCATAAAAGAAGAATTAGCCAGGACTATTCTCACTGTACAATTCTTGCTTAACCATTCAGCCAGGCTAGTGTCGATACTTCGAGGGAGGTTTTCCAACGCTTTCGCGAAGTTCCTTAATTAAAGAACCTCTTTTCTCTGGGGGCGTAACTCCGCTGACACTTTTCTTGACACCTACTTAGTTTATAGCATTGATCGTTAAGTGACGAATATCCTGATAAGTAGCATATACTCACAGTAGGATCGGGATCCAAATATCATCGTATGATAATGTTGAAGGAATGCTACCAACATTCATCAAACTCCAAATGGTATGCATCTCTTTGCAAATTTCAGTTTCTTTAGAAATTCCCGATATTTGTTTTTGCCCCATGCTCTTATGACCTTGGCTTTGGTCAAAACGTCATAAGTCACATGTCAAGTTCTACCCGTCATTATCTTGTCAATTTGAACCCATCCGTATATACCCCTGACTTTGGTCAAATGATAATACGACTGTCCCAAACCAACTCATCTATCTTATGCAACAAATGAAAACCCAGCAGCTACCAAACACTATGCCTTGACTTTGGCCAAAATGCATAGCTTGAATACTACTGAATACCCAAATGAAATGACGGAGGGCTATGAATGGTTTTGGCGAAACCGTGAACGTAGTGAACTTGATATAACCGAAGGAACCTGATAGCTTTTAAAATGAGTGGTTAGAGCTCCGCATTTAAAAATATCTGTTTTTAAAATTAACCGAGTGGTTTCTTTTAAATTGTTCCAACGATTAAACTTTTTGGTTTATTTTCTTTGCATTATAAATAATGTGTCCCATCATTAACCTATCATTGCAGAAAACAACGAAAATACAACGTCCTCTTATGCCATCCGCATTCGCCACGGGGTCCCGTCATCACCCGTTAGGTTACTTAACTAACGACAGAGCGGGGGCTAGGCTAGCGCGGGTGTAAAACATAAGTAACGTCTAAACAGCTATCATATATAGATATTGTACATTCGTCAGACGCAATAATAGGCATTCCAGATCACAGATGAACTTTATTGGATTTGCAAGCAATCCGTGTTTGTTTTGAGCCTGCAACAAAAGACGGATTACACAGTTGTGATGAATAGCCATTACCCTACCCAAGACCCCAACGGGTATGGCAAACTACCCGCCCGGCAGTTTGTGCACCCCACCTTAGGTCTGTCCTAGGAGAAAAAATAGTAAAATGAAATAATACAACGGTGGCTACAACCGCAACCTGGATGTGCCCCGCAAAATAATATTACAACAAATTACATTTACATCAAATGAATTAAATAATAACCCATCACATAACCCCGGCTATACATCACAACAGTCCAACACAGTTCATATCCACAAACAGTAAAAACCATTACAGAAATGTGCAACCCCCTGCCAACCGACATACTAGCAGTTAGGGGAGGTTTACGAACACATTATACAAATACAGATATAATCCAACAAGCAAATACTGTATAATTTCGATTGATTAAACACTTTTAATTTTGCTCCAATACTTCTCTGTAAATCTGAAACCTGAGCAAAAATAAAAACTTCCAAAAAATACCAAATATCACAGAGAAGCAACACAGGAAAATTGGGTTCCTGAATCGCCAACTCGGCGGCGGAATCGCGGCGGATCGGTGGGATCCGCCGCGGTTCCGCGGCGCTTTAGGCGATTCAGGGGCCCAATTTTCTTGGGTGTTCTTCTACTGTCTTTTCAAGCTTTCTGAACATCCCTGAAAAAATTTTGGACTTCATTTAAAAATCGACAGAAACTTGTGATTTCGGCCTTTTCCGGTTTCGTTTTTTCCGTTCGAAATTCATACAAATTTGCAAGTAAGTTATTTATTGTTTAGCGAGGCTCTGATACCACTGTAAGTCGATGCACAACACCCCACGACTTGCGGGGAGGCGGAAATATGAAAAACGATTTTGTTCTATGCTTAAACATCGACTAACCGCAAGAATCGAAGATAAACGATAACTAACATCAAACATAGAAGTTAACAACTACTATGTAAAGGGATTATACCTAAAGAACCGTGTCTTTTGTCTTTACGAACTCCACCTCCTTCTCGGCCTTCTCGAAGTAGTAGACGATCCACCCGAGAGCTTTACTCCAAGCTTAGCCTCTAAACTTGAGGCAACTAAACTTCTTTAAGTACTAATCAAAGAAGCTAGGTGAAATAGAGTGAGGGTTATGGTTTAATAAGTCTAACTAATCCTTGTACTCAACACATGAGAGGGGAGGATTAGGGTTTGAAGAGGGAGAGCTTGAGGAGAGCGAAGGTGAAGATAATAATGAAGTGAGAATAATAAGTTATGATAATATATATCAAGCATTTCTTTTTATCAAGAAAAGAAAATAAATCAATTTAATAACCATGCTTGATAATATCTAGTGATGATTCATCTCTATGAGTCATTAAGCATTTATGATGCATTAATGACATGGATGAATCATCCATATGACTCACTAATCACATTCGTTGTATATGCCACCTAAACCCCCTTAGTCACCACCTTCTAGAAGCTTCTCGCACAATTACGAGAACGCCCCTCCTTTCCGTAAAAATATGGAAAAACTTTAGACTGTATAAATCCAATAACCGGATACCAGTAACTGGCTTAAACCAAAGCCGACTGGTAAAAACTGTCCGAAAGTCGTACGTGCGTAAACACACGTATGCGTCCGTACCCTTGTCGTAAAACCATACGACCTCTATATCGTTTCGCCTGGAGTAGGGAAACTCTCTATGTGGGACTCTAGAGACTCGACTACTACGCTGGCAGTGGGTTTAACCACAGACCGCAAGCGGCACTAGCTGTACGTAACGGTCCCCAGGTAGATGTCGATAAGAAGGCCGATGAGGAAACCCATCCGAACTCCTACTAAGTCTGATGTGACAATCTCCATTCAGTCCGGTCCGTTCGTCTAAGACTATCGCATATCGGGCCTAGGGGGCAGCAAGCGTCAGTCCCCTAATAGCGGTACAAGTCGTGTCGGAGCGAAGCCCATTACACCCTGAGAAACTACTGGAACCTACCAGCAAATCTCGCTTGCCCTGGCCAGGGACTTTGCGTAATGGCTCTCTGACACAGCGCGATATCAACCCCCAATACCGGGAGAGACGAATCCTGTCTAACCGCCACTGCCTCCAAGTGCTCAGGACTGCACCCAACTGCTACCTGTTTGCACGACTCCTTTGAGCCGTGGTAGGGTAGCAATCTAAGAACAGTGGGACACACTCGAGGCGAAGTAGCAGTGTCAAGTCTGCGGACTATGCTGTACTCATATCACCTGGGAACTGTTCACTGACGACTGGTATAAAACCAACTAACAGTTCCCTGTGAGACCTGTCCGGTGTACCCGTAACCTAACGAGCACCTGCATACTATCTCCAGTACGACGTACTGACGGCTGTGGGACAGACCATCTCCCCAACTGGGATGAGAAGCGTACACACTAGTCTACTCCGGAGTATCGATGCCCTGTCTCGATAATCCAACGACTAGGGACCTGAATAAGGATGTGCTTGTAGACTACCCAGCCCCCACTAGTGTGACTGTCATCACAACGCTGGTAGTCAAGCAAGATCCTAAGAGCTCTATCAATACGTATACTCACATATTAAGATAGAAAAACCAAGTAGCATACTACCATGTTTAGCAAGACTGTTATATACATGTGAATATCCCAAGCTTCCATTAAGTAATATACAAACTAGTATGATACAATAATGGCCCCTAGGGCATATACACTAACAATCTAAAGTATGAGATACATTGGGTTTATGATGTCTAAGGTGGTTGCGGATTCCAACTGTTATAGTTTTTCACTTTCTTTTCTGCGACCGTAAGTGTAATATGTGGGGTATTGTCGGTTACGTTGCTATACGTCAACGACAATTGGGATACACATATTTACTAACATTGATGACATGTGATGTTATATGTTGCTGTGGTATGTTATATTGGATCGTCGTGTTTGAATAGCCGGGGGTATTTATGTGAGATGAGAGTTTTTCATTTTCATTTATGTAAAAAACTTGTATGTAATATTCTTTTATTGGGGCACTTCCGGGTTGAGGAAGTTGTCACCGTTGATATATATTATTTACTTTTCCGCATTAGGATAGACCCAAGGAGGGGAGCATAAGTAACCGGGTTCTAGAGTCTAGTGGGAGACCATCTTGAGGCGTCGAGTCCGGGTCTCCTAACTGTAGAATTGGTAGGGTTGCTTGCCGCTCTCATAGGGGTCTTGGGATGTGGGATTGGCTTTTCATCACGACCGTGGAATCATGTTTTATACTGGCTTAAATTAAAACCTGGAAATCCTAGTATATCCAATATTTCATATGTTGTCTTCTGCTGTTGATATTATGTGATGTGATCATTTTATATTCTAAGATAGATACTTTACATATAATATATATATGATATATTATGAATGCTGCTTATGTTTTTACCCGCGCTAGCCCTGCCCCACTCTGCTGTTAGTTACCTAACCTAACGGTGCATGACAGGAATTCGTGGCGAATGCGGATGGCATAAGCGTACGTTGTATTTATCTGTGATACTTAGGTAACTTGAATGATGGGACATTCATTGATGTGACTAATGAAAGAAAATAAATCTAAAGATGTTGTAGAATCAAATTTGAAACCCACTTAACTTTTTACGAAAAAGCAAAGTTTCAAAAAGCGGAGCTTAAACCACTCCTTTTAAAACCATTTGATTCTGCAATGAGATCAAGTTCAAAACGTTAAAGGTTTTCACAAAAACTATCCGCAACCCTCCGTTCTTTTAGAAAGTAGAGTACTTAGTATTCATGCTGCGTATGTTGACCATAGTCAAGGCGTAGTGTACGGTAGCTAAGTGATGTCTTCCTATAAAGTATATGATGCAATTAGTTAGGACAGTCACATGATTATGTCGGCCATAGCCGAGGGTCATGTGGGTGGGTCTAATTAATCACGAAATGATGGGTAGAACTTGACTAGGACTTATGATATGTTGACCATAGCCAAAGTTATAAGTACTAGGTTGTAACGTTTTAAAAATAATTAAATGAATAAAATTGTTTAAGTAAATTTTATGAATTTCGGTAAAATAAAATGTATTTTTCGCAAAACTAAACCGTGATTGTTTTTCATTATAATTTCAAAAATACCTATTTTAATTATGTAATTACTAGTAAATGGTGTTTATTTAGCCACTTATAAATTTTTAGTTTAATTAAATATTTTTCCTAAATTAATTATTTTAAATATTAACATAAGCTTTATTTTTACACTAAATTAGTGTAAATTACAAATTTGAATGATTTTAATTTGTAAAAATGAACCATGGCATATTAGAATTTAGTGTGTATCATGCATAATTTATTTGCAAATTTTTCCATTTTTCTAGAGCTTTCTTGAGTTGCTATAGTAAAGAAATAAAAGAAAATAAATAAATCCATGAAAAAACTTTAAGTGACGTTTCTTTTCATGAAACTTCTACACAATTTCTCACCCTCTTCTTTCTCTCCCTCACCTCCAACTATGGCCGGCCATCACCCCGTGGCAGCCCCCCCCCCATTTCCCACTTCCTTTTTATTACAAAAATCATCAAAAATCCACCAAAATTCAATAAAAAATTGCATAAAATCCTAATAAATTCCTACCCTTTGTTCTTGCTCTTCTTTACATGGATTTTGGAGTGGGAAAGCATGCATTTTGGAGGCTCATTTTCATGTTTAGATTTCTTGTTTGAAGGTATAAATCTTATACTTTTGATTTATTGTATTAGATGTTCATTCTAGCATAATTAGAATTAATAAATTAAATCTATCTTCAAATTTTAAAAATTCAAGTTAGGGTTTGTAAATTCAAGTGGTGCTTTTTATTAATTAATTAGGGTTATAATAACTAGTTTACCATTTTTAGAAGTGGAAAAATCTTGCATGATTGTTGTATAAAAAATTGCTATCCAAAATTTATTTAATTATGCTATTTAGCTAACTAGTTTTTTTTATAAATGTATATGTGGGTGAGATAAAATTCTAATTAATGTTTTTGTCATTATATTATGGTTTTAATAGGGATATTAATATGTTAGTGGAATGCAAAACCTAATCTAGTTATTAGTTTCAATTGTTAGTTAGCAAAGTGTGATAAATATGCTAATTATGCTAGTTTTTGCAAACTAGATTTTGGAAATTCCTAAATAAATGAGATTAAAAATATAATTATGGTTTCATCATATCATTATCATCATGAATTGTAGTTTAATATATTAATTCATGCAAAATCATGTTTTGTGGTGGAATTGTGAATTTTTGCTTGAAAGAGGTTGAAAATTTCTAATTGTTGCAAACTAGAAATTTCAAATTTATGCAAAATTGTGTAATAAAAATATAGTAATGGTTTGTATAGTCTAGTTATGCTATTTAATGTGTTTTATGACCATTGGTTTCATTTAAATGTCAAGTTTTGAAGAAAAACGGTAAATTGGCATTTTCGGGTTTTACGAAATCGGGCGATTTGATGGATTTTAGGGTTTCGATGGATTTAATCATATTTTATAATATAAGTAACTACGAGTTATTTGTTGATATTTATCTCGATCCATCGGTGTTTGTACGCTGATATCGAGTGCTATTTGGTTCTTTTGCGTGAACGGGTCATAGGTTTTAACCTATGCTGGTTCCTTGCGTCGTTTTGACTTTTGTATGTGATTCAGTTTACGATACTATTTATATGTTTGCGTTTAGGTACCCCTCACGTGGACTGTGGGCGATGAAGAGGAGGATGGCGACACCGTCTTCGGCAGACATGGACCAGGTGAGTAGATGCATATCTACAGGGGGAAGTCGGATGGATGGCGTTTAGCACCCCGCAACGTAGAATAGGAATAGTACTTATTGTCATTAGGAAACCAGATGTGACCCTAGATTATTAATGAGTAGGACCCTAGTAATGACCCTAGGCTGGACTAGACTGATTTAGGAAAACCATACCAGAGGATGAATAACTTGGATGAGGTTCGTAGGTTTCAGATAGAAAAACACACACACACACACACTGAAACTCGACATGGTGTATACGTGTATGTGTGTGTATATATATATAGGACTAGGTATAGGTATATATATATATATATATACAACACGTATATGGGATTCATTGATGTAATATGATATCCGAGATATGATGAAACAATATAACTGGGCTTGATGCCGTGATTCTTGGCTATACAGTCGTATTAAGTGTTAGCGGATCATTAGAAAATGAGATAATGAATATGTGTACATAAATTATAATGGGTGGTGATGATATTGAGGTACATGGGACTCTAAAATAGTACCCGGACTGTAACTTGTGACTGATCACGATATGATATATATATGACATGATTACGACATCATATAGGTGTGACCTGATGTCGATATCATATAGGTGTGACCTGATGTTGATATCATATAGGTGTGACTTGATGACGATATGATATCAGTATGACTTAATCACAATATGATACATATGACATGATATCTCTGAGGATAAACTAATGATGCATATTATGATGGCAATGATATATGATTGATATATGCAATTACAGTTTAGCACCTTGATCATGAGATGTGTTGATGATGACATTATTCGAATGATGAGACACCTAGGAGATACTTGACCCGTACCCCGATATTGGGATGCCGTACGATGGATTTTACAGTACGAGGCATAGATATGATGATTGATCCACACTCTTGATTCGAGGAAACCGTACTACGTACGTGACGCTATTGAGGCTGGATCGCCAACTATAGAGATATTGATTCAGACCTTAGGTAGACTCTTGTTTCTTATTGACTAGTTTCTTAGGTTTAGTTCCTTAGGAGGTTAGATGGACACTAGTTTAGGTTTGATTCATATAGTGATAGTTGTACTCATATGTCGCAGAGGGGTGGATAATGCACATCTGTCTTTACATACGTACTGTAATCATCATGGTGCATGTTCTTATATATGTTGTTATAATCAGTATAAACCTTACCTGTTAGGACACCAGCACCATTACCGATGATGCGCATATTCCATGCACACTTATTTGCCGTCTCACACACATCATCATCGGTAATTGCTATGTCACGTACACTTTAGATCATATTATCTTTTATTGATAGAATCAGTTAACAACTAGACCGATATAATATTGTGATTACTCTCTGATGTTAGTATAGACATGATATTTATTACTTAGACATTCATGCATTCATATTTTCATGTTATCATGCAGTATTATGGGCATATGCCGACACTTATCATTTACTTACTCATGATTTTGAGATTTGGATTTCTATGAGATTTCTGGATATTGGGGAAAACCGCAAGAATATATAAAAACTTCTCTCTCTCCTCCTCTCTTTTTAAAATATAAGATGCGGTTTTCTCGTGATGTATGTGTCGTCCACCATGAGATTTCATGTTTTCTGATGGATTTCGAGACCCGATTCGAGGAGTGGATGAACCGTCTCGGGTACATGGTGGGCCCGGTATGGTACCCCGGGGCAAAAAGATCGAGTTGTAGACGATGAGCCTGGCAGGGGAAGGCTACCTACCGGTTATGGCTGGTGCGGCGGATATCCGGAGGATACCGACCGTTGTCGTGAGATTTGATGATATGGGCCGATCTGGACTGACGGAGCCCGAGATATTGAGACTATGAGACTTGTGATTTACATGTTTGTGTCGATGCTTGACACGGATTTCCATGGATTTCATTGTTGATATTTCAGGTTTCTATACACGTTTTACTATGATAACAGCTAAAGATTTCTTATACAGATATACCTGGATTTCAGCTAAAGATTACTTGATAAGTTTATTGGACCAGTTTTTTTTATTTCGACCTTAGAGTCGCGCATGTATTGTTTTGATCTGGTGGTTTTGTTTTCTTTTGAGTTTGAGCCTCGCCCTTTGGCGTTGTATATTATTGTGCTTGTTGTGGTTATTTCCGCCTGTTGGCGTTGAGCTAGCTCCCGTTTGTGGATGCTTTTTATTGTTTATGTATATTTTACTTGTTGTACCCGTTTGGGGCCAGTTTTTACAGAGGAGACTCTGCCGAAATTTTTAGGAAAATTTGCTGATGCTTTTAAACTTGTTTTTCTTCATGTTTTCTTTTACTTCTTCTTCTTCTATGGTTTAGATTTCTGGGCTTCGGCTTACTTAGGTTACGTGGCGCCTCTAGACGCTTCGTAATCTAAGTGCCGGTCATGTTCCGTACTTTCGGGTCGTGACAAAGTTGGTATTAGAGCGCTAGGTTTAACCTTGTATAAATCTAGGTGACCCTTGGTTGATGGAGTAGGCGATTTAGGTAGTGTAACGTACCGTGGGTATGGTCCGTGGCATACTTTCGATACGCTACACTGCTTAAGGAGCCTTAGGATGTACATTTTTTTGCACCGTATTTCATTCGTCCTTTGATCTATCTTCGTCGATGTCGGAGGGTTGTTTCTGTTACCACGGGCGCACTGGCAGAGAGAGCTACGGCTTGAATGCGATAACCATTAGGGTATTGGTTATTCTTGAGGACTGAAGCATTGTTTAGCGTGTGGACGAAGGGTATTCACATGCCGTCCGGATGAAGTTAAAGGGTTCGAACGATTATCAGAAAACCATTTTCCCAAGTTTAAGGTATTCGGAAGAACATGCAGGTATTTCGATGGACCCTCTAGAAGAATGAAACCCTAACTCGACATAATGACCACGAGAACGCCCTTGAACCTTAAGGTTTACGGCAGTTCCGCGGTGCCATTAGTGAGGCTTGGGTTTGCCCTTCTACGGCTGGATCATCGATACTGGGGTATGTACCGGATATTTTTAAATTGTACACTAGTGTTGAGCTCTTGGGGAATTATGGGATTTTGATGGGTCGATCGAAAAGTTTAATGTAGTCCGGATATGAAGTGAAGGGATCGACTATGTGGGAGACTCTAGATATGAGTATTGCCGTTAGTAGCGCAGTCAGCACAGCTACGAAGAGGCGAGTTCGAAGCAATCGACATCAGAGGAAAGATGCGCACATTGACGATAGTGTTTACGATTGTGATTTGGTGATCGGAATTTCATATTTCTGTTATTGGATTTTGGAATTTTGAGGACTTTGTTCTACGATTGGTATTTCATGTGTGTACCTTCATTACATTCTAGTTGTGTTTCATATACCGGTTGTATTGATGTTGTTTAGTACATACCCAATGCACTTGATTTGGTTTTAATACCTTTTGTGATTTTGATTTGATTTCGTGCATATGGTTACACATGATTTTGACATATGTTTCGACCTAGTTTTCATGCATTTTTGTACTGTGATTTCGATTTTGATACTCGGTGTATGTTTTCGTGCACCATGTGCACCTGATTAGGATTCTTGCGCATACTTGGCGCACTTGATGCGATTTTGTGCACACCAGATGCACTAAATCGTGGTTTTGTGCAGATTAGATGCACCTGATTTTGAGTCGTGCACGCCCGTTGCACTTGACAGATGTTTTTGGTGCACACCTGTTGCACTTAGTTTTGTTGTTGTGTGTATTCGTGGTATCTGTAGTTGGTTTCGATTTCAGTGCGCACCGGACGCACATGATATTTTTATGATGTGATTGGGATTGATTTCAGTTTGAGCAGTATGTTTTTATAATCATTACTATTTGATTTAGTAACCAGGAGGGACGTGTATGTTAAATAAAAGATATATATATATATTATATAGTTATTTTTTTTAAATAAATGTCCGCTACTTATGCCGTGACGCGTGCATCACACGGCGATTTTCAAAAGAAGTTTTTGCATATTTTTTTATCCAGATATTTGGACGGTTTTACTATGATGCGCACTATATATATAAGTTATAGATTGATGTATATTATGTTGGTTTTCATATTGGGTTTTGATATTTTATTCTCGCCATAACTCCGATGATTGCTTTATGCTTGACGGAGTTGGTTTTTGTTATCTATTGATGATTTCGGAGCCCCGACGATTTGAGTGTTTTGTTAAATGTTTTAGTATTTGGAAGGGAAGTTTTAATTTAAATTCGGGGACCGAATTTCTTAAAGGGGGGAAGATTGTAACGTTTTAAAAATAATTAAATAAATAATTAAATGAATAAAATTGTTTAAGTGAATTTTATGAATTTCGGTAAAGTAAAATGTATTTTTCGCAAAACTAAACCGTGATTGTTTTTCATTATAATTTCAAAAATACCTATTTTAATTATGTAATTACTAGTAAATGGTGTTTATTTAGCCACTTATAAATTTTTAGTTTAATTAAATATTTTTTCTAAATTAATTATTTTAAATATTAACATAAGCTTTATTTTTACACTAAATTAGTGTAAATTACAAATTTGAATGATTTTAATTTGTAAAAATGAACCATGGCATATTAGAATTTAGTGTGTATCATGCAAAATTTATTTGCAAATTTTTCCATTTTTCTAGAGCTTTCTTGAGTTGCTATAGTAAAGAAATAAAAGAAAATAAATAAATCCATGAAAAGACTTTAAGTGATGTTTCTTTTCATGAAACTTCTACACAATTTCTCACCCTCTTCTTTCTCTCCCTCACCTCCAACTGTGGCTGGCCATCACCCCATGGCAGCCCCCCCATTTCCCACATCCTTTTTATTACAAAAATCATCAAAAATACACCAAAATTCAATAAAAAATTGCATAAAATCCGAATAAATTCCTACCCTTTGTTCTTGCTCTTCTTTGCATGGATTTTGGAGTGGGAAAGCAAGCATTTTGGAGGCGCATTTTCATGTTTAGATTTCTTGTTTGAAGGTATAAATCTTATACTTTTGATTTATTGTATAAGATGTTCATTCTAGCATAATTAGAATTAATAAATTAAATTTAACTTCAAATTTTAAAAATTCAAGTTAGGGTTTGTAAATTCAAGTGGTGGTTTTTATTAATTAATTAGGGTTATAATAACTAGTTTACCATTTTTAGAAGTGGAAAAATCTTGCATGATTGTTGTATAATAAATTGTTATCCAAAATTTATTTAATTATGCTATTTAGCTAACTAGTTTTTTTTATAAATGTATATGTGGGTGAGATAAAATTCTAATTAATGTTTTTGTCATTATATTATGATTTTAATAGGGATATTAATATGTTAGTGGAATGCAAAACCTAATCTAGTTATTAGTTTCAATTGTTAGTTAGCAAAGTGTGATAAATATGCTAATTATGCTAGTTTTTGCAAACTAGATTTTGGAAATTCCAAAATAAATGAGATTAAAAATATAATTATGGTTTCATCATATAATTATCATCATGAATTGTAGTTTAATACATTAATTCATGCAAAATCATGTTTTCTGGTGGAATTGTGAATTTTTGCATGAAAGAGGTTGAAAATTTCTAATGGTTGCAAACTAGAAATTTCAAATTTATGCAAAATTGTGTAATAAAAATATAGTAATGGTTTGTATAGTCTAGTTATGCTATTTAATGAGTTTTATGACCATTGGTTTCATTTAAATGTCAAGTTTTGAGGAAAAACGTTAAATTGGCATTTTCGGGTTTTACGAAATCGGGCGATTTGATGGATTTTAGGGTTTCGATGGATTTAATCATGTTTTATAATATAAGTAATGAGTTTTAAAACTACGAGTTATTTGTTGATGTTTATCTCGATCCATCGGAGTTTGTACGCTGATATCGAGTGATATTTGGTTCTTTTGCGTGAACGGGACATAGGTTTTAACCTATGCTGGTTCCTTGCGTCGTTTTGACTTTTGTATGTGATTCAGTTTACGATACTATTTATATGTTTGCGTTTAGGTACCCCTCACGTGGACTGCGGGCGATGAAGAGGAGGATGGCGACACCGTCTTCGGCAGACATGGACCAGGTGAGTAGATGCATATCTACGGGGGGAAGTCGGGTGGATGGCGTTTAGCACCCCCGCAACGTAGAATAGGAATAGTTCTTATTGTCATTTGGAAACCAGATGTGACCCTAGATTCTTAATGAGTAGGACCCTAGTAATGACCCTAGGCTGTACTAGACTGATTTAGGAAAACCATACCAGAGGATGAATACCTTGGATGAGGTTCGTAGGTTTCAGATAGAAACACACACACGCACACACTGAAACTCGACATGGTGTATACGTGTATGTGTATATATATATATATAGGACTAGGTATAGGTATATATATATATATACACACACAACACGTATATGGGATTCATTGATGTGATATGATATCCGAGGTATGATGAAACAGTATAACTGGGCTTGATGCCGTGATTCTTGGCTATACAGTCGTATTAAGTGTTAGCGGATCATTAGAAAATCAGATAATGAACATGTGTACATAAATTATAATGGGTGGTGATGATATTGAGGTACATGGGACTCTAAAATAGTACCCGGACTATAACTTGTGACTGATCACGATATGATATATATGACTTGATTACGACATTATATAGGTGTGGCCTGATGTCGATATCATATAGGTGTGACCTGATGTTGATATCATATAGGTGTGACTTGATGACGATATGATATCAGTATGACTTAATCACAATATGATACATATGACATGATATCTCTGAGGATAAACTAATGATGCATATTATGATGGCAATGATATATGATTGATATATGCGATTACAGTTTAGCACCTTGATCATGAGATGTGTTGATGATGACATTATACGAATGATGAGACACCTAGGAGATACTTGACCCGTACCCCGATATTGGGATGCCGTACGATGGATTTTACCGTACGAGGCATAGATATGATGATTGATCCGCACTCTTGATTCGAGGAAGCCGTACTACATACGTGACGCTATTGAGGCTGGATCGCCAACTATTAGAGATATTGATTCAGACCTTAGGTAGACTCTTGTTTCTTATTGACTAGTTTCTTAGGTTTAGTTTCTTAGGAGGTTAGATGGACGCTAGTTTAGGTTCGATTCATATAGTGATAGTTGTACTCGTATGTCGCAGAGGGGTGGATAATGCACATCTGTCTTTACATTCGTACTGTAATCATCATGGTGCATGTTCTTACATATGTTGCTATAATCAGTATAAACTTTACCTGTTAGGACACCAGCACCATTACCGATGATGCGCATATTCCACGCACACTTATTTGCCGGCTCACACACATCATCATCGGTAATTGCTATGTCACGTACACTTTAGATCATATTATCTGTTATTGATAGAATCAGTTAACAACTAGACCGATATAATATTGTGATTACTCTCTGATGTTAGTATAGACATGATATTTATTACTTAGACATTCATGCATTCATATTTTCATGTTATCATGCAGTATTATGGGCATATGCCGACACTTATCATTTACTTACTCATGATTTTGAGATTTGGATTTCTATGAGATTTCTGGATTTTGGGGAAAACCGCAAGAATATATAAAAACTTCTCTCTATCCTCCTCTCTTTTTAAAATATAAGATGCGGTTTTCTCGTGATGTATGTGTCGTCCACCATGAGATTTCATGTTTTCTGATGGATTTCGAGACCCGATTCGAGGAGTGGATGAACCGTCTCGGGTACATGGTGGGCCCGGTATGGTACCCCGGGGCAAGAAGATCGAGTTGTAGACGATGAGCCTGGCAGGGGAAGGCTACCTACCGGTGATGTCTGGCGCGGCGGATATCCGGAGGATACCGACCGTTGTCGTGAGATTTGATGATATGGGCCGATCCGGACTGACGGAGCCCGAGATATTGAGACTATGAGACTTGAGATTTACATGTTTGTGTCGATGCTTGACACGGATTTCCATGGATTTCATTGTTGATATTTCAGGTTTTTATACACGTTTTATTATGATAACAGCTAAAGATTTCTTATACAGATATACCTGGATTTCAGGATTGGTTATTTTACATTCATGGTGCATGCATATCCATTCATATGACATAGTATTATATGAGGTACTGACACGAGCACGGAGTATCTGGACTTACACATAGTATTACCCTGCTATTACTAGATGATTGGGACTTAGTAGTGTATTATTATGACATAGGATAGCGTCGTGCATTCGATTTCCTTTCGTAGATGTCTTCTACTCACGAGTTGGCAACTCACCCCCGTTGTGCCAAATTTTATTACAGGTTCGATGTACAGGTTTCCCTGATAGCTTGCTGGCACATCTTTTCTTCAGGGTGATTTGCACGATATGTTGGTTCACTTGTATCTGAACCACCAATGTATTTTTATTCATTCATTTGTATCTAGTAAGCTCCATCAACCATACTTGTATTACTTGATAAGTTTATTGGACCAGTTTTTTTTATTTCGACCTTAGAGTCGCGCATGTATTATTCTGATCTGGTGGTTTTGTTTTCTTTTGAGTTTGAGCCTCGCCCTTTGGCGTTGTATATTATTGTGCTTGTTTTGGTTGTTTCCGCCTGTTGGCGTTGAGCTAGATCCCGTTTGGGGATGCTTTTTATTGTTCATGTATATTTTACTTGTTATACCCGTTTGGGGCCAGTTTTTACAGAGGATACTCTACCGAAATTTTTGGGAAAATTTGCTGATGCTTTTAAACTTGTTTTTTTTCATGTTTTCTTTTACTTCTTCTTCTTCTATGGTTTAGATTTCTGGGCTTCGGCTTACTTAGGTTACGTGGCGCCTCTAGACGCTTCGTAATCTAAGTGTCGGTCACGTTCCGTACTTTCGGGTCGTGACATAGGGGTAAAAACCTTTATGAGGAGTTTCAAGTGTTGAAATTTGCAATAAGATTGCATACCTTCTAAGTGATAGTTGGATCCCGATACCCACTGCGAGTAATTGTTACTTCTGGGAGAGTTTTGCACTTTACAATTAGCCGATCAAGTAAGTGTATAGAAAGGTGTCAACGAGGTTACGCCCCTGGGAAAATGAGGTTTATTTTAATTAGGTCCGTGCGAAAGCATGGAGAACCTCCCTCAAATTACCGGCTCTGGCCTGGCTGAAAGATAGGCGAATTTATAGGGTGTAATTAATCCCGGATAGTCTTTCCTTTTAGGGTTTGAAGGAAGATTTGATAAAAACAGTGGGAGCCATCCTGATTAGATAAAATATATAACCATCTAATCTTATATGAGCGCACGCAGAGTTTTTTCTTCTCTCTCTCTCCAGGTAGTGACCATGTCACGCTTTAATCAATATAATAATATGGATGTATTGACTGAACCCGCTTGTTATACTGAGCAGGGGAACATTGGTCCCGCTCCAACTTATAATTATTATAAGACCGAGCAGGAAATAGGGGAATAACAGGATTCCCGTGCCGCCCAAACAAAGAAAATACATGTTGATACATCTTCTTCGGTTGTGTTCATTACCGAGAACTATTTCTCAGTATCCTCTACGTCCTGGGTATTAGATACCGGATCAGGATCCCACATATGTAATATGTTACATGGGCTACAGATAGGTAGAGAATTGGGAATAGGTGATAAGTTTTAAGAGTTGGAAACAGTACAATTATTGCAGCCAAGGTGTTGGCAGTTATCACCCTGTATTACCAAAAATATTGATTCTGAACGAATGTTATTAGATATGCAACATTATATCAGTCTCTTTTATTAAATAAAGAAGGATATAATTTTGTATTGCTGGATAATGTTTTGAAACATTTCCTATATCAAGTTTTGATTGGTTTAGGCACGATATCTAATGGCATATACGTTCTAAATCAAACCACAGTTCTTAACGTAAAGAACACACATAAGAAGAAGGGTTCAGAAATGAACAAACCCTTCTTGTGGCATTGTAGACTAGGTCATATCAATTCGATCCGACTTGCAAAGTTACATTAAGATGCATATTTAAATCAGTTTGAATTTGCATCTTGTGAAACTTGCCAATCATGTCATAAAGATAAAATGACCATAGCTCCGTTTACTGGAAACAGAAAAAGTGTTAATGAACTCTTAGGATTGATACATAATGATGTATTTGGTCGCCTATCTACACATGCCAGGACCGGTTCTTTGTACTTTATTACATTCACTGATGATCTCTCAAGATTCGGACATATGTTTCAGTTGAAATGCAAGTCTGAAGCTTTTGAGAAATTCAATGAATATAAATCCGAAGTAGAGAACCAAAATGTGTATAAGTATTATGTCTTTTGATGTGATCGGGAAGGAGAATACTATGGCATGGAGATCCTGGACTATTCTAAAGGAGAATGAGATTCTCTCTCAGCATTACTCCTCCGTATACACCACAGCACAATGGTGTATCGGGGCAGAGCAATCACGCCCTATTAGATATGGTGCGCTCTATGATGAGTACTACTGAGTTGCCTATTTCCTTTGGGTGTTATGCACTTGCGAAACTGTATACCTATTGAATTCGGTTCCAACCAAATCCGGTGCCTACCACTCCATATGAGATATGGAATGGGAAGAGCCCATATCTTAAGCAAGTTAAGATTTTGGGTTGTCCGGCCTATGTCAAAAGCAAAATCCGAACAAGCTCGAGGAAAGATGAGTTTTGTGGAAATTTGTTGGATATCCCAAGCATTCGCAAGGGAATATCTTCTACCGCACCGAGGAAAAAAAGGTGTTTTGTTTCTAAGCATGCCACCTTTTTAGAAAAAGGAATGTTTTATGGAAAGAAATTTGTGGTCATGAGGTAAAACTGGAATTAGTTCTAGCTATACAAACTACAGCTGATGATTTGGTAGAACCGGTGGATTCAATATCTCCCGAGGAACCTCAGCCTCTCCGCCGATCTGGTAGGGTTCCGCATCCGCCTGAGGGATACTACGGTTTCCTCGATGACAGTGGGAGTGAGGATTGCATCATGAGATTATGACCCAACTAGTTTCGAGCAGGCCATCAAGAGTGGAGACTCTGTAAGAATGGCTGGATGCTAAGTGATCTGAGATGGAATCCATGTACACCAACAAAGTATGGACTTTGTATGCTACGTATGAAAGGTTAAATCCCCATCAGGAGCAAGTATATCTTGAGAAGATTATTTGGTGTAGATGGAAATGTTGAGACTTTCAAAGCTAGTTTTGTTGTAAAAGGTTCTCGTCATCAACCAGGTATGGATTATGATGAAACATTTTCTCCAATAGCTATGCTTAAGTCCGTCCAGATCCTACTTGCCATTGCTACATACCATGACTACGATATCTGGCGGTTTGGTGTCGTTACTGCTTTTCTGAATACTGATTTAGAAGAGAGCGTCTTTAAGTACACAGCCAAAGGGCTTCGTAGACAGAGGGAGCAGTGGAAACGTGTGCAACTTGCTTTATTCTTTAAAGCAGGCATCGCGGAGTTGGAACATCTGTTTTGATGTGAAAGTCAAAGCATTTGACTTCATCAAAATAGTAAATGAACCTTGTATATACAAAAAGATAGTGGAGATTAAAGTGGTCTTCCTCGTATTATATGTGGATGACATACTCTTGATAGGGACGGTGTTTCTTATACTACGCTCGGTCAATCTCCTCTTATCACATTGATTCTCCATGTAGGATCACAGTGATACCTCCTAAATCCTGGGTTTTGATCTATGTGATAGATCTAAGTGGATGTTAGGATTCTTACTAGGTGTAGTGAGATGGTATCAAATGATCCTAGGGAAAATCACTGGATAGCTTTGGAGAACCTTCTTAAGTACTTATGAAGCACTAAAGAAATGTTCTTGGAGTTTAGTAACGGTTACTCCAGTGAGAGTCCTTTGCCGACTCGAGCCTCTAGAGTGATAAGGTCGACTATCAGACAGTCACAGGCTTTGTCTTTACACTAGAAGTGGGGCGGTTTGTTGGAAGAGTTCCAAGCTAAATACCGGGAAAAACTAGACGATAAAGGCTGGATACAATGCTACCAAAGATGCTACCAAAAAGGTAGTCTGGGTGTATATTTATTCATGAGATAAACAAGGTTCTTACCATTGTGTGACAATGGAGCTGTGGCTTTGGCCTAGGAACCCCCGTCCCATCAGTGAACCAGACATATTCTAAGGCAGTATCACCTGATCATGGAGATGGTTGATCTCCAGGGAGATCGAGGTTAGGAGAGTAGACTCGGCGGATCCACTCACAAAAGCCTTTTCCCAAGAGAGACTACTATGGGATGGTTGAGTATGGGATACTACAACCACTGTTGATTGTTGGATATAGGATACTACAATATATGGCCCTAGAGCAAGTGGGAGATTTTTAGTTATATGTATGCCCTAGAGGCCATTATTGTACATATGATGTATATTATAGTGGATGCTTGGACATATATAGGGAGGACTTTCTTGCTCGACATGATAGTATGTTATCTGGTTGCTCTTTATCTTAACATGTACACTTGATGTCTCTATGTTACATGTTGATAAAGTCCTTAGGATGTGTACTTGACTAACAGGATTATGATAGAGATCATACTAGTGGGGTCGAGTAATCTGTGAGTACATCCTTTAATTGTTCCAAGTCGAGGGAATATCAAAACAGGGCATCGATACTCCAGAGAAGACTAGCGTATAGCTTCTCGACCTATGTGATGGGTGATGGATGATCCCATATCCATTGGTTTTTGACATCACAGATGGTATACGGGTGCTCAGTGGAGACTGGGTAGACTGAACGGACTTGCCGAGAACTTCTACATGGTATTATACCTCACGTCAGATAGCAGTTCTCTGGTGACACTGGTATAAGTTTGTCTGTCGACCCGAGATCGTCATAGAGTCTTGTGTGTCTCCCACTGTGCTTTGATTTCCACCCTACCATGTCTCTACCGAGTTGTGCAAACAGGTGGTTTTTAGGTACAGTCCTGAGCCACATGGAGGCAATGAGCGATAGGAGGGGATTTGTCTCTCTCGGTATTGGGGGTTGATGTTGCGCTATGCTCGATTTACCATAATAGGAAATCTCTAGCCAGGGTTACTTCTAATAAGTGTTATCAGTAGTTTCTTGAACCATTATGGACCTTACATCGGCATGACTTATCAAGCTACTAGGGTCAGACGTTTACCACCCCTAGACTCGATATGCGACATATCAGATGATGAGACCGGACTGTACGGTAAGTGTTGCTTATAGGCTTTGCGGGAGTTTGGACATGCTTGCTTGTTGATCTGCTATTTGCTCAATACCTGGGTAGCCGTTACGTCCAACTAGTACCGCTGATGGCTTTTAGGTATCCGATATGATCAATACCTACTGCTGGCATATTGATGAGTCTTTAGAGTCCCCACAGAGGTTTCCTAGCTCAAGCGAAACGAAGTAGGGCACATATGGTGATATGTGCGGGAGCTTGATTAAATACGAGTATGTGATACTGTATTCTAATCTCGCAATTTTTTATATCGGTTAGGTTATATGAGATATAACAGTTCTTAGATTTCTCAATATAGTCATCATAACCTACAATTTATATGTTATACAGTCTAACATGGCTCATGAGTACATCAGAGTTAAGGACTGGATGTATATGGATTGGAAACAACGTATGCAACCTAAGTTTGTCGCAGGAGTTGCTGCTTTCATTGAATTTGCACCCACACATAATAAGATCGTGTTAGAAAAGATTCTCTGCCTGTGCGATAGATATGGGAATAAGTACTGGCAGAAGGTAGAATTTGCAGAGCTTCATATCGTTAAACATGGTTTTACTAGATTTTATACAACTTGGCTATATCACAGGGAAGGAAAAGAAGAAGACAGTAATGCGGCAGAAGAAGAAGTAACTACTTTCCAGGAGAAGAAATGGAGAATATGGCAGAGGATGCCCTAGGTGATTGTATTCGTACCAAAGATGACATTCCTTCCGGTCAAGGACCGCGTAAGGATAAGTATGAAAAGTTCATGAATGATGCTAGAAAACCAATTTATGAGAATGCAAAGGATTCTACCCTCTCATGGTTCGTCCAAATTTTCTAAATTAGATGCCTAAATGGATGGAGTAACAAATCATTTATAATACTTCTGAAGTTCTTGAAAGATTCTGTGCCCCGGAAAATAACGTGCCCGACAGCTGTTACGGAGCCCAGAAGATGATGTCTGATTTGGGTCTGAAGTGTGAGAAGATTCTGTTCCCGCCAAAATTTTCGGCCAAAAGCTATTTGTTCCCTTATAACCCTTATAAAAAGGGAGAGAAGAAAGAGGAAAAGAATTCACGGTTGGACATCACGTGTTAAACACGCGGGCGCTCATATGCAAAGTATATGAGCGCTGAATAAAATAAAAACAAAAGGCCAAACAGGCCTCACGTGTTAAACACGTGAGCGCTTATATGCAAAGGCATAAAGGCGTTGAAAACACATAACTAAGGGCCAAACTGGCCTCACTTGTCCAACACGTGGGCGCTAACATGCAAAGCATATGAGCGATGAATAAAATAAACCTAAAGGGACAAACATGCCCCACATGTAAAACACGTGAGCGCTCATATGCTCATATGAGCGCTGAAAATAAACAGGCTAAAACCCACAGCTGGGGTCACGTATTAAACACGTGAGTTCTCTTGCCTCTCACATGCAAAGCATGTGAGCGCCGCAATTTAAAATGTTCCCAAGATATTAAAAATCTTGTTAAACAAATAAGAAATCTTCTCTGTTGCACAGAGAGCCTTTGGATTAAAAATCCCATCGTGAATAAAATTCACCGATTGATCTAAAAGATCATGGAATCAATCATGATCTCTCAATGAGGGATTTTCTTAACAAATTGATTCTTTTTCTTCTCATATAAATAGGAGCGAGGAGGAAGGAGAAAAGAACAAAAGAGAAACAGATAAAAAAAGAGAGAAAGAGAATTCAATTCCCTGAAAGAAGAAGATCCCCTTCTTAAACAAAAACCCTAGGTAAGTAGAAAGTACATAGATTATCTTATCTCTTCTTTAAGGGTTTAACCCTTCATACTAGAACTTAGTTCTTCCTCTGGTTGAGGTCTGCAGAAGCATATCTCCTTACAAGTTGAGAATTTAATTCTCATCGGGAAGATTCTGTTATGCAGATTCAAAACTTAAGGGAAGGAACTAAGTTCTAAGAATTTAATTCTTACAAAAGTATATAGGAATTTAATTCTCTGATAAAACTAGGGTTTAACCCTCAAAAAAGAATTTAATTCTTATAAAACAAGATACTTGAAATTCTCTAAACTCAGATCCCAGCATCGTTAATGCATATAGAAGGAGAGACTGGTGATTCATTAGTGTTCAACATTATAACGAAACCTCACGTGTTTCCCCACGTAAGCACCTCTGATGAACAAAAAAGAATGGCTGAGACAGAGTCACGTGTTTCAAACGCGAGCATTTAAAGAGAACAAGAAGTGCCTCCTAGGGTAGTCACGTGTTTTCCACGTGAGCGCCTAAAAGAAGAACAAGAAGTACCTCCTAGGGCAGTCACATGTTTTCTACGCGGCCCCGAATCAAGTGCTTAGCACTTATATAAAAATGAGAATAGACCCAAAAACAGCGCTCGCATTTTGAAGGTGCCTCACGTGTTTGCACGTGAGCACCACAGGGTCCAAGTGCTTAGCACTTATAAATGAAAGAGAAATAAAATCTATAGAACAGTTCCCATTTCGAGCGCCTCACGTGCTCACATGTGATTCAAATGCTTAGCACTTATAAAAGAAGAGGGAAGTAAAACCCAAAAAGGTAATGCCCAACTTTAGAGCGCCTCACGTGCTCACACGTAAGTGTTAGTTATGTATATGCCCTAGAGGCCATTGTTGTACATATGATATATATTATAATGGATGCTTAGATATATATAGAGAGGACTTTCTTGCTCGTCATGATAGTAAGCTATTTGGTTTCATTTTATCTTAACATGTTGACTTATATTAGTTTACTGTCTTACTCTCACATGTTGATAAAGCCCTTAGGATATGTACTCGACTACTAGGACTATGATGAGACCATACTAGTGGGGCCAAGGTAGTCGATGAGTACATCCTATAACTGTTCCTAGTCGAGGGTGTGTCGAGACAGGGCATCGATACACCAGAGTAGACTAGCGTATACGCATCTTGACCCATATGATGGGCAATGGATGATCCCATATCCATCGGTGTTTGACATCAAGGATGGTGTACGGGTGCTCAGTGGAGACTGGGTATACTGGACGGACTCGCCGAGAACTCCCAGATGGTATTATACCTCACGTCAGATGGCAGTTCTCCGGTGACACTGGTACAGGTTAGTCTGTAGACCCGAGATCGTCATAGAGTCTTGTGTGATTCCCACTTTGCTTTGATTCCTACCTTACCACGTCCAAGAGGGCGTGCAAAACGGTGGCTTTTGGGTACAGTCCCGAATCACATGGAGCCAATGAGCGATAGGAGGGGATTCGACTCACCCGGTATAGGGAGTTGATGTTCTGCTGTGTTCGATTGGCTATAACTGGAAGTCCCTGGCCAGGACGAATATTGAGTACTACTGGTAAGTATTATCAGTAGGATCTCGACCTATTATGAGCCTCACATCGACACGACTTATCGGTTACTGGGGTCTGACGTATACCACCCCTAGACTAGATATGCAACATATCAGACGAAGAGACCGGACTGTACGGGAGTGTTACTGATTGGATTCACAGGAGAATGTACAGGCTTGCTTGTTGATCTTCTGATCGCTCAATACCTGGATGGTTGTTACGTTTAGCTGACCGCTTGCAGCTTGCGGGTGTTTGATATGATCATCACCTGCTACCGATGTATTGACGATTCTTTAGAGTCCTACATAGAGCTTTCTTGACTCAGGCAAAACAGAGTAGGTGCACATATGTGATATGTGCGGGATCGAGAATAATACGATATGAGATACCGTATTCTATTCTCGCGATATATGATATCGGCCGGCGATATTTGATATCAGCCGGGTCATCGGATCAAGTGTTGATTCGATGAATCGGTACATGATATATTAGTCAGTTATATTCGATATCGCCGGATTGTCGAATCAAGTGTTTATTCGATAATTTAATGTATAATTATATATGTGATATATTACATTACATTATCTAATATTGGCTCGCTTTATTATTTCATTTTCTCACGGGATAATATATTGATATATATGCGATATATGTTAATTGTATTATTTTCTTCTGTTACAAATCATATTAGATATGTGATATATAATATTGTAACATATTATAATTACTAATGCAACATGATTAGTGGAGATTAAACATGGTTAGGGTTTGATTTGGGTTAGTTCATTCATGAACCTTCTAGAAGGTTTTCTTTTGTTTCTTGCAAAGATATTATGGTTGATATTTTTGTGAGATATTTGTAAACCCAAACCACACCCTTAACCCTAGTTAACTCTCTACAATGGTTTGTCTTGTCATCTTTGACCATGGTTGCATTTGTAATCATATAATCTTTTTCATTATTCATCACAAAAGGATTATTCATTCATCTTCTTCTTCTTCCTCCTTGCAAAGCTTTCTAGCTTTGAAATTTGTGATGAATTAGTGTGAGAATTTGATAATAAAATAGAGCATAAATCCTACTTCATCATCCTCATCTAGTTTAGCCAATTAGAATAGGGTGTTCACCTCATTAGTGAGAAAGAGCTTGTTTTAAAGAAACTTCAAGGTAGATCATCGGAGAAAAGAAAGACTACAAGCTAGCATGGATCATTCGGGTTGTGGAGGCTCTCTTGAGTGCGGGAGATCGTGGATCGCGGCGAAGGGACTTCTACTTGGAGCTTATGAAGCGAAGGAGCAGACTACAAAGGTTGTAATCCCTCATTCTTAGTTATAAAGATGTTTACTTGCATATTAAACCCTAATAATCTAGCAAAGATCCCTACTTTGGGTTGTTCGGCATGTCTAAAACTTGAATCGGGCATGGTTGATGCCTTATAAACCCTTGTATGACTGCCTAGGAACCCTACAGTTGTATCAGAGCCTAGCTAGATTATTAGGCGACGTGTATACGAATTTAAAACTCCGATCGAACCCCGAAACATCGAACATGACCCCCTCTCTCGGAATTTTGTAAAAATGTGATTTTTCCTGCATTAAAAATACTCAAAAGATTCAGCAGGGAATTTTAAGGGTGATCATGAAATACGAGCGCCCAAAGCTCTCATAGAGCCGCGGAACCGCGGCAAGAACCTACTTTTCGCGGCGGTTCCGCGGCCAAAACAGTGAATTGGGGATCAGATATTTGCACAGTAATATTTGTAGCAGTTCCTGCATATTTCTGGGTAATTTTAATCTGACTCAAGTGTAGAGTGTTCTGGGTATTATTTTGAATTCGTTGATTCGATCGGAAAGTTTAATTTCGTTCTATTTTCCGGATAATTTAGAAACTGTTAAAATGTTCGAACGGATATCATTAACTCACTTTTTCCCGGCACGAAAAACTTTCAAGTGTTGAATTTTTCTTAAGTTTAAATCTTTCGGAAAAACGTGCAAGTAACGCGGCGGACCCTCTAGAAGAACACAAACCTTAACTCGATTATGTGACCGTCTGAACCGCCTCTAAACCTTAGGGTTTGGGCAGTACGGCGTGCCACATGTGAGGCGTTGGCTTGACCCTTCTATGGCTGGACTATTGTTATGTTGCATATGATGGATGCTTTTAAACTCCGCTCAAGTGTTGAACCATTTGGGAAATTTTGGGTATTTGATTATTCGATCGAAAAGTTTAATATTGTCTATTTATCTGGAATGTGATACAATATGTGGAATTCATTTAGTTAGGCATGAAATGCGAAGTATGTGATATTTCGGATTTACGATGTCTAAAGTGATTGTGGATTCCAAATGTTGTAGTTTTACACTTTCTTTTCTGTGACCGTAAGTGTAGTATGTAGTTGTATTCCCGGTTTTCGTTGCTATACATCAACGACGATCGGTGTATGCATACTTTATTACGTTGATGATATGAGATATTATGTGGTGCTGTGATATGTTATATTGGATCGTCGTGTTCTGAATAGCCGGGGGTTTTACGTGAGATGAGGGTTTTTATTTTCATTCATGTAAAATTCATTTGTATGTAATATTCTTTTATTGGGGCACTTCCGGGATGAGGTTGATGTCACCAGTGTATATTATTTACTTTTCCGCATTAGGTAGACCCAAGGAGGGGAGCACAAGTAACCGGGTTCTAGGGTTCAGTGGGAGGCCATCTCGAGGAGTCGAGACCGGGTCTCCTAACCCTAGAATTGGCAGTGTTGCTTGCCGCTCTCGTAGGGGTCTAGGGATGTGGGTTTGGCTATTCATCGCGACCGTGGAATCCGTGTTTTATACAGGCTCGTATTAAAACACGGACATCCTAGTATATCCAATATTTCATATATATTCTTCTGCTGCAATGTTCTGTGATGAGATCATATTACTGCCTGAGACGAATGCTTATACTATATATATATGCTGATATACAAATATTACTGCTTTCGTTTCTACTGTGATGCTTAGAAAGCATAAGCTGATGGGATATATTAATGAGATTAATAAAAAGAAAAGAAACCTAAAAGATGTTGTAGAATCAAAACTTTATAAAAAGGGTAGCTACAGTTTTGCTTTGTATAGCGGTATATATGATATACCTTGCACCTTATTCGATGAGGAAAGAGCCGAGATCCCTTCACCGGGAGTGACCTCTTTAGCGAAACTGGCAGATGCTACAAACTCGCGGTTTAGTTTTTGACAGATTATATAGTTCTTGTTTTGCACAGCGGTATATATGATATATCCTGCACCTTATTCGATGGGGAAAGAGCCGAGATCCCTTCACCAGGAGTGACCTCTTTAGCGAAACTAGAAAAGCCTAAAAAACACTCCTTTTCAAAATCGCTTGTTTCTACAACGATATCAAGTTCATTACGCTCATGGTTTTCTAAAAAACCTGCGTAGCCCTCCGTCATTTCAGATAGGTAATATTTAGTATTCGTGCTACGGTAGTTTGGCATGCGTCAAGGCGTAGTGTACGGTAGCTAATTACTACTCATCTGTAGCATGAGATGCGATTGGATTAGGGTATTCGTACGGCGTTGTTTGGCATGCGTCAAGGTCATAGCACGCTAGGGGTAAAAGTATTATTGGGAATTTCAAGTGTTGAAATTTGCAATGAGATTGCATACCTTCTATGAGATAGATGGATCCTGATACCCATTACGAGTAAGAGTTACTCCTGGGAGAATTTTACACAGGACAATTAGTCGATCAAGTAGGTGTCTAGAAAGGTGTTAACGGGGTTATGCCTTTGGGAAAACGAGATTTATTTTAATTAGGTCCATGCGAAAGCACGGGGAACCTCCCTCAAAGTACCAACACTGATCTGGCTGAATGATTGACGAAATTGTATGGTGTAATTAATCCCGGCTAATCTTACCTTTTAGGGTCTGAAGGGAGATTTGATAAAAATAGTGGGAGACATCCTGATTAGATAAGATAATAACCAATCTAATCTTGCAAGAGCATAGGCAAAAGTGTTTTCCTTCTCTCTCTTTCCAGGTAGAGACCATGTCAGGACTTAATCAAGATAATAATATGGATGTATTGACTGAAGCTCCTTATTATACTGAGCAGGGGAACGTTGATCCCGTTCTTTCTTATAAGTGTTGTAAGACTGAACAGGAAATAGGAGAATATATGGATTCTCACGCCGACCAAACGAAGAACAAGCATGTTGATGCATCTTCTTCGGGTGTGCTAGTTATTGAGAACTGTTTCTCAGTTCACCCTACGTCCTGGGTATTAGATACCGGATCAGGATCCCACATATGTAAATTGTTACGTAGGCAACGTAAAGGTAGAGAACTGGGAAAGGGTGATCATTCCGTACAAGTAAGGAATGGTACAAATATTGCAGCCAAAGCAGTTGGCGAATATCACCTTGTATTACCAAGTAGTAATACATTGATTCTGAATGAGTGCAATTATATACCGAACATGATGTGCAACATTATATCAGTTTCTTTATTAAGTAAAGAAGGGTATAATTTTGTAATACAGGATAATGTTATAAACATCTTCCTAAATCAAAAGTTGATTGGATCAGGCTTGTTACATAATGGCATATTCATTCTCAATCAAAATACAGTCCTTAATTTACAAAACACACACAAGAGAAAGAGTTCAGAAATGAATGAATCTTTCTTGTGGTATTGTAGACTTGGTTATATCAATGCGACACGGCTAGCTAAGTTACATAAGGATGGATATTTGAATCCGTTCGAATTATCATCTTATGATACTTGCCATTCATGTCTCAAAAGTAAAATGACCAAAACTCCGTTTAGTGGACACGGAGAAAGAGTTGAGGAACTCTTAGGACTGGTACATAGTGATGTATACGGTCCCATGTCTACACATGTCAGGAACGGTTCTTCCTACTTTATTACATTCACTGATGATCTCTCTAGATACGGACATGTGTTCCTGATGAAACACAAGTCTGAAGCTTTTGAGAAATTCAAAGAATATAAGAACGAAGTAGAGAACCAAATGGGCAAAAGTATTAAGATACTTCGATCTGATCGAGGAGGAGAATACTTGAGCAATGAATTTCTAAACTATCTAAAAGAGAATGGGATTCTCTCTCAGCTTACACCTCCCTATACACCACAGCACAACGGTGTATCGAAGCGGAGGAATCGCACCCTATTAGATATGGTGCGCTCTATGATGAGTACGGCTGAGTTACCTATTTCCTTCTGGGGGTATGCGCTTGAGACAGCCATAGACCTATTGAATAGAGTTCCCACCAAATCTGTGCCAACCACTCTATATGAGATATGGAAAGGAAAGAGACCACATCTTAATTATATTAAGATATTGGGTTGTCCGGCATATGTGAAAACACAAAATCCGGACAAGCTCGAGGCAAGGTCAGTCCTGTGCAAGTTTATTGGATATCCTAAGCATTCGCAAGGGTATATCTTCTACCACTCCGAGGAACAAAAAGTATTTGTTTCTCGACATGCCACTTTCTTAGAAAAGGGTTTTCTTATGAAACAAGATAGTGGAAATGAGATAGAACTGGAAGAAGTTCCAGCGATGCAAACTGCAACTGAGGATTTAGTGGAACCAGAGAATTCAGTAGAACCCGACGAACACCAGCCTCTCTGCTGATCTAGTAGGGTTTCTCATCCACCTGAGAGATACTACGGTTTTCTCATTGATGGTGGAAGCGAGGATTGCATCATAGAAGATGATGACCCGACTAGTTTCGAGCAGGCTATCACGAGTGGTGACTCTGTGAAATGGCTGGATGCAATGCGGTCTGAGATAAAATCCATGTACACCAACAAAGTATGGACTTTGGAAGTTGCTCCTGAAGGGGTAAACCCCATTGGGAGCAAGTGGATCTTTAAAAAGAAAATTGGTGTAGATGGAAAAGTTGAGACTTTCAAAGCTAGACTTGTTGCAAAGGGTTTTCGTCAACGACCAGCTATGGATTATGACGAAACCTTTTCTCCAGTAGCTATGCTTAAGTCCATCCGGATCTTACTTGCCATTGCTGCATACCATGACTACGAAATATGGCAAATGGATGTTAAGATCGCCTTTCTAAACGGTGATTTAGAAGAGTGCGTGTACATGACTCAGCCAGAGGGCTTCGTAGATAGTGGGAGCAGTGGAAAGGTGTGCAAACTGCTTAAATCCATCTATGGGTTAAAGCAAGCATCGCGAAGTTGGAACATCTGCTTTGATGTTGTAGTCAAAGAGTTTGACTTCATCAAAATCGTAGATGAACCTTGTATCTATAATAAGGTTGCAGAGAGTAAGGTAGTCTTCCTCGTATTGTACGTCGATGACATACTCATGAAAGGAAATGATGTTCCTATGCTGCAATCAGTCAAGCTCTTCTTATCACAAAGATTCTCAATGAAAGATCTAGGTGATGCCTCCTGTATATTAGTAATCATGATCTATAGAGATAGATCTAAACGGATACTGGGATTGTCCCAATCCAGGTACATTGACACCATATTAAAGAGGTTTAGTATGGAAGAATCCAAGCGTGGGAACCAACCCACAATCTCTAGACTCACTCTCTCCAAAGAGATGTCTCCCAAGACTGATTTGGAGAGAGCTCGCTTGCAAGGGATACCTTATGCTTCGGCAGTAGGCTCTATCATGTATGCGATACTATGTACGAGACCCGATGTAGCATACTCATTAAGTGTTGTGATTCGGTATCAAGCAGATCCTGGAGAGAGTCACTGGACAGCTGTGAAGAACATTCTAAAGTACTTACGAAAGACTAAAGATATGTTCTTGGTGTATGCTAACGGAGAACTCCAGGTGGAGTCCTTTACTGATTCGAGTTTCCAAAATGATAAGGACGACTCTAAGTCGCACTCGGGATTTGTCTTTAACCTCAATGGATGGGCGGTATGTTGGAAGAGTTCCAAACAGGATACCTGTTGGGGTAAAAATTTACACCCCGGTTGACCGAGTCAAAGTCAAGGTCAACCCCAAGCCAGGTGGGCCCAAGCCCAGGTCAAGTGGGCCCATGCCCAGGTCGAGTCCGAAACATGAAGCGGCCGACCCTCCCCATGCCAAAAATGAAATCATGTAATAAATAATTTTTATGTAATTTTTTATACATGAATGTATGTAAAATGGGCATAAAGCCAATATTTTGTAAGCCCATGGCTTATGTGCAAAAATGTAATGGCACATGAGCCATGGAATAGGCAAAATGCCATTTTGTAAAGCCCAAGGGGCTATATGCAAATATGTAAGCCTATAAAAGGCAAAATGATGATGAATAAAAATATACCTTTCATTCTCTCCACAAAAATTAGAGCTGAGCTCTTTCTTCCTTCTTCAAGGTTCCAAAACCTTCTTCTTTCTCTTGAATTAAATCAAGAGTTTTACTCTTCCTTTTTCAAAACTAAATAGTTTTCCACCACAAAACCCACAAAGGGGAACTTGGATCTGCCATCAGATCTTAAAAAGGAGAGATTTTGAGATTTTACATCTCTTGATCTTCAAGATCCAGCAAGCAACAGGAGGAAGAAGAAGAACCCTTCCATTAACCCAACAAAAAAAAAACAACAAAACAAAAAAAAAAACACTCAGGAGTCTAACTCCTCTTTGATTTCTCTTCAGAGAAATCTTTTTAGGCTAAAAGCCTGTTGTGTGCGCAAGTCGCCCGCGTGCCGACACGTGGCGCACGCGCTTGCGCAACTGCGCAAGTGCGCAAGTCGCCCGCGTGCCGACACGTGGCGTGCGCGCTTGCGCAACTGCGCAACTGCGCAAGTCGCCCGCGTGCCGACACGTGGCGCGCGCACTTGCGCACCTGCGCAGTTGCGCAAAGCGCCCGCGTGCCGACACGTGGCGCGCGCGCTTGCGCAACTGCGCAAGTGCGCAAGTCGCCCGCGTGCCGACACGTGGCGCGCGCGCTTGCGCACCTGCGCATCCCTTGGATGTCTTTTTCCCCTCCTTTTGTGTACATACATACATATATACATATGTATACAAATTTATACACACACATACTCCGCAACATTCTCGCCCCTCAAAAAAATTTTCGGGCCGGGGCGCTGCCCCGAACCCCGCAAGGGGGCTGCTAGCCCCCTTGACCCCCAGCCCGCTATCCGGGTAGCGGGACCCCCGTAAAAAACTCTGCGTAGCTCCCGATATATCCAAAAACCCCTTTCAAAACACACGCACACTGCACATTGAGTTCGCATGACCAGTTTAACCCGTTAATCGGAGGTTCCCTTGCCCCAAAGGAGATGGGTAATTAACGGCAGCTTAGTCCGCGGCTGCCGGAGATTCGGATCCCCACAATCATTAAACCCCGGCCTACCCTAGGCAGGGGGAATCTGTAGTACGCCTGACAAGCGCGCGCGTATTCCCATCTCAATGGGGTGACGAAAAACACCCTACAGGTTCTGGCACGCCCGGTGGGACCAATCTCTCCTCCCATATTTCGGGTTAAATGTTCATGCGAACTCAATCAATATACATGCCTGTATTTGTACTAAAATAATGCTCTTTCATGCAGGTTCTCAAGCAATCACTTCTCAACGATGTCTCTAAAAACCTGCTCAGCTCTCAACACGGCTCCCATCTCATACACGATGAAGATAGACTCCAGGATGGTCCTTCCGGCCAGTCTTGGGCGACAATGGGAGGAGCCTCTGCTACCTTTTGGCTCTATCATGTTCATTCCAGTTGGCGCCATCCCAGCTCCTCAAGCCCCGGTGGCAGACAAACCGGTCTCGAAAGGCAGGAGACCAAATGTGGTGATCTCAAGGGCGCCCCAACTCAAACGCGAGTCGGTATCTGAACGACTTTCCTTGGCCCCAGCTGGGGGCAAGGCCATCAACACCAACAAAGCTACAACGCGTCCCGAGCAAGCTCCAGCGGTGCCCTTGACCACTGCTCGATCCGGTGTCTTCTCTAAGCTCCCCTCTGATCAACTCACAATGGCTTCCCGGGTAGCAGATGCCGGCCAAGCCTTCAAAATCGAGAAGCTGAGGGAGAAAAGGCTCAGATATAGAGCCAACAAAAGGGCTAGGGCTACTGCCAGGCTAAACCTCATGAGGTTCGAAGAACAGGGTTACCCCGCCAAAGATGAGGGGATGGCTGAATGTGTTATCCACACTGTCTACGTGGTGGGCACGCGCAGCAAGAGCAAGGACGGGGCTACCACATCTCAAATCCAATCTGGCTTGAATGTGGGTTCCAGTTCCCAAGAACAGCCGCCTCCGCTGGATGATGAAAACCCTCTCGATGAGGCTGATAGGCAGAGAGAGCCCTCAATTCATGAAGAGTCAGGCTCGGAAAGCGAAGATGAGCCAACTTTCCGTCCTAAGACCGCAGAGCAGCAACTTCTCCAAGAGCTCCGAAAACAGCTCAGAAGCAAAGATAAGGAGATGGCCAAGCTCTATTCGAAGATCGACGACTTGACAAATGTCGTCTTACGGCTTACGGCCCAACTTGCCTCTCAGCCGCCCAATCAAGCATAGGGCTCAGCTCATGAACCGGGAAACGGTGTCCCGAGACAGCCAACGCCCGTTCCCTCAAATCCAAAAGTGGGCGGACCGCATGAAAATCAGTCGCATCCTATCTCAGCAAATGTCTTGGCTACCGATGACAGTAGCCCGCTAACTCAAGATCAAATTATGGATTTGGTTGCCACCAAAGTCAAAACATTGGTGGCCGAAGCCGAAGCGCAAAAAGATATCAGCAGTAGTGGGAGACCATATCCTGCTCAGTATGATCTGGTGGAATTTCCTAGCGGCTATGTCATCCCTAAATTCGGAAGATTCGATGGGACGGGAAATGCGAATCAACACATCGCCCACTTCAAAGCCTCTTGCGGGAATACTGGGGGCAATGATGCGCTTCTCCTCCGCCAGTTCGTTAATAGCCTGACCGATGTTGCTTTCGACTGGTACGCGAGCATACCAGATGGCTCCGTTACTACTTTCGTCCAAATGGAATCTTTGTTTCGACAAAGGTTCATGAGCGTCAGCGATAAGATCACCATTGCCGAGCTCGTAAGGACCAAGCCCAAGAACAACGAAAGCAACACGGATTTTATAACCCGATGGCGCAATCTCTCCGTCAAATGCGAACCGCCGATAGAGCAAGACCAATCTGTCAGTCTCCTCGTCGGAAATCTCAACAATTGGATGGCCCCGTTTCTATGCACCGCGGGTCTCAAAACATTCCAAGAGCTGACCAGGAAAGTTCAGATGCTGGAGCGCTCAAAGCAGGAGTCCTCCTTGGATTCCCAAAATAACAATAGGTCATGGAGAAACCGAAAGGACGATAATCGCAAAGGCGGAAATTCCGACGATTCTGAGTCTTTCAATGCCTCGGCCAACCGAAATAAGCAAGGGTTGAGCGGGCCTAACGCCAACCAGCCTCGGAAGCCAATGTTCGGAGAGGGAGGAGAATCTCTACTGAAAGAGAAGCTGGATAAGGTCTATTCCTTCAGAAGGGACAAAATCCGTAAAATATTCAAAGACGCCCTGAAGAACGGTCTACAACTGCCAGAGTCAAAAAGACCGCAGGAAGCGAATAGGACCGACGACCCCAAATACTGCCCCTATCACAGAGTGATAGGCCATGCCATTGAGGACTGCTTCGTCTTCAAAGATTGGGTCGAAAAGCAATACAAGGCAGGAGAGATAGAACTGTCCAAAGGCGTGTTAACAAACAGTCAAACTGCAACCGCCAATTTCATACAAACGGAGACCGAAGTTCTTCGTGAAACCGATTCTCTCAGGCATCTGCCTTTCTCTGAAAACAATTGACCACCACGTCATTAAACTGGGAACAATCTGTTGGAGATAGTGCCCTCAGAGTCAATTATTAGGTCACAGGTACGTGATTGTAATGATTGAGGGAGGACCTATCCCGGTAGGACAGTCTTACTCGAGATGATAGTATGCTATCTGGTTTACCTTTATCATCGTGTACTGCGTTAGGTGACATGACATGTCGCTATTGCACGTTGATAGAGCCCCTAGGATTCTTGCTTGACTACCGGCAGTATGAGGGCGATCATATACGTGGGAGCTGGTAGTCTATAAGCACATCCTTAAAAGGTCCCTAGTCGTGGGAGTTTCGAGATAGGGCATCGATTCTCCAGAGTAGACTAGTGTATACAGTCGAGACCCCGACGAGGGGCGGTGGCCGGTCTCACAAGCCACTGGTGTCAGTTGGATCACCTAAGATGTATACAGGTGCTCATTGGGTTATGAGTACACCGGACAGGACTCGCCGGGAACATGCTAGTTGGTCATATACCAGACGTCAGATGGCAGTTCCCTGGTGACATGTGTGCAGGTTAGTTCATCGACCTGGGGATCGTCATTTGTCTCGTGTGAGTTCCCACTGTACTTTGATTACTACCCTACCACGGCTCAAAGGAGTCGTGCAAACAGGTTTTAGTTGGGTACAGTCCCGAGCCACATGGAGGCAGTGAGCGGATCTTCGGGGGTTTCGTCTCTCCCGGTATTGGGGGTGAGGTCGTGCTGTGTCTAGGAGAGCCATTACACAAAGTCCTTGGCCAAGGCAAGGAGATTTACTGGTAGGTATTCCAGTAGTATCTCAGGGTGTTCTGGGCTACACTCCGACACGACTTGTACCGCTTTTGGGGGTCTGACTTTTACCAACCCCCTAGGCCCGCCATGCGATGCTCATAGACGAACGGACCGGACTGTACGGATATTGTCACTGACAGGCTCAGTAGGGTGTCAGGATGAGTTCGCTCATCGACGTCCCTTTTGGTCAATAGCTGGTGGCCCGTTACGTATTGGCTTATACCTCTGACGTGCTAGTGGTTAAATCCACAGCCATAGTATTGACGAGTCTTTAGAGTCTACCACACTTTCAGTTACTCAAGTTTCGGGCGAAACGCTGTAGAGGCCGTATGGAGATATGGCAGGGTTCGATCAGATACGTGCGGTATTGCACGGATGGTGATCGGACGGTTTTTACTAGCCGGCTTTGGCTTAAGCCGGATCTTAGTATTTGATTGTGTAGTTTTGTCTCTTTACATTTGTATTTCGGTCGAAATACAAATGCGGGTGTGTATGCACAGTATCGGGGTTTTCCTGTAATTTATTATGGGACCAGTTTTCTGGGGTTGCCAGTTTGCATTCCGTTCCGGCCGGTTTTTCTTTATTCTTTCCCGGCCGGACTTTTCGTTGGAGGGTGTTATTTGCAGTTTGCAAATAACATTTTGTGGAGGGGGTTTATTGTGATTGTGACCTCTTCATTAAAAGAATTCTTTTTCCCCACTTGTCCATTGATGTGATGTGGTATTGGAAATGTGGCCGGCCACTGTTCAGGGTATGGGAGGGATTATTTTTTTGTGTATGGTTTAATTCCCTTCATGGAATTTTCCTATCTTGTATTTTTCGTGGGCCCCTCCCTTGTATATGTGCTGTGAGGTGTATAATTGATTGAGCATGGTTTGATTAATTCCCTTCAACCATTTTTGTTATTCACAGTGAGCACTAGAATGATTATTAAAATGTGTGTGTGCTGGAATTGAAAATGAGGAGTGGATGAATTAATATTCATTTTCATTTTTTGGTTGCATTCTCCAGAGACTTGGCTTCATTCATTTTTCCTGAGAGCTCATTCTTAAGTTGGTGGCCGAGCTCAATTTTTGAGAGAGGCTCCATTTTCATTTCCTTTGCATGCTCAATTTCTCCATCATGGCAACTCCTCATAAACCCCAAAGAGACCCTCTTGCTACACTATTCTACAGCAAATCTTGGGCGCGTCGGCTAGCCAACTTCGCGCCCGAGTTGCCTCGGTATAGAGGCGGGAGCCCGTAAAAGATGCAGGCGATGTGGTGCCCTTTCCGACGAGGAGGAGACGGACGGAGATCCCGCGAGGAGATCGGAGTGGAGATGAAGACCGGAGGACTCGGATCAGTCGGTACATCTCTAACCCGTATTCTAGTTAGCTTAGACTTGTTAATGGTTACGATCCGGAGTTTAGTGCGCGGTGGTGCCGGTTTGCAAAGTCCGCAAAATTAAAGTTTATCACCGCTTCCGCATTCCGGCGTCGGATCGACGGCCGGGGCGCCGCCGTGCACTTACAGTGGTATCAGAGCCTCCCCATTAACTTAGTCTAGCTTTGTGTAATGTGTTTTTCAGTTCCGATCGATCGAAATGTTCAAAAACCCGTATTTGCCCACATCAGTTTTCTGTTGAAATTTTTCAGTCTCCAAAAATTTTTCAGGTTGTAAAATATTGATGTACTAGAAATTGTAAGCCTACTGTTCAAATTCGAGGCATTGATCTCCTGATCATAGCGCGGAAGCGCGGCCAAAACCCACTTTTGGCCGCCCTTCCGCCGCAGTCTAAAAAGATCAATGGGCCGGATTTTTTCAGTGGGCTTCTGGGGATAAATTTGGGTTTCTGGAATATTTAAATTGGGCTCATATTTTCTGTAACTGCTACAGTATTGTTTTGGGGCCCACTTGATATAATTTGATCGGTCGGATATTTTAAACACATTTTTCACAGTATTTACATTATATCTGCGACGGTGAATGTCACTCGATCGGTAAATCCGGTCTAACTGCTATAGCCCGGTTAGACGGATTTGCGAACGTGACTTTCGCGTTGATGTTCTGTTTTTGCTGTGATGTTGCGGATCGGTCGGTGCGGATAGCCTGGATGCAATGCTAGTACTGTGTTGTTGTATTATGTACATTTGATATTGCGGGGCGAGCGTCCGACATGTGGACTGCCGTCACTGCCTGTTTGTATTATTCTTTTGGGGCACGACCTGGTTGCGGTCGATGTACCCGGTGTATGTATATTTTACATTCTGTACTAGGATTACCCCGCGGAGGGGTGCACGGATAGCCGGGTTCTAGAAGGCAACAAGCCCGCATCTCATGGCATTGAGACGGAGGGGGCTTCACTCCAGGATTGGCTGGCTATTCGCCGCACTCGTAGGGGGTATAGGATTTCATTGCACAGGCTATCCACACGACCAGGGGAACGTCGGGTTTCAGTAGTGGCTCTGTGAAACCCGGGGATCCCAGATATCTGTATTGTTCTGTGATGCTGTACATTTCTGTGATGTTGCATTTTATTCACGCCTTGAGCGAATATAATATATTGGTATATATATTAGTAGATGTTGTATATGTTTTGCATCCGCGCTAGTCCAGTCCCCGCTCTGTCGTTAGTAAGCTAACCTAACGGGTAATGACGGGACCCAGTGGCGAATGCGGATGGCATATACGTACATCAGTATATTTTCGTTCTTTTTGGTGTGATCAATTGATGGGACTGCATTGATTCGGATCAATGCAAGTTAAAACAAACCTAATCTGATGTTGTTGGAACACTTTTCAAAAAGCTGTTATTGCAAGGACGTTTACTTTTGTTTTGCATCGTGGTATTCATTGGAATATCCTGCTCCTCAGTCGACGAGGCAAGGGCCGAGATCCCTTCACCGGGAGTGACCCCTTGGACAGAAGTTTGCGTCAGGGCATTAACTTCACTATAGCCGATTACTTTTGCTTTGCACCGTGGTATTCATTTGGAATATCCTGCACCCCATTCTACGGGGAAAGAGCCGAGATCCCTTCACCGGGAGTGACCTCTTTAGCAACGGTTTTCGTCACTATATTTTCAAAAAGCTATCCGTTCCTTCAACGATATCAAGTTCATTACGTTAAAGGTTTTCTCCAGAAACCATTCGTAGCCCTCCGTCGTTTCATATGGGTAGTCAATAGTATTCAAGCTGTGTTTGTTGGCCAAAGTCAAGGCACAGTGTTTGGTAGCTGTTGGTTATTCATATGCAGCATAGATAGATGCGTTGGTTTGGAACAGTCGTATAGCCTTGTTGGCCAAAGTCAAGGGCTTGTGCGGGTGGATTTGAATCAACCTGGAGAATGACGGGCAGAACTTGACATGTGACTTATGATTTGTTGGCCAAAGTCAAGGTCATAAGAGCATGGGGTAAAAATCCACATCGGGAGTTTCAAAAGTACTGAAACTTGCCAGATATGCGCATACCTTCTGGAGTGTGATACCGTGAGCGGATTCCGTCACGTTATCATACGATGAGAGTTGGATCCCGATTCCCACTGATGAGTTGGTTTACTCCTCGGGTGACCCCGACTAATTCTTCTTTCAGGTTTGGAGGAGAATTTGAGGTACAGTGGGAGGTTTCCAGATTAGATAAATTGGTAACCATTCTGATCTAGGTTAGAGTGCACGCTGAGTGTTTCTTTTCTCTCTCTCTCTTTGGCAGCGACCATTGACCCGACCCTAAGACTATGACTCAGTGACCAAGTTCACCGAACCTTCTTAACACTGGCTTTTGGATTGTCAGAGTTGCAAACCTCATTGCCACTCCTACTTTTACCCTTTTCTCCAGGACACCCCGTATTACTACGAACGTCCACTTCCATTGGACAAAACCATCGTATGGTTAGATACGAACTCGAAAGAATTTATTCGAGGATGGTTTCCGGTTCTGGAGAAAACGGATAGGATTATTCAGTTGTCTTTTCCTTTTACCCTCTCTCAGGTTACGAGTACTCCTTGGTTTAGGGGTAGTACACCTATTACGCAAATTGGATTGTCTTCTTCCAAACCTTAGGCTGGTGCCGACCGGTAGGGAATGAAGAAAACCAATTAGCATAACGATGGTGTGCAGAAGGTATTAAGTTCAGACAAAGCAAGGGATTAGTAGGAGGGCAAAGTAAATTGCAACAGATATTCACGACCAAACCAAATATTTCGTTACCACTCCCACATCACCTTTGTATTTCTCCAGGACACTCCGTATCACTACGAAGATCCACAGTTTATTTGGATACTCCATCGTATGGTTATATACGAACTCGAATGGAACTTGTTCCAGTTCGGGGATGGATTTTGGTTCAGGAGAAATAGGAATAAAGTACATTCAGGTGTCTTTTATCTTCACCCTCTCTCATTGCGAGTGTTCCTAGGATTGGGACAGTACACCCATTATGCTTATTGGATAGTCTTCTTCCAAACCTTAGGCTGGTGCCGAACGGTAGGGAAGGAAGAAAACCATTTGGCCTAAAAGGGTGTGCAGAAGGTAAAGACTAAAGACATATGAAGGGATTTGGAGAGGTGGCAAAGAACTATACGGTTACAGTCGTGAATCTGGAAGAGGCATTACTAGGAATACCAGGATACCCCATCGAAACATTTCAATGTTTCAGTTTCAATGTGTAATGTTAAAAGAGAACTGATTTCCCGATTAGATACTTACTCCAGGGTATGTATTTACCAGGTATGATTCTCACATCTGTATGGTTTTACAGATGATGAGTAGGAGTAGGTTATTGGGAATTAGGTGATCATCCTCATTATATCGGGATTCGTTGTAATCGGTGATATTTGAGGAGATCACCTGGGCTGTTTGCCGGTCGGCAAATGTTTGGTTTTGAATATCCGCTGTTGTGCACCAATTTCAAATTGATATATCTGTACGTCTATTTTCATAGAGTGAGATATACCTTTTGATATTATGTCGATAACATTTACCTATATCAGTGGATGGTTAGGTAAGGAGCATTAAACAGCGGTGTAATTCTTCTTAACCATAAGTACAGTTTTCAACCTACGACGCACAGTGAAAGAGTTGTTAGACTCAGCGGATTTATACAGAGTAATGTATGTTGTCCAGTGTCCATTAGGACAGAGGGGTTGGTCCTCATACTATATTCTGTTTACTTTTAACTTCTCTAGTTCTTAGACATGTGTTTCGTAGAAACACAGGGTCTAAGTTTTGAGGAGTTATAGGTATTTGAATAGAGTAGAGAACCAGGTGTAGTAAGTATCGGGATTCTTCAAAGTGATCGAAGATATAGATACTTGTGTATGGTATTCAGTTGATAGTAATGATAAAGAGAAATTGCTTCTCTTTCAGGTTACTCATAATCGGAAGCATTCCTAAGTTGAGTAACGCTGATCGGCCTCCTTCCATTTAGTTGGCATGCACTAGAGATAGCTGCATGATTTGAATCTGGTTCAATTAAATCAGTGCCTCTGGTTCTATATTGGATATAGTACAGTTCATATCTTAACATTGTTAAGGTACGGGGAGTTGTCCGGCTTATGATTAAAACCAGACTCTGGATAACTCAAGGCATGTTTTTGTAATGGCTGTTTGTGGGTTAACCCAGGCTATGACGAGGGTTGACTTTCTACCATCTAGCAGATCAATAGAAATATTGTTCTAGACTCGCCACAGTTTTATTAAAAATGGATTTTTTCAAAAACAGTAGTGGGAGTATGGTAGAACTGGAAGTGATTCCAGAACCGCAAACGATTACTGAAGATTTGATAAGGAACCTAAAGATTCAATCTGTTTTGACATTCCATTGGCCACTCCGCAGATAAGGTGGGTAACTTCAGGCACCCGAGAGGCACTACGGTAGCCTCAAGGACGGTGACAGGGAAGTTCTTGTTTACTCACAATTGCCATTGCTGTTGTTCCAGGTTACGAGACCCGGCGGGAGGATGAGTATAGCGTCGTTCTAAACCAGTTTTAGAAGTGTACGTCTATATGACTCTGCCAGAGGGTAGTCGTAGTCAGTTGGAGCAGCGGAAGCATTGGTGGACAGGTTGCTTATGTCTATTTATGGACTAGAGCAGATGTAGCGGAGATAGATCATCTATTTCTGACGTGACAGTCATGGGTTTGACTTCATCAGAATAGGGGATGGATCTGTTGAGAAGGTAGTAGGGTGTGATATCCTGGTATTTGGATGACATACACAAAGTAGGAAAAGAAACTCCTATACTACGATCGGTTATACTTTGGTCGTCACACAGTGGTTTCTCAACAAAGGAAATGGATTTTATATCTGACATACTGGTTACTGGATCTATGGTTTTAGATCTAGATTTGGGTGGTTTCCCAATCAGGGTACTTGACAGCATTCTAAAAGTATTTAGGATGGACGACTCCTGGCACGGTAGTGTACCTGCAGATAATGGAGTCACCCTCTCCAAAGGTGTCTTACAGACTAAAAGGGAGAGGGACGGGCATGATTGGCAGATCACTTGCTCAGGCAATTGAGTCAATCGTGAGATGTCAAGTACCACACCAGATGTTGTTCTTGCACAAGATGCAATAAGTTGACATTAATCCAATCCTGGAGAAACAGTCGGAAGTAGTTTTAGAACATAAGTGGATGTTCTAGGGATATGATAACGACAGCCTCATTCAGGAGACAGTTATCATTCCAGGCTTCCAAGGTGACATGGACGACAAGGAGGTTGTCAGAGTTATAGTTTTTCCTTCTGATGAGGGGCAGTATTTTAGACAGGTGGTCCAAGGCAATACTGAGGGAGGCATGGCGCGCAGGATACTGATTAAGTTCAGTTGACGATACAGTCTAAGAAATTTGGATTTGGAGTTCATTTATGAGCTATGTCCCATCAGACATCCAGACACATTCTAAGACAGGTATTGCTCTTTTCGGGAGATGGGTTTCTCCGCGAACTTGAGATATAGAGAGACATAGAAAGAAACTTCAAGGCGGATCCACTCACTGAGGCTATTCCTCGAACGCAATAGTTCCGCAAACGAGCTTTGTGAGACTGACTAGTAGAGGAGTTGGATGTTCGGTATCACACGGGCTGTGAGTATGCGACATCGCAATAATTAGCCTTGAGTGCAAGTGGGAGATTGTTGGAGATAGTGCCCTCAGAGTCAATTATTAGGTCACAGGTACGTGATTGTAATGATTGAGGGAGGACCTATCCCGGTAGGACAGTCTTACTCGAGATGATAGTATGCTATCTGGTTTACCTTTATCATCGTGTACTGCGTTAGGTGACATGACATGTCGCTATTGCACGTTGATAGAGCCCCTAGGATTCTTGCTTGACTACCGGCAGTATGAGGGCGATCATATACGTGGGAGCTGGTAGTCTATAAGCACATCCTTAAAAGGTCCCTAGTCGTGGGAGTTTCGAGATAGGGCATCGATTCTCCAGAGTAGACTAGTGTATACAGTCGAGACCCCGACGAGGGGCGGTGGCCGGTCTCACAAGCCACTGGTGTCAGTTGGATCACCTAAGATGTATACAGGTGCTCATTGGGTTATGAGTACACCGGACAGGACTCGCCGGGAACATGCTAGTTGGTCATATACCAGACGTCAGATGGCAGTTCCCTGGTGACATGTGTGCAGGTTAGTTCATCGACCTGGGGATCGTCATTTGTCTCGTGTGAGTTCCCACTGTACTTTGATTACTACCCTACCACGGCTCAAAGGAGTCGTGCAAACAGGTTTTAGTTGGGTACAGTCCCGAGCCACATGGAGGCAGTGAGCGGATCTTCGGGGGTTTCGTCTCTCCCGGTATTGGGGGTGAGGTCGTGCTGTGTCTAGGAGAGCCATTACACAAAGTCCTTGGCCAAGGCAAGGAGATTTACTGGTAGGTATTCCAGTAGTATCTCAGGGTGTTCTGGGCTACACTCCGACACGACTTGTACCGCTTTTGGGGGTCTGACTTTTACCAACCCCCTAGGCCCGCCATGCGATGCTCATAGACGAACGGACCGGACTGTACGGATATTGTCACTGACAGGCTCAGTAGGGTGTCAGGATGAGTTCGCTCATCGACGTCCCTTTTGGTCAATAGCTGGTGGCCCGTTACGTATTGGCTTATACCTCTGACGTGCTAGTGGTTAAATCCACAGCCATAGTATTGACGAGTCTTTAGAGTCTACCACACTTTCAGTTACTCAAGTTTCGGGCGAAACGCTGTAGAGGCCGTATGGAGATATGGCAGGGTTCGATCAGATACGTGCGGTATTGCACGGATGGTGATCGGACGGTTTTTACTAGCCGGCTTTGGCTTAAGCCGGATCTTAGTATTTGATTGTGTAGTTTTGTCTCTTTACATTTGTATTTCGGTCGAAATACAAATGCGGGTGTGTATGCACAGTATCGGGGTTTTCCTGTAATTTATTATGGGACCAGTTTTCTGGGGTTGCCAGTTTGCATTCCGTTCCGGCCGGTTTTTCTTTATTCTTTCCCGGCCGGACTTTTCGTTGGAGGGTGTTATTTGCAGTTTGCAAATAACATTTTGTGGAGGGGGTTTATTGTGATTGTGACCTCTTCATTAAAAGAATTCTTTTTCCCCACTTGTCCATTGATGTGATGTGGTATTGGAAATGTGGCCGGCCACTGTTCAGGGTATGGGAGGGATTATTTTTTTGTGTATGGTTTAATTCCCTTCATGGAATTTTCCTATCTTGTATTTTTCGTGGGCCCCTCCCTTGTATATGTGCTGTGAGGTGTATAATTGATTGAGCATGGTTTGATTAATTCCCTTCAACCATTTTTGTTATTCACAGTGAGCACTAGAATGATTATTAAAATGTGTGTGTGCTGGAATTGAAAATGAGGAGTGGATGAATTAATATTCATTTTCATTTTTTGGTTGCATTCTCCAGAGACTTGGCTTCATTCATTTTTCCTGAGAGCTCATTCTTAAGTTGGTGGCCGAGCTCAATTTTTGAGAGAGGCTCCATTTTCATTTCCTTTGCATGCTCAATTTCTCCATCATGGCAACTCCTCATAAACCCCAAAGAGACCCTCTTGCTACACTATTCTACAGCAAATCTTGGGCGCGTCGGCTAGCCAACTTCGCGCCCGAGTTGCCTCGGTATAGAGGCGGGAGCCCGTAAAAGATGCAGGCGATGTGGTGCCCTTTCCGACGAGGAGGAGACGGACGGAGATCCCGCGAGGAGATCGGAGTGGAGATGAAGACCGGAGGACTCGGATCAGTCGGTACATCTCTAACCCGTATTCTAGTTAGCTTAGACTTGTTAATGGTTACGATCCGGAGTTTAGTGCGCGGTGGTGCCGGTTTGCAAAGTCCGCAAAATTAAAGTTTATCACCGCTTCCGCATTCCGGCGTCGGATCGACGGCCGGGGCGCCGCCGTGCACTTACACAATCGACCACCACGTCATTAAACTGGGAATAATCGACCTCTAAGTCGTTAAACTGGGAATGTAAAAAAAATGTAAATAAAAAAAAAAGTGTGTAAAGTGTAAATAAAAGAAAAATAAAGAAAAGCCGAAATGATGGGGCAACTCGCAATAAAAATCAGCGAGTAAAAATAAAAATGAAAATAAAGCCGAAATGATGGGGCAACCGCGAATAAATAGCCGAAATGATAGGGCAATCGCGATCTTCGCGATAAGAAAAGCTGAAATGATAGAGCAATCGCGGTAAAACAAAAAAAAAACAAAAAAAAAAAACAAAAAAAAAACAAAAAAAGCGGCGAATGATGAGTCGCTCCTGGTACCATATTCCAGTGCAGCGATGCAGACGCCAAACAAAAATTCAAATTTCCAAAATTCTCCCAGCCCTACGGCCAGTCCCCAAATTGACTACCGTATACAATCCACGGGCTCAAATAATTCTCAGCATACCCATGCCCCACCGCAACCACCAGTTACGCGGCTGGTCTTCGCCTTTGGAATTATGCTTCATTGGAAAGACCCACTCATGTGTCCCCACGATGCATGAGGAGAACAAACCTTCGTGAGATCCTTACGACTCACCAAGGAAAAACACACTTAGGAGTCCTCACGACTCTTAAGGAGAAAATACACCTGCGGGATCCGTACGACTCGTAGGGAGAAAATGCTTTTATGGGACCCTCACGGCCCATAAAATTGAAAAGTCTTAGGTGATGGGGATCCAAACCTGTCTCCTAAGCCATCGCTCCCCAATCCCCAACGGCGAATGATGAGTCGCTCCTGGTACCATATTCCAGTGTAGCGATGCAGACGCCAACCAAATTCCAAATCTCATACCAACGGCGAATGATGAGTCGCTCCTGGTACCATATTCCAGTGCAGCGATGCAGACGCCAACAAAGTCCTGAAATGTTTCTGGCCCTACGGTCTGGATCATACATCCTGCAAAACCGTATACAATCCACGGGCGTAAAATGATCCCAATCTCTCCCAAGTCCTCCCGGGGCAAATGATGAGTTGCTCCTGGCATTATTCCAGTGCAGCAATGCAGATGCCAGATAAAAACCCCAATTCCCAAATCCTCTCATGACAAATGATGATTCGCTCCTGGTACCATATTCCAGTGTAGCGATGCTGATGTCAACCCAAATCAAATCAAACCAACAACCTCTACGGTGGAATCATGCTCCGTCCCAGAATATGTACCCCATGTCGAAATGATGCTTCGCCTCGGTGTATCTGCCTTCCCTGTCGGAATTATGCTTCGGCTCGGAATCAACCAACGACCTCCTCGTCGGAATTATGCTCCACCTCGGAATCAAGTCAACCAGCAAGCTCTGCGTCGGAATCATGCTTCGTCTCAGAATATGCACCCCATGTCGAAATGATGCTTCGCCTCGGTGTATCTGCCTTCCCTGTCGGAATTATGCTTCGGCTCGGAATCAACCAACGACCTCCTCGTCGGAATTATGCTCCACCTCGGAATCAAGTCAACCAGTAAGCTCTGCGTCGGAATTATGCTTCGTCTCGGAATGCACCCCGTGTCGAAATGATGCTTCGCCTCGGTGTACCTGCCTTCCCTGTCGAAATTATGTTTCCTCTCGAAATCAAGTCAGCCAACAAGCTCTGCGCCGGAATCATGCTCCGTCTCAGAATGTATCCCGTGTCGAAATCAATGCTTCGCCTCGGAATATCTGCCTTCCTTATCGAAATTACGCTTCGCCTGGGAATCAACCTCTGCATCGAAATTATGCTTCGGTCAAAATGTCTGCCGCTCTTCGGAATTATGCTCCGATATCTCTGGAATTATGCTCCGCCCTTCGGAATGATGCTCCGATCCTGGAATTATGCTCCGCTCTTCGGAATGATGCTCCGATATCTCTGGAACTATGCTCCGCTCTTCGGAAAGATGCTCCGAACTCTGGAATCATGCTCCGATCCCTGGAATCATGCTCCGCCCTTCGGAATGATGCTCCGAATCCTGGAATTATGCTCCGCTCTTCGGAAAGACGCTCCGAACCCTGGAATAATGCTCCGCTCATCGAAATGATGCTCCGATTCTCAGGAATCATGCTCCCCGGGATGATGCTTCGCCTGTGGAATGATGTTCCACCTCGAAGTTCAGCTTCAAGATCCATCAATTTCATGCACACAACTCAAATGTGCGGTGTGCATTTATTGATGGGGGGCACTTTGTTGGGGTAAAAATTTACACCCCGGTTGACCGAGTCAAAGTCAAGGTCAACCCCAAGCCAGGTGGGCCCAAGCCCAGGTCAAGTGGGCCCATGCCCAGGTCGAGTCCGAAACATGAAGCGGCCGACCCTCCCCATGCCAAAAATGAAATCATGTAATAAATAATTTTTATGTAATTTTTTATACATGAATGTATGTAAAATGGGCATAAAGCCAATATTTTGTAAGCCCATGGCTTATGTGCAAAAATGTAATGGCACATGAGCCATGGAATAGGCAAAATGCCATTTTGTAAAGCCCAAGGGGCTATATGCAAATATGTAAGCCTATAAAAGGCAAAATGATGATGAATAAAAATATACCTTTCATTCTCTCCACAAAAATTAGAGCTGAGCTCTTTCTTCCTTCTTCAAGGTTCCAAAACCTTCTTCTTTCTCTTGAATTAAATCAAGAGTTTTACTCTTCCTTTTTCAAAACTAAATAGTTTTCCACCACAAAACCCACAAAGGGGAACTTGGATCTGCCATCAGATCTTAAAAAGGAGAGATTTTGAGATTTTACATCTCTTGATCTTCAAGATCCAGCAAGCAACAGGAGGAAGAAGAAGAACCCTTCCATTAACCCAACAAAAAAAAAACAACAAAACAAAAAAAAAAACACTCAGGAGTCTAACTCCTCTTTGATTTCTCTTCAGAGAAATCTTTTTAGGCTAAAAGCCTGTTGTGTGCGCAAGTCGCCCGCGTGCCGACACGTGGCGCGCGCGCTTGCGCAACTGCGCAAGTGCGCAAGTCGCCCGCGTGCCGACACGTGGCGTGCGCGCTTGCGCAACTGCGCAACTGCGCAAGTCGCCCGCGTGCCGACACGTGGCGCGCGCACTTGCGCACCTGCGCAGTTGCGCAAAGCGCCCGCGTGCCGACACGTGGCGCGCGCGCTTGCGCAACTGCGCAAGTGCGCAAGTCGCCCGCGTGCCGACACGTGGCGCGCGCGCTTGCGCACCTGCGCATCCCTTGGATGTCTTTTTCCCCTCCTTTTGTGTACATACATACATATATACATATGTATACAAATTTATACACACACATACTCCGCAACATTCTCGCCCCTCAAAAAAATTTTCGGGCCGGGGCGCTGCCCCGAACCCCGCAAGGGGGCTGCTAGCCCCCTTGACCCCCAGCCCGCTATCCGGGTAGCGGGACCCCCGTAAAAAACTCTGCGTAGCTCCCGATATATCCAAAACCCCCTTTCAAAACACACGCACACTGCACATTGAGTTCGCATGACCAGTTTAACCCGTTAATCGGAGGTTCCCTTGCCCCAAAGGAGATGGGTAATTAACGGCAGCTTAGTCCGCGGCTGCCGGAGATTCGGATCCCCACAATCATTAAACCCCGGCCTACCCTAGGCAGGGGGAATCTGTAGTACGCCTGACAAGCGCGCGCGTATTCCCATCTCAATGGGGTGACGAAAAACACCCTACAATACCGTTGCAGACTCGACGATGGAGACTGAATACATCGCTGCCAACGATGCTGCCAAAGAGGCTGTCTGGATAAAGAAGTTCATTACTGAACTTGGTGTGGTTCCGTCCATTGAGCATCCATACCTTTGTATTGCGATAACAATGGAGCTGTGGCTTTGGCCTAGGAACCCATGTCCCATCAGAAGTCCAGACATATTCTGAGGCGGTATCACCTGATCAGGGAGATAGTTGATCGCCGGGAGATCGAGGTCAAGAGAGTTAATACGAAGGACAACACTACGGATCCACTCACAAAGGCCATTCCCCATATACAGTTTGATAGATTATTCGGGATGCTAGGTATCAGATACTACAGCAGCTAGCCTTAGTGCAAGTGGGAGATTGTTAGTTATTTATATGCCCTAGAGGCGATTGTTGTACATATGATGTATATTATAATAGATGCTTGGATATATATAGAGAGGACTTTCTTGCTCGCCATGATAGTATGCTATTTGGTTTCACTTTATCTTAACATGTTGACTTATATTAGTTTACTGTCTTACTCTCACATGTTGATAAAGCCCTTAGGATATGTACTCGACTACTGGGACTGTGATGAGATCATACTAGTGGGGCCAAGGTAGTCGATGAGTACATCCTATAACTGTTCCTAGTCGAGGGTGTGTCAAGACAGGGCATCGATACACCAGAGTAGACTAGCGTATATGCATCTTAACCCATATGATGGGCGATGGATGATCCCATATCCATCGGTGTTATACCTCACGTCAGATGGTGTACGGGTGCTCAGTGGAGACTGGGTACACTGGACGGACTCGCCGAGAACTCCCAGATGGTATTATACCTCACGTCAGATGGCTGTTCTCCGGTGACACTGGTACGGGTTAGTCTGTAGACACGATATCGTCATAGAGTCTTGTGTGATTCCCACTTTGCTTTGATTTCCACCTTACCACGTCCAAGAGGGCATGCAAAATGGTGGCTTTTGGGTACAGTCCCGAATCACATGGAGGCAATGAGCGATAGGAAGGGATTCGTCTCTCCCGGTATAGGGAGTTGATGTTGTGCTGTGTTCGATTGGCTATAACTGGAAGTCCCTGGCAGGTCGAATATTGAGTACTGCTGGTAAGTGTTATCAGTAGGTTCTCGACCTGTTATGATCCTCAAATCGACACGACTTATCGGTTACAGGGGTCTGACATATACCACCCCTAGACTAGATATGCAACACATCAGACGAAGAGACCGGACTGTACGGGAGTGTTACTGATTGGATTCACTGGAGAATGTATAAGCTTGCTTGTTGATCTTCTGATCGCTCAATACCTGGGTGGCTCTTACGTTTAGCTGACCGCTTGCAGCTTTCGGGTGTTTGATATGATCATCACCTGCTACCGACGTATTGACGATTCTTTAGAGTCCTACACAGAGGTTTCTTGACTCAGGCAAAACAGAGTAGGTGCATATATGTGATATGTGCGGGATTGAGAATAATACGATATGAGATACCGTATTCTATTCTCGCGATATATGATATCGGCCGGCGATATTTGATATCGGCCGGCGATATTTGGTATCAGCCGGGTCATCGGATCAAGTGTTGATTCGATGAATCGGTACATGATATATTAGTCAGTTATATTCGATATAGCCGGATTGTCGGATCAAGTGTTGATTCGATAATTTAATGTATAATTATATATGTGATATATTACATTACATTATCTAATATTTGCTCACTTTATTATTTCATTTTCTCACCGGATAATACATTGATATATATGCGATATATGTTAATTGTATTATTTTCTTTTGTTACAAAACATATTATATATGTGATATATAATATTGTAACATATTATAATTACTAATGCAACATGATTAGTGGAGATTAAACATGGTTAGGGTTTGATTTGGGTTAGTTCATTCATGAACCTTCTAGAAGGTTTTCTTTTGTTTCTTGCAAAGATATTATGGTTGATATTTTTGTGAGATATTTGTAAACCCAAACCACACCCTTAACCCTAGTTAACTCTCTACAATGGTTTGCCTTGTCATTTTTGACCGTGGTTGAATTTGTAATCATATAATCTTTTTCATTATTCATTACAAAAGGATTATTCATTCATCTTCTTCTTCTTCCTCCTTGCAAAGCTTTCTAGCTTTGAGATTTGTGATGAATTAGTGTGAGAATTTAATAATAAAAGAGAGAATAAATCCTACTTCATCATCCTTATCTAATTTAGCCAATTAGAATAGGGTGTTCACCTCATTAGTGAGAAAGAGCTTGTTTTAAAGAAACTTCAAGGTAGATCATCGGAGAAAAGGAAGACTACAAGGTAGCATGGATCATTCGAGTTGTGGAGCCTCTCTTGAGTCCGGGAGATCGTGGATCGCGGTGAAGAGACTTCTACTCGGAGCTTATGAAGTGAAGGAGCGGACTACAAAGGTTGTAATTCCTCACTCTTAGTTGTAAAGATGTTTACTTGCATGTTAAACCCTAATAATCTAGCAAAGATCCCGGCTTTGGGTTGTTCAGCACGTCTAAAACTTGAATCAGGCATGGTTGATGCCTTATAGACCCTTGTATGACTGCCTAAGAACCATACAGTAAGTGCCACATGAATTAAGTGTTTAACACTTATATATATAAATGGGGACTTGAACCCAATAAATAGCGCCAGCTTTGAGGTGCCTCACGTGCCACATATGAGCGCCCCCGAAATCCAGTGTTTAACACTGCCTTAGAACCTCACGTGGGAACACGTGAGTGATGAATGTATACTAGTGCTTAACACTATGGGAAGTCAACTCCAGCCTCAACTTGGCTAAGTCTTCTTAAGATTAAAACATCTTTGATCTCCAATCAATCGAGCCCCCCTGTGCTCATATCTTCCTAAACTGATCCTAGTCCCAAACACGACTAATGAACTTCCGACAGATATTCATCCCATATCTTCCCTCAATCTGGAAATTGGTTCAACGGTACATCTCTCCATATCTCTGATACATGTCGTTGTAATTCTTCAACATTTTCAAAGAGGTGGTGGGTCGCGACAACCAACAACTCTTTGGTGCACTCACAAACCGATGGGCACATCCTAATATGGACTGCAACGTCCTTAAACTACAATGGACCGCAACATACTTAAACTAGCAATGGACCGAAACGTCCTTAAACTACCAACGGACCGAAACACCTTTAAACTAAAGCAATAATGCCCAAATGCTCTTTTGTTGGGTCTGAATGACCCTAAAATCCTGTTGAGTAGATCTTAGTCTAAAATTAGACTAACGTATCCTCAACAAACATTTAAGTTGATCATAATCTCAAACGAGATTAACGATTCTTACATCAAACCAAACCAAACCCAAATCTAAGAATATACGGAGTTGGACTAATCCATGCCCTAGGGCGACAACATAAATTAGTCTCTGTATACAATCCATGGGAAACCAAAAATAAAACAAACATACACGACACGAAATGAACCTATGGAGCAGGAGAAAGTGGTTATCGCGATGCGGTAACGTAATTTAACTGCAGGGGCTTGCACCTGCAAGGATGAGCGTCCCCACAATCAATCACAACGAGGGGGAATCTGACGAATTCTGCTACAACAGCCGCATCCGTCCAAACCTCCGATAAACTGTGCCTTAAATCAACTTGGCATCTTCGGAGAGGTTGACGGATAAATCCAAATAGCATATTCCCTTAAATTCAGGCAAGACGACCTACGCGGTCCGTCTCCCATTTTCGGTGGTGAACAGATTCCGGCATGCCCGGTGTGACCGTTTCCTCTTTCCACTCCACACTTTGTGTGTCCTGTTCGTGAACTAATCATGGTTTGCTATGGTTTCCCATGGATTCGAGGTACTAAGATTTGGTGTCTTGCTCCTATGCAGAAGAGAAGAGAAATCGATGGCTTCCAACTGCACCTACATCAGCAACTCTCGCTCCACCCCAAATGGAGGAGTGACTTATGGGCCCCAAGCGGCCTCCATCTTTGCAATTCCAAGGGAGCAGGTGACTCAAGCTACCATTGGACTGTTCTTTGGGACCATGTTCACGCAAGCAAGCTTCAGTGCCCCAGCGCCACCACAAGAAGCTCTCAAGAAGTCAGTCTTCAATTGACTTGCAACCTCTACGGCCCCTCTCAACGGGTCGTCCAATTCTGACACCTCAGTCTTCAACAGGCTGAGCCACAACTTAAGTGGGCCCACAAAGAGGCTCGCGATACCTGAAGGGGTTATCCCGAAATGGATAGCCGTTCCAGCTTTGGCGGGAGAACTCGTCGACAGGGCTTCTCCTGCGAAAGGATCGGTCTTCGCAAGATTGCCCGTTCCAACTCCTGTTTCCAGTGAAGTCATCAGGACTGCTTCCCTTACCAAAAGGCCGACCTTCGAAAGATTGACTGTCCCCTTTTAACGGATGTCAGTCTTCAACATACTTGCACCAGCAGTAGCCCTTCATCAAAGCAGGGGGCATGAGGAAGCCACTCCCAAAACTGAGGTGATCCCATCTGCAAGGCACGCTCGACGTCGCCACTAGCACCGAGTGAGAAAAGCTGGGGGCAACTCTCCCTCTGGACTTATTATACCAGCTCCAATGGTGGAAATTGACACTGCTGTTCCAACTGGGAACAGCTTCGATCCACTCAGGAGGGTGCGAAAGAACTCTCCAAGCGCCGTATTGAAGAAGTCTCCCCCGCCTGCTGAAAGCATGATGCAGGCAAAGCCGGAGCAACCCCTTCAGCGGTTATCTTCCAAAATCCACAGAGTCTGGCGGAAGGTCCAAAATTCTGTGATCGATAAAGACTACTTTCGCCGAGTGAAGAAAACGAATGCTCGGCAAGAGGAGGAACATCCCTCCGTCGTATCATAGAAGGAATCATCTACATGGATGCCTGTTACAAGGGCCCCTCTGACTTCAACCTCCCACAAGAGGAGAAGGCCGGAGAAAACCCCGCTGCCTGCGGCAAATCCCAAAGGCACTGGACCCAAACTGTTAGTGTATATGCCCTAGAGGCCATTACTGTATCATACTAGTTTGTATATTACTTAATGGAAGCTTGGGATATTCACAGTTGTATAGACAATCTTTCTCAAAATGGTAGTATGCTACTTGGTTTGTTTCTACTTAAATATGTGCATGTGTTTCTTTTAGCATATCGCTTATACATATTAGTGGAGCCCTTAGGATCTTTGCTTGATTACCAGCGTTGTGATGGCAGTCACACTAGTGGGGGCTGGGTAATCTATAAGCACATCCTTATACAGGTCCCTAGTCGTAGACTAGCGTATGCGCTTCTCGCAGGGGAGATGGTCTGTCCCACAGCTATTAGTACGTCGTACTGGAGATAGTATGCGGATGCTCGTTAGGTTACGAGTACACTGGACAGGACTTGCTGGGAACTGTTTGTTGGTATTATACCTATCATCAGTTATCAGTTCCTAGGTGACATGAGTACAGCTTACTCCGTTGACTTGACACTGTCACTTCGCCTCGAGTGTGTTCCCACTGTTCTTAGATTACTACCCTACCACGGCTCAAATGAGTCATGCAAACAGGTAGTATTTGGGTGCAGTCCCGAAGCACTTGGAGGCAGTGACGGTTAGACAGGATTCGTCTCTCCCGGTATTGGGAGTTGATATCGCGCTATGTCTAGTAAAGCCATTACATAAAGTCACTGGCCAGGGCAAGCGAGATTTGCTGGTAGTGTTTCCAATAGTTTCTCAAGGTGTTCTGAGCTACACTCCGACATGACTTGTACCGCTATTAGGGGACTGACGTTTACCGCCCCCTAGGCCCGACATGCGATACTCTCAGACGAATAGACCGGACTATATGGAGATTGTCACATTCAGGCTCAGTAAGAGTTCGGATGGGTTCCCCTCATCGGTCTTCTTATCGACATCTACCTGGGGACCGTTATGTACAGCTAGTACCGCTTGCGGCCTATGGTTAACCCCACTGCCAGCGTAGTGTCGAGTCCTTAGAGTCCCACGAGGGTTGTTCACCTTTTGGCAAAACAGAGTAGAGGTCGCATGGTTTTGCGACGGGGTTCGTTCACATACGCGCACTTGTGCACGTTTGGTGTCCGGGCAGTTATTACTAGCGGGCTTTGGATTAAGACATATCCTAGTATTTGTTTTGTCTCATTGTATTCATGTTCCTCGGAACACGGATACAGGTGTGTATGCACAGTTGACAGAGGCAGAGGAACCTCATTAGGGTTTTTGACCGTTGACTTTTTCTACACCCTAATGAGAATGAGAAATATGATTAATAATATTAATTAAGGATAATTGTGCCATGGTTTGGGTTGGGTTGACCATTTTACTTGTTGACTTTTGTTGACCTAGATATTTTCTTAAGCAAAAGAAAGATGCTTCTTGAAGCTTGCATTAGCATTAAATGTGAAATGATAATGGTCAAATCATCTAACCATCACAATTTTCTTAATTATTATTATTATTCTCGTATCTCTCTCATATGAGAGCAAGGTTGGGATTACTCTCTCACTCTCTTATGCTCTTTCTCTCTCTTGGATAGCTCTCCCTCTTCCTCTCTCAAAGCTTAAATGTTTCATGTGTTGAAAATCATAAGCTTTTGAGACTAAACCATCAAAACCTCTCTCTACTCATTCTAGGGTTCTTTGTCTAGTAAGCCAAGCACTCTAGTTACCTCTTGGTTGAGGTAGGAGCTCATGGTAGAGGCCTTCGGGTGGATCTTTCTTCGGCAAAGAGAAGACGGCGAGGAGGAGCCGTCTACACCACTCCAAGGAGCTAGCAACAAAGAGGACAACAACAAGAAGAGAAGGAGTTCAAGAACTAGGTATAACCATCTTACCTAGTAGCTAGAACTTGTAGTTAGTTTGTTAGTTTTTGTTTAGCAAAGATCCTTCAATGTTAGTCTATGTTTCCTTGTGATAAAAATCCGATTTTTACTCTTTCCGCCTCCCCGTAAGTACCGAGGTGGGTTACATAGACTTACAGTGGTATAAGAGCCAAGCTAAACAATAACTAACATGTTAGCAAAGTCGTTAGAATTTCGATCACGGAAAAAATCCCGAAAACACACCGAAACTTGTATTTCTGTCGATTTTTAAAGCAGGCCTAAAAATGTTTTCAGTGACATGAAAAATACAAGCATGATTTTTAGAGAAAACTGTAGAAATTTGGGCACCTGAATCGCTCATAAGACCACGGATCCGCGGCCGATCCAAGCGATCCGCCGCGGATCCGCGGCCGAGTCGACTCGGCTGTGCACCAAATTTCTTCTGGGGTTCTCTGTGTTGGTTTTGTGTATTCTAGGAAATTTTGTTTCTGCCCAGTTTTGTCAGAGTACTGGATTTTACTTGGGGTAGATTCAAATACAATTTTTGATCGAAGTTCTATAAACTTTAGCTAATTGGATTATATCTGTAATGTGATATATATACTGAACGTCTGCTAATCGCTATACGTCGATTAGTAGGGGTTGTACATATCCGTGATCTGTGATGTTTGTTTGTGGATATGAACTTGTTGGATCGTTGCGATGAATAGCTGGGGATGTGAGATGAGGGTTTTTATTTTTCATTCAATGTAAAATTTGTAATTTGATGTAATATTATTTTATGGCCGCACATCCGGGTGGAGGTTATAGCCGCCATTGTATATTATTTCTTTTACTGTTTTTGCTCCTAGGATAGACCCAAGGTGTGGTGCACAAACTACCGGGTAGTTTGAAGTGCCGAGTGGCCTACTCACATTTTTTAGGGAGGTTGCTTCACTTCGGGTACTTGGCGGGTAGTTTGCCGCACCCGTAGGGGTCTAGGATGGGGTTTTTATCTGTGATCTGAAATGGCTATCATTGCATCTAACGAATGTACATATCTATATATGATATCTAGTAGGCATTGCTTATGTTTTGCATCCGCGCTAGTCCAGCCCCCGCGTTGTCGTTAGTTAAGTAACCTAACGGGTGATGACGGTGCCCCGTGGTGAATGCGGATGGCATAAGTGTACGTCATATTTTCGTTGTTTTCTGCAATGGTAGGATTAATTGATGGGACGCATTATATTAATGCAAAGAAAATAAACCAAAGTTAAATCGTTGGAACAATTACAAAACCACTCGGTTATTTTCCAAAAACAGAAAACTTTTAAAAATGCAGAGCTTAAACCACTCCTTTTAAAAGCTATCAAGGTTCCTTCGATTATATCAAGTTCACTACATTCACGGTTTTGCCAAAACCATTCGTAGCCCTCCGTCATTTCATATGAATATTCAATAGTATTCATGCTATGTTTGTTGACCTTCGTCAAGGCATAGTGATTGGTAGCTGTTGGTAGCATAGATAGATGCGTTGGTTTGGGACAGTCATATTACCTTGTTGACCTTCGTCAAGGGTATATACGGGTGGGTTCAAATTAACCCGGATAATGATGGATAGAACTTGACATGTGACTTATGATTTGTTGACCTTTGTCAAGGTCATAAGAGTATGGGGCAAAAATCCACATCGGGAGTTTCTAAGGAAATTGAAACTTGCTAGTACTTCATACCATTTAGAGTTTGATAATGTTGGTAGGATTCCTTCAGCGTTATCTCACAATGATATTTGGGTCCCGATCCTACTGTAAGTATCCGCTACTCATCGGGAGACTTTTCACTTAACGATCAATGCTATAAACCAAGTAGGTGTCTAGAAAAGTGTTAGCGGGGCTACGCCCATAGGGAAAAGAGGTTATATAATTAAGGAACTTCGCGAAAGCATCGTAAAACCTCTCTCGAAGTACCAACACCAGCCTGGCTGAACGGTTAAGCAAGAATTGTACAGTAAGATCAATCCCGACTAATTCTTCTTTTATGGTTTGAGGAAGGATTCGAGAAGCAGTGGGAGCCATCCTGTTTAGATAAACTAAAACCAATCTAAACTTGCAAGTGCATCATGCTATGTGTTTTCTTCTCTCTCTCTTAATTGCAGCGACCCAGTGACCAGATATAGGTTACATCTAGATAATAAAATGACTGAATCTGACTGTTATGACTGGTAAAGGTCTGCCCATATATCCATTACTGTCACGACCCGAAAGAGTACGTGACTGGCCCTTGAACCATATGAAGCCTATATGACCCCATCTGATCCGAGTAAATCAAAAGCCCAGAAATCTAAAACCAATTTAAGGAGTAAATTAAGAAAACTGGTTTTAAGAAATAAAGAAAACATGTTTTGAAAATCAAAGTTTTTAAATAACTAAGCCGAATATGCATTTCTTTTTTAAATGTGTAATCTTTCCTGAAATTTCGGCAGAGTTTCCTTTGTAAATACTAGCCCCGAACGGGGTACAACAAGAATAACATATATATATATATATATATATATATATATATATGCAAGGAAAAAGGCATTCCCAAGCGGGAGCTAGCTCTTCATCAATCGACGGTCACAACCACGCAAGCAATATAATATACAACGCCAAAGGGCGAGGATCAAAACTCAAAAGAAACTCAAAACAGCCAGAAAATCGTAATACTACAAGCGCGACTCTAAGCTCGAAATAGTACTTCACTGTTTTACTAAGTCCGAAACAATATACAATTTTTGGTTGATGGAATTTCTAGATACAATGAATAGTACAAGTACAATGGCGGTTCTGATACAAAAGAACCCACCTACCCAAGCAAGTCACCCATATAGAAGCAGTGTGCCAGAAAAGCCGCTATGGAATCTGTACGGCAAAACCTGCAAGAACTGTAGCACAACGAGGGTGAGTTGCCAACTCGTGAATAGAAAATATCTATAAGCAGAGATCGAATGTATGACCCATCCTAGGTCAGTACGATCAGATATATATAAACCTCAATATGAATAAATCTGAAGCATGCTAAACGGGCAATGAAATCTCTATACAAGAGTGTAGTGCCAAAAGCTCGTGCCAGTGTCTCAAGTAATAACATATCATAAATATGAGGTATGATCAATATAATCAATCTGCATGTACGTGGATCCCATCCACTCGTCACCCAATGACAATAAGCATCATGCATGTAAATGTCATAAAGCATATGCATGGAAAATAGGAGGATATAACCAAAAGCATGGAACCTGAGTGCCTAGCATCGACACTCGAAAACATCATGAAAACCTGTGCCTAAAATCGGCACATAAATCCTCATATATGGGGCATCCGTCAGTCCGGGTCAGCCCCCCCTCTCGTATATCGGGCATCCGTCAGTCCGGGTCAGCCCACTCTCTCCTATATCGGGCATCCGTCAGTCCGGGTCAGCCCCTTCTTACGTATATCGGGCATCTGTCAGTCCGGGTCAGCCCACTCTCTCATATATCGGGCATCCGTCAGTCCGGGTCAGCCCCCTCTCTCGTATATCGGGCCCCACCATGTACCCTCATACGGCACCCACTCCTCGTATCAGAACCAATAAATCTCTTGGTGGCAGCGCAAATATCATATCAAGGAAACCGGGTTTTTGAAATAAGTACATACTTTCCTTTGAAATTATCCACGGTTCCCAAATCCAGAAATATCATGAAAACGGATATCTCGATGCGTATAATCAGAAAGCATGATGTATGTGACATATTAATAAAATGCAAGTATAACAGGATATCATGCAACATGGAATAATAATATGCACGTACAAGGTCATATCCTGATGAAATATAGAAGTGAATACATGCAATGCGATGTGGAATCGAATAAATCACTGCAATAGTGAAGAATCTACACCAATATGTATATGTCATGCAGTGGTGCCATTTGAAATAGGACGAATCGGGGTTTTAGTAAAATAAGGGTTACGGTGTTTTTAAGAATAGATGTGTCCTTTGGAAATACCCGTAGAATCCCTTTACTTATCCTTAAGATATTCCCGATTCGTTAGTTTCGAAATAGGTATGACTCGGGTCTAGTCTAACATCTACTAAGCTAAGTCCATCAGGAGGGGTATGGAAACCACCTAAATCTGAGTCGATATATATATATATATATATAATCGTCGGTGATCCCTCCTCAATAGTATCGCGTACGATACAGTATATCATATGCCAATCCTCAAGTCATGAGTGCGGATCTATCATCAATATAGGCTCGTAGGGTAAATCGTCGTACGTCATTCCAATAGCTGGGTACGGATCTCATATCACATTATCTAATCACATATCAGGTATCACTACCATCATATCACATAATCTAGGGTACAGATTTAAGTCTAGTATAATCGATACCATCTATATAAGTATGAATGCGGGGTAAAACACATGCCCAAAGGCCCGCTATAGCATCCTGTCGTATCTCCCATACGAATCCTGTCATATCGCCGATCTCACGGCCTCAAATCGAATCACATTGACTCAACCCTCATCCCAAGCACTATCCATAATCAAGTATATGTACACATAGTCCCATACCCATGTGAACACATACAAACATATATTCCCATATACACATGCGAAAGAAAGTATGTATGCAAGTGTGTGCGTGGGTGTGTGTATGGGTGCAACCCTTACTCAAGGGTTTCGCACTACACTAAACCAATCCATCTTATCAACAATAATCTCAAGGAACATATAATAAAATATGTGTGTATACGTATTCGTATACATCACCACGGACTGCGGGGGTGCTATACGCCATCCACCCGACTTCCCCCGTAGATATAATCTACTCACCTGGTCTTCGCTCGCCGAAATCGATGACGCCGTGCTTCTTCACCTCAGAATCCTTGCGAGAGTACCTAAAATAATAAACAGTCGCAATATGTATTAACATCGAGGCAGAAAACCGATACAGCGCACAGTATGCTCATAGGTTGGAACCTATGGCCTAAACGTGCAAATCAATCAAACAATCCCTGTTGTACGAACACCAAACAACCAAATACAAATCCAAATATCAAGAATGTGCATTTTAAAATACGGAAACCATCGCCTACAACACACCAAAATGCTCCCAGATTTTCCCCAGATGACAATTAGCCAAAACTGCATATAGGAGGGATGTATTTTAGTGCAAAAGGAGCCATGAACCAAACCTGGGACCCAATTTCCCTGATCTGGATGCAAATTGCGGCCAGAATGAATATATCTGCGGCCTGGGGTTGGAGTTAGGGTCTCGTATCTCTGTGGTAGCTTCCAAGGTGCCTGCACGACTCCCAGTAATCCCAAAATCAATTCTAGTGGCCCCGGGTTGCTCCAGATTCCAAAATACCCTCACAAATCACACATTTATCCGATGTCGGGGTTTCTAAATCCATATTTCGGGTTTCAAGTTTCTGTTTTGGGTCATAATTCAAGCGCTAGGATGTTGGGGTGGCCTCTACTGATCTCAATTTCATAACACAACTCTCAATTCTCTCAAACCCTAACTTGGTCTTCCTTAAGTCCACAACATCACCCGATATCGATTCAATTTTTACATAGGGGTATAAGTGTAGGGTTCCTAGGCACTCTCATGAGGTCTCACAAGGTATCAACCATACCAATTTCAGAAATTACGGTGCCGAGAAACCCTAGACTACGGATCGTTGGCTAGAATTCTAGGCGAAAAAGAAACTAGTTAACAAATTAACTAAAGGAACGGAAATACAACCTTTGTAGATCCGGTCCTCCACCTCCACGGCTCTGTGATGAAGTCCTCTCCGCTGTCCATATCAAATCCCAGGCTCTAGCGTCGGCTTCATAGGAGAAAGAGCGGGCTAGGTCATCGACGACGTGCCGAAGATGATCTACGTCGAGACATCACTAGATCAAGCTCCACCTTCATCAAGCCTTGAAAACTTGTGAAGGAAACACACTCTACTACTTGGTAAGAGGTAGAGGATGAAGAAATAGGAAGTGGGTTCACTTTAGAATTGGATTTCTCACTCATTTTCATCAAGTTGCCATTGATGGAGGCATGCTTTCTTCAAGTGAAGAAGAAGAAGAAGAAGATGAATATTATGATAAGTATATCAAAAAGGAAATAAAATGAATACTTATCATAATTCAACCATGGTAAAGTGTAGAGAATATACTAGGGTTAAGTGGAATGGTTAGGGTTAAGCATGAGACAAAATGGTCATTTTAGTCAAAGCTTCATGAAGCTTCATAATACATACAAAGAAAGCCACCATTTTCTCATTATGGTAATTATTTTCTAAAAAGAATAAAGAATAAATAAATAGATAATTAAATGAAAACCCTAACCATTACATAACCATGGTTTAATCTTTACACAAACTCAAGTAAGCATGTATCATCAAACATGATACAATCAAGTGCACAAAAGTATATCACATATACAACTTGTGAACTTCAAGTGAGAAAATCCATTTAAAATGAACCAATACTAGTTAATGCAAAGTAATATATCAAATATATAATTATGCATTAAATCATTAAATCAACACTTGATTCGATGATCCGGTCATGTCGCACACAACCGACTAGTATACAATGTATCGGCTTATCGAATCAATCCTCAATTCGATAACTAGGTTATATCGAATACAACCATTCGATACAATCATCGCGAGAATAGAATACGGTATCACATACTCGCATTATTCTCGGTCCCGCACATATCTCATATGCGCTCCTATTTCGTTTCGCTTGAGCCAGGAAACCTCTGTGTAGGACTCTAAAGACTCGTCAATACGCCGGCAGCAGGTGATGATCATATCAAACACCCACAAGCCGCAAGCGGTCTGCTAAACGTAACGGCTACCCGGGTATTGAGCGATCAGAAGATCGACGAGCAAGCCCGCTCACACTCCTGTGAATCCAACCAGTAACACTTACCGTACAGTCCGGTCTGTTCGTCTGATATGTCACATATCTCGTCTAGGGATGGTAAACGTCAGACCCCAATAGCTCGATAAGTCGTGTCAATATGAGGTCTATAACAATTCAAGAAACTACTGGTAACACTTACCAGTAAATCTCAGCAACCCTGGACAGGGATTTCCGGTTATAGCCAATCGAACACAGCGCAACATCAACTCCCTATACCAGGAGAGACGAATCCCCTCCTATCGCTCATTGCCTCCATGTGATTCGGGACTGTACCCAAAAACCACCGTTTTGCACGCCCTCTTGGACGTGGTAAGGTGGAAATCAAAGCACAGTGGGAACCACACAAGACTCTATGACTATCTCGGGTCAACAGACTACTCTGTACCAGTGTCACCAGAGAACTGCCATCTGACGTAAGGTATAATACCATCTGGGAGTTCTCGGCGAGTCCGTCCAGTGTACCCAGTCTCCACTGAGCACCCGTATATCATCTCTGATGTCAAACACCAATGGATATGGGATCATCCATCGCCCATCTGTATGGGTCGAGAAGGTATACGCTAGTCTACTCTGGTATATCGATGCCCCGTCTCGATATACCCACGACTAGGGACCTTGAAGGATGTACTTATGGACTACCATGTCCCCACTAGTATGATCCGCATCATAGTCCAGATAGTCAAGTACATATCCTAAGGGCTTTACCAACATGTAACAGAGAGACAATCAGTGTACATGTTAAGGTAAAGAGCAACCAGATAGTATACTATCATGTCGAGCAAGAAAGTCCTCCCTATATATGTCCCAGCATCCACTACAATATACATCCTATGTATAGTAATGGCCTCTAGGGCATACATATTACTAACAATCTTCCCAGGATCAATTGATACCATCTCACTACAACTAGTGAGAATCCTAACATCCATTTAGATCTATCTCATAGATCCAAAATCCAAGATTTAGGAGGTATCACTTTGAACCTATATGGAGAATCATTGTGATAAGCGGAGATTGACCGAGCGTAGCATAGAAAACTCCTTCCCTATCAAGAGTATGTCATCCACGTACTCTACGAGGATCGCCACCATACTCCCTACTACCTTTTTGTTTATACAAGGTTCATCTACCATTTTGATGATGTCAAACTCTTTGACTAACACATCAAAACAGATGTTCCAACTCCGCGATGCCTGCTTTATCCTATAAAGCATCTTGTACACGTTTCCGCTGCTCCCACTGTCTACGAAGCCCTCTGGCTATGTACTTATAGACTCTCTCTTCTAAAACATCATTTAGAAAAGCTGTCATGACACCCAACCACCAGATATCGTAGTCATGGTATGTAGCCGTGGCAAGTAGGATCTGGATGGACTTAAGCATAGCCACTGGAAAAAGTTTCATCATTATCCACACCTGGTCAATGACGAAAACCTTTAACAAGTCTATCTTTGAAAGTCTCAACTTCTCCATATACACCAAGTAATCTTCTCAAGATATACTTGCTCCTGATGGGGATTTAACCCTTCAGATATAGCAACCAAAGACCATACTTTGTTGGTGTATAAGGATTCCATCTCAGATCACTAAGCATCCAGCCACTCTTACAGAGTCCCACTCCTGATGGCCAGCTCGAAACTAGTTGGGTCATCATCTCATGATGCAATCCTCGCTCCCACTGTCATAGAGGAACCGAAGTATCTCTCAGGTGGGTGAGGAACCCTACTAGATCGGCGGAGAGGCTGAGATTCGTTGGTAACTATTGAATCCTTTGGTTTTATCAAATCATCTGCTGTATTTTGTATAGCTGGAACTTTTCCAGTTCTACATTACAGACTTTGCCTCGAGCTTGTCCGGATTTTGCTTTTCAGACATAGGCTGGACAACCCCAAATCTTAACTAACTTAAGAGATGGGCTCTTCCCTTATCATATCAAATATGAAGTGGTAGGCAACTGATTTGATTGGAACCCAATTCAATTGGTATGCAGCTTCTCAAGTGCATAACCCCCAAAAGGAAATAGGAAACTCAGTAGTACTCATCATAGAGCGCACCATATCAAATAGGGTGCAACTGCTCCGCCCCGATATACCATCGTGCTATGGTGTATACGGAGGAGTAATGCTGAGAGAGAATCTCATTCTCCTTTAGAATAGTCCAGGAATTCCGTACTCAAGTATTCTCCTCCTTGATTTCATCAAAGGACATAATACTTATACCCGTATTTTGGTTCTCTACTTCTAACTTATATTCCGTGAATATCTCAAAAGGTTCGGACTTGTGTTTCAACAGGAACATATGTCTGAATCTTGAGAGATTATCAGAGAATGTAACGAAATACAAAGAACCAGTCCTGGCATATGCAGACAGGGGACCTTACATACATCAACATGTATCATCCCAAGAGTTCACTAACTCTTTCTCTGTTTCCAATAAACAGAGCTGAGGTCATTTTATCTTTGTGACATGACTCGCAAGTTTCATAAGATGTAAATTCAAACTAATTTAAATATGCATCTAAATGTAACTTCAGCCAGTCGGGTCGCATTGATATGACCTAGTCTATAATGCCTCAAGTAGGATTCGTTCATTTCTGAACTCTTCCTCTTGTGTGTGTTCCGTATACTAAGAACTGTAGTTTGATTTAGAACATCAACGCTTTTAGATAACGTGCCTGATCCGATCAACTTTTGATATAGGAAATGTTCAAAACATTATCCAACAATACAGAATTTTATCATTTCTTTACTAATAAAGAGATTGATATGATTTTGTATATCAGGTTCGGTATCTAATAACATTCGTTCAGAATCAATGTATTGGTAAAACAGGGTGATAGTGACCAACAGACTTGGCTGCAACGCTTGCCCCGTTTTCTGTCTCATGAAACTTATCACCTGTTCTCAGTTCTCTACCTATCTGTAGCCCTATGTAACAGATTACATATCTGGGATCCTGATCCGGTATCATATACCCAGGATGCAGAGGATACTGAGAAACAGTTCTTTGTAATGAACACACCCGAAGATGATGCATCAGCATGCACTCTCTTCGTTTGGGCGGCACGGGAAATCTGGTATTCCCCAATTTCCTGCTCTGTCTTATAACAATTATAAGTTGGAGCGGGACCAACGTTCCCCAGCTCAGTATAACAAGCGGGTTCGGTCAATAATCCGTTTTATTATCTTGATAAAGGCGTGACATGGTCGCTACCTGGAGAGAGAGAGAAGAAAACACTCAGCGTGCGCTCTTGCAAGAATAGATTGGTTATTATTTTATCTAATCAGGATGGCTCCCACTGCTTTTTATCAAATCTTCCTTCAAACCCCAAAAAGGAAAGACTAACCGGGATTAATTACACACTACAAGTTCGCCAATCTTTCAGCCAGGCCAGTGTCGGTACTTTGAGGGAGGTCCCCCGTGCTTTCGCACGAACCTAATTAATGTAAATCTCGTTTTCCCAGAGGCGTAACCCCGTTGACACCTTTCTAGACACCTACTTGATCGGCTAATTGTAATGTGTAAAACTCTCCCAGGAGTAACAATTACTCGCAGCGGGTATCGGGATCCAACTATCTCATAGAAGGTATGCAATCTCATTGCAAATTTAAACACTTGAAATTCCCGATAATATTTTGCCCTAGCGTCCTATGACCTTGACGGAGGCCAAACAACCCATAGTCCGCTAGTCAAGTTCAACCCGTCATTTCCTGATTGAATTAAACCCACCCGCACGACCCTTGACAGAGGCCAAACAACGCCGTATGAATACCCTAATCCAATCGCATCATATGCTAACAGATAAGCACTAGTTAGCTACCGTACACTACGCCTTGACGGAGGCCAAACTACCGCAGCACGAATACTAACTAGTACTTATCTGAAATGACGGAGGGCTACGACAGGTTTTTCTGAAAACCTATTGCGTAATGAACTTGATATCGTTGTAGGATCGAATGAATTTTGAAATGGAGTGTTTTTGAGGCTTTTCTAGCTTTGCTAAAGGAGTCACTCCCGGTGAAGGGATCGTCGGTCCTTTCCTCGTCGAATGAGGTGCGGGATATATCACATATATCACTGTGCAAAGCAAAAACTCTTAAAAGCAGTCAAAAGACAAACCGAGTGTGTAGCATCTGCCAGTTATTGCTAAAGGAGTCACTCCCGGTGAAGGGATCTCGGTCCTTTCCTCATCGAATAAGGTGCATGATATATCACATATACCGCTGTGCAAAGCAAGAATTGTAGCTACCTATTTTATTTTTGAAATTCGATTCTATAACATCTTTAGGTTTCTTTTATTTCATTAATCTCATTAATGAAGTCCCATCATTTAAGTACCTAAACATCACAGATAAATACGACGTACACTTATGCCATCCGCATTCGCCTCGATGTCCCCTCATGCACCGTTAGATTAGGTAACTAACGGCAGAGCGGGGCAGGGCTAGCGCGGGTGTAAAACATAAGTAACTTCTATATAATATATCATATATACTATATACGGTATCTATCACAGAACATCACATGATCACATCACAGATATCGCAGCAGAAGAAACATATGAAATATTGGATAAACTAGGACGTCCGTGTTTTCAATACGAGCTAGTATAAAACACGGATTCCACGGTCACGATGAATAGCCAAACCCACACCCCTAGACCCCTACGAGAGCGGCAAGCAACCCTACCAATTCTAGAGTTAGGAGACCCGGACTCGACTCCTCGAGTTGGTCTCCCACTGGACTCCAGAACCCGGTTACTTGTGCTCCCCTCCTTGGGTCTATCCTAGTGCAGAAAAGTAAATAATATACAAAAGGTGATATCTTCCGTAACCTGGAAGTGCCCCAAATAAAAGAATATTACATACAAGTTTTTACATGAATGAAAATGAAAAACACTCATCTCACATAAAAACCCCTGGCTATTCAAACACGACGATCCAATATAACATATCCAGCAACACATAACATCACATGTCATCAACGTAAGTAAATATGCGCATCCCAATTGTCGTTGACATATAGCAACGAAACCGGCGATATCACATATTACACTTACGGTCACAGAAAAGAAAGTGTAAAACTACAACAGTTGGAATCCGCAACCTCCATCGACATCGCATGCCTAATCAAATGAATTCTTTAGACATCGCATGCCTAAAAATTATAAACCCCGCATTTTAGTCTCATTATCGAAAACACTTTTCAATATTAAGTCGGGCAATTCAACAGGATTCCCGACATTCTGATCGAATGCTCGTCGCAAACTTCAGTAGACGGCTGCACCCCTGATACCGTCGACTAAGTGCACCAAGGCGGAACACCGCTACCGCGAGCACCCGAACGGATGCTTTCGGCGACGGGGTTCTCCTACAGTCACTTGGTCGGGGCTATGGGGTGAAGCTGTCTATTAAGTTTCCCGGCGAGTATCCGCGTACGCTACGTGATTGCGACGGACTTTTGATCACATCAAAATTCCGTGGCAACCGATCAAGTGAGACTAAACTGCTATGTTTATAATATTCATTCAGTTATCTCATAACTTATTGTGAATTCCAATTATTGTATCCCATTCCAGATAAATAGAAAATGTTAAACTTTCTGATCGAACATTCAAACACCCAAGTTTTCCCGAAACAGATCAACACTTGAAATAAGTTTTAAAAACATTCAGTTCATGCCTCAGTACCAACGGTCCAGCCGTAGAAGGGTCAAGCCAACGCCTCACATGTGGCACGCCGTACTGCCCCAAACCCGAAGGTTCAAAAGGCAGTTCAAGACGGTAACATAATCGAGTTAAGGTTTGTTGTCTTCTAGAGGGACCATCGCGTTACTTGCACTACTTAGAACGTCGTTAAACTACGAAAAATCCAACACTTGGAAATTTCCCGACAGGGGAAAAATTGGGTATTTATATCCGGTCGAACTTTTTAACATATTCAAAAATATCCGGAAAGCCACTCAGACAAAATTTGATAATCCGATCGAACATTCGAATCCCCAAAACAACCCAGAAAATTCAACTCTTGAAAAAATATTAAAAATTTCCAGGAAAAGCAGCACTTTAAACTAAGAATTACTGCGCAAATTTCGATGCCAGAAAAGACAAAACCGCCGCGGAACCGCCGCACGAGCCATGCTCGTGCCGCGGAACCGCGGCTCATTGATGGAATTAGGCATACGAATTTTACAGTAACCCTTAGAATTTCCTGCTGATTTTTCTGCATATTTTTAATTTCGAAAAACTCCAGATTTTGGAAAAAGTCCAGAGAGCATGTTTGTGTTAGGGTTTCGGGTTCGTTCGGGTTTCAAACGTCGTCTAGACTTCGCCTAAGACTCTAGCTAGTCTCTGATACCACTGTAGGGTTCCTAAGCACTCTCATGAGGTCTCACAAGGCATCAACCATGCCAATTTCAAAAATTACGGTGCCGAGAAACCCTAGACTACGGATCGTTGGCTAGAATTCTAGGCGAAAAAGAAACTAGTTAACAAATTAACTAAAGGAACGGAAATACAACCTTTGTAGATCCGGTCCTCCACCTCCACGGCTCCGTGATGAAGTCCTCTCGCTGTCCATATCAAATCCCGGGCTCTAGCGTCGGCTTCATCGGAGAAAGAGCGGGCTAGGTCATCGACGACGTGCCGAAGATGATCTACGTCGAGGCATCACTAGATCAAGCTCCACCTTCATCAAGCCTTGAAAACTTGTGAAGGAAACACACTCTACTACTTGGCAAGAGGTAGAGGATGAAGAAATAGGAAGTGGGTTCACTTTAGAATTGGATTTCTCACTCATTTTCATCAAGTTGCCATTGATGGAGGCATGCTTTCTTCAAGTGAAGAAGAAGAAGAAGATGAATATTATGATAAGTATATCAAAAAGGAAATAAAATGAATACTTATCATAATTCAACCATGGTAAAGTGTAGAGAATAGACTAGGGTTAAGTGGAATGGTTAGGGTTAAGCATGAGACAAAATGGTCACTTTAGTCAAAGCTTCATGAAGCTTCATAATACATACAAAGAAAGCCACCATTTTCTCATTATGCTAATTATTTTCTAAAAAGAATAAAGAATAAATAAATAGATAATTAAATGAAAACCCTAACCATTACATAACCATGGTTTAATCTTTACACAAACTCAAGTAAGCATGTATCATCAAACATGATACAATCAAGTGCACAAAAATATATCACATATACAACTTGTGAACTTCAAGTGAGAAAATCCATTTAAAGTGAACCAATACTAGTTAATGCAAAGTAATATATCAAATATATAATTATGCATTAAATCATTAAATCAACACTTGATTCGATGATCCGGTCATGTCGCACACAACCGACTAGTATACAATGTATCGGCTTATCGAATCAATCCTCGATTCGATAACTAGGTTATATCGAATACAACCATTCGATACAATCATCGCGAGAATAGAATACGGTATCACATACTCGCATTATTCTCGGTCCCGCACATATCTCATATGCGCTCCTATTTCGTTTCGCTTGAGCCAGGAAACCTCTGTGTAGGACTCTAAAGACTCGTCAATACGCCGGCAGCAGGTGATGATCATATCAAACACCCACAAGCCGCAAGCGGTCTGCTATACGTAACGGCCACCCGGGTATTGAACGATCAGAAGATCGACGAGCAAGCCCGCTCACACTCCTGTGAATCCAACCGGTAACACTTACCGTACAGTCCGGTCTGTTCGTCTGATATGTCGCATATCTCGCCTAGGGGTGGTAAACGTCAGAGCCCAATAGCTCGATAAGTCGTGTCGATATGAGGTCTATAACAATTCGAGAAACTACTGGTAACACTTACCAGTAAATCTCAGCAACCCTGGCCAGGGATTTCCGGTTATAGCCAATCGAACACAGCGCAACATCAACTCCCTATACCAGGAGAGACGAATCCCCTCCTATCGCTCATTGCCTCCATGTGATTCGGGACTGTACCCAAAAACCACCGTTTTGCATGCCCTCTTGGACGTGGTAAGGTGGAAATCAAAGCACAGTGGGAACCACACAAGACTCTATGATGATCTCGGGTCAACAGACTACTCTGTACCAGTGTCACCAGAGAACTGCCATCTGACGTAAGGTATAATACCATCTGGGAGTTCTCGGCGAGTACGTCCAGTGTACCCAGTCTCCACTGAGCACCCGTATATCATCTCTGATGTCAAACACCAATGGATATGGGATCATCCATCGCCCATCTGTATGGGTCGAGAAGGTATACGCTAGTCTACTCTGGTATATCGATGCCCCGTCTCGATATACCCACGACTAGGGACCTTGAAGGATGTACTTATGGACTACCATGTCCCCACTAGTATGATCCGCATCATAGTCCAGATAGTCAAGTACATATCCTAAGGGCTTTACCAACATGTAACAGAGAGACAATCAGTGTACAGGTTAAGGTAAAGAGCAACCAGATAGCATACTATCATGTCGAGCAAGAAAGTCCTCCCTATATATGTCCCAGCATCCACTACAATATACATCCTATGTATAGTAATGGACTCTAGGGCATACATATAACTAACAATAAGTACTGCTAAATCTAAGTTAAGGGCTCAGTAATTACCTCATTTGGCAACTCAAGAATTTTCTTGAGTTGCCCTTAGTGGCCAAAATCCTTGCTTCCTTGGTCTAATGTGTAGATCTCGAGCTCGTGCACACTTTTAATGAAATGAGAGTGGTGTTTTGGTGTTTTTTTCATGGTGATTTGAGGCTTGAAGAGGGGAGGGAGAAGAGGGAGCAGGAGCAGCAGCAATGAAGGAGAGGGAGAGAGAAATGTGATGAAGAAATGAGAGGAAAATGCTAAGTCAACACCCTCACCTACCCGCTCTCTCACCATACCTATCTTCTTTTCTTTTTCTTATTTCTTCACTAATTCCTTTCTTACTCAAATAGTAAACCCAAACAATATGGTAGAAAATAAAACACATGTGTAGAAAAAAAATTGATATGTGCATGTTTTGCACAAAACACCCCCAAAATCCGATTAGCGATTTTTAATCGTGATTAGCACTAAATTAGTGTCAAACTAATCACAAAAACTTAAAAATGGCATAATCCCATAGAATATCCTATTTTGGAATTTTCCATAATTTTTCCAAATTTTTCTCTATTTATTTGTATTTAATTATACCGAAATATTAAAACATTCATTAAAATAATATTAAATTATAAAAATTCCCAAAAATAATATTTTATTATTTTGAAATGTTACAATCTACCCCCCTTAAAGAAATTCGGTCCCCGAATTTAAATTTAAACCCCCAAATTCTAAAACATTTCGATACAAAGTCCAAGTCTTCGAGGTTCCGAAATCATCAATACATAAAACGCATCATAGAGCAGCAGATAATTCAAAAGCAAAACTCCGTCAAGCATCTGCAATCATCGGAGTTACGGTAAAGTCACAAATGTCAAATCCAATACAAAACCAATACGATATAAATCAGAACTAACATGTAAATATCCAATCTATACATGTAATTAGCTGAAGTAATGCATGCCAAATCTTTTAAGTCGCTGTGCGATACGCATAACACTGCACAGTGGCGGACGTCTTTTATAAGAAAATAACCATATATGTATATATCATTTGTTTACTATGTACGTTCCGCCGTTTTGAAAACAATTTAGAAGGGTTTCCTTGTTTTAAAAGTTTTCGTGTCATATCGGACACGTAGGTATATACTGAGACTATAACTCGCTTTTTGGAAATCCCTTCAATAACTATCAATGCATGCAAAATATATCCCGGTACTGTCCTCTGACTAGTCCTGCTCAGTACGAAAACACCTAGCAAATATCATAAAACGTACTGGTCCATAAAAATAAATCCCAAAATGTATATAAGAATACCCTATGCGTCTGGTGCGCACGGAATCAAAATCCATATATATGCCATACATGTGCATAGAAACAACATCTAGGTGCAAAGGGTGTGCATGAAGCATCTGTCATAGGAAACATGTGTGTCTGACAGCAAAATCAGGTGCATATGACATGCACGAAGAATCCCGATTTAGTGCATCTGGCGTGCACCAAAATCGTATATCAAAACACTAAAGGTGCATGAAAACTATGCTGGAAGTGTAAATCAAATCACTGCATAAGATAGGAGTGGAATCACAATCAATATCTCAAATGTAATAACTATGCGCAAAATATAAATACCCAGTGGGTGCAAGAAAACAAATATCATGAAACTCAATCATCAAAACTAAAAAATACAAACAGAACGCCCAAAATACGAAATCCAAGATGACGGATATGTGATAACTGAATCACAAAATCATAAATCATAAATCATGAATACCGTCGTCAGTATATCCTCCTTCGAAGTCGATAAGGTGCCGGTGCATCCAATGCTAGAGGCGCAAGATATCTACTTGCCTCTTGCTCGCGGTCGGCGTCCTATGTCTCTGGTTCTTTATCTTCCCTGCGGATTAACGATCTCGCTATCCTCCGGCTCATCGGCCCTGTCAGATATACTAATGGGAACGATTCAGTTTTAGCACTTCTCTGGTCATTTCTCGGTCAATCCTCACGACCACTCATAAAGCAGCACGTCAATGGCGCCGACCTCTGTATGCATATCCGACCTTTAATCTTAACGGGGAGTAACAACAGCTCAACGGCGTCTCGCACGTACCTCTCATCCCGCTTGTCTGTATCGTCGTCCACTTCGACGTCACGTCTCTATCTGCGCACTGTAATGTCCTCGGCTACGGTCCTTCCGAAGTCTTCCACATGGACTCGAAATCACAAACTCGGTATCTTCATCACTCGGTAGAAGATATCTAGCCGAACACGTCCTCAGCGTGCGTATCATATCTCTGATGTCAGTGGAGTGGAACGTCATCTCGTCGAAATCTTATATGAACTCTTTACTCCACTTGCTCCAACGTTGACTGATTCGGACTCATCTACTCGTGGCTGCATGGACTACGCTCCAACGGCTATGCTCGTATCTAGAGTCTCTCAAGTAGTGTGTCCCATCACATGATATCCGAATGATATCAAACCATCCGATCGACTTGTCAGAACCTCATAATCCCCCAAGAGATCAACATCTTGGGTACAGTTTAATAGTATCGAGTACATACCACAGCATCAGTGGTCCAGCCATTGAAGGGCAAACCCAAGCCACACTAATGGCGCCGTGGAACTGCCGCAAACCCTAAGGTTCAAAGGCTTTCACACGGTCATTAAGTCGAGTTTGGGTTTCATTCTTCTAGAGGGTCCATAGAATCGCTTGCATGTATTTCCGAATACTTTAAACTTGGAAAAATGGGTTCCTGACACTCGATCGTCTCTATAGACTCACAACGAATCTGCGTGAAGTTGCCTCTAGCTGGAATCAACCTATCTGATGACCTCGCATCGGGGTAAGCGAATGAACCACATGTCCTAGTCATTCATCCTCAGTGACTAGCGACTCACCATCATATCTCTAAGTATATGCTCAAGCTGCAGTAGCTCCAATCATCTGGGCGATATCTCGTCACTCGCAGCAACAACTGGCTCATTTGTCTGTACGCTGAACAGCCCCTCAATCATCATGAATAAGCGATATATCAATGGTCATCACATCCTGGCTGGCCTCTATCAGTGGCTCAATCCTCTGGTACCGATCGGCACGTCCGGAAAATCTCGTAAAAGCGATTAGTCAAACGCTCATGGTGTGAAAACACAATAAAACGACGCCCCCTACGCAATCGTATGCCTCTGGAATCACGTCCTGGTCAGTCCTCGTCCACGACGAGCTCATGGTGACGCAACTCGAGCCGTAGCTCACTCTTCCCGTGCAATCGCGGCAGCAAAATCATAACCAGTATCGATGAGGATAGATCATAGGAATGAATATAATACTGTGCAAGGAAATATACATCCTAAGGTTTCTTAAGCGGAGTGGCATGTCGTAAGTATGCCGCGGAACATACGTACGGTACGTCCCTCTACTCAAGCTACCTACTCCATCAACCAAGGGTCATCCTATGCGACGAAAGTTCTGGTATAATACCCCCTCGACTAAGTCTAAGTTCCGTAAGGTCAAGCCTAAGTTCCGTATATATATAAACGCCCTAGGCTCCACATAGTCAAACTCAGACTCGAACCAAGGTCAACCTAGCGCTCTGATACCAACTTTGTCACGACCCGAAAGAGCACGTGACTGGCCCTTGAACCATATGAAGCCTATAAGACCCCATCTGATCCGAGTAAGCCAAAAGCCCAGAAATCTAAAACCAATTTAAGGAGTAAATTAAGAAAACTGGTTTTAAGAAATAAAGAAAACATGTTTTGAAAGTCAAAGTTTTTAAATAACTAAGCCGAATATGCATTTCTTTTTTAAATGTGTAATCTTTCCTGAAAATTTCGGCAGAGTTTCCTTTGTAAATACTGGCCCCGAATGGGGTACAACAAGAATAACATATATATATATATATATATGCAAGGAAAAAGGCATCCCCAAGCGGGAGCTAGCTCTTCATCAATCGACGGTCACAACCACGCAAGCAATATAATATACAACGCCAAAGGGCGAGGATCAAAACTCAAAAGAAACTCAAAACAGCCAGAAAATCGTAATACTACAAGCGCGACTCTAAGCTCGAAATAGTACATCACTGTTTTACTAAGTCCGAAACAATATACAAGTTTTGGTTGATGGAATTTCTAGATACAATGAATAGTACAAGTACAATGGCGGTTCTGATACAAAAGAACCCACCTACCCAAGCAAGTCACCCATATAGAAGCAGTGTGCCAGAAAAGCCGCTATGGAATCTGTATGGCAAAACCTGCAAGAACTGTGGCACAACGGGGGTGAGTTGCCAACTCGTGAATAGAAAATATCTACAAGCAGAGATCGAATGTATGACCCATTCTAGGTCAATACGATCAGATATATATAAACCTCAATATGAATAAATCTGAAGCATGCTAAACTGGCAATGAAATCTCTATACATGAGTGTAGTGCCAAAAGCTCGTTCCAGCGTCTCAAGTAATAACATATCATAAATATAAGGTATGATCAATGTAATCAATCTGCATGTACGTGGATCCCATCCACTCGTCACCCAATGACAATAAGCATCATGCATGTAAATGTCATAAAGCATATGCATGGAAAATATGAGGATATAACCAAAAGCATGGAACCTGAGTGCCTAGGATCGACACTCGAAAACATCATGAAAACCTGTGCCTAACATCGGTACGTAAATCCTCATATACCAGGCATCCGTCAGTCCGGGTCAGCTCCCTCTCTCGTATATCGGGCATCCGTCAGTCCGGGTCAGCCCACTCTCTCATATATCGGGCATCCGTCAGTCCGGGTCAGCCCCTTCTCACGTATATCGGGCATCCGTCAGTCCGGGTCAGCCCACTCTTTCATATATCGGGCATCCGTCAGTCCGGGTCAGCCCCCTCTCTCGTATATCGGGCCCCACCATGTACCCTCATACGGCACCCACTCCTCATATGGGGTATAAAATCAGAACCGATAAATCTCATGTTGGCAGCGCAAATATCATATCAAGGAAACCGGGTTTTTCAAATAAGTACATACTTTCCTTTGAAATTATCCACGGTTCCCAAATCCAGAAATATCATGAAAACGGATATCTCGATGCGTATAATCAGAAAGCATGATGTATGTGACATATTAATGAAATGCAAGTATAACAAGATATCATGCAACATGGAATAATAATATGCACGTACAAGGTCATATCCTGATGCAATATAGAAGTGAATACATGCAATGCGATGCGGAATCGAATAAATCACTGCAATAGTGAAGAATCTACACCAATATGTATATGTCATGCAGTGGTGCCATTTGAAATAGGACGAATCGGGGTTTTAGTAAAATAAGGGTTACGGTGTTTTTAAGAATAGATGCGTCCTTTGAAAATACCCGTAAAATCCCTTTACTTATCCTTAAGATATTCCCGATTCGTTAGTTTTGAAATAGGTATAACTCGGGTCTAGTCTAACATCTACTAAGCCAAGTCCATCAGGAGGGGTATGGAAACCACCTAAATCTGAGTCGATATATATATATATATATAAAATAGTCGGTGATCCCTCCTCAATAGTATCGCGTACGATACAGTATATCATATGCCGGTCCTCAAGTCATGAGTGCGGATCTATCATCAATATAGGCTCGTACGGTAAATCGTCGTACGTCATCCCAATAGCTGGGTACGGATCAATATCACATTATCTCATCACATATCAGGTATCACTACCATCATATCACATAATCTTGGGTACAGATTTAAGTCTAGTACAATCGATACCATCTATATAAGTATGAATGCGGGGTAAAACACATGCCCAAAGGCCCGCTAAAGCATCCTGTCGTATCTCCCAGACGAATCCTGTCATATCGCCGATCTCACGGCCTCAAATCGAATCACATCGACTCAACCCTCATCCCAAGCACTGTCCATAATCAAGTATATGTACACATAGTCCCATACCCATGTGAACACATACAAACATATATTCCCATATACACATGCGAAAGAAAGTATGTATGCAAGTGTGTGCGTGGGTGTATGTATGGGTGCATCCCCTACTCTAGGGTTTCGCACAACACTAAACCAATCCATCTTATCAACAATAATCTCAAGGAACATATAATAAATATATGTGTGTATACGTATTCGTATACATCACCACGGACTGCGGGGGTGCTATACGCCATCCACCTGACTTCCCCCGTAGATATAATCTACTCACCTGGTCTTCGCTCGCCGAAATCGATGACGCCGTGCTTCTTCACCTCGGAATCCTTGCGTGGGTACCTACAATAATAAACAGTCGCAATACGTATTAACATCGAGGCAGAAAACTGATACAGCGCACAGTATGCTCATAGGTTGGAACTTATGTCCTAAACGTGCAAATCAATCAAACAATACCTGTTGTCGATGTACGAACACCCAACAACCAAATACAAATCCAAATATCAAGAATGTGCATTTTAAAATACGGAAAACATCGCCTACAACACACCAAAATGCTCCCAGATTTTCCCCAGGTGACAATTAGCCAAAACTGCATATCGGAGGGGTGTATTTTAGTGCAAAAGGAGCCATGAACCAAACCTGGGACCCAATTTCCCTGATCTGGCCGCAAATTGTGGCCAGAATGAATATATCTACGGCCTGGGGTTGGAGTTAGGGGCTCAGGTCTCTGTGGTAGCTTCCTAGGTGCCTGCACGACTCCCAGTAATCCCAAAATCAATTCTAGTGGCCCCGGGTTGCTCCAGATTCCAAAATACCCTCACAAATCACACATTTATCCGATGTTGGGGTTTCTAAATCCGTATTCCGGGTTTCAAGTCTCTGTTTTGGGTCATAATTCAAGCGCTAGGATTTTGGGGTGGCCTCTACTGATCTCAATTTCACAACACAACTCTCAATTCTCTCAAACCCTAACTTGGTCTTCCTTAAGTCCACAACATCACCCGATATCGATTCAATTTTTACATAGGGGTATAAGTAATGCTAAAACTAAGTTAAGCGTTCAGTAATTAGCTCATTTGGCAACTCAAGAATTTTCTTGAGTTGCCCCTAGTGGCCAAAATCCTTGCTTCCTTGGTCTAATGTGTAGATCTCGAGCTCGTGCACACTTTTAATGAAATGAGAGTGGTATTTTGGTGTTGTTTTCATGATGATTTGAGGTTTGAAGAGGCGAGGGAGAAGAAGGAGCAGGAGCAGCAGCGATGAAGGAGAGGGAGAGAGAAATGTGATGAAGAAATGAGAGGAAAATGCTAAGTCAACACCCTCACCTACCCCCTCTCTCACCATACCTATCTTCTTTTCTTTTTCTTATTTCTTAACTAATTCCTTTCTTACTCAAATAGTAAACCCAAACAATATGGTAGAAAATAAAACACAAGTGTAGCAAAAAAAAAATATGTGCATGTTTTGCACAAAACACCCCCAAAATCCGATTAGTGATTTTTAAATGCGATTAGCACTAAATTAGTGTCAAACTAATCACAAAATCTTAAAAATGGCATAATCCCATAGAATACCCTATTTTGGAATTTTCCATAATTTTTCCAAAATTTTCCACATTTATTTGTATTTAATTATACCGAAATATTAAAACATTCATTAAAATAATATTAAATTATAAAAATTCCCGAAAATAATATTTTATTATTTTGAAATGTTACAATTACCCATTACAAGCTGGGACACCTCCTAACTAATCAAACCCCTGCCGTCTCAGGACCAGTTTCCCCTGTCACGGATATTGATATCCGTAAGATATCGGAAAAGGACTGTGCGAATGCCAAATGTCTCGTGTTGGCCTCAGTTGGTGGTGCATACCAAAGGCAGCACGAGAAGATGGACTTAGCTTCTGTCTTCCTCCATAGCAAAGATTTATATGGAGAGCAATCTCGTATCGCAAGATATGAGACCTCGAACGAATTGCTTCCAGCGAGGTTGGCTTTCGGGTCATCTGTAGGGGACAACGTCCTTACAGAGACTAGCTATTTTGATGAGCTCACGGACCTGAAGACCACGTTGAAGAACGGGTCAAATACTGACTTAATTCTACAGTCTCTGCCTTCTACTTATACCCTGAAGGAAACTAGGGAAGAAGAAGGAAAGGGAAGGGCAAAAGATTCGGGACTGGATATAGTAAAGGAGGGACATTCCTATTGTTTCGGAAAAGGACATTGGCAGAAGGATTGCAGGGCTAGCAAAGCCAGTAGTCAGGATTCGAAGCATGTTGTGGCTTCGGCTTCGGGTGTGTTTGTAATAGAAAACTGCATGTCAATTAACCCTACTTCCTGGGTACTGGATACCGGATCAGGATCTCACATCTGTAATTCATTACAGGCTTTGAGAAACCGTAGAGTTATCAGGATAGGTGATATAACTCTCAGGATCGCCAACGGAATGAGCGTGGACGCTGAATCCGTAGGGGAATATCACCTTGGATTGACAAATGGGCATATATTGATTCTGCGTAACTGTTTGTATGTACCTATTATGGCTTGTAATATCATATCTGTATCCTTACTTTCTATGGAAGGATATGATTTTACTTTTGTAAGCGATGTGGTCCACATCCACCTAAATCAAGTTCTGATTGGGTCAGGTACATTAGAAAATGGAATATACGTATTAAATCAAGCTCAAGTTTTCAGTGTCCAGAACACACTTAAAAGAAAGTCTCTGGAAACAAATCAGGCTTTCTTATGGCATTGTAGACTGGGTTACATTAATGAGACACGGTTAACAAAGTTACATAAAGAGGGATACTTGAATCCGTTCGAGTATAAGTCTTATGCTACTTGTGAATCTTGTCTCATGGGAAAGATGACAAAGACTCCGTTCACTGGACGCGGAGTAAGAGCGAGCGAGCTCTTGGAACTCATACACAGTGACGTGTGTGGTCCAATGTCTACACATGCGCGAAGTGGTTATTCATACTTCATTACTTTTACGGATGATTTCTCTAGGTATGGACATGTCTTCCTGATGAAGCATAAATCCGAGGCCTTTGAGAAATTTCGGGAATACAAGAATGAAGTTGAAAAACAAGCAGGCAAAAGTATCAAGACACTGAGATCTAATCGAGGTGGTGAATACCTGAGTGCCGAGTTTCTGGGCTACTTAAAAGAGAATGGAATTTTCTCTTAGCTTACTCCTCCATACACACCACAACACAACGGTATATCGGAAAGGCGGAATCAAACTCTATTGGATATGGTTTGTTCCATGATGAGTAAGGCTGAGTTACCGCGATCTTTCTGGGGTTATGCACTAGAATCAGCTGCATATCTTTTGAACAAGGTTCCAACAAAGATTGTGCCTACCACTCCATATCGGAGTGGGAAGAAACCCTGTCTTAAGTATCTTAAGACATGGGGATGTCCATCTTTTGTAAAGAGGCAGCATGCAGACAAGCTCGAGGCACGCTCAGTACTGTGTAAATTTGCGGGGTACCCCAAGAACTCCAGGGGGTATCTTTTCTATTCCGCAGAGGAATAAAAGGTTTTGTTTGTCAGCATGCCCACTTCTTGGAAACTGAATTTTTAGAAAATCAGATAAGTGGGAGCGCAATAGAACTGGAAGAAATTCCAGAACCACAGGTTATTACTGAAAGCTTGGTAGAACCGAAAGTTTCAGGAGAACCGGACATCCCAGCGCCACTCCGTAGGAGTAGTAGGCAGTCTCATCCACCCGAGAGATACTACGGTTTTCTCATAGACGGGGATTGAGAGGATTGCGTCATTGAAAATGATGAGCCTACTGTTAGTGTATATGCCCTAGAGGCCATTACTGTATCATACTAGCTTGTATATTACTTTATGGAAGCTTGGGATATTCACCGTTGTATATACAATCTTACTCGAAATGGTAGTATGCTACTTGGTTTGTCTCTGCTTTAATATGTGCCTGTGTTTCTTTTAGCATATCGCTGATATACATATTAGTAGAGCCCTTAGGATCTTTGCTTGATTACCAGCGTTGTGATGGCGCTCACACTCGTGGGAGCTGGGTGATCTATAAGCACATCCTTATACAGGTCCCTAGTCGTTGGACTATCGAGACAGGGCATCGATACTCCGGAGTAGACTAGCGTATGCGCTTCTCATCCCAACGTGGGAGACGGTCTGTCCCACAGCCGTCAGTACATCGTACTTGAGATAGTATGCGGGTGCTCGTTAGGTTACGAGTACACTGGACATGACTCGTCGGGAACTGTTGGTTGGTATTATACCTATCGTCAGTTATCAGTTCCCAGGTGACATGAGTACAGCTTAGTCCGCTGACTTGACACTGTCACTTCGCCTCGAGTGTGTTCCCACTGCACTTTGATTGCTACCCTACCACGGCTCAAAGGAGTCGTGCAAACAGGTAGTTTTTGGGTGCAGTCCCGAAGCACTTGGAGGCAGTGACGGTTAGATAGGATTCGTCTCTCCCGGTATTTGGGGTTGACATCGCGCTGTGTCCAGGAGAGCCATTACACGAGTAGTCCCTGGCCAGGGCAAGCGAGATATACTGGTAGGTTTCCAGTGTTATCTCAGGGTGTTCTGGGTTACACTCCGACACGATTTGTACCGCTATTAGGGGACTGACGTTCACCGCCCCACTAGGCCCGCCATGCGATGTATCAGACGAACAGACCGGACTGTACGGAGATTGTCACATACAGGCTCAGTAGGAGTTCAGATGGGGTTCACCTCGTCAGTCTTCTTATCGACATCTACCTGGGGACCGTTACGTACAGCTAGTGCCGCTTGCGGTCTGTGGTTAAACCCACTGCCAGCGTAGTGTCGAGTCTTTAGAGTCCCACAAAGAGAGCTATTCGCCTTTAGGCAAAATGAGTAGAGGTCGCATGGTTTTGCGACAGGGTTCGTTCACATCCGCGCACTTGTGCACGTTTGCTGTCCGGACAGCTTATACTAGCGGGCTTTGGTTTAAGCCGGATCCTAGTATATGATTTAGGATTGGTTTTTCTCATTGTATTCGTATTCCTCGGATCACGAATACGGGTGCGTATGCACAGTTGCTTGAGACAGAGGGAGAGGACTTTGATTAGGGTTAATGACTATTGTCATTTTATTAACCCTAATGCTTATGTGTGTATTATGGTTAATTGATATTAGTTTAAATAATTGTGCATGGTTATGGTTGTTGACCATTTGACCTCCTTGACTTGTTGACCTAGGTTGACACTTTGACCATCATCATTTCATTTGGAAGATGCTCTTTGATCCTTGCAAATTGCATTAAAAATGAAATGATAATGGTCATGTCTTGATTAACCATGACAATTATCTAGCTAATTATTTAATTACAATAATTCACACATATATGTGAGAATGGTTCATTTTATTCTCATTCTATCATTCATTTTCTCTCTCTTGTTCTTCCTCTCTCTCAAGCTCTCCCCTCTCATGTGTTGAGAAACACTTGAGCTTGAGAAAAACCCTTTCTTGATAATCTCTACTCTCATCTAGGGTTCAAGGACTAGCACTTCTTGCACCCTAGTTACTTCTAGCTTGGAGTTGAAGCCAAAGGTCGAAGCTTTCGGGTGGATCTTTCTTCGACGTGAGTAGACGACAAAGGTGACCTCCTTCCACCACTCTAAGGAGCAAGGAGAGAAGGACATAAAGCCCAAGGTATAACCTTTCTAGCACTTAGCTAGTTTTTAGTTAGCTTTAGCTTGTTTTTGTTTAGCAAAGATCCTTCATTGTCTAGTCCATGTTGCCTAAGTTGATAAAAATCCGATTTTTATTCCGTTTTCCGCCTCCCCGCAAGTACCGGGGTGGGCAACGTGGACTTACAGTGGTATCAGAGCCTAACTAAATATAAACTAGCTAGGTAGTAGAGTGTATCGAAGTTCGAATCGGAAAAATTGAAAAACCGAGTTTTCAAAACCCTAAGTTTCTGTTAAAATTTTTTCTGTTCAAAACAAAATAAATCATACTCCAAAAATCATCTCAGGGTTTTGTGAAGAAAGCCACCAAAAACGATCCAGTGATTCGACCAAAGAGCCGCGGTTCCGCGGCAATAGCAAGCTATTGCCGCGCAACCGCGGCCGTCTTGGCTCTTCACTGGGTCGAGTTTGGTGCAGTGTATTTCTGGCTTGGTTTTGGGATTTTTAAGATGGTTTATATGTGCCCAGGTTTTCCAGAATAGAAATTTGTTTTTGGGGGCTTATAAATCTGTATTTTTTTCGAACTTCAATACACTTTGACTAAAAGGTTATATCTGTGATGTTTATATGTATTGAACGTCGGCTAATCGCTATATGTCGATTAGTCGGGGTTATACATATCTGTGATCTGTGATTGATGATGGTATGTGTATATGAATGGGTTGGATTGTCGCGGATGATAGCCGGGGTGGATGTGAGATGAGTGTTGCTTTTTCTTTCATTCATTGTAATATGTAATTTGATGTAATAATATTATTTATATGGCCGCGCAACCGGGTCGGGGTTGTAGCCGTCATTGTATAATTCTTTTTACTGTTTTTGCTCCTAGGATAGACCCATGGAGGGGGTGCACAAACTACCGGGTATCTCGAAGTGCCGAGTGGCCTACTCACGGTGTTGAGGGAGGTTGCTTCGCTTCGGGTACTTGGCGGGTAGTTTGCCGCACCCATATGGGTCTTGCGTGGGGTATTGGCTATTCACCGCGACCGTGTAATCCGTTTTTCGTTGCAGGCTCGAACGGATTGCGGATTCCAAGTATATCCAATGTATTCATCTGTGATCTGTAATGTCTATCATTGCTATATATTTATATATGATAACTATTTAGGCGTTGCTTATGTTTTACAGCCGCGCTAGCCCAGCCCCCGCTCTGTCGTTAGTTAAGTAACCCAACGGGTGATGACGGGTCCCGTGGCGAATGCGAATGGCATAAGCGTACGTCATATTTTGGTTGTTTTCTGCAATGGTAGGATTAAATGATGGGACGCATTAAAAGAACTAATGCAAAAAAATAAACCAAGTAAAAGTCGATTGGAACACTTTGAAAACCACTCGGTTCTTTTCAAAACTAAACTTTTAAACGCGGAGCATGAACCACTCCTTTTAAAAGCTATCTCGTTCTATCGATTATATCAAATTCACTACGTTCACGGTTTCTCCAAAACCATTCGTAGCCCTCCGTCATTCCACATGAATGGTCAAAAAGTATTCAAGCTATGTATTTTGGCCAAAGTCAAGGCATAGTGATTGGTAGCTATTGGGTATTCATGTGCAGCATAGATAGATGCGTTGGTTTGGGACAGTCGTGCTGCCATTTTGGCCAAAGTCAAGGGTAGGTACGGGTGGGTCCAAATTAACCAGGAGAATGACGGGTAGAACTTGACATATGACTTATGATATTTTGGCCAAAGTCAAGGTCATAAGAGCATGGGGCAAAAATCCACATCGGGAGTTTCATAAGTACTGAAACTTGCTAGCGCTGCATACCATTTAGAGTGTGATAATTCTGGTAGGATTCCTTCGGTTTTATCACGTGATGATATTTGGATCCCGATCCTATTGTGAGTATATGCTACTCCTCGGGAAAACTCTCACTTAACGATCAATGCTATAAACTTAGTAGGTGTCTAGAAAGGTGTTAGCGGGGCTACGCCCACAGGGAAAAGAGGTTACTTAATTAAGGAACTTCGCGAAAGCGTTGGAAAACCTCCCTCGAAGTACCGACACTGGCCTGGCTGAACGGTTAAGCAAGTATTGTACGGTGAGATTGATCCTGACTAATCCTTTCTTTACGGTTTGAGAAGGGATTCGAGAGACAGTGGGAGCCATCCAGTTTAGACAAACTAAAAACCACTCTAAACTTGCAAGAGTATCATGCTAAAGTGTTTCTTTTCTCTCTCCTAATTGCAGCGACCATTCAACATGACCGGACTTAAGTTATTACTAGATAAAAACATATTGACAGGGCCAAACTATAAAGATTGGCTCAGGAATGTCAAGATGGCAATCACTTACGACAAGCTGGGGTATGTCCTTACCACCAAAGCTCCCCCTGTCCCAGGTCCCAAAACCAGTGTCGTAGATAAGGAAATCTACAAGACCTGGAAAATAGATTGCGCGAAGGGCAGATGCCTCGTACTAGCCTCGATGGACAACGAACATCAGAGGAGGCACGAGAATATGGACCTAGAGTCCATATTTCTTCATACAAAAGAACTGTATGGAGAGCAGTCTCGTATCGCAAGATACAAAGTGTCGAAGAAGTTGTTTTCGGCAAGGTTGGCCATCGGATCATCAGTAGCGGAACACGTGCTTAAGATGATTGGCTACATAGAGGAGCTCGCGGACCTTGGGACCACGTTGGAGAATGAACTCTATACTGATTTGATTCTCCAGTCCCTTCGTTCCACTTACGCCCAGTTTATCCTTAACTTCAACATGCAAGGAAAGGAGGTTGAACTTTCCGAACTTCTGAACATGTTGAGGAGTGCTGAGGGCACACTACAGAAAAGTAGGGAGACATCCACTTTGTTTGTAGGAGGATCTTCCTCTTCTAGATCCAGGGCGAAAGCCAAGGGTAAGAAGAAGAAAGCCCCTGCCAAACCAAGAGGCGGTGTCGATAAAGTGGATCCGAAGGGAAAGGAAAAGCAACAAAGATAGCGGGAAAGCTGGTAGGGAAGGAAGAATGCTTCTATTGTCACAAAAGTGGTCACTGGAAACAGGATTGCAAGGCTTGGAAGGCCAGAACACAGGATTTGAAGCGAGTTGCAGCTTCAGCTTCAGGTGTGTATGTTATTGAAAACTGTCTATCAATAAACTCTACATCCTGGGTATTGGATACCGGATCAGGATCTCATATCTATAATTTTTTGCAGGCGTTGAGAAAGCGTAAAGTTTTGAAGGCAGGTGACATGACCCTCAGAATTACAAACGGTGCTAGCATGGATGCTGAGGCCGTGGGGGACTATCACCTGGGATTGTCGGATGTACACTTTTTGGTTTTGCGTAGTTGTTATTATGTACCAAATGCAACCTGTAATATCATTTCTGTATCTTTATTATCTAAAGAAGGTTATGAATTTGCATTTGTAAGTAATGTAGTGAACATTCACCTTAATCAAGTTTTGATTGGGTCAGGTACATTGAACAACGGTATATACGTATTAAACCAACCACAGATTTTCAATGTCCAGAATACACACAAAAGAAAGTCTCCAGAAATCAATAAAACTTTCTTATGGCATTGTAGACTGGGTCACATCAATGAGAGAAGGTTGACTAAGTTACATGCAGAAGGATATTTGGATCCGTTCAAATATCAATCGTATGCAACTTGTCAATCCTGTCTCAAAGGAAAGATGACAAAGACTCCGTTCACTGGACATGGAGTAAGAGCGAGCGAGCTCTTGGGACTCGTACACAGTGACGTGTGCGGTCCAATGTCTACAAATGCACGAAGCGGTTATTCTTACTTCATTACTTTTACGGATGACTTTTCAAGGTACGGTTATGTCTTCTTAATGAAACATAAATCCGAGGCTTTTGAAAAATTCCAGGAATATAAGAATGAAGTAGAAAAACAAACAGGCAAAAGTATCAAGGCACTGAGATCAGATCGAGGTGGTGAATACTTGAGTGCCGAGTTCCTGGGTTACTTAAAAGAGAATGGAATTCTCTCTCAGCTTACTCCTCCATTCACTCCACAACATAACGGTGTATCGGAGAGACGGAACCGAACCCTATTGGATATGGTACGGTCCATGATGAGTAACGCTGAGTTGCCGCGATCGTTTTGGGGATATGCGCTAGAATCAGCTGCATACCTTTTGAACCAGGTTCCAACTAAGACTGTGCCTACTACACCATATCAGATGTGGTGTGGGAAGAGACCCTATCTTAATCACATTAAGACATGGGGATGTCCAGCTTTTGTAAAAAAGCAGCATGCGGACAAGCTCGAGGCACGCTCAGTACAGTGCAAGTTTGTGGGATATCCAAAGAACTCCAAGGGATATTTCTTCTATTGCGAAGAGGAACAAAAGGTGTTTGTTTCTCGCCATGCCCACTTTCTGGAACACCAGTTCATAGAAAAAGAATTAAGTGGGAGCGCAATAGAACTGGAAGAAATTCCAGAACCACGAGCTATTACTGAAAGCTTAGTAGAACCAGAGGGTTCGAAAGATCAAGACATTCCCACGCCACTCCGCAGAAGTAGTAGGCAGTCTCATCCGCCCGAGAGATACTACGGTTTTCTCATTGACGGGGATAAAGAGGATTGCATCATAGATTTTGATGAGCCTACTAGCTTCCAGCAAGCCATTCAGAGCGTCGACTCGGTAAAATGGCTGGATGCAATGCGGACCGAAATGGAGTCCATGTACACCAACAAAGTATGGACGTTGGACATTGCTCCAGATGGGGTAAAACCCGTAGGATGCAAGTGGATCTTCAAAAGGAAGATTGGTGTAGATGGACAGGTTGAGACCTATAAAGCTAGACTGGTAGCAAAGGGTTTTCTTCAGCGACCTGGTTTGGACTATAACGAAACCTTTTCTCTAGTAGCTATGCTGAAATCCATTCGGATCCTTCTTGCCATTGCTGCCTTCCACGATTATGAGATTTGGCAGATGGACGTAAAGACAGCTTTTCTAAATGGACATTTAGAGGAGTGTGTCTATATGGACCAGCCAGAGGGTTTCATTCAGAGTGGGAGCAGCGGAAAGGTGTGCAAGTTGCTTAAGTCCATTTATGGACTAAAGCAGGCATCGCGGAGTTGGAACATCTGTTTTGATGAGACGGTCAAGGAATTTGGCTTTATCAAAAATCTAGATGAACCATGCATCTATTGTAGATTTGTAGCAAGAACTGTAGTATTCCTCGTTTTATACGTGGATGACATTCTCTTAATAGGAAATGATATTCCTATGCTACAATCTGTCAAGGGGTTCTTGTCACATAGGTTCTCCATGAAAGACCTGGGTGATGCCTCATACATTCTGGGTATCCGGATCTACCGTGACAGATCCAAGAGGATATTAGGACTTTCAAAGTCCAGGTACATCGACACCATACTGAAGAGATTCAGTATGGAAGATTCCAAGCGCGGTAATCTACCGGCTTGTCACGGGATCACCCTCTCCAAAGAGATGTCTCCCAAGACTGATTTGGAGAGGGATCGCATGTCTATTATACCCTACGCTTCTGCGGTAGGCTCTATAATGTATGCGATGTTGTGTACCAGGCCGGATGTGGCTTATGCACTGAGTGTGGTAAGCAGGTATCAGTCAAACCCTGGGGAGAAACATTGGATAGAAGTAAAGAACATTCTCAAGTACCTGAGAAGGACTAAGGAGATGTTCTTGGTGTATGGCGGAAAAGACCTCCAGATTGAGGCCTTTGCTGACTCCAGCTTCCAGAGTGACAAGGATGATTCCAAGTCCATGTCGGGTTTTGTCTTTACCCTCAATGGAGGAGCGGTGTGTTGGAAGAGCTCCAAACAGGAAACCGTTGCTGACTCGACTATGGAAGCGGAATACATCGCTGCTTCTGATGCCGCAAAAGAAGCTGTCTGGATGAGGAAGTTCTTGAGAGAACTTCAGGTGGTTCCGTCCATTGTTGACCCAATACCTCTGTATTGCAACAACAATGGGGCTATAGCTTTAGCGAAGGAACCCAGGTCCCATCAGAAATCCAGACACATCTTGAGGCGGTATCACCTGATCAGGAAGATCGTGGATCGCCAGGAGATCGAGGTTCGGAGGGTTGCTTCAGAAGATAACACAGCAGATCCATTCACCAAGGCCTTGCCACAGACTCAGTTCGAGCGGCTGATCAAGATGATAGGTCTTCGATACGCTAGTACATGGCCTTAGTGCAAGTGGGAGATTGTTAGTGTATATGCCCTAGAGGCCATTACTGCATCATACTAGCTTGTATATTACTTGATGGAAGCTTCGGATATTCACAGTTGTATATACAATCTTGCTCGAAATGGTAGTATGCTACTTGGTTTGTCTCTGCTTTAATAAGTGCATGTGTTTCTTTTAGCATATCGCTGATATACATATTAGTAGAGCTCTTAGGATCTTTGCTTGATTACCAGCGTTGTGATGGCGCTCACACTCGTGGGAGCTGGGTGATCTATAAGAACATCCTTATACAGGTCCCTAGTCGTTGGACTATCGAGACAGGGCATCGATACTTCGGAGTAGACTAGCGTATGCGCTTCTCATCCCAGCGTGGGAGACGGTCTGTCCCACAGCCGTCAGTACGTCGTACATGAGATAGTATGCGGGTGCTCGTTAGGTTACGAGTACACTGGACAGGACTCGTCGGGAACTGTTGGTTGGTATTATACCTATCGTCAGTTATCAGTTCCCAGGTGACATGAGTACAACTTAGTCCGCTGACTTGACACTGCCACTTCGCCTCGAGTGTGTTCCCACTGCACTTTGATTGCTACCCTACCACGGCTCAAAGGAGTCGTGCAAACAGGTAGTTTTTGGGTTCAGTCCCGAAGCACTTGGAGGCAGTGACGGTTAGATAGGATTCGTCTTTCCCGGTATTGGGGGTTGACATCGCGCTGTGTCCAGGAGAGCCATTACACGAGTAGTCCCTGGCCAGGGCAAGCGAGATATACTGGTAGGTTTCCAGTGTTATCTCAGGGTGTTCTGGGCTACACTCCGACATGACTTGTACCGCTATTAGGGGACTGATGTTCACCGCCCCCCTAGGCCCGCCATGCAATGTATCATACGAACAGACCGGACTGTACGGAGATTGTCACATACAGTCTCAGTAGGAGTTCAGATGGGGTTCACCTCGTCAGTCTTCTTATCGACATCTACCTGGGGACCGTTACGTACAGCTAGTGCCGCTTGCGGTCTGTGGTTAAACCCACTGCCAGCGTAGTGTCGAGTCTTTAGAGTCCCACAAAGAGAGCTATTCGCCTTTTGGCAAAATGAGTAGAGGTCGCATGGTTTTGCGACAGGGTTCGTTCACATCCGCGCACTTGTGCATGTTTGCTGTCCGGACAGCTTATACTCGCGGGCTTTGGTTTAAGCCGGATCCTAGTATATGATTTAGGATTGGTTTTTCTCATTGTATTCGTATTCCTCGGATCACGAATACGGGTGCGTATGCACAGTTGCTTGAGACAGAGGGAAAGGACTTTGATTAGGGTTAATGACTATTGTCATTTTATTAACCCTAATGCTTATATGTGTATTATGGTTAATTGATATTAGTTTAAATAATTGTGCATGGTTATGGTTGTTGACCATTTGACCTCCTTGACTTGTTGACCTAGGTTGACACTTTGACCATCATCATTTCATTTGGAAGATGCTCTTTGATCCTTGCAAATTGCATTAAAAATGAAATGATAATGGTCATGTCTTAATTAACCATGACAATTATCTAGCTAATTATTTAATTACAATAATTCACACATATATGTGAGAATGGTTCATTTTATTCTCATTCTATCATTCATTTTCTCTCTCTTGTTCTTCCTCTCCCTCAAGCTCTCCCCTCTCATGTGTTGAGAAACACTTGAGCTTGAGAAAAACCCTTTCTTGATAATCTCTACTCTCATATAGGGTTCAAGGACTAGCACTTCTTGCACCCTAGTTACTTCTAGCTTGGAGTTGAAGCCAAAGGTCGAGGCTTTCGGGTGGATCTTTCTTCGACGTGAGTAAACGACAAAGGTGACCTCCTTCCACCACTCCAAGAAGCAAGGAGAGAAGGACATAAAGCCCAAGGTATAACCTTTCTAGCACTTAGCTAGTTTCTAGTTAGCTTTAGCTTGTTTTTGTTTAGCAAAGATCCTTTTTTGTCTAGTCCATGTTGCCTAAGTTGATGAAAATCCGATTTTTATTCCGTTTTCCGCCTCCCCGCAAGTACCGGGGTGGGCAACATGGACTTACACCTACTAGCTTCCAGCAAGCCATTCAGAGCGGTGACTCAGTAAAATGGTTGGATGCAATGCGGACCGAGATGGAGTCCATGTACACCAACAAAGTTTGGACTTTGGACATTGCTCCAGAAGGGGTAAAACCCGTAGGCTGCAAATGGATCTTCAAAAAGAAGATTGGTGTAGATGGGCAGTTTGAAACTTATAAAGCTAGACTTGTTGCAAAGGGTTTTCGTCAAAGACCTGGTTTGGACTATGACGAAATCTTTTCTCCAGTGGCTATGCTCAAATCCAGTCAGATCCTTTTTACCATTGCTGTCTTCCACGATTACGAGATCTGGCGTATGGACGTAAAGACAGCTTTTCTAAATGGAAATTTGGAAGAGTGCGTCTATATGGATCGGCCAGAGGGTTTCATTCAGAGTGGGAGCAGCGGTAAAGTGTGCAAGTTGCTTAAGTCCATTTATGGACTAAAGCAGGCATCGCGGAGTTGGAACACCTGCTTTGATGATACTGTAAAAGAATTCGGCTTTATCAAAAATCCGGATGACCCATGCATTTACAGTAAGATTGTAGGGAGAACCATAATATTTCTCGTCTTGTACGTGGATGGCATTCTCCTAATAGGAAATGACATTCCTATGCTACAGTCAGTCAAAGGATTCTTGTCATAGAGGTTCTCCATGAAGGACCTGGGCGATGCCAACTACATTCTGGGGATCCAGATCTATCGTGATAGATCTAAAAGGATGTTGGGACTTTCGCAGTCCAGGTACATCGACACCATACTGAAACTGTTAGTTGTATGTATGCCCTAGAGGCTAGTATTGTACAAATGATGTATATTATATTGGATGCTTGGACATATATAGAGATGACTTTCTTGCTCGATATGATAGTATGCTATCAGGTTACTCTTTATCTTAACATGTACACTTGTCTCTTTGCACTGTCTTATAGTTACATGTTGGTAAAGCCCTTAGGATGTGTACTTGACTACCTGGACTGTGATGCAGATCATACTAGTGGGGACATGGTAGTCTATAGATACATCCTTCAAGGTCCCTAGTCGTGGGTGTATCGAGACGGGGCATCGATATACCAGTGTAGACTAGCGTATATGCTTCTCGACCCATGAGATGGGCGATGGATGATCCCATATCCATTGGTGTTTGACATCAGAGATGATATACGGGTGCTCAGTGGAGACTGGGTACACTGGACGGACTCGCCGAGAACTCCCAGATGGTATTATACCGCACGTCAGATGGCAGTTCTCAGGTGACACTTGTGCAGGTTAGTCTGTAGACCCGAGATCGTCATAGAGTCTTGTGTGATTCCCACTGTGCTTTGATCTCCACCTTACCACGTCCATGAGGGCGTGCAAAACGGTGGTCTTTGGATACAGTCCCGAGTCACATGGAAGCAATGAGCGATAGGAGGGGTTTTGTCTCTCCCGGTATTGGGGGTTGATGTTGCGCTGTGCACGATTGGCCGTAACAGGGAAATCCCTGGCCAGGGCTGATCAGAGATTTGCTGGTAAGTGTTACCAGTAGTTTCTCGACCCGTTATGAGCCTCACATCGGCACGACTTATTGGTTATTGGGGTCTGACGTTTACCACCCCTAGACTTGATATGCGACATATCAGACGAACAGACCGGACTGTACGGTAAGTGTTACTGGTTGGATTCACAGGAGTGTGAGCGGGCTAGCTCGTCGATCTTCTGATCGCTCAATACCCGGATGGCTGTTACGTTTAGCAGACCGCTTGCGGCTTGTGGGTGCTTGATATGATCATCATCTGCTACCGGTGTATTGACGAGTCTTTAGAGTCCTACACAGAGGTTTCCTGGCTCAAGCGAAACGAAATAGGAGCGCATATGAGATATGTGCGGGACCGAGAATAATGCGTGTATGTGATACCGTATTTCATTCTCGCGATGAATGTTTCGATTGGTTGTATGCGATATAACCTAGTTATCGAATCATTAATTCGATAAATCGATACATTGTATACTAGTCGGTTATGTGCGACATGACCGGATCATTGAATCAAGTGTTGATTTAATGATTTAATGTATAATTGTATATTTGATATATTAATTTTCATGAACTAGTATTGGTTCATTTTAAAAGGATTTTCTCACTTGAAGTGCACATTGTATATATGATATGCTTTTGTGTGCACTTGATTGTATCATGTTTGATGATGCATACTTACTTGGGTTTGTGCAAAGAATTAAACCATGGTTATGATAATGGTTAGGGTTTTGTGTTATTCATCTATTTATTTATCCATTCTTTATTTATTTAAATAGATAAAAGAAAAGAAAATGGTTTCTTTTTATCATGAAGCTTGTTGAAGCTTCATGAAGGTTTGACTAAAGAGACCATTTGTCTTCATGCTTAACCCTAACCATTCCCACTTACCATGGTCTATTCTCTACACTTAACCTTAGTTAGCTTATGATAAGTATTGATTTATTTTCTTTTTAATTCAACACTTATCATATTCTTTCTTCTTCTTCATCATCTTCTTCTTCAAGAAAAGCTTAAGTCCATCAATGGCAACTTGAGCTAAAGTGAGAGAAATCCAATTCTAAAGTGAACCCACCTCCTATTTCTTCACCCTCTACCTCTTGCCAAGTTGTTTTGGGTGTTTTCTTCATAAGTTTCACAACTTTGTGAAGTCGGAGCTTGAACTTGTGATGCCTCGACGTAGATCATCTTTGGCACGAAGCCGACGACTTAGTCCGCCCATTTCTCCGATCAAGTCGACGATTGAGTCCGGGATTCGAGATGGACAGCGAGAGGACGCCTACGTGGAGCCAAGGAAGTGGATATCCGGATCTACAAAGGTTGTAGTTTCTTATCTTTAGTTAAGTTGTTAACTAGATTCATATATCGCCTAAACTTCTAGTCAACGATCCGTATTAGGGTTTCTCGGCATCCATAAAATTTGAAATTGGCATGGTTGATGCCTTGTGAGACCTCTATAGTGTGCCTAGGAACCCTACAGTGGTATCAGAGTCTAGCTAGAGTCTTAGGCGATGTGTAGACGGAGTTAGAAGTCCGATCGAACCGAAACCCTAAAACAAAACATGCTCTCTGTACATTTTTGAAAATCTGGGAATTTTGTGAATTAAAAATATGCAGAAAAATCAGCAGGAATTTCTAAGAGTTACTGTGAAATTCGACAACTCAATTCCATCAACCCACCGCGGAACCGCGGCAGAAGCATGGCTTCTGCGGCGGTTCCGCTGCCGTATGGTCACAATGCCCTATAATTTTTGCACAGTAATTCCTCTTTTCTGATGCTGGATTTTCTGGGAATTTTTAAATATCACTCAAGAGTTGAGTTTTCTGGGTTGTTTTAGGGACTCGGTATTTCGATCGGATTATCAAACTTTGTCTATGTGTTTTCCGGATATTTTTGAATATGTTAAAAAGTTCGACCGGATATAAATACCCACTTTTTCCCCTGTCGGGAAATTTCCAAGTGTTGGATCTTTCCGTGGTTTAAAGACGTTCTGAGTAGTGCAAGTAACGCGATGGCCCCTCTAGAAGACAACAAACCTTAACTCGATTATGTGACCGTCTTGAACTGCCCTTTGAACCTTCGGGTTTGGGGCAGTACGGCGTGCCACATGTGAGGCGTTGGCTTGACCCTTCTACGGCTGGACCGTTGGTACTGAGGCATGAAGTGAATGTCTTTGAACCTATTTCATGTGTTGAACGGTTTCGGGAAAACTTGGGTGTTCGAATGTTCGATCGGAAAGTTTAATATATTCTATTTATCCGGAATGGGATACAATAATTGGAATTCACAAACAGTTATGAGATAACTGAATGAATGTTATAAATCTAGCGGTTTAGTTTCACTTGATATTGAAAAGAGTTTTCGATAATGAGACTAAAATGCGGGGTTTATAACTGTTAGGCATGTGATGTCTAAGTATTTCATTTTGATTAGGCATGTGATGTCTAAAGAGGTTGCGGATTCCAACTGTTGTAGTTTTACACTTTCTTTTCTGTGACCATAAGTGTAATATGTGATATCGCCGGTTTCGTTGCTATATGTCAACGACAATTGGGATGCGCATATTTACTTACGTTGATGACATGTGATGTTATGTGTTGCTGGATATGTTATATTGGATCGTCGTGTTTGAATAGCCGGGGTTTTTTATGTGAGATGAGTGTTTTTCATTTTCATTCATGTAAAAACTTGTATGTAATATTCTTTTATTGCGGCACTTCCAGGTTGCGGAAGTCGTCACCTTTTGTATATTATTTACTTTTCCGCATTAGGATAGACCCAAGGAGGGGTGCACAAGTAACCGGGTTCTGGGGTTCAGTGGGAGACCAACGCGAGGAGTCGAGTCCGGGTCTCCTAACCCTAGAATTGGTAGGGTTGCTTGCCGCTCTCGTAGGGGTCTAGGGGTGTGGGATTGGCTATTCATCACGACCGTGGAATCCGTGTTTTATACTGGCTCGTATTGAAAACACGGACGTCCTAGTATATCCAATGTTTCATATGTTTCTTCTGCTGCTTTATCTGTGATGTGATCATGTGATGTTCTGTGATAGATACAGTATATAGTATATATGATATATTATATAGACGTTACTTATGTTTTGCACCCGCACTAGCCCTGTCCTGCTCTGTCGTTAGTTACCTAACCTAACGGTGCACGAGGGGACATCGAGGCGAATGCGGATGGCATAAGTGTACGTCGTATTTATCTGTGATGTTTAGGTATTTAAATGATGGGACTTCATTAATGTGATTAATGAAATAAAAGAAACCAAATGATGTTGTAGAATCAAATTTTAAATAAAACAGGTAGCTACAGTTCTTGCTTTGCATAGCGGTATATATGATATACCCTGCACCTTATTCGATGAGGAAAGGACCGAGATCCCTTCACCGGGAGTGACTCCTTTAGCAATAACTGGCAGATGCTACATACTCGGTCTGCTTTTGATTGCTTCTATAGTTTCTGCTTTGCACAGTGATATATATGATATATCCCGCACCTCATTCGACGAGGAAAGGGCCGACGATCCCTTCACGGGGAGTGACCCCTTTAGCAAAACTAGAAAAGCCTCAAAATCACTCCATTTCAAAACTTCATTTGATTCTACAACGATATCAAGTTCAATATGATCATGGTTTTTTTCCGGAAAGAACCCGCGTAGCCCTCCGTCATTTCAGATAGATATTATTTAGTATTCATGCTATGTTTGTTGACTTAGTCAAGGCATAGTGTATGGTAGCTAAATTATGTTTATCTGTAACAACATGAGATGTGATTGGATTAGAGCATTCGCACTGCAAGTGCACGGCGGCGCCCCGGCCGTCGATCCGACGCCGGAATGCGGAAGCGGTGAATAACTTTAAATTTTGCGGACTTAGCAAACCGGCACCACCGCGCACTAAACACCCGGATCGTAACCATTAACAAGTCCAAGCTAACTAGAAGATGGGTTAGAGATATACCGACGATCCAAGTCCTCCGGTCTTCTCGTCATGGTCCCGATCTCCTGCGGAAAAGTCCCGTCTCCTCCTCGTCGCCGGAAGTGCACCACATTGCCTACATCGTTTACGGGCTCCCACCTCAATGCCGAGGCAACTCGGGCACGAAGCCGGCTACTCGACGTGCCCAAGATTTGCTGTAGAATATGTAGTGAAGAAGTCTCATTTTGGGGTTGTAGGAGGTGCCATTTTGATGGAGGAACGATACAAGAACTATATGGAGGGACTTTGGGGATTTTGGAACATCAAATGAGCAAAAACCCCACTCCACAAAATTGGGACAGCCCCATCCCATGCTTGGCCGGCCACAATGGTGAGAGGAGAGAATGGAGTGAGTGGGAGAAAGCATCAAAAAGGAGCCATTCTCATCTAATACCCAAAAGAGAGAGAGAGGAAAGGCATCATGCAAAAGAAATGATAGCAACAAATCCAACACTCCAAGGCAACCATCATCTCAAGCATGATGGCTTCAAAAAGTCAAGCCATCATGAGAAGAAGAAGTCAAGGTAAGGTGCTCATCATGAAAACCATCATGATGTAACAAGATGCAAAGAACCCCCTCCACTAATGCCTATTTGCAACAATGCAAATAAGCCCTCCTCCACCAATTTTCGGCCAATGAACGGAACAATGGAAATCGGCCGAAACGGAAAGCAAACAGGCAACTCCAGAAAACTGGTCCCGTAATAAATTACAGGAAAACCCCGATACTGTGCATACACACCCGCATCTGTATTTCGACCGAAATACAAATGCAATGAGACAAAATCTACACTGTACTATACTAGGATCCGGCTTATACCAAAGCCGGCCAGTAATATCTGTTCGATCCTGATCCGTGCAATACCGCACGTATCTGATCGAACCCTGCCATATAACCATACGGCCTATAGTACAAACTGTCCGATCCTGATCCGTGCAATACCGCACGTATCTGATCGGACCTTGCCATATCTCCATACGGCCTTTACAACCTTTCGCCCGAAAGCTGAGTAACTGAATGTGGGGGACTCTAAAGACTCGTCAACACCTCGGTTGTGGATTTAACCACTAGCACGTCAGAGGTATAAGCCAATACGTAACGGGCTACCAAGTATTGACTAAAAGAGACGTCTGTGAGTGAACTCAGCCTGACAACCCTACTGAGCCTGTCAGTGACAATATTCGTGCAGTCCGGTCCGTTCGTCTATGAGTATCGCATGGCGGGCCTAGGGGGTTGGTAAAAGTCAGACCCCCAAAAGCGGTACAAGTCGTGTCGGAGTGTAGCCCAGAACACCCTGAGATACTACTGGAATACCTACCAGTAAATCTCCTTGCCTTGGCCAAGGACTTTGTGTAATGGCTCTCCTAGACACAGCACGACCTCACCCCCAATACCGGGAGAGACGAACCCCTGAAGATACACTCACTGCCTCCATGTGGCTCGGGACTGTACCCAACTAAAACCTGTTTGCACGACTCCTTTGAGCCGTGGTAGGGTAGTAATCAAAGTACAGTGGGAACTCACACGAGACAAATGACGATCCCCAGGTCGATGACCTAACCTACACACATGTCACCAGGGAACTGCCATCTGACGTCTGGTATATGACCAACTAGCATGTTCCCGGCGAGTCCTGTCCGGTGTACTCATAACCCAATGAGCACCTGTATACATCTTAGGTGATCCAACTGACACCAGTGGCTTGTGAGACCGTCCACCGCCCCTCGTCGGGGTCTCGACTGTATACACTAGTCTACTAATGGAGTATCGATGCCCAGTCTCGAAACTCCCACGACTAGGGACCTTTTAAGGATAAGCTTATAGACCCCAGCTCCCACTTATATGATCGCCCTCATACTGCTGGTGGTCAAGCAAGAATCCTAGGGGCTCTATCAACGTGTAATAGCGACGTGTCAGGTCACCTAAAGCAGTACACGATGATAAAGGTAAACCAGATAGCATACTATCATCTCGAGTAAGACTGTCCTACCGGGATAGGTCCTCCCTCAATCATTACAATCACGTACCTGTGACCTAATAATTGACTCTGAGGGCACTATCTCCAACAATCTCCCACTTTCACTCAAGGCTAATTATTGCGATGTCGCATTCTCACAGCCCGTGTGATACCGAACATCCAACTCCTCTACTAGTCAGTCTCACAAAGCTCGTTTGCGGAACTATTGCGTTCGAGGAATAGCCTCAGTGAGTGGATCCGCTTAGTTGTTTCTTTCTATGTCTCTCTATATCTCAAGTTCGCGGAGAAAGCCATCTCCCGAAAAGAGCAATACCTGTCTCAGAATATGTCTGGATGTCTGATGGGACCAAGCTCATAAATGAACTCCAAATCCAAACTTCTTAGACTGTATCGTCAACTGAACTTAATCAGTATCCTGCGCGCCATGCCTCCCTCAGTATTGCCTTGGACCACCTGTCCAAAATACTGCCCCTCATCAGAAGGAAAACTATAATTCTGACAACCTCCTTGTCGTCCATGTCATCTTGGAAGCCTGGAATGATAACTGTCTCCTGAATGAGGCTGTCGTTATCATCTCCCTAGAACATCCACTTATGTTCTAAAACTGCTTCCGACTGTTTCTCCAGGATTGGATTAATGTCAACTTATTTCATCTAGTGCAAGAACAACATCTGGTGTGGTACTTGACATCTCACGATTGACTCAATTGCCTGAGCAAGTGATCTGCCAATCATGCCCATCCCTCTCCCCTTTAGTCTGTAAGACACCTTTGGAGAGGGTGACTCCATTACCTGCAGGTACACTACCGTGCCAGGAGTCGTCCATCCTAAATACTCTTAGAATGCTGTCAAGTACCCTGATTGGGAAACCACCCAAATCTAGATCTAAGACCATAGATCTAGTAACCAGTATGTCTGATATAAAATCCATTTCCTTTGTGGAGAAACTACTGTGTGACGACCAAAGTATAACCGATTGTAGTATAGGAGTTTCTTTTCCTACTCTGTGTATGTCATCCAAATACTAGGATATCACACCCTACTACCTTCTCAACAGATCCATCCCCTATTCTGATGAAGTCAAACCCATGACTGTCACGTCAGAAATAGATGATCTATCTCCGCTACATCTGCTTTAGTCTATAAATAGACATAAGCTACCTGTCCACCAATGCTTCCGCTGCTCCCACTGACTACGACAACCCTCTGGCAGAGTCATATAGACGTACACTTCTAAAACTGGTTTAGAACGACGCTATACTCATCCTCCCGCCGGGTCTCGTAAGCTGGAACAACAGCAATGGCAATTGTGGGTAAACAAGAACTTCCCTGTCACCGTCCTTGAGGCTACCGTAGTACCTCTCGGGTGCCTGAAGTTACCCACCTAATCTGCGGAGTGGCCAATGGAATGTCAATCCAGATTGAATCTTTAGGTTCCTTATCAAATCTTCAGTAATCGTTTGTGGTTCTGGAATCACTTCCAGTTCTACCATACTCCCACTACTGTTTTCTGGAAAAATCCATCTTTAATAAAACTGTGGCGAGTCTAGAACAATATCGCTATTGTTCATCCAGATGGTAGAAAGTCAACCCTCGTCAAAGCCTGGGTCAACCCACAAACAGCCATTACAGAAACGTGCCTTGAGTTGTCCCGTGTCTGGTTTTAATCATAAACCGGACAACTCCCCGTACCTTAACATCGTTAAGATATGAACTGTTCTATATCCAATATAGAAACAGAGGCACTGATTTAATTGAACCAGATTCAAATCATGCAGCTGTCCCCAGCGCATGTCAACTAAATGGAAGGAGGCCGATCAGCGTTACACAACTTAGGAATACTTCCAATTATGAGTAACCTGAAAGAGAAGCAAGATCTCTTTATCATTACTATCAACTGAATACCATACACAAGTATCTACATCTTCGATCTCTTTGAAGAATCCCGATACTTGCTATACCTGGTTCTCTACTCTATTCAAATACCTATAACTTCTCAAAATTTGGACCCTGTGTTTCCGCGAAAACACCTGTCTAAAAACTAGAGAAGTCATAAGTAAACCGAATACAGTACGAGGACCAACCCCTCTGTCCTGATGGACCCTGGACAACATACAATCCTTTGTATAAGTCCCTTGAGTCTGATAACTCATTCACTGTGTGTCGTAGGTTGAAAACTGTACTTATGGTTAAGAAGAATTACACCGCTGTTTAATGCTCCTTACCTAACCATCCACTGATATAGGTAAATGTCGTAGACATAATTTCAGAAAGGTATATCTCACTCTATGAAAATAGACGTACAGATATATCAATTTGAAATTGGTGCATAACTGCGGATATTCAAAACCAAATATTTGCCAACCGGCAAACAGCCCAGGTGATTTCCTCAAATATCACCGATTACAACGAATCCCGATATAGTGAGGATGATCACCCAATTCCCAATAACTTACTCCCACTCATCATCTGTAAAACCATACAGATGTGAGAATCATACTTGGTAAATACATACCCTGGAATAAGTATCTAATCGGGAAATCAGTTTTCCTTTAACAGTACACAGTGAAACTGAAACATTGAAATGTTTCGATGGGGTATCCCGGTATTCCTAGTAATGCCTCTTCCAGATTTACGACTGTAACCGTATAGTTCTTTGCTACCTCTCCAAATCCCTTCATATGTCTTTAGTCTTTACCTTCTGCACACCCTTTTAGGCCAAATGGTTTTCTTCCTTCCCTACCGTTCGGCACCAGCCTATGGTTTGGAAGAAGACTATCCAATAAGCATAATGGGTGTACTGTCCCAATCCCAGGAACACTCGCAATGAGAGAGGGTGAAGATAAAAGACAACCGAATAAACCTTATTCCTATTTCTCCTGAACCAGAATCCATCCCCGAACTGGAACCAGTTCCATTCGAGTTCGTATATAACCTTACGATGGAGTATCCAAATAAACTGTGGATCTTCGTAGTGATACGGAGTGTCCTGGAGAAATACAAAGGTGATTTTAGGATTGGCGAAGAAATACCTGGTTTGGTCATGAATATCTGTTGCAATTTACTTTGCCCTCTTACTAATCCCTTGCTTTGTCTTAACTTAATACCTTCTGCACACCATCGTTATGCTAATTGGTTTTCTTCATTCCCTACCGGTCGGCACCAGCCTAAGGTTTGGAAGAAGACAATCCAATTTGCGTAATAGGTGTACTACCCCTAAACCAAGGAGTACTCGTAACCTGAGAGAGGGTAAAAGGAAAAGACAACTGAATAATCCTATCCGTTTTCTCCAGAACCGGAAACCATCCTCGAATAAATTCTTTCGAGTTCGTATCTAACCATACGATGGTTTTGTCCAATGGAAGTGGACGTTCGTAGTAATACGGGGTGTCCTGGAGAAAAGGGTAAAAGTAGGAGTGGCAATGAGGTTTGCAACTCTGACAATCCAAAAGCCGGTGTTTAAGAAGGTTCGGTCAACTTGGTCACTGAGTCAAAGTCTTAGAGTCGGGTCAATGGTCGCTGCCAAAGAGAGAGAGAGAAAAGAAACACTCAGCGTGCACTCTAACCTAGATCAGAATGGTTACCAATTTATCTAATCTGGAAAACTCCCACTGTACCTCAAATTCTCCTCCAAACCTGAAAGAAGAATTAGTCGGGGTCACCCGAGGAGTAAACTAACTCATCAGTGGGAATCGGGATCCAACTCTCATCGCATGATAACGTGACGGAATCCGCTCACGTCATCACACTCCAGAAGGTATGCGCATATCTGGCAAGTTTCAGTTCTTTTGAAACTCCCGATGTGATTTCTGCCCCATGCTCTTATGACCTTGACTTTGGCCAACAAATCATAAGTCACATGTCAAGTTCCACCCGTCATTCTCCAGGTTGTTTTGAATCCACCCGTACATACCCTTGACTTTGGCCAACAAGGCAGTACGACTGTTCCAAACCAACGCATCTATCTATGCTTCATATGAATAACCAACAGCTACCAAACACTGTGCCTTGACTTTGGCCAACAAACACAGCTTGAATACTATTGACTACCCATATGAAACGACGGAGGGCTACGAATGGTTACTGGCGAAAACCTTTAACGTAATGAACTTGATATCGTTGAAGGAACGGATAGCTTTTTTAAAAATATAGTGACGAAAACCTTCGCTAAAGAGGTCACTCCCGGTGAAGGGATCTCGGCTCTTTCCCCGTAGAATGGGGTGCAGGATATTCCAACTGAATACCACGGTGCAAAGCAAAAGTACTCGGCTATAGTGAAGTTAATGCCCTGACGCAAACTTTTTGTCCAAGGGGTCACTCCCGGTGAAGGGATCTCGGCCCTTGCCTCGTCGACTGAGGAGCAGGATATTCCAACTGAATATCACGATGCAAAACAAAAGTGAACGTTCTTGCAATAACAGCTTTTTGAAAAGTGTTCCAACAACATCAGATTAGGTTTGTTTTTAACTTGCATTGATCCGAATCAATGCAATCCCATCAATTGATCACACCAAAAAGAACGAAAATATACTGATGTACGTATATGCCATCCGCATTCGCCACTGGGTCCCGTCATTACCCGTTAGGTTAGCTAACTAACGACAGAGCGGGGACTGGACTAGCGTGGATGCAAAACATATACGACATCTACTAATATATATACCAATATATTATATTTCGCTCAAGGCGTGAAAGAAATGCAACATCACAGAGAATGAACAGCATCACAGAAACAATACAGATATCTGGGATCCCCGGGTTTCACAGAGCCGCTGAAACCCGACGTTCCCCTGGTCGTGTGGATAGCCTGTGCAATGAAATCCTAGACCCCTACGGGCGCGGCAAGTCACCCGCCAAAACCTGAAGCGAGGCAGCCCCCTTCAGCGACGTGAATGGACCACCCAGCACTTCACGGAATCCGGCAACTTGGGCACCCCTCCTGGGTCAACCTGTACCCCCTACGAGTGCGGCGAATATCCCGCCAATCCTAGAGTGAAGCCCCCTCCGTCTCAATGCCATGAGATGCGGGCTTGTTGCCCTCCAGAATCCGGCTATCCGTGCACCCCTCCGCGGGGCAATCCTAGTACAGAAAGTAAAATATACATACAACGAGTACATCGACCGCAACCAGGTCGTGCCCCAAAATAATAATACAAACAGGCAGTGACGGCAGTCCACATGTTGGACGCTCGCCCCGCAATATCAAATGTACATAATACAACAAAACTGTACTAGCATTGCATCCAGGCTATCCCCCACGACCGATCCGCAACATCACAGCAAAAACAAAACATCAACGTGAAAGTCACGTTCGCAAATCCGTCTAACCGGGCTATAGCAGTTAGAACGGATTTACCGATCAAGTGACATTCACGGTCGCAGATATAATGTAAATACTGTGAAAAATGTGTTTAAAATATCCGATCGATCAAAAATTAACAAGTGGGCCCCCAATCAAAACTGTAGCACTCACAGAAAACCTGGGCCCAATTTTAATATTCCAAAACCCATATTTTAAGCCCAGAAGGCCTCTGTAAAAAATTGGTGAAGTGATCTCCACAGTGTGCGGCGGAAGGGCGGCGGGAAGGGGGTTTTCACGGCGGTTCCGCGCTCCCACTGTGGAGTTACTTCGTTGAATTTTTACAGAGCTCTTAGATTTTCTAGAACATCAATATTTTACAACCTGAAAAATTTTTGGGGACCAAAAAGTTTCAACAGAAAACTGATGTGGGCAAATACGGGTTTTTGAACATTTCGATCGATCGGAACTGAAAAACACATTACACAAAGTTAGACTAAGTTAATGGGGAGGCTCTGATACCACTGTAAGTGCACGGCGGCGCCCCGGCCGTCAAACCGACGGCCAAATGCGGAAGCGGTGAATAACTTTAATTTTCTTGAATTGGCAAACCGCCGCGCACTAATACCCGGATCGAACCATTAATTAGTCCTAGCTAACAATAAGATGAGAAAGAGATATACCGACGATCCAAGTCCTCCGGTCTTCTCGTCATGGTCCCGATCTCCTGCGGAAAAGTCCCGTCTCCTCCTCGTCGCCGGAAGTGCACCACATTGCCTACATCGTTTACAGGCTCCCACCTCAATGCCGAGGCAACTCGGGCACGAAGCCGGCTACTCGACGTGCCCAAGATTTGCTGTAGAATATGTAGTGAAGAAGTCTCATTTTGGGGTTGTAGGAGGTGCCATTTTGATGGAGGAACGATACAAGAACTATATGGAGGGACTTTGGGGATTTTGGAACATCAAATGAGCAAAAACCCCACTCCACAAAATTGGGACAGCCCCATCCCATGCTTGGCCGGCCACAATGGTGAGAGGAGAGAATGGAGTGAGTGGGAGAGAGCATAAAAAAGGAGCCATTCTCATCTAATACCCAAAAGAGAGAGAGAGGAAAGGTATCATGCAAAAGAAATGATAGCAACAAATCCAACACTCCAAGGCAACCATCATCTCAAGCATGATGGCTTCAAAAAGTCAAGCCATCATGAGAAGAAGAAGTCAAGGTAAGGTGCTCATCATGAAAACCATCATGATGTAACAAGATGCAAAGAACCCCCTCCACTAATGCCTATTTGCAACAATGCAAATAATCCCTCCTCCACCAATCTTCGGCCAATGAACGGAACAATGGAAATCGGCCGAAACGGAAAGCAAACAGGCAACTCCAGAAAACTGGTCCCGTAATAAATTACAGGAAAACCCCGATACTGTGCATACACACCCGCATCTGTATTTCGACCGAAATACAAATGCAATGAGACAAAATCTACACTGTACTATACTAGGATCCGGCTTATACCAAAGCCGGCCAGTAATATCTGTTCGATCCTGATCCGTGCAATACCGCACGTATCTGATCGAACCCTGCCATATAACCATGCGGCCTATAGTACAAACTGTCCGATCCTGATCCGTGCAATACCGCACGTATCTGATCGGACCTTGCCATATCTCCATACGGCCTCTACAACCTTTCGCCCGAAAGCTGAGTAACTGAATGTGGGGGACTCTAAAGACTCGTCAACACCTCGGTTGTGGATTTAACCACTAGCACGTCAGAGGTATAAGCCAATACGTAACGGGCTACCAAGTATTGACTAAAAGGGACGTCTGTGAGTGAACTCAGCCTGACAACCCTACTGAGCCTGTCAGTGACAATATCCGTGCAGTCCGGTCCGTTCGTCTATGAGTATCGCATGGTGGGCCTAGGGGGTTGGTAAAAGTCAGACCCCCAAAAGCGGTACAAGTCGTGTCGGAGTGTAGCCCAGAACACCCTGAGATACTACTGGAATACCTACCAGTAAATCTCCTTGCCTTGGCCAAGGACTTTGTGTAATGGCTCTCCTAGACACAGCACGACCTCACCCCCAATACCGGGAGAGACGAACCCCTGAAGATACGCTCACTGCCTCCATGTGGCTCGGGACTGTACCCAACTAAAACCTGTTTGCACGACTCCTTTGAGCCGTGGTAGGGTAGTAATCAAAGTACAGTGGGAACTCACACGAGACAAATGACGATCCCCAGGTCGATGAACTAACCTGCACACATGTCACCAGGGAACTGCCATCTGACGTCTGGTATATGACCAACTAGCATGTTCCCGGCGAGTCCTGTCCGGTGTACTCATAACCCAATGAGCACCTGTATACATCTTAGGTGATCCAACTGATACCAGTGGCTTGTGAGACCGGCCACCGCCCCTCGTCGGGGTCTCGACTGTATACACTAGTCTACTAATGGAGTATCGATGCCCAGTCTCGAAACTCCCACGACTAGGGACCTTTTAAGGATAAGCTTATAGACCCCAGCTCCCACTTATATGATCGCCCTCATACTGCTGGTGGTCAAGCAAGAATCCTAGGGGCTCTATCAACGTGTAATAGCGACGTGTCAGGTCACCTAAAGCAGTACACGATGATAAAGGTAAACCAGATAGCATACTATCATCTCGAGTAAGACTGTCCTACCGGGATAGGTCCTCCCTCAATCATTACAATCACGTACCTGTGACCTAATAATTGACTCTGAGGGCACTATCTCCAACACGCACGGCCTTGTTGACTCAGTCAAGGGTCGTACGGGTGGGTTTAATTCAATCGGGAAATGTACGGGTTGAACTTGACTTGCGATTTATGGTTTGTTGACTTAGTCAAGGTCATAGATCGCTAGGGGCAAAAGCATTATCGGGAATTTCAAGTGTTGAAATTTGCATTGAGATTGCATACCTTCTATGAGATAGTTGGATCCCGATACCCGCTGCGAGTAATTGTTACTCCTGGGAGAGTTTTACACATTACAATTAGCCGATCAAGTAGGTGTCTAGAAAGGTGTCAACGGGGTTACGCCTCTGGGAAAACGAGGTTTACATTAATTAGGTTCGTGCGAAAGCACGGGGGACCTCCCTCAAAGTACCGACACTGGCCTGGCTGAAAGATCTACGAAGTTGTAGGGTCTAATTAATCCCGGCTAGTCTTTCCTTTTAGGGTTTGAAGGATGATTTGATAAAAACCAGTGGGAGCCATCCTGATTAGATAAGATAATAACCAATCTGATCTTGCAAGAGCATACGCTAAAGTGTTTTCTTCTCTCTCTCTCCAGGTAGCGACCATTTCATGCCTTAATCAAGATAATAATATGGATGTATTGACCGAACCCGCATGTTATACTGTGCAGGGGAACGTTGGACCCGTTCTATCTTATAAATATTATAAGACTGAACAGGAAACAGGAGAATATCTAGATTCTCACGCTGCCCAAACGGAGAACGTGCATGATGATGCACCTTCTTCGGGTGTGTTTGTTATTGAGAACTGTTTCTCAGTTCACCCTACGTCCTGGGTATTAGATACCGGATCAGGATCCCATATATGTAAGCAGTTACATGGGCTACGAAAAGGTAGAGAACTGGGAAAAGGTGATCATTCTGTTCAAGTAGGGAATGGGGCAAATGTTGCAGTCAAAGCAGTTGGCATATATCACCTGGTATTACCAAATGGTGATACACTAGTCTTGAATGAGTGCTATTATATACCGAACATGATGTGCAACATTATATCAGTTTCTTTATTAAGTAAAGAAGGATATAATTTTGTAGTAAAGGATAATGTTATGAACATATTCCTAGATCAAAAGTTGATTGCATCAGGCTCGCTACATAATGGCATATTCATTCTCAATCAAAATACAGTCTTCAATATACAAAACACACACAAGAGGAAAAGCTCAGAAATGAACGAATCCTTCTTGTGACACTGTAGACTTGGCCATATCAATGAGACACGACTAGCTAAGTTGCATAAGAATGGATATTTGAATTCATTCAAATTATCATCTTATGACACTTGCCATTCATGTCTCAAAGGAAAAATGACCAAAACTCCGTTTACGGGATGCGGAGAAAGAGTTACAGAACTCTTGGGACTGGTGCATAGTGATGTATGCGGTCCTATGTCTACACATGCCAGAAATGGTTCTTCCTACTTCATTATATTCACTGACGATCTCTCTAGATACGGGCATGTGTTCCTGTTGAAACACAAGTCTGAAGCTTTTGAGAAATTCAAAGAATATAAGCACGAGGTAGAGAACCAAACGGGCAAAAGTATTAAGATTCTTCGATCTGATCGAGGAGGTGAATACTTAAGCAGTGAATTCCTGGATTATCTAAAAGAGAATGGGATTCTCTCTCAGCTTACTCCTCCTTATACACCACAGCACAACGGTGTATCAGAACGAAGGAATCGCACCCTATTAGATATGGTGCGTTCAATGATGAGCAATGCTGAGTTACCTATTTCCTTTTGGGGGTATGCGCTTGAGACAGCCATATACCTATTGAATCTGGTTCCGTCTAAATCTGTACCTACCACACCATATGAGATATGGAGTGAGAAGAGACCATATTTTAAACGAATTAGGATATGGGGTTGTCCGGCCTATGTCAAAAAGCAAAATCCGGACAAACTCGAGGCACGATCAGTCCTTTGCAAGTTTGTGGGATATCCTAAGAATTCTCAAGGATATTTTTTCTACCAAGCTGAGGAACAAAGAGTGTTTGTTGCTCAACATGCCACCTTTTTGGAAAGGGAATTTCTTGCAAAAGAAATTAATGGCAAAGAGGTAGAGCTGGAAGAGGTTCCAGCACCACAAACTGCAACTAATGATTTAGTAGAACCAGAGGATTCAGTGGTGCCCGACGTACCCCAGCCTCTCCGCCGATCTAGTAGGGTTTCTCGACCACCTGAGAGATACTATGGTTTTCTCATTGATGGTGGCAGTGAGGATTGCATCATGGAGGATGATGACCCAACTAGCTTCGAGCAGGCCATCACGAGTGGGGACTCAGTGAAATGGCTGGATGCTATGCGGTCCGAGATGGAATCCATGTACACCAACAAAGTATAGACTTTGGAAGTTGCTCCTGAAGGGGTAAAACCCATTGGGAGCAAGTGGATCTTCAAGAAAAAACTTGGTGTAGATGGGAAAGTGGAGACTTTCAAAGCTAGACTTGTAGCAAAGGGTTTTCGTCAAAGACCAGGTGTGGACTATGACGAAACCTTTTCTCCAGTGGCTATGCTTAAATCCATCCGAATCATGCTTGCCATCGCTGCATATCATGACTACGAAATCTGGCAAATGGATGTTAAGACCGCCTTTCTAAATGGTGATTTAGGAGAGTGCGTGTACATGACTCAGCCAGAGGGCTTCGTAGACAGTGGGAGCAGCGGGAAGGTGTGCAAGCTGCTTAAATCCATTTATGGATTAAAGCAAGCATCACAGAGTTGGAACATCTGCTTTGACGTCATTATCAAAGAGTTTTATTTCGTCAAAAACCCAGATGAACCTTGTATTTACAAGAAAGTGGCAGAGAGTAAGGTTGTCTTCCTTGTATTGTACGTGGACGACATACTCTTGATAGGAAATGATATTCCTATGCTGCAATCGGTCAAGCTCTTCTTATCACAGAGATTCTCAATGAAAGATCTTGGTGATGCCTCCTGCATATTGGGAATTAGGATCTATAGAGATAGATCCAAAAGGATATTGGGATTGTCCCAATCCAGGTACGTTGACACCATACTAAAGAGGTTTAGTATGGAAGAATCCAAGCGTGGGAACTTGCCCACGATCTCTGGAGTCACTCTCTCCAAAGAGATATCTCCCAAGACTGATTTGGAGAGAGCTCGCATGCAAGGGATACCCTATGCTTCGGCTGTAGGCTCTATCATGTATGCAATGCTATGTACCAGACCCGATGTAGCATACTCACTAAGTATAGTGAGTAGGTATCACGCTGATCCTGGAGAGAGTCACTGGACAGCTGTGAAGAGCATTCTCAAGTACTTACGAAGGACTAAAGAGATGCTCTTGGTGTATGGTAACGGAGAACTCCAAGTGGAGCCCTTTACCGATTCGAGCTTCCAGAGTGATAAGGACGACTCTAAGTCGCGGTCGGGCTTTGTCTTTACCCTTTACGGAGGGGCGGTTAGCTGGAAGAGTTCCAAGCAGGAAACCGTGGCAGACTCGACGATGGAGGCTGAATACATCGCTGCCAACGATGCTGCCAAAGAGGCTGTCTGGATCAAGAAGTTCATTACTGAACTTGGTGTGCTTCCATCCATTGAGCATCCAATACCTTTGTATTGCGATAACAATGGAGCGGTGGATTTGGCCAAGGAACCTAGGTCCCATCAGCGATCCAGGCATATTCTGAGGCGGTATCACCTGATCCGGGAGATAGTTGATCGCCGGGAGATCGAGGTCAGGAGGGTTGACACGAAGAACAACACGGCGGATCCACTCACGAAGGCCATTCCCCAGATACAGTTTGAGAGACTCTTCGGGATGCTCGGTATGCAATACTACAGCAGCTGGCCCTAGTGCAAGTGGGAGATTGTTAGTTGTATGTATGCCCTAGAGGCCAGTATTGTACAGATGATGTATATTATATTGGATGCTTAGAAATATATAGAGATGACTTTCTTGCTCGATATGATAGTATGCTATCTGGTTACTCTTTATCTTAACATGTACACTTGTCTCTTTGCACTGTCTTATAGTTACATGTTGGTAAAGCCCTTAGGATGTGTACTTGACTACCTGGACTGTGATGCAGATCATACTAGTGGGGACATGGTAGTCTATAGATACATCCTTCAAGGTCCCTAGTCGTGGGTGTATCGAGACGGGGCATCGATATACCAGTGTAGACTAGCGTATATGCTTCTCGACCCATGAGATGGGCGATGGATGATCCCATATCCATTGGTGTTTGACATCAGAGATGATATACGGGTGCTCAGTGGAGACTGGGTACACTGGACGGAATCGCCGAGAACTCCCAGATGGTAGTATACCTCACGTCAGATGGCAGTTCTCAGGTGACACTTATGCAGGTTAGTCTGTAGACCCGAGATCGTCATAGAGTCTTGTGTGATTCCCACTGTGCTTTGATCTCCACCTTACCACGTCTATGAGGGCGTGCAAAATGGTAGTCTTTGGGTACAGTCCCGAGTCACATGGAGGCAATGAGCGATAGGAGGGGTTTCGTCTCTCCCGGTATTGGGGGTTGATGTTGCGCTGTGCACGATTGGCCGTAACAGGGAAGTCCCTGGCCAGGGCTGATCAGAGATTTGCTGGTAAGTGTTACCAGTAGTTTCTCGACCCGTTATGAGCCTCACATCGGCACGACTTATCGATTATTGGGGTCTGACGTTTACCACCCCTAGACTTGATATGCGACATATCAGAAGAACAGATCGGACTGTACGGTAAGTGTTACTGGTTGGATTCACAGGAGTGTGAGCGGGCTAGCTCATCGATCTTCTGATCGCTCAATACCCGGATGGCCGTTACATTTAGCAGACCGCTTGAGGCTTGTGGGTGCTTGATATGATCATCATCTGCTACCGGCGTATTGACGAGTCTTTAGAGTCCTACACAGAGGTTTCCTGGCTCAAGCGAAACGAAATAGGAGCGCAAATGAGATATGTGCGGGACCGAGAATAATGCGTGTATGTGATACCCTATTTCATTCTCGCGATGAATGTTTCGATTGGTTGTATGTGATATAACCTAGTTATCGAATCATTAATTCGATAAATCGATACATTGTATACTAGTCGGTTATGTGCGACATGACCGGATCATTGAATCAAGTGTTGATTTAATGTTTAATTGTATATTTGATATATTAATTTGCATTAACTAGTATTGGTTCATTTTAAAAGGATTTTCTCACTTGAAGTGCACATTGTATATATGATATGCTTTTGTGTGCACTTGATTGTATCATGTTTGATGATGCATACTTACTTGGGTTTGTGCAAAGAATTAAACCATGGTTATGATAATGGTTAGGGTTTTGTGTTATTCATCTATTTATTTATCCATTCTTTATTTATTTAAATAGATGAAAGAAAAGAAAATGGTTTCTTTTTATCATGAAGCTTGTTGAAGCATCATGAAGGTTTGACTAAAGAGACCATTTGCCTTCATGCTTAACCCTAACCATTCCCACTTACCATGGTCTATTCTCTACACTTAACCTTAGTTAGCTTATGATAAGTATTGATTTATTTTCTTTTTAATTCAACACTTATCATATTCTTTCTTCTTCTTCATCATCTTCTTCTTCAAGAAAAGCTTAAGTCCATCAATGGCAACTTGAGCTAAAGTGAGAGAAATCCAATTCTAAAGTGAACCCACCTCCTATTTCTTCACCCTCTACCTCTTGCCAAGTTGTTTTGGGTGTTTTCTTCACAAGTTTCACAACTTTGTGAAGTCGGAGCTTGAACTTGTGATGCCTCGACGTAGATCATCTTCGGCACGAAGCCGACGACCTAGTCCACCCATTTCTCCGATCAAGCCGACGATTGAGTCCGGGATTTGAGATGGACAGCGAGAGGACGCCTACGTGGAGCCAAGAAAGTGGATATCCGGATCTACAAAGGTTGTAGCTTCTTATCTTTAGTTAAGTTGTTAACTAGATTCATATATCGCCTAAACTTCTAGTCAACGATCCGTATTAGGGTTTCTCGGCACCCATAAAATTTGAAATTGGCATGGTTGATGCCTTGTGAGACCTCTATAGTGTGCCTAGGAACCCTACAGAAACGATTCAGTATGGAAGATTCAAAGCGCGGTAATCTACCGGCTTGTTATGGAATTACCCTCTCCGAAGAGATGTCTCCCAAGACTGATTTGGAAATGGCTCGCATGTCATCTATACCCTACGCATCTGCGGTAGGCTCTTTAATGTATGCGATGTTGTGTACCAGACTAGATGTAGCATACGCATTAAGCGTTTTAAGCAGGTATCAGTCGGACCCAGGGGAGAAACACTGGATAGCAGTAAAGAACATTCTCAAGTACCTGAGAAGGACTAAGGAGATGTTCTTGGGGTATGGAGGAAAAGATCCCAGATCGAGGCCTTTGATGACTCCAGCTTCCAGAGTGACAAGGATGACTCCAAGTTCATGTCTGGTTATGTCTTTACCTTTAATAGAGGGACGGTTTGCTGGAAGAGCTCCAAGCAGGAAACCGTTGCTGACTCAACTATGGAAGCAGAGTACATAACTGCTTGCGATGCCGCAAAGGAAGCTGTCTGGATGAAGAAGTTCCTCATGGAGCTTCAGGTGGTTCCTACCATTGTTGATCCAATACCGTTGTATTGTGAAAACAACGATGCTCTAACTTTAGCGAAGGAACCCAGGTCCCATCAGAAGTCCAGACACATTTTGAGGCGGTACTACCTGATCAGGGAGATCATAGATCGCCGGGAGATCGAGGTGAAGAGAGTACATTCGGAGAATAACACTGCAGATCCATTCACGAAGGCCATACCCCAGACTCAATTCGAGCGGCTGATCGAGATGATAGGTCTTCGATACGCCAGTACATGGCCCAAGTGCAAGTGGGAGATTGTTAGTGTATATGCCCTAAAGGCCATTACTGTATCATACTAGTTTGTATATTACTTAATGGAAGCTGGGGATATTCATAGTTGTATAGACAATCTTGCTCAAAATGGTAGTATGCTACTTGGTTTGTTTCTACTTAAATATGTGCATGTGTTTCTTTTAGCATATCGCTTATACATATTAGTGGAGCCCTTAGGATCTTTGCTTGATTACCAGCGTTGTGATGGCAGTCACACTAGTGGGGGCTGGGTAATCTATAAGCATATCCTTATACAGGTCCCTAGTCATAGGATTATCGAGACGGGGCATCGATACTCCGGAGTAGACTAGAGTATGCGCTTCTCATCCCAGCAGGGGAGATGGTTTGTCCCACAGCCATTAGTAGATCGTACTGTAGATAGTATGCGGGTGCTCGTTAGGTTACGAGTACACTGGACAGGACTCGCTGAAAACTGTTGGTTGGTATTATACCTATCGTCAGTTATCAGTTCCCAGGTGACATGAGTACAGCTTAGTCCGTTGACTTGACACTATCACTTCGCCTCGAGTGTGTTCCCACTGTTCTTAGATTACTACCCTACCACGGCTCAAATGAGTCGTGCAAACAGATAGTAGTTGGGTGCAGTCCCGAAGCACTTAGAGGCAGTGACGGTGAGACAGGATTCGTCTCTCCCGGTATTAAGAGTTGATATCGCGTTGTGTCTAGGAGAGCCATTACACAAAGTCCCTGGCCAGGGCAAGCGAGATTTGCTGGTAGTGTTTCCAGTAGTTTCTCAGGGTGTTCTGGGCTACACTCTGACACGACTTATACCGCTATTAGGGGACTGACGTTTATCGCCTCTTAAACCCGACATGCGATACTCTCAGACGAACAGACCGGACTGTACGGAGATTGTCACATTCAGGCTCAGTAGGAGTTCGGATGGGTTCACCTCATCGGTCTTCTTATCGGCATCTACCTGAGGACCGTTACGTACAGCTAGTACTGCTTGCGGCCTGTAGTTAAACCCACTGCCAGCGTAGTGTTGAGTCTTTAGAGTCCAACACAGAGGGTTGTTCACCTTTGGGCAAAACAGGATAGGGGTCGCATGGTTTTGCTACGGGGTTTGTTCACATACGCGTACTTGTGCACGTTTGGTGTCCGGGCAGTTATTTCTAGCGGGCTATGGTTTAAGCCAGATCCTAGTATTTGTTTTGGGATTGGTTTTGTCTCATTATATTCATGTTCCTCAAAACATGGATACGGGTGTGTATGCACAGTTGACAGAGGCAGAGGAACCTCATTAGGGTTTTTGACCGTTGACTTTTTCTAAACCCTAATGAGAATGAGAAATATGATTAATAATATTAATTAAGGATAATTGTGCCAAGGTTAGGGTTGGGTTGACCATTTGACTTGTTGACTTTTGTTGACCTTGATATTTTCTTAAGCAAAAGAAAGATGCTTCTTGAAGCTTGCATTAGCATTAAATGTGAAATGATAATGGTCAAATCATCTAACCATCACAATTTTCTTAATTATTATTATTATTCACGTATCTCTCTCATATGAGAGCAAGGTTAGGATTACTCTCTCACTCTCTTATGCTCTTTCTCTCTCTTGGGTAGCTCCCCATCTTCCTCTCTCAAAGCTTAAATGTTTCATGTGTTGAAAATCATAAGCTTTTGAGACTAAACCATCAAATCCTCTCTCTACTCATTCTAGGATTCTTTGTCTAGCAAGCCAAGCACTCTAGTTACCTTTTGGTTGAGATAGGAGCTCATGGTAGAGGCCTTCGGGTGGATCTTTCTTCGGTAAAGAGAAGACGACGAGGAGAAGCCGTCTACATCACTCCAAGGAGCTAGCAACAAAGAGGACCACAACAAGAAGAGAAGGAGTTCAAGAACTAGGTATAACCATCTTACCTAGTAGCTAGAACTTGTAGTTAGTTTGTTAGTTTTTGTTTAGCAAAGATCCTTCAATGTTAGTCTATGTTTCCTTGTGATAAAAATCCGATTATTACTCTTTCCGCCTCCCCGTAAGTACCGGGGTGGGTTACATAAACTTACACAAACGCCTCAAGTCTGGGGGCATGATCGTGCACACGTTGTACATGGCTTCCGGGAAAGAGGAAAGCCATGCTTCCGTAGGTCATCGACCACTCACTCGGTCGTTGACAGAAGCTCTGGAGTAGCAACAAAAGCTCCAAGAAATGCTGATGAAGATGTCGGCACTCACTGGGCAAAAATAAAGCCCGGAAGTATCATCTGAACAGCGCTGGAAGTAGGAGACTGATACGGAGTTCTTGCGAGGGTGCTGGAAAGGAAGGATAAGGAGGCCGCGGAACAAGCTACTAATATACAACAGATGGTGCTCCTGTTCCATGACATAGTTGGGATGATGATCCATCCGGAACCTCCAGCCGAAGGCCCTCCGATAATCATCGAAGATAACAGAGGGGAAACGTCAAAACCTCATTTGGCTGTCTCAGCAGCCCAGGAAGAGACAATCTCCAAGGCCACCCTTGATGACTACATAGCTCAACAAATACAAGCTCATCAACCGAGTGAAGCAGCTGGCCAAGTCGTCAGAACTGGGCGACCTTATCCAGGCTAATATGATCAAATCAAGTACCCGCCAGGATATACGATCCCTAAATTCCATCTGTATAAGGGGACGGGCAATCCACACCAGCACGTTGCTCAATTCAAAGCTTTGTGCGGTAATACTGGAGGTGACGACAAACTGCTGCTTTGCCAGTTTGTTGGCAGCTTGTCGGAAACGGCATTTGAATGGTACTCCGAGCTCCCAAATGACTCTGTCAAAACATTCATGGAGAAGTAATTACTATTCACATAGAGGTTCGCAAGCGCAAGCGAGCGCACCGTGATCACGGCATTAATCAATGCCAGGGTGAAGCCATGAGAGACCTGGGTTCAATCCACAATTCGGTGGCGGAACCTATGGTCAAAATGCGAACAACGCATAGAAGAAGCTCCTGTCATGGGCATGTTCGTGGGGACCCTTGATCCTCAGGCGACTATATCCCAATTTATGATGTTCTTCAAGCCGACCACCTTCCAGGCCTTGATCGACAAGCTGGCCCAAATGGACCAGATGGGCCATAGGCCGTCCTCTTCAAAAACAAATCACCGAAATGAAAAGGGCCAAGGGAAAGAGACCTTCATTGCCAACGCTCAACAATAACCAATTGACCCGAAACTGGTTGCTCGCCAAAGCGACACACGCCTACGCCGATCCCTCGAAGAGAAGCTAGGATGTCCTTACTCGTTTCCCCAGGATAAAACGAGGAGACAGTTCGAACTGGCAGTGCGCAACAGACTTTCACTCTGCCGGATCCGAGACGTCCTCTGCAGCTTGGTGACATCGACAACCCTAACTACTGCTCCTATCACAAAATGGTGAGCCACCCATTGAGGATTGCTACATCTTCAAGAACTGGGTCGAGGACCAGTACCATCAAGTGAAATTCGCGCTGTCAGAGAACTCGAGGGTAAACCCGCCACAAAAGCACGCTACTAAAAAGGTGGACATGCCAGGGGCATCATGCTCAATTATAAAAGAAGCCCCGCGGGAAGTTGTCCTTTCAGCTAAAACTAAAAGAATGCTGAAAGATCTTCAAGCATGTCCGGCAATCAAATGGAAAAGCCCGCTGGAGCCCGAGATCATTGAGGGGATGCTTAAACCGTGCCGAACACTGAAAACTGGTAACATGGGGCAAGACCTCTGGGCTAAGCCTTCGAAGTCTTCGAAGAAAAAGAAGAAGACCAAGAAGCCTGCGCAGCCTGACGAAAAGCGCACGGACCTGCAAAAATACATCGACGCACTGGAAAAGTACAATCAAAAGGTCCGGACCCCAGTCACCATCGAAGAGTTTCTTAACCATATGCTTGAGAACGAAAATAGTGACGATGATGAGGGAAATGGCTCGTCGGGAGAAATCGAAGATGATGTGGAAAGTTGCCACATGGTCTCCCATTCGTCATTAATTGGTAAAGAAGCTCCTTCGGCGTCAGAAAGCAACGCAGAGGAATTGGAGGCAGGACCGGTGCCAAAATCCCCATAACTGCCAAAAGACCCAATATACAGGCTGCTAAACAAAACCTTTCAATGGATCGAGATGTCCCTAAACTAACAATGGACCGCAATGTCCCTAAACTAATAATGGATTGAGATGTCCCTAAGCTAACAATGGACCGAGATGTCCCTAAAGTAACAATGGACCGTGATTTCCCTAAACTAAATACGTCGCCTCAAACATGACGATGGTGGAATTCAAGTCCACAAGTCCCAGCGGCAAGGACTGCGACTCAGGTCCTGCTGGCCGCGCAGCTGCCCCGGTGGCGAGGTCTCCTATAAGTTCCATTGGCGAACAGAGGGGTAAAAAATGGTACGTCGACAAGAGAAATGGGCCCGGATGAAAACCTGAAAGGGCACCGTGAGTAAAAACAACAGGGCCACCGGCGAGCTTGTGAAAACCTGAAAGGGCACGATCTCGTTGTTAAAAAAACGGTACATCCACAAGCAAAATAGGCATGGATGAAACCCCGAAAGGGCGCCGTAAGTAAAAACAGCAGGGCCACCGATGAGCTTGTGAAAACCTGAAAGGGTGCAATCTCCTTAAAATAAAGACACCTGCAAGGTCCTCTTGACCTTGTGAGGAGAAATCACCTACGTGAGATCCTTACGACTCAGAAGGGAGCAACACACTTAGGGATCCCCACGATTCCTAAGGAGAAATTACACTTGCGAGATCCTCATGACTCGTAAGGAGGATCTTCCCCGTGTGACCTTCACGGCTCATAGGATTCAAAAGTCTTAAGATACGGGGACCTGAACTTATTCTTAAGCCATCACACTCCCCAAGTTGCCCTACAAGCGGTTCATATTGACCCTTATATATAATCCACGGGCACAAATAAACGTTTCCTTCACAAAGTCCCACCAATGACGATGAATGTTCTTATATGGTGAACGACACTTATAAGTCCTCTCGACTTATAAGGAGAAAACATTATTGTAAGATCCTTACGACTTGCAAGAGAAAATATCACTTAGGAGTCCTCACGACTTCTAAGGAGAACATACACCTATGAGATCCTCACGACTCGTAGGGAAAAATAACTTTGTGAAACCCTTACGGCTCTTAAAGTCAAAAGCCTTAGTCGACAGGATCCTAACCCTATTTGCTAAGCCACCTTTGTTGAAATCAGCAAAGACAAATGTTGATTCGCTCCTGACAACATTCTAGTCGCAGCGATGCTGATGCCTGAACAGGTGTCAATTCCAAGTCCTGTCACGGCAAATGATGATTCACTCAGAGCAAAATTCTTGTCGCAGCAGTGCTGATGCCAAGATTGGTATCATATCTCAAGTCCCATAATCGCAACAAAAATTAGCGAGAAAAAAACGCATATGAAATAGCCGAAATGATGGGGCAACTCGCAATAAAAATCAGCGAGCAAAATATGCATATAAAAACAGCCGAAATGTTTGGGCAACTCGCAATAAAAAGCAGCGAGTAAGAAGAAAAAACAGCCGAAATGTTTGGGCAACTCGCAATAAAAAGCAGCAAGTAAAAAGAAAAAACAGCCAAAATGATTGGGCACCGTGATAAAACAGCCAAAACGATTGGGCAATCGCGACTTTCGCGATATAAAAAAGCTGAAATGATAGAGCATTGTGGAAAGAAATAAAAAAAATAAAAAAATGATGAAACGTTTGTCCTACAGGTGAGTCCGCATCAACCCCTGTATACAATACATGTGCATAAACGAAAAGGGAACCACATTTCTCCTCCGGGCTCTGTCAAAGGGAGGGTCAGATCTCGACGGCAACATCAGCAGCCTAGAAGATCACCCCGACGTTCCTTCTCATTCCAACAGAGTGCAGACATGATGTCAAAAAATCTCCAAGGAGTGATAGCAAAACCCTAGCTCCAACCTGGCGTTCCTTCTCAGTCCAGCAGGTTGAAGACCCAACGTCAACAGGAGACCCCAGGGTCGAAACAAAGCGGAGCCACGACAAAGTCCCTAGTTCCAAATCTCGACGGTTCACAGACAGCCTAGAGGTCAACAACGGTGTCTCTTCTCACTCCAACAAGATGCAGACGCAACGTCAACAAAACGGAGCCATGGCAAAGTCCCTAGTTCCAAGATGCAAATGCGACGTCAACAAAATGGAGCTCCAAGATGCAGATGCGACGTCAACAAAACGGAGCCATGGCAAAGTCCCTAGTTCCAAGGTGCAGACATGACACCAACAAAATGGAGCCATGGCAAAGTCCCTAGTTCCAAACCTCGACGGTTCACCAACAACCTAGAGACTACCACAGAGCCATGGCAAATTCCCTAGTTCCAGGTCTCGACGGTTCACAGACAACCTAGAGATCAACAACGGCATTTCTTCTCACTCCAGCAAGATGCAGACACGATGTCAACAAACGACCACAGGGTCAAAACAAATGGAGCCATGGCAAAGTCCCTAGTTCCAAGTCTCGACGGTTCACCAACAACCTAGAGACTACCTCGGAGCCATGGCAAAGTCCCTAGTTCCAAGTCTCGATGGTTCACAGAAAACCTAGAGATCAACAACGGTGTTCTTTTTCAACTCCAGTAGGATGCAGATGCAACGTCAACAACCGATCCCAGGGTCGAAACAAAGCAGAGCCATGGCAAAGTCCCTAGTTCCCAGTCTCTACGGCAACATCTACAGCCTAGAGATCACCTCGGTGTTCCTTCTCATTCCAACAGGATGCAGACGTGTCGTCAACAACAGACCCCAGGGTCAAAACAACGAAGTTATGGTAAAGTCCCTAGTTCCAAGACTCGACGGTTCACCAACAACCTAGAGACTATCTCGGAGCCATGGCAAAGTCCCTAGTTCCAGGTCTTGACGGTTCACAGACAACTTAGAGATCAAAAACGGCGTTTATTTTCAAATCCTGCAGGATGCGGATGCAACGTCAACAACCGACCCCAGGGTCAAAACAATGGAGCCATAGCAAAGTCTCTAGTTCCAAGCCTCGACAGTTCACAAACAACCTAGAGACAACCTTGACATTCGTCTCGTTACAGCAGACACAATGTCAACAAACGAAGCAAAGGAAAATCCCTAACTTCAGGGTCTTGATGGCAACTCAAATAAACCTGAAAGACTATCGGAGATCATCCCACACCAGCGTGGAGTGGTTATGACTCATCGGGACTCCCAAACTGAGCCTAACCTTAAGTAAAAAGCGGCATGGAAAATTCCCAACGCTTGCTCTTCCGACGGTAATATGACCTGGGAGATTACTTGAAGACGTCTTGTCCAGCCCCCGAAGGGATCAGAAACATGACAATTGCGGGGCTACTCGAACGGCAAGATTATATATCGGGGAATGCATCATCCAACGCGATGGTACGACGGACAAAAACCCTAGTACCACAGACCCTAATGGACCTCTGTCGTAAAGAGCAGAGGTTAACTGTGACGTTAGGATATTATTGCGAGAACTTCTCAACTTGTCTCGACTCATAGGGAAAAACATCTTCATGAAACCCACACGGCTCATGAAGGTGAAAAGCCTTAGGCAACGGGGATATCAATCTATTTCCTATGCACTATGGCCCTATAAGCAGGTCCAAACTGACTCTTGTATACTATCCACGGGCCATATTCTCCAAAGTCAAATATTGACAAGGAGGAAAAAAACCACTTACGAGTCCTCTCGACTTGTAAGGGGGAAAATTCTCTTGTGAGATCCTTACGCCTCTGAAGAAAAATGCACTTAGGAGATCCTCACGACTTCTAATGAGAAAATACACCTACGGGATCATCTCGACTCGTAGGGAGAAAACCCTTTATGAGACCCTCATGGCTCATAAATTTGAAAAGTCTTAGACGGAAGATCCAAACCTGTTTCTTAAGCCATCGCTGCCCTACAAGAAGGTCCAAACTGACTCTTGTACACTATCCACAGGCCACATTCGCCAATGAAATAAAGAAGCTACTTACGGGTCCTCACGATTCGTATGGAAAAATACCCGAGTGAGATCCTTACGACTCACGGAGGCGATGAACACTTAGAAATCCTCACGATTTCTAGGGAGAATATGCACCTATGAGATCCTCTCGACTTGTAGGGAGAAAAAACCTTCTTGAAACCCTTATGGCTCATGAAGATGAAAAAAGTCTTAGGCTACAAGGACCCTAAACTTGTCTCCTAAGCCCTCAATTCTATGGCCATGCATAACTCTACACTACTTCACCCATGTACATACTTACGTGGGCAAAGTAGTGAGGGCATTTGTTCCCGCCAAAATTTTCGGCCAATCCTAAGGGCTTTATCAACATGTATCAAAGAGACAGTATAATAATACAAGTGTACATGTTAAGATAAAGAGCAAAAAGATAACATACTATCATGTCGAGCAAGAAATTCCTCTATATATATGTCCAAGTATCCACTATATCATATAATAATGGCCTCTAGGGCATACATATTCCTAACAATATTGTTAGTTATATATGCCCTAGAGGCCATTATTGTATATTATTGGATTGTATATTACATTTTGGATGCTTTGGATATACACAGATATAATAACAGTCTTGCTCAATATGATAGTATGCTATCTGGTTTTATTCTATCTTAATATGTGTACATATTTCTATTAGCATAATGCTAATACATATTGATAGAGTCCTTAGGATCTTTGCTTGACAACCAGCGTTGTGATGGCAGTCACTGCAGGGTTCCAAAGCATAACAGCAAGGTTTCGGGTGGCATCATCCATGCCAAATTAAAATATTATCATGCTATAAGAACCCAAACCTAGAGTCTTTAACTGGAGAATCATACGAAAACAAGAAGTAAACAACTTTACAACTAAGTGAGTAGGGATTACAACCTTTATAGTCCGTTCCTTCGCTTCTTTAGCTCCTTGTTGTGGTCCCTTCACTGCGATCAACGAACTCCCGGACTTTTGAGAGGCTCTACAAGATATATGATGCATGCTAGCTAGAAGTCTTCAAAGTCTATGATGATCTACGTCGAGGAAACACGGACTCAAGCTATTACTTCACAAATATGGAATTAGTGAAGCTAACACCCTAAACTATATGGCTAGTATAGAAGAGGATGATGAAGTAGGAATTTTGCTCACTTTAGAATTTAATTTCTCATAATTTTTCTTCTATTTCTCAAAGTCAAGAGAGCTAGAATGAGATGAAAAAGAAGATGAAGTGAATGAGAGAGTGAGGTTAGAAATGCAACCATGGTGAGTTTTGTCATACCTTAACCCATGTAGAGAATAAACCATGGCTAAGAGTTAAAGGTTAGGTTAATAAATATCTTAAGTAAAAACAAAAGAGGTCGACTTAGTCAATGTTCTACAAGTTTCATCCAAGCTCATAACGATGACTAATTCTCCAATAATTTTGAATTTGCTTAATAATAAATATTAACCTATATTAATCCTAGCATGGTGTAAGTCTCATACACCCTTGTTGCATGTGTAACATAGCATGACACATGAATATATATCACATATATATTTATGTGTGCATAAAGAAAACAATACACTCAACATATATCACATATATATCAATGTATCATAAGTGAGAAAAAGAAATGCTTAAGTGAGCTAATATTAGTTAATGTAATGTAATATATTAAATATATAATTATACATTAAATTATTAAATTAACACTTGATTTAATAATCCGGCTATATCTCATATAACCGACTAATATAAAATGTATCATTTCATCGAATCAATACTTGATCCGATGACCCGGCTATATCACATATAACCGGCCGATATCACATATCGCGAGAATAAAATACTGTATCACATACACGTATTAATCTTGGTCCCGCACATATCGCATATGTGCTCCGACTCCGTTTCTCCTGAGCCAGGAAACCTCTGTATAGGACTCTAAAGACTCGCCAATACGCCGGCAGTAGGTGGCGATCATATCAGTCACCCACAAGCCGTCAGCGGTCAGCTAAACGTAATGGCCACCCGAGTATTGAGCGATCAGAAGATCAACAAGCAAGCCTGCTCACACTCCTGTGAATCCAATCAGTAACACTACCCTACAGTCCGATCTCTTCGTCTGATATGTCGCATATCCAGTCTAGGGGTGGTAAACATCAGACCCCAGTAACCGATAAGTCGTGTCGATGTGAGGCTCATAACGGATCGAGAAACTACTGATAACACTTACCAGTAGATCTCCATATCAACCCCGGACTGGGACTTCCTGTTATAACCAATCGAGCACAGCGCAACATCAACCCTCAATACCGGGAGAGAAGAAACGCCTCCTATCGCTCATTGCCTCCGTATGATTCGGGACTGTACCCAAAAGCCACTGCACATTCTCTTGAACATGGTAAGGTGGAAATCAAAGCACAGTGGGAATCACACGAGACACTATGACGATCTCGGATCTACAGACTAACCTGTACCAGTGTCACCAGGGAACTGCTATCTGACGATAGGTATAATACTAACTAGGAGTTCTCGGCGAGTCTGTTCAGTGTATCCAGTCTCCACTGAGCACCCGTACACCATCTTTGATGTCAAACACCAATTGATGTGGGATCATCCATCGTCCATCATATGGGTCAAGATGCGTATATGCTAGTCTACTCTGGAGTATCGATACCCTGTCTCGATACGCCCTCGACTAGAACCATTATAGGATGTACTTGTGGACTACCCTTGCCCCACTAGTATGATCTCCATCATAGTCCTAGTAGTCAAGCACACATCCTAAGGGCTTTATCAAAATCTGAGAGCAAGACAGTATTACAATACTAATCTACATGTTAAGACAGAGCAACCAGATTGCATACTATCATGTCGAGCAAGAAAGTCCTCTCTATATATATCCAAGCGTCCACTATAATATACATCGCATGTACAATAATGGATTTTAGGGCATACATATAACTAAAAATCTCCCACTTGCACTAAGACCAGTTGTTGTAGTATCTCATACCCAACATCCCGAAGAGTCTCTCAAATTGTATCTGGGGTATGGCCTTCATGAGTGGATCCGCTGTGTTGTTATTCTTGTCAACTCTCCTGACCTCGATCTCCAGGCGATCAATTATCTCCCGGATCAGGTGATACCGCCTCAAAATATGCCTGGATCTTTGATGGGACCTGGGTTCCTTGGCCAAAGCCACTGCTCCATTGTTATCGCAATACAAAGGTATTGGATGCTCGATGGATGGAACCACTCTAAGTTCGTTTATGAACTTCTTCATCTAGACAACCTCTTTGGAAGCATCGTTGGCAGCGATGTATTTAGCCTCCATCGTCGAGTCTGCCATGGTTTCCTTCTTAGAACTCTTCGGGCATACCGCCCCTCCATTTAAGGTAAAGACAAATGCCGAGACCGACTTAGAGTCGTCCTTATCACTCTGGAAGCTCGAATCGGTAGAGGACTCCAGTTGGAGTTCTCCGTTACCGTACACTAAGAACATCTCTTTAGTCCTTCTCAAATACTTGAGAATGTTCTTCACAGCTGTCCAGTGACTCTCTCCAGGATCTGCTTGATACCTACTCACTACACTTAGTGAATATGCTACATCGGGTCTGGTACATAGCATCGCGTACATGATAGAACCTACTGCCGAAGCATAGGGTATCCCTTGCATGCGAGCTCTATCCAAATCAGTCTTGGGAGATATCTCTTTGGAGAGAGTGAGTCCAGAGATCCTGGGTAAATTCCCACGCTTGGATTCTTCCATAATAAACCACTTCAGTATGGTGTTAATGTACCTGGATTGGGACAATCCCGGTATCCGTTTAGATCTATCTCTATAGATCTTAATCTCCAAAATGTAGGAGGCATCACCTAGATCTTTCATTGAGAATCTTTGTGATAAGAAGAGCTTGACCGAGTGCAGCATACGAACATTATTTCCTATCAAGAGTATGCCATCCACGTCCAATACGAGGAAGACAGCCTTACTCACTGCCACCTTCTTATATATACAAGGTTCATCTATGTATTTTATGAAGTCAAATTCTTTGACTACCACATCAAAATAGATGTTCCAACTCCGCGATGCCTGCTTCAACCCCTAGATGGATTTAAGCAGCTTGCACACCTTTCTGTTGCTTCCACTGTCTACGAAGCCCTCTGGCTGAGTCATGTACACGCTCTCTTCTAAATCACCATTTTGAAAGGTGGTTTTAACATCCATTTGCCAGATTTCATAGTCATAGTATGCAGCAATGGAAAGTAGGATCCGGATGGATTTAGGCATTGCCACCGGAGAAAAGGTTTCATCATAATCCACACCTGGTCGTTGACGAAAACCTATTGCAACAAGTCTAGCTTTGAAAGTCTCAACTTTTCCATCTACACCAAGTTTCTTCTTAAAGATCCATTTGCTTCCGATGGGTTTTACCCCTTCAGGAGCAACTTCCAAAGTCCATACTTTGTTGGTGTACATGGATTCCATCTCAGATCGCATTGCATCCATCCACTTCACAGAGTCCCCACTCATGATGGCCTGCTCGAAGCTAGTTCGGTCATCATATTCCATGATGCAATCCTCGCTCCTACCATCGATGAGAAAACCGTAGTATCTCACAGGTGGATGAGGAACCCTACTAGATCGGCGGAGAGGCTAGGGTCTCGGCGGAGAGGCTAGGGTTCGTTGGGAACTACTGAATCCTCCGGTTCCACCAAATCTTCTGTTGTAGTTTATGTAGCTGGAACTTTTTCCAGTTCTACCTCATTGTGACTAATTTCTTTCATTAGAAAAACATTTTTCTAAAAAGGTGGTATGTCGAGAAACAAACACCTTTTTTTTCTCGGAGTGGTAGAAGATATACCCTCACGAATGTTTGGGATATCCAATAAACTTGCACAGAACAGACCTTGCCTCGAGCTTGTCCGGATTTTTTGTCTTCACATAAGCCGGACAACCCAACATCTGAATAAAATTAAGATATGGCATCTTTCCATTCTATATCTCATATGGAGTGGTAGGCACTGATATGGTTGGAACTCTATTCAATAGGTATGTTGTTGTCTCCAGCGCATAACCCCAAAAGAAAATAGGTAACTCAGCGTTACTCATCATTGAGCACACCATATCTAATATGTGCGATTCCTCCATTCCGATACACCGTTTTGTTGTGGTGTATATGAAGGAGTAAGCTAAGAGAGAATCCCATTCTCTTTTAGATAGTCCAGGAATTCATTGCTCAAGTATTCTCCTTCTCGATCAGATCGAAAGATCTTAATACTTTTACCCGTTTGGTTCTCGACTTCGTGCTTATATTCTTTGAATTTCTCAAAAGCTTCAGACTTGTGTTTCAACAGGAACACATGTCCGTATCTTGATAGATCGTCAGTGAATGTAATGAAGTACGAGGAACCATTCCTGGTATGTGTAGACATGGGACCACATACATCACTATGTATTAGTCCCAAGAGTTCCGTAACTCTTTATCCGTGTCCAGTAAACGGAGTTGTGGTCATCTTCACTAGTAAAATAGGGGGTTGCCCCTACGGATATTGTAATCCGTAGGGGCAGAAATAACTTGGCCCTACGGATTAATCCGTAGGGCTAAAAGGTTGCCCCTACGGGCAAAGACGTCCAAGAAAAATAATATTAATTCTTAAATAGGTGTTTGCCCCTACGGAGCCGCAAACAAAGGACCTACGGATATGTCCGTAGGGGCAAGTAAATATCGATTTAACAAAACCCCAGATCGATCGCCTACGCTCACTTCCCTCTCTCTCTCGATCGCGCGCGAAAATAAGCCCCAAATCGCCACGCCGTCGCCGCCAAGGTTGTTCTCCTCGTCGCCACCGCCGGTTTCGTCGCCACTGCAGTTCTCGTCGCCACCGCGGTTCAGGTCGTCGCCACCGCCGTTCAGGTCGTCGCCCCAGCCCCAGCAGCCGTTCAGGTGAGTAAATCTTGAGGTAAGTTAAAGAATTTATTGGATTATTTTGGGCTTAGGGTTCATGGCGCGCGAGTTGGGGTTGGGCTGGGGTCGCGGTCGCAGTCGGGGTCGGGTTAGGGTTGGGGCAGGGGCTAGGCTGCGGGGTCGGGTTCGGGGTCGGGGTCGGGGTCGGGGTCGGGGAAGGGTCAATTTATCAAATTTTTTATTGGGGGTGCGGCTGGGGCTGCGGGCTGGGGCTAGGGCTGGGCTGCGGCTAGGGCTAGGGTTGGGGCTGGGGCTGGGGCTGCGGCTAGGGCTGTGCGTCCTCCAGAGGGCGATCATAGGATCGGTGAAGTAAGGTGGCTGGATATGAGATACGATGGATTTCCATGTGTTCAATGGAATGCTGAGGGTCAGAGTCGGTTATTCATATATCTCCCAAAAAAGAATGAGTTTGTTATCAAAGGTGTATTGATTTCTACATCAAGGAATATCAGTTATATGTCATCCAGTGACTAAGTCTGTTTCTGGCCCAACCATATTTATGAATCGTTTCTTCTTTTTCCTTCTTACGTATATTTACTAGTTCAGACTGTATGCACCTCTGCAATCAATGCCGAGAACTTGTACATTATAGGTTAATAGACATGCTATGAAATCACGGTGCATATCGAATTCATGATATGTTATAGTCCCTTATTATTTTTACTGTGGTGAGAAAGCAGTCACTGGTGGCCACAAGCCATAGAATTGGCAGTTGTCCTACCTGCGATAACATCTTACAAATCATCAGTAGACATCTCTGTTATATTAATCTTTTAATGTCTGCATGCATGCATGTTTATTTGCATATTTCCACTTGTTTGTGCCATAGTTTTTGTGTGCATGTGTGCGTGTGTGCCACAGTTATATTTACTTCTACATGAATATCAGTCGCATGGCAGGATTTAGTCCGGTTTTGGCCTAACCGCATTTATGAATTTGTCTTTTAGATGTTTTCCTGAGTGTCACATCGTTCTCACCTAAGTTTGTAAGCCATGTTCATTATTCTTTCAATTCTTTTAACTTGAATATGCCAGTTATTGTTCCGTTTACTATAAAGTTGCAACAAAGAGTCTCTGTTAGCACTTCCATACACCCTTTACATGTTTTTATCATATCCACTCCTATCTATCCAGAAAGTCAACATCTTCTGGTATTTGTTTTCAAAAAGAAAAGATAAGAGAGGAAAAGATATTTGTCCGTCTCATATTTGAGCCATACTTTTGATTTTCTTGCAGATTCTGGGTTGATTTTCTGTGATAATTTATAAACATAGTAATACTTGTAATGTTTCTTCTTGTTAGTCTAGCTTTCCTCTTATGAATGCCAACACTGTTTTTGCCCTCCTTTTCTTCGTGGCACATGATATCTTGCACCTCTCCTCTCGAAAACTTATTTCTCTTTTATATTATATATCTTTATTTTATTTTATCTTATTTGCTACGCTTTGTTTTGTTTTATTATATTTTTCCACTGCTAATTATATTCTTCTAGATCATGTTTGCCTAATCTATCCGAGGCTTAGCATAATCTAGTTGCGATAAACAATTCCATCTTCTGCTACTATGGTGGCACTGAGAAACTTCCATTTAGAAATGACAGCACGTATTTTGTGGAAGTACTGTACATAAGTAAAACCACAACGGGCATGACAAATTTGTTGACCAGGTTCCGATTACTGTGTGAAAGTTGTTCGGATGAAATTCTAATTCTGGTGGAATTGAAACCGATAACCGGTTCATATGGTGATTTAGGCTGCTTCAGTGATATTTGTGCCTACATTGATGCCCCAAGCAACGAATCAAATGATGTGGATCACAAACTAATTAAATAAATTTTGAATACCAATCTGGACTGGGATTTGTGATTGGGGAGAAGTTTGTGTGCTCATGGGCATGACACAAGTCTGGAAAGTACAACTTACAACGATCTTGTTCCAAATTAACGTAATTCAAATAGCAATTCCTTGGAATTTTTTAGTCCAGAGAATCTTGATCGAGTCTCAGTTCCATATTATTGCTAGTGGATGCGTTTTGTTCAAAGAGTCTTTTCCTTTTAGTAATTTTCCTTTTTAGGGAGTTTTCGACATTGAAATCTCACTAGTTGATAATGTTAAATGAGTTCTAGTCCTAGTTTGCTACATTTTTTATATATAGTAGATGGTGATACTTCTTTAAGTAAAAACAACCCTACACTTAAGCGAAATCATAAATCGAAACACACATATATAGAATACAACTCATACATGGGTATCCTCAAATCTAACTTTAATTATCGATAACTTATTTTTTTCAACGATAAACGCGCACACAAAATATATACACGGATTTTCTCCTTTGTCAGTAACCATCCCGTTCTTAGATTTCTCAATATATTCATCATAACCTACAATTTATATGATACAGTCTAACATGGCCCATGAGTACGTCAGGGTTATGGACTGGATGTATGTGAATTGGCAACAACGTATGCAACCTAAGTTTGTCACTGGAGTTTCCGCTTTCATTGAATTTGCACGCGCACTTAAAATTACAACCTTTATACTAAAAAATTATGTATGCCATTACTTAGTAGTTTATGGTTTTTAGACGCAAAAGCCATTTGAGAAATACTTTTCCTACCCACTATTAATCCATATTCTCAATATAGTCATTGAATTTGCACGCGCACATAATAAGAAGGAGAAGACAGTAATGTGGCAGAAGAAGAAGGAGAAGACAATAATGTGGCAGAAGAAGAAAAAAATGACATTCCTTGTTCTCTGTTTCAGCATCAATCTTCTGATATGAACTAATGATGGCTTTCACATAGGCTTTTCCCTTTAGAGACTTCTTAGTGTCCAATAGAAATTATACATCAGATTTGTGCAGGTCAGGTTCTTCTATGACTTTCAAGAGTCTCAACTGATTCTGTAAATTACACCCTAGTTGGATGATATTTTTACCACTTCTCACTACAGGTGCGCTCTCTAATATCCATTTTGAATGTAATATTATCGATATTCAAAATGGATATTAGAGAGCGCACCTGCAGTGAGAAGTGATAAAAGTATCACCCAACAAGAGTGTAATTTACAGAATCAGTTGAGACTCTTGAAAGTCATAGAAGAACCTGACCTGCACAAATCTGTTGTATGCTTTCCATTGGACACTAAGAAGTCTCTAAAGGGAAAAGCCTATGTGAAAGCCATCATTAGTTCATATCAGAAGATTGATGCTGAAACAGAGAACAGGGAATGTCATTTTTTTCTTCTTCTGCCACATTACTGTCTTCTCCTTCTTCTTCTGCCACATTACTGTCTTCTCCTTCTTATTATGTGCGCGTGCAAATTCAATTACTATATTGAGAATATGGATTAATAGTGAGTAGGAAAAGTATTTCTCAAATGGCTTTTGCGTCTAAAAACCATAAACTACTAAGTAATGGCATACATAATTTTTTTAGTATAAAGGTTGTTATTTTAAGTTTTCCCTTATAGAGATATGATCTAACTGCATCTATAAACTATAAGTGTTCAGAAAATTATGATAAGAAACCATAAGAAAGGGTCGTAGCCATGCATAACCTTGAATCTACATACCAAATCATGCAAAAGCATGCACTTATTGTCACCTTGCCTTGGAATATAAAATATCTTGGAAGAGTATAAGCGAGCATTTAAATCTTGATAGCTTTTGACTTCAACATATATTTTTCTCAAGTACCATGAAATATACTTCCTCCGTATAAACCGTTTTCAGGAAGATGGATTAATAATGACAAATTATCCATTGTGGCTCACTAGGTTAGTATTTTCTCTTCTATTGACCATCTTACTAATCTGCTTGGTAAATTTATTCGGAACCGGCTGCGAATCATTAAAATACATGTATAAGAAAGAAAGCTAAAATACAGATATATAGTATACCGATACATCGAAACTTCAAAGTTACGATGGCAATCCAGAGATATTTATTTCTACACACGTGGTGCGCGTGCGAATGCGTCAGGCATCATGGACAAATATTTCAGAACATGGAAAGTATTATTCGTATAAAGTAATTAAAACTTTTAAACACCTTGGGTAGATATTTTCTTAGTTGATGCAATCATATCATGAGGACTAAATTTAAGCTATTATACATATGCATATGTATTTTTCTAACCTAATATATCTCACACACACATACACACACACAGAGAGAGAACACCAGTTTGGTAGAGAAATCAGCTAGCAGGACCCTGAAGAAATGGAGTCCATAGCATTGCTCATCATCATCATCCATGATCCCTTTGAAAAAATATTATCAAAGGGATCATGGATGATGATGATGAGCAATACTATGGACTCCATTTCTTCAGGATCCTGCTACCTGATTTCTCTACCTACCTGGTGTTCTCTGTGTGTGTGTGTGTGTGTGTGATATATTAGGTTAGAAAAATACATATGCATATGTATAATAGCTTAAATTTAGTCCTCATGATATGATTGCATCAACTAAGAAAATATCTACCCAAGGTGTTTAAAGTTTTAATTACTTTATACGAATAATACTTTCCATGTTCTGAAATATCTGTCCATGATGCCTGACGCATTCGCACGCGCACCACGTGTGTAGAAATAAATATCTCTGGATTGTCATCGCAACTATGAATTTTCGATGTATCGGTATGCTATATATCTGTATTTTAGCTTTCTTTCTTATGCATGTCTTTTAATGATTCGCAGCCGGTTCCGAATAAATTTACCAAGCAGATTAGTAAGATGGTCAATAGAAGAGAAAATGCTAACCTAGTGAGCCACAATGGATAATTTATCATTATTAATCCATCTTCCTGAAAACGGTTTATACGGAGGAAGTATATTTCATGGTACTTGAGAAAAATATATGTTGAAGTCAAAAGCTATCAAGATTTAAATGCTCGCTTATAGTCTTCCAAGATATTTTATATTCCAAGGCAAGGTGACAATAAGTGCATGCTTTTGCATGATTTAGTATGTAGATTCAAGGTTATGCATGGCTACGACCCTTTCTTATGGTTTCTTATCATAATTTTCTGCACACTTATAGTTTATAGATGCAGTTAGATCATATCTCTATAAGGGAAAACTTAAAATAACAACCTTTATACTAAAAAAATTTTGTATGCTATTACTTAGTAGTTTATGCTTTTTAGACGCAAAAGCCATTTGAGAAATACTTTTCCTACCCACTATTAATCTATTTTCTCAATATAGTCATTGAATTTGCACGCGCACATAATAAGAAGGAGAAGACAGTAATGCGGCAGAAGAAGAAGGAGAAGACAGTAATGTGGCAGAAGAAGAAAAAAATGACATTCCCTGTTCTCTGTTTCAGCATCAATCTTCTGATATGAACTAATGATGGCTTTCACATAGGCTTTTCCCTTTAGAGACTTCTTAGTGTCCAATGGAAAGCATACATCAGATTTGTGCAGGTCAGGTTCTTCTATAACTTTCAAGAGTCTCAACTGATTCTGTAAATTACACTCTTGTTGGGTGATACTTTTATCACTTCTCACTGCAGGTGCGCTCTCTAATATCCATTTTGAATGTAATATTATAGATATCCATGCCTGTTTATGTCAAAATTACTTATATTGTCAATGTTTGATTGTCTAGTTGTTGGTGATGCGTCCATATCAGGGACAGAGGCCACTCCCGTTCCTCCAGGTATGTTTATATATTATATAGGGCATGTATATTGATTTAGAATGATATATCATAAATATACACACATTCCTTTTGCTCTTAGTCGTCCAACTCATTATCATGGGCTGCTTGATGAGATTAGATTTGCGCCTGATGATCTACAAGAGCTTGTTCACTCCCTGTCATATGTGTAAGCAGCGCTATATACGAGTTTACCTTGTTAGTATGTATGTACTGAAATTAATTAATATTATTCAAATTTTGATACATGCAGATACCAGAGGAGCACATCTTCTATCTCTGTAGGTAAGGCTTTGAATTTGTTGATTTTGGTATTTCTTATCAATTTTATAGACCAGTATGTGCTAAATATAATGTTCTGACAGTTGCTAGGGGGAAGGCAGCATTCGAGGCTGCTGACCCCAGTCCTGGACGCCGCACACGGACGGCACCACGAAGGTTGGGAGAGAGGCCGAGGACTGGGCTGTAGCAGGGACCATATGAGGTTGGACTCCACCCCGGTGGTTACTTCCTCCGTCTCCAGTGAGCGACGTATCCAGCAGGAACTGGAGAGCTTGAAGGCCACCGTTCAGGAGTTGAATGAGATGCCGGTATGTATACTACTTAATAGTAAAATATAATGTCATATTATAGATATCAACATATCCAATATCAGTACATAGCCTGAGCTTATTTGGTTGTAGACTTATGTTTTATTAATCATACATGTACATATCTAATTAAAATAAACTACAGTTTTCCAAACTAGATATCCAAATGGGGTTTCGAAATAACTCGATAATGATAAGAATTCGAATGTGGGTGTAGGAGCGGGTGGTTGAGCAGACCCAGGCCTCGGGGATCGACTTTACCGGACAGAACGATCCGAGGCTGCTGACCCCAGTTCTGGACGCCGCACACGGAGGGCACTACGGAGGTTGGGAGAGGCCGGGGATTGGGCCCTAGCAGGGCCCATATGAGGTTGGACTCCACCCCAGCGGTTACTTCCTCCGTCTCCAGTGACCGGCATGTCCATCATAAACTGGATAGCTTGAGGGCCAGCGTTCAGGAGTTGAAGGAGATGCTGGTATGTATACTACTTTATAGTAAAATATCATTTCATATTATATACATATCAACATATCCATAATTAGTACGTAGCTTGAGCTTATTTGTTTTTAGACTTAAGTTTGATTAATCATACATACATATGTAATTGAAATAAACAACGCTTTTCCAAACTAGATATCCAAACAGGGTTTCGAAATAACTTAATAATGATACGAATTCGAATAATAAACAGTTCTTACACGCTTCTTACACATGTTATATCCAGACGCGACAGGGTAGATCGGCCGAGCCTCCACATGCATCTCCTTCGGCTGCGGCTCCGCAAGCCACTACATCGGCTGCGGTTCCGCAGACAGCTCCTGTAGCTCCACCGCCCACTCAGACTCCCGCAGCCGCGGCTCCGCAAGCGACTACCTCGACGGCGGCTGCGCAGACCACATCGCCGGCTCCACATGCCGCTCAGACTCCCGCTCACGACGAATTGCAGAGTTTATTGACCGAGGAGCAGGCGCGCGTTATTCTATCGTTATTCAGAGGTGGAGCTGGACCGAGCTAGGATAGATTTTTGGTTCTTATTTTTTGAAACATGTATTTATTTATATCATACACATTGTACTACATTTTGAAACGATATTGATATTGGTTTATATTTATATCATATTCAGTTTTTGTGTTTCTTTTGTATATTATATATATGCGTGAGATGTGATTATGAATACTGCAATATATGATTTGATTGATGTATATATTATCGTGCACAGGGCGGGAAAAAATAAAGCAGCCCATTTTTAAAAAAAAATTACAGACAATATGTACCTACGGATTAATCCGTAGGCACACATGTTACCCCTACGGATATGTCCGTAGGGGCAAAATATCAGCAGTAACTGATATTTCCCCCTGATCTCAGTGCCAGGGGGTTGGGAAAGCCCCTACGGATATATCCGTAGGGGCCACTGCCTATCCCCTACGGCGTTATCCGTAGGGGCAAAATATCAGGAATCCTGAATTTGTGCCCCTGCGGAAACGTACCTACGCATATATTCGTAGGGGGTAGTACATGCCCCTACGGGCATATCCGTAGGTCCAAGTAATTTATTAAAATAAACCGTAAATAATATAAAATCTTATACCCTACGGCTTAATCCGTAGGGGCAACTGGACCTACACATATATCCGTAGGGGCAAATATTTAACCGTAGGGGCAAGTTCAGGGCCTCAACTTGCACCTGCGGCCTTTGCACCTACGGGGTATTTTTTCGCCCCTACGTATATATCCGTAGGGGCAGTGGGTTGCCCCTACGGATAAATCCGTAGGGGCAACCCTTCTTTGTAGTAGTGCTTGCCTTTGAGACATAACTGGCAAGTGTCATAAGATGAAAATTCGAACGAATTCAAATATCCATCCTTATGTAACTTAGCTAGTCGTGTCGCATTGATATGACCTAGTCTACAATGCAACAAGAAGGATTCATTCATTTCTGAACTCTTTCTCTTGTGTGCATTTTGTACATTAAGAATTGTGGTTTGATCAAGAACATATATGGCATTATTTAATGAGCCTGATCCAATCAACTTTTGATTCAGGAAGAAGTTCATAACATTATCTTGTACAACAAAATTATATCCTTCTTTACTTAATAAAGAAACTGATATAAAATTGCATATCAGGGTCGGTATGTAATAGTATTCATTCAGAATCAATGTATTACCATTTGGTAATACAAGGTGATATTCGCCAACTGTTTTGGCTGCAACATTTGCACCATTTCCTACTCTTACGGAATGATCACCCATTCCCAGTTCTCTACCTCTCTTTAGCCCGTGTAACATATTACATATGTGGGATCCCGATCCGGTATCTAATACCCAGGACGTAGAGTGAACTGAGAAACAGTTCTCGATAACAAACACACCCGAAAAAGATGCATCAACATGCTTATTCTTCGTTTGGGCGGCATGGGAATCCCGATATTCCCTTATTTCTTGCTCAGTCTTATAACAATTATAAGAAAGAATGGAACCAACGTTTCCCTGCTCAGTATAATAAGCGGGTTCAGTCAATACATCCATATTATTATCTATATTAAGGCTTGACATGGTCACTACCTGAAGAGAGAGAGAAGAAAACACTTTAGACTATGCTCTTGAAAGATTAGATTGGTTTATTATCTTATCTAATCAGGATGGCTCCCACTGTTTTTATCAAATCTTCCTTCAAACTCTAAAAGGTAAGACTAGCCGGGATTAATCACACCTTACAAGTTCGCCAATCCTTCAGCCAGGCCAGTGTTGGTACTTTGAGGGAGATTCCCCGTGCTTTCGCACGAACCTAATTAAAATAAACCACGTTTTCCCAGAAGCATAACCTCATTAACACCTTTCTAGACACCTACTTGATCGGCTAATTGTGATGTATAAAACTCTCCCAGAGTAACTCTTACTCACAGTGGGTATCGGGATCCAACTGTCTCATAGAAGGTATGCAATCCCATTATAAATTTCAACACTTGAAATTCACGATAATACTTTTTACCCCTAGCATCCTATGACCTTGACGGAGACCAAACTACCCACAAGGCGCTAGTCAAGTTCAACCCGTTCATTTCTTGATTGAATTAAACCCACCCGCACGACCCTTGATGGAGGCCAAACAACGCCGTATGAATACCCTAATTCAATCGCATCTCATGCTACAGATAAGTACTAATCGACTTCCGTACACTATGTAGGGTTGTATAGCACGACAACAAGGTTTAGCAAAGCATCACACATGCAATTTTATAAAAATTTGGGGTGCTATGTAACCCTAACCAAGATCTTAACTAGAGACTTAGGGTTAACAAAACAAGTAAACAACTTTACTTCTAAGAGTTTGGGATTACAACCTTTATAGTCTGTTCCTTCGCTTCATAAGTTCCGTGTTGAGGTCCCATCGCTACGATCATCAAGTACCCGAACTCTTGAGAGGCTCCATGAAGAGAAAGATGCAAGCTTACTTCCAATCTTCAACAACTAAGATGTTCTACCTTGAAGAATCTCAAACCCAAGCTCTTGCTTCACTAATCAAGTATTAGCAAAGCAAACACCCTAATCTAAGTGGTTAGAATAGATGAGGATGATGAAATAGGAATTTTTCTCTCTTTTGTTTTAAATTCTCACTTATAAACATCACAAAAGAAAAAGCTAGTGAAGGTTTTCTTTTTGAAGAAGGAAGAAGAAGATGAAGCAAAACCTTTTGTGATGAATAATGAAATCATTGTTGTGGTTACAAATCAACCATGGGTTAAGAATCAAGGCTTAACCCTTGCAGAGAATAAACTAGGGTAAAGGGATTGGGTTGGGTTAAGAAATATCTACACAAAATATCAAAGGTCAAAGTCAAAGCTTCAAGAAGCTTCATGAAAGCTTCATCCAAGCTTAACCCTAATCCAAATCCTAACCATGTTTAAACTCCACAAAACATGTTGCATTTGTAACCCTAACTTGTTACAATATTATATATCACATATATAATATATTTTGTAACAAAAGAAAATAATACAATTAACATATATCGCATATATATCAATGTATTATCCCGTGAGAAAATGAATCAATAAAGCGAGCTAATATTAGTTAATGTAAACTAATATATCACATATATAATTATAAATTAAATTATCGAATCAACACTTGATCCGATAACCCGGCTATAATACATATAACCGACTAATATATCATGTACCTTTTCATCGAATCAACACTTGATCCGATGACCCGGCTATATCACATATACCCGGCCGATATCTCATATCGTTAGAATAGAATACAGTATCATATACTCGTATTATTCTCGTTCCCGCACATATCACATATGTGCTCCTACACCATTTTTCCTGAGCCAGGAAACCTCTGTATAGGACTCTAAAGAATCGTCAATACGCCGGCAGTAGGTGATGATCATATCAAAACACCCACAAGCTGCATGCGGTCAGCTAAACGTAACAGCCACCAGTGTATTGAGCAATCAGAAGATCAACAAGCAAGCCTGTACATTCTCCTGCGAATCCAATCAGTAACAATCTCGTACAGTCCGATCTCTTTGTCTGATATGTCGCATATCCAGTCTAGGGATGGTAAACGTCAGACCCCAGTAACCAATAAGTCGTGTCGATATGAGGTCCATAACAGTTCGAGAAACTACTGATAACACTTACCAATAAATCTCAGCAACCCTGGCCAGGGATTTCCAGTTATAGCCAATCGAACACAGCGCAACATCAACTCCCTATACCGGGAGAGACGAAACCCCTCTTATCGCTCATTGCCTCCATGTGATTCGGGACTGTACCCAAAAGCCACCGTTTTGCACGCCCTCTTGGACGTGGTATGATGGAAATCAAAGCACAGTGGGAATCACACAAGACTCTATGACGATCTTGGGTCTACAGACTAACCTGTACCAGTGTCACCAGAGAACTGCCATCTGACGTGAGGTATAATACCATCTGGGAGTTCTCGGCGAGTCCGTCCAGTGTACCCAGCCTCCACTGAGCACCCGTATTCTATCTCTGATGTAAAACATCAATGGATATAGGATCATCCATCGCCCATCTACATGGGTCAAGAAGCATATGCTAGTTTACTCTGGTATATCGATGCCCTGTCTCGATACACCTGCGACTAGGAACATTTGAAGGATGTACTTAGCGACTGCACTGTCCCTACTAGTTTGATCTGCATCATAGTCCTGATAGTCAAGTACTCATACTAAGGGCTTTATCAACATGTAACATAGAGACTATCAGAGTACATGTTAAGATAAAGAGCAACCAGATAGCATACTATCATGTCAAGCAAGAAAGTCCTCCATATATATGTCCAAGCATCCACTACAATATACATCGCATGTATAGTAATGGCCTCTAGGGCATACATATCACTAGGAATCTCCCACTTGCACTAGGGCCACCTGTTGTAGTATCTGTTAGTTATATGTATGCCCTAGAGGCCATTACTGTACATTGGATGTATATTGTAGTGGATGCTGGGACATATATAGGAAGGACTTTCTTGCTCGACATGATAGTACGCTATCTGGTTGCACTTTATCTAAACATGTATACTTTCTGTCTCTCTGATTACATGTTGATAAAGCCCTTAGGATGTATACTCGACTTCCAGGACTATGATGTAGATCATACTAGTGGGGCCTGGGTAGTCAATGAGTACATCCTTCATTGTTCCTAGTCGTGGGAATATCGAGACGGGGCATCGATATTTCAGAGTAGACTAGCGTATATCTTCTCGACCCATGTGATGGGCGATGGATGATCCCATATCCATTGGTGTTTGACATCGAAGATGGTATGCGGGTGCTCAGTGGAGACTGGGTACACTGAACGGACTCGCCGAGAACTCCCAGATGGTATTATACCTCACGTCAGATGGCAGTTCTCTGGTGATACTGGTACAGCTTAGTCTGTTGACCCAAGATCGTCATAGAGTCTTGTGTGTCTCCCACTGTGCTTTGATTTCCACCCTACCACGGCTCTACTGAGTCGTGCAAACAGGTGGTTTTTGGGTACAGTCCCGATTCACATGGAGGCAATGAGCGATAGGAGGGGATTCGTCTCTCCCGGTATTGGGGGTTGATGTTGTGCTATGCTCGACTGGCCATAACAGGAAATCCCTGGCCAGGGTTGCAGTGATATACTGGTAAGAGTTATCAGTAGTTTCACGAATGTTATGGACCTCAAGTCGCCATGACTTATCGAGCTGCTGGGGTCTGACGTTTACCACCCCTAGGCGAGATATGCGACATATCAGACGAACAGACCGGACTATACGGTAAGTGTTACTGGTTGGATTCACAGGAGTGTGAGCGGGCTTGCTCGTCGATCTTCTGATCGCTCAATATCCGGGTGGCCGTTACGTTTAGCAGACCGCTTGCGGCTTGTGGGTGTTTGATATGATCATCACCTGCTGCCTGCGTATTGACGAGTCTTTAGAGTCCTACACAGAGGTTTCCTGGCGCAAGTGAAACGAAATAGGAGCACGTATGAGATATGTGCGGGACCGAGAATAAGGCATGTATGTGATACCGTATTCTATTCTCGCGATGAATGTATCGATTGGTTGTATGCGATATAACCTAGTTATCGAATCAAGTATTGATTCGATAAGCCGATACATAGGATACTAGTCGGTTATATGCGATATGACCGGGTCGTCAAATCAAGTGTTGATTTAATGATTTAATGTAGAATTATATATTTGATATATTACTTTGCATTAACTAGTATTGGTTCACTTTAAATGGATTTTCTCGCTCGGATGTGCACATTGTATATGTGATATATTTTTTGTGCACTTGCTTATATCATGTTTGATGATACATACTCACTAGGGTTTGTGTGAAGATTAAACCATGGTTGTATATAGGTTAGGGTTATGGTTTTCTTATTTATTTATTTATTCATTTATTCTCATTGGAAAATATTATGCATAAAGAGAAAATGGTGACTTTCTTTGTTTGAACATTGAAGCTTCATGAAGCTTTGACCTTGTGACCATTTTGTCTTGATGCTTAACCCTAACCCTTCATTCTAACTATGGTTTATTCTCTACAACAAACTAGGGTTGGCTCATGATAAGTATTGATATTATATTCTTTTTGAAAAAGGATAATATAACACTTATCATCTTCTTCCTCTTCTTCTTCTTCATGAAGAAACCTTACTTCAACAATGGCAACTTGAGTATTTGAGTGAGAAATCCAATTCTAAAGTGAACCCAATTCCTATTTCTTCATCCTCTACCTCTTGCCAGGTAGTATAGGGTGTTTCCTTCATAAGTTTTCAAAGCTTGATGAAGTTGGAGCTTGTTCTTGCGAAACCTCGACGTAGATCATCTTCGGCATCGAACCGACGATCAAGCCCGCCCATTTCTTCGATGAAGCCGATGCTAGAGTTCGGAATTCGATTTGGACAGCGGGGAGAGATCATCGTGGAGCTTAGAAAGTGGTGGACCGGATCTACAAAGGTTGTAGTCACTTTCCCTTAGCATTTAATTCGATTACTTGCTTGCTTTGCCTAAATATCTAGTTAACGATCCGTTCTAGGTTTTCTCGGCACCGTAATTTTTAGAAATTAGCATGTTTGATCACTTGTGAGACTTCACTAGAGTGCCTAGGAACCCTACAGTGGTATCAGAGCCTAGCTAGAGCCTTAGGCGAAGTCCCGACGGAATCAGAAGTCCGATCGACCCAAAACCCCGACTAAGAATATGCTCTCTGTACATTTTCTAATTTCGAGGATTTTTCCACATTAAAAATATCCAGAAAAATCATCAGGCTAATTTAAGAATTACTGTGAATTTCGATGGAGTAATTCCATCAAAGAGCCGCGGATCCGCGGCATGAGCATGGCTCGTGCGGCGGATCCGCCGCCAGTTTGTCGTTTTGTGCATCCACTGTTACACAGTAATTCTTAGTTGTCTGTGCTGGATTTCCTGGGGATTTTAATAATTTTTTCCAGAGTTGCATTTTCTGGGTTGTATTGGGGACTCGGTGTATTCGATCGGACTGTCTAATTTTTGTCGGTGTGCTTTTCCGGGTATTCTTAGAATATGTTAAAAGGTTCGACCGGATATAAATACCCACTTTTTCCCCTGCCGGGAAATTTCCAATTGTTGGACTTTTCCGTAGTTTAACGACGTTCTAAGTAGTGCAAGTAACTCGATGGACCCTCTAGAAGACAACAAACCTTAACTCGATTATGTGACCGTCTTGAACTGCCCTTTGAACCTTCGGGTTTGGGGCAGTACGGCGTGCCACATGTGAGGCGTTGGCTTGACCCTTCTACGGCTGGACCGTTGGTACTGAGGCACGAACTGAATGTTGTTAGACTTATTTCATGTGTTGAGCTGTATCGGGAAAACTTGGGTGTTCGATTTTCGATCGAAAAGTTTAGCATTTTCTATTTATCCGGAATGTGATACAATAATTGGAATTCACAAAAGGTTATGAGATAACCGAATGAATATTATAAACATAGCAGTTTAGTCTCACTTGATCGGTTGCCACGAAATTTTGATGTGATCAAAAGTCCGTCGCAATCACGTAGCGTACGCGGATACTCGCCGGGTAAACTTAATAGACAGCCTCACTCCATAGCCCCGACCAAGTGACTGTAGGAGAACCCCGTCGCCGAAAGCATCCGTTTCGGGTGCTCGCGGCAGCGGTGTTCCACCTTGGTGCACTTTGTCGACGGCGTCAGGGGTGCGGCCGTCTACTGAAGTTTGCGACGAGCGTTCGATCAGAATGTCGGGAATCCTGTTGAATTGCCCGACTTGATATTGAAAAGAGTTTTCGATAATGAGACTAAAATGCGGGGTTTATAATTGTTAGGCATGTGATGTCTAAAGAATTCATTGAGTCAGACATGCGATGTCTGAGGTGGTTGCGGATTCCAACTGTTGTAGTTTTACACTTTCTTTTCTGTGACCGTAAGTGTAATATGTGATATCGCCGGTTTCATTGCTATATGTCAACGACAATTGGGATGGACATATTTACTTACGTTGATGACATGTGATGTTATGTGTTGCTGGATATGTTATATTGGATCGTCGTGTTTGAATAGCCGGGGGTTTTTATGTGAGATGAGTGTTTTTCATTTTCATTCATGTAAAAACTTGTATGTAATATTCTTTTATTGGGGCACTTCCAGGTTGCGGAAGTCATCACCCGTTGTATATTATTTACTTTTCCGCATTAGGATAGACCCAAGGAGGGGAGCACAAGTAACCGGGTTCTGGGGTCCAGTGGGAGACGACCTCGAGGAGTCGAGTCCGGGTCTCCTAACCCTAGAATTGGTAGGGTTGCTTGCCACTCTCGTAGGGGTCTAGGGGTATGGGATTGGCTATTCATCACGACCGTGGAATCCGTGTTTTATACTGGCTCGTATTGAAAACACGGACGTCCTAGTATATCCAATATTTCATATGATTTTTCTGCTGTGCTTTATCTGTGATGTGATCATGCGATGTTCTGTGACAGGTATTATATATAGTATATATAATATATTATATTGACGTTGCTTATGTTTTACACCCGCGCTAGCCCTGCCCCGCTCTGCCGTTAGTTACCTAACCTAACGGTGCACGAGGGGACATCGAGGCGAATGCGGATGGCATAAGTATACGTCATATTTATCTGTGATGTTTAGGTAATTTAAATGATGGGATATTCATTAATGAGATTAATGAAAGAAAATAAACCTAATTGATGTTGTGGAATCGAATTTCAAAATAAAACAGGTAGCTACAGTTCTTGCTTTGCATCGTGGTGTTCCTTATAGAACATCCTGCACCTTATTCGATGAGGAAAGGACCGAGATCCCTTCACCGGGAGTGACTCCTTTAGCAATAACTGGCAGATGCTACACACTCGGTTTGTCTTTTGATTGCTTCTATAGTTTCTGCTTTGCACAGTGATATATATGATCTATCCCGCACCTCATTCGACGAGGAAAGGGCCGACGATCCCTTCACCGGGAGTGACCCCTTTAGCAAAACTAGAAAAGGCTCGAAAACATCCCATTTAAAAACCATTTGATTCCGCAACGAGATCAAGTTCAAAGCGTTAAAGGTTTTCACAAAAACCAGCCGCAACCCTCCGTCATTTTAGGAAGTAGAGTACTTAGTATTCATGCTGTGTTTGTTGACCATAGTCAAGGCACAGTGTACGGTAGCTAAGTGATGTCTTCCTACACCGTATATGATGCGATTAGTTAGGACAGTCATGTGGCTTTGTTGACCTTAGCCAAGGGTCATGAGGGTGGGTCTAATTAATCACGAAATGACGGGTAGAACTTGACTAGTACCTATGATTTGTTGACCTTAGCCAAGGTCATAGGTGCTAGGGGTAAAAACCTTTATCGGGAGTTTCAAGTGTTGAAATTTGCAATGAGATTGCATACCTTCTATATGATAGTTGGATCCCGATACCCACTACGAGTAATTGTTACTCCTGGGAGAGTTTTGCACTTTGCAATTAGCCGATCAAGTAGGTGTCTAGAAAGGTGTCAACGGGGTTACGCCTCTGGGAAAACGAGGTTTACAGTAATTAGGTCCGTGCGAAAGCACGGGGAACTTCCCTCAAAGTACCGACACTGGCCTGGCTGAAAGATTGGCGAACTTGTAGAGTGTAATTAATCCCGGCTAGTCTTTCGTTTTAAGGTTTGAAGGAAGATTTGATAAAAACAGTGGGAGCCATCCTGATTAGATAAAATATATAACCAATCTGATCTTGCAAGAGCGCACGCAGAGTGTTTTCTTCTCTCTCTCTCCTGGTAGCGACCATATTACGCCTTAATCAAGATAATAATATGGATGTATTGACCGAACCCGCTTGTTATACTGAGCTGGGGAACGTTGGTCCCGCTCCAACTTATAATTGTTATAAGACAGAGCAGGAAATAGGGGAATACCAGATTTCCTATGCCGCCCAAACGAAGAAAGTGCATATGATGCATCTTCTTCGGGTGTGTTCATTACAAAGAACTGTTTCTCAGTATCCTCTGCATCCTGGGTATATGATACCGGATCAGGATCCCAGATATGTAATCTGTTACATAGGGCTACAAAAGGGTAGAAAAACTGAGAACGGGTGATAAGTTTCATGAGACAGAAAACGGGGCAAGTGTTGCAGCCAAGTCTGTCGGTCACTGTCACCCTGTATTGTAATACATTGATTCTGAACGAATGTTATTAGATACCGAACCTGATATACAAAATCATATCAGTCTCTTTATCAGTAAAGAAATGATAAAATTTTGTATTGTTGGATAATGTTTTGAACATTTCCTATATCAAAAGTTGATCGGTTCAGACACGTTATCTAAAAGCATTGAAGTTCTAAATCAAACTACAGTTCCTAGTATACAGAACACACACAAGAAGAAGAGTTCAGAAATGAACGAATCCTTCTTGAGGCATTGTAGACTAGGTCACATCAATGCGACCCGACTGGCTGAAGTTACATTTTAGATGCATATTTAAATCAGTTTGAATTTACATCTTGTGAAACTTGCCAGTCATGTCACAAAGATTAGATGACCATAGCTCTGTTTATTAGAAACAGAGAAAGAGTTAGTAAACTCTTGGGACTGATACATGATGATGTATGTAAAGTCTCCTGTCTACACATGCCAGGATTGGTTCTTTATACTTCATTATATTCTTTGATAATCTCTCAAGATTCAGTCATATGTTCCTGTTGAAACATAAGTCCGAACCTTTTGAGGTATTCACAGAATATAAGTTAGAAGTAGAGAACCAATAACCGGGTATAAGTATTATGTCCTATGATGAGATCAGGGAGCAGAATACTTGTGCATAGAATTCCTGGACTATTCTAAAGGAGAATAAGATTTTCTCTCAGTGTTACTCCTCTGAATATACCACAGCACAACGGTGTATCAGGGCGGAGCAATTGCACAATATTAGATATGGTGTGCTCTATGATGAGTATTACTGAGTTACCTATTTCCTTTTGGGGTTATGCACTTGAGAAGCTGCATACCTATTGAATTAGGTTTGAATCAAATCAATGCCTACCACTCCATATGAGATATGGTATGGAAAGAACCCATCTCTTAAGCGAGTTAAGATTTGGGGTTGTCCGGCCTATGTTTAAAGCAAAATCCGGACAAGATCGAGGCAGGATCAGTTCTGTAGAACTGGAAAGGTTCCAGCTATACAAAACTGCAGTTGAAGATTTGACAGAACCATAAGATTCTATAGTCCCCGACGAACCTCAGCCTCTCCGCCGATCTGGTAGGGTTCCTCATCCGCCTGAGAGATACCTCGGTTTCTCGATGACGTGGGAGCAAGGATTGCATCATGAGATGATAACCCAACTAGTTTCGAGCAGGCCATTGAGAGTTGGGACTCTGTAAGAATGGCTGGATGCTTAGCGATCTGAGATGGAATCCATGTACACCAGCAAAGTATGGACTTTAGCTGCTATATCTGAAGGGTTAAATCCCCATCAGGAGCAAGTATATCTTGAGAAGATTACTTGGTGTAGATGGAAAAGTTGAGACTTTCAAAGCTAGACTTGTTAAAGGTTTTCGTCATCGACCAGGCGTGGATAATGATGAAACCTTTTTCTAGTAGCTATGCTTAAGTCTGTCCAGATCCTACTTACCACGGCTACATACCATGACTACGATATCTGGCGGTTGGGTGCCATGACTGCTTTTCTAAATACTGATTTAGAAGAGAACGTCTATAAGAACACAGCCAGAGGTCCTCGTAAACAGTGGGAGCAGCGGAAACGTGTGCAAGTTGCTTTACATAATGAAGCAGGCATCGCGGAGTTGGAATGTCTGTTTTGATATGATAGTCAAAGTGTTTGACTTCATCAAAATGGTAGACGCACCTTGTATATACAAAAGGGTAGTATGGAGTATGGTGGTCATCTTCGTATTGTACGTAGACAACATACTCTTGATAGGAAAAGAGTTTCCTATACTACGATCGATCAATCTCCTATTATCACTAGGATTCCCCAAACAGGATCAAAGTGATACCTCCTAAATCCTGAGTTTTCATCTATGAGATAGATGTAATTGGATGCTAGGATTCTCACTAGATGTAGTGAGAAGGTATCAATCGATCCTGGGGAGAATCACTGGAAGAGTTCCAGGGTGATAAAGACGACTGAATGTCAGTCACGGGCATTGTCTTTACCCTCAATAGAGGGACGGTATGTTGGAAGAGTTCCAAGCTAGATACCGTGGCAAACTAGACGATAAAGGCAGGTAACATCGCTATTGTAGATACTACCAAAGAGGAAGTTTGGGTGTATATTGGTTCATAAGATGAACTAGGTTCCTGCCATTGTATGACAATGGAAGTATGGCTTTGGCCCTGGAACCCTGGTCCCATCAGTGACCCAGACATATTCTGAGGAAGCATCACCTGATCATGGAGATAGATGATCTCCAGGGTGATCGAGGTTAGGAGAGAAGACTCAGAGGACAACACGGCGGATCCACTCACGAAGGCTTTTTTCCCAAAGAGAGACTTTTTGGGGATGGTTGAGTATGTGATACTGCAACCACTGCTACAGATGGCCCTAGTGCAAGTGGGAGATTGTTAGTTATATGTATGCCCTAGAGGCCATTACTGTACATTGGATGTATATTGTAGTGGATGCTGGGACATATATAGGAAGGACTTTCTTGCTCGACATGATAGTACGCTATCTGGTTGCACTTTATCTAAACATGTATACTTTCTGTCTCTCTGATTACATGTTGATAAAGCCCTTAGGATGTATACTCGACTTCCAGGACTATGATGTAGATCATGTAAGTCCACGTTGCGACCCCCGGTTCTTACGGGGAGGCGGAAACGGTATAAAATCAAAATTTTAACGCAAGAGGCAACATGGACTAAGCTAGGTCGGGATCTTTACCTAAACTAAAACTAGCATACTAAGCTAAAGATATTTAGCTACTCGGATAGAGATGGTTATACCTAGTTTGTCTTGAACTCCTTCGTCTTCAAGCTCCGGTGGTGATCCGATGGCTCCTTCTCGTCGTCTCCGTACGCCGAAGATAGATCCACTTGAAAGCTCCAACCTTTAGCTCCTTCTTCGGTCTTTGAAGAAACTAGCTCACTTGGTTTGCTAAACCTAGTGAACTAGAATGAGTAGAGAGGAAATAGAATGGGATTTTATCTATGGTTCTTGATTCTTAACTCATGAGACAAGAGAACCATAGATCAAGAGAGGGAGCAAGAGGTTGAGGGTGAGAGCAAGAGGAGAGCTCAAGAACAAGAGAGAGAATGAGCAAGAAAGAATGAGGCTCTCTTTTCTCTCTCACCCTCTCATAATCCAAAGTGATCATAACTCATCATATCAAAAAAAGTCTTATGTGATGGTTAGAAGCAACCATAACCTTATCATGTCATGCACTCATTTTACTCAAATGAACAAGCAAGTAAAAGTCTTTGGCATGAAATGATAACCATGGTTATCATGATGGTCAACTAGTCAAGCCTAGTCAACCGGTCAACAAGTCAACAAAAGTCAACAAGTCACCAAAGTCAACAAGTCAACAAAAGTCAACAAGTCAACAACCATATCACCATAATACTTAATTAATATAATAGTTAATCACATATCATATTCTCATTAGGGTTGAGCATAAAGTCAAAAAGTCAACGGTCAACTGTCAACAACCCTAATGAGAATCCGCTGTCTGTGCCTCCCTGTCAACTGTGCATACACACCCGCATCCGCATTCCGAGGAACACGAATGCAAACTGGATAAATCCAATCCCATAAGGTACACTAGGATCTGGCTTAAACCAAAGCCCGCTAGTGTAAACTGTCCGGACACTGTACGTGCACAAGTGCACGGATGTGACCGAACCCTGTCGCAAAACCATGCGACCTGTCGCAATACCATGCGACCTCTACTCTTTTGCCTAAAGGCGAAAAGCTTTCTGTGTGGGACTCTAAAGACTCGACACTACGCTGGCAGTGGGTTTAACCACAGACCGCAAGCGGCACTAGCTGTGCGTAACGGTCCCCAGGTAATGCCGACAAGAAGACCGACGAGGCGAAACCCATCTGAACTCCTACTGAGCCTGAGTGTGACATTCTCCGTACAGTCCGGTCTGTTCGTCTGATACATCGCATGGCGGGCCTAGGGGGCGGTAAACGTCAGTCCCCCAATAGCGGTACAAGTCGTGCCGGAGTGAAGCCCAATACACCCTGAGATAACACTGGAAACCTACCAGTATATCTCGTTTGCCCTGGCCAGGGACTACTCGTGTAATGGCTCTCCTAGACACAGCGCGATGTCAACCCCCAATACCGGGAGAGACGAATCCTGTCTAACCGTCACTGCCTCCAAGTGCTTCGGGACTGCACCCAACCACCACCTGTTTGCACGACTCCTTTGAGCCGTGGTAGGGTAGTGATCAAAGTACAGTGGGAACACACCCGAGGCGAAGTGACAGTGTCAAGTCAGCGGACTAAGCTGTACTCATGTCACCTGGGAACTGATAACTGACGATAGGTATAATACCAACTAGTCAGTTCCCGACGAGTCCTGTCCAGTGTACCCGTAACCTAACGAGCACCCGCATACTATCTCAAGTACGACGTACTGACGGCTGTGGGACAGACCGTCTCCCACACTGGGATGAGAAGCGCATGCGCTGGTCTACTCCGGAGTATCGATGCCCTGTCTCGATAGTCCTGCGACCAGGGACCTGCATAAGGATGTGCTTATAGATTATCCAGCCCCACTAGTGTGACGGCCATCACATCGCTGGTAATCAAGCAAAGATCCTAAGGGCTCTACTAATGTGTATAGGCGATATACAAAAATAAACACATGTACACATTGAAGTAGAAACAAACCAAGTAGCATACTACTATTTTGAGCAAGATTGTATATACAAGGTGAATATCCCAAGCATCCATTAAGTAATATACAAACTAGTATGATACAGTAATGGCCTCTAGGGCATATACACTAACAATCTCCCACTTGCACTAAGGCCATGTACTGGCGTATCGAAGACCTATCATCTCGATCAGCCGCTCGAACTGAGTCTGGGGCAGGGCCTTGGTGAATGGATCAGCAGTGTTATCTTCTGAAGCGACTCTCCGAACCTCGATCTCCTGGCGATCTACGATCTCCCTGATCAGGTGATACCGCCTTAAGATGTGCCTGGATCTCTGATGGGACCTGGGTTCCTTTGCTAAAGCTATAGCCCCGTTGTTGTCGCAATACAGAGGTATTGGATCAACAATGGACGGAACCACCTGAAGTTCTTTCAAGAACTTCCTCATCCAGACAGCTTCTTTTGCGGCATCAGATGCAGCGATGTATTCCGCTTCCATCGTCGAGTCTGCAACGGTTTCCTGTTTGGAACTCTTCCAACACACCGCCCCTCCATTGAGGGTAAAGACAAAGCCCGACATGGACTTGGAATCATCCTTGTCACTCTGGAAGCTGGAGTCAGCAAAGGCCTCGATCTGGAGGTCTTTTCCGCCATACACCAAGAACATCTCCTTAGTCCTTCTCAGGTACTTGAGAATGTTCTTTACCGCTATCCAGTGTTTCTCCCTAGGGTTAGACTGATACCGGCTTACCACACTCAGTGCATAAGCTACATCCGGTCTGGTACACAACATCGCATACATTATAGAGCCTACCGCAGAAGCGTAGGGTATAATAGACATGCGATCCCTCTCCAAATCAGTCTTGGGAGACATCTCTTTAGAGAGGGTGATCCCGTGACAAGCCGGTAGGTTACCGCGCTTGGAATCTTCCATACTGAACCTCTTCAGTATGGTGTCGATGTACCTGGACTGCGAAAGTCCTAATATCCTCTTGGATCTGTCACGGTAGATCCGGATACCCAGAATGTATGAGGCATCACCCAGGTCTTTCATGGAGAACCTGTGTGACAAGAACCCCTTGACAGATTGTAGCATAGGAATGTCATTTCCTATTAAGAGAATGTCATCCACGTATAAAACGAGGAATACTACAGTTCTCGCTACAAATCTACTATAGATGCATGGTTCATCTGGATTTTTGATAAAGCCAAATTCTTTGACCGTCTCATCAAAGCAGATGTTCCAACTCCGCGATGCCTGCTTTAGTCCATAGATGGACTTAAGCAACTTGCACACCTTTCCGCTGCTCCCACTCTGAATGAAACCCTCTGGCTGGTCCATATAGACACACTCCTCTAAATTTCCATTTAGAAAAGCTGTCTTTACGTCCATTTGCCAGATCTCATAATCGTGGAAGGCAGCAATGGCAAGAAGGATCCGAATGGATTTCAGCATGGCTACTGGAGAAAAGGTTTCGTCGTAGTCCAAGCCAGGTCTTTGACGAAAACCCTTTGCTACCAGCCTAGCTTTATAGGTCTCAACCTGTCCATCTACACCAATCTTCCTTTTGAAGATCCACTTGCATCCTACGGGTTTTACCCCGTCTGGAGCAATGTCCAACGTCCATACCTTGTTGGTGTACATGGACTCCATTTCGGTCCGCATTGCATCCAGCCATTTCACTGAGTCAACGCTCTGAACGGCCTGCTGGAAGCTAGTAGGCTCATCATAATCTATGATGCAATCCTCTCTATCCCCGTCTATGAGAAAACCGCAGTATCTCTCGGGCGGATGAGACTGCCTACTACTCCTGCGGAGCGGCGTAGGAATGTCCTGTTCTGTTGAACCCTCTGGTTCCACTAACCTTTCAGTAATAGTCTGTGGTTCTGGAATTTCTTCTAGTTCTACTGCGCTCCCACTAATTTCCTTTTCCAAGAACTGGTGTTCTAGAAAGTGGGCATTACGAGAAACAAGGACTTTTTGTTCCTCTGCGTAGTAGAAAAGATACCCCCTGGTGTTCTTTGGGTATCCCACAAACTTGCACAGTACTGAGCGTGCCTCAAGTTTGTCCGCATGCTGCTTTTTGACAAAAGCTGGACATCCCCAGATCTTCAGATATTGAAGATAGGGTTTCTTCCCACTCCACATTTCATATGGGGTGGTAGGCACAGTCTTAGTCGGAACTCGGTTCAAAAGGTATGCAGCTGATTCTAGCGTATACCCCCAGAACGATCGCGGTAACTCAGCGTTACTCATCATGGACCGCACCATATCCAATAGGGTGCGGTTCCGTCTCTCCGATACACCATTATGTTGCGGGGTGTATGGAGGAGTAAGCTGAGAGAGAATTCCGTTCTCTTTTAAATAGTCCAGGAACTCGGCACTTAAGTATTCTCCACCTCGATCCGATCTTAGAATCTTAATACTTTTGCCGGTCTGTTTCTCTACTTCATTCTTATACTCCTGGAATTTTCCAAAGGCCTCGGACTTATGTTTCATTAAGAAGACATAACCGTACCTTGAGAAGTCATCCGTAAAAGTAATGAAGTAAGAATGTCCGCTTCGGGCATGTGTAGACATTGGACCGCACACGTCACTGTGTACGAGTCCCAAGAGCTCGCTCGCTCTTACTCCATGTCCAGTAAACGGAGTCTTTGTCATCTTTCCCTTGAGACAGGATTGACAAGTGGCATACGACTGATATTCGAACGCATTCAAATACCCTTCTGTATGTAACTTCGTCAACCTTCTCTCATTGATGTGACCCAATCTACAATGCCATAAGAAAGTCTGATTTATTTCTGGAGACTTTCTTTTGTGTGTATTCTGGACATTAAAAATCTGTGGTTGGTTTAACACGTATATACCATTACTCAGAGTACCTGACCCAATCAATACTTGATTAAGGTGAATGTTTACAACATTACTTACAAACGCAAATTCATAACCTTCTTTAGAAACTAAAGATACAGAAATGATATTACAAGTTGCGTTGGGTACAAAAAAGCAATTACGCAAAACCAAAACATGTCCATCTGACATTCCCAGGTGATAGTCCCCCACGGCTTTAGCATCCATGCTAGCTCCTTTTGCAACTCTGAGGGTCATGTCACCTGCTTTCAAAACACTACGGTTTCTCAACGCCTGCAAAGAATTACAGATATGAGATCCTGATCCGGTATCCAATACCCAGGAAGTAGAGTTTATTGAAAGACAGTTTTCAATAACATACACACCTGAAGCTGAAGCTGCAACCTGCTTCAATTCCTGTGTTCTGGCCTTCCAGGCCCTGCAATCATTCTTCCAGTGTCCTTTCTTATGACAATAGAAGCATTCTTCCTTATCCACAAGCTTTCCCGCTAACTTTGTTGCTTTGCCTTTTCCTTTCGTATCCACTTTACCAACACCGCCCCTTGGTTTGGCGGGGGCCTTCTTCTTCTTTCCCTTGGCTTTCGCCTTGGACCTAGAAGAAGATGATCCTCCTACAAACAAAGTGGATGTTTCCCTACCTTTCTGTAGGGTGCCCTCTGCGCTCCTCAGCATGTTGAGGAGCTCTGATAGTTCAACCTCTTTTTCTTGTAGGTTGAAGTTCAGTATAAACTGGGCGTAAGTGGAAGGAAGGGACTGGAGAACTATATCCGTATATAGCTCACTCTCCAATGTGATCCCTAGGTCAGCGAGCTCCTCAATGAAGCCGATCATCTTTAGCACGTGCTCGGCTACTGATGATCCGACGGCCATTCTTGTCGAAAACAACTTTTTCGACGCTTCGTATCTTGCGATACGTGATTGCTCTCCATACAGTTCTTTTGTATGGAGCAATATGGACTCCATGTCCATATTCTCATGCCTCCTCTGATGTTCGTTGTCCATCGAGGCAAGCAGGAGGCACTTGGCCTTCGCGCTATCAATCTCCCAAGTCTTGCGGATTTCCTTATCCGCGACGCTGGAAGTTGGACCAGGGACAGGGGGAGCTTTGGTGGTAAGAAGATACCCCAGCTTGTCATAAGTGATTGCGATCTTGACATTCCTGAGCCAATCTTTGTAGTTTGGCCCTGTCAGTTTGTTTTTATCTAGGAGTAACTTAAGTCCAGTCATGTTGATTGGTCGCTGCAATTAGGAGAGAGAAGAAGAAACACTCAGCATGATGCTCTTGCAAGTTTAGAGTGGTTTTTAGTTTGTCTAAACAGGATGGCTCCCACTGTTTCTCGAATCCCTCCTCAAACCATAAAGGAAGAATTAGCCGGGATCAATCCCACCGCACAATACTTGCTTAACCGTTCAGCCAGGCCGGTGTCGGTACTTCGAGGGAGGTTTTCCAACGCTTTCGCGAAGTTCCTTAATTAGAGAACCTCTTTTCCCTGGGGGCGTAGCCCCGCTAACACCTTTCTAGGCACCTACTAGGTTTATAGCATTGATCGTTAAGTGAGAAATTTCCCGAGGAGTAGCATATACACACAGTAGGATCGGGATCCAAATATCATCGCGTGACGAAACTGAAGGAATCCTACCAGAATCATCACACTCCAAATGGTATGCAAATCTAGCAAGTTTCAGTACTTATGAAACTCCCGATGTGGATTTTTGCCCCATGCTCTTATGACCTTGGCGTGAGGTCAAAATGTCATAAGTCACATGTCAAGTTCGTCCCATCATTATCCAGGTTAATTTGAATCCACCCGTACATACCCTTGACGTAGGCCAAAATGGCAGTACGACTGTCTCAAACCAACGCATTCTATCTATGCAACAGATAAATATCCGGCAGCTACCAATCACTATGCCTTGGCGTGAGGTCAAAATACATAGCTTGAATACTACCAAATATTTAACTGAAATGATGGAGGGCTACGGATGGTTTTGGCAAAACCGTGAACGTAGTGAACTTGATTTGGTCGATGGAACGAGATAGCTTTTAAATGGAGTGGCTCAAACTCCGTATTTTAAAAGTTTGTTTTGAAAAGAACCGAGTGGTTTTTCGAAAGTGTTCCAACGACTTTAACTTGGTTTATTATCTTGCATTAGTTCTTTTAATGCGTGATATTCTTGCATTAGTTCTTTTAATGCGTCCCATCATTTAATCCTACCATTGCAGAAAACAACCAAAATATGACGTACGCTTATGCCATTCGCATTCGCCACTGGGCCCCGTCATTACCCGTTAGGTTACTTAACTAACGACAGAGCGGGGGCTGGGCTAGCGCGTCTGTAAAACATAAGCAACGCCTAAATAATAAGCAATGATAGACATTACAGATCACAGATGAATGCATTGGATATACTAGCAATCCGCAATCCTTTCGAGCCTGAAACGAAAAGCGGATAACACGGTCGCGGTGAATAGCCAAATACCCCACCCAAGACCCCTACGGGTGCGGCAAACTACCCGCCAAGTACTCGGTAGTTTGTGCACCCCTCCATGGGTCTATCCTAGGAGCAAAAACAGTAAAAAGAATTATACAATGACGGCTACAACCCCGACCCGGTTGTGCGGTCAAACAAATAATAATTATTACATCAATTTACATTTACAATGAATGAAAGAAAAACAAAAGCTCATCTCACATCCACCCCGGCTATTCACCCGCGACAGTCCAACACATTCATATACACATTCCAGCACATTACAGATCATGTATAACCCCGACTAATCGACTTATAGCGATTAGCCGACGTTCAATACATGCAAGCATCACAGATATAACCATCATAGTCAAAGTGCAGTGAAGTTCGGAAAAAATACGGAATTATAGGACCCCAAAAGGAAATTTCTTTTCTGGAAAATCTGGGCACATATAATATATTTTAAAAATCCCAAAACCAACACACAAACACACTGCACGAAAAACGATGCAGAGAAGACACCAAGTCGCGGCGGTTCCGCGGCGGCTAAGAAGGATCACGCGGCGGAAGCGCGGCACTTTAGGCGAATCACTGTATCGTTTTTCTTGGGTGTTCACACAAAACCCTGAGCCGAATTGACAAGTGTAAAGTTTTTCATTTTGAGCAGAAAAAATTTCAACAGAAACTCAGTTTTTGTGATTATCCGGTTTTGTGATTTTTTTCGGTTCCGAACTTCGTTACACTTCACTACTAAGCTAGTTTAAGTTTAGTTAGGCTCTGATACCACTGTAAGTCCACGTTGCGACCCCCGGTTCTTACGGGGAGGCGGAAACGGTATAAAATCAAAATTTTAACGCAAGAGGCAACATGGACTAAGCTAGGTCGGGATCTTTACCTAAACTAAAACTAGCATACTAAGCTAAAGATATTTAGCTACTCGGATAGAGATAGTTATACCTAGTTTGTCTTGAACTCCTTCGTCTTCAAGCTCCGGTGGTGATCCGATGGCTCCTTCTCGTCGTCTCCGTACGCCGAAGATAGATCCACTTGAAAGCTCCAACCTTTAGCTCCTTCTTCGGTCTTTGAAGAAACTAGCTCACTTGGTTTGCTAAACCTAGTGAACTAGAATGAGTAGAGAGGAAATAGAATGGGATTTTATCTATGGTTCTTGATTCTCAACTCATGAGACAAGAGAACCATAGATCAAGAGAGGGAGCAAGAGGTTGAGGGTGAGAGCAAGAGGAGAGCTCAAGAACAAGAGAGAGAATGAGCAAGAAAGAATGAGGCTCTCTTTTCTCTCTCACCCTCTCATAATCCAAAGTGATCATAACTCATCATATCAAAAAAAGTCTTATGTGATGGTTAGAAGCAACCATAACCTTATCATGTCATGCACTCATTTTACTCAAATGAACAAGCAAGTAAAAGTCTTTGGCATGAAATGATAACCATGGTTATCATGATGGTCAACTAGTCAAGCCTAGTCAACCGGTCAACAAGTCAACAAAAGTCAACAAGTCACCAAAGTCAACAAGTCAACAAAAGTCAACAAGTCAACAACCATATCACCATAATACTTAATTAATATAATAGTTAATCACATATCATATTCTCATTAGGGTTGAGCATAAAGTCAAAAAGTCAACGGTCAACTGTCAACAACCCTAATGAGAATCCGCTGTCTGTGCCTCCCTATCAACTGTGCATACACACCCGCATCCGCGTTCCGAGGAACACGAATGCAAACTGGATAAATCCAATCCCATAAGGTACACTAGGATCTGGCTTAAACCAAAGCCCGCTAGTGTAAACTGTCCGGACACTGTACGTGCACAAGTGCACGGATGTGACCGAACCCTGTCGCAAAACCATGCGACCTGTCGCAATACCATGCGACCTCTACTCTTTTGCCTAAAGGCGAAAAGCTTTCTGTGTGGGACTCTAAAGACTCGACACTACGCTGGCAGTGGGTTTAACCACAGACCGCAAGCGGCACTAGCTGTGCGTAACGGTCCCCAGGTAATGCCGACAAGAAGACCGACGAGGCGAAACCCATCTGAACTCCTACTGAGCCTGAGTGTGACATTCTCCGTACAGTCCGGTCTGTTCGTCTGATACATCGCATGGCGGGCCTAGGGGGCGGTAAACGTCAGTCCCCCAATAGCGGTACAAGTCGTGCCGGAGTGAAGCCCAATACACCCTGAGATAACACTGGAAACCTACCAGTATATCTCGTTTGCCCTGGCCAGGGACTACTCGTGTAATGGCTCTCCTAGACACAGCGCGATGTCAACCCCCAATACCGGGAGAGACGAATCCTGTCTAACCGTCACTGCCTCCAAGTGCTTCGGGACTGCACCCAACCACCACCTGTTTGCACGACTCCTTTGAGCCGTGGTAGGGTAGTGATCAAAGTACAGTGGGAACACACCCGAGGCGAAGTGACAGTGTGAAGTCAGCGGACTAAGCTGTACTCATGTCACCTGGGAACTGATAACTGACGATAGGTATAATACCAACTAGTCAGTTCCCGACGAGTCCTGTCCAGTGTACCCGTAACCTAACGAGCACCCGCATACTATCTCAAGTACGACGTACTGACGGCTGTGGGACAGACCGTCTCCCACACTGGGATGAGAAGCGCATGCGCTGGTCTACTCCGGAGTATCGATGCCCTGTCTCGATAGTCCTGCGACCAGGGACCTGCATAAGGATGTGCTTATAGATTATCCAGCCCCACTAGTGTGACGGCCATCACATCGCTGGTAATCAAGCAAAGATCCTAAGGGCTCTACTAATGTGTATAGGCGATATACAAAAATAAACACATGTACACATTGAAGTAGAAACAAACCAAGTAGCATATTACTATTTTGAGCAAGATTGTATATACAAGGTGAATATCCTAAGCATCCATTAAGTAATATACAAACTAGTATGATACAGTAATGGCCTCTAGGGCATATACACTAACAGATCATACTAGTGGGGCCTGGGTAGTCAATGAGTACATCCTTCATTGTTTCTAGTCGTGGGAATATCGAGACGGGGCATCGATATTCCAGAGTAGACTAGCGTATATCTTCTCGACCCATGTGATGGGCGATGGATGATCCCATATCCATTGGTGTTTCACATCGAAGATGGTATGCGGGTGCTCAGTGGAGACTGGGTACACTGAACGGACTCGCCAAGAACTCCCAGATGGTATTATACCTCACGTCAGATGGCAGTTCTCTGGTGACACTGGTACAGCTTAGTCTGTTGACCCAAGATCGTCATAGAGTCTTATGTGTCTCCCACTGTGCTTTGATTTCCACCCTACCACGGCTCTACTGAGTCGTGCAAACAGGTGGTTTTTGGGTACAGTCCCGATTCACATGGAGGCAATGAGCGATAGGAGGGGATTCGTCTCTCCCGGTATTGGGGGTTGATGTTGTGCTATGCTCGACTGGCCATAACAGGAAATCCCTGGCCAGGGTTGCATTGATATACTGGTAAGAGTTATCAGTAGTTTCACGAATGTTATGGACCTCAAGTCGGCATGACTTATCGAGCTACTGGGGTCTGACGTTTACCACCCCTAGGCGAGATATGCGACATATCAGACGAACAGACCGGACTATACGGTAAGTGTTACTGGTTGGATTCACAGGAGTGTGAGCGGGCTTGCTCGTCGATCTTCTGATCGCTCAATACCCGGGTGGCCGTTACGTTTAGCAGACCGCTTGCGTCTTATGGGTGTTTGATATGATCATCACCTGCTGCCGGCGTATTGACGAGTCTTTAGAGTCCTACACAGAGGTTTCCTGGCTCAAGAGAAACGAAATAGGAGCACGTATGAGATATGTGCGGGACCGAGAATAAGGCATGTATGTGATACCGTATTCTATTCTCGCGATGAATGTATCGATTGGTTGTATGCGATATAACCTAGTTATCGAATCAAGTATTGATTCGATAAGCCGATACATAGGATACTAGTCGGTTATATGCGATATGACCGGATCGTCAAATCAAGTGTTGATTTAATGATTTAATGTAAAATTATATATTTGATATATTACTTTGCATTAACTAGTATTGGTTCACTTTAAATGGATTTTCTCGCTCGGATGTGCACATTGTATATGTGATATATTTTTTGTGCACTTGCTTATATCATGTTTGATGATACATACTCACTAGGGTTTGTGTGAAGATTAAACCATGGTTGTATATAGGTTAGGGTTATGGTTTTCTTATTTATTTATTTATTCATTTATTCTCATTGGAAAATATTATGCATAAAGAGAAAATGGTGACTTTCTTTGTTTGAACATTGAAGCTTCATGAAGCTTTGACCTTGTGACTATTTTGTCTTGATGCTTAACCCTAACCCTTCATTCTAACTATGGTTTATTCTCTACAACAAACTAGGGTTGGCTCATGATAAGTATTGATATTATATTCTTTTTGAAAAAGGATAATATAACACTTATCATCTTCTTCCTCTTCTTCTTCTTCATGAAGAAACCTTACTTCAACAATGGCAACTTGAGTATTTGAGTGAGAAATCCAATTCTAAAGTGAACCCAATTCCTATTTCTTCATCCTCTACCTCTTGCCAAGTAGTATAGGGTGTTTCCTTCACAATTTTTCAAAGCTTGATGAAGTTGGAGCTTGTTCTTGCGAAACCTCGACGTAGATCATCTTCGGCATCGAACCGACGATCAAGCCCGCCCATTTCTTCGATGAAGCCGATGCTAGAGTTCGGAATTCAATTTGGAAAGCGGAGAGAGATCATCGTGGAGCTTAGGAAGTGGTGGACCGGATCTACAAAGGTTGTAGTCACTTTCCCTTAGCATTTAATTCGATTACTTGCTTGCTTTGCCTAAATATCTAGTTAACGATCCGTTCTAGGTTTTCTCGACACCGTAATTTTTAGAAATTAGCGTGTTTGATCACTTGTGAGACTTCACTAGAGTGCCTAGGAACCCTACAGTATCGTATACCCAACAGTCAGCTGTGGTTGAAGTATTTCATACTCAACCATCCCATAATAGTCTCTACTGGGAAATAGGCCTTTATGAGTGGATCCGCGCTGTTGTTCTCTGTGTCTACTCTCCTAACCTCGATCTCCCTAGAGATCAACCATCTCCTTGATCAAGAGATAATGTCTTAGAATATGTCTAGATCACTGATGGGACGGGGTTTCCTTGGCAAAAGCTAAAACTCCATTGTCACACAATGGTAGGAACGAAGTTCATCTCATGAACTAGTGTACATCCAGACTATTTCTTTGGTAGCATCCTTGGTAGTGATTTATCCTGCCTTTATCGTCTAGTATGTCATGGTATCTAGCGTAGAACTCTTCCATCATACCGTCCCTCCACTGAGGGTAAAGACAATGCCTGTGACTGACATTAGTCGACCTTACCACTGTGGAAGCTATCCAGTGATTCTCCTCAGGATCGATTGGTACCATCTCACTGCATCTAGTGAGAATCCTAACATCCAATTAGATCTATCTCATAGATCCAAAACCAGGATTTATGAGGTATCACCTTGATCCTATATAGAGAATCCTTGAGATAAGAGGAGATTGACCGAGTGTAGTATAGGAAACTCCTTTCCTATCAAGAGTATGCCATCCATGTACAATACGAGGATCACCACCATACTCTCTACTACCTTTTTTATATATACAAGGTTCATCTACCATTTTGATGAAGTCAAAATCTTTGACTACCACATCAGAACAGACGTTCCAACTCCGCGATGCCTGCTTTATCCCATAAAGCAACTTGCATACGTTTCCGCAGCTCCCACTGTCTACGAAGCCCTCTGGCTGTGTACTTATAGATGCTCTCTTCTAAATCACTGTTTAGAAAAGTAGTCATGACACCCAACTACCAGATATCGTAGTCATGGTATATAGCAATTGCAAGTAGGATCTGGATGGACTTAAGCATAGCTTTGAAAGTCTCAACTTTTCCATGTACACTAAGTAATCTTCTCAAGATATACTTGCTTTTGATGGGGATTTAACCCTTCAGATAAAGCAACCAAAGTCCATACTTTGTTGGTGTATATGGATTCCATCTCAGATTACTAAGCATCTAGCCATTCTTACAGAGTCCCCACTCTTGATGGCCTGCTCGAAACAAGTTGGGTCATCATCTCATGATGCAATCCTCGCTCCCACTGTCATAGAGAAACCGAAATATCTCTTAGGTGGATGAGGAACCCCACTAGATCGGCGGAGAGGCTGAGGTTCGTTAGAAACTATTGAATCCTTCGAGTTTACCAAATCATCAGCTGCAGTTTGTATAGTTGGAACCTTTTCCAGTTCTACCTCATGACTACTAATTTCTTCACAAGAAATTCCCTTTTTTCATAAAAAGGTTGCATGCCGAGTAATAAAACACCTTTTGTTCCTCGGTTCGGCAGAAGATATTCCCTTGTGAATGCTTGGGATATCCAACAAACTTCCACAGAACTGACTTTGCCTCGAGCTTATCCGGATCATGCTTTTAGACATAGGCCGGACAACCCAAATCTTAACATCCTTAAGAGATGGGCTCTTCCCATACCATATCATATATGGAGTGGTAGGCACCTGATTTGATTGGAACCCTATTCAATTGGTATGCAGCTTCACAAGTGCATAACACCCAAAAGGAAATAGGCAACTCAATAATACTCATCATAGAGCACACCATATCACATAGGGTGCGATTGCTCCGCCCCGATGCACCATCGTGCTGTAGTGTATACGGAGGAGTAATGCTGAGAGAGAATCTCATTCTCCTTTAGAATAGTCCAGGATCTCCGTGCTCATGTATTCTCCTTCTAACTTATATCCATTGAATTTCTCAAAAGGTTCAGACTTGTGTTTCAACAGGAATATATGTCCGAATCTTGAGAGATCATCAGTGAATGTAATGAAGTACAAAGAATCAGTCCTGGCATGTGTAGACAGGGGACCTCATACATCATCATGTATCAATCCCAAGAGTTCATTAACTCTTTCTCTGTTTCCAATAAACAGAGCTATGGTTATCTTATCTTTGTGACATGACTGGCAAGTTTCACAAGATGTAAATTCAAATTAATTTAAATATGTATCTAAATGTAACTTAGCTAGTCGGGTCACATTGATATGACCTAGTCTACAAAACCTCAAGAAAGATTCGTTCATTTCTGAACTCTTCCTCTTATGTGTGTTCTGTACATTAAGAACTGTGGTTTGATTTAGAACGTTTATGATTTTAGATAACGTGCCTGAACTAATCAACTCTTGATATAGGAAATGTTCAAAATATTATCCAACAATACAAAATTATATCCTTCTTTATTAAATAAAGATACTGATATGATGTTGTATATCAGGTTCGGTATCTAATAACATTCGTTCAGAATCAATGTATTTGTTTAATACAGGGTGATAACTACCAACAGACTTGGCTTGCAACAATTTCACCGTTTCCAACTCTTGAAACTTATCACCCATTCTCAGTTCTCTACCTATCTCCATATAACAGATTACATTTGCGGGATCCTGATATGGTATTTCATACCCAGGACGTAAAGGATACTGAGAAACAGTTCTCGGTAATGAACACACCCGAAGAAGATGCATCAGAATGCACTTTCTTCGTTTGGGCGGCACAGGAATTCTGGTAATCCCCTCTTTCCTACTCTGTATTATAACAATTATAATTTTGAGCGGGACCAACGTTCCCCAGCGCAGTATAATAAGCGGGTTCGGTCAATACATCTGTATTTTTATCTTTATTAATGCATGACATAGTCGCAACCAGGAGAGAGAGAGAAGAAAACACTCAGCGTATGCTCTTGCAAGATTAGATTGGTTATTAATATATCTAATTAGGATGTCTCCCACTGTTTTAGTCAAATCTTCCTTCAAACCCTAAAAGGACAGACTAGCCGGGATTAATTACACCCTATAAGTTCGCCAATCTTTCGGCCAGGCCAGTGTCAGTACTTTGAGGGAGGTTCCCTATGCTTTCGCACGGACCTAATTAAAATAAATCTCGTTTTCCGAGAGGCATAACCCCGTTAACACCTTTCTAGACACCTACTCGATAAGCTAACTGTTATGTGTTAAAACTCTCCCAGGAATAACTCTTACTCGCAGCGGGTATCAGGATCCAACTATCTCATAGAAGGTATGCAATCTCATTGCAAATTTCAACTCTTGAAATTCCCAATAATATTTTGCCCCAAGCATCCCATGACCTTAACGGAGGTCAACAAATCATAGGGTGCTAGTCAAGTTCAACCCGTTATTTCTTGATTGAATCAAACCCACTTGTACGACCCTTGACGGAGGTCAACAAGGTCGTACGACTACCCTAATCCAATCTGTATCAAACTCGTCAAGGACTTCTGCTATTCTTGCTTTATAGTAATCGCGTCCTTCTCTTTGAAACCCTGTAACAAGTCAGCAAGTCAACTACCTCGTTCGAGTGTAAACAACTACTGAAATTGATGAACTACAATCAGGACGTCACATTCTTTAGTTGTGTGACCAACGATTCGATGACTCCTGATGTTCAAAAAGGAATCATCAGCTAATGCTAATAATAAAGCTGAATCAAAGGAAAATACTCGATAATCACTCCAGGTGATTTACATTTTCACCGAGTCATTCAGAAAGCATAGGATTGAGGGATGCCGCAAGTCCCATTACATGTGTAGATGAACTTTGAAATGGGTCGTTCTATCGCGAAGTTGGCAGCGGGAGTCCTTTTTCTGTTGATGCGAAATAAGTGGTCTTAGCCTTTATGCCGCATTGTCAGAAGGGGATATCTTGAGCGGTTACGTATCTAGGACCCCTGACGCAAATGGATGCGTCTCTAACTCCATACAAAGCATAAACAGATAAATACTAGTTAGCTACCGCACACTACGCCATGACGGAGGTCAACAAACGTAGAACGAATACTAAGTAGGACTTATCTGAAATGACGGAGGGCTACGTCAGGTTTTTAAGAAAAACCCTTTGCGTAATGAACTTGATATCGTCATAGAATCAAGTGATTTTGAGAAAGGAGTGTTTTTGAGGCTTCTACCAGTTTCGCTAAAGAGGTCACTCCCGGTGAAGGGGTCTCGGCTCTTTCCACATCGAATAAGGTGCAGGATATTTCATAAATACCGCTATGCGAAGCAAAAACTATAAAAGCAATCAAACGACAAACCGTGTTTGTAGCATCTGCTAGTTTTCACTAAAGAGGTCACTCCCGGTGAAGGGATCTCAGCTCTTTCCTTATCGAATAAGGTGCTGGATATTCTACAAGGAATACCGCTATTGTAGCGTCCTGAAAAGTCGTTTTGGTGTTTTCCTGAAATTCGGTGAAAATTCGGTATTTTTCCGAAAACCGTCTTTCTTGTTATTTTGCAGTTTAGGGCTAATTATACCTAAAATGGATAGGTAATTGCTTGTTTTTAGTAGCTAATGAGTTAATTATGAAATTCTGGTCGTTTAAAAATTTTCCCTAATTTTTCAATTTTTTAATATTATTTTAAGCCGGTAAGAAAATACATTAAATTAGCGATAAATACAAATTTTTCCGGGCTAATTTTGATCTCTAAAATTATGATAATTATAATCTAGTGATAACATAAATTTTTAGTAATTTATTTTGATTTTTAACAAATTTTTATGATATGAAACGAATTTATTGAATTTTGAGCTAAAACTTGCAATTTTTGAGTTGTAGGAGGCCTTTTTGCATAAAATTTCTTTTGTAAAACCCCTCTCTCTTTTCCCTCAGCCCTAGGACAGCCCCACCTTGTGCAAGTCCAGAAATTTCTTGCCTCTTATGTTGGTTTCTTCTTGTGTGAAAATGGGATTGTTTATGGATTTATTTTAATTATAATTGATAAAGTATGATGCTTTGACTTTGGAGACTTGTCCCATGACTTTTCCCCACTTGCCCACACCCCTCCCCTTACCTCATTGCTGGCCGAAACTGCACCTCCCCCTTCTTCATCTCTTTTCTTCTCATTTTCCTCACAATTCTTCAAGTTTAATTCATCACAATTTCAAATTAAAGCTTGCAAATTAAAACCCTCCTTCATCTTTCTTTTCCTTCACCTCCCAAGCTTGGATCTTGATGCTTGAGGCCATCACTTGGAGCAAAATCTATTCTTGCTAGATCTCTAGTGAGGTATAATCCCTTGCAATTTAAATTCTTTTGATTAAGTTTCTTAAGCTAGATGGTTGTAGTGTTAATTTAGTGTAGTTTTAATCTAGTTTTCTTAGGTTATGCTTGAAAAATTTAGCTAGGGTTTTGAAGCCATAATAGTTAATTAGATTGTTTTATAGTTAATCTAGTGGTTAATTAACTAATCTATATAGTTACCTTGTTTATGTAGTCTTCAATTTTGCTAAATTAGTTAATTTTAGAAGGGTGAAATTGTTGTTTTAGGATTTTCAAGAGAGGGTTTTTGTATGGAATTGGATTGTGAAGCATGTTAATGAGTTGATTAGGGTTTAGAAATCCATTATTAGGGTAATTAATTTACCTTGCTATCTAGTATTTTGCTAACCTAATCTAAGTGATTAATTTTCTTATGTGGGCTTTTGTTGTGTTAAATTAAGTTTTCAAGTGCGGAAATTGATTTGGAATTTGCTAGGTTATAAATTCAAGAAATGGTTGTTTATGGAAAATAGGATTGGAATCATCGCTATTGTGTTGTAATTTGTGTTTGTAGATTGCTTGTAGTGTGCTTGGGTGATTATGCTAAATTGTAGTCGTTTTGTCGCAAATCGGCGATTTTTGCACCGATTTTGGAATGCAATTGCTTACTAGTTTTGTATAAAAATTATGTGATGGATTATTTTCGACATCTTGATGATTGTGTTGGCTTGTCCTACGACTTTTAGGATGCGTGAGTGCGGCTTTTTTGGGTAGTCGGGTTTTAGTTTTGCCGGGCGACAAAATCGGCGTTTTTTTGGCAGTTTTTGCGATTTTCGCGTATGTTCCGCGCACTTTGTACTCGTTGTACCTAGCTAGCAAACTTTAGTAGTTTCGTTGGGGTTTTACGTCGTTCTTGATATGTAACCTTGTGTTTGGTATTGATGTAAATTCCAGGTTCGGTCGCGGAGACGTCAGACGCGGCGCGAAAGGGAAAGGCGGTGATTGGACACAGCTAGCCAGGGATCCCGGTGAGTAGATGTAATATCTACGGGGGACTATCGTTGGATGGCGCAAGCCGCCCGATAGTTTTAGTAACTTACAAGATCCTTAGTAATGTTAGTAATTAGGGGTGAAATACTTAATTGACTATTTGCTGCATCCATGCATTATATTGACATACCTATACGAAACCATTTCATAGGACACCTGCACCATTACCAGGGTTTTTATATGCAGCAAGAGCACTATTCATGCTTACACACACACCCTGGTAATTGTCATGCCACCACACTAGATAACCTTTAAATTTAAACTTGTGCTATTGCCTTTAATTCCTTAAAAATGAAACCGTAGTATTGCTATTCATGTGCATGTACTTCATCATATTAATTGTTCATGCTTAATACATTAATCACACATCGCAACTTGATTATTGATATCATACGTATTCATTATCATTGATATATGCACTTATGAGGATTTCTTTAGATTTTATGATATTGCTGGATTTCGGAGGAAAACCGCAAAATTTCTAAACTTATTATTTTTTAAAATATGTAAAATTGCGGTTTTCTAGTGATGTAAGTGTCGTCCACCATGAGTTTGCTGTGGATTTGGAAATCCGTGTCGAGGAGTGGAGGAACCGGCACGGGTACATGGTGGGCCCGGTAAGGTACCCGGGGCAAGAGGAATGTGGTGATGACGTTGAGCCTGGCAGGGGACGGATTACCTACCGGTGACTGTTTGGGACGGAGGATATCCAGAGGATACCGACCGTGGCCGCTAGATGATGAGATATTGATATTTGAGATGGGTCAGCCGGACGGCTGAGGCCAGAGATACATTTATTAGATTTGAGACAGCTTTTGGGTGTCGTTGCTGGACACCGGTTCTCGTCGATTCTTTGAGTATTATGCTGGCATTCTAAAAGAGTTTCAAAAACAAAAAGAGATAAAATGTTTCTTATATATACCTATTGAGACCTCAGATATTCATGTTGCATACATATTAGTACACTGATATTGTATACACACCTGCTAGTGCATCCAGTCATACCTGTATTGTAGATGCTAGGATGCTTGTGTGCATGCATACGATAGCCTTTGTAGATGTTATTTATTACTCACGAGTTGGCAACTCACCCCCGTTGTGCCACAGTCTTTTGCAGGTCCGCTCCGTCAGTTCAGTAGCGGCGGGCGCACTTGTTCTTTTGTCTCTTTTGCCTGAGCTCGAGATTTGCTCATAGGTGGGTTATGTTATTATTTTGTACCACCTTGTATATTCTTGTATCTAGTGTACTCCATCTACTGTTTCTACCAGATTTATTGTATATTGACCTAGAGATGAGACTGTGAGGTTTGGGGACTTTTATGCTGTATTTTGGGGTCGAGCTCACTTGAGTCGACATGATATTTTCTTATGCTTTATTATGATTATTATGCTTGCTGTCATTTACATTGCGTGGGATTTGTAACCGCCTTGTGGCGAAGAGCTAGCTCCCGCTTGGGGATGCCCTATTTTGTTAGATTCATGTATATTTTGTTGTACCCATTTTGGGGGCCAGTATTTACAAAGGAGACTCTGCCGAAATTTTCGGAAAAATTAGTATTGTTTTTTTAAAAGGGGTTTTACATGACTTATTTGATAAACTTGCTTTCAAATGTTTGCGTTTTCTTCACTCTTTTGCTTAATTGGTTTTGTTTTCTGGGCTTTGGCTTACTTATTTTACGGACGTCTTTAGACGTTTCGTAAACTTAAGTGCCAGTCACGTTCCGTACCCTGCGGGTCGTGACAAAGTTGGTATCAGAGCGATAGGTTTTACCTTTGTGAGTGTAGGATGACCCTTGGTAGATGGAGTAAGTGACTTAAGCAGGGTAACGTAGCGTGCGTATGTCCGCGGCATACTTACGATACGGTGCTCTGCCTAAGTGACTTTACGATATACTTGCTTGAAAAATTCCTTCTTCAATTCCGTGTATCCTATGATCCTATTGCACTGTCCTTACTATCCGTTTTCCTGTAACAGCCACTATGCCGCCGAAGGCTACGAGGGCATAGAGGGCTGCCGCCAGAGACGAGATTCGAGCTGGCTCGTCCGAGACTAGGACAGAGCAGGGTGGTATGCCTACGCCACAGGGACAGACCGATCCACCTTCCCCAGGCCGTATGGATAGGCTCGAGACCGGTATGGAGGAGTTGCGACAGATGGTGGGAGGCATGCAGGAGCTACGTCAGATGGTAGGATCCCTAGTTGCAGCCAGTCGTACACCGAGGCCGGATGACGTACCTACTACATCACAGACGACCATGATACCTGCTCCTACTACTACCACCGTGGCCATTCCGGTTTCACTACAGGATTTCATGAGGCTGAGACCTCCAGTATTCACCGGCACCGAGACAGCGGAGGACCCACAGACGTTCCTTGACAGTTTAGCCAGGATCTGCCGTTCGCTGAGATGTTCGGATGATCGATGGGTAGAGCTTGCGAGTTTCCGACTAGAGGGTCTCGCGCAGACATGGTGGGAGTCAGTCTTGAGAGGTCGAGCTGCAGGTCTTCCGCCTATGACTTGGGCCGAGTTTACAGCGGTCTTTCTAGCCCGTTTCCTTCCAGAGAGCGTTCGTGACGCCAGAGCTCGCAGCTTCGAGGCCTTAGTCAAGACACCTGGGATGACGGTGTCTGAGTATGACATCCAGTTTACACAGTTATCCCGATATGCTCAGTATTTGGTGGATACCGAGGAGAAGATGGTGAAGAGGTTCGTACAGGGACTTGATGCCCAGGTATATCTTGCCATTGGCGCCCAGCACTACGACACTTATTCAGCTGCTAAGGATACGGCATTGCGGATGGAGGCACGCATATCACAGACTTCGGCCATTTCTGGGCCGAAGAGGATTCGCACCGAGGTACCGTCTCAGAGGCAGCGCGCCAGATTCTTTCCGAGAGATAGGCCTGGCAGAGGATTTTGGCGGGGACAGTTATATGGTTCTTATCCCCAGGGGCAGCAGCCGTCGCCAGGGTGTTTTGGGTGCGGAAGTTTGCACCATCTTGTCAGAGACTGTCCGGTGAGACGACAGGGAGCAGCGACAGTTCCGCATGTGACCCTACCACCATCACCACCCCCTCCTCAGAGAGCCCTACTTCCTACCCCAGGCGATGCTCCACGCCAGTTAGGTGCACCGAGAGGCCGTGGACGCGGCGGTCCTGTTCAGAGAGGACGAGGAGGCAGAGGCCGAGGTCGAGGTCAGCCCGCTATCGGTGGAGGACATGCCCGAGTATTTGCTTTGACACCGCAGGATGCGCAGGCATCCAATGCCGTTGTGACAGGTACTTTGCCAGTTTGTTCTTTCGACGCACGGGTATTATTCGACCCAGGTTCCACACATTCGTACGTATCTACACACTTTGCACCGATGTTGGGCCATGAGTCGTCGTCGTTAGATCAGCCGCTTGTTGTTGTTACTCCGGTAGGCGAGTCGTTTGTCGCTCGGTTTGTATTTCGTTTGTGTTCCGTTCGTATCGGGGAGAGGGATTCATCAGTTGATTTGATACTCCTCGATATGTTGGACTTTGATGTGCTTCTGGGCATGGATTGGCTGGCCACTTGTTATGCTTCGGTGGACTGCCGTGAGAAGGCAGTCAGATTTAGCTTTCCGGGAGAGCCAGTCCTTGTTATTCAGGGAGACCGCAGTGTCACCCTTCCCAGCTTAATTTCGTCTCTTCGCGCTGGTCAGCTCTTGCGGAAGGGATGTCAGGGATTCTTAGCGTATATTTGTGATACTCGAGCTGCAGAGGTTCCGTTGGACCGGGTCCCGGTAGTTTGTGAGCTCCCTGATGTTTTCCCTGATGAGCTACCTGGGCTACCGCCTGAGCGCGAGGTTGAGTTCTGCATTGATTTGATTCCCGGTTCGGGGCCTATTTCTATACCGCCTTATCGGATGGCCCCGGCAGAGCTTCGAGAGCTGAAGGATCAGTTGCAGGATTTGTTAGATAAGGGGGCTTATTCGACCGAGTGTTTCTCCGTGGGGTGCTCCGGTCCTGTTTGTCAAGAAGAAGGATGGAAGTTTGCGCTTATGTATCGACTACCGCCAGCTGAAAAAAGTTACCGTTCGGAACAGATATCCGTTGCCGCGTATTGATGATTTGTTCGACCAGCTTCAGGGTGTGGGGTATTTTTCGAGGATCGACTTGCGATCAGGATACCATCAGCTGCGAGTTCGACAAGAGGATATACCGAGGACAGCTTTCCGCACGCGCTACGGCCATTACGAGTTTTTGGTGATGTCGTTCGGACTCACCAACGCCCCAGCAGCATTCATGGATTTGATGAACCGTACATTCAGGCCGTATCTTGACTTGTTCATCATCGTGTTTATCGACGATATCTTGGTGTACTCCCGGAGCAGAGAAGAGCACGAGCAGCACTTGCGGATTACGTTACAGACTCTGAGGAAGCACCAGCTGTTCGCGAAGTTCTCCAAGTGTGCATTCTGGCTGGACAGCGTCGGATTCTTGGGTCACGTGGTTATGAGAGACGGCATTTGTGTGGACCCGAAGAAGATTGAGGCTGTTCAGCAGTGGCCCCGACCTACATCGGTTACTGAGATCCGTAGTTTTCTAGGCCTGGCGGGCTACTATAGGCGTTTTGTTCAGGACTTCTCCCGTATAGCTGCACCGTTGACCAGTTTGACCCGGAAGGGAGTTCCTTTCGTTTGGACAGAGGAGTGCGAGCGCAGTTTTCAGCAGCTACGGACTTGTTTGACTACGGCGCCGGTATTATCTTTGCCTTCGGGATCAGGCGGATTTGTTGTCTACTGTGATGCTTTGCGAGTGGGATTAGGATGCGTATTGATGCAGCATGGCTGGGTGATCGCTTATGCTTCTCGGCAGTTGAAGAAGCATGAACAGAACTACCCCACTCATGATTTGGAGATGGCTGCAGTGGTCTTTGCACTGAAGATTTGGCGACATTACCTTTACGGCGAGTCGTGTCAGATATTCACCGATCACAAGAGCTTAAAGTACATATTTCAGCAGCGAGACCTGAACCTCAGACAGCGTCGTTGGATGGAGTTGGTGAAAGACTACGACTGCGAGATCTTATATCACCCCGGCAAGGCAAATGTGGTGGCAGATGCGTTGAGTAGGAGGCCCGGGGGTAGTCTATCCTTTTTGCGCGCAGTGCAGAGGCAGTCGTCAGCAGATTGGCCGATGCTATGCGACAGCCGAGTTGAGTTCGAGTTCAATCAGACAGGAGGACAGCTCACGCATGTTCGTGCACGCCCACAGTTGCTTGACCGTATATATGAGGCACAGCGCAGTGACGACCGTTGCTCAGAGATCATGGCACAGATGGGACAGGGCAGATTTTCCGAGTTCGTGGTTGACGATCAGGGGATATTACGATATGGATCTAGACTGTGCGTACCAGATGCTGATGGATTGCGGCGCGACATTCTTGAGGAGGCACACCGATCAGTGTATAGTGTCCACCCCGGTTCCACCAAGATGTACCATGATATGAGAGAGACCTACTGGTGGGACGGGATGAAGAGGGACATTGCGGAGTTCGTTTCGAGATGCCTGACTTGTCAGCAAGTCAAGGCCGAGCACCAGAAGCCCGCAGGAGAGCTACAGCCGTTACCCATTCCAGAGTGGAAATGGGAACAGATTTCGATGGATTTCGTTGTGGGTCTACCCAGGACCAGTCGAGGGTACGACTCCATCTGGGTGATCGTGGATAGATTGACGAAAGCGGCTCACTTCCTTCCAGTGAAGACGACTTTCAGCTTCGCTCAGTATGCTCAGCTCTATATTGACGAGATCGTGCGTCTACATGGCGTACCGACTTGTATCGTGTCAGATCGAGGCACTCAGTTCACCAGCCGACTTTGGCAGAGACTTCAGGAGGCTTTGGGCACTCGTTTGAGCTTCAGCACAGCGTTTCATCCGCAGACAGACGGACAGTCAGAGCGGACCATTCAGACTCTCGAGGACATGCTCAGAGCGTGCGTTTTAGACTTTGGTGGTAGCTGGGATCGTCATTTACCTCTAGTGGAGTTCTCCTACAACAACAGCTTCCAGGATACTATTCAGATGGCACCTTTCGAGGCATTGTATGGGAGGAGATGCAGATCGCCCGTTTGTTGGACAGAGCTCAGCGAGAGCAGCATTTTGGGGCCGCAGCTTGTTGAGGAGACGACAGCGAAGATACAGTTGATCCGAGACCGGATGAGGGCAGCTCAGAGCAGACAGAAATCGTATGCAGACAGGCGCCGTCGCAGATTAGAGTTCGCAGTTGGCGACCATGTTTTTCTGAAAGTCTCCCCGATGAAGGGCGTGATGCGTTTTGGGCGAAAGGGGAAGCTTAGCCCTAGATTCGTAGGTCCCTTCGAGATCCTCGAGCGGGTTGGCGCTATTGCTTATCGTTTGTCTCTTCCACCCAGCTTTCCCGATGTTCACCCCGTCTTCCATGTTTCGATGCTCCGCAAGTACCTTCACGACCCTTCGCATGCGATTCAGCACCCGACAGTCCAGCTAGAGCGCGACCTTTCTTTTGCAGAGCAGCCGGTGGCCATCTTGGATCGGCAGGTGAAGAAGTTGAGGTCGAAGATTATACCAACCGTCAAGGTCCTTTGGCGTAGCCCGAGCAGCGAGGAGGTTACCTGGGAGACCGAGGGCGAGATGAGGAAGAAATATCCCCATCTCTTCGAAGGTACGCGTAGCTATATTTTTAAATTCGGGGACCGAATTTCTTTAAGGGGGGAAGATTGTAGCGTCCTGAAAAGTCGTTTTGGTGTTTTCCTGAAATTCGGTGAAAATTCGGTATTTTTCCGAAAACCGTCTTTCTTGTTTTTTTGCAGTTTAGGGCTAATTATACCTAAAATGGATAGGTAATTGCTTGTTTTTAGTAGCTAATGAGTTAATTATGAAATTCTGGTCGTTTAAAAATTTTCCCTAATTTTTCAATTTTTTAATATTATTTTAAGCCGGTAAGAAAATACATTAAATTAGCGATAAATACAAATTTTTCCGGGCTAATTTTAATCTATAAAATTATGATAATTATAATCTAGTGATAACATAAATTTTTAGTAATTTATTTTGATTTTTAACAAATTTTTATGATATGAAACGAATTTATTGAATTTTGAGCTAAAACTTGCAATTTTTGAGTTGTAGGGGGCCTTTTTGCATAAAATTTCTTTTGTAAAACCCCTCTCTCTTTTCCCTCAGCCCTAGGACAGCCCCACCTTGTGCAAGTCCAGAAATTTCTGGCCTCTTATGTTGGTTTCTTCTTGTGTGAAAATGGGATTGTTTATGGATTTATTTTAATTATAATTGATAAAGTATGATGCTTTGACTTTGGAGACTTGACCCATGACTTTTCCCCACTTGCCCACACCCCTCCCCTTACCTCATTGCTGGCCGAAACTGCACCTCCCCCTTCTTCATCTCTTTTCTTCTCATTTTCCTCACAATTCTTCAAGTTTAATTCATCACAATTTCAAATTAAAGCTTGCAAATTAAAACCCTCCTTCATCTTTCTTTTCCTTCACCTCCCAAGCTTGGATCTTGATGCTTGAGGCCATCACTTGGAGCAAAATCTATTCTTGCTAGATCTCTAGTGAGGTATAATCCCTTGCAATTTAAATTCTTTTGATTAAGTTTCTTAAGCTAGATGGTTGTAGTGTTAATTTAGTGTAGTTTTAATCTAGTTTTCTTAGGTTATGCTTGAAAAATTTAACTAGGGTTTTGAAGCCATAATAGTTAATTAGATTGTTTTATAGTTAATCTAGTGGTTAATTAACTAATCTATATAGTTACCTTGTTTATGTAGTCTTCAATTTTGCTAAATTAGTTAATTTTAGAAGGGTGAAATTGTTGTTTTAGGATTTTCAAGAGAGGGTTTTTGTATGGAATTGGATTGTGAAGCATGTTAATGAGTTGATTAGGGTTTAGAAATCCATTATTAGGGTAATTAATTTACCTTGCTATCTAGTATTTTGCTAACCTAATCTAAGTGATTAATTTTCTTATGTGGGCTTTTGTTGTGTTAAATTAAGTTTTCAAGTGTGGAAATTGATTTGGAATTTGCTAGGTTATAAATTCAAGAAATGGTTGTTTATGGAAAATAGGATTGGAATCATTGCTATTGTGTTGTAATTAGTGTTTGTAGATTGCTTGTAGTGTGCTTGGGTGATTATGCTAAATTGTAGTCGTTTTGTCGCAAATCGGCGATTTTTGCACCGATTTTGGAATGCAATTGCTTACTAGTTTTGTATAAAAATTATGTGATGGATTATTTTCGACATCTTGATGATTGTGTTGGCTTGTCCTACGACTTTTAGGATGCGTGAGTGCGGTTTTTTTGGGTAGTCGGGTTTTAGTTTTGCCGGGCGACCAAATCGGCGTTCTTTTGGCAGTTTTTGCGATTTTCGCGTATGTTCCGTGCACTTTGTACTCGTTGTACCTAGCTAGCGAACTTTAGTAGTTTCGTTAGGGTTTTGCGTCGTTCTTGATATGTAACCTTGTGTTTGGTATTGATGTAAATTCCAGGTTCGGTCGCGGAGACGTCAGACGCGGCGCGAAAGGGAAAGGCGGTGATTGGACACAGCTAGCCAGGGATCCCGGTGAGTAGATGTAATATCTACGGGGGACTATCGTTGGATGGCGCAAGCCGCCCGATAGTTTTAGTAACTTACAAGATCCTTAGTAATGTTAGTAATTAGGGGTGAAATACTTAATTGACTATTTGTTGCATCCATGCATTATATTGACATACCTATACGAGACCATTTCATAGGACACCTGCACCATTACCAGGGTTTTTATATGCAGCACGAGCACTATTCATGCTTACACACACACCCTGGTAATTGCCATGCCACCACACTAGATAACCTTTAAATTTAAACTTGTGCTATTGCCTTTAATTCCTTAAAAATGAAACCGTAGTATTGCTATTCATGTGCATGTACTTCATCATATTAATTGTTCATGCTTAATACATTAATCACACATCGCAACTTGATTATTGATATCATACGCATTCATTATCATTGATATATGCACTTATGAGGATTTCTTGAGATTTTATGATATTGCTGGATTTCGGGGGGAAACCGCAAAATTTCTAAACTTATTATATTTTAAACTATGTAAAATTGCGGTTTTTCTAGTGATGTAAGTGTCGTCCACCATGAGTTTGCTGTGGATTTGGAAATCCGTGTCGAGGAGTGGAGGAACCGGCACGGGTACATGGTGGGCCCGGTAAGGTACCCCGGGGCAAGAGGAATGTGGTGATGACGTTGAGCCTGGCAGGGGGACGGATAACCTACCGGTGACTGTTTGGGACGGTGGATATCCAGAGGATACCGACCGTGGCCGCTAGATGATGAGATATTGATATTTGAGATGGGTCAGCCGGACGGCTGAGGCCAGAGATACATTTATGAGATTTGAGACAGCTTTTGGGTGTCGTTGCTGGACACCGGTTCTCGTCGATTCTTTGAGTATTATGCTGGCATTCTAAAAGAGTTTCAAAAACAAAAAGAGATAAAATGTTTCTTATATATACCTATTGAGACCTCAGATATTCATGTTGCATACATATTAGTATACTGATGTTGTATACACACCTGCTAGTGCATCCAGTCATACCTGTATTGTAGATGGTAGGATGCTTGTGTGCATGCATACGATAGCCTTTGTAGATGTTATTTATTACTCACGAGTTGGCAACTCACCTCCGTTGTGCCACAGTCTTTTGCAGGTCCGCTCCGTCAGTTCAGTAGCGGCGGGCGCACTTGTTCTTTTGCCTCTTTTGCCTGAGCTCGAGATTTGCTCATAGGTGGGTTATGTTATTATTTTGTACCACCTTGTATATTCTTGTATCTAGTGTACTCCATCTACTGTTTCTACCAGATTTATTGTATATTGACCTAGAGATGAGACTGTGAGGTTTGGGGACTTTTATGCTGTATTTTGGGGTCGAGCTCAATTGAGTCGACATGATGTTTTCTTATGCTTTATTATGATTGTTATGCTTGCTGTCATTTACATTGCGTGGGATTTGTGACCGCCTTGTGGCGAAGAGCTAGCTCCCGCTTGGGGATGCCCTATTTTGTTGGATTCATGTATATTTTGTTGTACCCATTTTGGGGGCCAGTATTTACAAAGGAGACTCTGCCGAAATTTTCGGAAAAATTAGTATTGTTTTTTTAAAAGGGGTTTTACATGACTTATTTGATAAACTTGCTTTCAAATGTTTGGGTTTTCTTCACTCTTTTGCTTAATTGGTTTTGTTTTCTGGGCTTTGGCTTACTTATTTTACGGACGTCTTTAGACGTTTCGTAAACTTAAGTGCCAGTCACGTTCCGTACCCTGCGGGTCGTGACAGCTATGCAAAGCAAGAACTAGAGCTACCAGTTTTTAAACAAGTTTCTACAACATCATTAGGATTCTTTTATTTCATTAATCTCATTAATGAAGTCCCATTTTATTATGCTTCACAAGCATCACATTTGAAACGAAATCAGCAATATAACATATATCTCATATATATAATATAAACATTCATCTCAGGCAGTAATATGATCTCATCACAGAACATCGCAGCAGAAGAAACACATATGAAATATTGGATATTCTAGGAATTCCGTGGTTTTAAGTTAAGCCAGTATAAAACACGGATTCTACGGTCGCGATGAATAGCCAAACCCACATCCCTACACCCCTACGAGAGCGGCAAGCAACCCTACCAATTCTAGGGTTAGGAGACCCGGTCTCGACTCCTCGAGATGGTCTCCTACTGGACCCAAGAACCTGGTTACTTATGCTCCCCGCCTTGGGTCTATCATAATGCGGAAAAGTAAATAATATACAATGGTGACATCTTCCTCAACCCGGAAGTGCCCCAATAAAAGAATATTACATAAAATGAATTTAACATGAATGAAAATGAAAAACTCTCATCTCACATAAAACCCCAGGCTATTCTAAACGCGACGATCCAATATAACATATCACAGCAACACATAACACCACATATCATCAATGTAAGTAAATATGCATATCCCAGTTGTTGTTGACACATAGCACCGAAACCGGCGATACACCACATATTACACTTACGGTTGCAGAAAAGAAAGTTTAAAACTACAACATTTGGAATCCACAATCACTTTAGACATCTTAAATCTGAAATATCACATACTTCGCATTTCATGCCTAACTATATGAATTCCACATATTGTATCACATTCCAGATAAATAGACAATGTTAAACTTTCTGATCGAATAAACAAATAACCAAGATTTCCCAAATAGCTCAACACTTGAGCGGAGTTCAAAAAGTCCCAGAATATGTCACAGCCGCTATGAACCAGCCGTAGAAGGGTCAAACCAACACCTCACATGTGGCAACGCTAAACTACCACAAACCATATGGTTCAGTGGTGGTTTTGACGATCACATAATCGAGTTAAGGTTACGTTCTTCTACAGGGTCCACAGATTCGCTTGCATGATTTTCTGAAAGTTTTAAACTCGGGAAAAAATCCAACACTTAAAGTTTTCCGACAGGAGAAAAAGTGAGTTATTGATATCCGTTCGAACTTTTTAACACGTTCTAAATTACCTGGAAAAACTTAAACGAAGTTAAACTTTCTGATCGAATCAACGAGTTCCCAATATTTCCCAGAAAGCCCAACACATGAGTAGAATTAAAAATTCCCAGAAGCATGAAAAATTACCCAAGAATAACCCCCTGAAGTATTAGCCCCAAACTTCTAAAGTTGGCCGTAGAACCGCCGCCAAACGCATGGTTTGGCCGTGGTTCCGCGGTCACTTGAGTGAGTTGTGGCTTTGTGTTTCATAGTAATTCTTAGAATTCCCTGCATGATTTTCTGAGTATTTCTAATATGAAAAATTTCAACTTCTGAAAAATTTTCCAGAGAATAGGTTGTTTCGGGGTTTCGGGGTTCGATCGGACTTCTAACTTCGTCTAGACAATGCCTAAAGCTCTAGCTTGGCTCTGATACCACTGTAGGGTTATATATCATGACAACAAGGTTTAGCAAAGCATCACACATGCTATTTTATAAAAATTTGGGGTGCTATGTAACCCTAACCAAGATCTTAACTAGAGACTTAGGGTTAACAAAACAAGTAAACAACTTTACTTCTAAGAGTTTGGGATTACATCCTTTGTAGTCCGTTCCTTCGCTTCATAAGCTCCGTGTTGAGGTCCCTTCGCTGTGATCATCAAGTACTCAGACTCTTGAGAGGCTCCATGAAGAGAAAGATGCAAACTTGCTTCCAATCTTCAACAACTAAGATGATCTATCTTGAAGAATCTCAAACCCAAGCTCTTGCTTCACTAATCAAGTATTAGCAAAGCAAACACCTAATCTAAGTGGCTAGAAAAGATGAGGATGATGAAATAGGAATTTTTCTCTCTTTTGTTTTCATTTTCTCACTTATAAACATCACAAAAGAAAAAGCTGGTGAAGGTTTTCTTTTTGAGGAAGGAAGAAGAAGATGAAGCAAAACCTTTTGTGATGAATAATGAAATCATTGTTGTGGTTACAAATCAACCATGGGTTAAGAATCAAGGCTTAACCCTTGTAGAGAATAAATTAGGGTAAAGGGTTTGGGTTGGGTTAAGAAATATCTACACAAAATATCAAAGGTTAAAGTCAAAGCTTCAAGAAGTTTCATGAAAGCTTCATCCAAGCTTAACCCTAATCCAAACCCTAATGTCACGACCCGAAAGTACGGAACATGACTGGCACTTAAACTACGAAACGTCTCGAGGCGTACGTAATCTAAGTAAGCCGGAAACTCAGAAATCCAAACCAAGAAGAGTAGTAGAGTGAAGAAAAAACCATTTCAAATCAAATAGTTTGAACACACGCCGAAATGCGCATTTTAAAATCACAAGTCTTTTCTAAAAATTTCGGCAGAGTTTCCCTTATAAAAACTGACCCCAAACGGGTACAAAACCTAATAAAGCATATATAATGAATAAAGGCATCCAAGCAGGAGCTAGCTCTTCGTCAATCGACGGTCACAACCACGCAAGCAATATAATATACAACGCCGAAAGGCGAGAATCACAACAGAAAAGGAAACTCAAAACAGCATGAAATCCATAGAAATATAACGCGTGACTCTAAGGTCGAAAGAATAAACAACACTGGTCTCTATCTGAAATAAATACATGTTTAGTTGATGGAGTTTACTAGATACAACTGAATAATAATATACAAAGTATAATGATGGTCACGATACAAGTGAACCCACCTATTAGCAAATCACCCGGAAATGGAAGTAGTGCCAGCAAGCCGTAACGAAACCTGTATGGCAAACCTGCAAGAAACTGTGGCACAATGGGGGTGAGTTGCCAACTCGTTAGTAGAAAACATCTACGAGCAGAAATCGCATGAATAACGCAATCCTAGGTCATACGATCACTATATATATAATCCTCAAAATGTGAGTCTGAAACATGAAAAGACGGAAAGGGTAATGTAACACTTGAGTTTTAGGGTTAGTGTTAATTAAGTGTTAATTTGGGGTTTTCGGTAAAAAGCTTACCAAAACGGGATTCTAGTAATTTATCTGGATTTATGGTTATTTTTGTGAAATTTTATCGCAACCCCACACACTTGTGCACGATACCTAGGGTTTAGACTATGGTTGCCACACTTTTGGGCTTGTAGGTTAGCTATGTTTAATTTGACCATGGTGGGTTAGGTCCTTAGTTAAGTTAATAGGGTTGTTTAGAGCTAATTAGCTTAGTTAGAGATGGTTGGCTTTGACCATGGGGTTTTGGGGGGTTTAAGGTTGACTTGAGAGAGAGAGAGAGATGGGGTATGATGGGTCATGATGGTTTAAGGATTTGTCACCTCTCTCACTTCAAGCTTGGCAATTCTTCTCACACTCAATCCCTCTCTCACTCACACATCAGCTCAGCCCAAATTTTGCATCAATTCAGCCCCAAGCCACCACTTTGTGCTGCTACAGCAGTTGATGATATCCAGCAGCCTATTCCAGCCCTTCTCTTCACTCTAACTTCTGCAACAGCAGCTGTTTCAGCTCCCAAAACAGCCCATCAGCTCCAATCATCATCATTACAAGCAGCCCCAACCTTAAAACCCTCTCTCACACTCAAACCAGCAACATAAACACCACAAAAACATCAGTTCCATCCACTTTTTCTGCTTCAAAAACACCAGAAAACAGCATCAGCACATCAGCCTTCAGCCATTTGTTTTTTTTCACCACTTCAGCCTTTAACTTCTGCAACAGCAGCAACAGCTGCTTCAGCCCCTCAACCCCATACAACACACACACCACCTCATACCACACCACACACCACCTCATACCACACCACACCACCACCCCATACCACTCACACACCACCTCATACCAGCAACAGCAACAGCAACAACAGTTCTGGTGAAGTTCAGATCATTCCAACCACGTTTTGATGCACCTACCTTCTTCTTCTTCTCCTTCTCCTTGGTTGCAAGGGTCCTAGGGGGGTATAACTCTTAAACTTTTCCCATATTGTGTAGATTAGGTGCTTGATTAGCTAGTTTTTGTGATAAATAGAAATCTATTGCTAGAATAGTGTAGTAATACTAGATTTAGCCATTTTAGAGTGCTTATAGCTTTATGAACCTTTTTTGGTGTTAACTAATCTGTTCAAGCCTAGTTGAGACTCTAAAATTATATGATTAGCCGTAAATTACTAAAGTCTTGATAATCTAGCTTAATTGGTGTCCATATCATGCTTAATAGTGATTTTGGGTGTTTTAAGAGGATTTTGGGCAAGGTGAGAGTTGAGTTAGCTAGAATAACCCTCCTAGGTGCTAGTGAGGCCAGCCAACCAGAGAAATTCCCCAGACTCCATGTAAACACCCGATTTACCCGACTTGGCGTAAATTAGCAGTTTTAGCAACTTTTAGCCTTTCTGAAATCTGCTTTTGACCCGATCCACTCAGGTAAAAATTGAGAAGACTGTGGTATAGTGAGACTAGCAGAGACACACACACAAAGCACGGGGACCCACCTTACATTTGTGGGCGCCGATTTATTCGATCTGGCCGCAATTTGCGGCCAGAATAGGGGGTGGGGTGTTGGAATTTCGGGTGTGGGGCTCTGCTGAGTAGCTTGGTCTCTTGGCATCTGTAACTTTTTAAGTTTGGTCCAGAGGCAAAATCTGGATCTAGTTGTGTGTTTCCGATGTTTTAAGTCTTGGGCGACACGCGCGTGATACGTGTGGTTCTGTGGCGCGCTGCGCGACACAGCGTGTCAGCTTAGGTTCTGGTGAGTTCTTGCGCGTCGCGTCGTGTCGTATGCACACGCGTTTAGTTTCACGCACGCGTTCCTTTTATCGATATATCGCGTTTTGCAGGATTTTTCCTTATATGGTGACTCTTGTGAATTCTAGGTTCGCCGGCAGGGACTTCGAGCGCAGCAGAGAAAGGCAAGCAGGTGGTCGGACACATTTAGCACCGGACCACGGGTGAGTAGATTTAACATCTACGGGGGACGATCGTTTGGATGGCGCGAGTCGCCCGTTAGATTTAACAAACTTATAGTTGGTAATCTTGATAGTACATGTGGTATTAGAATGATGATAATAAAACTAGCATAATATTACCGTAGTCATATCTACATGTCATACCCTTATACGCAAATCTATTGTAGGACACCTGCACCATTACCAGGTTTATATGCAGCACGAGCACTATTCATATGGACACACACACCCTGGTAATTGCCATGCCACAACACTAGATGACTATAAATCTGAACATGTTAATTGCCTAAGAATGTGATATTGAAATAAATGTTTAAAATGAGACCATAAGAGTTATAATACCTGTGCATATGTATTAGCATACCATCTGCTCATGCTTAGTGTAAATCATGCATTTCAAGTTGATACCATATGCATCCATAATCATAGACATATGCATTTTGATGATTTCATGGGATTTATGATATTTCTGGATTTTGGAGGAAAGCCGCAAGATTTCAAAACTGATAACTGTTTAAAAAGATAAAAGGTTGCGGTTTCCTAATGATGTAAAGTGTCGTCCACCATGAGTTTGCTGTGGTTTTCGAGATCCGTGTCGAGGAGTGGAGGAACCGTCACGGATGCATGGTGGGCCCGGTACGGTACCCCGGGGCAAGAAGATCGCAGGAGATGGCGATGAGCCTGGCTGGGGATGGATTACCTACCGGTGACCTCATTTGGCACGGCGGATATCCAGAGGATACCGACCGTGGCCACTGGATTGGGACATGGATTTTGATGTGGATCGGCCGGATGGCTGAGACCAGAGATACTGGACATGGATATATGAGATTTAGACAGTTTTGAGGTGTCGTTGCTGGACACTGTTTTTACCGATTTCTTTGACATTATGCTGATGTTTAAAAAGGGAAAGTTTCAAATCAAAAGGAAGAATAATTCTCATACGTACTTGTTAGTGCTATCATATGACATACATAATCGTATTACATCCATGTGACATATACATGTACTTGCTTGCATACCGTTGATGCATACATACTTGCTAGAACTTATAGCCATACCTGCTTTAGGGATGCCAGGACACTTGTGTGCATGCATACGATAGCCTTAGTAGATGTTATTTATTACTCACGAGCTAGCAACTCAACCCCGTTGTGCCACAGCTTTCCTGCAGGTCCACTCCGTCAGCACTGTAGCGGCGGATACTTTTGCTTCTTTTGCACTTTTTGTCTGGACTCGAGGCTTTTGCTCATAGGTGGGTTATTATCAGTTTGTACCACCTTATATATTTGTTGTATCTAGAACACTCCATCTACTGCTACTATCATTTCAATTGTATCTGTTTTATTTGGATTACTGTATATTGACCTAGAGGTGAGATTGTGAGACTTGGGGATTTACTAGTGATATATCAGGGTCGAACTCACTTGAGTCGACATGCTATGTCTTATGCACTGTTATTCCTTTATATATATCTGCTTGCACCATTGAGGCTGATTTTACTTGTGAGATTCTGCTGGAATTTTGGAAAAAAAAAAGGAAAGTTATTTTAAAAAGGCAATTTGATTTGGTAATAAAGTTAATGCTTAAATAATTTGGTTTTCCCTCACTCTAAAGATCTTATTTGGGTTTTGTATTCTGGGCTTCGGCTTGCTTATTTTACGGACGCCTTAGGACGTTTCGTAATCTAAGTGCCGGTCGCGTTCCGTACCTTGCGGGTCGTGACAGGTAAATATCTAACCCAAGTGTAATCCCATGTGCTCGTGTCAGTGCCTCAGATAGCAATATATTATATGGATAAGGTATGAATGCATGAAAACAGAATACATGAAAATGAAGAAACTGCTTTCATAACTTAGTGAGATTTCTGTATATTTAAAACGAGATATCATAAATGAAATCAGCATAAACAGTGTCTAGCATCGACACAAAACATAAATCCCAATATCTCAGTATCTCAGTGACTCAATCTCACTATCTAGGGCGCCGTCAGTCCAGACCAGCCCCTAACATCAATCCTAAGACCACGACGGTATCCTCCGGATATCTGATGCATAATATAAAATCACCGGTAGGTAGTCTTCCCCTGCCACGCTCAACGCCAACACCTTCGACCTTCTCGCCCCGGGGTTCCTTACCGGGTCTACCATATACCCGAGACGGTTCATCCAACTCCTCGAATCGGGTCTCGAAATCTACCGGCAATCATGAAAACTCATGGTGGACGACTCATACAATATGGGAAAACCGCACTTTTCATTTTTAAAAAGAGAGAGAGCAGAAGTTTATATATGTTCTTGCGGTTTTCCCCGAAATCCAGGAAATCTCATGAAAATCCGAATCCAAATCATCGATAGCACGTAAAACAGTGAATATAGGCATAAAAATCCATGAATGCGATATAACAGTGAATAACAATATGCAAGAAATAGCAAGTAATAACTGCAATGTCTAAACTGGCATAGAAGGCAAGTACACTAATATCATGTCGAAACTATTAGCTAACAAGGTATGTCAATGTAATAGTATTTTCTAAAGTGTACGTGACATGGAAATTACCGATGATGATGTGTGTGGGCCGGCAAGTAAGTGTACGTGGTACATACACATCATCGGTAATGGTGCTGGTGTCCTAACAGTATGATATCAATAATGGTATATGAAATCACAATATAAGTATGCGATGCGGAGCGAACAGCAATAATATGCGGGAGCTGAATACTAAACACAATGATAACTAATCTGCATATAATATAATATAAGTCATACAGTAGTGCCTTTTTAAATGACACGAATCGTGGTGTTTTGAAAATAAGGGCTACGGTGTTTTTATGAAAAGATACGTCCTTTGAAATATCCGTAGAATCTCTTGGCTTGTCTTTTAAAATACCCACGATTCGTTAGTTTTTGAAATAGGTAGGAATCGAATCTAGTCTAACAACTACACTAAACTATAGGGCTGAGCTAACAGGCTAAACGAAAGATAAGGAAACCGCCTAAAATCTGAGTCGATACATATTTATATATATATATATTAGTCGGTGATCCCGCCTCAATAGTATCATATCCGATACAGTATCTATAATAAGACATCCCCAAGTCAAGAGTGCGGATCTATCATCAATATATAGCTCGTATGTAATTCCGTCGTACGGCATCCCAAATCTGGGTATGGGTCAATATCACATCCATCGCATTATTCATCTGGTATCCTCTTTATCAAAGATCATAACCCGGGGTACTGATCTACGTCTAGTACAATACTGATACCACCTAAGTATGCATGCACGTGTGGAAAACACTACGTCAAAGGACCCACTATAACGTCATGTCGTATCTCAAATACGAACCCTGCCATATCACCGATCTCACGGCCTCAAATCAAATCTCATCGACTCATCTCAATCCCAAGTACTATCCTCAAATCCAGTATATGATCACATAGTCCCATACCCATGTGAACACATAAATACATATTCCCATTTACGCACATGTGAAGGAAAGAATGTATGCAAGTATGTGTGCGCTTGTGTGTATGTGTGCAACCACTACTCTAGGGTTTCGCAACTAACACTAAACCAATCCAAGAACACCAAAAATCCATCTTTATCATCAATCAACTCAAACAACATATAATAAATCTATGTGTGTATACGTATTCGTATACATCACCACGAACTGCGGGGGTGCTATACGCCATCCACCCGACTTCTTCCCGTAGATATAAATCTACTCACTTTGCTTCTTGTGTGTCGATGCCGATGTCGCCATCTTCATCTTCAACGCCTCGACATCACGTAGGGTACCTACAAAGATAACACAATCGCAAAGCACATGAAAATCACATCGGAAAACCAAAATGGCACACGCTACTCTCATAAGTAAAAACCTATAGTATCGCTTGCAAACACGACCACTAACCCTTTGCCGTTGACGTTCAAACGCCACCCGACAGAAACGAATCACCAAATACCAAAATCCATACTCAAACAAGTCATGTGCCAACATGAGAAAATTACCCCAGATTCTTCCCTATGTGAAATCAGTCAAAGTTGCATATACCAAAGGTCAAATTTACTGGAGATAAGGCCCTGAAACAAAAATGAGGCGATTCCCACCAACTCTGGCCGCAAATTGCGGCCAGAAAGAGTTTATTTGCAGCCAGAAAGATGGGTTAGGGGCTAGGGTTTTTGGTGGTGGTTCCTATGTGCCTGCATGTATCACTGCCAATCCAAAATAATTTTCAGGTGACCCGGCTGTTAGCAGATTTCCAAATACAATCATAGATTCACAGTTTTTCCCGATATCGTTTTTCTAAATCCGTATTCTGGGTTCTAGTTTCTGGTTTGGGTTCCAATCAATCACCACAGGGGTTGTAGTCCCTAATTACATCTCAATTCACCTTTGAAATCAAATCAAACCCTAAACCCTAACTTGGAATTTCTAAAGTTCATCAAAACCACACAATATCGATATGAAACAAGTATGGATGCATAAGGAATTGAAGCACTACTCTAATGGTGCAGAAATTACCTCTTTTGGCAACTCAAGAATTTTCTTGAGTTGCTCAAAGTCCTCAAAATCCTCTCTTTCTTGGTCCAATGTGTTCCTTTCGAGCTTGTGCACAATATTTGTGAAATGGGGATAGGGTTTTGGGGTTGTATTCATGGTGTTTTCGGCTTGAAGATGGATGAGGAAGAGGGAAGAGGCAGCAGCAGCAGCATTTGAGGGAGGAGGGGATAAAAAAAATGAGAAGAAGAAATGATGGGGATGGCTCACAACAAAGGGTTGACCCCCCTTACCTACTCTTTCTCTATCTTAATCATTCTATTCTTTCCCTTTTCTTTTCTTCTCACATCAATGGTAAACCCTAAGCAACCATGCTAAAATGAAGAGAAGGCAAAGAAACAAATGTAACACAAGTGTAAAAAATGATATGTGCATGTTTTGCACAAAAATGCTAAAAATCCGATTAGCGATTTTTAATCGCGATTAGCACTAATTTAGCATATTATTTATCATAAAAACTTAAAAATGGCATAATTCCATAAAATACCCTATTTTAGAATTTTCCATAATTTTTCCAAAATTTTTCCCATTTAGCGGTATTTAATTAAATCGAAATATTAAAATATTCATTAAAAATTAATATTAAATTTTAAAAATTTCCAAAATTTATAATTTATTTTTCTGAAATGTTACAATCTTCCCCCCTTAAAGAAATTCGGTCCCCAAATTTAAATTTAAACCTCCAAATTCTAAAACATTTCAAAGGAAAGTCCAAGTCGTCGAGGCTCCGAAATCATCAATACATAAAACGCATCATAGCGCAATGCATGCGCATGAGTAATGAGCAGATAACTCAATATCGAAACTCCGTCAAGCATCCCGCAATCATCGGAGTCATGGTAAAGACACGAATGCCAAAACCAAAGCAAAACCAATATGATATAAATCAGAGCTATACACGTAAATATCAAATCTATACATGTAAATATCTGAAGGATATGCATGCCAAATCTTTTAAAGTCGCTGTGCAATGCGCAGAACAATGCACAGTGGCGGACGTCTATCATAAGAAAATAACCATATACGTATATATCTTTTGTTTAATATGCACGTTCCGCCGTTTTGAAAACAATTTAGAAGGGTTTCCTTATTTTAAACGTTTCGTGTCATATCGGACACGTAGGTAAATACCGAGACTATAGCTCTCTTTTTGGAAATCCCTTCGATAACTATCAATGCATGCAAAATATATCTAGGTACTGTCCTCTGACTAGTCCTGCTCGGTACGAAAACAATCGCAAATATCATAAAAATGTACTGCTCCCTAAGAAATCAATCCCAAAAATGTATATATGAATACCCTGTGCGTCTGGTGCGCACGGAAATCAAAATCCATACATGTGCCATACAGGTGCACAAAATAATATCTAGGTGCAACGAGTGTGCACCCAACATCTGTCATAGGCAACGTGTGTGCCTGACAGCAAAATCAGGTGCATCTGATATGCATGAAGAATTCCGATTTAGTGCATCTAGTATGCACCAAAATCGTATCTCAAAATATGCGCTCATCATGCGCGAAAATCCAAATCAAATGTACGGAGTGCAAGAAATCAATTTCAATATCAGAATCGAAATCGACGGTATACAATACGGCTCAATCAAAAGCAGGTATACCGCGGTGTATAATCTTACAACCATGTGCATCAGCGTGCACAAATTAAATCAAAAACACTAGAAAAGCATGAAAACTACGCTGGAAGCATAAATCAAATCATAGGCATGAAATCACAATCAATACCTCAAGCATAATAACTATGCGCAAAAATATAAATACCCCGTAGGTGCAACCATGGTGCATAAATACAAATATCATGAAACTCAGCGATCAACCAAATCATGCGAATAAATCGCCCAAAATACTGAAATCTAAAGTGACGGATACGTGATAATCGAATCACAAAATAACAAATCATAAATACTGTCGTCGATATTCCCTCCATTGCAGTCGAGAAGGTGTCAGTGCACCCAATGCTAGCAGCGCAAGATATCTACTTGTCTCTTGCTCACGTCTGGCGTCCTTTGTCTCTTGGTCCTTATCGTCTCTGTGGATTACCAATCTCGCAATCCATCGGCTCATCGGCCCTGTCAGGTGTGCTAACGGGGACGATTCCGTTCTGGCACTTCTCTGGTCATCTCTCGGTCAATCCTCATGACCACTTGTAAGGCAGCACGTCACTGGCGCTGACCTCTGGTCCTCTGAATGCACATCACACTTCTGCTCCTGGTGCGAATCTTATTGCAGCAGTGTCCTCAAAGGAATCCTGTTCCAGGTCTCTTCCGATCTCGCCTATGCCGAACTGTACGGAGGCTGGTACTCTTGCATAATCTTTCCTCGCTCTCTGAACATCTGCGTTCTCAGTACAGCATTTACTCGGAAGCTGGTTGCATCCCAACGCCTCTGTAGACATATTGCATCTCTGATGTCAGCGGAGTAGAACGTCATCTCATCGAAATCTCGTGCGAACTCTTTACTCCACTTTATTCCAATGTCGACTGATTCGGACTCGTCTGTTCATGGCTGCATGGACTGAGCTCCAATGGCTATACTTGTATCTGGGGTCTCCCAAGAAGTGCATCTCACCACCTAGCATCCGAATGAAGTCAAACCATTCGATCGAATCGTCAAAACCTCATAATCCCCAAGAGCTCAACATCTTGGATACAGTTTAATAGTATCGAGTACATACCACAGCATCGGTGGTCCGGTCGTTGAAGGGCAAACCCAAGCCTCACTAATGGCGCCGCGGAACTGCTGCAAACCCTAAGGTTCAAAGGCTTTCACACGGTCATTATGTCGAGTTAGGGTTTCATTCTTCTAGAGGGTCCATAGAATTACCTGCATGTCTTTCCGAATACTTTAAACTTGGAATAATAGGTTTTTGACATTCGATCGCCTCTATCGACTCACAACGTATCCGCGTGAAGTCGTCTCTAGCTGGAATCAATCTATCTGATGACCTCGCATCGGGATAGGCGAACAAACCACCTGTCCTAGTCATTCATCCTCGGTGACTAGCGACCTTCTATCATCTCTTAGTACAACTCGTACTGCAATAGCTCAAGCATCTGGGGCGATATCTCGTCGTTCGCAGCAACAACTGGCTCACTCGTCTGCACACTGAACAGTGCCTCAATCATCATGAATAAGCAATACATCAACGGTCATCAAAATCTGGCCGGCCTCTATCAGTGGCCTAATCCTCTGGTGCAGATCTGCACGCCCGAGTAATCTCATACAGCGATCCATCAAACGCTCATGGCGCAAAAACACAATAAAAAGACACATCTCTGCAATCATGTGTCGCCGGAATTACGCCCTGATCAGTCCCCGTTCGTGACGAGCTCGTGCTGACCGCAACTCTAGTCGTAGCTCTCCCTACCCGTAATTATGGCAGCAAACCATAACTGGTACCGATGAGGCTAGATCATGAATGAATATAATACTGAGCAAAGAAATGTGCATGCTAAGGCTTCTTAAGTGGAGTAGCGTATCGTAAATATGCCGCGGAACATACGTACGGTACGTCACTCTACTCAAGCTACCTACTCCATCAACCAAGGGTCATCCTACGCTCCGAAGGTAAAACCTAACGCTCTGATACCAACTTTGTCACGACCCGAAAGTACGGAACATCACCGGCACTTAAACTACGAAACGTCTCGAGGAGTACGTAATCTAAGTAAGACGAAAACCCAGAAATCCAAACCAAGAAAAGTAGTAGAGTGAAGGAAAAACAATTTTAAATCAAATAGTTTGAACACACGCCGAAATGCGCATTTTAAAATCACAAGTCTTTCCTAAAAATTTCGGCAGAGTTTCCCTTATAAAAATGACCCCAAATGGGTACAAAACCTGATAAAGCATATATAATGAATAAAGGCATCCCCAAGCGGGAAATAGCTCTTCGTCAATCCATGATCACCACCACGCAAGCAATATAATATACAACGCCGAAAGGCGAGAATCACAACAGAAAAGGAAACTCAAAACAGCATGAAATCCATAGAAATATAACGCGCGACTCTAAGGTCGAAAGAATAAACAACACTGGTCTCTATCTGAAATAAATACATATTTGGTTGATGGAGTTTACTAGATACAACTGAATAATAATATACAAAGTATAACGATGGTCACGATGCAAGTGAACCCACCTACTAGCAAATCACCCGGAAATGGAAGTAGTGCCAACAAGCCGTAACGAAACCTATACGGCAAACCTGCAAGAAACTATGGCACAACGGGGGTGAGTTGCTAACTCGTGATTAGAAAACATCTACGAGCAGAAATCGCATGAATAACACAATCCTAGGTCATACGATCACTATATATATAATCCTCAAAATGTGAGTCTGAAACATGAAAAGACGGCAAGGGTAAATATCAAACCCAAGTGTAATCCCATGTGCTCGTGTCAGTGCCTCAGGTAGCAATATATTATATGGATGAGGTATGAATGCATGAAAACAGAATACATGAAAATGAAGAAGCTGCTTTCATAACTTAGTGAGATTTCTGTATATTTAAAACGAGATATTATAAATGAAATCAGCATAAACAGTGTCTAGTATCGACACAAAACATAAATCCTAATATCTCAGTGACTCAATCTCACTATCTACGGCGCCGTCAGTCCAGACCGGCCCCTAACATCAATCCCAAGACCATGACGGTATCCTCCGGATATCCGACGCGTCAGATAAAATCACCGGTAGGTAGTCTTCATCTGCCAGGCACAACCCCATCATCTGCGACCTTCTCGCCCCGGGGTTCCTTACCGGGTCCACCATGTACCCGAGACGGTTCATCCAACTCCTCGAATCGGATCTCGAAATCCATCAGCAATCATGAAAACTCATGGGGGACGACTTATACATCATGGGAAAACCGCACTTTTCATTTTTAAAAAGAGAGAGAGAAGAAGTTTATATATGTTCTTGTGGTTTTCCCCCAAATCCAGGAAATCTCATGAAAATCCAAATCCAAATCATCAATAGCACGTAAAACAGTGAATATAGGCATAAAAATCCATGAATGCGGTATAACAGTGAATAACAATATACATGAAGTAGCAAGTAATAACTGTAATGTCTAAACTGGTATATAAGTCAAGTACACTAATATCATGTCGAAACTATTAGCTAACAAGGTATGTCAATGTAATAGTATTTTCTAAAGTGTACGTGACATGTTAATTACTAATGATGATGTGTGTGAGCCGGCAAGTAAGTGTACGTGGTACATACGCATCATCGGTAATGGTGCCGGTGTCCTAACAGCATGATATCAATAATTGTATATGAAATCACAATATAAGTATGCGATGCAGAGCGAACAGCAATAATGTGCGGGAGCTGAATACTAAACACAATGATAACTAATCTACATTTAATATAATATAAGTCATACAGTAGTGCCTTTTGAAATGATACGAATCGTGGTGTTTTGAAAATAAGGGCTACGGTGTTTGTAAGAAAAAGATATGTCCTTTGAAATATCCGTAAAATCTCTTGGCCCGTCTTTTAAAATACCCACGATTCGTTAGTTTTTGAAATAGGTAGGAATCGAATCTAGTCTAACAACTACACTAAACCATAGGGCTGAGCTAACAGGCTAAACTAAAGGTAAGGAAACCGCCTAACATCTGATTCGATACATATTTATATATATATATATTAGTCGGTGATCCCGCCTCAATAGTATAATATCCGATACAGTATCTATAATAAGACATCCCCAAGTTAAGAGTGAGGATCTATCATCAATATATTGCTCGTACGTAAATCCGTCGTACGACATCCCAAATCTGGGTACAGGTCAATATCACATTCATCGCATTATTCATCTAGTGTCCTCCTTATCAAAGATCATAATCCGGGGTACTGATCTACATCTAGTACAATACTGATACCACCTAAGTATGCATGCACGTGTGGGAAACACTACGTCAAAGGACCCGCTACAACGTCATGTCGTATCTCAAATACGAACCCTTCCATATCACCGATCTCACGGCCTCAAATCAAATCTCATCGACTCATCTCAATCCCAAGTACTATCCTCAAATTCAGTATATGATCACATAGTCCCATACCCATATGAACACATAAATACATATTCCCATATACGCACATGTGAAGGAAAGAATGTATGCAAGTATGTGTGTGCGTGTGTGTATGGGTGCAACCACTACTCTAGGGTTTCGCAACTAACACCAAACCAATCCAAGAACACCAAAAATCCATCTTTAACATCAATCAACTCAAACAACATATAATCTCATCGGAAAACCACAACGGCACACGCTACTCTCATAGGTTAAAACCTATAATCTCGCATGCAAACACGACCAATAACTCTTTGCCGTTGACGTTCAAACGCCACCCGACAGAAACGAATCACCAAATACCAAAATCCATACTAAAACAAGTCATACATGTAAGTGCACGGCGGTGCCCCGGCCTCCATCCCGAGGCCAAATGCGGAAGCGATGGTTAACTTTAATTTTTCTTGAACCGGCACCACCGCGCACTAAAACCCGGATCGAACCATTAACTAGTCCTAGCTAACTACAAGATGGGGAAGAGAGATATACCGACTAATCCGTGTCCTCCGGTCTTCTCATCGTCGTCCCGATCTCCCGTGGAAGCTCCGGTCTCCACCTCGTCGCCGGAAGGGCACCACGTCGCCGGCTTCTTTTACGGGCTCCCACCTCTATACCGAGGCAACTCGGGCATGAAGCTGGCGAGTCGACGTGCTCAAGGTTTGCTGCAGAATGGTGTAGAACCATGTCTCATTTGGGGTTATAGAGTTTTCCATTTGGTGGAGGAATGAACTATACTTTGGAGGTGGAACTATGGGATTTTTGTGAAGCTAAAAGACCAAAAATCCCCTTGCACAAAATTGGGACAGCCCCCTTGGAGCTTGGCCGGCCATGGCTATGGGAGAGGAGAGAATGAGAGAGAGTGAGTGAGTGAAAAAGGATAGCCACAAGAATAAGCAAGTCAAAGGAAATGGTTATCATATTCAACCATCATCAAAAGCATGATGACTCCAAAGTCAAGCAATGATCACTAACAAATCCACACTCTACCAACTAATCAACAACCATGATTGCTACAAAAAGTCAAGCAATCATGAACCATGGAAGGTCAAAGGATGGGGCTCCATCATGAAACCATCATGACACAAAAGTATACAAAGAACACCCTCCACAAATGCTTATTTGCCCAATTGCAAATAAGCCCTCCTCCACCAAACTTCGACCATTGAAAGATACAAAGAAATATGGACGAAACAGAAAGCAAACTGGCAACTCCAGAAAACTGGTCCCGTAATAAATTACAGGAAAACCCCGATACTGTGTATACACACCCGTATTTGTATTCCAACCGAAATACAAATGCAATGAGACAAAATCTACACTGTACTATACTAGCATCCGGCTTAAACCAAAGCCGGCTAGTATTATCCGTCCGATCCTGATCTGTGGAATACCGCATGTATCTAATCGGACCCTGCCGTATCTCCATACGGCCTCTACAGCATTTCGCCCGAAAACTTGAGCAACTGAATATGGGGGACTCTAAAGACTCGTCAACACCTTGGTTGTGGATTTAACCACTAGCACGTCAGAGGTATAAGCCAATACGTAACGGGCTACCAGGTATTGACCAAAAGGGACGTCGATGAGCGAACTCATCCTGACACCCTACTGATCCTGTCAATGACAATATCCGTACAGTCCGGTCCGTTCGTCTATGAGCATCACATGGCGGGCCTAGGGGGTTGGTAAAGTCAGACCCCCAAAAGCGGTACAAGTCGTGTCGGAGTGTAGCCCAGAACACCCTGAGATACTACTGGAATACCTACCAGTAAATCTCCTGCCTCGGCCGAGGGCTTCGTGTAATGGCTCTCCTAGACACAGCGCGACCTCACCACCAATACCGGGAGAGACGAACCCCTGAAGATCCGCTCACTGCCTCCATGTGGCTCGGGACTGTACCCAACTAAAACCTGTTTGCACGTCTCCTTTGAGCGTGGTAGGGTAGTAATCAAAGTGCAGTGGGAACTCACACGAGACAAATGACGATCCCCAGGTCGATGAACTAACCTGTACACATGTCACCAGGGAACTGCTATATGACGTCAGGTATTAGACCAACTAGCATGTTCCCGGCGAGTCCTGTCCGGTGTACTCATAACCCAATGAGCACCTGTATACATCTTAGGTGAACCAACTAACACCAGTGGCTTGTGAGACCGGCCACCGCCCCTCGTCGGGGTCTCGACTGTATACACTAGTCTACTCTGGAGTATCGATGCCCTGTTTCGAAACTCCCACGACTAGGGACCTTTTAAGGATGTGCTTATAGACTACCAGCTCCCACTTATATGATCGCCCTCATACTGCTGGTGGTCAAGCAAGAATCCTAGGGGCTCTATCAACGTGTAATAGCGACATGTCAGGTCACCTAAAGCAGTACACGATGATAAAGATAAAACAGATAGCATACTATCATCTCGAGTAAGACTGTTCTACCGGGACAAGTCCTCCCTCAATCATTGCAATCACGTGCCTGTGATCCAATAATTGACTCTGAGGGCACTATCTCCAACAATCTCCCACTTGCACTCAATGCTAATTATTGCGATGTCGCATACTCACAGCCTGTGTGATACCGAACACCCAACTCCTCTACTATTCAGTCTCACAAAGCACGTTTGCGAAACTATTGCGTTCGAGGAATAGCCTCAGTGAGTGGATCCGCTTTGATGTCTCTTTCTATGTCTCTCTATATCTCAAGTTCGCGGAGAAACCCATCTCCCGAAATGAGCAATACCTGTCTTAGAATGTGTCTGGATGTCTGATGGGACCTAGCTCATAAATGAACTCCAAATCCAAACTTCTTAGACTGTATCGTCAACTGAACTCAATCAGTATCCTGCGCCATGCCTCCCTCGGTATTGCCTTGGACCACCTGTCCAAAATACTGCCCCTCGTCAGAAGGAAAACTATAACTCTGACAACCTCCTTGTCGTCCAGGTCACCTTGGAAGCCTGGAATGATAACTGTCTCCCGCATGAGGCTGTCGTTATCATATCTCTAGAACATCCACTTATGTTCTAAAACTGCTTCCGACTGCTTCTCCAGGATTGGATCAATGTCAACTTATTGCATCTAGTGCAAGAACAACATCTGGTGTGGTACTTGACATCTCATGATTGACTCAATTGCCTGAGCAAGTGATCTGCCAATCATGCATATCCCTCTCCCCTTTAGTCTGTAAGACACCTTTAGAGAGGGTGACTCCATCATCAGTAGGTACACTACCGTGCATGGAGTCGTCCATTCTAAATACTCATAGAATGCTGTCTAAGTACCCAGATTGGGAAACTACCCAAATCTAGATCTAAAACCATAGATCTAGTAACCAGTATGTCAGATATAATGTCCAAGTCCCATGTGGAGAAACCACTGTGTGACGAGCAAAGTATAACCGATCGTAGTATAGGAATATCACTTCCTACTCTGTGTATATCATCCAAATACCAGGACATCATACTCTACTACCTTCTCAACAGATCCATCCCCTATTCTGATAAAGTCAAACCTATGACTGTCACATCAGAAATTGATGATCTTTCTCCGCTATATCTGCTTTAGTCTATAAATAGACATAAGCCACCTGTCCACCAATGCTTCCGCTGCTCTCACTGACTACGACAACCCTCTGGCAGAGTCATATAAACGTACACTTCTAAAGCAAGTTTAGAACGACGCTATACTCATCCTCCTGCCGGGTCTCACAGTCTGGAACAACAGCAATGGCAAGTATGGGTAAACAAGAACTTCCCTGTCACCGTCCTTGAGGACACCGGAAAACCTCTCGGGTGCCTGAAGTTACCTACCTTATCTGCGGAGTGGCCAATGGAATATCAAACCAGATTGAATTTTTAGGTTCCTATCAAATCTTCAGTAATCGTTTGTGGTTCTGGAATCACTTCCAGTTCTACCATACTCCCACTACTGTTTTCTGAAAAAATCCATTTTTATTAAAACTGTGGCGAGTCTAGAACAATATCACTATTGATCTTCCAGATGGTAGAAAGTCAACCCTCGTCATAGCCTGGGTCAACCCACAAACAGCCATTATAGAAACGTGCCTTGAGTTGTCCAGTGTCTGGTTTTAATCATAATCCGGACAACTCCCCGTACCTTAACATCGTTAAGATATGAACTGTTCTATATCCAATATAGAAACAGAGGCACTGATTTAATTGAACCATATTCAAATCATGCAGCTGTCTCCAGTGCATGTCAAGTAAATGGAGTGAAGCCGATCAACATTACTCAACTTAGGAGTACTTCCAATTATGAGTAACCTGAAAGAGAAGTAAGTTCTCTTAATTATTACTATCAACTGAATACCATACACAAGTATCTACATCTTCGATCACTTTGAAGAATCCCGGTACTTGCTACACCTGGTTCTCTACTCTATTCAAATACCTATAACTTCTCAAAATTCGGACCTGGTGTTTCCACGAAACACTTGTCTAAAAACTAGAGAAGTCATAAGTAAACCGAATATAGCACGAGGACCAACCCCTCTGTCCTGATGGACCTTGGACAACATACAATACTCTGTATAAGTCCCTTGAGTCTAATAACTCATTCACTGTGTGTCGTAGGTTGAAAAATGTACTATGGTTATGAAGAATTACACCGCTGTTTAATGCTCCTTACCTAACCATCGACTGATATAGGTGAATGTCACAGACATAATTTCAAAAAGGTATATCTCACTCTATAAAAATAGACGTACAGATATATCAATTTGAAATTGGTGCATGACAGCGGATATTCAAAACCAAATATTTACCGTCTGGCAAACAACCCAGGTGATTTCCTCAAATATCACCGATTACAACGAATCCCGATATAATGAGGATGATCACCCAATTCCCAATAACTTACTCCCACTCATCATCTGTAAAACCATACAGATGTGAGAATCATACCTGGTAAATACATACCCTGGAGTAAGTGTCTAATTGGGAAATCAGTTTTCCTTTAATAGTACACAGTGAAACTGAAACATTGAAATGTTTCGATGGGGTATTCTGGTATTTCTAGTAATGTCTCTTCCATTATCCAGATTCATGACTATAACCGTGTAATTCTTTGCCACCTCTCCAAATCCCTTTTTATGTCTTTAGTCATTACGTTCTGCACACCCCTTTAGGCCAAATGGTTTTCTTCCTTCTCTACCGTTCGGCACCAGCCTATGGTTTGGAAGAAGACTATCCAATAAGCATAATGGGTGTACTGTCCTAATCCTAGGAGCACTCGCAAAGCGAGAGAATGTGAAGATAAAAGACAACCGAATAAACCTTATTCCTATTTCTCTTGAACCAGAATCCATCCCCGAAGTGGAACAAGTTCCTTTCGAGTTCGTATATAACCATACGATGGAGTATCCAATAAACTGTGGATCTTCGTAGTGATACGGAGTGTTCTGGAGAAATACAAAGGTGATTTGGGAGTGGTAATGAAATACCTAGTTTGTTCATGAATATCAGTTGCAATTTACTTTGCCCTCTTACTAATCCCTTACTTCGTCTTAACTTAATACCTTCTGCACACCATCGTTATGCTAATTGGTTTTCTTCATTCCCCACCGTTCGGCACCTACCTATGGTTTGGAATAAGACTATCCAATTTGCGTAATAGGTGTGCTATCTCCTAAACCAAGGAGTACTCACAACTCAAGAGAAGGTAAAAGGAAAAGACAACTGAATAATCATATCCGTTTTCTCCAGAACCGGAAACCATCCTCGAATAAATTCCTTCGAGTTCGTATATAACCATACGATGGTTTTGTCCAATGGAAGTGGACGTTCGTAGTAATACGGGGTGTCCTGGAGAAAAGGGTAAAAGTAGGAGTGGCAATGAGGTCTGCAACTCTGACAATCCAAAAGCCAGTGTTTAAGAAGGTTCGGTCAAACTTGGTCACTGAGTCATAGTCTTAGGGTCGGGTCAATGGTCGCTGCCAAAGAGAGAGAGAAAAGAAACACTCAGCGTGCACTCTATCCTAGATCAGAATGGTTACCAATTTATCTAATCTGGAAACCTCCCACTGTACCGTCAAATTCTTCTCCAAACCTGAAAGAAGAATTAGTCGGGATCACCCGAGGAGTAAACTAACTCATCAGTGGGAATCGGGATCCAACTATCATCGCATGACAACGTGACGGAATCCGCTCACGGTATCACACTCCAGAAGGTATGCGCATATCTGGCAAGTTTCAGTTCTTTTGAAACTCCCGATGTGATTTTTGTCCCATGCTCTTATGACCTTGACTTTAGCCAACATATCATAAGTCACATGTCAAGTTCTACCCGTCATTCTCCAGGTTAATTTGAACCCACCCGTACCTACCCTTGACTTTGGCCAAAATGGCAGTACGACTGTCCCAAACCAACGCATCTATCTATACTGCAAATGAATACCCCAATAGCTACCAATCACTGTGCCTTGACTTTGGCCAACATACACAGCTTGAATACTATTGACCATCCATATGAAACGACGGAGGGCTACGAATGGTTTCTGGCAAAAACCTTTAACGTAGTGAACTTAATATCGTTGAAGGAACGGATAGCTTTTATAAAAATATAGTAACGAAAACCTTTGCTAAAGAGGTCACTCCCGGTGAAGGGATCTCGGCTCTTTCCCCGTAGAATGAGGTGCGGGATATTCCAACTGAATACCACGATGCAAAGCAAAAGTAATCGGCTATAGTGAAGTTATTGCCCTGACGCAAACTTTTTGTCCAAGAGGTCACTTCCGGTGAAGGGATCTCGGCCCTTGCCTCGTCGACTGAGGAGCAGGATATTCCAACTGAATACCACGATGCAAAACAAAAGTGAACGTCCTTGCAATAACAGCCTTTTGAAAAGTGTTCCAACAACATCAGATTAGGTTTGTTTTAACTTGCATTGATCCGAATCAACGCAGTCCCATCAATTGATCACATCACAAAGAACGAAAATATACTGATGTACGTATATGCCATCCGCATTCGCCACTGGGTCCCATCATTACCCGTTAGGTTAGCTAACTAACGACAGAGCGGGGACTGGACTAGCGCGGATGCAAAACATATACAACATCTACTAATATATATACCAATATATTATATTTCGCTCAAGGCGTGATAAAAATGCAACATCACAGAAATGTACAGCATCACAGAACAACACAGATATCTGGGATCCCCGGGTTTCACAGAGCCACTACTGAAACCCGACGTTCCCCTGGTCGTGTGGATAGCCAGTGAAATGAAATCCTAGACCCCTATGGGCGTGGCAAGTCACCCGCCAAAAGCTGAAGCGAGGCAGCCCCTTCCAGTACCGTGAATGGACCACCCAGCACTTCACGGAATCCGGTAACTTGGGCGCCCCTCCTGGGTCAACCTGTACCCCCTACGAGTGCGGCGAATAGCCCGCCAATTCTAGAGTGAAGCCCCCTCCGTCTCAATGCCATGAGATGCGGGCTCATGGCCTTCTAGAACCCGGCTATCCGTGCACCCCTCCGCGGGGCAATCCTAGTACAGAAAGTAAAATATACATACAACGGGTACATCGACCGCAACCTGGTCGTGCCCCAAAATAATAATACAAAAAGGCAGTGACAGCAGTCCACACGTCGGACGCTCGCCCCGCAATATCAAATGTACATAATACAACAAAACTGTACTACCACTGCAGCCAGGCTATCCCCCACGACCGATCCGTAATATCACAGCAAAATCACAAAACATCAACGTGAAAGTCACGTTCGCAAATCCGTCTAACCGGGCTATAGCAGTTAGACTGGATTTACCGATCAAGTGACATTCACGATCACAGATATAATATAAATACTATGAACTAATGTGTTTAAAATATCCGATCGATCAAATTTTACTAAGTGGGCCCCCAAGTACTACTGTAGCACATCAAGAAATCTGGGCCCAAGAAATAACATTCCAGAAAACCTATTTTCCACTCAGGAGGCCTCTGTAAAAATTTGGCACACTGATCTGCATATACTGCGGCTGAACCGCGGCCCAAGCATGGGTTTGGCCGCGGTTCCGCGGTCGTATGGAGCGATCACGTGATCAAATTTCTACAGAATTCTTATAATTCCCTGCACATCATTCTGAGACAACCTGAAAAATTTTTGGACTTCAAAAAATTTCGACAGAAACTGATGTGAAGAAAAATACGGTTTTTGGAAAATTGATCGATCGGAAATGTAAAACACATTAGACAAAGCTAGACTATGTTAATGGTGAGGCTCTGATACCACTGTAAGTGCACGGCGGTGCCCCGGCCTCCATCCCGAGGCCAAATGCGGAAGCGATGGTTAACTTTAATTTTTCTTCAACCGGCACCACCGAGCACTAAAACCCGGATCGAACCATTAACTAGTCCTAGCTAACTACAAGATAGGGAAGAGAGATATACCGACTGATCCGTGTCCTCCGGTCTTCTCGTCGTCGTCCCGATCTCCCGCGGAAGCTCCGGTCTCCACCTCGTCGCCGAAAGGGCACCACGTCGCCGGCTTCTTTTACAGGCTCCCACCTCTATACCGAGGCAACTCGGGCACGAAGCTGGCGAGTCGACGTGCCCAAGGTTTGCTGCAAAATGGTGTAGAACTATGTCTCATTTGGGGTTATGGAGTTTGCCATTTGGTGGAGGAATGAACTATACTTTGGAGGTGGAAGTATAGGATTTTTGTGAAGCTAAAAGACCAAAAATCCCCCTGCACAAAATTAGGACAGCCCGCTTGGAGCTTGGCCGGCCATGGCTATGGGAGAGGAGAGAATGAGAGAGGGTGAGTGAGTGAAAAAGGATAGCCACAAGAATAAGCAAGTCAAAGGAAATGGTTATCATATTCAACCATCATCAAAAGCATGATGACTCCAAAGTCAAACAATGATCACTAACAAATCCACACTCCACCAACTAATCAACAACCATGATTGCTACAAAAAGTCAAGCAATCATGAACCATGGAAGGTCAAAGGATGGGGCTCCATCATGAAACCATCATGACACAAAAGTATGCAAAGAACACCCTCCAAAAATACTTATTTGCCCAATTGCAAATAAGCCCTCCTCGACCAAACTTCGGCCACTGAAAGATACAAAGAAATATGGCCGAAACGGAAAGCAAACTGGCAACTCCAGAAAACTGGTCCCGTAATAAATTACAGGAAAACCCCGATACTGTGTATACACACCCGCATTTGTATTCCAACCGAAATACAAATGCAATGAGACAAAATCTACACTGTACTATACTAGCATCCGGCTTAAACCAAAGCCGGCTAGTATTATCCGTCCGATCCTGATCTGTGCAATACCGCACATATCTGATCGGACCCTGCCATATCTCCATACGGACTCTACAGCGTTTCGCCCGAAAACTTGAGCAACTGAATGTGGGGGACTCTAAAGACTCGTCAACACCTTGGTTGTGGATTTAACCACTGGCACGTCAGAGGTATAAGCCAATACGTAATGGGCTACCAGGTATTGACCAAAAGGGACATCGATGAGCGAACTCATCCTGACACCCTGCTGATCCTGTCAGTGACAATATCCGTACAGTCCGGTCCGTTCGTCTATGAGCATCGCATGGCGGGCCTAGGGGGTTGGTAAAGTCAAACCCCCAAAAGCGGTACAAGTCGTGTCGGAGTGTAGCCCTGAACACCCTGAGATACTATTGGAATACCTACCAGTAAATCTCCTGCCTCGGCCGAGGGCTTTGTGTAATGGCTCTCCTAGACACAGCGTGACCTCACCCCCAATACCGGGAGAGACGAACCCCTGAAGATCCGCTCACTGCCTCCATGTGGCTCGGGACTGTACCCAACTAAAACCTGTTTGCACGTCTCCTTTGAGCGTGGTAGGGTAGTAATCAAAGTACAGTGGGAACTCACACGAGACAAATGACGATCCCCAGGTCGATGAACTAACCTGTACACATGTCACCAGGGAACTGCTATCTGACGTCAGGTATAAGACCAACTAGCATGTTCCCGGCGAGTCCTGTCCGGTGTACTCATAACCCAATGAGCACCTGTATACATCTTAGGTGAACCAACTAACACCAGTGGCTTGTGAGACCGGCCACCGCCCCTCGTTGAGGTCTCGACTGTATACACTAGTCTACTCTGGAGTATCGATGCCCTGTCTCGACACTCCCACGACTAGGGACCTTTTAAGGATGTGCTTATAGACTACCAGCTCCCACTTATATGATTGCCCTCATACTGCTGGTGGTCAAGCAAGAATCCTAGGGGCTCTATCAATGTGTAATAGCGACATGTCAGGTCACCTAAAGCAGTACACGATGATAAAGATAAACCAGATAGCATACTATCATCTCAAGTAAGACTGTTCTACTGGGACAGGTCCTCCCTCAATCATTGCAATCACGTGCCTGTGATCCAATAATTGACTCTGAGGGCACTATCTCCAACAATACACCATGCACCAACACAAGAAAATTACCCCAAATTCTACCTTATGTGAAATCAGTCAAAGTTGCATATACCAAAGGTCAAATTTACTGGAGATAAGGCCCTGAAACAAAAATGAGGTGATTCCCACCTGCTCTGGCCACAAATTGCGGCCAGAAAGAGTTTATTTGCGGCCAAAAAGATGGGTTAGGGGCTAGGGTTTTGGGTAGTGGTTCCTAGGTGTCTGCATGTATCACTGCCAATCCAAAATAATTTTCAGGTGACCCGGGTGTTAGCAGATTTCCAAATACAATCACAGATTCACAGTTTTTCCCGATATCATTTTTCTAAATCCGTATTTCGGGTTCTAGTTTCTACTTTGGGTCTCCAATCAATCACCACAGGTGTTGTAGTCCCTAATTACACCTCAATTCACCTTTGAAATCAAATCAAACCCTAAACCCTAACTTGGAATTTCCAAAGTTCATCAAAACCACACAATATCGACATGAAACAAGTATGGATGCATAAGGAATTAAAACACTACTCTAATGGTGCAGAAATTACCTCCTTTGGCAACTCAAGAATTTTCTTGAGTTGCTCAAAGTCCTCAAAATCCTCTCTTTCTTGGTCAAATATGTTCCTCTCGAGCTTGTGCACAATATTTGTGAAATGGGGATAGGGTTTTGGGGTTGTATTTATGGTGTTTTGGGCTTGAAGATGGAGGAGGAAGAGGGAAGAGACAGCAGCACCAGCATATGAGGAAGGAGGGAGAAAAAAAATGAGAAGAAGAAATGATGGGGATGGCTCACAACAAAGGGTTGACCCCCCTTACCTACTCTTTCTCTCTCTTAATCATTCTATTCTTTCCCTTTTCTTTTCTTCTCACATCAATGGTAAACCCTAAGCAACCATGCTAAAATGAAGAGAAGGCAAAGTAACAAATGTAACACAAGTGTAAAAAAATGATATGTGCATGTTTTGCACAAAAATGCTAAAAATCCGATTAGCGATTTTTAATCGCGATTAGCACTAAATTAGCATATTATTTATCATAAAAACTTTAAAATGGCATAATTCCATAAAATACCCTATTTTAGAATTTTCCATAATTTTTCCATAATTTTTCCTATTTATTGGTATTTAATTATACCGAAATATTAAAATATTCATTAAAAATTAATATTAAATTATAAAAATTCCCAAAAATAATATTTTATTTTTCTAAAATGTTACACCTAACCATGTTTAAACTCCACAAAAAATGTTGCATTTGTGACCTTAACTTGTTACAATATTATATATCACATATATAATATATTTTATAACAAAAGAAAATAATACAATTAACATATATCAATGTATTATCCCGTGAGAAAAAGAATCAATAAAGCGTGCTAATATTAGTTAATGTAAAGTAATATATCACATATATAATTATACATTAAATTATCGAATCAACACTTGATCCGATAACCCGGCTATAATACATATAACCAACTAATATATCATGTACGTTTTCATCGAATCAACACTTGATCCGATGACCCGGCTATATCATATATACCCGGCCGATATTTCATATCATGAGAATAGAATACAGTATCACATACTCGTATTATTCTCGGTCCCGCACATATCACATATGTGCTCTTACTCCGTTTTGCCTGAGCAAGGAAACCTATGTGTAGGACTCTAAAGAATCGTCAATACGTCGGCAGTAGGTGATGATCATATCAAAACACCCACAAGCTGCGAATGGTCAGCTAAACGTAATAGCCACCCATGTATTGAGCAATCAGAAGATCAACAAGCAAGCCTCTACATTCTCCTGCGAATCCAATCAGTAACACTCCCGTACAGTCCGGTTTCTTCGTCTGATATGTCACATATCCAGTCTAGGGGTGGTAAACGTCAGACCCCAGTAACCGATAAGTCATGTCGATATGAGGTCCATAACAGTTCGGGAAACTACTGATAACACTTTCCAGTAAATCTCAGCAACCCTGGCCGGGGATTTACAGTTATAGCCAATCGAACACAGCGCAACATCAACTCCCTATACCGGGAGAGACGAAACCCCTCCTATCGCTCATTGCCTCTATGTGATTCGGGACTGTACCCAAAAGCCACCATTTTGCACGCCCTCTTGGATGTGGTATGATGGAAATCAAAGCACAGTGGGAATCACACAAGACTCTATGATGATCTCGGGTATACAGACTAACCTGTACCAGTGTCACCAGTGAACTGCCATCTGACATGAGGTATAATACCATCTGGGAGTTCTCGGCGAGTTCGTCTAGTGTACCCAGTCTCTACTGAGCACTCGTATACTATCTCTGATGTCAAACATCAACGGATATGGGATCATCCATTGCCTATCTACATGGGTCAAGAAGCATACGCAAGTCTACTCTGGTATATCGATGCCCTGTCTCGATACACCTGCGACTAGGAACATTTGAAGGATGTAGTTAGCGACTACACTTTCTCCACTAGTATGATCTGCATCATAGTCCTGGCAGTCAAGTACTCATCCTAAGGGCTTTATCAATATGTAACATAGAGACTATCAGAGTACATGTTAAGATAAAGAGCAACCAGATAGTATACTATCATGTCGAGCAAGAAAGTCTTCCATATATATGTCCAAGCATCCACTACAATATACATCGCATGTACAGTAATGGCCTCTACGGCATACATATCACTAACACACTACGCCTTGACGGAGGCCAAACTACAGCAGCACGAATACTAAATATTACTTATCTAAAATGACGGAGGGCTACGTCAGGTTTTTTTATAAAAACCTTTTGTGTAATGAACTTGATATCGTTGTAGAAATAAGTGATTTTGAAAAGGATTGTTTTTGAGGCTTTTACTAGTTTCGCTAAAGAGGTCACTCCCGGTGAAGAGATCTCGGCTCTTTCCTTATCAAATAAGGTGCAAGATATTTCATAAATATCACTATGCAAAGAAAGAACTATAAAAGCAATCAAAAAAAAAATCGAGTGAGTTATAGCATCTGCTAGTTTCGCAAAAGAGGTCACTCCCGGTAAAGAGATTTCGGCTCTTTCCTTATCGAATAAGGTGATAGATATTCTATAAGGAATACCGCTATGCAAAGCAAATACTAGAGCTACTCTTTTTGAAAATTTGATTTTACAACATCTTTTAGGTTTCTTTTCTTTCAATAATCTCATTAATGAAGTCCCATCATTTATACTTCCTAAGCATCATAAAAGAAGTGAAAATACAACGTACGCTTATGCCATCCGCATTCGCCACATTGTCCCGTTATGTACCGTTAGGTTACATAACTAACGGCATAGCGGGGCGGGACTAGCGCGGGTGCAAAACATAAGCAACGTTTATTATATATCATATATGTAATAATAAAGTATTCGTCTCAAACATATAAAGTGATCTCATCACAGAATATTAACAACAGAAGATAACATATGAAATATTGGATATATTAGGAGGTCCGTGTTTTATTTTAAGCCTGTATAAAACACGGATTCCACGGTCGCGATGAATAGCCAAGCCTACATCCCTATACCCCTACGAGAGCGGCAAGCAACCCTATCAATTCTAGAGTTAGGAGACCCGGACTTGACTCCTCGAGTTGGTCTCCCACTGGACTCTAGAACCCGGTTACTTGTGCTCCCCTCCTTGGGTCTATCCTAAAGCGGGAAAGTAAATAATATACAACAATGGTGGCATCATCCTCAATCCGGAAGTGCCCCAACAAAAGAATATTACATATAATGAATTTTACATGAATGAAAATAAAAACTCTTATCTCATATAAAACCCCCAGCTATTCTAATCACAACGATCCAATATAACATATCACAGCAACACATAACATCACATGTCATCAACGTAAGTAAATATACGTATCCAAATTGTTGTTGACATATAGCAACGAAACCGGCGATACACCACATATTACATTTACGGTCGCAGAAAATAAAATGTCAAACTACAACATTTGGAATCCACAATCACCTTAGACATCATAAAACCGAAATATCACATACCTTGGATTTCATGCCTAACAATATGAATTCCAAATATTGTATCACATTCCAGAAAAAGCTAGACGATGTTAAACATTCTAATCGAATCAACAAACACCCAAAATTTCCCAAAAAGCTCAACACTTGAGCATAGTTTAGAATACTCAGTACATGCCACAGTACCTATGGACCAACCATAGAAGGGTCAACTCTTGCCTCACCTATGGCGTCGCGGAACTACCGCAAACCTTAGGGTTTGGTGGCGGTTCTTACAGTCACAGAATCGAGTTAGGGTTTCGTTCTTCTAGAGGGTCCACCGCATTACTTGCATGATATTTGAAAGTTCTTTAATTATGAAAAAATCTAACTCATGGAAAATTTTCCGGCGAGGGTTAAAGTGGGTATTTGATATCCGTTCGAACATTTTAACACGTCTAAATAACCCGAAACAAAGCTAGAATTACGAATACGAAACATCCGAATTGCCTTTGTACAAAGATAACATCACATGCAAATTTAACAAAAACAATTAACACCTGAAATACCAAAATCCAGAGACTGGAACACACTGAAAAATTAAACACTGAAATCCCATATCTAGCCGAGCAGGCCGGTTTTTCTACTAATGTAGCCAGCCAAATTCCGGCGAGGGGGGATGAATTTTTCACTGTGTTCATGTTGCATCTGATACAACATTCTGCAGTTGCTAAAATAATTTTTTGACACCTTAAAAAATTCGACAGAAACTAGGGTTTTAAATCGGGAGTTTCGGAGTTGTTTCGGTTTCGTAATCCTACAATATCCGTCTAATTTTCTAGCTTGCCTTTGATACCACTGCAGGCTTCCTAAGCACAACAACAAGGTTTTGGGTGGCATCATCCATGCCAAATTAAAAAATTGTCATGCCATAAGAACCCTAACCTAGAATCTTTAATTAGAGAATCATATGAAAACAAGATGTAAACAACTTTACAACTAAGTGAGCAGAGATTACAACCTTTGTAGTCCGTTCCTTCGCTTCTTTAGCTCCTTGTTGCGCTCCCTACGCTGTGATCAACGAACTCCCAGACTTTTGAGAGGCTCCACAAGATGTATGATGCATGCTAGCTAGAAGTCTTCAAAATCTATGATGATCTACGTCAAGGAAACACGGACTCAAGCTATTACTTCACTAATATGGAATTAGTGAAGCTAACACCCTAAACTATATGGCTAGTATAGAAGAGGATGATGAAGTAGGACTTTTGCTCACTTTAGAATTTAATTTCTCACATTTTTGTTCTATTTCTCAAAGTCAAGAGAGCTAGAATGAGATGAAGAAGAAGATGAAGTGAATGAGAGAGTGAGGTTAAAAATGCAACCATGGTGGGTTTTGTCATACCTTAACCCATGTAAAGAATAAACCATGGCTAAGGGTTAAAGGTTAGGTTAATAAATATCTTAAGTAAAAACAAAAGAGGTGGACTTAGTCAATGTTGTACAAGCTTCATCCAAGCTCATAACCATGACTAATTCTCCAATAATTTTGAATTTGCTTAATAATAAATATTAACCCATATTAATCCTAGCATGGTGTAAGTCTCATACCCTCTTGTTGCATGTGTAACCTAGCATGACACATGAATATATATCATATATATATATATATATATATATATATATATATATTTATGTGTGCATAAAGAAAACAATACACTTAACATATATCACATATATATCAATGTATCATAAGTGAGAAAAAGAAACGCTTAAGTGAAATAATATGAGTTAATATAATGTAATATATCAAATATATAATTATACATTAAATTATTAAATCAACACTTGATTTAATAATCTGGCTATATCTCATATAAACGACTAATATAAAATGTATCATTTCATCGAATCAATACTTGATCCGATGGCCCAGCTATATCACATATAACTGGCCGATATCATATATCGCGAGAATAGAATACGGTATCAAATACATGTATTAATCTCGGTCCCGCACATATCATATATGTGCTCCTACTCCGTTTCTCCTGAGCCAGGAAACCTCTGTGTAGGACTCTAAAGACTCGTCAATACTCTGGCAGTAGGTGGCGATCATATCGGTCACCCACATGCCGTCAGCGGTCAGCTAAACGTAACGGCCACCCGGGTATTGAGCGATCAGAAGATCAACAAGCAAGCCTTCTCACACTCCTGTGAATCCAATCAATAACACTACCGTACAGTCCGGTCTCTTCGTATGATATGTCGCCTATCCAGTTTAGGGGTGGTAAACGTCAGACCCAGTAACTGATAAATCGTGTCGATGTGAGGCTCATAATGGGTCGAGAAACTACTGATAACACTTACTAGTAGATCTCCATATCAGCCCTGACCAGGGACTTCTTGTTATAGACAATCGAGCACAGCGCAACATCAACCCCCAATACCGGGAGAGAAGAAACCCCTCCTATCGAATAATCAAGCACCCAAAATTTCTCGATAAGATCAACACTTGAGCGAAGATCAAAAAGTACCCAGAAAGATACCACAGCTTCTATGAACCAGCCGTAGAAGGGTCAACCAATGCCCCACATGTGGCACCGCTGAACTACCACAAACCCTAGGGTTTGATGGAGGTTCTGACGGTTACATAATCGAGTTAGGGTTTCGTTCTTCTAGAGGGTCCACAGAATCGCTTGCAAGAATTTCTGAAAATTTTAAACTCGGAAAAAATCCAACACTTGGAAAATTTCCAGCGGGGAAAAATTGGGTAATTGATATCCGTTCAAACTTTTTAACATCGTCTAAATATACCCGAACACATGTTAGAATTACGACTACGAAACTCTCCAAGTTTCCTTTGCAGAAAGTTAACATCACATGCAAATTTAGCAAAAACAAACAACACCTGAAACACCAGAACCCAGAGACTGGAACACCACCAAAATTTGGAAGGGTTTGCTCGGATTTTGGCTGGTATAGGGGGTTGTGGCCGGACAAAAGTACACAAAAATGCCTCAAATTTTTTTCCAGTGTTCATGTTATATCACATACAACATTCTGCAGTTGTTTAAAAAATTTTAGAGCACTTTAAAAAAAATCGACAGAACCCAGATTTTGTGTTTCAAGTTTTGGAGCAGTTTCGGTTTTGTAATCTAACAAATATCGTTTAAATCTCTAGCTTGGCTCTGATACCACTGTAGGGTTCCTTGGGTCGGCAGCAAGGTTTCGGGAGGCATCGTCCATGCCGTTTTCAAATTTTTGCCGTTCTAAAGAACCCTAACCTAGAATCTTTAACTAGAGTTTTAAAAAAAACAAGCAATGTTAACATCTTAACATCTAAGTGAATGAGGAATACAACCTTTGTAGACCGGTTCTTCACTTCTAAACCTCCGTGTAGTAGTCCCTTCGCTCCAAATAGTGAACACCCGAACTCCAGTAATGCTTCACATGAAGAAATTAACAAGCTTGCTCGAAGTCTTCGAGGCCGAAGATGATCTACGTCGAGGAGACTCAAGCTCATGCTACCTCTTCACTAATGTGTGAATTAGTGAAGCAAACACCCTAAACTAAATAGCTAATAGTAGAGCATGTGGTAGTTATGTATATGCCCTAGAGGCCATTGTTATACATATGATGTATATTATAATGGATGCTTGGATATATATAGAGAGGACTTTCTTGCTCGACATGATAGTATACTATCTGGTTTCACTTTGTCTTAACATGTTGACTTGTATTAGTTTACTGTTTTGCTCTCACATGTTGATAAAGCCCTTAGGATCTGTACTCGACTACTAGGACTATGATGAGATCATACTAGTGGGACCAGGGTAGTCCACGAGTACATCCTAAAATTGTTCCTAGTCGAGGGTGTATCGAGACAGGGCATCGATACTCCAGAGTAGACTAGTGTATACGCATCTTGACCCATATGATGGGCGATGGATGATCCCATATCCATAGGTGTTGGACATCAAAGATGGTGTAAGGGTGCTCAGTGGAGACTGGGTACACCGAACGGACTCGCTGAGAACTCCTAGATGGTATTATACCTATCGTCAGATAGCAGTTCTCCGGTGACACTGGTACAGGTTAGTCTGTAAACTCGAGATCGTCATAGTGTCTTGTGTGATTCCCACTGTGCTTTGATTTCCACCTTACCACGTTCATGAGAACGTGCAAAACGGTGGATTTTGGGTACAGTTCCGAATCACATGGAGGCAATGAGCGATAGGAGGGGTTTTGTCTCTCCCGGTATTGGGAGTTGATGTTGCGCTATGTTCGATTGGCTATAAATGGAAGTTCCTGGCCAGGGCTGATATGGAGATTTACTGGTAAGTGTTATCAGTAGTTTCTCGACCGGTTATGAGCCTCACATCGACACGACTTATCGGTTATTGGGGTCTGACGTTTACCACCCCTAGACTGAATATGCGACTTATCAGACGAAGAGACCGGACTGTACGGGAGTGTTACTGATTGGATTTTCAGGAGAATGTACAGGCTTTCTTGTTGATCTTCTGCTCGCTCAATGCCCGGGTGGCTGTTAAGTTTAGCTGACCGCTTGCAGCTTGTGGGTGCTTGATATGATGATCACCTACAGCCGGCATATTGATGAGCCTTTAGAGTCCTACACAGAGGTTTCTGGCTCAGGCGAAACGGAATTGGAGCACATATGCGATATGTGCGGGACCGAGAAAAATACGATATGTGATACCGTATTCTATTCTCGCGATATGTGATATCGGCCGGGTATATGAGATATAGCCTGGTCATCGGATCAAGTGTTGATTCGATGAAATGATATATTTTATATTAGTCGGTTATATGTTATATAGCCGGATTATCGGATCAAGTATTGATTCGATGATTTAATGTATGATTATATATGTGATATATTATATTACATTAGGTAATATAAGCTCACTTAAGTAATTCATTTTCTCATTTTGGATACATTAATATATATGTGATATATGTTAAATGTAATCTTTTGTTACTTAATTATATATATGTGATATGTATAATTGTAACATGCTTGGTTATAAATGTAACTAGGGTTTATTAGAGTTAAACCATACTAGGGTTAAAATTAGGGTTTATATTTAACATTAAGTAATTCAAATATTGTGGATAATGTTCATGGATGAAGCTTGTAGAAGCTTGTAGTTTCTTTGACTTTGTCCACTCATTTTGTCTTGCTTAAGATATTTATCAACCATACCTTTAACCATAGCTCATGGTTAAGTCTCTACAAGGGTTAAGGATGATATACTTGACCCATGGTTGCATTTCTAACCACAGAACAATAATTCGTCACTTGCTTCTTCTTCTTCTTTATTGAAAAAAGCTTACTAGATTTTTCATTTGTGATGAAATAAATTGAGAAAAAGAAAACTAAAGAAAGCAAAATTCATACTTCATCATCCTCTTCTATACTATCCATATAGATTAGTGTGTTAGCTTCACTAATTCATAATTAGTGAAGATTTAGTTTGAGTTTGTGTTTCCTCAAGGTAGATCGTCTTGGATTTCGAAGACTTCAAGTAAGATGTATCATTCGCCTCATGGAGCCTCTCTAGAGTCCAGGACCTTGATGATCACAGTGAAGGGACCACAACTCGGAGCTTATGAAGTGAAGGAACGGACTACAAAGGTTGTAATCTCTATCACTTAGATGTAAAGTTGTTTACTTGCAAAGTTTACCCTAATTCTCTAGTTTAGATCTTGGTTAGGGTTTCATAACACACCAAATTTTTATAATATGACATGCATGATGCCTTCCATAACCTTGTTGTCGTGCTATACAACCCTACAGTATGATGAAGTAGGAAATGGGCTCTCTTTAGTTTTCTTTTTCTCACAACATTTTCTCACCTTGAGAAAAATTAGTGAGCTTTCTTATGAGAAAGAAGACGCTCAAGAATGAAGATGAGAGAAATGAACTTATGAGGTAAGAATAGAAACCATGGGTGAGTTAGTGTCATACACTAACTCATGTAGAGAATAAACCATGGGTTAATAATAATGGTTGGGTTAATAAATATTTTCAAGTAAAACAAAATGAATGGACTTGGTCAATGGTTCCACAAGCTTTTACAAGCTTCAACCATGTGACTAATTACCACTAATTTATGAATCACCAAGATAAATAAAACCCTCACATTATTATAAGTATGGTGTAAGTCTCATACACCCATGTTGCATGTGGCATCAAACATGACACAAAATAATGTACATTAATATATATCATATATATACTAAGTGTACACAAGTGAGTAAAGAAATCTTAAGTGAGCTAATATTAGTTAATGTAAGGTAATATATCAAATATATAATTATACATTAAATTATTAAATCAACACTTGATTTAATAATCCGGCTATATCATATGCAGCCGACTAATATCAAATGCAACAATCTATCGAATCAACACTTGATCCGATAACCCGGCTATATCACATATAACCGACCGATATCACATATCGTGAAAATAGAATGCGGTATCACATACGCGCATTAATCTCGGTCCCGCACATATCACATATGTGCTCCTACTTCGTTTCGCATGAACCAGGAAAACTCTGTGTAGGACTCTAAAGATTCGTCAATACGCCGACAGTAGGTGATGATCATATCAAACACTCACAAGCTGCAATCGGTCTGCTAAACGTAACGGCTACCCGGGTATTGAGTGATCAGAAGATTAACAAGCAAGCCTGCTCGTACTCCTGCGAATCCAATTAGTAACACTACCGTACAGTCCGGTCTCTTCGTCAGATATGTCGTATATCAACAGCCTGGGGGTTGTAAAACGTCAGACCCCAATAGCCTGATCAGTCATGCCGATGCAAGGTCCATAACGGTTCGAGAAGCTACTGATAACACATACTAGTAAATCTCAGCAACCCTGTCCAGGGATTTCCTGATATGGCCAATCGAGCATAGCGCAATATCAACTCCCAATACCGGGAGAGACGAATCCCTTTCTATCGCTTATTGCCTCCATATGACTCGGGACTGTACCCAAAAACCACCTTTTTGCACGATTTCTTGACCGTGGTATGGTGAAAATCAAAGCACGGTAGGAATCACACAAGACTCTATGACGATCTCGGGTCGACAGACTAAGCTGTACCAGTGTCACCAGAGAACTGCTATCTGACGATAGGTATAATACCATTTTGGAGTTCTCGGCGAGTCCGTTCAGTGTACCCAGTTTCCACTGAGCACCCGTATACCATCTTTGATGTCAAACACCAATGGATGTGGGATCATCCATCACCCATCATATGGGTCAAGATGTGCATACGCTTGTCTACTCTGGAGTATCGATGCCCTGTCTCGATACTGTAACATTTTGAAACTTTTAGAAAATAAATTAATTTAATTAATTAAATAATAAAGTGTTAATTTAAAAAGTTAGTGAAACAAAATAGGACACTTGCATATGTAGTGTAAAACTAATTAAATTGAAATTTTAAGTTTGTAACATTAATGAATTTCAAGGGTTTTAGTGAAAAGATTAATTTCATATGCAATATGATATAGTATGAGGGGTTATGTGAAAGGGTTAGTTTCTTTTTTTTTGCAAATTAGAATTTGTTAAGGGTTGCTATGCTAAAAGGGGTAGGAATTGGTTAAGGTTGATTTAAACCCTTGGTGTATCATAACACCATGAAGACACCTCCTTCTTGAATATACATCTCATGCACACACCTCACCCTTTGCATGAAAACCCCACCATTATCCATGTCACACCTCCAACTTGCATGAAACTACCACTTCCTTGGTTGATGACACCTCCTCCTACAACTCATAGCTAACTCCCCTCATCCTATACAAACTTTTTTAGTTCATAGAAACAAAAATAGATCAGAAAATAGAAAAGAAAAGGAATGAAAAAAACTAAGAACACACAAAAAGAAAAAGAAAGAGAAGAGAAGAAAGAATTAGGTGCTAATGATTTCACCATCACCCTCAAGCCAGGATCCTTGAGTTTGTGCTTCTTGAAGGGAAATTTCCAGTGATCTTGCAATAGGTATAATCCTTAAACCCTGTAGGATTTTAGTTCTGTAATTGTTTTATTTTAGAAATCGAATATCGGTAATATCGTATTTTAGGAAAAATTTAACTCTGTGTTAACCTGCTATAGTTTAGATGATAATTAAAGTGATCAAACAGTTACATCATCTTATAAACTGGACCTAGAATAAACCATAGGAAGACGAACCCCGTTGCTCGGAATTTGGCCGGCGACAAGAAGGAAAAATCCGATCTCGCCGGATTTCTTGAGAAATCGGGTCTTGTGGTTTTTAGGGTATGTCTATGTGTGTGGATTAATGTGTTGGGTATTCTTTATTTAAGTTAAATTTTCAGTATGGGAAATATGGAAGCTAATATCTGAAAAAGGATTAAAATTCTAAAATACGACACGGGTAATTCGTAACGCGTTTCCGTTTTCGGTTACGAACAGCAATTGGTTAAAATCCAGTTAATATAAATGTTAGATAGTTTGCAATAGTCATATGTAGTATAGTTAGAACGTACAACTTGTATTTTCATGTTTTCGCCCTATCGGAAGGTAGCCGTTTCTTATACAAGTTAAATTCAATGTTAGATTCAAGTACGGGAACTTCGGAGGCCGCAAGGAAAGTAAAGAGATTATTGATCTGAGTAGATTCGACGTATTCCGGTGAGTACACTAAATATCTACCGAGGGATTTTATGTGGATGGCGTGATATGCCCATAACTTAAGTTAAATGAAATTTGCCTTTGTATATAAATTTGATCATATGCATTCATACATATATATCCATTGTCATGTTAATAATTAGTAGAACACTGCACAATTATCGACGAGTCATGCTGCACATACACGTACCTACATGTTATACTACACCTCGTCGAAATTAACATGTTACCTACACATTTAGTATTCGTTATGTTAAATATGATTCCTACTATACCTTAAGCATCAGAAATGGTAATTTCTTTGCATAAATTATATTATGTTTCATATTCAAGTGTTAGTATTTCGATATAAAATGCATTGGATTATTGAGGATTTATGGATTGAGTTTTTATATACTATTGAGTAGATTCAGTGATTTTCATGTTGATATGAGATGTCCACCATGAGATGTTATTTTTATGATTTGGTTTTATTCCAGACCGAGTGGGGGAGCGATACGGTCGCGGATTTTTCCGTTATCCAAACTTAGTGGGGGATCTATACAGTCGGATTCATAGTGGACCCGGTCGAGACCGAGGGGGGCAGGATAGCCGCATTTGAGGCGGGGAGCCTAGTGAGGATACTCGATACCGGAGATAGTTATGAACACGGCGGATATCTAGGTGATACTGACTGGTGTTATTGGATGACAGGATCATTCGAGGAACGATGTCTGATGGAAATAGAAGATTTGTGTCGATGTTGGACGCAGAAAAAACGATGGACCTTATTTTGGAAATAATTGATGAGATTTCAGTTTTATTTACTTAGTAGTATATGTTCATGTTTCCACATATTATCTGTTTTATATTCATCATTTTTGATATTAACTCTAGTTCGTCATACGTGCATTATCAGCCGATATATATTAGTTTTATTCACTGAGTTGGCAACTCACCCCCATTGTGCCATAGTTCCTTGCAGGAGTTGTGTGGACGCGTAGCAGCAGGGCAGATCCACTCGTCAGCTTTTACCGCTCTTTTAGCTATGTGGGTTACGTATGTAGTAACCTCCACTTTTAGATATTTGTATTTTGGATCTAGTATTACTCCATCAGACCATGTATATTGATTTAGAACAAAACATGTTGTATATTATTTAGACTGAGTGATATCGTTAGTTATGTTAACTTATGTTTTTCTTAAATCTTGCAAGAAATTCTTCACCTTAAGTGTTGTACTATTATTGCTTTTTGATTTTCGCTATTTGGCATTGTTTGCTCCCAACTAGGGATGCATTTTAATTACACAACTTAAATTGGATTTCTATTAATAATTAAAAAGATAGGCACTATCGAAAGTTTACCATCAGTTGTTACATTTCCATTTTTGAAACATTTTGGTATGCTACTTCATTCTTATTACTTCAATACTGAAAGTTTCTAAATTTCCGCAAAAAGGGTTTTTTTTATCTTGGTTTTGGTTTACTCAGATTGTGTCGATATCTTTGGATATCATATAATTTTAGTGCTGGTCACATCCAAATTTTGGGTCGTGACAAAGTTGGTATCAAAGCTTAGGATTAACCTTACAGAACCGAGTAGAGATTTGGAGTAAGTAGACTTAAGTTTTGTTACGTAGGATGACCTTTGGTTGATGGAGTAGGTGATTTAGGATGAGTAAAGTATCGTACGTATGTTCCGCGGAAAATTTACGCTATGATACTCAGCCTAAGTAACTTTAGGATATATCTTGTTTAATTCTTTTTTTGACTTCCTTTTATTGCTGCTCCTATTTGTACGCCTTATCAACTTTCGTTTTCTGTGCTAGTTACTATGGCTACGCGAGCTAGGCGTGCCACAGCCAGAAACACAGTTAGGGCGAATCCTCCTGTGACTGCGACTGACACACCGGACATTCCGGCGGTAGATGAGCATGTTGATCCTCCTCCTCTAGACAGACTGACTAGGATAGAGGAGGGCATGTTGGGCCTACAGCATGTGGTGGGACAGTTGGCGGAGGCCACCCATGTTCAGAGATATGATCAGACATCAATGATGGTAGAACCCGATAAACAGCCTAAGCAGACTGTCGCACTGGCAGGACCGAGAGTGATGGAGGTATCTCTTCCAGAGTTCATGACGTTGAAACCTCCGGTGTTTACCGGGACCGATGCAGCAGAGGATCGTCAGTCCTTTCTTGATAGGATGGCCAGGATTGGCAGGTCGTTGCAATGTTCTGATGCGAGATCAGTGGAGCGGACCAGTTTCCGATTAGAGGGACTTGCACAGACTTGGTGTGAGTCGATAGAGAGAGGGCGAGCTGCGGGTCTTCCTACGATGTCATGGATGGAGTTTTAAGAAGTCTTCCTTGCCAGAATTCTTCCGTAGAGCATGAGGGACACTAGCGCCAGCAGTTTTGAAGCGTTGCGAAAGAGTTCGAGTGTGTCAGTGGCGGAGTATGATTTACAGTTCACCCAGTTGTCATGCTATGCTCCGTACATAGTTCCCATGGAGGAGCACCGCATGAAGAGATTTTTGAGGAGCCTGGATACCCGGCTGTTTCTTGCTATCGGCTCCCAGCATTTTGATACTTATACGTAGGCCATGGATGCAGTTATGCGAGTGGAAGAGCGTCTGAGCGAGGCAGTGATTGTTCCAGACCCAAAGAGGACCAGACCTATGGGGTCCATAACCAGGCAGTTCGGCAGAGGTAGAGGCAGGCACATTCCAGGCCACAGTTTTGGGCGAGGTTGGACCCAGGGCCAGATGTTCAGTTCATACCCGATGATCAGAGGCCCCCCTCTACATGTTTTACTTGCAGACTTCTAGGGCATTATGCGAGGGATTGTAGACCCCAGGGAGAGACTGTTTTTCACAAGCTGCCTTACCCCTTCCACCTTCTACTTCGATGGCCCTACTTCCTCCCCCAGTTGGCACTATGCGCCAGGAAGTTGCACCACGAGGTCGGGGCTTTGCTAGACGTTTTCAAAGAGGCCGAGGAGATCGAGGGAGAGGACGACAGGATGCGGGTAGGGGCCATGCACGGGTTTTTGCACTGACTCCACAGGATGCCCAGGCATCTAATGCAGTTTTTACAAGTACTCTTACAGCATGTTCCTTAGATACACATATTATATTTGATCCTGGTTCTACACATTCTTATATATCTGCACATTTTGCACTTTCTCTGGGGAGAGAGTCGTCGTTGTTAGAGTTACCGCTAGTTATGATTTCTCCGGTGGGAGATTCTTTTGCAGCTCGACATGTATTCAGGTCTTGTTCAGTACGTATTGGTGATAGGGATTCACTAGTTGATCTGATTCTCCTGAACATGTTTGATTTTGATATACTTCTTGGTATGGATTGGCTGGCCACTTGTCATGCCTATGTAGATTGTCGGGGGAAAGCGGTTAGATTCTGTTTTCCAGGCGAACCGATTTTTGTTGTGCAAGGAGACTGTAGTGTAACTCCTACCAACATGATTTCTACTCTTTGTGCGGGACGGCTCATGAAGAAGGGTTGTCATGGGTTCCTGGCATTTGTTCAGGACGTAGAAGTCGCTGAAGTTCCGTTGGACCAGGTTCCGATCGCAAGTTCCAGATGTGTTTCCTGCTGAATTACCAGGATTGCCGCCTGATCGTGATATCGAATTTTGCATTGACCTGATTCCGGGTGCGGGGCCTATTTCTATACCACCTTATCGGATGGCCCCGACGGAGTTGAAGGAACTCAATGGTCAGTTGCAGGAGTTGTTGGATAGAGGACTTGTTCGTCCTAGTGTATCGCCGTGGGGAGGTCCTGTCTTGTTTGTTAAAAAGAAGGACGGCAGCATGAGACTGTGCATCGACTACAGGCAGCTGAATCGAATTACTGTGCGAAATAGGTATCCACTACCTCGTATCGACGACTTATTCGATCAGCTGCAGAAGGCTGGCTATTTCTCGAAGATTGATTTGTGGTCAGGGTATCACCAGTTGAGAGTTCGGTAGGATGACATTCCGAAGACTGCTTTTCGTACCCGATATGGGCATTATGAGTTTCTGGTGATATCGTTTGGGCTCACCAATGCCCCAGCAGCTTTCATGGATATGATGAACCGCATTTTCAGGCCATTCCTTGATCAGTTTAATATTGTATTGATTGATGATATTCTTGTTTATTCTCGGAGCCGGGAGGAGCACGAGCAGCATTTGCGTATCACATTACAGACCTTGAAGGAACATCAGCTGTTCGCTAAATTCTCCAAGTGTGGATTTCTTGGGTCACGTAGTCACAAGAGATGGTATACGTGTGGACCCAAAGAAGATCGAAGCAGTACAGCACTGGCCCAGACCCGTGTCAGTTACAGAAATTCGCAGTTTCTTGGGTCTGGCTGGTTACTACCGACGTTTTGTGTAAGATTTTTCTCGGATCGCTGCACCGCTGACCGGGTTGACCAGGAAGGAGGTTCCATTTCTTTGGATGGAGGCGTGTGAGCAGAGTTTCCAGCAGTTGAAGACTCGCTTGATGACTGCACCAGTCTTATCTTTACCTTCTGGGTCAGGTGGTTCTGTTGTTTATTGTGATGCCTCTCGAGTGGGTTTAGGCTATGTGTTGATGCAGCATGGCAGGGTTGTCTCTTATGCTTCTCGACAGCTGAAGAGGCACGAGAAAAACTACCCTACACATGATTTAGAGATGGCCGTTGTGGTATTTGCACTAAAGATTTGGAGGCATTACTTGTACGGTGAGTCATGCCAGATATTTACAGACCACAAGAGTTTGAAGTATATTTTTCAGTAGCGAGATCTGAATCTGAGGCAGCATCGATGGATGGAACTAGTGAAGGACTACGATTGCCAGATTTTGTATCATCCGGGCAAAGCAAATGTTATAGCAGATGCTTTTAGTCGGAGGCCTGAAGGTAGCTTATCTCATGATCACACCTTACAGAGACAGTCTTCTGCAGACCGGAAGATTCTATGTGATAGCCGTGTACAGTTTGAGTTCACATCGACAGGAGGACAGTTAGCTCATGTTCGCACCCGTCCTCAGCTATTGGATCGTATTAGAGAGGCACAGCCAATAGACACTCGCTTGTCAGAGATTATGGATCAGGTTAGACAGGGTAGAGTGTCAGAGTTCGTGATAGATGACCGTGGAGTATTACATGTTGGGACTCATCTTTATGTGCAGGATTCGGAAGGACTGAGACGTGAAATCTTAAAGGAGGCACATCGGTCGGCATATAGTATTCATCCTAGTTCCACCAAGATGATCACGACTTAAAGGATGTCTAATGGTGGGAAGGAATGAAGAGAGATGTCGCGAAGTTTGTTTCTAGATGCTTGACTTGTCAACAAGTCAAAGCCGAGCACCAGAGGCTGGCAAGAGAGTTGCAGCCCTTGCCTATTCCGAAGTGGAAATGGGAGCAGATTTCCATGGATTTCATTGTGGGTCTACCCAGGACTAGCAGAGGATATGATTACATCTGGGTGATTGTAGATAGATTGACAAAAACAGCTCACTTTCTTCCGGTGAAGACAACATTTGGTTATGTGCGGTATGCTTAAATTTATATTGATGAGATCGTGCGATTGCATGGAGTTCCGACGTGCATAGTGTCCGACAAGGGTATTGTTCATATCAGAATTTTGCATTATTATATCACCCATTCTTAATCACATTACAGATAAATAGGTGCTTTTGATCCATGTCTGCTAAATAGTTGCAGGTTACAGGTTCTCAGATCGTTACAGTGAAATTCATGAAAAGACGCTACAAATGTGAAACTACGACCAACAATAGATGTATCCGTATGATGCCGCCTACCAGTTCAAGGAACAAATGAAGATCAGTAGACAGTTCAATGCGCAAAGCACAAGGGTAGCACAAGATTCAAGACTTCAACATGAAACTCACGGTAAAAGTCCACATAATTCTGCACTGTTGGAAATCTGGAAGAAAATAGAAGAGATTCTAAGGAACCAAGTGAAGAAAACAGAAGGAAAAAGCAACATGAAGCAACCCTGAAGAACTGAGCCATAGATCCCACCAATTAGCTGTGGAACCGCGGCCAAACATGCCTTCCTACCACAGTTCCACGGCCATATAGTGCACGTGTCAGTGCATGTGTCGGTGGGTGTCGGTTCTTTGATCCGGCTTTCTTAGGGTAGTTTTGTAAATTCATGTGTGGATCTAAATGTAACCTAGGGTTTTTCCTATCTATAAATAGGAAGGCTCAAAGCCAAATATAGGGTGCCTCTTTTAGGGTGCCTTTCTTAGGATACCTCTTTTTAATTTCTAGATCTAGATTTAATTCTCATTTTTGTAATGAATCGTTGAGAGGTCATCAATAAAAGTAAGCTTTTCTTTTATCTTGCATTGTTTTTCTTATCTGCAATTTATTACCTGCAATTTCTTATCTGTTCTTTTATTATTTGCAAATTAGTTTATCATTCAAAAGGAAAATAAAAAAATGAATTTTATCGTCACTTTCCTAATGAGTGAGTAATTCCTCACTTGTTAGGGTTAGGATAGAGAAGGTTTGAGAGAAGGAAATCTTTCTCATTCCTCTCTTTGCCAACATAATTTTATTAAAAGGACTCTTTTTAAATCAACCACACACCGCTCACTACGGCACCCTATCCTACGTGATAGCGGTGATTCCCTAGTTAGACTGGGTGTGATTGAATTAACTGGAGGTTAAGGCTAAGAGCCAAGAACGGACGGATAAGGACCAAAAGGAAGAAACATAGTTTCTTCCCAGTCGTGCTAATCCCCGTTGTTGCCGATTACCCTAACACCTTTATTCACAACTAAGGAATTGATAGAAGCGAGAAGATCCCTATCTCGAACTAACCTAATCCTAACCCTAGCAAGCTTTTTATCAACTTTTTTCTCATTCTTAGATCTTAAAACAAAACCACCAATTTTTTGGACTTAACTCGTTAGAACTTAAAGAAAATAACACCGTTTCCCTGAGGACGACCCATACTCATCTCGGTCTAGCTACACGCGACACCGTTATTGATTGCGGTATTCTTAAATTTTTAAACGTATACGAAAAAACAAACAATCAGGTACGCAATTTACCAGTCGATTATGGCAGAAACTTCAAGAGGCCCTAGGTATCCGACTGAGTTTTAGTACATCGTTTCATCCACAGACAGATGGTCAATCAGAGCGGACCATACAAACTCTGGAGGATATGCTTCAAGCCTGCAGTCTTGACTTCGAAAGCAGCTGGGATCGTCACCTACCTTTGATATAATTCTCTTACAACAACAGTTTTCAGGAGACGATCCAGATGGCACCTTTTGAAGAGAAAGTGTCGATCACCTGTTTGCTGGACCGAACTGTAGGGTTCCTAGGCACTCGCAAGAGGTCTCACAAAGCATCAACCATGCCAATTTCAAAAATTACGGGTGCCGAGAAACCCTAATATGGATCGTTAACTAGATTTTAGGCGAAACAACGAGCTAGTTAACAACTTAACTAAAGTGTAACGGAAATACAACCTTTATAGATCCGGTGCTCCACCTCCATAGCTCCGTGATGATGTCTCCTCGCTGCGATCATCGGATCCCGGGCTCTAGTGTCGGCTTCATCGGAGAATGGACGGGCTAGGTCATCGACTACGACGCCGAAGATGATCTACGTCGAGGCATCACTAGATCAAGCTCCACCTTCACCAAGCCATGAAAACTTGTGAAGGAAACACATTATACTACTTGGCAAGAGGTAGAGGATGAAGAAATAGGAAGTGGGTTCACTTTAGAATTGGATTTCTCACTCATTTCATCAAGTCACCATTGATGAAGTCTAGTTTTTCTTCTTGAAGAAGAAGAAGAAGAAGATGATAATATTATGATAAGTTAATTAGAATAGAATAGAAAAATCAATACTTATCATAATATTAACTAGAGTTATGCGTAGAGAATTGACCAAGGTTAAAGGAATGGTTTGGATTAAGGAGATGAAGACAAAATGGTTACATTGGTCAAAGCTTCATAAAGCTTCAACAAGCTTCATGAAAGAAAGAAACAAAACCATTTTGTTTTTCTTTTATCCCATTTCCTTTTAATCCAAATTAAAAGATAAATGAAAGAATAATTATAAACCCTAACCATTTACTTAACCAAGGTTTAATTCTTTACACAAACCCTAGCTTTCATGTATCATCAAACATGATACAATCAAATGCACAAAAATATATCACATATACAATGTGCACATCAAGTGAGAAAATCCATTTAAAGTGAACCGATACTAGTTAATGCAAAGTAATATATCAAATATATAATTATGCATTAAATCATTAAATCAACACTTGATTTAATGATCCAGTCATATCGCATATAACCGACTAATATCAACAGTAACAACTTATTGAATCAACACTTGATCCGATAACCCGGCTATATCGCATATAACCGATCAATGTCACAAATCGCGAGAATCGAATACAGTATCACATACTGGTATCATTCTCGGTCCCGCACATATCTCATATGCGCTCCTATTTCGTTTTGCTTGAGCCAGGAAACCTCTGTGTAGGACTCTAAAGACTCGTCAATACGCCGGCAGCAGATGATGATCATATCAAGCATCCACAAGCCGCAAGCGGTCTGCTAAACATAACGGCCACCCGGGTATTGAGCGATCAGAAGATCGACGAGCAAGCCTGCTCATACTCCTGTGAATCCAACCAGTAACACTTACCGTACAGTCCGGTCTCGTCGTCTGATATGTCGCATATCTTACCTAGGGGTGGTAAACGTCAGACCCCAGTATCTCGATAAGTCGTGTCGATATGAGGTCTATAACAGTTCGAGAAACTACTGGTAACACTTACCAGTAAATCTCAGCAACCCTAGCCAGGGATTTCCGATTATAGCCAATCGAACACAGCGCAACATCAACTCCCTATACCGGGAGAGACGAATCCCCTCCTATCGCTCATTGCCTCCATGTGATTCGGGACTGTACCCAAAAACCACCGTTTTGCACGCCCTCTTGGACGTGGTAAGGTGGAAATCAAAGCACAGTGGGAACCACACAAGACTCTATGACGATCTCGGGTCAACAGACTACTCTGTACCAGTGTCACCAGAGAACTGCCATCTGACGTAAGGTATAATACCATCTGGGAGTTCTCGGCGAGTCCGTCCAGTGTACCCAGTCTCTACTGAGCCCCCGTATATCATCTCCGATTTCAAACACCAATGGATATGGGATCATCCATCGCCCATCTGTATGGGTCGAGAAGGTATACGCTAGTCTACTCTGGTATATCGATGCCCCGTCTCGATACACCCACGACTAGGGACTTTGAAGGATGTACTTATGGACTATCATGTCCCCACTAGTATGATCCGCATCACAGTCCAGATAGTCAAGTACACATCCTAAGGGCTTTACCAACATGTAACAGAGAGACAATCAGTATACACGTTAAGGTGAAGAGTAACCAGATAGCATACTATCATGTCGAGCAAGAAAGTCCTCCCTATATATGTTCCAGCATCCACTACAATATACATCCTATGTACAGTAATGGCCTCTAGGGCATACATATAACTAACAATCTCCCACTTGCACTAGGGCCATCTTATAGCAGTGGTTGCAGTATCTCATACTCAACCATCCCATAAAAGTCTCTCTCTGGGAAAAGGCCTTTGTGAGTGGATCCGCCGTGTTGTCCTCTAAGTCTACTCTCCTAACCTCGATCTCTTTGGAGATCAACCATCTCAATGATCAGGTGATACTGCCTTAGAATATGTCTGGATCACTGATGGGACCGGCGTTTCTTGGCATAAGCCACAACTCCATTGTCTCACAATGGTAGGAACGTAGTTCATCTCATGAACCAATATACACCCAAACAGCCTCTTTGGTAGCATCTTAAGTAGCGATGTATCCTGCCTTTATCGTCTAGTATGTCACGGTATATAGCTTGGAACTCTTCCAACATACGTCCCTTTACTGAGGGTAAAGACAATGCCTGTGACTGACATTCAGTCGTCTTTATCACACTGGAACACTTCCAGTGATTCTCCCTAGGATCAACTGATACCATCTCACTACAACTAGTGAGTGTCCTAATATCCAACTAGATCTATCTCATAGATCCAAATTCCAGGATTTAGTAGGTATCACTTTGATCTTATGTGGAGAATCAGTGTGATAAGCGGAGATTGATCGAGCGTAGCATAGGAAACTCCTTCCCCATCAAGAGTATGTCATCCACGTACTCTACGAGGATCGTCACCATACTCCCTACTACCTTTTTGTTTATACAAGGTTCATCTACCATTTTGATGATGTCAACTTCTTTGACTAATCCATCAAAACAGATGTTCCAACTCCGCGATACCTGCTTTATCCTTTAAAGCATCTTGCACACGTTTCCGCTGCTCCCACTGTCTACGAGGCCCTCTGGCTGTGTACTTATAGACTGCCTTTTCTAAAACATCATTTAGAAAAGCTGTCATGACACCCAACCACCAGATATCGTAGTCATGGTATGTAGCCGTGGTAAGTAGGATGTGGATAGACTTAAGCATAGCTACTAGAAAAAGGTTTCATCATTATCCATGCCTGGTCAATGACGAAAACCTTTAACAAGTCTAGCTTTGAAAGTCTCAACTTTTCCATCTACACCAAGTAATCTTCTCAAGATATACTTGCTCCTGATGGGGATTTAACCCTTCAGATATAGCAACTAAAGTCCATACTTTGTTGGTGTATAAGGATTCCATCTCAGATCACTAAGCATCCAGCCATTCTTACAGAGTCTCACTCCTGATGGCCAGCTCGAAACTAGTTGGGTCATCATCTTATGATGCAATCCTCGCTCCCACTGTCATAGAGAAACCGAAGTATCTCTCAGGCGGGTGAGGAACCTTACAAGATCGGCGGAGAGGCTGAGGTTCGTTGGTAACTATTGAATCCTTTGGTTCTACCAAATCATATGATGTTGTTTGTATAGCTAGAACCTTTCCAGTTGTACATAACAGACCTTGCCTCGAGCCTGTCCGGATTTTGCTTTTCAGACATAGGCTGGACAACCCCAAATCTTAACTAACTTAAGAGATGGGCTCTTCCCTTATCATATCAAATATGAAGTGGTAGGCAACTGATTTGATTTGAACCCTATTCAATAGATATGCAGCTTCTCAAGTGCATAACTCCCAAAAAAGGAAATAGGTAACTCAGTAGTACTCATCATAGAGCACACCTTATCACATAGGGGGCTATTGCTCCGCCCTGATATACCATCGTGCTATGGTGTATACGGAGGAGTAATGCTGAGAGAGAATCTCATTTTCCTTTAGAATAATCCAGGATTTCCGTGCTCAAGTATTCTGCTCCTCGATCTCATCAAAGGACATAATACTTATACCCGTGTTTTAGTTCTCTACTTCTAACTTATATTCTGTGAATATCTCAAAAGGTTCGGACTTGTGTTTCAACAGGAACATATGTCTGAATCTTGAGAGATCATTAGAGAACGTAATGAAGTATAAAGAACCAGTCTTGGCATGTGTAGACAGGGGACCTACATACATCAACATGTATCATCCCAAGAGTTCACTAACTCTTTCTCTGTTTCCAGTAAACGGAGATATGGTCATCTTATCTTTGTGACATGACTGGCAAGTTTCACAAGATGTAAATTCAAACAGATTTAAATATGCATCTATGTGCAACTTAGCTAGTCGGGTCGCATTGATATGACCTAGTCTACAATAACTCAAGAAGGATCCATTCATTTCTGAACTCTTCCTCTTGTGTGTGTTCTGTATACTAAAGAACTGTAGTTTGATTTAGAACATTAATGCTTTTAGATAACGTGCCTGAACCGATCAACTTTTGATATAGGAAATGTTCAAAACATTATCCAACAATACAGAATTTTATCATTTCTTTACTAATAAAGAGATTGATATGATTTTGTATATCAGGTTCGGTATCTAATAACATTCGTTCAGAATCAATGTATTGGTAATACAGGATGACAGTGACCAACAGACTTGGCTGCAACTCATGCCCCGTTTTCTGTCTCATGAAACTTATCACCCGTTCTCAGTTCTCTACCTATCTGTAGCCCTATGTAACAGATTACATATCTGGGATCCTGATCCGGTATCATATACCCAGGATGCGGAGGATACTGAGAAACAGTTCTTTGTAACGAACACACCCGAAGATGATGCATCATCATGCACTCTCTTTGTTTGGGCGGTCACGGGAATTCTGGTAATCCCCAAATTCCTGCTCTGTCTTATAACAATTATAAGTTTGAGCGAGACCAACGTTCCCCAGCTCAGTATAACAAGCGGGTTCGGTCAATTTTCCGTATTATTATCTTGATTAAAGCGTGATATGGTCGCTACCTGGAGAGAGAGAGAAGAAAACACTCAGCGTGCGCTCTTGCAAGAATAGATTGGTTATTATTTTATCTAATCAGGATGGCTCCCACTGCTTTTTATCAAATCTTCCTTCAAACCCTAAAAGAAAAGACTAGCCGGGATTAATTACACACTACAAGTTCGCCAATCTTTCAGCCAGGCCAGTGTCGGTACTTTGAGGGAGGTCCCCCGTGCTTTCGCACGAACCTAATTAATGTAAACCTCGTTTTCCCAGAGGCGTAACCCCGTTAACACCTTTCTAGACACCTACTTGATCGGCTAATTGTAATGTATAAAACTCTCACAGGAGTAACTCTTACTCGCAGCAGGTATCGGGATCCAACTATCTCATAGAAGGTATGCAATCTCATTGCAAATTTCAACACTTGAAATTCCCGATAATATTTTGCCCCTAGCGTCCTATGACCTTGACGGAGGTCAACAAACCATAGGCTACTAGTCAAGTTCAACCCATCATTTCTTGATCGAATTAAACCCACCTGCACGACCCTTGACGGAGGTCAACAAGGCCGCACGACTACCCTAATCCAATCTGCATCATATGCATAAACAGATAAATACTAGTTAGTTACCGCACACTACGCCTTGACGGAGGTCAACAAACGTAGCACGAATACTAAGTAGGACTTATCTGAAATGACGGAGGGCTACGACAGGTTTTTCTGAAAACCTATTGCTTAATGAACTTGATATCGTTGCAAAATCAAATGATTTTAAAATGGAGTGCTTTTGAGGCTTTTCCAGTTTTGCTAAAGGAGTCACTCCCGGTGAAGGGATCGTCGGTCCTTTCCTCGTCGAAGGAGGTGCGGGATATATCATATATATCACTGTGCAAAGCAAAAACTCTTAAAAGCAATCAAAAAGACAAACCGAGTGTGTAGCATCTGCCAGTTATTGCTAAAGGAGTCACTCCCGGTGAAGGGATCTCGGTCCTTTCCTCATCGAATAAGGTGCAGGATATATCTCATATACCGCTATGCAAAGCAAGAACTGTAGCTACCTGTTTTATTTTTGAAATTCGATTCTACAACATCTTTAGGTTTCTTTTACATTCATTAATCACATTAATGAAGTCCCATCAATTAAGTACCTAAACATCACAAATAAATACGACGTACACTTATGCCATCCGCATTTGCCTCGATGTCCCCTCGTGCACCGTTAGGTTAGGTAACTAACGGCTGAGCGGGGCAGGGCTAGCGTGGGTGTAAAACATAAGTAACGTCTATATAATATATCATATATACTATATACAGTATCTATCACAGAACATCACATGATCACATCACAGATTTCGCAGCAGAAGAATATCATATGAAATATTGGATATACTAGGACGTCCGTGTTTTCAATACGAGCCAGTATAAAACACGGATTCCACAGTCGCGATGAATAGCCAAACCCACACCCCTAGACCCTTACGAGAGCGGCAAGCAACCCTACCAATTCTAGGGTTAGGAGACCCAGACTCGACTCCTCGAGATGGCCTCCCACTGGACCCTAGAACCCGGATACTTGTGCCCTCCTCCTTGGGTCTATCCTAGTGCGGAAAAGAAAATAATATACAAACGGTGACATCTTCCGCAACCTGGAAGTGCCCCAATAAAAGAATATTACATACAAGGTTTTACATGAATGAAAATGAAAAACACTCATCTCACATAAAAAACCCCGGCTATTCAAACACGACGATCCAATATAACATATCCAGCAACACATAACATCACATGTCATCAACGTAAGTAAATATGCGCATCCCAATTGTCGTTGACATATAGCAACGAAACCGGCGATATCACATATTACACTTACGGTCACAGAAAAGAAAGTGTAAAACTACAACAGTTGGAATCCGCAACCTACATAGACATCGCATGCCTAATCAAATGAATTCCTTAGACATCGCATGCCCAACAATTATAAACCCCGCATTTTAGTCTCATTATCGAAAACACTTTTCAATATCAAGTCGGGTAATTCAACAAGATTCCCGACATCCTGATGGAATGCTCGTCGCAAACTTTAGTAGGCGGCCGCACCCCTAATACCGTCGACGAAGTGCACCAAGGCGGAACACCGCTACCGCGAGCACCCTTACGGATGCTTTCGGCGACGGGGTTCTCCTACAGTCACTTGGTCGGGGCTATGGAGTGAGGCTGTCTATTAAGTTTACCCGGCGAGTATCCGCGTACGCTACGTGATTGCGACGGCTTTTGATCACATCAAAATTCCGTGGCAACCGATCAAGTGAGACTAAACTACTAGATCTATAACATTCATTCAGTTATCTCATAACTTATTGTGAATTCCAATTATTGTATCCCATTCTGAATAAGATAAAAAATGTTAAACTTTCCGATCGAATAATCGAACACCTAAGTTTTCCCGAAACAGCTCAACTCATGAAATAAGTTCAAAGACATTCACTTCGTGCCTCAGTACCAACGGTCCAGCCGTAGAAGGGTTAAGCCAACGCCTCACATGTGGCACGCCGTACTGCCCAAAACCCGAAGGTTCAAAGGGCAGTTCAAGACGGTCACATAATCGAGTTAAGGTTTATTGTCTTCTAGAGGGACCATCGCGTTACTTGCACTACTTAGAACGTCGTTAAACCACGGAAAAATCCAACACTTGGAAATTTCCCGACAGGAGAAAAGGTGGGTATTTATATCCGGTCGAACTTTTTAACATATTCAAAAATTATCCGGAAAGACACATAGACAGAGTTTGACAATCCGATCGAATAAACGAATCCCCAAAACAACCCCAGAAAATTCAACTCTTGAATAATATTTAAAAATACCCAGAGAACTCAGCACTGAATAAAGGAAGTTACTGTGCAAAATTGGGTGGGTGACGTCATCATACGGCCGCGGAACCGCCGCAGAAGCCAGGCTTCTGCCGCGGTTCCGCCGCAGAAGCCAGGCTTCTGCCGCGGTTCCGCCGCACTTTGGAGGAATCATGGACACGTGTTGCACAGTAATTCTTAGGATTCCTTGCTGATTTTTCTGCATATTTTTAATTTGGAAAAATCCCAGTTTTTAGAAAAAGTCCAGAGAGCTATTTTGGGGTTAGGGTTTTGGTTCGATCGGGTTTCAAACGTCGTCTACACATCGCCTAAGGCTCTAGCTAGGCTCTGATACCACTGTAGGGTTCCTAGGCACTCGCAAGAGGTCTCACAAGACATCAACCATGCCAATTTCAAAAATTATGGGTGCCGAGAAACCCTAATACGGATCGTTAACTAGATTTTAGGTGAAACAACGAGCTAGTTAACAACTTAACTAAAGTGTAACGGAAATACAACCTTTGTAGATCCGGTGCTCCACCTCCATAGCTCCGTGATGATGTCTCCTCGCTGCGATCATCGGATCCCGGGCTCTAGTGTCGGCTTCATCGGAGAATAGACGGGCTAGTTCATCGACTACGACGCCGAAGATGATCTACGTCGAGGCATCACTAGATCAAGCTCCACCTTCACCAAGCCATGAAAACTTGTGAAGAAAATACCCTATACTACTTGGCAAGAGGTAGAGGATGAAGAAATAGGAAGTAGGTTCACTTTAGAATTGGATTTCTCACTCATTTCATCAAGTCGCCATTGATGAAGTCTAGTTTTTCTTCTTGAAGAAGAAGAAGAAGAAGATGATAATATTATGATAAGTTAATTAGAATAGAATAGAAAAATCAATACTTATCATAATATTAACAATAGTTATGTGTAGAGAATTGACCAAGGTTAAAGGAATGGTTAGGGTTAAGGAGATGAAGACAAAATGGTTACATTGGTCAAAGCTTCATGAAGCTTCAACAAGCTTCATGAAAGAAAGAAACAAAACCATTTTGTTTTTCTTTTATCCCATTTCCTTTTAATCCAAATTAAAAGATAAATGAAAGAATAATTATAAACCCTAACCATTTACTTAACCAAGGTTTAATTCTTTACACAAACCCTAGCTTTCATGTATCATCAAACATGATACAATCAAATGCACAAAAATATATCACATATACAATGTGCACATCAAGTGAGAAAATCCATTTAAAGTGAACCGATACTAGTTAATGCAAAGTAATATATCAAATATATAATTATGCATTAAATCATTAAATCAACACTTAATTTAATGATCCGGTCATATCGCATATAACCGACTAATATCAACAGTAACAACTTATCGAATCAACACTTGATCCGATAACCCGGCTATATCGCATATAACCGATCAATGTCACAAATCGCGAGAATCGAATACAGTATCACATACTGGTATCATTCTCGATCCCGCACATATCTCATATGCGCTCCTATTTCGTTTTGCTTGAGCCAGGAAACCTCTGTGTAGGACTCTAAAGACTCGTCAATACGCCGGCAGCAGATGATGATCATATCAAGCATCCACAAGCCGCAAGCGGTCTGCTAAACGTAACGGCCACCCGGGTATTGAGCGAGCAGAAGATCGACGAGCAAGCCTGCTCATACTCCTGTGAATCCAACCAGTAACACTTACCGTACAGTCTGGTCTCGTCGTCTGATATGTCGCATATCTTACCTAGGGGTGGTAAACGTCAGACCCCAGTAGCTCGATAAGTCGTGTCGATATGAGGTCTATAACAGTTGGAGAAACTACTGGTAACACTTACTAGTAAATCTCAGCAATCCTGGCAAGGGATTTCCGGTTATAGCCAATCGAACACAGCGCAACATCAACTCCCTATACCGGGAGAGACGAATCCCCTCCTATCGCTCATTGCCTCCATGTGATTCGGGACTGTACCCAAAAACCACCATTTTGCACGCCCTCTTGGACGTGGTAAGGTGGAAATCAAAGCACAGTGGGAACCATACAAGACTCTATGACGATCTCGGGTCAACAGACTACTCTGTACCAATGTCACCAGAGAACTGCCATCTGACGTAAGGTATAATACCATCTGGGAGTTCTCGGCGAGTCCGTCCAGTGTACCCAGTCTCTACTGAGCACCCGTATATCATCTCCGATGTCAAACACCAATGGATATGGGATCATCCATCGCCCATCTGTATGGGTCGAGAAGGTATACGCTAGTCTACTCTGGTATATCGATGCCCCGTCTCGATACACCCACGACTAGGGACTTTGAAGGATGTACTTATGGACTATCATGTCCCCACTAGTATGATCCGCATCACAGTCTAGATAGTCAAGTACACATCCTAAGGGCTTTACCAACATGTAACAGAGAGACAATCAGTATACAGGTTAAGGTAAAGAGTAACCAGATAGCATACTATCATGTCGAGCAAGAAAGTCCTCCCTATATATGTCCCAGCATCCACTACAATATACATCCTATGTACAGTAATGGCCTCTAGGGCATACATATAACTAACAAGAACTCAGCTAGAGTAGCATTTTGGGTCCGCAGATTGTACAGGAGACTACACAAAAGGACCAGTTGATACGGGACAGGATGAGAACGGCCCAGTGCAGATAGAAATCATATGCCGATCGACGCCGTCGTAGACTCGAGTTTGATGTGGGAGAACATGTGTTCCTTCGTGTATCTCCGATGAAGGGTATGATGCGTTTCGGGGAAAAGGGGAAGCTCAGCCCCAGATATGTCAGACCCTATGAGATTCTGGAGAGAGTGGGTGATATAGCTTATCGTTTAGCACTTACACCGAGTTTTCCCGATGTGCATCCGATGTTTCACGTGTCTATACTTCGCAAGTATCTTTATGATCCTTCTCACCCGATCCAACATCAGACCGTACAGCTTGAGTAGCATTTATCCTACACAGTGCAGCCAGTGGCTATTCTAGACCAACAGGCAAAGAAACTGAGATTAAGGGTACTTCCATCTGTAAAGGTTCTTTGGCGAGGAACGAATCGCGAGGAAATCACTTGGGAGACAAAGGATGCGAAGAGGAAGAAATTTCCCCATCTTTTTGAACGAATATATTGTTAAGTTTTAAATTCGGGGACCGAATTTTCTTAAGGGGGGAATATTGTAACATTTTGAATATTTTAGATAATAAATTAATTTATTTAATTAAATAATAAAATTTTAATTTAGAAGTTAGTGAAACAAAATAGGACACTTGCATAAGTAGTGTAAAACTAATTAAATTGAAATTTTAAGTTTTTAACATTAATGAATTTCAAGGGTTTTAGGAAAAAGTTTAGCTTCATGAGTAATATAATATAGCATGAGGGGTTATGTGAAAGGGTTAGATTCTTTTTTTTGCAAATTAGAATTTGTTAAGGGTTGTCATGCAAAAAGGGGTAGGAATTGGTTAAGGTTGATTTAAACCCTTGGTGTATCATAACACCATGAAGACACCTCCTTCTTGCATATACACCTCATGCACACACCTCACCCTTTGCATGAAAATCCCACCATTATCCATGTCACACCTCCTACTTGCATGAAACTACCACTTCCTTGGTTGATGACACCTCCTCCTACAACTCATAGCTCACTCCCCTTATCCTATACAAACTTGTTCAGTTCATAAAACCAAAAATAGATCAGAAAATAGAAAAGAAAAGGAAAGAAAAAAACTAAGAACACACAAAAAGAAAAAGAAAGAGAAGAGAAGAAAGAGTTAGGTACTAAAGATTTCACCATCACCCTCAAGCTAGGATCCTTGAGTTTGTGCTTCTTGAAGGGAAATTTCCAATGATCTTGCAGTAGGTATAATCCTTAAACCCTGTAGAATTTTAGTTCTATAACTGTTTTATTTTAGAAATCGAATATCGATAATATCGTATTTTAGGCAAAATTTAGCTCTGTGTTAATCTGCTATAGTTTAGATAATAACTAAACTGATCAAACAGTTACATCATCTTATAAACTGGACCTAGAATAAACCATAGGAAGACGAACCCCGTTGCTCGGAATTTGGCCGGCAACAAGAAGGAAAAATCCGATCTCGCCGGATTTCTTGAGGAAATGGGTATTGTGGTTTTTAGGGTAGGTCTATGTGTATGGATTAATGTGTTGGGTATTGTTTATTTAAGTTAAATTTTCAGTATGGGAAATCTGAAACCTAATATCTGAAAAGGGATTAAAATTCTAAAATACGACACGGGTAATTCGTAACGCGTTTCTGTTTTCTGTTATGAACAGCAATTGGTTAAAATCCAATTAATATAAGTGTTAGATAGTTTGCAATAGTCGTACGTAGTATAGTTAGTACGTACAACTTGTATTTTCAAGTTTTCACCGTATCGGAAGGTAGTCGTTTCTTATACAAGTTAAATTCAATGTTAGATTCGAGTACGGCAATTTCGGAGGCCGCAAGGAAAGGAAAGGGATTATTGATCTGAGTAGACTCGACGTATTCAAGTGAGTAGACTAAACATCGACCGGGGGATTTTGTGTGGATGGTGTGATACGCCCGTAACTTATGTTAAATGAAATTTGCCTTTGTATATAAATTTGATCATATGCATTCATACATATATATCCATTGTCATGTTAATAATTAGTAAAACAATGCATAATTATCGGCGAGTCAAGCTGCATATGCACGTACCTACATGTTACACTGCACCTCGTCGATATTAACATGTCACCTACACATTTAGTATTCGTTATGTTAAATACGATTCCTACTATACCTTAAGCATCAAAAATGGTAATTTCTTTGCATAAATTATATTATGTTTCATATTCAAGTGTTAGAATTTCGATATAAGATGCATTGGATTATTGAGGATTTATGGATTTGAGATTTTATATACTATTGAGTAGATTCAGTGATTTTCATGTTGATATGAGATGCCCACCATGAGATGTTGTTTTTATGATTTGGTTTTATTCCGGACCGAGTGGGGGAGCTATACGGTCATGGATTTTCCCGTTATCCAGACTGGGTGGGGGAGCTATACAGTCGGATTCATGGTGGACCCGGTCGAGTCCGAGGGGCAGGATAGCCGCATTTGAGGCGGGTGGCCTAGCGAGGATACTCGATACCGGAAACAGTTATAAACATGGCGGATATCTAGTGATACCGACCGATGTTATTGGATGACAGGATCGTTCGGGGAACGATGCCTGATGGAAATAGAAGGTTTGTGTCAATGTTGGACACGGAAAAAAGGATGGACCTTATTTGGAAATAATTGATGAGATTTCAGTTTTATTTACTTAGTAGTATATGTTCATGTTTCCACATATTATCTGTATTATATTCATCATTTTTTATATTAGCTCTAGTTCGTCATACGTGCATTATCAGCCGATATATGTTAGTTTTATTCACTGAGCTGGCAACTCACCCCCGTTGTGCCATAGTTCCTTGCAGGAGTCGTGCTGACGCGTAGCGGCAGTGCAGATCCACTCGTCAACTTTTACCACTCTTTTTGCTAGGTGGGTTACGTATATAGTAACCTCCTATTTTGGATATTTGTATTTTGGATCTAGTATTACTCCATCAGACCATGTATATTGACTTAGAACAAAATATGTTGTATATTATTTAGATTGAGTGATATCGTTAGTTATGTTAACTTATGTTTTTCCTAAATCTTGCATGAAATTCTTCACCTTAAGTGTTGTACTATTATTGCTTATTAATTTTCGCTGTTTGGCATTGTTTGCTCCCAACTAGGGATGCATTTTAATTACACAACTTAAATTGGATTTCTATTAATAATTAAAAAGATAGGCACTGTCGAAAGTTTATCATCAGTTGTTACATTTCCATTTTTGAAACATTTCGGTATGCTACTTCATTCTTATTACTTCAATACTGAAAGTTTCTAAATTTGCACAAAATGGGTATTTTTATCTTGGTTTTGGCTTACTCAGATTGTGTCGATATCTTTAGATATCATATAATCTAAGTGCCGGTCACATCCAAACTTTGGGTCATGACAGATACTCCCACGACTAGGAACAATTATAGGGTGTACTTGTGGACTACCCTTGACCCCACTAGTATGATCTCCATCATAGTCCTAGTAGTCAAGTACACATTCTAAAGGCTTTATCAACATGTGAGAGCAAGACAGTATCATGTATACAAATCAATATGTTAAGATAAAGAGCAATCAGATAGCATACTATCATATCGAGCAAGAAATTCCTCACTATATATGTCCAAGCATCCACTACAATATACATCCCATGTACAGTAATGGCCTTTAGGGCATACATATAACTAACACTATCATGTCGAGCAAGAAAGTCCTCTCTATATATTTCTAAGCATCCACTATAATATACATCGCATGTACAATAATGGCCTCTAGGGCATACATATAACTAACAGTCATACTTGTAGGGGCTGGGTAGTCTATAAGCACATCCTTAAGCTTGTCCTTAGTCAGAGGATTATCGAGATCAGGAATCGATACTCCAGAATAGACTAGTGTATACGCTTCTTATCTCCAGTCAGGGGAGATGGCCTGTCCCGCAGCCATTGGTATACGGTACCAAAGATAGTATACAGGTGCTCATTAGGTTATGAGTTACACTGGACGGACTCGATGGGAACTGTTGGTTGGCATTATACGTATCGTCAGTTAACAGTTCCAGGTGACATGAGTACAGGTTAGTCCGTTGACATTACATCACTATTCGTCTCGAGTGTATTCCCACTGTACTTAGATTACTACCCTACCACGGCTCAAATGAGTTATGTAAACAGGTAGTGGTTAGGTGCAGTCCCGAAGCACTTGGAGGCAGTAGTGGATAGAAAGGATTCGTCTCTCCCGGTATTGGGAGTTGATATCACGTTGTGTTCGGATAGCCAATACACAAAGTCCCTGGCAAGGAAAAGTGAGATTTACTGGTAGGTACACCAATAGTTTCTCAGGGTGTATTGGGCTCTACACCGACACGATTTATTGCGCTATTAAGGGTATAACGTTTACCACCCGCCTAGGCCCGATATGTGATACTTTTAGACGAATAGACCGGACTGTATGGAGACTGTCACGGATAGGCTCAGTAAGGGTTCGGATGAGTTCGCTCGTCGGCCTTCTTTTCGACAGATATCTAGGTAGCTATTACGTACAGCTAGTGCCGCTGACGGGCTTGTGGTTAAATCCACTGCCAGCGTACTGTCGAGTTTTTAGAGTCCGACACAGAGGGTTTCCCTAGTTCTGGAGAAACAATGTAGAGACCGTATAGTTTTACGTGTAGAGTTCCAATCATTTACATGTACTGGCTACACGGATGTTGTTCAGACGGATAATACTAGAGGGCTTTGGATTAAGCCGGATTCTAGTATTATATTATTGGATTATTATCATCTCATCGTATTCATATTTTTGCAGTACGAATACAGGTACGTATATGTTAGGAATATGTATGCCTTAGAGGCCATTATTGTATGATATAGTGGATGCTTGGACATATATAGAGGACTTTCTTGCTCGACATGAGAGTATGCTATATGGTTTCTCTTTATCTTAACATGTACACTGGTATTATTATACTGTCTCTCTGATACATGTTAATAAAGCTCTTAGGATGTTAACTTAACTATCAGGACTATGATGCAGATCATACTAGTGGGGTTTATGTAGTCCGTAAGCACATCCTTTAACAGTTCCTAGTCGAGGGGATATCGAGACAGGGCATCAATATTCTACAGTAGACTAGTGTGTACGTTTCTTGACCCTGTATAGGACGATGGTTGATCCCACGTCCATTGGTGTTTGACATCAAAGATTGTACACATGTGCTCATTATAGAATGGGTACACTGAAAAGGACTCGCCAAGAACTCCTAGATGGTACCATACCTATCGTCAGATAGCAGTTTTCTGGTGACACTTATACAGGTTAGTCTGTAGACCCAAGATCGTCATAGAGTCTTGTGTGGTTGCCACTGTGCTTTGATTTCCTCCCTACTACGGCTCAAAGGAGTCGTGCAAACAGGTGGATTTTGGGTAAAGTCCCGAGTCATATGGAGGCAGTGAGCGATAGGAGGGGTTTCGTCTCTCCCGGTATAGGGAGCCGATGTTGCGCTGTGCTCGATTGGCTATAACAGCAAGTCCCTGGCCAGGGATGATGAGATTTACCGGTAAGTGTTATCAGTATTTTCTCGAACGGTTATCGGCCATACATCGGCATGACTTATCAAGTTACTGGGTCTGATGATTCCACCCCTAGACTTGATATGGGACATATCAGATGAAGAGACCGTACTGTACGGTAAGTGTTGCTTATAGGCTTTACGGGAGTTTGGACAACCTTACTTGTTGATCTTCTATTTGCTCAATACCTGGGTAGCCGTTACGTCCAGCTAGTACCGCTGATGGATTTTAGGTATCTGATATGATCAATACCTACTGCTGGCGTATTGATGAGCCTTTAGAGTCCCCACAGAGCTTTCCTAGCTCAAGCGAAACGAAGTAGGGCACATACGGTGATATATGCGGGAGCTTGCTTAAATACGAGTATGTGATACTGTATTCTAATCTCACGATTTTTTATATCGGTTAGGTTATAAGAGATATAACCGGATTATTGAATCAAGTGTTGATTCTATGGTATATATATATATGGTTAATATATATTTAATATATATTTGTATATTTTATATTAGCCGGATTATATTTGATATACCCGGATTATTGAATCAAGTGTTGAATTAATAATTTAATATATATATATATATATATTATTTATATTAACTAGTATTGAATATTATACGATTATATGTGATATAACCGGATTATTGAATCAAGTGTTGATTTAATAATGTAATATACATATAAATAAGATATTAGTTGGTTATATATGATATGACCGGATTATTAAATCAAGTGTTAATTTAATAATTTGATATATGTTTTTATATTTGATATATTAATATATACTAACTAATATAATGCTCACTAAAGATTTTATTCTCTTGTATATATATAATGATATATATATATATATGATATATATATATATATATAATTTACTATTGTGTCTTGGTGGATGATACATAGAACATGGGTGTATATGACTCACACCAAAACAAAACATAATTGTGGTAATTATTTATTAAGAGTAAAATAAAATGAGTGAAAATGAGCATGGCTTAAGATGCTTGCAGAAGCATATAGAAGGCATGACTCATCTCACTAATTTTTATTTTACTCTAGATATTTTATAACCTAACAATTATCTTTAGCTCATGATTAACACTCTTATTCATCACTTGAGATATTTTCTTCACCCAAGTTCATCTTCTTCATCTCTAGTTTTTCTTGAGTTGGAAAAGAAAAAGTGAAATAGATTTCTAAAGTGAGCAAAATTCTTATTTCATCAACCTACTCTCATCTAGCCCATAAGATTAGGTTGTTTGTGTTAGTTGTATGTATGCCCTAGAGGCCATTATTGTATATATGATGTATATTATAGTGGATGCTTGGACATATATAGGAAGGACTTTCTTGCTCGACATGATAGTATGCTATCTGGTTGCACTTTATCTTAACATGTACACTTATTGTCTCTCTGTCGCATGTTGATAAAGCCCTTAGGATGAGTACTTGACTACCGGGATTATGATGCAGATCATACTAGTGGGGAAAAGGTAGTCTGTAAGTACATCCTTCAATTATTCCTAGTCGTGGGAGTATCGAGACGGGGCATCGAAATTCCAGAGTATACTAGCTTATACGCTTCTTGACCCATACGATGGGCGATGGATGATCCCACATCCATTGGTGTTTGACATCAGAGAAGATATACGGGTGCTCAATGGATACTGGGTACACTGACCGAACTCGCAGAGAACTCCTAGATGGTATTACATCTTACGTCAGATAGCAGTTCTATGGTGACACTGGTACAGGTTAGTCTGTCGACCCGAGATCGTCATAGAGTCTTTTGTGATTCCCACTGTGCTTTCATTTCCATCTTACTACGTTCAAGAGATCGTGTAAAACGGTGGTTTTTAGGTACAGTCCCGAGTCACATGGAGGCAATGAGCGATAGGAGGGGATTTCGTCACTCCCGGTATTGGGGGTTGATGTTGTGCTATGCTCGATTGGCCATAACAGGAAATCCCTTACCAGGTTTGCTGAGATATACCGGTAAGAGTTATCAGTAGTTTCTCAAATCGTTATGGGCCTCACATCGGCATGACTTATCAGGCTATTGGGGTCTGACGCTTACCACCCCCAGTCTGGATATGCGACATATCAGATGAAGAGACCGGACTGTACGGTAGTGTTACTTATTGGATTCACAGGAGTATGAGCAGGCTTGCTTGTTGATTTTCTGATCACTCAATACCTAGGTAACTTTACGTCCAGCTAGTACCGCCGACGGCTTGTGGATGACTGATATGATCATCGTCAACTGCCGGCGTATTGACGAGTCTTTAGAGTCCTATACAGAGATTTCCTGGCTCAAGTGAAACGAAGTAGGAGCACATATGTGATATGTGCAGGACCGAGATTAACACGAGTATGTGATACCGTATTCTATTCTTGCGATATGTGATATCGGTTGGTTTTATGTGATATAGCCGGGTTATCGAATCAAGTGTTGATTCGATAAATTGATACAAATTCTATTAGTCGGTTATATGTGATATAGACGGATTATTAAATCAAGTGTTGATTTAATAATTTAATGTATGATTATATATTTTGATATATTAGTTTTACATTAAATTATATTACCTCACTTAAGCATTTCTTTTTCTCTCTTGTGCACATTTAATATATATGTGATATATATTATTGTGTCATGCTTGTTGCTACATTCAACATGGGTGTATGAGACTCACACCATGCTTATAATATTATAAGGTTTTATTTATTTAAAATAAATCAAAATTAGATGGTGATGCTTAGTGGAAACTTGTAGAACCATTGACATAGTCCACTAATTTTGTTTTACTTGAGATATTTATTAACCAAACTATTATCTTTAGCCATGTTTTAGTCTCTACATGAGTTATTATATGATATTAACTCACCCATGGTTGCTATTATCACCTATATTTATTCTCATTCCATTCACAATTTCATCTTCTTCTTCATTCCAATTTTGCTCTCTAGCTTTTTCGAAAGTGAAGAAATATAGTGAGAAAAATTATTCTAAAGTGAGCAAAAATCCTACTTCATCAACCTATACTAGATTAGCCATTTAGTTTAGGTTGTTTGCTTCACTAATTCCAAATTAGAGAAGAGGTAGTTTGAGTTAGAGTTTTCTCGACGTAGATCATTTTCGGCCTCGAAAACTTCAAGCAAACTTGTTCCTTTCGCTTTGTGAACCCTTACTAGAGTCCCAGAGATCACTGCTTAGAGCGAAGTGACTACTACACGGAGCTTTAGAAGTGAAGGACCGGTCTACAAAGGTTGTATTCCTCATTCACTTAGAGTAATGTTTGATTACATGCTAGCTTAATTCCTAATTTTCTAGTTAGATCCTTGGCATGGGTTTCATAGCTCTCTAGGTTTTTTAAAATTGCATACTTAACGCCCCATAAATCTTAGTTAGGGTGCTATGGAACCCAGAAGTTTGCTTCACTAATTTTTTGATTAGTGAAGAGATAGCTTGAGTTAGAAAAACTTCAAGGTGGATCATCTTCGGCCTCGAAGACGACGTAGCAAGCTCGATTCTTTCTTCAAGTGGAGCCAAGAAGAGTTCTAGGGACTACTACTTGGAGCTTAGGGACTACTACTTGGAGCTATTGAAGTGAAGACTTGATCTACAAAGGTTGCAACCCTATTTACTTAGTGTAAAACTTGTTTACTTCCTTACAAACCCTAATTCTCTAGTTAGACTCTAGGTTAGTGTAGCTTAGCACTCTAGATTTTTTAAAATTACATACTTGATGCTAGTCTAAACCTAGTAGAGGTTCTAAGACACACTTTCATGGTATCAGAGCCAAGCTAGAGCATTAGGTTTGGTCTAAACGACGTTAAAGTGTTCGATCGAACTTCGAAACCCGGAAAATTACATGTTTCTGTCCATTTTTCAAAAGTTGAAATTTTCGAGGTTAAAAATATGTAGAAATTCATGCAGGGTATATATTGGAGCCCCAAGAAATATGAGGGCCCAACTCGACCAAATGGCCGTGGAACAGCGGCATTACCTTGGGTTTAGCCGTGATTCCGCCGCATTTTTGGTGACTTAAGGACTTGTGTTTCTTGTGCTGCTCCATGTTGATATTTGGCACTTTCTGGATGTCTTTATTGAGACTCAAGTTGTTGAGCTCTCTGTGATTTGTGGGTGTTTGATATATCAATTGAAATGTTTAACATCGTCTAGATATTTATGGTATGTGTTCAATATTTGGAATCCACATTAATTAGTTTTGAGAAAACTAGTTTGTGTTTGTAAACCTACCAATTTAGTCTCATTTGATCGATTGCCACCGAGTTTCGATTCAGATCAAAACTCTGTCGCAATTTCGTATTGTACGCGAACACTCGCAGGGAAACACTACTAGATAGCCACACCCCATAGCCCCAACCAAGTGACTATAGGAGAACACCGTAGGCAAAAGCATCGACTCGGGTGCTCGCAGCCGCGGTGTTTCGCCCAAGTGAACTTCGCTGACGGCATCGGGGGTGCGGAAATCTACTAAAGTTCCCAACAAGCATTCGATCATTTTATCGGGAATCTTGTTGAATTACCCGACTAAAAATTGAAAAGTGTTTTCAATTTGAGATTTAAATGCAAGATTTATTCGGTTAGGCATGAAATCCGAGATATGAGATATTCCGGGTTTATGATGTCTAAGGTAAGATGCAGATTCTAATTATTGTAATTTTCATTTTTTTTCTGTGACCGTAAGTGTAATATGTGGTGTATCCCCGATCTCGTTGCTATACGTCAACGATATCAGGAATACGCATATTTACTTACGTTGATGACATGTGATGTTATGTGTTGCTTGTGATATGTTATATTGGATCATCGTGAAAGAATAGACGGGTTTTTTTACGTGAGATGAGAGTTTTCTATTTTCATTCATGTAAATTTTGTATGTAATATTCTTTTATTGGGACACTTCCCGATTGAGGATGATGTCACCATTGATGTATATTATTTATTTTTCCGCATTTGGATAGACCTAAGGCGGGGAGCACAAGTGACTGGGTTCTAGAGTCCAGTAGGAGACCATTTCGAGGAGTCGAGACCGGGTCTCCTAACTCTAGAATTGGCAAGGTTATTTGCCGCTCTAGTAGGGGTCTAGGGATGTGGGTTTGGCTATTTATCACGACTGTGGAATCCTTGTTTTTCATTACTGGCTTAATTTAAAACTCGGACCTCCTAGTATATCCTTTATTTCATATGTTTGTTTCTGATGCCAATGTTCTGTGATGTGATCATATAACTGCATGAGATGAATGCTATATATATATGATATATATATATAATAAACGTTGCTTATGTTTTGCATCCGCGCTAGTCCTGCCCCCGCTTTGCTGTTAGTTAAGTAACCTAACGGTGCATGACGGGGCCCCGTGGTGAATGCGATGGCATAAGCGTATGTTCTATTTTCGATTCTTCTGTGATGTTTAGGAAACATAAATGATGGGATTTCATTAATGAGATTAATGAAAAGAAAAGAAACCTAAAGATGTTGTAGAATCAAATTTTTAAAAAAGGTAGCTCTAGTTTTTACTTTGCATAGTGGTATTCTTTTATGAATATCCAGCACCTCATTCGATGAGGAAAGAGCCTAGATCCCTCCACCGGGAGTGACCGCTTTAGCAAAACTAGCAAATGCTACAACCCACTCGGTTTGTTTTGAAAACTACTCGATTTTAAAAGTAGGGCTTAAACCACACATTTTCAAATCACTGGATTCTACAACGATATCAAGTTCATTATGTTAAAGGTTTTATTCAAAACCAGTCATAGCCCTCCATCATTTCAAATAAGTGCTATTTAGTATTCGTGCTGCGTTTGTTGACCATAGACAAGGCGTAGTATACAGTAGCTGATTAGTGCATATCTGCAGCATATGATGCGATTGGATTAGGGTGGTCGTACGGCTTTGTTGACCACAGCCAAGGGTTGTACGGGTGGGTTTAATTCAATCACGAAATGACGAGTTGAACTTGGCTAGCTCTTATAATTTGTTGACTATAGCCAAGTTCATAAGTCGCTAGGGGTAAAAACAGATATTGGGAATTTTAAGTGTTGAAATTTGCAATGAGATTGCATACTTTCTATAAGATAGTTGGATCCCGATACCTACTGCGAGTAAGAGTTACTCCGGTGAGAGTTTTCCACTTTACAATTAGCTGATCCACTAGGTGTCTAAGAAAGGTGTTAACGGGGTTATGCCTCTACGGAAACGAGGTTATTTAATTAGTTCCATGCGAAAGCATTGGGAGACTCCCTCGAAATATCAATACCTGCCCGGCTGCCAGATTGGCGAACTTGTAGGGTGTAATTAATCCCGGCTAATCTTACCTTTTAGGGTTTGAAAGAAGATTTGATAAAAACAATGGGAGCCATCCTGATTAGATAAGATAATAACCAATCTAATCTTGCAAGAGCGCATGCTAAAGTGTTTTCTTCTCTCTCTTTCCTGGTAGCGACCACGAAACCCCTTAATCAAGATAATAATATGGATGTATTAACTAAAACCGCTTATTCTACTGGGCTGGGGAACGTTGGTTCCGCTTTATCTTATGACTTTCATAAGTCTGAGCAAGAAATAGGGGAATACACAGATACCCATGCAACCCGAACGAAGAAAGATCATGCTGATGCATTTTATTCGGATGTGTTCGCTATTGAGAACTGTTTCTCAGTTAGCTCTACGTCCTGGGTATTAGATACCGGATCGGGATCCCATACTTGTAATATGTTACAAAGGTTAAGAAAAAGTAGACAACTGGGAAAGAGTGATATGTTTCTCAGAGTAGCCAACGGAGCAATTGTTGCTGCCGAAGCTGTCGGTGAATATCACTTAGTATTGCCAAATGGTAATACATTCATTTTGAACGACTGTTGTTATGTACCGTCGATAATGTGCAATATAATATCTGTTTCTTTATTAGATAAAGAAGGATATAACTTTTCACTAGAGAAAAATATTATGAACATTTTTCTAAATCAAGTATTGATTGGGTTTGGTACGTTGTGTGACGGTATATACGTTCTGAATCAAAACACAGTTCTAAATATACAGAACACACACAAGAGAAAATGTTCGGAAATGAATGATGCCTACTTGTGGCATTATAGACTCGGTCATATCATTACGACAAGACTAGCTAAGTTGCATAATGATGGATATTTGAATCAGTTTGAATTTACATCTTATGAAACTTGCGAGTCATGTCTCAAAGGTAAGAAGACCAAAACTCCGTTTACTGGACACGGAGAAAAAGCTACTGAACTCTTGGGACTGATACATAGTGATGTATGCGGTCCTATGTCTACGCATGCCAGGAATGGTTCCTTGTACTTTATTACAGTCACCAATGATCTCTCAAGATCCGGACATGTGTTCTTGTTGAATCACAAATCTGAAGCTTTCGAGAAATTCAAGGAATACATGTACGAAGTTGAGAACCAAACGGATAAAAATATTAAAATCCTTCGATCTGATCGGGAAGGAGAATACTTGAGCACGGAATTCCGTGACTATTTATAAGAGAATGGGATTCTCTCTCAGCTTACTCCTCCGTATACACCACAGCACAATGGAGTATTGGAGCGGAGGAATTACACCCTATAAGATATGGTGTGCTCTATGATGTGTATTGTTGAGTTACCTATTTTCTTTTGAGGTTATGCACTTGAGACAGCTGCATACCTGTTGAATAGGGTTCCGACCAAATCCGTGCCTACCACTCCATATGAGATATAGAATGGGAAGAGACCATCTCTTAAACGAGTTAAGATATGGGGTTGTCCGGCCTATGTTAAAAGGAAAAATCCGGACAAGCTCAAGGCAAAGTCTGTTTTGTGCAAGTTTGTGGGATATCCAAAGGATTCATATGGATATATCTTCTACCATACTGAGGAACAAAAGGTGTTTGTTTCTCAACATGCCACCTTTTTAGAAAAGGAATTTCTTGTGAAAGAAATTAGTGGTAATGAGTTAGAACTGGAAAAAGATCCAGCTACACAAACTACAACTGATGATTTGGTAGAACCAGAGGATTCAGTAGTCCTCGATGAATCTCAGCCACTCCGCAAATCTAGTAGGGTTACTTATCCAACTAAGAGATACTACGGTTTTCTCATAGACGGTAGGAGCGAGGATTGCATCATCGAAGATAATGACCCAACTAGTTTCAAGCAGGCCATCACAAGTAGGGACTCTGTGAAATGGTTGGATGCTATGCGATCTGAGATAGAATCCATGTACACCAACAAAGTATGGACTTTGGAAGTTGCTCCTGAAGGGGTAAAACCCATTAGGAGCAAGTGGATCTTTAAGAAGAAACTTGGTATAGATGGAAAGGTTGAGACCTTCAAAGCTAGACTTGTAGCAAAAGGTTTTCGTCAATGACCAGGTGTCGACTATGATGAAACTTTTTCTTCAGTAGCTATGCTTAAGTCTATCAGGATCCTACTTACCATTGCTGCATACCATGACTATGAAATCTGGCAGATGGACATCAAGACTGCTTTTCTAAATAGTGATTTAGAAGATAGCGTGTACATGACACAGCCAGAAGGCTTCGTAGATAGTGGGAGCAGCGGAAAGGTGTGCAAGCTGGATAAATCAATCTATGGATTAAAGCAGACATCGTGGAGATGGAACATCCGTTTTGATATAGCAGTCAAAGAATTTGACTTCTTAAAAAACGTAGATGAACCTTGTATATACAAAAAGGTTATAGAGAGTAAGTTTGTCTTCCTCGTATTGTACGTGGATGACATACTCTTGATAGAAAATGATGTTCATGTGCTACACTCGGTCAAGCTCTTCTTATCACAAAACTTCTCCATGAAAGATCTGGGTGATGCCTCCTACATCCTGGGGATTAAGATCTATAGAGATAGATCTAAGAGGATGTTGGGATTGTCTCAATCCAGGTATATTGACACCATACTAAAGAGGTTTAGTATGGAAGATAATTTACCCGTTTGCTCAGGAATCACTCTCTCCAAAGAGATGTCTCCCAAGACTGATTTGGGGAGGGCTCGCATGTAAGGGGTACCCTATACTTTTGCAGTTGGGTCTATCATGTACGCGATGTTATGCACCAGACCGGATATAGCTATGCACTTAGTGTGGTAAGTAGGTATCAATCAGATCCTGGGGAGAAGTACTGGACAGCTTCGAAGAATATTCTTAAGTACTTGAGAAGGACTAAAAAGATGTTCTTGGTGTATGGTAACGGTGAACTCCAGGTGGAGTCCTTTACCGATTAGAGCTTCCAGAGTGATAAGGACGATAGTAAGTCGGTGTCGGGTTTTATCTTTACCCTCAATTGAGGGACGGTATGTTGGAAGAGTTCCAAGAAAGATACCGTAGTAGACTCGACAATGGAAGCTGAATACATCGCTGCCAACGATGCTGCCAAAGAGGCCGTCTGGATGAAGAAGTTCATTGCTGAACTTGGTATGGTTCCATCCATTGAGGATCCAATACCCATGTATCGTGATAACAATAGAGCTGTGGCTTTGGCCAAGGAACCACGGTCCCATTAGCGATCCAGACATATTCTTAAGCGGTATCACCTGATCTGAGAGATAGTTGATCGCTTGGGAGATCGAGGTCTGGAGAGTTGACACGAAAGATAACATGGCGGAATCGCTGGGAGATCGAGGTCAGGAGAGTTGACACGAAAGATAACACGGTGGATCCACTCACGAAAGCCCTACCCCAGACACAATTTGAGAGACTTTTTGGGACGTTGGGTATGAGATACTACAACAACTGGTCTTAGTGCAAGTGGGAGATTGTTAGGAATATATATGCCTTAGAGGCCATTATTGTATGATATAGTGGATCTTGGACATATATAGAAGACTTTCTTGCTCGATATGAGAGTATGCTATATGGTTGCTCTTTATCTTAACATGTACACTAGTATTATTATATTGTCTCTCTGATACATGTTGATAAAGCCCTTAGAATGTTAACTTGACTACCAGGACTATGATGAAGATCATTCTAGTGGGGCTTGTGTAGTCCGCAAGCACATCCTTTAACAGTTCCTAGTCGATGGGATATAAAGAAATGGCATCAATATTCCAAAGTAGACTAGTGTGTACGTTTCTTGACCATGTATGGGACGATGGTTGATCCCACGTCCATTGATGTTTGACATCAAAGATTGTACACAGATGCTCATTGGAGAATGGGTACACCGAACAGGACTCTCCGAGAACTCCTAGATGGTACCATACCTATCGTCAGATAAAAATTCTCTGGTGACACTTGTACAAGTTAGTCTGTAGACCCGATATCGTCATAGAGTCTTGTGTGGTTCCCAATGTGCTTTGATTTCCTCCCTACCACGGCTCAAAGGAGTCATGCAAACAGGTGGATTTTGGGTACAGTCCCGAGTCACATGGAGGCAATGAGCGATAGGAGGGGTTTCGTCTCTCCCGGTATAGGGAGTTGATGTTGGTCTATGCTCGATTGGCTATAACAGCAAGTCCCTAGTCAGGGATGATGAGATTTACTGGTAAGTGTTATCAGTAGTTTCCCAAACGGTTATAGGCCATACATCGGTATGACTTATCAAGTTACTGGGGTTTGACGATTCCACTCCTAAACTCGATATGCGACATATCAGACGAAGAGACCGGACTGTATGGTAAGTATTGCTTATAGGCTTTGTGGGAGTTTGGACAAGCTTGCTTGTTGATCTTCTATTTGCTCAATACCTGTGTAGCCGTTACGTCCAGTTAGTACCGCTGACGGCTTTTAGGTATCTGATATCATCAATACCTACTGCTGGCGTATTGATGAGTCTTTATAGTCCCACACAAAGGTTTCCTAGCTCAAGCGAAACGAAGTAGGGCATATATGGTGATATGTGTGGGTGCTTGATTAAATACGAGTATGTAATACCGTATTCTAATCTCACGATTTTTTATATCGGTTGGGTTATATGAGATATAACTGGATTATTGAATCAATTGTTGATTCAATGGTATATGTATATGTGGTTAATATATATTTGATATATATTTGTATATTTGATATTAGCCGGATTATATTTGATATACCCGGATTATTGAATCAAGTGTTAATTTAATAATTTAATATATATATATATATATTAACTAGTATTGAATATTAGATGGTTATATGTGAAATAACCGGATTATTGAATCAAGTGTTGATTTAATAATGTGATATACTTATAAATAAGATATTAGTGTTATTTGTATATATGCCCTAGAGACCGTTATTGTACATATCATGTATATTATAGTGGATGTTTGGACATATATAGAGAGGACTTTCTTGCTCGACATGATAGTATGCTATCTGGTTGCTCTTTATCTTAACATGTACACTTATTGTCTCTCTGTCACTTGTTGATAAAGCCTTTAAGATGAGTACTTGAATACCGGAATTATGATGCAGGTCATACTAGTAGGGCCAGGGTAGTCGGTAAGTACATCTTTCAATTGTTCCTACTGGTCGGAGTATCGAGACGTGGCATCGATATTCCACAGTAGACTAGCGTATACGCTTCTTGACTCATATGATGAACGATGAATGATCCCACGTCCATTGGTCAAAGATGGTATACGGGTGCTCACTGGAGACTGGGTACACTGAGCAGGACTCGTCGAGAACTCCTATATGGTATTATACCTCACGTCAGATAGCAGTTCTCTGGTGACACTAGTACAGGTTTATCTGTCGACCCGAGATCGTCATAGAGTCTTGTGTGATTCCCACTGTGCTTTCATTTCCACCTTACCACGTTCAAGAGATCGTGCAAAACGGTGGTTTTTGGGTACAGTCCCGTGTCACATGGAGGCAATGAGTGATAGGCGGGGATTTCGTCTCTCCCGGTATTGGGGGTTAATGTTGCGCTATACTCGATTGGCCATAACAGGAAATCCCTGGCCAGGATTGCTTAGATTTACTGGTAAGTGTTATCAATAGTTTCTCGAACCGTTATGAGCCTCACATCAGCATGACTTATCAGGATATTTGGGTCTGACGTTTACCACCCCCCCAGGCGAGATATGCAACATATCAGACGAAGAGACTGGACTGTACGGTAGTGTTACTTATTGGATTCGCGGGAGTATGAACAGGCTTGCTTATTGATCTTCTGATCGCTCAATACCCGGGTAGCCGTTACATCCAGCTAGTACCGCTGACGGCTTATGGGTGACTGATATGATCATCACCTACTGTCGGCGTATTGAAGAGTTTTTAAAGTCCTACACAGAGGTTTCCGGGCTCTGGCAAAACGAAATAGGAGCACATATGTGATATGTGCAGGACCGAGATTAATACGCGTTTGTGATACCATATTCTAATCTCGCGATATGCGATATCGGTCAGTTATATGTAATATAGCCGGGTTATCGAATCAAGTGTTGATTCGATAAGTTGATACAAATAATATTAGTCGGTTATATGTGATATGGCCAGATTATTAAATCAAGTGTTGATTTAATAATTTAATGTATGATCATATATTTGATATATTAATTTTACATTAACAAATATTAGCTCACTTAATGATTTCTTTATCTCACTTATGCATTTAATATATATGTGATATATATTAATTGTGTTTTTTTTTGTCATGCTAGACGATACATGCTACATGGGTGTATGAGACTCATACCATGCTTATCATAATGAAGGGTTTTATTTATTTAAAGTAAATCAAAATTAGTTGGAAATTAGTCTCATGGTTTGAGCATAGTGGAAGCTTGTAGAACCATTGACTTAGTCCACTAATTTTATTTTACATTAGATATTTATTAACCAAACCATTATGATTAGACTTGGTTAAGTCTCTACATGAGTTAGTATGAGATATTATCTCACCCATGGTTGCTATTCTCACTCATTCCATTCTCATCTTCATCTTCTTCTTTATTCCAATTTGTCTCTTTAGCTTTTTGGAAAGTGAAGAAATATAGTGAGAAAAATTATTCTAAAATGAGAAAAATCCTACTTCATCAATCTACACTAGATTAGCCATTTAGTTTAGGTTGTTTGCTTCACTAATTTTTAATTAGTGAAGAGATAGCTTGAGTTAGTGTCTCCTCGACGTAAATCATCTTCGGCCTTGAAAACTTCAAGCAAGCCTGTTCATTTCACTTTGTGGAGCCTTACTAGAGTCTGGGAGATCACAACTTGGAGCGAAGGGATGACTACACGAAGCTTTTGAAGTGAAGGACCGCTCTACAAAGGTTGTATTCCTTGTTCACTTTGTATGTAAAGTTGTTTACATTCTAGCATAACCCTAATTCTCTAGTTAAGATCTTGTGTTAGGGTTTCATAGCACACTAATTTTTATAAAAAGTCATGGTTGACGCCCTCCAAAACTTTGTAGTCATGCTAGGGAACCCTACAGTGGTATCAGAACCAAGTTAGAGCATTAGGCGTTGTCTAGGCGAAGTTAGAGATCCGAACGAACACCGAAAACCCGAAGAAACACCCTCTCTGGAAATTTTTCCAAAGGTTGGATTTTTCCATGTTAAAAATATTCAAAAAATCATGCAGGTAATTATGTGGACCCACCTGAAGAACGACTCCCTAACTCGTCTAAGTGACCATGGAACCGCGGCCAAAGTATGGCTTTGGCTGCGGTTCCGCGGCTCCACTAGAGAGGCTTGGGACGGGCCTTCAGCAGTAGGTTCGTGGGTACTGTGGTATGATTCTGGGTATTTTTAACACTGCTCAAGTGTTGAGCTCTCTAGGAAATTTTGGGAATTTGTTGATTCGATCAGAATGTTTAACATCGTCTAGCTATCTGTGAATGTGATACAATATTTGGAATCCACAATTATTCGTTTTGTGAAAACTAATTTGAATTTTATAAATCTAGCAATTTTCCCTCATTTGATCGGTTGCCACAAGATTTTGATGTGGATCAAAAGTCCGTCATAATTACGTAGTGTACGCGGATACTCGCCGGATAACGATACTAGATAGCCATGCCCCATAGCCTCAAAGTGACTGTAGGAGAACCCCGTTGCCAAAAGCATCCTCTCGGGTGCTCACGGCCGCTGTGTTCCACCTAAGTCCACTTTGTCGATGGCGTTGGGGGTACGGCCATCTACTAAAGTTTCCGACGAGCAGTAAATCAGGATGTCGGGAATCTTGTTGATTTACCCGACTTGTTATTGGAAAGTGTTTTCAATAACGAGACTAAAATGCGGGGTTTATAATTGTTAGGCATGAAATTCGGAATATGAGATATTCCGGGTTTATGATGTCTAAGGAATTCATTTGGTTAGGCATGAAATCCAAAGTATGTAATATTTCGGGTTTATGATGTCTAAAGTATTGCGAATTCCAATTGTTGTAGTTTTTCACTTTCTTTTCTGCGACCGTAAGTGTAATATGTGGGGTATCGTCGGTTTCATTGTTATATGTCAACGACAATTGGGATACGCATATTTACTTACGTTGATGACATGTGATGTTATGTGTTGTTATGATATATTATATTGGATCGTCGAGTTTGAATAGTCGGGGTTTTTATGTGAGATGAGAGTTTTTCATTTTCATTCATGTAAAAACTTGTATGTAATATTCTTTTATTGGGGCACTTCCAGGTTGAGGATGATGTCACCATTGATGTATATTATTTACTTTTCCGCATTAGGATAGACCCAAGGAGGGGAGCACAAGTAACTGGGTTCTAGGGTCCAGTGGGAGGCCATCTCGAGGAGTCGAGACCGGGTCTCTTAACTATAGAATTGGTAAGGTTGCGTGCGACTCTCGTAGGGGTTTAGGGATGTGGATTTGGCTATTCATCACGACCGTGGAATCCGTGTTTTTTACTGGCTTAATTTAAAACACGGAATTCCTAGTATATCCAATATTTCATATGTGGACTTCTACTGCTGATATTCTGTGATGTGATCACTTTATATGATGAGACGAATGTTGTTGTTATATATATATGATATATAATAAACGTTGCTTATATTTTACACCCGCGATAGTCCCACCCCGCTATGCCGTTAGTTAAGTAACCTAACGGTGCATAACGGGATACTGTGGCGAATGCGGATGGCATAAGCGTACGTTCTATTTTCGTTTCTTTATCTGTGATGTTTAGGAAGTATAAATGATGGGACTTCATTAATGAGATTAATGAAAAGAAAGCAACCTAATGATGTTGTGGAAACAAATTTTCAAAAAGGATAGCTCTAGTTCTTGCTTTGCATAGTGGTATTTCTTGTAGAATATCCATCACCTTATTCGATAAGGAAAGAGCTGAGATCCCCTCACCGGGAGTGACCTCTTTAGCGAAACTGGCAACTACAACCCACTCGGTTTTATTTTTGATTGCTTTTTCAGTTCTTGCTTTGCATAGTGGTACTCCTGAATATCCAGCACCTCATTCAATGAGGAAAGAGTTGAGATCCCTTCACCGAGAGTGACATCTTTAGCGAAACTAGTAAAAGCCTAAAAAACACTCCCTTTCAAAATCACTCGATTCTACAACGATATCAAGTTCATTACGCAAAGGGTTTTCTTAAAAACCTGTCGTAGTTCTCCGTCATTTCAGATAAGCGCTACTTAGTATTCGTGCTACATTTGTTGACCTTGTTAAGGCGTAGTATGCGGTAGCTGATTAGTGCTTATCTGCTTAAGCAAGAGATGCGATTGGATTAGGATAGTCGTACGACATTATTGACCTTTTTAAGGGTCGTACGAGTGGGTTTGATTCAGTCATGAAATGTACGGGTTGAACTTGGCTAGCGCTTATGATTTGCTGATCTTGTTAAGGTCATAAGTTGCTAGGGAAAAATATTATCGGGAATTTCAAGTGTTGAAATTTGCAATGAGATTGCATACCTTCTATGAGATAGTTGGATCCTGATACCCACTGCAAGTAAGAGTTACTCCTGGGAGAGTTTTGCACATTACAATTAGCCGATCAAAGTAGGTGTCTAGAAAGGTGTTAACGGGGTTACGCCCCTAGGAAAACGAGGTTTATTTTAATTAGGTCCGTGCGAAAGCACGGGGATCCTCCCTCAAAGTACCGACACTGGCCTGGCCGAAAAATTGGCGAACTTGTAGGGTGTAATTAATCCAGACTAGTCTTACCTTTTTGGGTTTGAAGGAAGATTTGATAAAAACAGTGGGAGCCATCCTGATTAGATAAAATAATAACCAATTTGATCTTACAAGAGCATACGCAGAGTGTTTTCTTCTCTCTCTATCCTAGTAGCGACCGTGACATTCCTTAATCAAGATAATAATATGGATGTATTGACCGAACCCTCTTGTTATACTGAGATGGGGAAAGTTGGTTCCGCTCTATCTTATAATTGTTATAAGTCCGAGTAGGAAATATAGAGATATCTGGATTCCCGCGTGACCCATACGAAGAATAAGCATGTTAATGCATCTTCTTCGGGTGTGTTTGTTACTGAGAAATGTTTCTCAATACACTCTACGTCCTGTGTATGAGATACCGGATCAGGATCCCATATGTGTAATCTGTTACATGGGCTATAGAAAGGTAGACAACTAAGAAAAAGTGATCATTCTCTAGAGTAGGGAATGGTGCAAATGTTGCAGACAAAGCAGTTGGTGAATATAACCTTGTATTACCAAGTGGTAAATATATTAATTTTGAACAAATGTTATTATATGCCGAACCTGATATACAACATTACATCAGTTTCTTTATTAAGTTCAAGAAGGATATAATTCTGTATTGGAGGATAATGTTGTGAACATTTTCCTTAATCAAGAGTTGATTGGATCAGGCACGTTATGTAATAGCATATACGTTCTAAATCAAACCACAGTTCAAAGTATACATAACACACACAATAGGAGTAGTTCAGAAATGAACGAATCTTTCTTATGGCATTGTAGACTAGGTCATATTAATGTGACACGACCGGCTAAGTTACATAAGGATGAATATTTGAATCCGTTCGAATTCTCATCTTATGATACTTGCTAGTCTTGTCTCAAAGCTAAAATGACCAATACTCTGTTTACTGGAAACAGAGAAAGAGTTATTAAACTTTAGGGACTGATACATGGTGATGTATACGGTCCTATATCTACACATGCTAGGGTTGGTTCTTTATACTTCATTACATTCATCGATGATCTCTCAAGATTCGGTCATGTGTTCCTGTTGAAACACAAGTTTGAAACTTTTGAGAAATTCAAGAAATATAAGTGCGAAGTAGAGAACCAGATGGGTAAAAGTATTAAAATCCTTAGATCTGATCGGGGAGGAAAATACTTGGGCATGGAATTCTTGGACTATCCAAAAGAGAATGAGATTCTCTCTCAGCTTACTCCTCCATATACACCACAACACAACGATATATCGGGGTGGAGGAATCGCACCCTTTTAGATATGGTGCGCTCTATGTAAGTGCACGGCGGCGCCCCGGCCGTCAAACCGACGGCCAAATGCGGAAGCGGTGAAAAACTTTAACTTTGCGAACTAGCAAACCGGCACCACCGCACACTAAAACCCGGATCGGGCCATTAAACTAGTCCTAGCTAACTAACAAGAAGGGAAGAGATATACCGAGTGATCCGAGTCCTCCGGTCTTCTCGTCGTCGTCCCGATCTCCCGCGGAATGTCCGGTCTCCACCTCGTCGCCGGAAGGGCACCACATCGCCTACTTCTTTTACGGGCTCCCACCTCAATGCCGAGGCAACTCGGGCACGAAGCTGGCTAGTCGACGTGCCCAAAATTTGCTGTAGAATGTAGTGTACAAGTCTCAATTTGGGGTTGTAGGAATTGCCTTTTTGATGGAGAAATGATGCAAGAGAAAAATCAATGGAGGCTTGCTGGAAAAATTGGAGAGGACTGGATAATGAGCTCGGCCTCATACCAGAGTGTGCTCTGTGGAATGCTCTAGAGGACAGCATGTATTCTCTTCATTCATTCTAACATCTAAATAAATGCCTCAACCTACAACTCCTGCACACACAAGGGGAGGGGGCCCACGAAAATGGACCATGCAGGGAAAGCAACACCCACTTAGCACAAAGCACAACCAATAGCCCATCCCTCACTTCAAAAAATAATGCTTTAACCATTATTCACATCACACACATTTTAACACCATGCAATCTCCTTTATTAATTAATCATATAACCCATTCATGTTCAATGAAAATAAATCTCCTGCACACTCAAACAAAAAGGGGGGGGACCCACAAATTGATGAAAGGAAATATGCAGCACTCACTTGGGGGGGGAGGCCTCGAAATTAAAATGAAAAGTTATGATGAGAGAACAAAACCCAACACTCCAAAAGCCAATCATAACCTACAATGGTCAAGCCATCATGAAGTGATCAAGTCAAAAAGGTCAAGGTATGGTGCTCATCATGAAAGCCATCATGATGAAACAAGATGCAAAGAACCCCCTCCACAAAAGCTTATTTGCAACAATGCAAATAAACCCTCCGCCACCAAACTTCGGCCAATGAACGAAACAAAGGAAATTGGCCGAAACGGAAAGCAAACTGGCAACTCCAGAAAACTGGTCCCGTAATAAATCACAGGAAAACCCCGATACTGTGCATACACACCCGCATCTGTATTTCGACCGAAATACAAATGCAATGAGACAAAATCTCCACAGTACTATACTAGAATCCGGCTTATACCAAAACCGGCTAGTAATATCTGTTCGATCCTGATCCGTGCAATACCGCACGTATCTGATCGAACCCTGCCATATAACCATACGGCCTATAGTACAAACTGTCCGATCCTGATCCGTGCAATACCGCACGTATCTGATCGGACCTTGCCATATCTCCATACGGCCTCTACAACCTTTCGCCCGAAAGCTGAGTAACTGAATGTGGGGGACTCTAAAGACTCGTCAACACTTCGGTTGTGGATTTAACCACTAGCACGTCAGAGGTATAAGCCAATACGTAACGGGCTACCAAGTATTGACTATAAGGGACGTCTGTGAGTGAACTCAGCCTGACAACCCTACTGAGCCTGTCAGTGACAATATCCGTGCAGTCCGGTCCGTTCGTCTATGAGTATCGCATGGCGGGCCTAGGGGGTTGGTAAAAGTCAGACCCCCAAAAGCGGTACAAGTCGTGTCGGAGTGTAGCCCAGAACACCCTGAGATACTACTGGAATACCTACCAGTAAATCTCCTTGCCTTGGCCAAGGACTTTGTGTAATGGCTCTCCTAGACACAGCACGACCTCACCCCCAATACCGGGAGAGACGAACCCCTGAAGATACGCTCACTGCCTCCATGTGGCTCGGGATTGTACCCAACTAAAACCTGTTTGCACGACACCTTTGAGCCGTGGTAGGGTAGTAATCAAAGTACAGTGGGAACTCACACGAGACAAATGACGATCCCCAGGTCGATGAACTAACCTGCACACATGTCACCAGGGAACTGCCATCTGACGTCTGGTATATGACCAACTAGCATGTTCCCGGCGAGTCCTGTCCGGTGTACTCATAACCCAATGAGCACCTGTATACATCTTAGGTGATCCAACCGACACCAGTGGCTTGTGAGACCGGCCACCGCCCCTCGTCGGGGTCTCGACTGTATACACTAGTCTACTCGGGAGTATCGATGCCCTGTCTCGAAACTCACACGACTAGGGACCATTTAAGGATATGCTTATAGACCCCAGCTCCCACTTATATGATCGCCCTCATACTGCTGGTGGTCAAGCAAGAATCCTAGGGGCTCTATCAACGTGTAATAGCAACTTGTCAGGTCACCTAAAACAGTACACGATGATAAAGGTAAACCAGATAGCATACTACCATCTCGAGTAAGACTGTCCTACCGGGATAGGTCCTCCCTCAATCATTGCAATCACGTGCCTGTGATCCAATAATTGACTCTGAGGGCACTATCTCCAACAATCTCCCACTTGCACTCAAGGCTAATTATTGCGATGTCGCATACTCACAGCCCGTGTGATACCGAACACCCAACTCCTCTACTAGTCAGTCTCACAAAGCTCGTTTGCGAAACTCTTGCGTTCGAGGAACAGCCTCAGTGAGTGGATCCGCCTGGATGCTTCTTTCTAAGTCTCTCTAAATCTCAAGTTCGCGGAGAAAGCCATCTCCCGAAATGAGCAATACCTGTCTTAGAATGTGTCTGGATGTCTGATGGGACATAGCTCATAAATGAACTCCAAATCCAAACTTCTTAGACTGTATCGTCAACTGAACTTAATCAGTATCCTGCGCCATGCCGCCCTCAGTATTGCCTTGGACCACCTGTCCAAAATACTGCCCCTCATCAGAAGGAAAACTATAACTCTGACAACCTCGTTGTCGTCCATATCACCTTGGAAGCCTGGAATGATAACTGTCTCCCTAATAAGGATGTCGTTATCATATCCCTAGAACATCTACTTATGTTCTAAAACTGCTTCCGACTGTTTCTCCTGGATTGGATTGATGTCAACTTATTGCATCTAGTGCAAGAACAACATCTGGTGTGGTACTTGACATCTCATGATTGACTCAATTGCCTGAGCAAGTGATCTGCCAATCATGCACGTCCCTCTCCCCTTTAGTCTGCAAGACACCTTTAGAGAGGGTGACTCCATCTTCTGCAGGTACACTACCGTGCATGGAGTCGTCCATTCTAAATACCCTTAGAATGCTTTCCAAGTACCCAGATTGGGAAACCACCCAAATCTAGATCTAAAACCATAGATCGAGTAACCAGTATGTCTGATACAAAATCCATTTCCCATATGGAGAGAACACTGTGTGACGACCAAAGTACAACCGATTATAGTATAGGAGTTTCTTTCCTATTCTGTGTATGTCATCCTAATACCAGGATATCACACCCTACTACCTTCTCAACAGATCCATCCCTTATTCTGATGAAGTCAAACCCATGACTGTCACGTCAGAAATAGATGATCTATCTCCGCTACAACTGCTTTAGTCTATAAATAGACATAAGCTACCTGTCCACCAATGCTTCCGCTGCTCCCACTGATTACGACAACCCTCTGGCAGAGTCATATAGACGTACACTTCTAAAACTAGTTTAGAACGACGCTATACTCATCCTCCCGCCAGGTCTCGCAGCCTGGAACAACAGCAATGGTAATTTTGGGTAAACAAGAACTTCCCTGTCACCGTCCTTGAAGCTACCGTAGTACCTCTCGGGTGCCTGAAGTTACCCACCAAAATCTGCGGAGTGGCCAATGGAATGTCAAACCAGATTCAAATCATGCAACTGTCTCCAGTGCATGTCAACTAAATGGAAGGAGGCTGATCAGCGTTACTCAACTTAGGAATACTTCCGATTATGAGTAACCTGAAAGAGAAGCAAAAATCTCTTATCATTACTATCAACTGAATACCATGCACAAGTGTCTACATCTTCGATTGCTTTGAAGAATCCCGATACTTGCTACACCTGGTTCTCTACTCTATTCAAATACCTATAACTTCTCAAAATTCGGACCCTGTGTTTCCACGAAACACTTGTCTAAAAACTAGAGAAGTCATAAGTAAACCGAATATAGTACGAGGACCAACCCCTCTGTCCTGATGGACCCTGGACAACATACAATACTCTGTATAAGTCCCTTGAGTCTGATAACTCATTCACTGTGTGTCGTAGGTTGAAAACTGTACTTATGGTTAAGAAGAATTACACCGCTGTTTAATGCTCCTTACCTAACCATCCACTGATATAGGTAAATGTCGTAGACATAATTTCAGAAAGGTATATCTCACTCTATGAAAATAGACGTACAGATATATCAATTTGAAATTGGTTCATAAAAGCGGATATTCAAAACCAAATATTTGCCGACCGGCAAACAGCCCAGGTGATTTCCTCAAATATCACCGATGACAACGAATCCCGATATAACGAGGATGATCACCTAATTCCCAATAACTTACTCCCACTCATCATCTGTAAAACCATACAGATGTGAGAATCATACCTGGTAAATACATACCCTGGAGCAAGTGTCTAACTGGGAAATCAGTTTTCCTTTAACAGTACACAGTGAAACTGAAACATTGAAATGTTTCGATGGGGTATCCCGGTATTCCTAGTAACGCCTCTTCCAGATTCACGACTGTAACCGTATAGTTCTTTGCCACCTCTCCAAATCCCTTCATATGTCTTTAGTCTTTACCTTCTGTACACCCCTTTAGGCCAAATGGTTTTATTCCTTCCCTACCGTTCGGCACCAGCCTATGGTTTGGAAGAAGACTATCTAATAAGCATAATGGGTGTACTGTCCCAATCCTAGGAACACTCGCAATGAGAGAGGGTGAAGATAAAAGACACCTGAATGTACTTTATTCCTATTTCTCCTGAACCAGGATCCATCCCCGAACTGGAACAAGTTCCTTTCGAGTTCGTATATAACCATACGATGGAATATCCAATAAACTGTGGATCTTCGTAGTGATACGGAGTGTCCTGGAGAAATACAAAGGTGATTTTAGGATTGGCGAAGGAATACTTGGTTTGGTCGTGAATACCTGTTGCAATTTACTTTGCCCTCTTACTAATCCCTTGCTTTGTCTTAACTTAATACCTTCTGCACACCATCGTTATGCTAATTGGTTTTCTTCATTCCCTACCGGTCGGCACCTGCCTATGGTTTGGAAGAAGACTATCCAATTTGCGTAATAGGTGTACTATCTCCTAAACCAAGGAGTACTCGCAACCTGAGAGAAGGTAAAAGGAAAAGACAACTGAATAATCCTATCCGTTTCCTCCAGAACCTGAAACCATCCTCGAATAAATTCTTTCGAGTTCGTATCTAACCATACGATGGTTTTGTCCAATGGAAGTGGACGTTCGTAGTAATACGGGGTGTCCTGGAGAAAAGGGTAAAAGTAGGAGTGGCAATGAGGTTTGCAACTCTGACAATCCAAAAGCCAGTGTTTAGAAGGTTCGGTCAACTTGGTCACTGAGTCATAGTCTTAGGGTCGGGTCAATGGTCGCTGCCAAAGAGAGAGAGAGAGAAGAAACACTCAGCGTGCACTCTAACCTAGATCAGAATGGTTACCAATTTATCTAATCTGGAAACCTCCCACTGTACCTCAAATTCTCCTCCAAACCTGAAAGAAGAATTAGTCGGGGTCACCCGAGGAGTATACTAACTCATCAGTGGGAATCGGGATCCAACTCTCATCGCATGACAACGTGACGGAATCCGCTCACGGTATCACACTCCAGAAGGTATGCGCATATCTGGCAAGTTTCAGTTCTTTTGAAACTCCCGATGTGATTTCTGCCCCATGCTCTTATGACCTTGACTTTGGCCAACATATCATAAGTCACATGTCAAGTTCTACCCGTCATTCTCCAGGTTAATTTGAATCCACCCGTACCTACCCTTGACTTTGGCCAAAATGGCAGTACGACTGTCCCAAACCAACGCATCTATCTATGCTGCATATGAATACCCAATAGCTACCAATCACTGTGCCTTGACTTTGGCCAACATACACAGCTTGAATACTATTGACCACCCATATGAAACGACGGAGGGCTACGAATGGTTTCTGGCGAAAACCTTTAACGTAAAGAACTTGATATCGTCGAAGGAACTGATAGCTTTTAAAAATATAGTGACGAAAATCTTCGCTAAAGAGGTCACTCCCGGTGAAGGGATCTCGGCTCTTTCCCCGTAGAATGGGGTGCAGGATATTCCAAATGAATACCGCGATGCAAAGCAAAAGTAATCGGCTATAGTGAAGTTAATGCCCTGACGCAAACCTTTTGTCCAAGGGGTCACTCCCGGTGAAGGGATCTCGGCCCTTGCCTCGTCGACTGAGGAGCAGGATATTCCAACTGAATATCACGATGCAAAACAAAAGAGAACGTCCTTGCAATAACAGCTTTTTGAAAAGTGTTCCAACAACATCAGATTAGGTTTGTTTTTAAACTTGCATTGATCCGAATCAATGCAGTCCCATCAATTGATCACAACAAAAAGAACAAAAATATACTGATGTACGTATATGCCATCCGCATTCGCCACTGGGTCCCGTCATTACCCGTTAGGTTAGCTTACTAACGATAGAGCGGGGACTGGACTAGCGCGGATGAAAAACATATACAACATCTATTAATATATATACCAATATATTATATTTCGCTCAAGGCGTGAATAAAATGCAACATCACAGATATGAATAGCATCACAGAACAATACAGATATCTGGGATCCCCGGGTTTCACAGAGCCACTACTGAAACCCGACGTTCCCCTGGTCGTGTGGATAGCCTGTGCAATGAAATCCTAGACCCCTACGGGCGCGGCAAGTCACCCGCCAAAACCTGAAGCAAGGCAGCCCCCTTCAGCGCCGTGAATGGACCACCCAGCACTTCACGGAATCCGGTAACTTGGGCACCCCTCCTGGGTCAACCTGTACCCCCTACGAGTGCGGCGGATAGCCCGCCAATCCTAGAGTGAAGCCCCCTCCGTCTCAATGCCATGAGATGCGGGCTTGTTGCCCTCTAGAACCCGGCTATCCGTGCACCCCTCCGCGGGGCAATCCTAGTACAGAAAGTAAAATATACATACAACGGGCACATCGACCGCAACCAGGTCGTGCCCCAAAATAATAATACAAACAGGCAGTGACGGCAGTCCACATGTCGGACGCTCGCCCCGCAATATCAAATGTACATAATACAACCACAACTGTACTAGCATTGCATCCAGGCTATCCCCCACGACCGATCCGCAACATCACAGCAAATACATAGAACATCAACGTGAATGTCACGTTCGCAAATCCTTCTAACCGGGCTATAGCAGTAGACCGGATTTACCGATCGAGTGACATTCACGGTCGCAAATATAATGTAAATACTGTGAAAAATGTGTTTAAAATATCCGACCGATCAAAATTTTAACAAGTGGGCCCCAAAACAATACTGTAGCAGTTAAAGAAATAATGGGCCCAATATTAATATTCCAAAAACCCCAATTTAACCCCAAAAGCCCACTGGAGAACTTTGGCCCATTGATCTCTCTGAATTGCCGCGGAACCGCGGCCCAAGGTAAGGTTTGGCCGCGGTTCCGCGCTCCACTTAAGAGATCACTTTGCCGAACTTTTCCAGTGGCCTTATATCTTCCTGCCCAGTACTTTTATACAACCTGAAAAAATTTTGGGGACCAAAAAATTTCAACAGAAAACTGTCGTGAGCAAATACGGGTTTTTGGACATTTCGATCGATCGGAACTGGAAAACACATTACACAAAGCTAGACTAAATTAATGGCGAGGCTCTGATACCACTGTAAGTGCACGGCGGCGCCCCGGCCGTCAAACCGACGGCCAAATGCGGAAGCGGTGAAAAACTTTAACTTTGCGAACTAGCAAACCGGCACCACCGCACACTAAAACCCGGATCGGGCCATTAAACTAGTCCTAGCTAACTAACAAGAAGGGAAGAGATATACCGAGTGATCCGAGTCCTCCGGTCTTCTCGTCGTCGTCCCGATCTCCTGCGGAATGTCCGGTCTCCACCTCGTCGCCGGAAGGGCACCACATCGCCTACTTCTTTTACGGGCTCCCACCTCAATGCCGAGGCAACTCGGGCACGAAGCTGGCTAATCGACGTGCCCAAGATTTGCTGTAGAATGTAGTGTACAAGTCTCAATTTGGGGTTGTAGGAATTGCCTTTTTGATGGAGAAATGATGCAAGAGAAAAATCAATGGAGGCTTGCTGGAAAAATTGGAGAGGACTGGATAATGAGCTCGGCCTCATACCAGAGTGTGCTCTGTGGAATGCTCTAGAGGACAGCATGTATTCTCTTCATTCATTCTAACATCTAAATAAATGCCTCAACCTACAACTCCTGCACACACAAGGGGAGGGGGCCCACGAAAATGGACCATGCAGGGAAAGCAACACCCACTTAGCACAAAGCACAACCAATAGCCCATCCCTCACTTCAAAAAATAATGCTTTAACCATTATTCACAGCACACACATTTTAACACCATGCAATCTCCTTTATTAATTAATCATATAACCCATTCATGTTCAATGAAAATAAATCTCCTGCACACTCAAACAAAAAGGGGGGGGGACCCACGAATTGATGAAAGGAAATATTCAGCACTCACTTGGGGGGGGGAGGCCTCGAAATTAAAATGAAAAGTTATGATGAGAGAACAAAACCCAACACTCCAAAAGCCAATCATAACCTACAATGGTCAAGCCATCATGAAGTGATCAAGTCAAAAAGGTCAAGGTATGGTGCTCATCATGAAAGCCATCATGATGAAACAAGATGCAAAGAACCCCCTCCACAAAACCTTATTTGCAACAATGCAAATAAACCCTCCGCCACCAAACTTCGGCCAATGAACGAAACAAAGGAAATTGGCCGAAACGGAAAGCAAACTGGCAACTCCAGAAAACTGGTCCCGTAATAAATCACAGGAAAACCCCGATACTGTGCATACACACCCGCATCTGTATTTCGACCGAAATACAAATGCAATGAGACAAAATCTCCACAGTACTATACTAGAATCCGGCTTATACCAAAACCGGCTAGTAATATCTGTTCGATCCTGATTCGTGCAATACCGCACGTATCTGATCGAACCCTGCCATATAACCATACGGCCTATAGTACAAACTGTCCGATCCTGATCCGTGCAATACCGCACGTATCTGATCGGACCTTGCCATATCTCCATACGGCCTCTACAACCTTTCGCCCGAAAGCTGAGTAACTGAATGTGGGGGACTCTAAAGACTCGTCAACACTTCGGTTGTGGATTTAACCACTAGCACGTCAGAGGTATAAGCCAATACGTAACGGGCTACCAAGTATTGACTATAAGGGACGTCTGTGAGTGAACTCAGCCTGACAACCCTACTGAGCCTGTCAGTGACAATATCCGTGCAGTCCGGTCCGTTCGTCTATGAGTATCGCATGGCGGGCCTAGGGGGTTGGTAAAAGTCAGACCCCCAAAAGCGGTACAAGTCGTGTCGGAGTGTAGCCCAGAACACCCTGAGATACTACTGGAATACCTACCAGTAAATCTCCTTGCCTTGGCCAAGGACTTTATGTAATGGCTCTCCTAGACACAGCACGACCTCACCCCCAATACCGGGAGAGACGAACCCCTGAAGATACGCTCACTGCCTCCATATGGCTCGGGACTGTACCTAACTAAAACCTGTTTGCACGACTCCTTTGAGCCGTGGTAGGGTAGTAATCAAAGTACAGTGGGAACTCACACGAGACAAATGACGATCCCCAGGTCGATGAACTAACCTGCACACATGTCACCAGGGAACTGCCATCTGACGTCTGGTATATGACCAACTAGCATGTTCCCGGCGAGTCCTGTCCGGTGTACTCATAACCCAATGAGCACCTGTATACATCTTAGGTGATCCAACTGACACCAGTGGCTTGTGAGACCGGCCACCGCCCCTCGTCGGGGTCTCGACTGTATACACTAGTCTACTCGGGAGTATCGATGCCCTGTCTCGAAACTCACACGACTAGGGACCATTTAAGGATATGCTTATAGACCCCAGCTCCCACTTATATGATCGCCCTCATACTGCTGGTGGTCAAGCAAGAATCCTAGGGGCTCTATCAACGTGTAATAGCAACTTGTCAGGTCACCTAAAACAGTACACGATGATAAAGGTAAACCAGATAGCATACTACCATCTCGAGTAAGACTGTCCTACCGGGATAGGTCCTCCCTCAATCATTGCAATCACGTGCCTGTGATCCAATAATTGACTCTGAGGGCACTATCTCCAACACTCTATGATGAGTACTGCTGAGTTGCATGTTTCCTTTTGGAGTTATGCACTTGAGAAGCTGCATACCTATTGAATAGGGTTTCCACCAAATCAGTGCCTACCACTCCATATGAGGTATGGAATGGGAAGAGACCATGTTTTAAACGTGTTAAGATATTGGGTTGTCCGGCCTATGTTGAAAAGCAAAATCCGGACAAGCTCAAGGCAAGGTAAGTTCTGTAAGTTTGTTGGATATCCCAACTATTCATGAGGGTATATCTTCTACCACACTGAGGAGCAAAAAGTGTTTTTTTCTCAGCATGCCACCTTTTTAGAAAAGGAATTTCTTATGGAAGAAATTAGTGGTCATGAGGTAGAACTGGAAGGAGTTCCAACTAGACAAACTAATAGCTGATGATTTGGTAAAACCAAAGGATTCAATAGTCTCCAACGAACCTCAGCCTCTTTGCGAATCTGGTAGGGTCCCTCATCCACCTGAGAGATACTACGGTTTTCTCGATGACAGTGGGAGCGAGGATTGCATCATGGTAATTGATGACCCAACCAGGTTCAGGAAGGCCATCACGAGTAGGGACTCTGTGAAATAGCTGGATGCAATGCGATCTGAGATAGAATCCATGTACACCAACAAAGTATGACTTTGAATGTTACACCTAAAGGGGTAAAACCCATCAGGAGCAAGTAGATCTTGAAAAGATTCTTGGTGTAAATGGAAAAGTTGAGACATTCAAAGCTAGACTTGTAGTAAAAGGTTTTCGTCAATAACCAGGTCTGGATTATGATGAAACCTTTTCTCCAGTGGTTATGCTTAAGTCCATCAGGATTAAAGTACCTATCGCGTAGTTGGAACATCTGTTTTGATGTAGCAGTCAAAGAGTTTGACTTCATCAAAAAGGTAGATAAACCTTGTATTTACAAGAAGGTTGTAGAGAGTAAGATTGTCTTCCTCGTATTGTACGTAGATGACATACTCCTTATAGGAAATGGGTTTCCTATGCTACACTCGGTCAAGCTCCTCTTATCATGAGGATTCTGCATGAAAGATCTGGGTGATACCTGCTACATCTTAAGGATTGAGATCTATAAAGATAGATCTAAGTGGATGTTGGGAGTGTCCCAAATCCAGGTATATTAACACCATACTAAAGGAGTTTAGTATGGAAGATTCTAAGCGTAGTGGCTCGCCCACTTATTCAAGAATCACTCCCTCCAAAAAGATGTCTCCCGAGACTAATTTAGAGAGAGCTCGCGTGCAAGGGATAACCTATGCTTCGGCAGTAGGCTCTATCATATATGCGATGTTATGTACAAAACTAGATGTAGCTAACTCACTAGGTGTAGTGATCAGGGATCAATCGGATCTTGGGAGAATCACTGGATAGCTGTGAAGCACTGAAGATATGTTCTTGGTGTTTGGTAATGGTAAACTCCAGTGGGAGTCCTTTATCAATTCGAGCTTCCAGAGTGATAAGGTCGACTAAAAATCAGTCTCAGGCTTTATATTTACCCTCAGTAGAGGGACGGTATGTTGGAAGAGTTCCAAGCTAGATACCGTGGCAAACTAGACGATAAAGGTTGAATACATTGCTACCAACGATACTGCCAATGTGGCTGTCTGGATATTTTCGTGTTCATGAGATGAACATGGTTCCTACCATTGAGCTTCCAAAAATTGTTATTGTGACAACAATAGAGTTGTGGCTTTGGCCTAGGAACCCCGGTCCCATCTGCGATCCAGACATATTCTGAGGCAGCATCACCTGATCAGGGAGATGCTTGATCTCCAAGGGATCGATATAAGGAGAGTTGACGCGAAGGATAACACGGCGGATCCACTCACAAAGGCCTTTCCCTAGAGAGACTTTTAAAGGACGAAGGGTATGAGATTCTACAACAACTGGCCCTAGTGCAAGTGGGAGATTGTAAGTTGTATGTATGCCTTAGAGCCTATTATTTCCATGTGATGTTTATTATAGTGGATGTTTGGACATATATAGGGAGGACTTTCTTGCTCTACATGATAGTATGCTATCTGGTTGCTCTTTATCTTAACATGTCACTTATTGTCTCTCTGTCACATGTTGATAAAGCCCTTAAGATGAGTACTTGAATACCGAGATTATGATGCAGATCATACTAGCGGGGCCATGATAGTCGGTAAGTACATCCTTCAATTGTTCCTAGTCGTGGGAGTATTGAGACGGGGCATCGATATTCCAGAGTAGACTAGTGTATACGCTTCTTGACCCATATGATAGGCGATGTATGATCCCACATCCATTGGTGTTTGACATCAAAGATGGTATACGAGTGCTCAGGGCAGACTGGGTACACTGAACATGACTCGCCGAGGACTCCTAAATGGTATTATACCTCACGTCAGATGGAAGTTCTCTGGTGACATGGGTACAGGTTAGTCTGTCAACCCGAGATCGTCAAAGAGTCTTGTGTGATTCCTACTGTGCTTTGATTTCCACCTTACCACATTCAAGAGATCGTGCAAAACGGTGGTTTTTGGGTACAGTCCCGAGTCACATGGAGGCAATGAGTGATATGAGGGGATTTCGTCTCTCCCGGTATTGGGGGTTGATGTCGCGCTATGCTCGATTGGCCATAACAGGAAATCCCTGGCCAGGGTTGTTGAGATTTACTGGTAAGTGTTATCAATAGTTTCTCTAACCGTTATAAGTCTCACTTCGGCTTGACTTATCAGGGTATTGGGGTCTGACGTTTACCACCCCCAGGCGAGATATGCGACATATCAGACGAAGAGACCGGACTGTACGGTAGTGTTACTTATTGGATTCGCAGGAGTATGTATAGGCTTGCTTATTGATCTTCTGATCACTCAATACCCGGGTAGACGTTACATCCAGGTAGTACCGCTGACGGCTTGTCGTTGACTGATATGATCATCACCTACTGCCGGCGTATTTACGAGTCTTTAGAGTCCTATACAAAGGCTTCCTGGCTCAGGAGAAACGAAGTAGGAGCACATATGTGATATGTGCGGAACCGAAATTAATACACATATGTGATACCGTATTCTAATCTCGCGATATGTGATATCGGTCGGTTATATATGATATAGCCGGGTTATCGAATCAAGTATTGATTCGATAGATTGAAACAAATAATATTAGTTGATTATATGTGATATGGCCGGATTATTAAATCAAGTGTTGATTTAATAATTTATTGTATGATTATATATTTGATATATTAATTTTACATTAACTAATATTAGCTCACTTAAGGATTTCTTTATCTCACTTACGCATTTAATATATATATGATATATATTAATTGTGTTTTTTTTGTCATGCTAGATGATACATGCTATATGGGTGTATGAGACTCATACCATGCTTATCATAATGAAGGGTTTTATTTATTTAAAGTAAATCAAAATTAATTGGAAATTAGTCACATGGTTTGAACTTAGTGGAACCTTGTAGAACCATTGACTTAGTCCACTAATTTTGTTTTACATTAGATATTTATTAATCTAACCATTATGATTAGCCTTGATTAAGTCTCTCCATGAATTAGTATGAGATATTATCTCACCCATGGTTGCTATTTTTACTCATTCCATTCTCATCTTCATCTTCTTCTTCATTCCAATTTTTCTCTTTAGCTTTTTGGAAAGTGAAGATTGTGAGAAAAATTATTCTAAAACGAGCAAAAATCCTACTTCATCAACCTACACTAGATTATCCATTTAGTTTAATTGTTTTCTTCATCAATTCCTAATTAGTGAAGAGGTAGCTTGAGTTAGTGTCTTGATCAGTCGAAAATAATGTATTTTTAACACGTCAATTTCCCTATCTTTTACACTCATCTAGAGGTGTTCGGTATTCATATTGCACATATTAGCAAAACGGTTGTAAAATACAAGATTACCTGTGTTGCATACTAAAACCGGCATTTTAAGGGAAATTGTGTGTTTATCATGGTATCGCATCATCCTTGTATTGCGCAACACTTGTTTCGAAGTCTGTGCAGGAAATTCCAGGAGAAAAGTCAAATTTGTATAACGGTGCTGTTAAAGAATACGCCAACTCAAGGACTTGAGATCTGGTAGTAATATAGAAGAAATTCTGAGATTAAATATATCAGAAAAATACCAGGAAGATATCAGAAATAAACACAGAGAATTTCATACAGTGCAGCCCTCATGTGACCGCGGATCCGCGGTCAAAAGGCCACGTCATCATCTCTGCTTCACTTCAGAACTCCTCTCCCAAGTCCTACAACTCATTAAGCAACTGAAAGTTCAGGAAATCTCCAGAAGCTTCTCCAGTACAGCAAAAGGCTCCTTGTGCAAGCTAATGATGTTCTAGCTTCCAAAGAAAGCTTCACCTTAACTATCTTAAAAGCCTAGAACCTTCTCCCTAACCTCCTAGCTTAAGGTGGAAGCTAAACCCTAACTAACTAATTCTAGAACCTTCCTCCTAACTATCAAGCTTATGACGGAAGCTAACCTAGACTAAGCTTACAAGGGAAGCTAACCTAATCCAAGCTTACAAAGGAAGCTAACCATTCTTAAGGCTATAAAAGGGACCCTAGGCTTCACATGAAAAGGTTGTTGATTGTTGTTCATCTCCCTCCCAAATTCAATACAAATTGAGTGACACAACTTATAAACCCTAATCCAAATTCAAGATCCCGAGTACCAAATCAAGCGAGAAGCCTTCAACCTTTTAGGAGCGGAGCCGATCTTCAACCGAGCAAGTGATCCAAGCCGATCCGCGACTCAAGGAGAAGAGCGAATCCAAATCGACGATCGAGTTCTTCCTCTTGTAGTTCTTAATCGAATTGTAACGGAATTGTTGATAAATAAAAGGTAAAATTCTTTAATCTAGCTTTCTTTAAATTCTTGCATCATGATTCGATCTCAATTTGTGATTGTGGTTCTTGTTGTGATGTTTGAGTAAAACTCCGCTCGTAAAGGAGGCGAGACGATCAATAGAATGATGATGTAACAAATCTTAAAATGATTCTTAAGTCCTACGAGTTTGTAAACCCTAGCAAATTGAAGAATCGACGACCTAGTTTCGTTGCGATACTTTCTTGATTGTGATTGCTCGAAATTAGGGATCCACGATCGATTCTTGAATTTACTAGAGGCTAGAATTTGAATGATAACGACGAAGGAAAAAGGGATAGAAGATGAAACCCTAGTTTCATAAGAAATCCCTAATTTTCGTTGATCATCATTGATCTAGTATCAACTGTAAGTCTGCGGTAGCGCCCCGGCCGTCTACAGACGCTAAATGCGGAACAAAAACTTTTTAATTGGCGCTATCGTATACTTTAACCCGGATCTTCCATTATTGCTAAACTAATAAACTGTAAAGAGTGTAGAAAGGTTATACCGAACGATCCGAGTCCTTCGTTCTTTAACCATCATCCCACGCTCCGTTGCGGCTGCTCCGATCTCTTCGATCTCCGATCTGCTCGTCCAGGTGGCACCACGTCGACGATTCTTTAAACGGGCTCCCGCCGCTGACTCGAGGCAACTCGGTCATCAAGTTTGCTAAAAGAGACGACCAAGATTAATGTAGAGAATGAGTAGAAGACTTTGTCTCGTTCCGTCCAAGGCTATGGACGAACGGTTAATGAAGTTTCCACTTGAATCGGGTGATGGAATGAAATGAGCTGTGAAATTCTATACACCCCAAATTCCAACATATCTTTTTAGCAAATGAAACATCAAGTGAGAGTGAGGAGGAGGAGAGGGGGGTGGCCATATATAGGGATGGGGGGTGAGTGTAGGAGAGAAGAGGGTAACCACAAGAGAAAAATATCAAGTGTGAACACAAGAAAATATCTCAAGTGTGAACACACCAAAAGCAACCAATGAAATACCAACACAATTCAAACCTAGTCACCTCTTCTAGAACCTTCTAGAAGCATGACTCACCCACATCCAAGAAAAGATAAATCCGTCTTTAACCGAATGTTAAAAGACAGCTGATAGAAAACTGGAAACTGGAAACTTCCAAAAGTGATCCTGAAACGACTTTCAGGATAACCCCGTAACTGTATAAATATACCCGCATTTGTATTACGACCGAATACAAATGCAACTGAGACAAAGATATTATATCTACTCAATATAATACTCGGATCCGGCTTAAACCAAAGCCGACCAGTATCATCTGCCCGAAAACTGACACGTGCGTAAACGCACGTGCATTTTCCGAACCCTGCCATAAAACCATACGGCCTCTACAACGTTTCGCCCGAACTTTGGAAACTGTCTATGGGAGACTCTAATGACTCGTCAGTACCCTGGCAGTGGGTTTAACCACAAACTGTCAGCGGCACTAGCTATGCGTAACGGCTGCCCATGGACTGACCTCAAGGGAGGCCGATGAGCGAACTCATCCGGAAACCCTACTGAGCCTAACAGTGACAATGTATATACAGTCCGGTCCGTTCGCCTATAAGTATCGCATATCTGCCTAGGGGCTAGTAACGTCAGACCCCCAATAGCAGTATAAATCGTGTCGGAGTGTAGCCCAATAACACCGTGAGATACTACTGGAGTACCTACCAGTAAATCTCCTGCCACGGCCGTGGGCTATGTGTAATGGCTCTCCTAGACACAGCACGATCTCGCCCCCAATACCGGGAGAGACGAATCCCCTGCCGATCCGCTCATGTGCCTCCATATGGCTCGGGACTGTACCCAAAAGCTACCTGTTTGCACGGCTCCTTTGAGCCGTGGTAGGGTAGAAATCAAAGCACAGTGGGAACTCACACGAGACAAATGACGACCTCAGGTCGATGAACTAACCTGTACACATGTCACCGGGGAACTGCTATCTGACGATATGTATAATACCAACTAGCAGATTCCCGGCGAGTCCTGTCCGGTGTACTCATAACCCAATGAGCACCTGTATACATCTTAGGTGATCCAACTGACACCAGTGGCTTATGAGACCGGCCACCGCCCCTCATCGGGGTCTCGACTGTATACACTAGTCTACTCCGGAGTATCGATGCCCTGTCTCGAAACTCCCACGACTAGGGACCACAATTAAGGATATACATATAAACTACCCAACTCTCACGTATATGATCGCCATCATACTGTTGGTAGTAAAGCAAGATCCTAAAGGCTCTATCAAAGTGTAACATGTAATCAGTCACCTGAACATGTACACGACTGATAAAGGCAAACCAGATAGCATACTATCATCTCGAGTAAGACTGTCCTACCGGTATAGGTCCTCCGCAATCATTGCAATCACGTACCTGCGATCCAATAATTGACTCTGAGGGCACTATCTCCAACAATCTCCCACTTGCACTCAAGGCTAATTATTGCGATGTCGACTACTCACAGCCCGTGTGAAACCGAACATCCAACTCCTCTACTAATCAGTTTCACAAAGCCCGTTTGTAAAACTATTGTGTTCGAGAAATAGCCTCAGTGAGTGGATCCGCCTAGATGTTTCTTTCTATATCTCTCTTAATTTCAAATTCGCGGAGAAAGCCATCTCCCGAATTGAGTAATACCTGTCTAAGAATATGTCTGGATATCTGATGGGACCTAGTTCATAAATGAACTATTAATCCAAACTTCTTAGACTGTATCGATCACTGAACCTAATCAGTATCCTGCACCAAGCCACCTACAGTATCCTCTTGGACCACCTGTCCATAATACTGTCCCTCATCAGAGGGAAAACTAAAACTCTGACAATCACTCCGTCATCCACGTCACCTTTAAAGCCTGGAATGATAATCGTCTCCCGAAGGAGGCTGCCGTCATCAAATCCGTAGAACATCCACTTAAGTTCTAAAACTGCTTCCTTATATCTCTCCAGGATTTGATTAATACAAACTTATCGCATCTAGTGCAAAAACAATATCTGGTGTGGTACTTGACACCTCACGATTGACTCAATTGCCTAAGCAAGTGATCTGCCAATCATGCACAGCCCTCTCCCCTTTAGTCTATACGACACCTTTAGAGAGGGTGACTCCATCACCTGCAGGTACACCACCATGCTAGGAGTCAACTATTCTAAAAACCATTAGAATATCTGTCAAAGTACCCACATTGGGAAACTACCCAAATCTAGATCTAAAACCATAGATCCAGAAACCAGAATGTCAAATATTATATCCATATCCTGTCTGGAGAAACAACTGTGTGACGACCACAGTACAACCGATCGTAGTATAGGAATTTTTACTTCCTACTCTGTGTATGTCATCCAGATACCATGACATCATACCCTACTACCTTCTTAACAGATCCATCCCCTATTCTGATGAAGTCAAACCCATGACTGTCACATCAAAATTAGATGATCTATCTCCGCTATAACTGCTCTAGTCTATAAATAGACATAAGCAACTTGCCCACTACGCTTCCGCTGCTCCCACTGACTACGACAACCCTCTGGCAGAATAATATACACGTGCACTTTTAAAACTAGTTTAGAACGACGCTATACTTATCCTCCTGCCCGGTCTCATAGTCTGGAACAACAGTAGTGTCAAGTCTGGGTAGATAAGAACCTCCCTGTCACCGTCCTTGAGGCTACCGGAGTACCTCTCGGGTGTCTGAGGTTACCCACCATATCTGCGGAGTGGCTAATGGAATGTCAAACCTGAATGAGTATATAGGTCCTATTAAATTTTCCGTAATCGTTCGCGGTTCTGGAATCACTTCCAGTTCTACCATACTCCCACTACTGTTTTCTGAAAAAATCCATTTTACTAAAACTGTGGCGAGTCAAGAACAATATCACTATTGATCTTCCAAATGGTAGAATATCAACCCTCGTCATAGCCAGGGTCAACCCACAAGAAGCCATTATAGAAACGTGCCCTGAGTTATCCAGAGTCTGGTTTTAAGCATAAGCTGGACAACTCCCCGTACCTTAATATCTTATAAGGTATGAACCATTCTATATCCAATATAGAAACTTTAGCACTTTATTTAATTGGAACCAGATTCAAATCATGCAGCTGTCTCCAGTGCATATCAACTTAATGGAAAGAGGCTAATCAACATTACTCAACTTAGGAATCCATCCAATTATGAGTAACCTGAAAGAGAAACAAGTTTCTCAAAACCATTACTATCATCTGAATACCAATCATAAGAATCTACATCTTCTATCTCTTTGAGGAAACCCGATACTTGTGATACCTGGTTCTCTACTTTATTCTTATACCCACAACTTCTCAAAACTTAGACCTTGTATTTCTACAAAACACTTATCTAAAAACTAGAGAAGTTATAAGTAAACAGAACATAGTACGAGGACCTACCCTTTTGTCCTGAAGGACACTTGGACAACATACAATACTCTGCATAAGTCCGCTGAGTTAAACAACTCAAAACCTGTGCGTCGTAGGTTGAAAACTGTACCCTGGCGATTTCCTCAAATATCACCAATTACAACGAATTTCGATACAATGAGGATGATCACCTAATTCCCAATAACGTACTCCCGCTCATCATCTGTAAAACCATACAGATATGAGAATGAAACCTGGTAAATACGTACCCTTGGAGTAAGTATCTAATCGGGAAAACAGTTTTTCTTTAACAATGCACGGAAACATGAAAATGTTTCGTAGCGGTATCTTGGTATTCATAGCAATGCCTCTTCCATAAACCAATTCATGACTTCAACCGTATATTTTATTGCCATCTCTCCAAATCCCTTTATTTGTCTTTAGTCGTTACCTTCTGTATACCATCGTTAGGCTAAATGGTTTTCTTCCTTCCTTACCCTTCGGCACCAGCCTATGGTTTGGAAGAAGACTATCCAGTAAGCATAATAGGTGTACCCTCCTAAACCAAGGAGTACTCGTATCTTGAGAGAAGGTGATGATAAAAGACAACTGAATAATACCTTATTCTTTTAAAGGTGAAATAGGAGTGGCGATGAAGTACGCGGTTTGGTCGTGAATGATAACAGTCGCAATTTACTATGCTCACTTTCTAATCCCTTTATTTTGTCTTTACATATTACCTTCTGCACACCCTACTTAGGCTAATTGGTTTTCTTCATTCCCTACCTTTCGGCACCTGCCTATGGTTTAGAATAAGACTATCCAATAAGCGTAATAGGTGTACTCTCCTAAACCAAGGAGCCCTCGCAACCTGAGAGAAGGTGTGAATAAAAGACAACTGAATAAACCAATTCTATTTCTCCTGAACCTGGATCCATCCTCGAAGAAGTCCCTTCGAGTTCGTATATAACCATACAATGGATCTATCCAATAGAAGTGGATATCCGTAGTAATACGGGTGTTCTGAGAAATGCAAAGGGTAAAAGAAAGAGTGGCAATGACTTATGCAACTCGGACAATCCAAAAGCCAGTATTTTAAGAAGGTTTGGTCAACTTGGTCACTGAGTCATAGTCTAGGGTCGGTCAAAGGTCGCTGCCAAAAAGAGAGAGAAAAGAAACACTCTGCGTGCACTCTAACCTAGATCAGAATGGTTATCAATTTATCTAATCCGGAAACCTCCCACTGTCCTGTCAAATTCTCCTCCAAACCTGTAAGAAGATTCAATCGGGATCACCCGAAGAGTAAATCAACTCATCAGTGGGAATCGGGATCCAACTCTCATCGCATGATAACGTGATGGAATGCATCCACGTTATTCATACTCCAGAAGGTATGCGCATACTTGGCAAGTTTCAGTTTCTTTAGAAACTCCCGACATGATTTTTTCCCCATGCTCTTATAACCTTGGCGTTAGGTCAAAATTTCATAAGTCACATGCCAAGTTCTACCCGTCACTATCTTGTTAATTTGAACCCACCCACACATGCCCTTGGCGTTAGGTCAAAATGGCAGAACGGCTGTCCCAAACCAACTCATCTATCTATGCAACAATTGAATACCCAGCAGCTACCAAACACTATGCCTTGGCGTTAGGTCAAAATACATAGCTTGAATAATACTGAATACCCAAAAGAAGTGACGGAGGGCTACGGCTGGTTTTTGGCAAAAATACCTTTAACGTAGTAAACTTGATATCGCTGAAGGAACCTGATAGCTATTTAAAATATAGTGGCGAAAACCTTTTGCTAAAGAGGTCACTCCCGGTGAAGGGATCTCGGCTCTTTCCCCGTGGAATGAGGTGCAGGATATTCCACTGAATACCGCTATGCAAAGCAACTTGTAATCGACTATAGTGAAGTTATTACCCTGACGCAAACTTCTGCCCAAGGGGTCGGTCCCGGTGAAGGGATATCGGCCCTTGCCCCGTCTAATGAGGTGCAGGATATTCCACTGAATACCGCTATGCAAAACAAAAGGAAACGTCTTTGCAATAACACTTTTTAAATTTGTTCCAATAACTGTAAACAGGTTTGCTTTACTTTGCATTGATCAGAATCAACGCAGTCCCATCAATCAATCACACCAGAAAAGAACGAAAATAAAATGTACGTATATGCCATCCGCATTCGTCACTGGGTCCCGTCATCACCCGTTATGTTACTTAACTAACGACAGATCGGGGACTGGACTAGCGCGGGTGAAAAACATATACAACATCTAATAGTATATATACCAATATACAATAATCGCTCCAGGCGTGATAATATGCAACATTATAGAAAAGTAATAAGCATCACAGAACAATACAGATAATCTGGGATCCCCGGGTTTCACAGAGCCGCTGCTGAAATCCGACGTTCCCCTGTCGTGTGGATAGCCTGTGCAATGAAACCTAGACCCCTATGGGTGCGGCAAGTTACCCGCCAAAACCTGGAGCGAGGCAGTCCGCCTACAGCATAGTGAATGGACCACCCAGCACTCCACGGAATCCGGTAATCTTGGGCACCCCTCCTTGGGTCAACCTGTACCCCCTACGAGTGCGGCGAATAGTCTGCCAATTCTAGAGTGAGGCCCCTCTGCCTCTCAAAGCCATGAGATGCGGACCCGTTGCCCTCCAGAACCCGGCTATCCGTGCACTCCGTCGCGGGGCAAAACCTAATACAGTAATGAAAAATAGTACAACAGGTACATCGACCGCAACCTGGTCGTGCCCCAAAAGAATATTATACAACAGGCAGTGACGGCAGTCCACAAGTTGGACGCTCGCCCCGCAATATCAAATGTATAAATAAACTCAAACTGCACTACCATTGCACACTGCTATCCACCACGACAAATCCGCAACATCACAGCACAACACAGAATATCAACGCGAATGTCACGTTCGCAAACCCGTCTAAAAGAACTATAGCAATCAGACGCGGTTTACCGATCAAATGACATTCCCGGTCGGAGATATAATGTAAGCACTGTAATCTAACATGTTTAAATTTCGATCGACTAAATATCACAAAGTGGGCCCCACGAACAACTGGTGAACAGTAACAAAATCTGGGCCCAAAAGATATGTACCAAAAACCCCAATTTCCATAGAAGAATACACTGTGCAAGTTTGGGGGCATGATCACTCAGAACGGCCGCGGATGCGCGGCCAAACCATGGGTTTGGCCGCGATTCCGCGGCAGTCTTATCGATTCATGAGCCCAAATTTGTAGGTGTTCTTATAAAACCCTGCACAGTTTTCTGAGATATGTAGAATAATTTTAGGACATCATTTAAAATCGACAGAAACTGTGAAGCTTGAAAATTGTGTTTTTCGATATCCGGTTCGATCGATATTTTAAACGCGTTAGCACAAATTAGTATAGCAAAATGGTGTGGCTCTGATACCACTGTAAGTCTACGGTAGCGCCCCGGCCGTCTACAGACGCCAAATGCGGAACAAAAACTTTTTAATTGGCGCTATCGTATACTTTAACCCGGATCTGCCATTATTGCTAAACTAACAAACTGTAAAGAGAGTAGAAAGGTTATACCGAACGATCCGAGACCTTCGTTCTTTAACTATCATCCCACGCTCCGTTGCGGCTGCTCCGATCTCTTCGATCTCAGATCTGTTCGTCCAGGTGGCACCACGTCGACGATTCTTTAAACGGGCTCCCGCCTCTGACTCGAGGCAACTCGGTCGTCAAGTTTGCTAAAAGAGACGACCAAGATTGATGTAGAGAATGAGTAGAAGACTTTGTCTCGTTCCGTCCAAAGCTATGGACGAACGGTTAATGAAGTTGCCACTCGAATCGGGTGATGGAATGAAATGAGCTGTGAAATTCCATACACCCCAAATTCCAACATATCTTTTTAGCAAATGAAACATCAAGTGAGAGTGAGGAGGAGGAGAGGGGGCCGGCCATATATAGGGATGGGAGGGTGAGTGTAGGAGAGAAGAGGGTGACCACAAGAGAAAAATATCAAGTGTGAACACAAGAAAATATCTCAAGTGTGAACACAAAGTGTGAACACACCAAAAGCAACCAATGAAATACCAACACAATTCAAACCTAGTCACCTCTTCTAGAACCTTCTAGAAGCATGACACACCCTCATCCAAGAAAAGATAAATCCGTCTTTAACTGAATGTTAAAAGACGGCTGATAGAAAACTGGAAACTGGCAACTTCCAAAAGTGATCCTGAAACGACTTTCAGGATAACCCCGTAACTGTATAAATATACCCGCATTTATATTACGACCGAATACAAATGCAACTGAGACAAAGATATTATATCTACTCAATATAATACTCGGATCCGGCTTAAACTAAAGCCGACCAGTATCATCTGCCCGAAAACTGACACGTGCGTAAACGCACGTGCATTTTCCGAACCCTGCCATAAAACCATACGGCCTCTACAACGTTTCACCCGAACTTTGGAAACTGTCTGTGGGGGACTCTAATGACTCGTCAGTACCCTGGCAGTGGGTTTAACCACAAACCGTCAGCGGCACTAGCTATGCGTAACGGCTGCCCATGGACTGACCTCAAGGGAGGCCGATGAGCGAACTCATCCGGAAACCCTACTGAGCCTAACAGTGACAATGTATATACAGTCCGGTCCGTTCGCCTATGAGTATCGCATATCTGCCTAGGGGCTAGTAACGTCAGACCCCCAATAGCAGTATAAGTCGTGTCGGAGTGTAGCCCAATAACACCCTGAGATACTACTGGAGTACCTACCAGTAAATCTCCTGCCACGGCCGTGGGCTATGTGTAATGGCTCTTCTAGACACAGCACGATCTCGCCCCCAATACCGGGAGAGACGAATCCCCTGCCGATCCGCTCTTGTGCCTCCATATGGCTCGGGACTGTACCCAAAAGCTACCTGTTTGCACGACTCCTTTGAGCCGTGGTAGGGTAGAAATCAAAGCACAGTGGGAACTCACACGAGACAAATGACGACCTCAGGTCGATGAACTAACCTGTACACATGTCACCGGGGAACTGCTATCTGACGATATGTATAATACCAACTAGCAGATTCCCGGCGAGTCCTGTCCGGTGTACTCATAACCCAATGAGCACCTGTATACATCTTAGGTGATCCAACTGACACCAGTGGCTTATGAGACCGGCCACCGCCCCTCGTCGGGGTCTCGACTGTATACACTAGTCTACTCCGGAGTATCGATGCCCTGTCTCGAAACTCCCACGACTAGGGACCACAATTAAGGATATGCATATAAACTACCCAACTCTCACGTATATGATCGCCATCATACTGTTGGTTGTAAAGCAAGATCCAAAGGGCTCTATCAAAGTGTAACATGTAATCAGTCACCTGAACATGTACACGACTGATAAAGGCAAACCAGATAGCATACTATCATCTCGAATAAGACTGTCCTACCGGTATAGGTCCTCCGCAATCATTGCAATCATGTACCTGCGATCCAATAATTGACTCTGAGGGCACTATCTCCAACATCAATTCATCGATGGATAAGAATACGTAATCGCTAGATTTCATCACATCGATAGATCCGATCGATTCTTACGAGCCTCACTTCGATTCTTGATATTTGATTTGGAAATCATCACAAATTCATAATTCTTGATTTTGTTGTTTCTTGATTTAGACCTAAATTTTCTAATTCTTGAACTTCAATTCTTTAAATCATGAATTGTTCTTTCTTTTCTTTTCTTTAAATTTTCGACTCATCTAATTCGAAATACGAACGGGTTACACTTTCCCTATGGACGATCCACACTTACTAACGCGCTATATTCGACACCGTTATTGATTGCGGTCAAATAATTTTTGGTTGTGATTTCTATACATTTTCTACATACACACCGAGAATTCTCATTCAATCAAATGGCGCCGTTGCCGGGGATAGTGTGCTAATTCGTTTGTTTTTGAAATTTTAGTTGAAAAATTTATTCCATCAAAATTTTTTGATCTAAATTCGTGCAAACACTAAACGATTCATTGTGATTTGTTACGAGGAAATCTGGAATCTGTGGAGCGAAGGGAAAAATTTTCAGAATATTCCAGAGAGTGAAGTAAGTGAACAGTAACAGCCTCAAGAAATTTTGTACAGAGATCAAGCAACATCACCGCGTTTCCGCGGCAAAGACCTACCTACCACCACGTTTCCGCAGCCATCCTAGGGCATTACTGTACAAAAATTCGCAGGTGAATCCTCTACTTTCTTATCTCCTTCTCTGTCTGCTCCTATAACAAATTTGCTGCAGGTTTCTTTGCAAAATTCGCAGCGCCGCAAAAATATAAAAATTGTGCATGTTTGATCTTGGTTGTTTGCATATTAATACAGAAATTAAGGGGAAAAGACCAAATCCATATTAGGTGGGGAGTTCATTACCCTTCCTAAGCCCTAAAAATCACAAACTTGCATCCGCATTACCCTCATTAACTAAAACAAATCTAGACTTGACTCTAAGGGCTGTCGCGCTCACTTAGGACAAGAGAAGGCCGTGGGTAATCTATTGTTTATCCGCGTTTCTTTTGTGGTGTCTAAGGCAAGTGTGTCTAAGGCAAGTGGTTACTTAATTGGGCCCACTACTTACGGAGTGGAGAACCTCCCACTTACCTGGCCACAGGAGAGACAAAGAGGCAGTGGAGGATTGATCCTGCGACTTGTCTTTTGGCAGTTAGGAGCGGTCTAGAGTCTTGACTAAGGTGACCACTAGACTTAGGGTTGCTTGTTGCATTTGTTGTGATTTGCATCATTTTTTCAAAAATCCGTATACTTTTCAAAACAAACACCACATTCATTCATTTCCCCTAATTATTTTCACGCTGCCACTTGTACTAAACCCTTTAGCGCAAGCTCGGCTGGACACGGGATTCTAGTGCCCGTTTAGTCCGCGTCCCCCCGATCGACTCCGAAGTCGGTATTTCTACATTTACCTCTCCTCGACCCACCACCAAAACCACACAGATGGATCCTTCTCCATCGAACTTCTTTACCACTAATCTGCCGCCGTCTGTAGGTGCGTAGAATCCACCCCGCATCTCTCTCCAAGAGAGGTGCTATCCTATGCGAGGTCCTCTTTCGACCTGCTTATCCACTCCACCAGCCAACGGGGATAATTTTGAAATTAAACCCCAATACATCAATCTTCTATAAAAATTCCACGGTCTCGAGTCCGAAGACGCATATGTGTTTATCATGAAATTTGAAAATGTATGCGCAATGATGGGTACGTTACAATTTTCAGTGGATGCTATGCGTCTACGTCTTCTTCCATTTACCTTGTGCGATATAGCCGAGAAGTGGCTGTATAACACTACCGCACATTCCATTACGAATTGGGAAGAATTTGTTGCGGCATTCCTTAAGAAATTCTACCCTATGCAAAAGACAGCTCGAATCCGTAGCGAACTAAATCAATTCACCTAGCTTTCTATTGAACCATTCTCGAAATGCTTTGAACGCTTTAAGGATCTTTTGGTTCAATGTCCACATCACGGCATCCCGAGATGGGATCTTTGCCGAATCATATATGAGAGCATTAACCCTACCACTAAACAAAACCTTGAAGCCATGTGTCAAGGCACCTTTATGACCAAGGATGATGGGGAAGCTTGGAAATTTTTAGAAGAGTTCGCTGAAAAATCCTTACAGTGGGAGGTGGAAACCAGTCATCATGTAGGGGTGGCGTACACCAAATTGACGTGTCCATAGGTGTTCGAGCTGAAATGGCAGCAATGCAAAAGAAGCTCAAAGCTATGGAACACAAATTTTTAGCAGCCTCCCTAAATCCAATGTCGCTCCCCAAAACTATTTGTGGATGCTGTTCTGATCCTTCTCATTTGATGGAAGAATGTCCATTGAATTCTCCGTTTCAAGGTCAAGAGCATACCAATGCCGCATTTCAAAGACCTAGAAACGATCCATATTCTTCCACGTTTAATCAGGGTTGGAGGAATCACCCTAACTTTGCTTGGAACCAACAACACAATCAAAACACGGTTCCAAACCTAAATAATTTCCAAAGGGATCTTCCACCACAACAGCAACCACTTCAACTCGCTCAGCACCCCTACAAGTCACAAATTTTTCAAAACAAGGTCAACCCTCCTGCACCTTCTAATCCTATGCAGTTGACCTGTTCTGATGAGTTCTCTCAATTCACACAAACCATGAAGTCACTCTTATCAAATTTTATGGAAGTGTTGGCTGAGTTTAGGTCTTCCGTCAGTGAGATAAAGAAAAACTCAGCGTCCCAAGCTGAGAGTATCCGATCGATAGAAGCTGAAATTGCACGACTTAAAGCCGAAATGAGTGCAAGAGAAAAAGGGAAACTTCCTTCTCAACCCCTACCAAATCCTGGGCATTACAATGTAAATGCCATCACAACGTGGAGATCAGGAAGAGTGCTGAATAACCATGTTGGGGAAGAAATTGATGATATTGAAAATCCTATCAATAACACCCCGGCTGAGACCTTTCCTCACACACACACTTCTACTTCTGATCCTTGTTCTTCTACTCTACCGCCTTCTCACGAGCCTATTCTCCATTTCCCTCTAGGCTCGACGCCTCAGCAAACCTCTTCTAGTTCTCCATAGACGATCCCCACTCCTCTTTTGGGATCACGTCTACACCTACCACTTCCTTCTCCTATGATGGACCCAGCGCTTATTGCTAAAGCTCCTTACCTGAATCGGTTAAGGGGTAACAAATCGAGTCCACATATGGAGAAAATTATGGAAATGTTCAAACAGGTTAACATCAACATCCCTCTCCTAGATGTGATTCAACAAGTCCCCGCTTATGTGAAAATTCTTAAAGACTTGTGCACTAGGAAGAGAAAGACTCAAGTGCCGAAGAAGGTCTTCATGTCTAATAATATTAGCACTACTTTTATCCCATAGCTACCAAAGAAACGAAAGGACCCAGGATGTCCTACGATATCGATTTCTATTGGGGGTAAAAACATCAACCGTGCTCTTTTAGACCTTGGCGCAAGTGTTAACCTAGTTCCATATTCTGTCTATAAGCAGCTAGGGATTGGAAAGTTGAAACCAGCTTACTGCACTCTCCAAATGGCAGACCGTTCGATCACCAAACCTAGGGGTGAACTAGAGGATGTGTTGATAAAGGTCGGGGAATTTGTATTCCCTTTAGACTTCATTGTTCTTGATACACAACCTGTAGTGAACCCCCGGAGCCAAATTCCGGTGATTTTGGGTCGACGATTCCTTGCCACTTCCAATGCTGTCATTAACTGTAGAGACGGTTCAATGAACTTATCCTTTGGAAATATGACAATTGAACTGAACATCTACAAAATTGGAAGTCAGCCATCAGAACCCTTTGCTCATATTCTTGATATGTGTTCAGTCCATGAGATTGCTCCCGAAAGTTGCGGAGTTGATGAACTTTGCTTTACAGATCTCGATGACACTACCACATCACTGTTTGATCTTGCACATGATCTTAGTGAGGACACCTTTTCCACGCTTGAGTCCGACACTCCTGACTCATCACCACCCGAGTCTGTATTTTTCACCATCTATGAGCTTCTTTGTGACTCCGAAAATCACTTAATGATCCCACCTTCTATTATTTCTCCGCCGGCATTAGATCTCAAAATTTTACCTTCTCATCTTAAATATGCATATTTAGGTGAGAATGAGTCTTTACCGGTTATCATATCCGCTTCTCTAGCATCAGAGCAAGAGAATGCACTTTTGTCGGTTTTGAGATCTAATAGGGAGGCGTTTGGTTGGACCATGGCGGACATCAAAGGGATTAGTCCCTTGATTGTAGAACATCATATACATGTGATGGATGATGCCAGACCAACCCGAGAACCACAGAGACGGTTGAACCCCGTCATGAAGAAAGCGGTGATGAAAAAGATCGTCAAATGCCTTGATAATGGTATTATATACCCAATCTCCGATAGCCAATGGGTGAGTCCAATTCATGTCGTCCCTAAGAAATCTGGCATCACTGTTATTACCAATGAGGCAAATGAGTTGATTCAGACACGCGCCCAAACTGGGTGGCGTGTATGTATTGATTACAGAAAACTCAATACCGCTACGAGGAAAGACCACTTTCCTCTACCTTTCATTGATCAGATGCTAGAACGCTTAGCTGGACGTGAGTATTATTGCTTTATGGACGGATACTCTGGCTATAATCAGGTCCCCATTACCAAAAAGGATCAAGATAAAACCACATTTACTTGTCCTTTTGGTACCTTTGCTTATAGACGCATGCCCTTTGGGTTATGCAATGCTCCCGCTACCTTTCAGCGGTGTATGATGGGGATATTCTCTGACATGGTCAAGAATTTTTTGGAGATTTTCATGGACGATTTCTCGATTTTCGGAGACTCTTTTTCTGACTGCCTATCGAATCTTGACGCAGTTCTTACTCGTTGTAAAGAGAAGAACTTAACCTTGAATTAGGAAAAATGCCATTTCATGGTCCAAGAGGGAATTGTGCTTGGACATGTTATTTTACGAAAAGGCATTGAGGTTGACAGAGCTAAGATAGATGTCATTCAAAACCTTCCTCGTCCCAAAAGCGTCAAGGAGATCCGATCATTTCTTGGCCATGCGGGCTTTTATAGGAGATTCATTAAGGATTTTAGCAAAATTGCTAGACCTTTAACTCTTCTCTTGGCCAAGGATACGACCTTCCACTTTGACTCGGATTGTGAGGCAGCATTCGACTCACTCAAACACTCCCTCACTACAGCCCCCGTTCTATCGTCTCCAGATTGGGACTACCCTTTTGAGCTTATGTGTGATGCATCAGATTTTGCAGTTGGTGCAGTCTTAGGACAGCACATCGAAAAAATACCACACGTGATCTATTATGCGAGTAAGACCCTGAACGATGCTCAAATTAACTATACAACTACCGAAAAAGAACTTTTGGCGGTTGTATTTGCGTTAGAAAAATTCAGGCCTTACTTGATTGGCTCACCAATAGTTGTGTACACTGACCATTCCGTCTTGAAACATCTTTTGGCGAAGAAAGATGCAAAAGGTAAGCTAATACGTTGGATCCTTCTATTACAAGAATTTGATCTTGTTATTAAAGATAAGAAAGGATGTGAAAACGTTGTAGCTGACCATCTTTCACGCATCTCTTCTTCCCCTGTGACCCTGCCAATCAATGATTCTTTCCCAGACGAACAACTCTTGAACGTATCCGAGGAACCTTGGTTCAGGGATATTGTGAACTATCTTGCCACAGGACTGATACCCAGCGATTGGTCAAAACAGGACAAATATTGTTTTCTATCCTAAGTAAAATACTTTTACTGGGATGAACCCTATCTGTTTAAGTATTGTCCTGACCAGATCATTCGCCGATGTATCCCAGATGAGGAGTTCAAGAGTGTTCTATCTTTTAGTCATGATCAGGCCTGTGGGGGTCAGTTCGGTCCTAAAAAGACGGCGGAGAAGGTTTGGCAATGCGGTTTTTATTGGCCGACCTTGTTCAAAGACGCATTTGATCATTGCAAAACCTGTACACAGTGTCAACACACGGGTAGGATTTCCCGGAGAAATGAAATGCCTCAGTAACCCATCTTAGTGGTTGAAATTTTCGATATTTGGGGCATTGACTTTATGGGTCCCTTTCCCAACTACTTTGGGAATCTGTACATACTGCTTGCGGTTGATTACGTCTCAAAGTGGGTTGAAGCCATTCCATGTCGCACTAATGACAAAACGGTTGTCAGTAAGTTCTTAAAAGAAAACATCTTTTCGCGATTTGGACACCCACGCGCTATCATTAGCGATAACGCGACACATTTCTGCAACAGGTCTTTCGAGACTTTGATACGGAAATACGCAATCAACCACAGACTCTCTACACCCTATCATCCCCAAACGAGCGGGCAGGCTGAGATTTCAAATAGACAGATCAAACAAATCCTGGAGAAGACTGTTGCGAAGAATAGAAAAGATTGGTCGATCAAATTGACGGATGCTCTTTGGGCATTCCGAACAGCATATAAAACCGATCTAGGGATGTCTCCATATAGGTTAGTGTTTGGGAAGGCTTGTCACTTGCCAGTCGAGATTGAGCATAAAGCATTATGGGCTATTAAGGAAATCAACTTTGACTTAAACCAAGCCTGCAACTTTCGGAAGCTGCAATTAAATGAGCTAAGCGAACTCCGTGATGAAGCTTATGATAACGCTGTAATTGTAAAGAATAGGACTAAGGTTTTTCACGATAAAAACATTCTGAGGAAAACATTTACATCTGGTCAACAAGTCTTTCTTTATGATTCACGACTACACCTTCACGCGGGTAAGCTTCGATCTCGGTGGAAAGGAACTTTTGTTGTGCGGTCTGTATACCCGCACGGGGCAGTTGAGGTAGAAAATGTTAAAAACGGCACATTTTTCAAAGTTAATGGACATAGATTAAAGCCGTATTTTTCCACTGACCCCACGGAGGAGCTCCTGTTCTTACAGGAGCCATTTTATCTTGATTAAAATTCCTCCGTCTCACCTCCATGTCCTGTAAAGTACTGCATCATCTTTTTGAATGGAGGTGAGTGAAAAGAATAAGTTTGGGGGAGGATCTTCACTTAAATATTTTCCCCCTCTAATAAATTCCTCCCAGGCTTACAGGTTATTGTAGATATAGCGGTTGGCAACAGTGAGGACACTGTTGAAAGTAAGTTTGGGGGAGGTTTGTGCTTATTTTCGCATCATTTGCATATCACTTTGCATAAGCACAAAACATTTTTTTGAAAACTTATAAAAATTTAAAATTTTTGAAAACTTATAAAAATTTAAAAATTTTCAAAAAGATAAAAAAAATTTGTACATAAATAAGATAATAAAAGATTAGATAGTGAAAAATTACATCCAAAAGATCGGAAAAATTTAAGAAAACCAAGAAAATTAGAAGTTTTCTTATACGAACTAGTAATAAGTAGGTATGAGCCGTTGTCCCAAGGGTTAGTAAGATGAAGGAAGTCACTAATCTGAGGATAAAAATAAGTCTGAAAAATAATTGAAGCCAAACATTTTGAACGTTGATACCCTGCTATTCGCACTTACACACGTCTTAAAACTCAGGATAGTAGAGGATACCTTGAAATGCGCTTGTCTAAAAGCCAAAAGTATGAAGGAAATAAAAAAGATGAATAAAATATAAAAATGGTGAGGAAAAATGAACACTGGTTTTGTTATCGCCAAGGCAGCAATAAAAAAATATAGCGAGGGTGCCTCTTCACCTAGTGCCCTAAGGCCAACTGGTCTGGGAGTCACTGCTAAGCCTTAGGTGGTGCAAGACGAGGAAAAACACCAAATAAGCAAGCACATGAGTAATCTGTCGGTTAGTACCTCAAGAAGTATTAACGGTCGCATGAAAGGATGTGAGCAAATCCAGTTAAATATTCATTAAGTAAAAAGTACTGAGGTGGATGGACAAGAGTATGATAGTTTGAATTGAATTCTCCGGGTGTAGGGATGTTCTTTACACACACGTAGGGTGATATGATCGATGTTTGGAAGAAAGATACGAATGAAGAATAAAGACGATGTTTTATTGAGAGATGATGTGATTTCTAACATCTTTTCATGACTATTAAGATAGGGCTCATGACAACCGAAAAGCTAGCATTGTTGGAAACTCTAATTTTCAAAGTCTTTCTTTTACAATTCTTGTCTTTAAATGTAACTTTCACGGTCTTCCTTTTATTATTGGATTTTGTGGGTGCAATCCGCTGAAAACCCTCAGGAGACAACACTCCTCCTACTAGGAACACCTAGAGGTTTAAAGGCTTGTTGCACGTGCTCAGTGCAATCGTGTTGCCTACGAAAGTGTGCTAGTTAGTTTTTCTCTTTCTTTATTTTCTCCTTCTCTTTTTAATAAAACAATTCGCTCGAGACGACCAAAAATAAGTTTGGGGGAATTTGATCAGTCGAAAATAATGTATTTTTAACACGTCAATTTCCCTATTTTTTACACTCATCTAGAGGTGTTCGGTATTCATATTGCACATATTAGCAAAACGGTTGTAAAATACAAGATTACCTGTGTTGCATACTAAAACCGGCATTTTAAGGGAAATTGTGTGTTTATCATGGCATCGCATCATCCTTATATTGCGCAACACTTGTTTCGAAGTCTGTGCAGGAAATTCCAGGAGAGAGGTCAAATTTGTATAACAGTGCTATTAAAGAATACGCCAACTAAAGGACTTGAGATCTGGTAGTAATATAGAAGAAATTTTGAGATTAAATATATCAGAAAAATACAAGGAAGATATCAGAAATAAACACAGAGAATTTCATATAGTGCAGCCCTCATGTGACCGCGGATCCGCGGCCGGAGTCGGCTTGCGCCGCGGATCCGCGGTCAAAAGGCCACGTCATCATCTCTGCTTCACTTCAGAACTCCTTTCTCAAGTCCTACAACTCATCAAGCCACTGAAAGTTCAGGAAATCTCCAGAAGCTTCTCCAGTACAACAAAGAGCTCCTTGTGCAAGCTAATGATGTTCTAGCTTCCAAAGCAAGCTTCACCTTAACTACCTTAAAAGCCTAGAACCTTCTCCCTAATATTCTAGCTTAAGGTGGAAGCTAAACCCTAACTAACTAATTCTAGAACCTTCCTCCTAACTACCAAGCTTATAAGGGAAGCTAACCTAGACTAAGCATACAAGGGAAGCTAACCTAATCCAAGCTTACAAAGGAAGCTAACCATTCTTAAGGCTATAAAAGGGACCCTAGGCTTCACATGAAAAGGTTGTTGATTGTTGTTCATCTCCCCCCCAAATTCAATACAAGTTGAGTGACACAACTTGTAAACCCTAATCCAAATTCCAAAGTCAAATTCAAGATCCCGAGTACCAAATCAAGCGGGAAGCCTTCAACCTTTTAGGAGCAGAGCCGAACTTCAACCGAGCAAGTGATCCAAGCCGATCCGCGACTCAAGGAGACGAGCGAAGCCAAATCGACGATCGAGTTCTTCCTCTTGTAGTTCTTGAGCGAATTGTAATGGAATTGTTGATAAATAAAAGGTGAAATTCTTTAATCTTTGCTTTCTTTAAATTCTTGCATCATGATTCGATCTCAATTTGTGTTTGTGGTTTTTGTTGTAATGTTTGAGTAAAACTCCGCTCGTAAAGGAGTCGAGACGATCAATAGAATGATGATGTGACAAATCTTAAAACGGTTCTTAAGTCCTACGAGTTTGTAAACCCTAGCAAATTGAAGAATCGACGACCTAGTTTCGTTGCGATGCTTTCTTGATTGTGATCGCTCGAAATTAGGGATCCACGATCGATTCTTGAATTTACTAGAGGCTAGAATGTGAATGATATCGACGAAGGAACAAGGGATAGATGATGAAACCCTAGTTTCATAAGAAATCCCTAATTCTCGTTGATCATTATCGATCTAGTATCAATTCATCGATGGATAAGAATACGTAATCGCTAGATTTCATCACATCTATAGATCCGATCGATTCCTATGAGGCTCACTTCGATTCTTGATATTTGACTTGGAAATTATCACAAATTCACAATTCTTGATTTTGTTGTTTCTTGATTTAGACCTAAATTTTCTAATTCTTGAACTTCAATTCTTTAAATTATGAATTGTTCTTTCTTTTCTTTTCTTTAAATTTTCGACTCATCTAATTCGAAATACGAACGGATTACACTTTTCCTGTGGACGATCCACATTTACTAACGCGCTACATTCGACACCGTTATTGATTGCGGTCAAATAATTTTTGGTTGTGATCTCTATACATTTTCTACATACACACCGAGAATTCTCATTCAATCATGTCTTCTCGACGTAGATCATCTTTGGCCTTAAAGACTTCATGTAAGCATGTTCATTTCACCTTGTGGAGCCTTACTACAGTCCGGGAGATCACTACTTAGAGCGAAGGGACAACTACACGGAGCTTTTGAAGTGAAGGACCGGTCTACAAAGGTTGTATTTCTTGTTCACTTTGTATGTAAAGTTGTTTACATTCTAGTATAACCCTAATTCTTTAGTTAAGATCTTGTGTAATTTTTATAAAACGGCATGGTCGATGCCCTCCGAAACCTTGTAGTCGTGCTAAGGAACCCTACAATTAGTCGGTTATATATGATATGACCGGATTATTGAATCAAGTGTTTATTTAATAATTTGATATATGTTTTTATATTTCATATATTAATATATATTAACTAATATAATGCTCACTAAAGATTTTTTTTCTCTTGTATATATATAATGATATATATATATATGATATATATATTTATTTATATATATAATTTACTATTGTGTCATGGTGGATGATACATAGAATATGGGTGTATGAGACTCACACCAAAGCTAAAGATAATTGTGGTAATTATTTATTAAGAGTAAAATAAAATAAGTGAAAATGACTATGGCTTAAGATGCTTATAGACATGTAGAAGCCATGACTCATCTCACTAATTTTGTTTTACTCTAGATATTTTATAATCCAACCATTATCTTTAGCCCATGGTTAACTCTCTTATTCATCACTTGAGATATTTTCTTCACCCAAGTTCATCTTCTTCCTCTCTAGCTTTTCTTGAGTTGGAAAAGAAAAAGAGAAATTTGGTTTGGTCTAAACGACGTTAAAGTGCTCGATCGAAGTTCGAAACCTGGAAAATTACATGTTTCCGTCAATTTTTTCTAAAGTTGAAATTTTCGAGATTAAAAATATGTAGAAATTCGTGCAGGGTATTTAATGGAGCCCCAAGAAATATGAGGGCCCAACTTGACCAAATGTCCGTGGAACCGCGGCATTACCCAGGGTTTAGCCGTGGTTCCGCCGCACTTTTGGTGAGTTAAGGACTTGTGTTTCTTGTGCTACTCCATGTTGATATTTAGCACATTCTGGATGTTTTTATTAAGACTCAAGTTGTTGAGGTCTCTGTGATTTGTGGGTGTTTGATATATCAATCGAAATGTTTAACATCGTTTAGATATTTATGATATGTGTTCAATATTTGGAATCCACATTAATTAGTTTTGTGAAAACTAGTTTGTGTTTGTAAATCTAGCATTTTAATCTCATTTGATCGATTGCCACGGAGTTTCGATTGGGATCAAAACTCCATCGCAATCTTGTATTGTACGCTAACACTCGCCAGGAAACACTACTAGATAGCCACACCCTATAGCTCTGACTAAGTAACTATAGGAGAACACCGTAGGAAAAAGTATCCACTCGGGTGCTCGCAGCCGTGGTGTTCCGCCCAAGTGCACTTTGTTGAAGGCATTGGAGGTGTGGAAATCTACTAAAGTTCCCAACATGCATTCGATCATTTTATCGGGAATCTTGTTGAATTACCCGTCTGACTATTGAAAAGTGTTTTCAATTTGAGACTTAAATGCAAGATTTATTCGGTTAGGCATGAAATCCGAAATATGAGATATTCCAGGTTTATGATGTCTAAGGTAAGATGCAGATTCTAATTATTTTATTTTTTATTTTTTTTCTGCGACCGTAAGAGTAATATGTGGTGTATCCCCGATCTCGTTGCTATACGTCAACGATATCAGGAATACGCATATTTACTTACGTTGATGACATGTGATGTTATGTGTTATTTGTGATATGTTAGATTGGATCGTCGTGAAAGAATAGCCGGGCTTTTTTTACGTGAGATGAGAGTTTTTCTACTTTCATTCATGTAAATTTTGTATGTAATATTCGTTTATTGGGACACTTCCGGATTGAGGATGATGTCACCATTGATGTATATTATTTACTTTTCCGCATTTTGATAGACCCAAGGTGGGGAGCACAAATGTCCGGGTTCTAGAGTCCAGTGGGAGACCATCTCGAGGAGTCGAGACCGGTCTCCTAACTCTAGAATTGGTAAGGTTGTTTGCCGCTCTTGTAGGGGTCTAGTGATGCGGGTTTATATATTCACCACGACTGCGGAATCTGTGTTTTTCATTACTGATGTAATTTAAAACACGGACCTCCTAGTATATCCTTTATTTCATATGTTTGTTTCTGCTGCCAATGTTCTGTGATGTGATCATATAACTGCGTGAGATGAATGCTATATATATGATATATATAATAAACGTTGCTTATGTTTTGCACCCGCGCTAGTCCTGCCTCCGCTCTGCCGTTAGTTAAGTAACCTAACGGTACATTACGGGGCCCCATGACGAATGCGGATGGCATAAGCGTACATTTTATTTTCGTTTCTTCTATGATGTTCAGGAAACATAAATGATGGGACTTCATTAATGAGATTAATGAAAAGAAAAGAAACCTAATGATGTTGTAGAATCAATTTTTTTAAAAAGGTAGCCCTAGTTTTTGCTTTGCATAGAAGTATTCCTGTATGAATATCCAGCATCTCATTCGATGAGGAAAAAGCCTATATCTCTTCACCGGGAGTGACCTCTTTAGCAAAACTAGCAAATGCTACAACCCACTCGGTTTATTTTGAAAATTACTCGATTTTAAAAGCGGAGCTTAAACCACTCCTTTTCAAATCGCTGGATTCTACAACGATATCAAGTTCATTATGTTAAAGGTTTTATTCAAAACTAGTCGTAGCCTTCCGTCATTTCAAATATGTGCTATTTAGTATTCATGCTATGTTTGTCGACCATAGCCAAGGCATAGTATACAGTAGCTAATTAGTGCTTATGTGCAGCATATGATGCGATTGGATTAGGGTAGTCATACGATTTTGTTGACCATAGCCAAGGGTCGTACGGGTGGGTTTGATTCAATCACGAAATGACGGGTTGAACTTGGCTAGCGCTTATGATTTGTTGACCATAGCCAAGGTCATAAGTCGCTAGGAGTAAAACAGGTATTGGGAATTTCAAGTGTTGAAATTTGCAATGAGATTGCATACCTTCTATGAGATAGTTGGATCCCGATACCCACTACGAGCAAGAGTTACTCCTGTGAGAGTTTTCCACTTTACAATTAGCTGATCCAGTAAGTGTCTAAGAAAGGTGTTAACGGGGTTATGCCTGTTAGTTATATGTATGCCCTAGAGGCCATTACTGTACATGAGATGTATATTGTAGTGGATGCTGAGACATATATAGGTAGGACTTTCTTGCTCGACATGATAGTACGCTATCTGGTTGCACTTTATCTTAATATGCATACTTACTGTCTCTCTGTTACATGTTGATAAAGCCCTTAGATGTGTACTCGACTTGCAGGACTATGATGTAGATCATACTAGTGGGGCCTGGGTAGTCTATGAGTACATCCTTCAATGTTCCTAGTCGTGGGAATATCGAGATGGGGCATCGATATTCCAGAGTAGACTAGCGTATATCTTCTCGACCCATGTGATGGGCGATGGATGATCCCATATTCATTGGTGTTTGACATCAGAGATGGTATGCGGGTGCTCAGTGGAGACTGGGTATACTGAACGGACTCGCCGAGAACTCCCAGATGGTGTTATACCTTACGTCAGATGGCAGTTCTCTGGTGACACTGGTACAGCTTAGTCTGTTGACCCGAGATCGTCATAGAGTCTTGTGTGTCTCCCACTATGCTTTGATTTCCACCTTACCACGGCTCTATTGAGCCATGCAAACAGGTGGTTTTTGGGTACAGTCCTGATTCACATGGAGGCAATGAGCGATAGGAGGGAATTCGTCTCTCCCGGTATTGGGGGTTGATGTTGCGCTATGCTCGACTGGCCATAACTGGAAATCCCTGGCCAGGGTTGCAGTGATTTACTGGTAAGTGTTATGAGTAGTTTCACGCTTGTTATGGACCTTACATCGGCATAACTTATCAAGCTATTGGGGTTCGACGTTTACCATCCCTAGGCGAGATATGCGACATATCAGATGAACAGACCGAACTGTGCGGTAAGTGTTACTGATTGGATTCGCAGGAGTGTGAGCAGGCTTGCTCATTGATCTTCTGATTGCTCAATACCCGGGTGGCCGTTACGTTTAGTAGACCGCTTGCGGCTTGTGGGTGATTGATATGATCACCACCTACTGCCGGTGTATTGATGAGTCTTTAGAGTCCTACACAGAGGTTTCCTGGCTCAAGCGAAACGAAATAGGAGAGCATATGAGATATGTGCGGAACCGAGAATAATACCAGTATGTGATACTGCATTCTATTCTCGCGATTTGTATCATCGGTCGGTTATATGAGATATAGCCGGGTTACCGAATCAAGTGTTGATTCGATATATTGATACACTAGATATTAGTCGGTTATATGCGATATGACCGGATCATTAAATCAAGTGTTGATTTAATGATTTAATGTATAATTATATATTTGATATATTACTTTACATTAACTAGTATTTGTTCACTTAAGATTGATTTTCTCACTTGATGTGCACAAGTTGTATATGTGATATATGTTTGTGCACTAGTTTGTATCATGATTGATGATACATGCAAACTTGGGTGTGTGTATGACTTACACCATATTTAAGATAATGGTTTAGGTTTTTATTTATTTTGGTAAACCATTAACTAAAACTATAGTTTAGTCACTACAAAGGTTAACTCACCCATGGTTGCATTATGATAGACTTCACTTGATTATTCTTTTAGATAATTCATTTATTCATATTCTTTCATCTTCTTCTTCTTCAAGAAGAAGAAAAGCTTGCTAGAAATTTTCAAGTGAAGAAATAGAGTGAGAAATCTAAATCCAAAGTGAACCCACTTCCTATTTCATCATCCTCTACTACTTTCCATTTAGTTTAGGGTGTTCTCTTCATAAAGTTCATGACTAAGTGAAGATGGAGCTTGAGTTTGAGTCTCCTCGACGTAGATCATCTTCGGCCTCGAAGTCAACGAGCTAGACGTTCATTTCTCCGAGAAAACCGTCAAAAGAGTCCGGGATCTCGATGACCGCAGCGAAGGGACGTCAACACGGAGCTTTAGAAGTGAAGGACTGGATCTACAAAGGTTGTAATCCTTAACCCTTAGAAGTAAAGTTGTTTACTTGCTATTAGTTTCGCCTAATCTCTAGTATACGATCTTGCTTAGGGTTGTTCGGCACATAAAAATTTGATTTTGGCATGGTAGATGCCTTGTAGATTCTTGTTAGTGTGCCTAGGAACCCTACAGTGGTATCAGAGCCATGCTAGAGGTTAAGGCGATGTCTAGGCGAAGTTTAAAGTCCGATCGAACCCGGATAACCCCGACTAAACCCTTCTCTGGACAATTTTTGAAAATGTGATTTTTTCTGAAATAAAAATACTCAGAAAAACAAACAGGAAAAACTAAGAATTAATGTGAAGTACGGCCCACTAATTCGCTCATTTGGCCACGGAACCACCGCCAAACCCTTGGTTTGGCCGAGGTTTCGCGGGCAAAATTTTGAATTAGTCCCTAGAACTTCATATATTTATTCTTAGGTCCTTTCTTGTCATTTTTCTGGTAATTTTTTAATTCCATTCAAGTGTTGAGTTTTCTAGGGTTGTATTGGGGACTCGTTGAACCGATCGGATAATTTAACTTTATTTAGTTTGTCTGGGTAATTTTTAGAACGTGTTAAAAAGTTCGAACGGATATCAATAACTCACTTTTTCCCCTGACGGAAAATTTCCAAGTGTTGGATTTTTCCGTAGTTTAAGGACGTTCTAACTCATGCAAGTAATGCGATGGACCCTCTAGAAGACAACAAAGCTTAACTCGATTATGTGACCGTCTTGAACTTCCTTTTGAACCTTAGGGTTTGGGGCAGTACGGCGTGCCACATGTGAGGCGTTGGCTTGACCCTTCTACGGCTGGACCATTGGTACTGTGGCATGTAATGGATGTTTTTAAACTAATTTCAAGTGTTGAGAACTATTTGGGAAATCTTGGGTGCTTGTTTATTCTATCGGAAAGTTTAACATTGTCTATTTATCTGGAATGTGATACAATAATGGGAATAAAAAACATTTGAATTTTATAAGTCTAGCAGTTTAGTCTCAGATGATCGGTTGCCACAGAATTTTGATGTGATTAAAAGTCCGTCGCAATCACGTAGCGTACGCGGATACTCGCCGTGTAAACTTAATAGACAGCTACACCCCATAGCCCCGACCAAGACACTGTAGGAGAACCCCGTCGCCAAAAGCATCCGTTCGGGTGCTCGCGGCAACGGTGTTCCGCCTTAGTGCACTTCATCGACGGTATCGGGGGTGTGGCTGTCTACTAAAGTTTGCGACGAGCATTCGATCAGAATGTCGGGAATCTTGTTGAATTGCCCGACTTGATATGGAAAAGAGTTTTCGATAATGAGACTAAAATGCGGGGTTTATAATTGTTAGGCATGCGATGTCTAAGGAGGTTGCGGATTCCAACTGTTGTAGTTTTACACATTCTTTTCTGTGACCGTAAGCGTAGTATGTAGTGTATCGCCGGCTTCGTTGCTATACATCAACGATAATCGGGATACGCATACTTGCTTACGTTGATGATATGTGATATTATGTGTTGCTGGATATGTTATATTGGATCGTTGTGTTTGAATAGCCGGGGGTTATTTATATGAGTGAGAGTTTTTCACTTTCATTCATGTAAAAATTTATATGTAATATTCTTTTATTTGGGGCACTTCCAGGTTGAGGAAGATGTCACCGTTGATGTATATTATTCACTTTTCCGCATTAGGATAGACCCAGGAGGGGAGCACAAGTAACCGGGTTCTAGGGTCCAGTGGGAGACAGCCTCGAGGAGTCGAGTCCGGGTCTCCTAACTCTAGAATTGGTAGGGTTGCTTGTCGCTCTCGTAGGGGTCTAGGGGTGTGGGATTGACTATTCATCACGACCGTGAAATCCGTGTTTTATATAGGCTCAAAATAAAATACGGACGTCCTAGTATATCCAATATTTCATATGTTGTTTTCTGCTGCGTTATCTGTGATGTGATCATGTGATATATTTTGATAGATACTGTATATAGTATATATGATATATTATATAGACGTTGCTTATGTTTTACACCCGCGCTAGCCCTGCCCCGCTCTGCCGTTAGTTACCTAACCTAACGGTGCAGACGGGACATCGAGGCGAATGCGGATGGCATAAGTATACGTTGTATTTATCTGTGATGTTTAGGTGGATTTAAATGATGGGACATTTATTAATGAGATTAATGAAAGAAAAATAAACCTAAATGATGTTGTGGAATCGAATTTCAAAAAAAAGGTAGCTCTAGTTGTTGCTTTGCATAGCGGTATTCCTTGTAGACTATCCTGCACCTCATTCGACGAGGAAAGAGCCGAGATCCCTTCACCGGGAGTGACCTCTTTAGCAATAATTAGCAGATGCTACAATCTTCTGTTTGTCTTTTGATTGATTTTCTAGTTCTTACTTTGCATAGCGGTATTGTGAATATCCTGCACCTCATTCGATGAGGAAAGAGCCGAGATCCCTTCACCGGGAGTGACCTCTTTAACGAAACTAGCAAAAGCCTAAAAAATACTCCATTTTAACCCATTTGATTCCGCAACGAGATCAAGTTCAAAGCGTTAAAGGTTTTCTTAAAAACCATCCGCAACCCTCCGTCATTTTAGGAAGTAGAGTACTTAGTATTCGTGCTGTGTTTGTTGACCTTAGTTAAGGCACAGTGTACGGTAGCTAAGTGATGTCTTCCTACACCGCATATGATGCGATTAGTTAGGATAGTCGCGTGACTTTATTGACCTTAGTTAAGGGTCATGTGGGCGGGTCTAATTTATCACGAAATGACGGGTAGAACTTGACTAGTGCTTATGATTTGTTGACCATAGTTAAGGTCATAAGTGCTAGGGGTAAAAACCTTTATCGGGAGTTTCAAGTGTTGAAATTTGCAATGAGATTGCATACCTTCTATATGATAGTTGGATCCTGATACCCACTGCGAGTAATTGTTACTCCTGGGAGAGTTTTGCACTTTACAATTAGCCGATCAAGTAGGTGTCTAGAAAGGTGTCAACGGGGTTACGCCCCTGGGAAAACGAGGTTTATTTTAATTAGGTCCGTGCGAAAGCACGGGGAACCTCCCTCAAAGTACCGGCACTGGCCTGGCTGAAAGATTGGCGAACTTGTAGAGTGTAATTAATCCCGGCTAGTCTTTATTTTTAAGGTTTGAAGGAAGATTTGATAAAAACAGTGGGAGCCATCCTAATTAGATAAAATATATAAGCAATCTAATCTTGCAAGAGCGCACGCAGAGTGTTTTCTTCTCTCTTTAGGTAGCGACCATGTCACGCCTTAATCAAGATAATAATATGGATGTATTGACCGAACCCGCTTGTTATACAGAGCTGGGGAACGTTGGTCCCGCTCCAACTTATAATTGTTATAAGACAGAGCAGGAAATTGGGGATTACCTGAATTCCCGTGCCGCCCAAATGAAGAAAGTGCATGCTGATGCATCTTCTTTGGGTGTGTTCATTACACAGAACTGTTTCTCAGTATCCTTTACGTCCTGGATATGTGATACCGGATCAGGATCCCGTATATGTAATCTGTTACATGGGCTACAGATAGGTAGAGAACTGAGAACGGGTGATATGTTTCATGAGATAAAAACGGTGCAAGTGTTGCAGCCAAGTATGTTGGTCACTATCACCCTATATTACCAGAATACATTGATTCTGAACGAATGTTATTAGATACCGAACCTGATGTACAACATCATATCAGTCTCTTTATTAGTAAAGAAAGGATATAATTTTGTATTATTGGATAATGTTTTGAACATTTCCCATATCAAGAGTTGATCCGTTTAGGCACGTTATCTAAAAGCATTGACGTTCTAAATCAAACTACAATTCTTAGTATACAGAACACACACAAGAGGAAAAATTCAGAAATGAACGAATCTTTCTTGAGGCATTGTAGACTAGATCATATCAATACGACCCGACTAGCTGAAGTTACATTTAGATGCATATTTAAATCAATTTGAATTTGCATTTTGTGAAACTTGCCAGTCATGTCACAAAGATAAGATGACCATAGCTCCGTTTACTGGAAACAGAGAAAGAGTTAGTAAAATTTTGGAATTGATACATGCGATGTATGAAGGTCCCCTGTCTACACATACCAAGACCGGTTCTTTGTACTTCATTACATTCTCTGATGATCTCTCAAGATTCAGACATATGTTGTTAGTTGTATGTATGCCCTAGAGGCTAGTATTGTACAGATGATGTATATTATATTGGATGTTTGGACATATTTAGAGATGACTTTCTTGCTCGATATGATAGTATGCTATCTGGTTGCACTTTATCTTAACATATATACTAGTCTCTTTAAACTGTCTTATAGTTACATGTTGGTAAAGCCCTTAGGATGTGTACTTGACTACCTGGACTATGATGCAGATCATACTAGTGGGGACATGGTAGTCCATAAGTACATCCTTCAAGGTCCCTAGTCGTAGGTGTATCGAGACGGGGCATCGATATACCGGTGTAGACTAGCGTATACGCTTCTCGACCCATGAGATGGGCGATGGATGATCCCATATCCATTGGTGTTTGACATCAGAGATGGTATACGGGTGCTCAGTAGAGACTGGGTACACTGGACGGACTCGCCAAGAACTCCCAGATGGTATTATACCTCACGTCAGATGACAGTTCTCAGGTGACACTTGTGCAGGTTAGTCTGTAGACCTGAGATCGTCATAGAGTCTTGTGTGATTCCCATTGTGCTTTGATTTCCACCTTACCACGTCCATGAGGGCGTGCAAAACGGTGGTTTTTGGGTACAGTCCCGAGTCACATGGTGGCAATGAGCGATAGGAGGGGTTTTGTCTCGCCCGGTATTGGGGGTTGATGTTGTGCTGTGCTCGATTGGCCGTAACAGGGATGTCCCTGGCTAGGGCTGATTCAGAGATTTGCTGGTAAGTGTTACCAGTAGTTTCTCGACCCATTATGAGCCTCACATCGGCACGACTTATCGGTTATTGGGGTCTGACGTTTACCACCCCTAGACTTGATATGCGATATATCAGACGAGGAGACCGGACTGTACGAAAGTGTTGCCGATTGGCTCGACGGGAGTTGTAGCAGGTTCGCTTGTTCTCTTCTGATTGCTCAATACCCGAGTGGCCGTTACGTTTAGCTGACCGCTTGCGGCTTGGGGGTGCTTGATATGATCATCACCCACAGCCGGCGTATTGACGAGTCTCAGAGTCCCACAATGGAGTTTCCTAGTCCAGGCGAAACGTTGTGGTGCGCGTATGTGATATGCACATGGACCCGATTAAAATGCGCGTATAGGATACCGTATATTGATCGGGCGGCTTTCTTTTGGTAAGGGTCGTATGTGATATGACCGGATTGATAAATCAAGTGTTGATTTATCATTTAACCATTAGTTTCTCACTAGAAATCCTTTCTTGTGTTGGATGGATGTATGCATGCATGTATGTTTTTCTTTCTATCTAGTTTCATGCACATATGGATGTGTATACTATTCATATCAGATTTTTGCATTTTTATACCGCCCAATTTTTATCACATTGCATATCGGTAGGTACTCTCGAGCCGTATTTGCTAGTCAATTGCAGGATACAGGTTCTTGGCTCTAAACGGTGAAATTCATGGAAAAACACGACAAAACCCGGATTCCTGCCAACCACAGATAAAACACGGATCTCCGCTTTTTATCCGTCTGTTGCCACACACCAGTTTAAGAGACAAAATGGCAAATCAATGTCGTTTTCATGCACAAGGCTCAATGGCAACACAAGATCCAAGAAATCTATGCGGAGCTCGAGGAAATCATGACTAAAAGATCCACATCAAATCATCTAGTGCTCAACAGAAATTCTGAAAAAATCGTGAAGCAAATCTGAGAAAAATCATATGCCAGAATAAAGGACACAGCAAACCAGGGAAGCACCAAAAATGCCATGCCCTAATTCAACTATACGGCCGCGGAACCGCGGCCAATAGGGGGTATAGGCCGCGGTTCCGCGGCCGTACTGGCGCCGCAGTTGGTCAAATTGCAGGGGCATATGGGTCTTTTCATGAAGGGTCAGAATTTTGCCCTAGATTTCCTTTTCCCTGCCCATAAATAGCCCAGAACCTTGTGAAGCCAAGGGTGCTTAATCTTGTATTTTTTTAGGGTTTAGAATACTTGTTCTTCTTCCTCTTCTCATCTCTTCTGCATTGAAAAACTTGTAGTGAGCTTTTGTGAGTGAAGAATGATGAATAAAGAAGTTCATTTTATTATCATACTTGTCTTGCTCTTATGTTAAATGCTTGTAATTTTCATTTGTTAACTTAGTTGTTGTTATTTCTTGTTGTTTCTTTCTTTTCTCTTTTCCTTTATCCTTAAACAACCATGATGCTTACGCTTGATCCTTGCCAAGGTGAGGTCGCAAATAGCTAGTTGTTATCTTCTAATCTCTTTCTTTCTATCTTCCTCTTTTATTTTCTTTTCTTTCCGTTATGATGTGTAAGTAGTTTCCATACTTGTTAGGGTAGGATAAGAGAAGTTTGAGAGAAGGAAATCTCTCTCACTCTTTCCTTGCCCAACATCTTAAATCGACTCCCGTTAATTGAACCACAATCCGCTCCCTTCGGCACCCTATCCTACATAATAGCGGTGATTCCGTAGTGAGACCGGTTGTGGTTGAATTAACCGGAGGTTATGGCTAAGAGCCAAGAACAGACGGACAAGCACCAAAAGGAAGAACTTAAGCGTTGGAAAGCCTAGCTTATACTCACAAGTTCCTTCCTAGTCGTGCTAATCCCCGTTGTTGCCGATTACCGTAACACCGATATTAAGAGTGGCAACGAAAGAAGTGAGCGACTCCTAACTCAAACTAACCTAATCCTAACCCTAACAAGCTCTCTTTACATATCATTTTAACACTTAGATAATCACAAACAAATCTGGAAAATTGGACTTAACTCGTTATAGCACATAGAAAAAGATTCCCATCTCCCTGCGGACGACCCGTACTCAACCGGCTAGCTACAAGCGAAACCGTTTTGATTGCGGTAATTAACTAAACTTAAACACGCAGAATATCTACCAATCAAATGGCGCCGTTGCCGGGGAGACGGTAGTTTATTTCTTTGTGTAATTTCGGGTTAACTTGTGAATATAAATATAACCGAAAAACAAAACAAAAAATATACTTTGTAAAAAAAACCATCTTGTTATTTTTGATTAGTTTTTGTGCAAGTGTGTAGGATAATACGAAGTTCGAGTTCAGTGCCAAAGACGTGGGACATACGAAGTTCAAGTTCAGTGCCAAAGACGTGGGAAGATAGACCCACATCTCGCGGCTACACCGCGACGGATCAAAACGAATAAAACAGTCTACTGAAAAGATTTTGGAGCAGATACAGTGAGTAAATAAATATTCAGGACATCCAGACAAGCAGAGGAGACCCAGACTAGCACCTACACAAAATTTGAAGGCCCAACTCTCTGTTCCTGCCGCGGAACCGCGGCATAAGAAGGCTTAGGCCGCGGAACCGCGACCACTTGGTGCCCTCTGAATCTCAAAATCTCTATAAGTGTTCCTTGCTTCTTTCCCACTCCATAACCAGTTGGGACGAGTTTGTTAAAGCGTTTCTTAAAAAGTTCTATCCGAATCATAAAACCGCAAGTATTCGCAATGAAATCAACCAATTCTCTCAGCTTCCTTCTGAACCCTTCTGGAAGTGCTTTGACCGGTACAAAGACCTTCTTGTTCAGTGTCCTCACCACGGTATAGAGAAATGGCAACTTTGCCAAACCTTGTACGAGGGCCTGAACCCAGCAACGAAGCAGTTGTTGGAAACCATCTGTCAGGGCCACTTCCTATCAAAATCTGACGAGGAAGCGTGGCAATTCTTTGATGACCTTGCGGAGCAAACGCTACAATGGGAGAGCACCAAACCGACTTCTTCTTCTTCTACATCCACTTCTACCGGTCAGTCTAGGGTAGGAATTCACCAACTTGATGTCTCTATTGCGATGAAAGCTGAAATGGCTGCAATAACGAGAAAGCTTGAAGCCATAGAAAGCAAATTTTCTTCTCCTGCTCCTGCCCCTGTTCTTCCCCTTCGTACCATCTGCGCTTGTTGTTCCGATCCTTCTCACTTAACCGAAGAGTGTCCTTACAATCCACCATCGCAAGGACAGGATCAGGTTAATGCTGCATTCCAGCAAAGATCGAGGAATGATCCATACTCTTCCACCTACAATCCCGGTTGGAGGAACCACCCCAATTTCTCCTGGAATCAAAATCAGAATCAATTCCAAGGCAACAATTTCCAAAGCCCCCCTCCGCCGCAACAACAAGCGCAACAACAAACTCAACATCAGTTTCAGCATCCCTTCCAACCCCAACCTTTTCAAAATCAGACGAACAACTTTGCACCCAACAATTCTTTTCCACCAAACAACTTTGTTCCGTCAAACAACGATAAGGTTTCCTCGCTCGAATGAAGTCTGGAGGCGTTCGTTAAACAATCGACACAATCCACTGCCAACATCCAGTCTTCCATTCAGTCCTTAGTGCAACACACTGCCGCTCACGGGCAAAGCATCAAGACCATCGAGGCCCAGATTGCACGGCTGAATGCGGCCTTAAGCGAGCGAGAGAAGGGGAAGCTCCCGTCCCAGCCACTCCCAAATCCCGGTCACCTACAGAATGTACATGTTGCTCTTGAACAACAGAACCATAATGTGAGTGCCGTGACCACATTAAGATCGGGAAGGATGCTGCAAAACAACATTGGCACACGGATCAACGATGACACCCCGGCAGCTTCTTCTTCTTCTTCTTCTTCTTCTCCTGCTTCTTCGTCTTCTGAGCCTATTCTCCATTCTTCAAAAGGCTCTCCTTCTTCTTCTTCTTCTTCTGCTCTGAACGGACCCACTTCTCACTCCACGAAAACACCTGTTCTAGGATCCGTTCCAACTCCACAATCTCCTCCACAAGCATTAGACTCAACCAATTTTAAAAATGTCTCATTTCCAAACCGGTTGAGGTCTAATGAACAAAATCCTCAAATGGAGAAGATTCTGGAGTTATTTAAGCAGGTTAACATTAACATTCCTCTTTTAGATGCCGTCCAACAAGTCCCATCCTACGCGAAAATCTTAAAGGACTTGTGCAGGAAAAAGAGGAAGTCTCAGGTACCAAAGAAAGTTTTCTTGGCTAGTGCTGTGAGTGATGCTCTTACCCAATCTTTACCACAAAAACGGAAGGACCCTGGCTGTCCTACGATTTCTATTACCATTGGGGATAAGAACATCAACCGCGCACTATTAGATCTTGGTGCCAGTGTTAACCTGCTTCCGTGCTCAGTATACGAGCAATTAGGCGTAGGAGAGCTGAAACCCACACACTGTACTCTCCAAATGGCCGACCGATCGATCACCCATCCTAGGGGTGAGCTAGAGGATGTGTTAATCAAAGTCGGGGACTTCATATTCTCCATTGACTTCATTGTATTAGACACACAGCCTGTAGCTAACCCCCGGAATCAAATTCCGGTGATACTCGGTCGCCCATTCCTTGCAACCTCAAATGCTGTGATCAATTGTCGCAATGGTTCGATGAACCTCTCTTTTGGAAACATGACAATTAAACTCAACATTTTTAGGTTGGGGAATCAGCCCTCCGAACCTAATGCTCATATACTGGACGTCTGCTCGATCCAGGAGATCACCCCTGAAGAGTGTGAATTCGAGGAGTTTCTGTTCGATCATGATAACCTTAACGCCACTAGTGCGTTCCTCCTCGAACCTGCTGCTGTTTCTGCGCCCGACAACGACTACGAGTGTTTCACGTTCTTGAACGATCTTAGCCGCTCACAACCCGAGTTTGAATCCTTCGAATTTTCGGATGAGTTACCTGAACCATCCGACTCAGTCGCTTACACTCGTTTTGAACCTTTGCTGGAGTCCTTTGAGTTCGAGACCTCTGCTCCAATCTTGCCTTCAATCGTTTCACCTCCGACGCTCGAACTCAAGCCTTTACCGTCTCACCTTAAGTATGCTTACTTAGGTGAGAACGAGACCCTCCCTATCATCATCTCGGCTTCTCTAGCTCCAGCGCAAGAGAAAGCCCTTCTCGCGGTCTTGCACAGCAACAGGCAAGCTTTTGGCTGTTCCATGGTGGACATCAAGGGGATTAGTCCCCTGATCGTTGAACATCACATTCATCTGATGGATGATGCCAAACCAGCCCGGGATCCACAAAGACGTCTCAATCCAGTCATGAAAGAGGCTGTGAAGAAGGAGATCGTAAAATGTCTGGATAGTGGTATCATTTACCCTATCTCTGATAGCCAGTGGGTTAGCCCCATTCATGTTGTCCCCAAGAAATCAGGTATAACGGTCATCACTAACGAGGCGAATGAGTTAATCCCTACTCGCACCCAAACTGGGTGGCGAGTATGCATCGATTACAGAAAACTCAACGCCGCAACGTGGAAGGACCACTTTCCGCTACCTTTCATTGACCAAATGCTTGAACGATTGGCCGGACACGAGTACTACTGCTTTCTTGATGGCTACTCCGGCAATAATTAGATTCCCATCGCCGAAAAAGACCAGGACAAGACCACTTTCACTTGTCCTTTCGGCACGTTTGCATATCGTCGCATGCCCTTTGGGTTATGCAACGCGCCCGCTACCTTCCAGCGGTGTATGATGGGAATCTTCTCAGACATGATGGAAAAATTTCTGGAGATCTTCATGGACGATTTCTCCATCTTCGGCGATTCCTTCAACGAGTGTTTGCTGCATCTTGACGCTGTCCTTACCCGATGTAAGGACAAGAATCACACTTTGAATTGGGAGAAGTGCCACTTCATGGTGCGTGAAGGTATTGTCTTAGGACATATCATCTCGCAAAATGGCATAGAGGTTGACAAAGCAAAGATTGAGGTCATTTCCAATCTACCTCCTCCCAGAAGCGTCAGAGATATCCGAGCCTTCCTTGGCCATGCCGGTTTCTATAGACGGTTCATCAAGGACTTTAGCAAGATTGCTAGGCCCTTGACTCTTTTGCTGGCCAAGAATACGCCATTCGACGTCAACTTGAGCTGTGTGACTACGTTCAAGTCATTGAAAAGCTCACTCACTTCTGCTCCCGTTCTTTCTTCAGCTGACTGGACGCACCCATTTGAGATTATGTGCGATGCATCCGACTTTGCCATTGGTGCTGTCCTTGGACAACACATAAACAAGATGCCGCACGTAATCTATTATGCAAGCCGAACCCTGAACGATGCCCAACTCAATTATACAACAACTGAGAAGGAATTCTAGGCTGTTGTATTTTCTTTAGAAAAGTTCAGGCCCTACCTCATCGGCTCTCCAGTCATTGTCTACACAGACCACTCTGCTCTGCGCCATCTTTTTGCGAAGAAAGATGCAAAATCTCGGTTAATACGTTGGATCCTCTTGCTTCAAGAGTTTGACCTTGTCATTAAGGACAAAAGAGGATGTGAAAACGTAGTTGCCGACCATCTCTCACGACTTCCTTCTTCGCCTTCGCTTCTAATTCCGATCAACGACGTTTTCCCGGATGAACAGCTCTTGACAGTATCTTGCGAACCCTGGTTCGCAGATATTGTGAACTATTTGGCCACGGGATTACTACCGACTGAATGGTCAAGTCAGGACAGACTTCGCTTCTTATCCTAAGTAAAACACTTTTACTGGGACGAACCCTATCTGTTCAAGTACTGTCCCGACCAGATTATTCGTCGGTGTGTCCCTGACGAGTAATTCAAGAGTGTGCTGTCATTTTGCCACGATCAAGCATGTGGCGGGCATTTTGGCCCCAGAAAGACAGCTGAGAAGATCTTGCAATGTGGTTTCTACTGGCCACGACTGTTCAAAGACGCTTATGACTATTGCAAGACTTGCCCCCGGTGCCAACACTTGGGCCGGATATCCCGGAGGAACGAGATGCCGCTCCAACCGATCTTGGTTGTGGAGATTTTCGATGTTTGGGGGATAGATTTCATGGGGCCGTTTCCCAACTCTTTCGGGAACTTGTACATTCTTCTCGCTGTTGATTACGTCTCTAAATGGGTCGAGGCTGTGCCCAGCCAGACTAACGACAACAAGGTTATCGCTAGGTTTCTTAAAGAAAACATTTTCTCCCGTTTTGGGCACCCCCGAGCGATTATTAGCGACAATGGAAGTCATTTCTGGCTTCAATGGCTCAACTTTCTTCCGCGTGGCTCCCCTAACTACACAAGCTTCAAGAAGACTCCCGATTCTCCACGTGGCTCATCTAGAAGGCTCTCCTTAACAAACTTTTGGAGGGAAATTCAAATCTCTTGCTAACAAACTTTTGGAGGGAAAATTCAAATTTGAAATCCTAGATCTAGGGTTTTGAGATCTATAAAAGAGAGCCTAGATCTAGGGTTGAGGTTGTTCATAAAATCATCATCTACTCTAATTCTTCCATCTACAAGTTGAGTGACACATCTTGTAGCCCTAATTCCAAATCCAAGCCAAATTCAAGATCCCGAGTACCAAATCAAGCAAGAAGCCTTCAACCTTTTAAGAGCGGAGCCGAGCTTCAATCGAGCAAGTGATCCAAGCCGATCCGCAACTCAAGGAGACGAGCGAAGCCAAATCGACGATCGAGTTCTTCCTCTTGTAGTTCTTGAGCGATTTGTAACGGAATTGTTGATATAAATAAAAGGTGAAATTCTTTAATCTTTCTTTCTTAAAATTCTTGCATCATGATTCGATCTCAATTTGTGATTGTGATTCTTGTTGTGATGTTTGAGTAAAACTCCGCTCGTAAAGGAGTCGAGACGATCAATAGAATGATGATGTAACAAATCTTAAAACGATTCTTAAGTCCTACGAGTTTTGTAAACCTTAGCAAATCGAAGAATCGACGACCTAGTTTCGTTGCGATGCTTTCTTAATAATGATCGCTCGAAATTAGGGATCCACGATCGATTATTGAATTTACTAGAGGCTAGAATGTGAATGATATCGAAGAAGGAATAAGGGATAGATGATGAAACCCTAGATTCACAAGAGATCCCTAACTCTCGTCGATCATCATCGATCTAGTATCAATTCATCGATGGATAAGAATACGTAATCACTAGATTTCATCACATCTATAGATCCGATCGATTCCTACGAGCCTCACTTCGATTCTTGATATTTGATTTGGAAATCTACACAAATTCTCAATTCTTGATTTTAATGTTTTCTTGTTATTAGATCTACATTTTCTAATTCTTGAACTTCAATTACAAATCATGAATTGTTTGTTTTATTTTTTTTTAAAGTTTCAACTCATCTAATTCGAAATACGAACGATTACACTTTCCCTGTGGACGATCCGCACTTACTAACGCGCTACATTCGACACCGTTATTGATTGCGATCAAATAATTTTTTGTTGTGATTTCTATACAAATTTTCCAACATACACAATCGGAAATCCTTATCAATCAAATGGCGCCGTTGCCGGGGATAGTGCGCTAATTGTTCGTTTTTTGAAATTTGAGTTGAAAAGTTTATTCCATTTATATTTTTAGATCAAAATTCGCGCAAACCCTAAACGTGTTGTTGTGATTTGATGGGAGGAAATCTGGGATCATTGGAGCTGGAGAAAATTTTTTCTGATCATTCCAGAGAGCTTGGGGAGTGAACAGGGACCTTCTGTGAAAATTTTGTGCAGTGAACAGAATTATCAACCGCGATTCCGCGGCATAAGGGAGCTATTGCAGCGGAACCGCCGCTGTCTGACGTCATCACTGCTCCAAAATTGCTCTGTAAACTCCTAACTTTCTTATCTCTCTCCATATCTGCTCCAATTAACACTTTTATGCAGGTTTCTTTGCAAAATTCGCAGCGCTGCAAAAGCAAAATAAATTGTGTGTGTTTTAATTTTTGGTTGTTTGCATATTAATACGGAATTTAAGGGGCACGACCAAATCCAGATTAGATGGGGAGTTCATTACCGTTCCTAAGCCCCAAAAATCACAAACTTGCATCCGCATTACCCTCATTAACTAAAAAATATCTAGAGATGACTCTAAGGACCGTCGCGCTCATTTAGGACAAGAGAAGGCCGTGGGTAATTCATTGCTTATCCGCGTTTCTTTTGTGGTGTCTAAGGCAAGTGTGTCGAAGGCTAGTGATTACTTAATTAGGACCACTACTTACGTAGTGGAGAACCTCCCACTTACCTGGCACTTACCTGGCCACAGGAGAGACAAAGAGGTAGTGGAGGATTTATCCTGCGACTTGTCTTTTACCAGTTAGGAGTGGTCTAGAGCTTTGACCTAGGTGACCACTAGATTTTAGGGTTTTGCTTGTTGCATTTGTTGTGATCGCATCATTTTTTCAAAAATCCGTATCATTTTTTCAAAACAAACACCAACACATTCATTCATTCCCCTAATTATAAGTCACGCTGCCACTTGTACTAACCCTTTTTAGTGCAAGATAGGCTGGACACGGGATTCTAGTGCCCGTTTAGTCCGCGTTTCCCCCGATCGACCTAAAAGTCGGTATTTCTATATTTACCTTTTCTTTACCCACCACCACACCCACACCGATGGATCCATCTCCATCGAACTTCTTTACCACTACTCTGTCACCGCCCGTTGGTGCGCAGAATCCACCCCGCATCTCTCTCCAAAAGAGGTGCTATCCTACACGAGATCCTCTTTCCACCTGTCTCTCCATTCCACCAGCCAACGGGGACAATTTTCAAATTAAACCCCAATACATCAACCTTCTACCCAAATTTCACGGTCTCGAGACTGAAGATGCATATGCCTTTATCACCAAATTTGAAAATGTATGCGCAATGATGGGTACCTCACAGCTTTCTATGGATGCTATGCGTCTTCGTCTTCTCCCATTTACCTTGTGCGATATAGCCGAGAAGTGGCTTTACAACACAACCGCACATTCCATTTCAAATTGGGAAGAATTCGTCAAAGCATTCCTTAAGAAATTTTACCCACATCATAAAACAGCTCGAGTCCGTAGCGAAATCAAACAATTCACCCAGCTTCCAAATGAAACATTTTCACAATGTCTTGAACGCTTCAAGAATCTGTTAGTCCAATGTCCACATCACGGAATCCTCAGATGGGATCTGTGCCGAATCATTTATGAGGGCATTAATCCTAACACAAGACAGACCCTTGAATCCATGTGTCAAGGCAACTTTATGACCAAAGATGATGGGGAAGCCTGGAAATTTCTAGAAGATTTCGCTGAAAAATCTTTACAGTGGGAGGGTGTGAGTCAATCGTCTAGGGATGGCAATAATGTTTCCATAGGAGTTAGAGCTGACATTTCAGCTATGCAAAAGAATCTCGAGACTATGGAAAACAAATTTTTAGCCGCCCTAAATCAAATGTCACTTTCCAAAACTATATGTGGCTGCTGTTCTGATCCTTCTCATTTGACGAAAGAATGTCCAATAAATTCTCCGTTTCAAGGTCACGAGCATACCAATGCTGCTTTTCAACAAAGACCTAGAAACGATCCATTTTCTTCCACATATTATCAGGGTTGGAGGAATCGCCCGAACTTTGCTTGGAACCAATCACAAAATCAAAATACGGTTCCAAACCAACACAATTTCCAAAGGGTCTCTCCACCACAACAGCAACCACCACTTCAATTGAGTCAGCACCCCTACCAATCACAAAACTTCTAAAATCCGGCCAATACTTTTGCACCACATGAAAATCCTTTGCAATTGACCGGTACAGATAATACCTCTGCACTAGCACAAACCTTTGATACTTTTATGAAACAATCCAACCAAGGGACGGCAAGTTTGCAATCTTCCGTCGAGAATGTGATGAAGATCATTGTCTCTCAAAATGAGAATATCAAATCGATGGAAGCACAAATTGCACAATTAAAAGCCGAAATGAGTGCAAGAGAGAAAATGAAACTTCCAGCTCAACCTTTACTCAATCCTGGCTATTCATATCTTGTGAATGCAATCACGTTGAGATCTGGAAGAGTGCTTGACAATCATGTTGGGGAAGAGTTTGATGACACTGACAAATCAATCAATGATACCCCGGCTGAGACCTTTCCTTCTACTTCTACTTCTACTTCTGACCCCAGTTCTTCTACCCCACCACCTTCTTGCGAGCCTATTCTTCGTTTCCCAAAAGGCCCGCCACCTCAGCCCAGCTCTTCTAGTTCTCCACAGACGATCCCCACCTCTATTCTGGAATCGGGTCCACACACACTTCCTTCTCCTATGATGGACCCAACGCTTATTGCTAAAGCACTTTATCCTAATCGGTTAAGGGCTAACAAATCGAGTCCACATATGGAGAAGATTATGGACATGTTTAAGCAAGTTAACATCAACATCCCTCTCCTAGATGCCATCCAACAAGTTTCGTCTTATGCGAAAACTCTTAAGAACTTGTGCACTAGGAAGAGGAAGACTCAAGTGCCCAAGAAGATTTTCATGGCAAAGACAGTAGACACAGCTTTCCCCCAACAAGTACCGAGGAAACGTAAGGACCCTAGCTGTCCTACTATTTCCATTTCTATCGGGGAAAAACACATCAACCGTGCTCTACTAGACCTTGGCACTAGTGTTAACTTGCTTTCATATTCGGTTTACGAGCAACTAGGTATCGGAGTATTAAAGCCCTCGAGCATAACTCTCCATATGGCTGACCGATCAATTACCAAACCTAGGGGTGAACTGGAGGATGTGTTAATAAAAATCGGGGAATTTGTATTCCCTATGGACTTTATTGTACTTGATACACAGCCTGTAGCGAACCCACGGAATCAAATTCCGGTGATTTTAGGTCGCCCATTTTTGGCCACTTCCAACGCTATAATCAACTGTCGTAATGGTTCTATGACCCTATCCTTCGGGAATAGGTCAATAGAGCTGAACATTTATAAGTTGGGAAGTGTACCCTCCGAACCTACTGCTCAGGTCTGTTCTGTCGACTTAATGGATGTCGACAGCAGCGAATTTGACGATCCTCATTATACTGATCTTGACTCTTTTCATATGTTGTTGTTTGACCCAACTATGTATCATACACATACGGACTCTTCCACCGAGTTGTCCGGGTCAACAACTAACACCGATTATGAACTGCTTTTAGAGTCTGAAGATCACCCCGCACTTTGTGATGACATTATTCATCGGGGTATTGATGGAACTTTTGAGGAAATCTTCACTGATGAACTCGCATTTTTGAATGACACGGGTGTTGAGATGAATCATCTCCCAATCAATGAAATTGAACCTCCACCCCTTCTTTTGAACTGTAAAAAGAATGCGAGCAATCCATCATATTCACTGCATCGTCTCTCCAAAATGAGACGCACACACATTCTATTCCACCACTTACCCTTTCCCCACTTCTTCTTCCACCAACCAGAGCACTGCATTGATAAATTTTTTGAATGGTTGGTGTTAACTTTCGGTCTTTGCAAAGCTTGGCATCGACCAATGATTTTTGACCCCTTCATGTGATTTTCAAAAGATTAACATTGCTTAACTCAAGTTTGGGGGGGTGTAATCTGGCTCTTGAAAAGAAAATTTTAACAAAATTTTGAGCCAAAAATAAGTTTGGGGGAGGATCTTCACTTAAATATTTTTCCCCCACTAATAAATTCCTCCCAAGCTTACAGGTTTTTCGAGATTTAGCTGATGGCAACAGTGAGGACACTGTTGAAAACAAGTTTGGGGGAGATTTGTGCTTATTTTCGCATCATTTGCATATCATTTGCGTAAGCACAAAACATTTTTGAAAACCTATAAAAATTTAAAAAGTTTCAAAAGATAAAAACATTTTTGTACATAAATAAGATAATAAAAGATTAGATAGTGAAAAATTATATACAAAAGATTGGAAAAATTTAAGAAAACCAAGAAAATTAGAAGTTTTCTTACACGAACTAGTAATAAGTAGTTATGAGCCGTTGTCCCAAGGGTTAGTAAGATGAAGGAAGTCACTAACTAATCTGAGGATAAAAATAAGTCTGAAAAATAGTTTCTATTCTGAAAGCCAAACATTTTGAACGTTGATACCCTGCTATTCGCACTTACACACGTCTTGAAACTCGGGATAGTAGAGAATACCTTGAAATGCTCTTGTCTTAAAGCCAAAGTATGAAGGAAATAAAAAAAATGAAGAAAATATAAAATGGTAAGAAAAATGAACACTGGTTTTGTTATCGCCAAGGCAGCAATAAAAAAATATAGCGAAGGGTGCCTCTTCACCTAGTGCCCTAAGGCCAACTGGTCTGGGAGTCACAGCTAAGCCTTAGGTGGTGCAAGACGAAGAAAAACACTAAATAAGCAAGCACATGAGTAATCGGTCGGTTAGTACCTCAAGAAGTATTAACGGTCGCATGAAAGTGTGTGAGCAAATTCATCTAAATATTCATTAATTAAAAAGTACTGAGGTGGATGGACAAGAGTATGATAGCTTGAATTGAATTCTCCGGGTGTAGGGATGTCTTTACACACACGTAGGGTTATATGATCGATGTTTGGAAGAAAGATAGGAATGAAAAATAAGACGATGTTTTATTGAGGGAGGACGTGATTTCTAACATCTTTTCATGACCATTAAGATAGGGCTCATGACAACTGAAAAGCTAGCTTAGTTGGAAACCCTAATTTTCAAGGCTTTTCTTTTACAATTCTTGTCTTTAAATGTAATATTCACAATCTTCCTTTTATTATTTGATTTTGTAGGTGCAATCCGCTGAAAACCCACAAGAGACAACACTCCTCCTACTAGGGACACCTAGAGGTTTAAAGGCTTGTTGCACGTGCTCAGTGCAATCGTGTTGCCAACGAAAGTGTGCTAGATAGTTTTTCTCTTTCTTTATTTTCTCCTTCTCTTTTTAATAAAACAATTCGCTCGAGAAGACCGAAAATAAGTTTGGGGGAATTTGATCAGTCGAAAATACTGCATTTTTAACACGGCAATTTCCCTATCATTTGCACTCATCTAGAAGTGTTCGGTATTCATATTGCACATATTAGCAAAACATCTCTGAAATACCAGATTGCATGTGTTATACTCTAAAATCGACATTTTTGAGGGAAATTGTGTGTTTATCATAGCATCGCATCATCCCTATATTGCGCAACACTTGTTTCGAAGTCTGTGCAGGATATTCTAGAAACTGAGCCAAAATTGTGAAAAGTGCTGATAAAATACGCCAACTCAAAAGCTAGAGATCTGGCAGTGATCAGGAACTCATTTGGAAAATCAACATATCAGAAAAAGGCCCATAAGTCAGCCCAAACAATTACCTGAAGACCCAAGCCCTAAAGCTTCAAAAGCGTCACGGTTCCGCGGCGGGAGCCCGCTTGCGCCGCGGAACCGCGGCGTCTTGATGGCTTCAGCGGCTCAACTTTCTTCCACGTGGCTCCCCTAACTGCACAAGCTTCCAGAAGACTCCCAATTCTCCACGTGGCTCATCTAGAAAGCTCTCCTTAACAAACTTTTGGAGGGAAATTCAAATCTCTTGCTAACAAACTTTTGGAGGGAAAATTCAAATTTGAAATCCTAGATCTAGGGTTTTGAGGTCTATAAAAGAGAGCCAAGATCTAGGGTTGAGGTTGTTCATCAAATCATCATCTTCCCCAATTCTTCCATCTACAAGTTGAGTAACACATCTTGTAGCCCTAATTCCGAATCCAAGCCAAATTCTAGATCCCGAGTAGCAAATCAAGCAAGAAGCCTTCAACCTTTTAGGAGTGGAGCCGATCTTCAATCGCGCAAGTGATCCAAGCCGATCCGTGACTCAAGGAGACGAGCGAAGCCAAATCGACGATCGAGTTCTTCCTCTTGTAGTTCTTGAGCGATTTGTAACGGAATTGTTGATATAAATAAAAGGTGAAATTCTTTAATCTTGCTTTCATAAAATTCTTGCATCATGATTCGATCTCAATTTGTGATTGTGATTCTTGTTGTGATGTTTGAGTAAAACTCCGCTCGTAAAGGAGTCGAGACGATCAATAGAATGATGATGTAACAAATTTTAAAACGATTCTTAAGTCCTACGAGTTTTGTAAACCCTAGCAAATTGAAGAATCGACGACCTGGTTTCGTTGCGATGCTTCTTTGATAGTGATCACTCGAAATTAGGGATCCACGATCGATTCTTGAATTTACTAGAGGCTAGATTGTGAATGATATCGACGAAGGAACAAGGGATAGATGATGAAACCCTAGTTTCACAAAAGATCCCTAATTCTCGTCGATCATCATCGATCTAGTATCAATTCATCGATGGATAAGAATACGTAATCACTAGATTTCATCGCATCTATAGATCCGATCGATTCCTACAAGCCTCACTTCGATTCTTGATATTTGATTTAGAAATCTACACAAATTCTCAATTCTTAATTTTAATGTTTTCTTGTTAGTAGATCTAGATTTTCTAATTCTTGAACTTCAATTACAAATCATGAATTGTTTGTTTTCTTTTTTTAAAAGTTTCAACTCATCTAATTCGAAACACGAACGATTACACTTTCCCTGTGGACGATCCGTACTTACTAACGCGCTACATTCGACACCTTTATTGATTGCGGTCAAATAATTTTTGGTTGTGATTTCTATACAAATTTTCCAACACACACAATCGGAAATCGTTATCAATCACCAAGCAATCCTAAAGAAGTGGTATCAGAGCCAAGATAGAGATTTAGATGATGTTTGTAGAATTACAAAACCGAAATAACTCTGAAACACTCAAAACTAAAAACCCAGTTTCTGTCAATTTTTAAAGTCGTCGAAATTTTTTTTAAACAATTGCAGAAGGTTGTATGTGATATAACATGAACACTGTGAAAATTTGAAGCATTTTGGCAAGTTTTTGGCCGGCCACATCACCCCAAAACCCGAGCTCACCGGGTCCATTTGGGAATTTGGGCTTCAAATTTTCATGGTGTTCCAGTCTCTGGGTTTTGGTGTTTCAGGTGTCGCTAGTTTTTGCTAAATTTACATGTGATGTTAACTTTTTGCAAAGGCAATTCGGAGTGTTTCGTAGTCGTAATTCTAATTATATTTCGGGTTATTTAGACAGTGTTCAAAATTTCGAACGGATATCAAATACCCATTTTAACCCTCGACAGAAAATTTTCCAAGAGTTGGATTTTTTCCGAGTTAAAGAACATTCAAATATCATGCAAGTAATGCGGTGGACCCTTTAGAAGAACAAAACCCTAACTCGATTCTATGACCATAAGAACCGCCGCCAAACCCTAGGGTTTGTGGTAGTTCCACGGCGGCATAGGTGAGGCAAGGGTTGACCCTTCTACGGTTGATCCATTGGTACTGTGGCATGTTCTGAGTATTTTTAAACTGCGCTCAAGTGTTGAGCTTTTTAGGAAATTTTGGGTGTTTGTTGATTCGATCGGAATGTTTAATATCGTCTAGCTATTTGTGGAATGTGATACAATATGTGGAATTCATATAGTTAGGCATGAAATTCGAAGTATGTGATATTTCGGGTTTATGATGTCTAAGGTAATTGTGGATTCTAAATTTTGTAGTTTGACATTTTCTTTTCTGCGACCGTAAGTGTAATATATGGTGTATCACCGTTTTCGTTGCTATATGTCAACGACAATTGTGATATGCATATTTACTTACGTTGATGACATGTGATGTTATGTGTTGCTGTGATATATTATATTGAATCGTCGTGTTTTGAATAGCCGGGGTTTTTATATGAGATGAGAGTTTTTATTTTCATTCATGTAAAATTCATTGTATGTAATATTCTTTTATTGGGGCACTTCCGGGTTGAGAATGATGTCACCATTGTTGTATATTATTTACTTTTCCGTATTAGAATAGAGCCAAGGAGGGGAGCATAAGTAACCGGGTTCTGGAGTCCAGTAGGAGACCATCTCGAAAAGTCGAGTCTGGGTCTCCTAACTCTAGAATTGGTAGGGTTACTTTGTTAGTTATGTATATGCCCTAGAGGCCATTGTTATACATATGATGTACATTATGATGGATGCTTGGATATATACAGAGAGGACTTTCTTGCTCGTCATGATAGTATGCTATTTGGTTTCACTTTATCTTAACATGTTGACTTGTATTGGTTTACTTTCTTTCTCTCACATGTTGATAAAGCCCTTAGGATCTGTACTCGACTACTGGGACTATGATGAGATCATACTAGTGGGGCCACGGTAGTCAATGAGTACATCCTATAACTGTTCCTAGTCGAGAATATATCGAGATAGGGCATCGATACACCAGAGTAGACTAGCGTATACGCATCTTGACCTATATGATGGGTGGTGGATGATCCCATATCCATCGGTGTTTGACATCAAGGATGGTGTACGGGTGCTCAGTGGAGACTGGGTACACTGGACGGACTCGCCGAGAACTCCCAGATGATGATATACCACACGTCAGATGGCAGTTCTCCGGTAACATTGGTACAGGGTAGTCTGTAGACCCGAAATCGTCATAGAGTCTTGTATGATTCCCACTGTGCTTTGATTTCCACCTTACCACGTCCAAGAGGGCGTGCAAAATGGTGGCTTTTGGGTACAGTCCCGAATCACATGGAGGAAATGAGCGATAGGAGGGGATTCGTCTCTCCCGATATAGGGAGTTGATGTTGTGCTGTGTTCGGTTGGCTATAACTAGAAGTCCCTGTCCAGGGCTGATATAGAGATATACTGGTAAGTGTTACCAGTAGTTTCTCGACCTGTTATGAGCCTCACATCGACACGACTTATTGGTTACTGGGGTCTGACGTATACCACCCCTAGACTTGATATGCGACATATCAGACGAACAGACCGGACTGTACGGGAGTGTTACTGATTGGATTCACAGGAGAACGTACAGGCTAGCTTATTGATCTTCTGATCGCTCAATACCTGGGTGGCTGTTACGTTTAGCTGACCGCTTGCAGCTTGTGGGTGTTTGATATGATCATCACCTGCTACCGGCGTATTGACGATTCTTTAGAGTCCTACACAGAGGTTTCTTGGCTCAGGCAAAACGGAGTAGAGGCACATATGTGATATGCGCAGGACCGAGGATAATACGATATGAGATACCGTATTGTACTCTCGCGATATTTAGATATGAACCGGGTCATCGGATGAAGTGTTGATTCGATGGATCAAGTGTTGATTCGATGAGTCGGTACATGATATATTAGTCGGTTATATTCGATCTAGCCATATCGTCGGATCAAGTGTTGATTCGATGATTTAATGTATAATAATATATGTGATATATTGTATTACATTATCTAATATTAGCTCGCTTTATTATTTCATTTTCTCACCGATTAATACATTAATATATATGCGATATATATTAATTGTATTATTTTCTTTTGTTACAAATATAATATATATGTGATATATATTATAGTAACATGATATGATTTATTATGAAACATGTTTAGTGATGATAAAAAGAGATTAGGGTTTGATTAGGGTTAGCTCCTTCTTGTTCATTCTAGAAGGATTTCCTTTTTGTCTTGGTTAAGATATTATGGTTGATATTTATCCATGACACATTCCTTAACCTAACCAAACCCTAGCTCTAGTTTATTCTCTACAAAGGTTAAGCTTCTCATCCTTGACCATGGTTCCATAATCTATCATATATTCTTTACTACTATTCATCACAAAAGGATTATCTTTTTCATTCATCATCTTCTTCTTTCTTAAGCTTTGAGAAAGCTCACTAGATTTTCCTTTGGTGATGATTTCTTGTGAGAATTTGATATAAAAAGATAGCATAAATACTACTCCATCATCCTCATCTAATCTAGCCCATTAGATTAGGGTGTTCACCTCATTAGAGTGAGAGAGCTTGGGTTATAACAACTTCGACGTAGATCATCGGAGAAGCGGAACACTACAAGCTAGCATGGATCGTTCGAGTCGTGGAGCCTCTCTTGAGTCCGGGAGATCGTGGATCGCGGCGAAGGGACATCTACTCGGAGCTTATGAAGTGAAGGAGCGGACTACAATGGTTTTAATCCCTCACACATAGTAGTAAAGATGTTTACTTGCATGTTAAACCCTAATAATCTAGCAAAGATCCCGGCTTTGGGTTGTTCGGCACATCTAAAATTTTATTCGGACATGTTTGATGCCTTATGAACCTTCACAAGAGTGCCTAGGAACCCTACAGTGGTATCAAAGCCTAGCTAGAGCATTAGGCGACGTGTATACGAAGTTAAAACTCCGATCAAACACCGAAACGCAATTTTAGACCCCCCTCTGGATTTTTTTTCAAAACTGTGGTTTTTCAGAATTAAAAATACTTAAAAATACCAGCAGGAAAATATAAGCATCACTGTAAAATACGTGTCAATGATCTGTACATTCAGCCGCGGAACCGCGGCAATACCTTGCTCCTGCAGTGGATCCGCGGCCGTATAGTCAAATCGTTGACTCGTTTTCCCATGGTTATATCCGTAGGTGATTTTGTAATTTTCTGGGTACTTTTAATCTGACTCAAAAGTTGAGTGTTCTAGGGTTTATTTTGTAATCGTTGATTCGATCGGAAAATTTAAATTCGTTATTATTTTCGGGTATTTAGAAACTGTTAAAATGTTCGAACGGATATCATTAACTCATTTTTCCCGGCACGAAAAACTTTCAAGTGTTGAATTTTTATCGGGTTTAAATCTTTCAGAAAAATTGTACAAGTAACACGGTGGACCCTCTAGAAGACAACAAACCTTAACTCGATTATGTGACCGTCTTGAACTGCCTCTAAACCTTAGGGTTTGGGGCAGAACGGCGTGCCACATGTGTGGCGTTGTCTTGACCCTTCTACGGCTAGATCACCGGTACTGTGACATATTCTGGGATTATTTGAACTCCGCTCATGTGTTGAGAAATTTAGGAAATTTTGGGTATTTGATTATCTGTTCGGAAAGTTTAATACTATCTATTTATCTGGAATGTGATACAATATGTGGAATTCATAGAGTTAGGCATGAAATGCGAAGTATGTGATATTTCGGATTTACGATGTCTAAAGTGATTGTGGATTCCAAATATTGTAGTTTTACAATTTCTTTTCTGTGCTTGTAAGTGTAGTATGTAGTTGTATTGCCGGTTCTCGTTGCTATACGTCAACGACGATCGGTGTATGCATACTTACTTACGTTGATGATATGTGATATTATGTGTTGTTGTAATATGTTATATTGGATCGTCGTGTTCTGAATAGCCGGGGGTTTTATGTGAGATGAGGGTTTTTATTTTCATTCATGTAAAATTCTTTTGTATGTAATATTCTTTTATTGGGGCACTTCCGGGATGAGGTTGATGTCACCATTGTATATTATTTACTTTTCCGCATTAGGTAGACCCAAGGAGGGGAGCACAAGTAACCGGGTTCTAGGGTCCAGTAGGAGGCCATCTCGAGGAGTCGAGACCGGGTCTCCTAACCCTAGAATTGGCAGTGTTGCTTGCTGCTCTCGTAGGGGTCTGGGGATGTGGGTTTGGCTATTCATCGCGATCGTGGAATCCGTGTTTTATACCGGCTCGTATTGAAAACACGGACGTCCTAGTATATCCAATATTTCATATATGTTCTTCTGCTGCAATGTTCTGTGTTGAGATCATATTACTGCTTGAGACGAATGCTTATACTATATATATATATGCTGATATATAAATATTACTGCTTTCGTTTCTTCTGTGATGCTCAGGAAGCATAAGCTGATGGGATTTTATTAATGAGATTAATAAAAAGAAAAGAAACCTAAAAGATGTTGTACAATCAAAATTTTATAAAAACGGGTAGCTACAGTTTTGCTTTGCATAGCGGTATATATGATATACCCTGCACCTTATTTGATGAGGAAAGGGCCGAGATCCCTTCACCGGGAGTGGCCTCTTTAGCGAAACTGGCAGATTCTACAAAACTCGGTTTGTCTTTTGATTGCTTTTAGAGTTTTGCTTTGCATAGCGATATATATGATATATCCTGCACCTTATTCGATGGGGAAAGAGCCGAGATCCCTTCACCGGGAGTGACCTCTTTAGCAAAACTAATAAAAGCCTCAAAAACACTCCATTTCAAAATTTCACATGATTCTACAACGATATCAAGTTCATTACGCTCATGGTTTTTTTGAAAAAACCTGCGTAGCCCTCCGTCATTTCAGATAAGTGCTACTTAGTATTCATGCTGCGGTACTTTGGCCTCCGTCAAGGCTCAGTGTATGGTAGCTAACTAGTGCTTATCTGCTAGCATATGATGCGATTGGATTAGGGTATTCGTACGGCGTAGTTTGGCCTCTGTCAAGGGTCGTACGGGTGGGTTTAATTCAATCAAGAAATGACGGGTTGAACTTGACTAGCGCCCTATGGGTAGTTTGGCCTCCGTCAAGGTCATGGGACGCTAGGGGCAAAAGTATTATCGGAATTTCAAGTGTTAAAATTTGCAATGAGATTGCATACCTCCTATGAGATAGTTGGATCCCGACCGGCTAATAACGAACTTTTGATCGAGCTAATAGGAGCCATTTTCTTTTTCTATACCCACTCCGAGTAAGTGTTACTCCTGGGAGAGTTTTACACAGGACAATTAGCCGATCAATTAGGTGTTTAGAAATGTGTTAACGGGGTTACGCCTCTGGGAAAACGAGGTTTACTTTAATTAGGTCCGTGCGAAAGCACGGGAAACCTCCCTCAAGTACCGACACTGATCTGGCTGAAAGATTGACAAAATTGTTGGGTGTAATTAATCCTGGCTAATCTTACCTTTTAGGGTTTGAAGGAAGATTTGATAAAAACAGTGGGAGACATCCTGATTAGATAAGATAATAACCAATCTAAATCTTGCAAGAGCATACGCTAAAGTGTTTTCTTCTCTCTCTCTCCAGGTAGCGACCATGTCAGGCCATAATCAAGATAATAATATGGATGTATTGACTGAACCCGCTTATTATACTGAGCAGGGGAACGTTGGACCCGTTCTTTCTTATAAGAGTTATAAGACTGAACAGGGAATAGGAGAATATCTGGATTCTCAAGCCGCCCAAAAGAACATGCATGTTGATGCATCTTCTTCAGGTGTGTTAGTTATTGAGAACTGTTTCTCAGTTCACCCTACATCCTGGGTATTAGATACCGGATCAGGATCCCACATATGTAAAATGTTACATGGGCTACGTAAAGGTAGAGAACTGGGAAAAGGTGATCATTCCGTTCAAGTAGGGAATGGGGCAAATGTTGCAGCCAAAACAGTTGGCGAATATCACCTAGTATTACCAAGTGGTGATACACTGATTCTGAATGAGTGCTATTATATACCGAACATGATGTGCAACATTATATCAGTTTCTTTATTAAGTAAAGAAGGATATAATTTTGTAGTACAGAATAATGTTATGAACATATTCCTAGATCAAAAGTTGATTGCATCAGGCTCGTTACATAATGGCATATTCATTCTAAATCAAAATACAGTCCTCAATATACAAAACACACACAAGAGGAAGAGTTCAGAAATGAACGAATCCTTCTTATGGCATTGTACACTTAGTCATATCAATGCGACACGACTGGCTAAGTTACATAAAGATGCATATTTGAATCCGTTCGAATTATCATCTTATGATACTTGCCATTCATGTCTCAAAGGAAAAATGACCAACGTTTAGTGGACACGGAGAAAGAATTACGAAACTCTTAGGACTGGTACATAGTGATGTATGCGGTCCCATGTCTACGCATGACAGGAATGGTTCTTCCTACTTCATTACATTCACTGACGATTCTCTAGATTCAGACATGTGTTCCTGATGAAACACAAGTCTGAAGCTTTTGAGAAATTCAGAGAATATAAGCACGAAGTAGAGAATCAAACGGGCAAAAGTATTAAGATTCTTCAATCTAATCGAGAAAGAGAATACTTAAGCAATGAGTTCCTAGATTATCTAAAAGAGAATGGGATTCTCTCTCAGCATACTCCACCTTATACACCACAGCACAACGGTGTATCAGAACGGAGTAATCGCACTCTATTAGATATGGTGCGCTCTATGATGAGCACTGCTGAGTTACCTATTTCCTTCTAGGGATATGTACTGGAGACAGCTGCATACCTATTAAATAGAGTTCCAACCAAATCAGTGCCTACCACTCCATATGAGATATGGAATGGTATAAGACCATGTCTTAATTTTATTCAGATATAGGGTTGTCCGGCCTATGTTAAAACACAAAATCCGGACAAGCTCGAGGCAAGGTCTGTTCTATGTAAGTTTATTGGATATCCCAAACATTCGCGAGGGTATATCTTCTACCACTTCGAGGAACAAAAGGTGTTTGTTTCTCGACATGCCACTTTCTTAGAAAAATGTTTTCTTATGAAACAGATTAGTGGCATTGAGGTAGAACTGGAAGAAGTTCCAGCAGAACAAACTACAACAGATGATTTGGTAGAACCAGAGGATTCAATAGTACCCGACGAACCCCGGCCACTCCGCCGATCTAGTAGGGTTTCTCATCCACCTGAGAGATACTACGGTTTTCTCATTGATGGTGTAAGTGAAGATTGCATCATGGAAGATGATGACCCGATTAGTTTCGAGCAGGCCATCACGAGTGGTGACTCTGTGAAATGGCTGGATGCAATGCGATCTGAGATGGAATCCATGTACACCAATAAAGTATGGACTTTGGAAAATGCTCCTGAAGGGGTAAAACCCATTGGGAGCAAGTGGATCTCTAAAAAGAAATTTGGTGTAGATGGAAAAGTTGAGACTTTCAAAGCTAGACTTGTAGCAAAGGGTTTTCGTCAACGACCAGTTGTGGATTATGACGAAACCTTTTCTCCAGTGGCTATGCTTAAGTCCATCCGGATCTTACTTGCCATTGCTGCATACCATGACTACGAAATCTGGCAAATGGATGTTAAGACCGCCTTTCTAAACGGTGATTTAGAGGAGTGCGTGTACATGACTCAGCCAGAGGGCTTCATAGATAGTGGGAGCAGCGGAAAGGTGTGCAAGCTGCTTAAATCCATTTATGGGTTGAAGAAAGTATCGCGGAGTTGGAACATCTGTTTTGATGTTGTAGTCAAAGAGTTTGACTTCATCAAAAATATAGATGAACCTTGTATCTATAAGAAAGTAGCAGAGAGTAAGGTTGTCTTCCTCGTATTGTACGTGGATGACATACTCTTGATAGGAAATGACATTCCTATGCTGCAATCAGTCAAGCTCTTCTTATCACAAAGATTCTCAATGAAAGATCTAGGTGATGCCTCCTGCATGTTGGGAATCATAATCTATAGAGATAGATCTAAACGGATACTGGGATTGTCCCAATCCAGGTACATTGACACCATACTAAAGAGGCTTAGTATGGAAGAATCCAAGCGTGGGAACCAACCCACGATCTTTGGACTTACTCTCTCCAAAGAGATGTCTCCCAAGACTGATTTGGAGAGAGCTCACATGCAAGGGATACCCTATACATCGGCAGTAGGCTCTATCATGTATGCGATGCTATGTACCAGACCCGATGTAGCATACTCACTAAGTGTAGTGAGTCGGTATCAAGCAGATCCTGGAGAGAGTCACTGGACAGCTGTGAAGAACATTCTCAAGTACTTACGAAGGACTAGAGACATGTTCTTGGTGTATGGTAATGGAGAACTCCGGGTGGAGTCCTTTACCGATTCCAACTTCCAAAGTGATAAGGATGACTCTAAGTCGCACTCAGGTTTTGTCTTTACCCTCAATGGAGGGGCGGTATGTTGGAAGAGTTCCAAACAGGATACCGTTGCAGACTCTATAATGGAGGCTGAATACATCGCTGCCAACGATGCTGCCAAAGAGGCTGTCTGGATTAAGAAGTTCATTACTGAACTTGGTGTGGTTCCATCCATTGAGCATCCAATACCTTTGTATTGCGATAACAATGGAGCTGTGGCTTTGGCCAAGGAACCCAGGTCCCATCAGAAGTCCTGACATATTTTGAGGCGGTATCACCTGATCAGGGAGATAGTTGATCGCCGGGAGATCGAGGTCAGGAGAGTAGATACGAAGGACAACACTGCGGATCCAATCACGACGGCCATTCCCCAGATACAGTTTGAGTGATTATTCGGGATGCTAGGTATGAGATACTACAGCAGCTGGCCTTAGTGCAAGTGGGAGATTGTTAGTTATGTATATGCCCTAGAGGCTATTGTTATACATATGATGTATATTATGATGGATGCTTGGATATATATAGAAAGGACTTTCTTGCTCGTCATGATAGTATGCTATTTGGTTTCACTTTATCTTAACATGTTGACTTGTATTGGTTTACTGTCTTTCTCTCACGTGTTGATAAAGCCCTTAGGATCTGTACTCGACTACTGGAACTATGATGAGATCATACTAGTGGGGCCACGGTAATCGATGAGTACATCCTATAACAGTGTTTAGTCGAGGGTATATCGAGACAGGGCATAGATACACCAGAGTAGACTAGCGTATACGCATCTTGACCCATATAATGGGCGATGGATGATCCCATATCCATCGGTGTTTGACATCAAGGATGGTGTACGGGTGCTCAGTGGAGACTGGGTACGCTGGACGGACTCGCCGAGAACTCCCAGATGGTGATATACCACACGTCAGATGGCAGTTCTCGGGTGACACTGGTACAGGGTAGTCTGTAGACCCGAGATTGTCATAGAGCCTTGTGTGATTCCCACTGTGCTTTGATTTCCACTTTACCACGTCCAAGAGGGCATGTAAAACGGTGGCTTTTGGGTACAGTCCCGAATCACAAGGAGGCAATGAGCGATAGGAGGGGATTCGTCTCTCCCGGTATAGGGAGTTGATGTTGTGCTGTGTTCGATTGGCTATAACTGGAAGTCCCTGGCCAGGGCTGATATAGAGATATACTGGTAAGTGTTACTAGTAGTTTCTCGACCTGTTATGAGCCTCACATCGACACGACTTATTGGTTACTGGGGTCTGACATATATTACCCCTAGACTTGATATGCGACATATCAGACGAACAGACCGGACTGTACGGGAGTGTTACTGATTGGATTCATAGGAGAACGTACAGGCTAGCTTGTTGATCTTCTGATCGCTCAATACCTGGGTGGCTGTTACGTTTAGCTGACCGCTTGCAGCTTGTGGGTGTTTGATATGATCATCACCTGCTACCGGCGTATTGACGATTCTTTAGAGTCCTACACAGAGATTTCTTGGCTCAGGCAAAACGGAGTAGAGGCACATATGTGATATGCGCAGGACCGAGGATAATACGATATGAGATACAGTATTGTATTCTCGCGATATTTAGATATGAACCGGGTCATCGGATCAGGTGTTGATTCGATGAATCGGTACATGATATATTAGTCGGTTATATTCGATATAGCCGGATCGTCGGATCAAGTGTTGATTCGATGATTTAATGTATAATAATATATGTGATATATTGTATTACATTATCTAATATTGGCTCGCTTTATTATTTCATTTTCTCACCGATTAATACATTGATATATATGCGATATATATTAATTGTATTATTTTCTTTTGTTACAAATATAATATATATGTGATATATATTATAGTAACATGATATGATTTATTATGAAACATGTTTAGTGATGATAAAAAGATATTAGGGTTTGATTAGGGTTAGCTCCTTCTTGTTCATTCTAGAAGGATTTCCTTTTTGTCTTGGTTAAGATATTATGGTTGATATTTATCCATGACACATTCCTTAACCTAACCAAACCCTAGCTCTAGTTTATTCTCTACAAAGGTTAAGCTTCTCATCCTTGACCATGGTTCCATAATCTATCATATATTCTTTACTACTATTCATCATAAAAGGATTATCTTTTTCATTCATCGTCTTCTTCTCTCTTAAGCTTTGAGAAAGCTCACTAGATTTTCCTTTGGTGATGATTTCTTGTGAGAAATTGATATAAAAAGATAGCATAAATACTACTCCATCATCCTCATCTAATCTAGCCAATTAGATTAGGGTGTTCATCTCATTAGAGTGAGAGAGCTTGGGTTATAACAACTTCGACGTAGATCATCGGAGAAGCGGAACACTACAAGCTAGCATGGATCGTTCGAGTCGTGGAGCCTTTCTTGAGTCCGGGAGATCGTGGATCGCGGCGAAGAGACTTCTACTCGGAGCTTATGAAGCGAAGGAGCGGACTACAAAGGTTTTAATCCCTCACACATAGTAGTAAAGATGTTTACTTGCATGTTAAACCCTAATAATCTAGCAAAGATCCCGGCTTTGGGTTGTTCGGCACATCTAAAATTTTATTCGGGCATGTTTGATGCCTTATGAACCTTCACAAGAGTACCTAGGAACCATACATGCTTGTCGCTCTCGTAGGGGTCTAGGGATGTGGGTTTGGCTATTCATCGTGACCGTGAAATCCGTGTTTTATACTTGCTTAATTTAAAACACGAAATTCCTAGTATATCCAATATTTCATATGTTATCTTCTGCTGCTGATATTCTGTGATGTGATCACTTTATATGCATGAGACGAATGCTTTATTATTGTATATATGATATATAATAAACGTTGCTTATGTTTTGCACCCGCGCTAGTCCCGCCCCGCTATGTCGTTAGTTAAGTAACCTAACGGTGCATAACGGGACACTGTCGCGAATGCGGATGGCATAAACGTACGTTGTATTTTTGTTTCTTCTGTGATGCTTAGGAAGCATAAATGATGGGAATTCATTAATGAGATTAATGAAAAGAAAAGAAATCTAAAAGATGTTGTAAAATCATATTTTCAAAAAGGTTAGCTCTAGTTTTTGCTTTGCTTAGCGGTATTCCTTATAGAATATCCAGCACCTCATTCGATGAGGAAAGAGCCGAGATCTTTTCACCGAGAGTGACCTCTTTATCGAAACTAGCAGATGCTACAACCCACTCAGTTTTGTATTTTGATTGCTTCTTTTAGTTCTTGTTTTGCATAGCGGTATTTATGAAATATCCTGCACCTTATTCGATAAGGAAAGAACCGAGATCCCTTCACCGGGAGTGACCTATTTAGCAAGACTAGTAAAAAGACTAAAAAAACACTCCTTTTCAAAAATCACTTGTTTCTACAACGATATCAAGTTCATTAAGCTCATGGTTTTCTTAAAATCCTGCGTAGCCCTCCGACATTTCAGATATGCACCACTTAGTATTCGTGCTACGTTTGTTGACCTCTATTAAGGCGTAGTGTGCGGTAGCTGATCAGTGCTTATCTGCAAAGCATGTGATGCGATTGGATTAGGGTATTCATATGACATTGTTGACCTCTGTCAAGGGTTGTGCGGGTGGGTTTAATTCAATCATAAAATGCCGGGTTGAACTTGACTAGTGCACTATGGTTTGTTGACCTCTGTCAAGGTCATAGGACGCTAGAGGCAAAAGTATTATCAGGAATTTCAAGTATTGAAATTTGCAGATTGCATACCTTTTATGAGATAGTTGGAACCCGATACCTACTGCGAGTAAGAGTTACTCTAGGGAGAGTTTTACACATCACAATTAGCCAATCAAGTAGGTGTCTAGAAAGGTGTTAAAGGGGTTACGCCCCTGGAAAAACGAGGTTTATTTTAATTAGGTCCGTGCGAAAGCACGGGAAACCTCCCTCAAAGTACCGACACTGGCTTGGCTGAAAGATTGGCGAACTTGTAAGGTGTAATTAATCCCAATCAGTCTTACCTTTTAGGGTTTGAAGGAAGATTTGATAAAACAGTGGGAGTCATCCTGATTAGATAAAATAATAAACCAATCTAATCTTGCAAAAGCATACGCTAAAGTGTTTTCTTCTCTCTCTCTCTATGTAGCGACCATGTCAGGCCTTAATCAAGATAATAATATGGATGTATTGACCGAACCCGCTTGTTATGCTGAGCTGGGGAACGCTGGTTCCGCTCCAACTTATAATTGTTATAAGTCCGAGCAGGAAATAGGAAAATATCTGAATTTCCATGCCTCCCAAATGAAGAATAAGCATGTTGATGCATCTTCTTTGGGTGTGTTAGTCATTCAGAACTGTTTCTCAGTACACTCTATGTCCTGGGTATTAGATACTGGATTGGGATCCCACGTATGTAATATTTTACATGGGCTAAGGAAAGGTAGAGAACTGGGAATAGGTGATCATTCCGTACAAGTAGGGAATGGTGCAAATGTTGCGGCCAAAGCAGTTGGTGAATATCACCTTGTATTACCAAATGGTAATACATTAATTCTGAACGAATTCTATTACATACCGACCCTGATATGCAATCTTATATCAGTTTCTTTATTAAGTAAAGAAGGATATAATTTTGTAGTACAGGATAATGTTATGAACATCTTCCTGAATCAAAAGTTGATTGGATCAGGCTCGTTAAATAATGGCATATACATTTTAAATCAAACCACGGTTCTTAACGTACAAAACACACACAAGAGGAAGAGTTCAGAAATGAACGAATCCTTCTTGTGGTATTGTAGACTAGGTCATATTAATGCGACACGACTAGCTAAGTTACATAAAGATGGATATTTGAAACCGTTCGAATTTTCATCTTATGACACTTGTCAGTTATGTCTCAAAGGTAAAATGACCGAAACTCCGTTTACTGGACACGGAGAAAGAGTTACGGAACTCTTGGGACTGATACATAGTGATGTATGCGGTCCCATGTCTATACATGCCACGAATGGTTCTTAATACTTCATTACATTCACTGACGACCTCTCAATATACGGACATGTGTTCCTGTTGAAACACAAGTCTGAAAATTTTGAGAAATTCAAAGAATATAAGCATGAAGTTGAGAACCAAACGGGTAAAAGTATTAAAATCCTACAATCTGATCGAGGAGGAGAATACTTGAGCACGGAATTCCGTGACTATCTAAAAGAGAATGGGATTCTCTCTCAGCTTACTCCTTCGTATACACCACAACACACTCTTAAATAAGTTAAAATATGGGGTTGTCCGGCCTATGTCAAAAGGCAAAATCCGGAAAACTCAAGGCATGATCAGTTCTTTGTAAGTTTATTGGATATCCTAAACATTCAAATGGATATCTATTCTACCAGAGTGAACAACAAAAGGTGTTTGTTGCTCAGAATGCCACCTTTTTAGGAAAGGTATTTCTTGCAAAAGAAATTAGTGGCGAAGAGGTACAGCTGGAAGAAGTTCCAGCAGAACAAACTACTACTGAAGATTTAGTGGAACCAAAGGATTCGATAGTTCCCAACGACCCTCAGCCTCTCTGCCGATCTAGTAGGGTTCCTCATCCACCTGAGAGATACTACGGGTTTCTCATTGACGGTGGGAGCGAGGATTGCATCATGGTAGATGATGACCCAACTAGTTTCGAGCAGGCCATCATGAGTGGGGACTCTGTGAAATGGCTGGATGCAATGCGATCTGAGATGGAATCCATGTACACCAACAAAGTATGGACTTTGTAAGTTGCTCCTGAAGGGGTAAAACCCATTAGGAGCAAATGGATCTTTATGCAGAAACTTGGTGTAGATGGAAAAGTTGAGACTTTCAAAACTAGACTTGTTGCAAAAGGTTTTCTTCAACGACCAGGTGTGGACTATGATGAAACCTTTTCTCTAGTAGTTATGCTTAAGTCCATCCGGATCCTGCTTGCCATTGCTGCATACCATGACTATGAAATCTAGCAAATGGATGTTAAGACCGCCTTCCTAAATGGTGATTTAGAAGAGTGCGTGTACATGACTCATCCAGAGGGCTTCGTAGACAGTGGGAGCAGCGGAAAGATGTGCAAGCTGCTTAAATCCATCTACGGGTTATAGCAGGCATCGCGGAGTTGGAACATCTGTTTTGATGTGGTAGTCAAAGAGTTTGACTTCATCAAAAACGTAGATGAACTGTATATACAAAAAGGTGGCAGAGAGTAAGGTTGTCTTCCTAGTATTGTACGTGGATGACATACTCTTGATAGGAAATGATGTTCCTATGCTGCACTCGGTCAAGCTCTTCTTATCACAAAGATTCTCGATGAAAGATCTAGGTGATGCCTCCTACATCTTGGAGATTAAGATATATAGAGATAGATCTAAACGGATAATGGGATTTTCCCAATCCAGGTACATTGACACCATACTAAAGAGGTTTAGTATGGAAGAATCCAAGCGTGGGAATTTACCCACGACCACAGGACTCACTCTCTCCAAAGAGATGTCTCCCAAGACTGATTTGGAGAGAGCTCGCATGCAAGGGATACCCTATGCTTCGGCAGTAGGCTCTATCATGTATGTGATGTTATGTACCAGACCCGATGTAGTATACTCACTAAGTGTAGTGAGTATGTATCAAGCAGATCTAGGAGAGAGTTACTGGACAGCTGTGAAGAGCATTCCAAAGTACTTGAGAAGAACTAAAGAGATATTCTTGGTGTATGGTAATGGAGAACTCCAAGTGGATTCCTTTACCAATTCGAGCTTCCAGAGTGATAAGGACGACTCTAAGTCGGTCTCGGGATTTTCTTTACCCTCAATGGAGGGGCGGTTTGTTGGAAGAGTTCCAAACAGGAAACTGTGGCAGACTCGACGATCGAGGATGAATACATCGCTGCCAACAATACTGCCAAAGAGCCTGTCTGGATGAAGAAGTTCATAACTGAACTTGGTGTGGTTCCATCCATTGAGCGTCCAATACCTTTGTATTGCGATAGCAATGGAGAAGTGGCTTTGGCTAAGAAACTAGGTATATTCTGAGGCGGTATTACCTGATCCGGGAGATAGTTGATCGCCGCTAGATCAAGGTCAGGAGAGTTGAAACGAAGGACAACACAGCGGATCCACTCACAAAGGCCATACCCCAGATACAATTTGAGAGACTATTCGGGATGTTGGGTATGAGATACTACAATAAATGGCCTTAGTGCAAGTGGAAGATTGTTAGTTATTTGTATGCCCTAGAGGCCATTATTGTACATGTGATGTTTATTATAGTGGATGCTTGGATATATATAGAGAGGACTTTCTTGCTCGACATGATAGTATGCTATCTAGTTGCTTTTTGTCTTAACATGTTGACTTGTATAACTGATGTTGTCTTGCTCTCACATGTTGATAAAGCCCTTAGGATGTGTACTTGACTACCAAGACTATGATGAAGATCATACTAGTGGGGCCAAAGGTAGTCTACAAGTACACCCTAAAAATGTTCCTAGTCGAGGGTGTATCGAAACAGGGCATCGATATTCCATAGTAGACTAGCGTATACGCATTCTGACCCATATGATGGGCGATAGATGATCCTACTTCCATTGGTGTTTGACATCAAAGATGGTGTACGGGTGCTCAGTGGAGACTAGGTACACTGAACGGACTCGCCGAGAACTCCTAGCTAGCAGTTCTCTGGTGACACTGGTACATGCTAGTCTGTAGACCCGAGGTCGTCATAGAGTCTTGTGTGGTTCCCACTATACTTTGATTTCCACCTTACCACATTCAAGTGAACGTGCAAAATGGTGGATTTTGGGTACAATCCCGAATCACATGGAAACAATGAGCGATAGGAGGGGATTCGTCTCTCCCGGTATAGGGGGTTGATGTCGCACTATGCTCGATTAGCCATAACGATAAGTCCCTGGCCAGGGTTGCTACGGAGATTTACTGATAAGTGTTATCAGTACTTTCTCGACCTATTATGAGCCTTACATCATCACGATTTATCGGTTACTGGGATCTGACGTTTAACACCCCTAGACTAGATATGCGACATATCAGACGAAAAGACTGGACTGTACGGTAGTGTTACTGATAGGCTTTTCAGGAGTAGGAGGAGGCTTGATTGTTGATCTTATGATCGCTCAATACCCGGGTAGCCGTTACGTCTAGCTTGTACCGCTAACGGCTTGTGGGTGCTTGATGTGATCATCACCTACTGCTGGCGTATTGACGAGTCTTTAGATTCCTACACAAAGGTTTCACTGGCTCAGGAAAAACTAAGTTGGATCACATATGTGATATGTGAGGAACCGAGATTAATATGAGTATGTGATACCGTATTCTATTCTCACGATACTGTATCGGTCGGTTATATGAGATATATCCGAGTTATCGAATCAAGTGTTGATTCAATAAGTTGATACAAATAATATTAGTCGGTCATATAAGACATAGCCGGATTATTAAATCAAGTGTTGATTTAATGATTTAATGTATAATTATATATTTGATATACTAATTTACATTAACTAATATTAGCTCACTTAAGCATTTCTTTTTCTCACATGTGCACACTTAATATATATGTGATATATATTAATTGTGTTTTCTTTATGTGTCATGGTTGATGATACATGCAACATAGGTGTAAGAGAGTTACACCATACTAAAGATAGTGAAGGGTTTATTTATTTATAGTAAATCAATTATTAGTTAGAAATTGGTCATATGGGATGAAGCTTGTAGAAGCTTGGAGATCCATTGACTTAGTCTACTAGTTTTGTCTTACACTAGATATTTATTAACCCAACCATTATCTTAACTCATGGTTAAGTCTCTACATGAGTTATATGAGATATTTCTCACCCATGGTTTCCATTCACTTTCTCATCCATTATTTGCTTCATCTTCCTCAAGTTCAAAAGAGAGCTCTCTAGGTTTTTGAGAGGAGCATAAAATTTGTGAGAAAATTAATTCTAAAATGAGCAAAAATCCTACTTCTTCATCCTCTACTAGATTAGCAATTTAGTTTAGGGTGTTAGCTTCACTAATCCCACATTAGTGAAGAGGTAGCTTGGGTTAGTGTCTCCTCGACGTAGATCATTTTCGGCCTCGAAGACTTCGTGCAAGCTCGTTGCTTTCTTCTTGTGGAGCCACTCTAGAGTCCGCAAGATCATTACTTGGAGCGAAGGGACTACTACACGGAGCTATTGAAGTGAAGGACCGGTCTACAAAGGTTGTATTCCTAGTTCACTTAGTGGTAAAGTAGTTTACACATTGTATTGTCTAAACCTTTAGTCAAGATTCTAGGATTAGGATTGTTTTGTACGGCAAATTTTTGAAAATGGCATGAACGATACCTCCCGAAACCTTGCTGTCGTGCCAAACAATCCAACATCTTCTTCTTCCTCCTCCTCAAATCCCTAACCTTCACATGTGATGGGAACCATAGGGTTTTTAATAAATCCTAAGTGAGCTTAGAACCCCTACTTCACCATCCAACACATGATTAGCACTTGAATTTAGGGTGTTTCCTTCACTAAAGAAAGATTAGTGAAGAGATAGCTTTGATTAGAGAAGCTTCAGGTGGATCATTTTCGACACGAAGATCGCGTAGGAAGCTCGATCCAATCTCAAGTGGAGCTACGAGGAGTCGTAGGGACTACTACCCGGAGCTTTAGAAGTGAAGGACATGATCTTCAAAGGTTGTATTTTCTTTCACTTTGTATAGTTTTGTTATATCATGTTAAAACCCTAATAATCTAGTTAGATCTTTGGATAGTATAGCTTAGCACCATGATTATTTGAAAATAGCTTGGTTGATACTTAGTAAAACCTAGTGGCGTTGCTAGGACATACTTTCATGGTATCAGAGCCAAGTTAAAATATTAGGGGATGTCTTTACGACGTTAAAGTGTTCGATCGAAGTTCGAAACCCATATTTTGTGATGTTTCTGTCCATTTTTTCAAAAGTTGAAATTTTCGAGATTAAAAATATGTAGAAAATTGTGCAGGGTATTTAATGGAGCCCTAAGAAATTCGAAACTCTAATCCCTTCGATGAACCGCAGAACCGCGGCCTAAACCCCAATTTGGCCGCGGTTCCGCCGCATTTTTGTGGGATTATGGGGTAATTTTTCTTGTGCTCTCCATTATGGTATTTACCACTTTTTGGATGTTTTTAGTAAGGCTCAAATTGTTGAGGTCTCTGTGATTTGTGGGTGTTTCATAATTCGATCAAAATGTTTAACGTTGTCGAGATTATTATGATATGTGATACAATATTTAGAATCCATAATAATTAGTTTTGAGAAAACTATTTTGTGTTATGTAAATCTAGCCGTTTAGTCTTGTTTAATTGATTTCCACGGAGTTTTGATTCAGATCAAAACTCCGTCGCAATCGCGTACAGTACGCGGATACTCGCCAGATAACATTACTAGATAGCCATACCGTATAGCCCCGACCAAGTGACTGGAGGAGAACCCCTTTGCCAAAAGCATCCACTCGGGTGCTCGCGGTCATGGTGTTCCGCCTAAGTGCACTTCGTCGACGGCATCGGGGGTGCGGCCATCTACTAAAGTTCCCGACGAGCATTCGATCAGGTAGTCGGGAATTTTGTTGAATTACCTGACTAAGTTATTGAAAAGTGTTTTTGATTTTAGACTAAAATACATGGTTTAGAGTGTTGGTTATAGTGCCCTCAAAGTCAATTATTGGATCGCAGGTACGTGATTGCAATGATTGAGGAGGACCTATACCGGTAGCACAGTCTTACTCGAGATGATAGTATGCTATCTGGTTTGCCTTTATCAGTCGTGTATAGGTTCAGGTGACTGATCACGATTACAGGTTGATAGAGCCCTTAGGATCTTGCTTGACTACCAACAGTATGATGGCGATCATATACGTGAGAGTTGGGTAGTCTATAAGCACATCCTTAAAAGTGGTCCCTAGTCGTGAGAGTACCGAGACAGGGCATTGATACTCCGGAGTAGACTAGTGTATACAGTCGAGACCCCGATGAGGGGCGGTGGCCGGTCTCACAAGCCACTGGTGTCAGTTGGATCACCTAAGATGTATACAGGTGCTCATTGGGTTATGAGTACACCGGACAGGACTCGCCGGGAACCTGCTAATTGGTATTATACCTATCGTCAGATAGTAGTTCCCTGGTGACATTTGTACAGGTTAGTTCATCGACCTGAGGTCGTCATTTGTCTCGTGTGAGTTCTCACTGTGCTTTGATTTCTACCCTACCACGGCTCAAAGAAGTCGTGCAAGGTATTTTTTGGGTATAGTCCCCAGCCACATGGAGGCAAGTGAGCGGATCGGCAGGGGATTCGTCTCTCTCGGTATTGGGGGTGGAGATCACGCTGTGTCTAGGAAAGCCATTACACCAAGTCCTTGGCCAAGGCAGGTGAGATTTACTGGTAGGTACTCCAGTAGTTTCTCAGGGTGTTAAGGGCTTGTCTTCAACATGACTTATACCGCTATTGGGGGTCTGACGTTACTAGCCCCCTAGGCTGGATATGCGATACTCATAGACGAACGGACCGGACTGTATATACATTGTCACTATTAGGCTCAGTAGGGTTTCGGGATGAGTTCGCTCATCGGCCTCCCTTGAGGTCAGTACATGGGCAGCTGTTACGCACAGCTAGTGCCGCTGACGGCTTGTGGTTAAACCCACTGCCAGGGTACTGACGAGTCATTAGAGTCTCCCACAGATAGTTTCCCAAGTTCGGGCGAAATGTTGTAGAGGCCGTATGGTTTTATGGCAGGGCTCGGAAAATGCACGTACGTTTACGCACGTGTCATATTTCGAGCAGATAATACTGGGGGGCTTTGGTTTAAGCCGGATCCGAGTATTGTATTGAGTAGATATAATATCTTTGTCTCAGTTGCATTTGTATTCGGTCGTAATACAAATGCGGGTATGTTTATACTGTTACGGGGTTGTCCTGAAATTCGTTTCAGGATCGCTTTTGGAAGTTGCCAGTTTCCAGTTTCCAATTTCCGTATTTAACATTCAGTTAAATGCGGAAATATCTTTTCGTCATTTGGGTGAGTCATGAGGTGAGTCGTGTTTCTAGAAGGTTCTAGAATGGTGACTAGGTTAGTGACTTATTAGGTTGCATTAATTGTTTTGCAAGGTGTTAAGTGAGTCACCATTTGCATTAATGGGGTTTTGTTTGCATGAAGGATATTTGTTAAGATCTTTTGCTTATGGTTACCCTCCCTTGCTCCTACACTCACCCCCTTCCTTTTATTTAGTGGCCGGCCCCTCTTGTTGAGGGATGATGATTTTTTTGGGAAAAAGAAAGGGTTGTTAAAATGAGAAGAGAGAGATCTAGTTCATATATATTTTCATATCTCATTTCAATCCAATCCAAAAGTCAACTTCATTAACCATTCGTCCATAACTTTGGACGAAGTGAGACAAAGTGTTCTACTCATTCTCTACATCAATCTTGGTCATCTCTTTTAGCAAACTTGATGATCGAGTTGCCTCGAGTCAGAGGCAGGAGCCCGTTTAAAGATCCGTTGACGTGGTGCCACCTGGACGAGGAGATCGGAGATCGACGAGATCGGAGCACCCGCAATAGAGCGTGGGATGATGGTTAAAGAAAGAAGGACTCGGATCGTTCGGTATAACCTTTCTACCCTCTTTGTAGTTTGTTAGTTTAGCAATAATGGCAGATCCGGATTATAGTATGCGATAGCGCCAGTTATAAAAGTTTTTGTTCCGCATTTGGCGTCAGATTGACGGCCGGGGCGCTACCGTAGACTTACATAGAGGTTAGGCATGAAATTCGGAATATGAGATATTTCGGGTTTATGATGTCTAAGGAGTTTGCGGATTCTAATTATTGTAGATTTTCATTTCTTTTCTATGACCGTAAGTGTAATATGTGGGGCATCCCCGATCTCGTTGCTATATATCAATGACATTTGGGATACCCATATTTACTTACGTTGATGACATGAGATGTTTATGTGTTGCTGTGATATGTTATATTGGATCGTCGTGATTGAATAGCCAGGGGGTTTTGCGTGAGATGAGAGTTTTTCATTTTCCTTCATCTAAAAAGTTGTATGTAATATTCTTTTATTGGGACACTTTCGGTTTGAGGATGGTGTCACCACTGATGTATATTATTTACTTTTCTGCATTAGGATAGACCCAAGGTGGGGAGCATAAGTAACCGGGTTCTGGAGGCAAGTGGGAGACCATCTCGAGGAGTCGAGACCGGGTCTCCTAACTCTAGAATTGGTAGGGTTGCTTGCCGCTCTCGTAGGAGTCTAGGGATATGGGTTTGGCTATTCATCACGACCGTGTAATCCGTGTTTTTCATTATTGGCTTAATTTAAAACACGGACCTCCTACTATATCCAATATTTCATATGTTGACTTCAGCTGCTTGTGTTCTGTGATATGATCATATAACTGCGTGAGACGAATGATATATATATATATATATAATAAACGTTGCTTATGTTTTGCACCCGCGCTAGTCCAGCTCCCGCTCTGCCGTTAGTTAAGTAACCTAACGGTGCATGAAGGGACCCTGTGGCAAATGCAGATGGCATAAGCGTACGTTTAGGATTAGGCATGAAATCCGGAGTGTGTGATATTCTGGGTTTATGATGTCTAAGGATGATGCGGGTTCTAATTATTATAGTTTTCATTTCTTTTTCTGCGACCGTAAGTGTAATATGTGGTGTATCTCCGATCTCGTTGCTATACGTCAATGACATTAGGGATACGCATATTTACTTACGTTGATGACATGTGATATTAATGTTGTTGTCATGACCTGAAGGTACAGAACGTGACTGGCACTTAAATTACGAAATGTCTCAAGGTGTAACGTAACCTAAATAACCCAAAGCCCAGAAATCTAAACCATTTAAAGAAATAGAGTGAAGGAAAACTTATTTAAAGAAAGCGATTTAAACCAAATAAGTTGCAATAAAAATTTTAAAAACATCAAAATTTCCCGAAAATTTCGGCAGAGTCTCCTTTGTAAATACTGGCCCCGAAATGGATACAAACAAGAAAATACATACAAAAGAATAAAGGCATCCCCAAGTGGGAGCTAGCACTTCATCAATGGCAGAATCACAACCACATGCAATATGAATATCAAGTGCACAATAAGTATATAAAAACACGTAAGTAAGAAAACAACTCGTCGGCTCAAGTGAGCATCGACACTAGAAATAGAATACATACAAATCTCACAAGCTCACCATCTAAGTCCAATGTACGAAGGGTAGATGGAGTATACTAGATAAAAATAAAATACACGGTAGGAGCAATGAAAATCCTCCTAAAACCCACCTATGAGCAAGCTGCAAGCCGAAGCAAAGGAAGCAGAATATGAGTACACCCACCGCTACTATGCTAACGGGTCAAACCTGCAAGATACTGTGGCACAACGTGGGTGAGTTGCCAACTCGTGAGTAGTAAGTAACATCTAATAAGACTATCGTAAGTATGCACGCAATGCGTCACAACCGACGTATATCAATATGATACGATGTATTAGCATGAATGCAACATGAATGCATAATCAACGCGAAATCATGGTATGTCTGATATGAGAAGATCTGTATCTTTAACTTGGTAAAACCTTTTTTAAAATAAAACTGGATTATAATCAGTGAAATCGACAGAAATCCGTGTTAAATATCGACACAATATGTTTATCAATGAAATTGACAGGAAAGTCCGTGTCAAATATGTAAGTCCATGTCACGCACCCCACGTGTTCACGGGAAGGCGGAATATATGAAAAACAATTATCAAAGTTTCGTAACACAGACTTGAGCACACGAATCGTGTCTAAACCATTACTAACAAACTATGACAGGTTTAACTACTCGGATTCGAAGTTATACCTCACGTTACTTGTCATTCGGGACTTCATCGTTGTCCTCCACACCTCGTAGGATCTATGGAACATGGGTACCTCAACGGCCTCCTCGAGTCAAAGACGATCCACCCGAGAGTCTATAGTCCGAGCTCCTATCTCGAATCTGAGATAACTACGGCTTCTAGTTTGCTAATTTAGAAGTCCTAGAGGGTGTAGAGTATTTAGATGGATTACTTAGTCACTTTAAATCCAAGGATTCTCAACTCATGAGAGCTTTTAGGGTTTGAGGAAGAAAATGAAGACATGAGGAGAGAAAAGTGTTTTGTGATAATGAATGAACTATTCTCATTTGTGAATATCATGAATTATAATAATATCATCAAAATAAATATCTAACTAATATTCATCATGCTTCATTTAATTTACTAGATGAATCATCTAATGAGTCATGGATCATTTAATGAAACTTACACCTCATCTTCCACCTCATTTAGTTTAAATCACAAAAAAAATAAACACAAATGAGTCACCTCCTTCTAGAAGCTTCCCGAACAATTACGAGACTGCCCCTCCTATCCGTATTTCCGAAAAACACGGATAATCTTTGACTGAATAAATCCATCTGTATAATACTAGAATCTTGCTTAAACCAAAGCCCGCTAGTATTATCTAGCCTGATTTAGTACGTGCATAAGTGTACGTAAGTGATCGCGACCCTGCCGTAAAACCATACGGCCTCTACACCTTTTGCCCGGTGAAGGGAAACTCTCTGTATGGGACTCTAAAGACTCGACACTACGCTGGAAGTGGGTTTAACCATAGGCCTCAAGCGGTACTAGCTGTACGTAACGGTCCCCATGTAGATGTCGATAAGAAGGTCGATGAGGAAACCCATCCGAACTCCTACTGAGCCTGTATGTGACAATCTCCGTAGAGTCCGGTCTGTTCGTCTAGGACTGTCGCATATCGGGCCTAGGGGGCGGTAAACGTCAGACCCCTAGTAGCGGTATAAGTCGTGTCAGAGTGAAGCCTATTACACCTTGAGAAACTACTGGAACCTACCAGTAAATATCGCTTGCCCTGGCCAGAGACCTTGCGTAATGGCTCTCTATACACAGCGTGATATCAACCCCCAATACCGGGAGAGACGAATCATGTCTAACCACCACTGCCTCCAAGTGCTTCGGAACTGCACCAAACTACTACCTGTTTGCACGACTTCTTTGAGCCAAGGTAGGGTAGTAATCTAAGTACAGTGAGAACACACCCGAGGCGAAGTAGCAGATTCAAATCGAAGGACTAAGCTGTACTCATGTCACCTGGAAACTGCAATATACTACCAACCTGCAATTCCCGGTGAGTCCTGTCCGGTGTACCCGTAACCTAACGAGCACCTGCATACTATCTCCAGTACGACGTACTGATGGCAGTGGGACAGACCATCTCCCCAGCTAGGATGAGAAGCGTATATACCAGTCTACTCCAGAGTATTGATGCCCCGTCTCGATAATCTTACGACCAGGGACCTATATAGGATGTTGCTTATAGACTACCCGGCCCCCACTAGTGTGATTGCCTTCACAACGCTAGTAATCAAGCAAAGATCCTAAGGGCTCTACTAATATGTATAAGCGATATGTTAAAAGAAACACATGCACATATTAAAGTAGACACAAACCAAGTAGTATACTACCATTTTTAGAAAGACTGTCAATACAACTGTGAATATCCCAAGCTTCCATTAAGTAATATACAAACTAGTATGATACAGTAATGGCCTCTAGGGCATAAACACTAACAATCTCCAACTTGCACTAGCGCCATGTACTGGCATATCGCAGACCTATCATCTCGAATAGCCTCTCGAACTGCGTCTGAGGAATGGCCTTTGTGAATGGATCAGCAGTGTTGTTCTCCGTATCTACTCTCTTCACCTCGATCTCCCGGCGAACTACGATCTCCCTGATCAGGTGATACCGCCTTAAGATGTGTCTGGACTTCTGATGGGACCTGGGTTCCTTCGCTAAAACAATAGCGCCGTTGTTATCGCAATACAGAGACATTGGATCAACACTGGTAGGAACCACCTGAAGTTCTGTAAGGAACTTCTTCATCCAAACAGCTTCTTTTACGGCATCGCAAGCAGCTATGTACTCCGCTTCCATCATCGAGTCAGCAACGGTGTCCTGCTTGGGACTCTTCTAACAGAACGCCCCTCCATTGAGGGTAAAGTCATAACCCGATATGGACTTGGAGTCATCCTTGTCACTCTGGAAGCTGGAGTCGGCAAAGGCCTCGATCCGGAGGTCGATTCCGCCATACACCAAGAACAACTCCTTAGTCCTCCTCAGGAACTTGAGAATGTTCTTTACTGCTATCCAGTGCTTCTCCCCTGGGTTTGCTTGATACCGGCTTACAACGCTCAATGCGTATGTTACATCTGGTCTGGTACATAACATCGCATACATTATAGAGCCTACCGCAGAAGCTTGTATATTACTTAATGGAAGCTTGGGATATTCACAGTTGTATAAACAATCTTGCTCAAAATGGTAGTATGCTACTTGGTTTGTCTCTACTTCAATATGTGCATGTGTTTCTTTTAGCATATCGCTTATATACATATTAGTAGAGCCCTTAGGATTTTTGCTTGATTACCAGCGTTGTGATGGCGCTCACACTCGTGGGGGCCGGGTAATCCATAAGCACGTCCTTATACAGGTCCCTAGTCGTAGGACTATCGAGACAGGGCATCGATACTTCGGAGTAGACTAGCGTATGCGCTTCTCATCCCAGCGGGGGAGACGGTCTGTCCCACAGCCGTCAGTACGTCGTACTTGAGATTCTATGTGTGTGCTCGTTAGGTTACGAGTACACTGGACAAGACTCGTTGGGAACTGTTGCTTGGTATTATACCTATCGTCAGTTATCAGTTCCCAGGTGACATGAGCACTACTTAGTCCACCGACTTGACACTGTCACTTCGCCTCGAGTGTGTTCCCACTGTACTTAGATTACTACCCTACCACGGCTCAAAGGAGTCGTGCAAACAGGTAGTAGTTGGGTGCAGTCCCGAAGCACTTGGAGGCAGTGACGGTTAGACAGAATTCGTCTCTCCCGGTATTGGGGGTTAACATCGCGCTGTGTCTAGGAGAGCCATTACACAAGTAGTCCCTGGCCAGGGCAAGCGAGATATACTGGTAGGTTTCCAGTGTTATCTCAGGGTGTTCTGGGCTACACTCCGACACGACTTGTACCGCTATTAGGGGACTGACGTTCACCGCCCCCTAGGCCCGCCATGCGATGTATCAGACGAATAGACCGGACTGTACGGAGATTGTCACATACAGGCTCAGTAGGAGTTCGGATGGGTTTACCTCATCGGCCTTCTTATCGACATCTACCTGGGGACCGTTACGTACAGCTAGTGCCGCTTGCGGTCTGTGGTTAAATCCACTGCCAGCGTAGTATCGAGTCTTTAGAATCCCACACAGAGAGTTTCCCTGCACTGAGCGAAACGTGTAGAGGTCGTATGGTTTTACGGCAGGGCTGCGATCACTTGCGTACACTTGTGTGCGTATGCTGTTCGGGTAGGCAATACTAGTGGGCTTTGGTTTAAGCCGGATTCTAGTATTGCACAGATGGATTTGTTTTGTCTTCTATGCATCCGCATTCTACGGAATGCGGATGCGGGTGTGTATGCACAGATTTGCGGAGTGGAGAAGGAGGAGGTGCCTCATTTGGGTTTTGACAGTTGGTTCGGTCAAAACCATTATGAGCCGGTGATATTATTTACTAATCCATTTATTGATAATTTTGTTATGGCTAATTACATTGACCATTTGATCATCTTGACTTTGTTGATCGTTTGACCAAAGTTGACTAGGATCTTCTTGAAAGGTCTAAAGTATTCTTTGGTTTTCTTTTTCCTTTTTGTTATGAAAATGGTCATGTCATTAGTGCCATCAACTTTATCATGATAGGATTAGTAATGATGAAAATGAGTATTATTGCAACCATGGTTGTGTTTTCTCTTGGTTAAGCTTTTCATTTGTTCATTCTCATTCTCTCTCATAGAAAAGAAAATGAGAAACATTTCCATGGTTGCTCATCCTTCTTCCTCCTCTTGATTCTTCCTTTGATCTCATGTGTTGAGAGAAAAAGGATTCCACTTGACAAACACATCCATACATCTCCTCTACACATCCTAGGGCTTCTTGACTAGCAATCTCTTTTCCTTAGTTGCCTCGGCTCGAGGTGGAGCTCGGTGTACATCTCTCGGGTGGATCGTCTTCGGCTCAAGAAGGCCGCGGAGGTGCCCAAGGTCCGGATCGACACTTGGAGCTTGGATGGACGAGCGGGACAGTGGAATGAAGACTCGAAGGACCGGTTTCGTGAGGTATACTTTCTACAGCATAGTAGTTATAGCCTCTAGTAGTTTACTAGTTTCTAGTTTAGCAAAGATCCGTGCTTTAAGTCCATGTTGCCTTGCGCCAAATCATTGTTTTTCGTCGTTTCCGCCTCCCCGTAACAACCGGGATGAGCAACGTGGACTTACAGTGGTATCAGAGCCAGGCTAAACATAAACTAGTAAGTTAGCAAAGTGTTTAGAACATCGATCGGAAAAAAGTCGCAAAACACGTCCGCAAAACCTCAAGTTTCTGTCGATTTTCATACTGCTCAAAAAGTGATTTAAAATATATGAAAAATCTTCTCAGGGTTTTGTAAAAACACTGCAGAAAAACGAACCAGTGATTCGATCAAACGACCGCGGTTCCGCGGCAATGACATGATCATTGCCGCGGTTCCGCCGCCGTTTTGACTCGGCACTGGATCAGATTTTGTGCAGTGTTTTAGTTTGGCTGTTTTGGGATTTTTAATACATGTTTTTTCTACCCAGATTTTCCAGAGAGCAAATTGACTTTTGGGGTGGTTAAAAATCCGTATTTTGATCGATATTCCATACACTTTGGCTAATGGATATTATATGTGTTGTGATATATGTATTGAACGTCTACTAATCGCTATAAGTCGATTAGTGGGGTTATACATATCTGTGATCTGTAATGTTGATTGTTTGTGGATATGAACTCGGTGGATTGTCGCGGATGAATAGCCGGGTTGGATGTGAGATGAGAGTTTCTTTTTTCTTTCATTCATTGTAAGATTTGTAAATTGATGTAATATTATTTGTATGGCCGCACAACCGGGTAGGGGTTGTAGCCGTCATTGTATAATTTCTTTTTACTGTTTTTGCTCCTAGGATAGACCCAAGGAGGGGTGCACAAACTACCGGGTATCTCGAAGTGCCGAGTGGCCTACTCATGGTGTTGAGGGAGGTTGCTTCGCTTCGGGTACTTGGCGGGTAGTTTGCCACACCCGTAAAGGTCTAGGGTGGGGTTTGGCTATTCATCGCGACCGTGTAATCCGCTTTTCGTTACAGGCTCGTACGGAATGCGGATTCCTAGTATATCCAAAGTGTTCATATGTGATCTGTAATGTCTATCATTGCTATATATCTATATATGATAACTATTTTGGCGTTGCTTATGTTTTTCAGCCGCGCTAGCCCAGCCCCCGCTCTGTCGTTAGTTAAGTAATCTAACGGGTGATGACGGGGCCCTGTGGCGAATGCGAATGGCATAAGCGTACGTCATATTTTGGTTATTTTCTGCAATGGTAGGATTAAATGATGGGGCGCATTAAAAGAACTAATGAAAGAAAAATAAACCAAGTAAAAGTTGTTGGAACACTTTTAAAACCACTCGGTTCTTTTCAAAAACCAGCATTTTAAACGCAGAGCTTGAACCACTCCTTTTAAAAGCTATCTCGTTCCATCGATTATATCAAGTTCACTATGTTCACGGTTTCTCCAAAACCATCCATAGCCCTCCGTCGTTTCGTATAGATAGTCAATAGTATTCAAGCTGTGTTTGTTGGCCAAAGTCAAGGCACAGTGTTTGGTAGCTATTGGGTATTCATATGTAGCATAGATAGATGCGTTGGTTTGGAACAGTCGTACTGCCTTGTTGGCCAAAGTCAAGGGTATGTGCGGGTGGGTTCAAATTAACCTGGATAATGACGGGTAGAACTTGACATGTGACTTATGATTTGTTGGCCAAAATCAAGGTCATAAGAGCATGGGGCAAAAATCCACATCGGGAGTTTCAAAAGTACTGAAACTTGCTAGCGCTGCATACCATTTGGAGTGTGATGATTCTGGTGTAAGTCTACGTTAGCGCCCCGGCAGTCTACAGACGCCAATTGCGGAATAAAACTTTTTAACTTGGCGCTATCGTATACTTTAACCCGGATCTGCCATTATTGCTAAACTAACAAACAGTAAAGAGTATAGAAATGTTGTACCGACTGATCCGAGTCCTCCGGTCTTCATCTCCACTCCGATCTCCTCGCGGGATCTCCGTCTGTCTCCTCCTCGTCGGAAAGGGCACCACATCGCCTGTAGCTTTTACGGGCTCCCACCTCAATACCGAGGCAACTCGGGCGCGAAGCTGGCGAATCGACGCGTCCAAGATTTGCTGTAGGAAGTGTAGTGTAGAGGCTACTTGTCTCTTTGGGGTTTGTTGCCTTTGGATGGAGGAATGAATGTTGAACTTTGGAGGGAAATGAAGCAACCATTTTTGCAAGCCAAATGAGATGAACAAAATGAAGCACAAAATGAATCTCTCAATTTTTCTCTCCTCCTCATCAAGTGGCCGGCCATTTCAATTATGAAATGGTGGAGGGAAAGAATGGATATATATGATGAAGGGAGGTGAGTGTAGGAGTGAAGAAGGGGTTGACCACATCAAGGGACAAACAAGCATGCTTCACTTTAATCAAACCATACCTTCATCAAATCACATAAATGCAAGCATGGTGCAATAGATAACAATCCTATCATAATCAAGACAAGTGCAAGAAACCCCCTCCACAAAGATTATTTGCACAATTGCAAATAACCCCCTCCATCGGAAAAGTCCGGCCGGGAAAGAACAAAGGAAAACCGGCCGGAACGGAATGCAAACTGGCAACTCCAGAAAACTGGTCCCGTAATTAATTACAGGAAAACCCCGACACTGTGCATACACACCCACATCTGTATTCCGTCCGGATACAAATGCAAAGAGACAAAATCTACACTGTACTAAACTAGGACCGGCTTAAACCAAAGCCGGCTAGTAATATCCGTTCGATCCTGATCCGTGCAATACCGCACGTATCTGATCGAACCCTGCCATATAACTATACGGCTACTAGTACAAACCGTCCGATCCTGATCCGTGCAATACCGCACGTATCTGATCGGACCCTGCCATATCTCCATACGGCCTCTACAGCGTTTCGCCCGAAAACTGAGTAACTGAAAGTGTGGTAGACTCTAAAGACTCGTCAATACTATGGCTGTGGATTTAACCACTAGCACGTCAGAGGTATAAGCCAATACGTGACGGGCCACCAGCTATTGACTAAAAGGGACGTCGATGAGCGAACTCATCCTGACACCCTACTGAGCCTGTCAGTGACAATATCCGTACAGTCCGGTCCGTTCGTCTATGAGCATCGCATGGCGGGCCTAGGGGGTTGGTAAAAGTCAGACCCCCAAAAGCGGTACAAGTCGTGTCGGAGTGTAGCCCAGAACACCCTGAGATACTACTGGAATACCTACCAGTAAATCTCCTGCCTTGGCCAAGGACTTCGTGTAATGGCTCTCCTAGACACAGCGCGACCTCACCCCCAATACCGGGAGAGACGAAACCCCCGAAGATCCGCTCACTGCCTCCATGTGGCTCGGGACTGTACCCAACTAAAACCTGTTTGCACGACTCCTTTGAGCCGTGGTAGGGTAGTAATCAAAGCACAGTGGGAACTCACACGAGACAAATGACGATCCCCAGGTCGATGAACTAACCTGTACACATGTCACCTGAGAACTGCTATCTGACGTCAGGTATAAGACCAACTAGCATGTTCCCGGCGAGTCCTGTCCGGTGTACTCATAACCCAATGAGCACCTGTATACATCTTAGGTGATCCAACTGACACCAGTGGCTTGTGAGACCGGCCACCGCCCCTCGTCGGGGTCTCGACTGTATACACTAGTCTACTCTGGAGAATCGATGCCCTGTCTCGAAACTCCCACGACTAGGGACCTTTTAAGGATGTGCTTGTAGACCCCAGCTCCCACGTATATGATCGCCCTCATACTGCCGGTAGTCAAGCAAGAATCCCAGGGGCTCTATCAACGTGCAATAGTGACATGTCATGTCACCTAAAGCAGTACACGATGATAAAGGTAAACCTGATAGCATACTATCATCTCGAGTAAGACTGTTCTACCGGGATAGGTCCTCCCTCAATCATTGCAATCACGTGCCTGTGATCCAATAATTGACTCTGAGGGCACTATCTCCAACAATCTCCCACTTGCACTCAAGGCTAATTATTGCGATGTCGCATACTCACAGCCCGTGTGATACCGAACACCCAACTCCTCTACTAGTCAGTCGCACAAAACCTGTTTGCGAAACTATTGCGTTCGAGGAATAGCCTCAGTGAGTGGATCCGCTCTGAAGTTTCTTTCTATATTTCTCTAAATCTCAAGTTCGCGGAGAATACCATCTCCCGAAATGAGCAATACCTGTCTTAGAGTGTCTGGATGTCTGATGGGACCGAGTTCATAAATGAACTCTAAATCCAAACTTCTTAGACTGTATCGTCAACTGAACTTAATCAGTATCCTGCGCCATGCCTCCCTCAGTATTGCCTTGGACCACCTGTCCAAAATACTGCCCCTCGTCAGAGGGAAAACTATAACTCTGACAACCTCCTTGTCGTCCAGGTCACCTTGGAAGCCTGGAATGATAACTGTCTCCTGAATGAGGCTGTCGTTATCATATCCCTAGAACATTCACTTATGTTCTAAAACTGCTTCCGACTGTTTCTCCAGGATTGGATCAATATCAACTTATTGCATCTAGTGCAAGAACAACATCTGGTGTGGTACTTGACATCTCATGAATGACTCAATTGCCTAAGCAAGTGATCTGCCAATCATGTACATCCCTCTCCCCTTTAGTCTGTAAGACACCTTTGGAGAGGGTGACTCCATCACCTACAGGTACACTACCGTGCCAGGAGTCGTCCATTCTAAATACTCTTAGAATGCTGTCAAAGTACCCTGATTGGGAAACCACCCAAATCTAGATCCAAAACCATAGATCTAGTAACCAGTATGTCTGATATTGTGTCCAAGTTCCTTGTGGAGAAACCAATGTGTGACGACCAAAGAATAACCGATTGTAGTATAGGAGTTTCTTTTCCTACTTTGTGTATGTCATCCAAAACCCGGATATCACACCCTACTACCTTCTCAACAGATACATCCCCTATTCTGATGACGTCAAACCCATGACTGTCACATCAGAATTAGATGATCTATCTCCGCTATATCTGCTTTAGTCTATAAACAGACATAAGCCTGATGTCCACCAATGCTTCCGCTGCTCCCACTGACTACGACAACCCTCTGGCAGAGTCATATAGACGTGCACTTCTAAAGCTAGTTTAGAACGACGCTATACTCATCCTCCTGCCGGGTCTCGCAGCCTGGAACAACAACAATGGCAAGTGTGGGTAAACAAGAACTTCCCTGTCACCGTCCTTGAGGCTACCGGAGTACCTCTCGGGTGCCTGAAGTTACCACCTTTTCTGCGGAGTGGCCAATGGAATGTCAAATCAGATTGAATCTTTAGGTTCCTTATCAAATCTCCAGTAATCGTTTGCGGTTCTGGAATCGTTTCCAGTTCTACCATACTCCCACTACTGTTTTCTGAAAAATAACCATTTCTTTTAAAATGTGGCGAGTTAAGAACAATATCACTATTGATCTTCCAGATGGTAGAAAGTCAACCCTCGTCATAGCCTGGGTCAACCCACAAACAGCCATTACAGAAACGTGCCTTGAGTTATCCAGAGTCTGGTTTTAATCATAAGCCGGACAACTCCCCGTACCTTAACAATGTTAAGATATGAACTGTACTATATCCAATATAGAACCAGAGGCACTGATTTAATTGAACCAGATTCAAATCATGCAGCTGTCCCCAGCGCATGTCAACTAAATGGAAGGAGGCCGACCAGCGTTACTCAACTTAGGAATACTTCCAATTATGAGTAACCTGAAAGAGAAGCAAGATCTCTTTATCATTACTATCAACTGAATACCATACACAAGTATCTACATCTTCGATCTCTTTGAAGAATCCCGATACTTGCGACACCTGGTTCTCCACTCTATTCAAATACCAATAACTTCTCCAAATTCGGACCCTGTGTTTCCACGAAACACCTGTCTAAAAACTAGAGAAGTCATAAGTAAACTGAATGTAGTACGAGGACCAACCCCTCTGTCCTGATGGACCCTGGACAACATACAATACTCTGTATAAGTCCCTTGAGTCTGATAACTCATTCACTATGTGCCGTAGGTTGAAAACTGTACTTATGGTTAAGAAGAATTACACCGCTGTTTAATGCTCCTTACCTAACCATCCACTGATATAGGTAAATGTCATCGACATAATATCAAAAGGTATATCTCACTCTATGAAAATAGACGTACAGATATATCAATTTGAAATTGGTGCATAAAAACGGATATTCAAAACCAAATATTTGCCGACCGGCAAACAGCCCAGGTGATCTCCTCAAATATCACCGATTACAACGAATCCCGATAAAATGAGGATAATCACCTAATTCCCAATAACTTACTCCCACTCATCATCTGTAAAACTATACAGATGTGAGAATCAAACTTGGTAAATACATACCCTGGAGTAAGTATCTAATCGGGAAATCAGTTTTCCTTTAACATTACACAGTGAAACTGAAACATTGAAATGTTCCGATGGGGTATTCTGGTATTCCTAGTAATGCCTCTTCCAGATTCACGACTGTAACCGTATAGTTCTTTGCCACCTCTCCAAATCCCTTCATATGTCTTTAGTCTTTACCTTCTGCACACCCTTTTAGGCCAAATGGTTTTCTTCCTTCCCTACCGTTCGGCACCAGCCTATGGTTTGGAAGAAGACTATCCAATAAGCATAATGGGTGTACTGTCCCAATCCTAGGAACACTCGCAATGAGAGAGGGTGAAGATAAAAGACAACCGAATAAACCTTATTCCTATTTCTCCTGAACCAGAATCCATCCCCGAACTGGAACCAGTTCCATTCGAGTTCGTATATAACCATACGATGGAGTATCCAAATAAACTGTGGATCTTCGTAGTGATACGGAGTGTCCTGGAGAAATACAAAGGTGATGTGGGAGTGGTAACGAAATATTTGGTTTGGTCGTGAATGTCTGTTGCAATTTACTTTGCCCTCTTACTAATCCCTTGCTTTGTCTGAACTTAATACCTTCTGCACACCATCGTTATGCTAATTGGTTTTCTTCATTCCCTACCGGTCGGCACCAGCCTAAGGTTTGGAAGAAGACAATCCAATTTGCGTAATAGGTGTACTACCCCTAAACTAAGGAGTACTCGCAACCTGAGAGAGGGTAAAAGGAAAAGACAACTGAATAATCCTATCCGTTTTCTCCAGAACCAGAAACCATCCTCGAATAAATTCTTTCGAGTTCGTATCTAACCATACGATGGTTTTGTCCAATGGAAGTGGACGTTCGTAGTAAAACGGGGTGTCCTGGAGAAAAGGGTAAAAGTAGGAGTGGCAATGAGGTTTGCAACTCTGACAATCCAAAAGCCAGTGTTAAGAAGGTTCGGTCAACTTGGTCACTGAGTCATAGTCTTAGGGTCGGGTCAATGGTCGCTGCCAAAGAGAGAGAGAAAAGAAACACTCAGCATGCACTCTAACCTAGATCAGAATGGTTACCAATTTATCTAATCTGGAAACCTCCCACTGTACCTCAAATTCTCCTCCAAACCTGAAAGAAGAATTAGTCGGGGTCACCCGAGGAGTAAACTAACTCATCAGTGGGAATCGGGATCCAACTCTCATCGCATGATAACGTGACGGAATCCGCTCACGGTATCACACTCCAGAAGGTATGCGCATATCTGGCAAGTTTCAGTACTTTTGAAACTCCCGATGTAATTTCTGCCCCATGCTCTTATGACCTTGGCGTGAGGTCAAAATATCATAAGTCACATGTCAAGTTCTGCCCGTCATTATCCAGGTTAATCTGAACCCACCCGTACATACCCTTGACGTAGGCCAAAATAGTAGTACGACTGTCCCAAACCAACGCATCTATCTATGCAACAGATAAATACCCGGCAGCTACCAATCACTATGCCTTGGCGTGAGGTCAAAATACATAGCTTGAATACTACCGAATATTTAACTGAAATGACGGAGGGCTACGAATGGTTTCTGGCGAAAACCTTTAACGTAATGAACTTGATATCGTCGAAGGAACTGATAGGTTTTTGAAAATATAGTGACGAAAACCGTTGCTAAAGAGGTCACTCCCGGTGAAGGGATCTCGGCTCTTTCCCCGTAGAATGAGGTGCAGGATATTCCAACTGAATACCACGGTGCAAAGCAAAAGTAATCGGCTATAGTGAAGTTAATGCCCTGACGCAAACTTATTGTCCAAGGGGTCACTCCCGGTGAAGGGATCTCGGCCCTTGCCTCGTCGACTGAGGAGCAGGATATTCTAAATGAATACCGCGATGCAAAACAAAAGTGAACGTCCTTGCAATAACAGCTTTTTGAAAAGTGTTCCAACAACATCAGATTAGGTTTGTTTTTAACTTTGCATTGATCCGAATCAATGCAGTCCCATCAATTGATCACACCACAAAGAACGAAAATATACTGATGTACGTATATGCCATCCGCATTCGCCACTGGGTCCCGTCATTACCCGTTAGGTTAGCTAACTAACGACAGAGCGGGGACTGGACTAGCGCGGATGTAAAACATATACAACATCTACTAATATATATACCAATATATTATATTTCGCTCAAGGCGTGAATAAAATGCAACATCACAGAAATGTACAGCATCACAGAACAATACAGATATCTGGGATCCCCGGGTTTCACAGAGCCACTACTGAAACCCGACGTTCCCCTGGTCGTGTGGATAGCCTGTGCAATGAAAACCTAGACCCCTACGGGCGCGGCAAGTCACCCGCCAAAGCCTGAAGCGAGGCAGCCCCCTCCAGCGCCGTGAATAGACCACCCAGCACTTCACGGAATCCGGTAACTTGGGCACCCCTCCTGGGTCAACCTGTACCCCCTACGAGTGCGGCGAATAGCCCGCCAATTCCAGACTGAAGCCCCTCCGTCTCAATGCCCTGAGATGCGGGCCCGTTGCCTTCTAGAACCCGGCTATCCGTGCACCCCTCCGCGGGGTAACCCTAGTACAGAAAGTAAAATATACATACACCGGGTACATCGACCGCAACCAGGTCGTGCCCCAAAAGAATAATACAAACAGGCAGTGACGGCAGTCCACATGTCGGACGCTCGCCCCGCAATATCAAATGTACATAATACAACAACACTGTACTAGTATTGCATCCAGGCTATCCCCCACGACCGATCCGCAACATCACAGCAAAAACATAGAACATCAACGTGAAAATCACGTTCGCAAATCCGTCTAACCGGGCTATAGCAGTTAGACCGGATTTACCGATCGAGTGACATTCACGGTCGCAGATATAATGTAAATACTGTGAAAACTAACGTGTTTAAATTTCGATCGACAAAATATCAAGAAGTGGGCCCCACGACTTACTGGTGAACAGTAACAAAATCTGGGCAAAAATGATATATATCAAAAACCCCAAAAACCCACATAGAATAACCTGACAAAATTTGGGAGCACGTGGTCCCCACGTGGCCGCGGTTGCGCGGCCAAACCATGGGTTTGGCCGCGCTTCCGCGGCAGCTTGGGGGGATCACGACCCCAAATTTTGTCGGGTGTCTTAAATGTTCCTAATATGATTTTTAAGACATCCAGAAATAATTTTTGAGATCGTTTAAAAACAACAGAAACTGTCGGCTTGGATTTTTGTAGTTTTCAATTTCCGGTCGGATCGAAGTTTTAAACGCGTTAGCACAAGTTAGCATAGCAAAATGGTGAGGCTCTGATACCACTGTAAGTCTACGTTAGCGCCCCGGCAGTCTACAGACGCCAATTGCGGAATAAAACTTTTTAACTTGGCGCTATCGTATACTTTAACCCGGATCTGCCATTATTGCTAAACTAACAAACAGTAAAGAGTATAGAAATGTTGTACCGACTGATCCGAGTCCTCCGGTCTTCATCTCCACTCCGATCTCCTCGCGGGATCTCCGTCTGTCTCCTCCTCGTCGGAAAGGGCACCACATCGCCTGTAGCTTTTACGGGCTCCCACCTCAATACCGAGGCAACTCGGGCGCGAAGCTGGCGAATCGACGCGTCCAAGATTTGCTGTAGGAAGTGTAGTGTAGAGGCTACTTGTCTCTTTGGGGTTTGTTGCCTTTGGATGGAGGAATGAATGTTGAACTTTGGAGGGAAATGAAGCAACCATTTTTGCAAGCCAAATGAGATGAACAAAATGAAGCACAAAATGAATCTCTCAATTTTTCTCTCCTCCTCATCAAGTGGCCGGCCATTTCAATTATGAAATGGTGGAGGGAAAGAATGGATATATATGATGAAGGGAGGTGAGTGTAGGAGTGAAGAAGGGGGTGACCACATCAAGGGACAAACAAGCATGCTTCACTTTAATCAAACCATACCTTCATCAAATCACATAAATGCAAGCATGGTGCAATAGATAACAATCCTATCATAATCAAGACAAGTGCAAGAAACCCCCTCCACAAAGATTATTTGCACAATTGCAAATAACCCCCTCCATCGGAAAAGTCCGGCCGGGAAAGAACAAAGGAAAACCGGCCGGAACGGAATGCAAACTGGCAACTCCAGAAAACTGGTCCCGTAATTAATTACAGGAAAACCCCGACACTGTGCATACACACCCACATCTGTATTCCGTCCGGATACAAATGCAAAGAGACAAAATCTACACTGTACTAAACTAGGACCGGCTTAAACCAAAGCCGGCTAGTAATATCCGTTCGATCCTGATCCGTGCAATACCGCACGTATCTGATCGAACCCTGCCATATAACTATACGGCTACTAGTACAAACCGTCCGATCCTGATCCGTGCAATACCGCACGTATCTGATCGGACCCTGCCATATCTCCATACGGCCTCTACAGCGTTTCGCCCGAAAACTGAGTAACTGAAAGTGTGGTAGACTCTAAAGACTCGTCAATACTATGGCTGTGGATTTAACCACTAGCACGTCAGAGGTATAAGCCAATACGTGACGGGCCACCAGCTATTGACTAAAAGGGACGTCGATGAGCGAACTCATCCTGACACCCTACTGAGCCTGTCAGTGACAATATCCGTACAGTCCGGTCCGTTCGTCTATGAGCATCGCATGGCGGGCCTAGGGGGTTGGTAAAAGTCAGACCCCCAAAAGCGGTACAAGTCGTGTCGGAGTGTAGCCCAGAACACCCTGAGATACTACTGGAATACCTACCAGTAAATCTCCTGCCTTGGCCAAGGACTTCGTGTAATGGCTCTCCTAGACACAGCGCGACCTCACCCCCAATACCGGGAGAGACGAAACCCCCGAAGATCCGCTCACTGCCTCCATGTGGCTCGGGACTGTACCCAACTAAAACCTGTTTGCACGACTCCTTTGAGCCGTGGTAGGGTAGTAATCAAAGCACAGTGGGAACTCACACGAGACAAATGACGATCCCCAGGTCGATGAACTAACCTGTACACATGTCACCTGGGAACTGCTATCTGACGTCAGGTATAAGACCAACTAGCATGTTCCCGGCGAGTCCTGTCCGGTGTACTCATAACCCAATGAGCACCTGTATACATCTTAGGTGATCCAACTGACACCAGTGGCTTGTGAGACCGGCCACCGCCCCTCGTCGGGGTCTCGACTGTATACACTAGTCTACTCTGGAGAATCGATGCCCTGTCTCGAAACTCCCACGACTAGGGACCTTTTAAGGATGTGCTTGTAGACCCCAGCTCCCACGTATATGATCGCCCACATACTGCCGGTAGTCAAGCAAGAATCCCAGGGGCTCTATCAACGTGCAATAGTGACATGTCATGTCACCTAAAGCAGTACACGATGATAAAGGTAAACCTGATAGCATACTATCATCTCGAGTAAGACTGTTCTACCGGGATAGGTCCTCCCTCAATCATTGCAATCACGTGCCTGTGATCCAATAATTGACTCTGAGGGCACTATCTCCAACATCTGGTAGGATTCCTTCAGTTTTGTCACGCGATGATATTTGGATCCCGATCCTACTGTGAGTATATGCTACTCCTCGGGAACTTTCTCACTTAACGATCAATGCTATAAACCAAGTAGGTGTCTAGAAAGGTGTTAGCGGGGCTACGCCCACAGGGAAAAGAGGTTACCTAATTAAAGAACTTCGTGAAAGCGTTGGAAAACCTCCCTCGAAGTACCGACACTGGCCTGGCTGAACGGTTAAGCAAGTATTGTACGGTGAGATTGATCCTGACTAATTCTTCCTTTATGGTTTCAGGAGGGATTCGAGAGACAGTGGGAGCCATCCTGTTTAGATAAATTAAAACCCAATCTAAACTTGCAAGAGCATCATGCTGAGTGTTTTCTTCTCTCTCTCTTAATTGCAGCGACCCAGTGACCGCACCTAGATTACATCTAGATAATAAAATGACTGAATCTGACTGTTATGACTGGCAAAGGTCTGTCCAGATGTCCATTGCCCATGACAAGCTGGGACACCTCTTGACTGATCCAACCCCTGCCGTCTCAGGTCCAGTTTCCTATGTCACGGATATTCATATCCGCGAGACATCGGAAAAGGAATATGCGAAAGCCAAGTGCCTCATGTTAGCTTCAGTTGATGGTACCAGAGGCAGCACGAGAAGATGGACTTAGTTTCAATCTTCCTCCATAACAAAGATTTATATGGAGAGCAATCTCGTATCGCAAGATATGAGACCTCGAACGAATTGCTTCCAGCGAGGTTGGCTATCGGGTCATCTGTAGGGGGCAACGTCCTTATAGAGACCAGCTCTTTCGAGCTCACGGACCTGAAGACCACGTTGAAGAACGGGTCAGATGCTGACTTAGTTCAACAGTCCCTACATACTACCCTGAAGGAAACCAGGGAAGTAGAAAGAAAGGGAAGGGCAGAAGTTTTGGGAATGGATGTAGTAAAAGAGGGATGTTCCTATTGTTACGGGAATGAACATGGGCAGAAGGATTGCAGGGCTTGCAAAGCCAGTAGCCAGAATTCGAAGCATGTTGTGGCTTCGACTTCGGGTGTGTTTGTAATAGAGAATTGTATGTCAGTTAACCCTACTTCCTGGGTATTGGATACCGGATCAGGATCTCATATCTGTAATTCGTTACAGGCTCTGAGAAACCGTAAGGTTATCAGGAAAGGTGATATGACTCTCAGGGTTGCTAACGGAATGAGCATTTATGCTGAATCCGTAGGGGAATATCATCTAGGACTGACAACTGGGCAGATATTGATTCTGCGTGACTGTTTTTATGTACCAGGTGCGACTTGTAACATCATATCTGTATCCTTACTTTCTAAGGAAGGATATGATTTTACTTTTGTAAGCGATGTAGTAAACATCCACCTAAATTAAGTACTGATTGGGTCAGGTACATTGAAAAACGGTATATACGTTTTGAATCAAGCTCAGGTCTTCAGTGTCCAGAACACACTTAAAAGAAAGTCTCCAGAATTAAATCAGGCTTTCTTATGGCATTGTATACTGGGTCACATTAATGAGACATTATTGACAAAGTTTCATAAAGAAGGATACTTGGATCCATTCGAGTACCAGTCTTATGCCACTTATGAATCTTGTCTCATGGGAAAGATGACAAAGACTCCGTTCACTGGACACGGAGAAAGAGCGAGCGAGCTCTTGGGACTCATACACAGTGACGTGTGTGGTCCAATGTCTACACATGCGCGAAGTGGTTATTCATACTTCATTACTTTCACAGACGATTTCTCTAGGTATGGATATGTCTTCTTGATGAAGCACAAATCCGAGGCCTTTGAGAAATTTCAGGAATACAAGAAATGAAGTTGAAAAACAAACAGGCAAAAGTATCAAGACACTGAGATCTGATCGAGGTGGTGAATACTTGAGCGCCGAGTTTCTGGGCTTCTTAAAAGAGAATGGAATTCTCTCTCAGCTTACTCTTCCATACACACCACAACACAACAGTGTATCGGAAAGGAGGAATCGAACCCTATTGGATATGGTTCGTTCAATGATGAGTAGGGCTGAGTTGCCGCGATCCTTCTGGAGTTATGCATTAGAAACAGCTGCATACCTTTTGAACCGAGTTCCAACTAAGACTGTGCCTACTACACCATATCAGATGTGGTGTGGGAAGAAACCCTATCTTAATCACATTAAGACATGGGGATGTCCAGCTTTTGTAAAAAAGCAGCATGCGGACAAGCTCGAGATACGTTCAGTACAGTGTAAGTTTGTGGGATGCCCAAAGAACTCCAAGGGGTATCTTTTCTATTACGCAGAGGAACAAAAGGTTTTTGTTTCTCGTCATGCCCGCTTCTTGGAAACTGAGTTTTTGGAAAATCAGATAAGTGGGAGCGCAATAGAACTGGAAGAAATTCCAGAACCATAAACTATTACTGAAAGCTTAGTAGAACCAGAGGGTTCGAAAGATCAGGACATTCCTACGCCGCTCCGCAGAAGTAGTAGGCAGTCTCATCCGCCCGAGAGATACTACGGTTTTCTCATAGACGGGGATAGAGAGGATTGCACTATGGATTATGGTGAGCCTACTAGCTTCCAGCAAGCCATTCAGAGCGGCGACTCGGTAAAATGGCTGGATGCAATGCGGGCCGAGATGGAGTCTATGTACACCAACAAAGTTTGGACTTTGGACTTTGCTCCAGAAGTGGTAAAACCCGTAGGATGCAAATGGATCTTCAGAAAGAAGATTGGTGTAGATGGGCAGGTTGAGACCTATAAAGCTAGACTTGTTGCAAGGGTTTTCGTCAAAGACCTGGTTTGGACTATGACGAGACCTTTTCTCCAGTGGCTATGCTGAAATCCATTCGGATCCTTCTTGCCATTGCTGCCTTCCACGATTATGAAATCTGGCAGATGGACGTAAAGACGGCTTTCCTAAATGGAAATTTAGAAGAGTGCGTCTATATGGATCAGCCGGAGGGATTCATTTAGAGTGGGAGCAGCGGTAAAGTGTGCAAGTTGCTAAAGTCCATCTATGGACTTAAGCAGGCATCGCGGAGTTGGAACAGCTGCTTCGATGATACTGTCAAAGAATTCGACTTTATCAAAAACCCAGATGAACCATATATTTACAGCAAGATTGTAGGGAGAACTGTGGTATTCCTCGTCTTGTACGTGGATGACATTCTCCTAATAGAAAATGATATTCCTATGCTACAGTCAGTCAAAGGATTCTTGTCGCAGAGGTTCTCCATGAAGGACCTGGGCGATGCCAACTACATTCTGGGGATCCAGATCTATCGTGATAGATCTAAGAGAATGTTGGGACTTTCACAGTCAAGGTACATCGACACCATACTGAAAAGATTCAGTATGGAAGATTCCAAGCGCGGTAATCTACCAGCTTGTCACGGGATCACCCTCTCCAAAGAGATGTCTCCCAAGACTGATTTGGAAAGGGATCGCATGTCTATTATACCCTACGCTTCTGCGGTAGGCTCTATAATGTATGCGATGTTATGTACCAGACCAGATGTAGCATACGCATTGAGCGTTGTAAGCCGGTATCAGTCAAACCCAAGGGAGAAACACTGGATAGCGGTAAAGAACATTCTCAAGTACCTGAGAAGGACTAAGAAGATGTTCTTGGTGTATGGCGGAAAAGACCTCCAGCTCGAGGCTTTTGCTGACTCCAGCTTCCAAAGTGACAAGGATGACTCCAAGTCCATGTCGGGTTATGTCTTTACTCTCAATGGAGGGGCAGTTTGCTGGAAGAGTTCCAAGCAGGAGACCGTTGCAGACTCAACTATGGAAGCGGAGTACATAGCTGCTTGCGATGCCGCAAAGGAAGCTGTCTGGATGAAGAAGTTCCTCACGGAGCTTCAGGTAGTTCCTACCATTATTGATCCAATACCGCTGTATTGCGACAACAACGGTGCTATAGCTTTAGCGAAGGAACCCAGGTCCTATCAGAAGTCCAGGCACAATTTGAGGCGTTACAACCTGATCAGGGAGATCGTAGATCGCCGAGAGATCGAGGTGAAGAGAGTAAATACGGAGAACAACACTGCAGATCCACTCACGAAGGCCCTACCCCAGACTCAGTTCGAGCGGCTGATCAAGATGATAGGTCTTCGATACGCCAGTACATGGCCTTAGTGCAAGTAGGAGATTGTTAGTGTATATGCCCCAGAGGCCTTTACTGTATCATACTAGCTTGTATATTACTTAATGAAAGCTTGGGATATTCACAGTTGTATAAACAATCTTGCTCAAAATGGTAGTATGCTACTTGGTTTGTCTCTACTTCAATATGTACATGTGTTTCTTTTAGCATATCGCTTATATACATATTAGTAGAGCCCTTAGGATTTTTGCTTGATTACAGCGTTGTGATGGCGCTCACACTCGTGGAGGCTGGGTAATCCATAAGCACGTCCTTATACAGGTCCCTAGTCATAGGACAATCGAGACAGGGCATCGATACTTCGGAGTAGACTAGCGTATGCGCTTCTCATCCCAGCGGGGGAGACGGTCTGTCCCACAGCCGTCAGTACGTCGTACTTGAGATAGTATGCGGGTGCTCGTTAGGTTACGAGTACACTGGACAGGACTTATCGGGAACTGTTGGTTGGTATTATACTTATCGTCAGTTATCAGTTCTCAGATGACATGAGCACAACTTAGTCCGCCGACTTGACACTGTCACTTCGCCTCAAGTGTGTTTCCACTGTATTTAGATTACTACCCTACCACGGCTCAAAGGATTCGTGCAAACAGGTAGTAGTTGGGTGCAGTCCTGAAGCACTTGGAGGCAGTGACGGTTAGACAGGATTCGTCTCTCCCGGTATTAGGGGTTGACATCGCGCTGTGTCTAGGAGAGCCATTACACAAGTAGTCCCTGGCCAGGGCAAGCGAGATATACTGGTAGGTTTCCAGTATTATCTCAGGGTGTTCTGGGCTACACTCCGACATGACTTGTACCGCTATTAGGGGACTGACGTTCACCGCCCCCCTAGGCCCGCCATGCGATGTATCAGACGAACAGACCGGACTGTACGGAGATTGTCACATACAGGCTCAGTAGGAGTTCGGATGGGTTTACCTCATCGGCCTTCTTATCGACATCTACCTGGGGACCGTTACGTACAGCTAGTGCCGCTTGCGGTCTGTGGTTAAACCCACTGCCAACGTAGTGTCGAGTCTTTAGAGTCCCACACAGAGAGTTTCCCTGCACTGAGCGAAACGTATAGAGGTCGTATGGTTTTACGGCAGGGCTGCGATCACTTGCGTACACTTGTGTGCGTATGTTGTTCGGGCAGGCAATACTAGTGGGCTTTGGTTTAAGCCGGATTCTAGTATTGCATAGATTGATTTGTTTTGTCTTCTGTGCATTCGCATTCTACGGAATGCGGATGCGGGTGTGTATGCACAGATTTGCGGAGTGGAGAAGGAGGAGGCGCCTCATTAGGGTTTTGACAGTTGGTTCGGTCAGAACCATTATGAGCCGGGGACATTATTTACTAATCCATTTATTGATAATTTTGTTATGGCTAATTACATTGACCATTTGACCATCTTGACTTTGTTGACCGTTTGACCAAAGTTGACTAGGATCTTCTTGAAAGGTCTAAAGTATTCTTTGGTTTTCTTTTTCCTTTTTGTTATGAAAATGGTCATGTCATTAGTGCCATCAACTTTATCATGATAGGATTAGTAATGATGAAAATGAGTATTATTGCAACCATGGTTGTGTTTTGTCTTGGTTAAGATTTTCATTTGTTCATTCTCATTCTCTCTCATAGAAAAGAAAAGGAGAAACATTTCCATGGTTGCTCCTCCTTCTTCCTCCTCTTGATTCTTCCTTTGATCTCATGTGTTGAGAGAAAAAGGATTCCACTTGACAAACACATTCATACATCTCCTCTACACATCCTAGGGCTTCTAGACTAGCAATCTCTTTGCCTCAGTTGCCTCAGCTCGAGGTGGAGCTCGGTGTACATCTCTCGGGTGGATCATCTTCGACTCAAGAAGGCCGCGGAGGTGCCCAAGGTCCGGATCGACACTTGGAGCTTGGATGGACGAGCGGGACAGCGGAATGAAGACCCGAAGGACCGGTTTCATGAGGCATACTTTCTACAGCATAGTAGTTATTGCCTCTAGTAGTTTACTAGTTTCTAGTTTAGCAAAGATCCGTGCTTTAAGTCCATGTTGCCTTGCGCCAAATCATTGTTTTTCGTCGTTTCCGCCTCCCCGTAAGAACCGGGATGAGCAACGTGGACTTACACTTTCTTCTGAAACTTCTGGTTCTACATACTTTAGTAACAGCTTGTGGTTCTGGAATTTCTTCCAGTTCTATTATGCTCCCACTCTTCTGATTTTCTAAAAATTCAGCTTCCAAGAAGTGGGCATGACGAGAAACAAAAACCTTTTGCTCCTCTGCGTAATAGAAATAATACCCCTTGGAGTTCTTTGGATATCCCACAAACTTGCGCTGTACCAAGCGTGCCTCGAGCTTGTCCGCATGCTACTTTTTAACAAAAGCTAGACATCCCCATGTCTTCAAGTACTGAAGATAGGGTTTCTTCCCACTCCACATCAGATATGGTGTGGTAGGCACAGTCTTGGTTGGAACCTTGTTCAAAAGATATGCAGCTGATTCTAGTGCATAACACCAGAAAGATCGCGGTAACTCAGCCTTACTCACCATGGAACGAACCATATCAAATAGGGTTCGATTCCGCATTTCCGATACACCATTGTGTTGTGGTGTGCATGGAGGAGTAAGCTGAGAGAGAATTCCATTCTCTTTTAAGTATCCCAGGAACTCGGCACTTAAGTATTCACCGCCTCGATCAGATCTCAGTGTCTTGATACTTTTGCCTGTTTGGTTTTCCACTTCATTCTTGTATTCCCGGAATTTCTCAAAGGCCTCGGATTTATGCTTCATCAAGAAGATATGTCCATACCTAGAGAAATTATCCGTAAAAGTAATGAAGTAGGAATAACCACCTCGCGCATGTGTAGACATTGGACCACATAAATCGCTGTGTATGAGTCCCAAGAGCTCGCTCGCTCTTACTCCGTGTCCAGTAAAAGGAGTTTTTGTTATCTTTCCTATGAGACAAGATTCACAAGTAGCATAAGATTGATATTCGAACGGATTCAAATATCCTTCTCTATGTAACTTAGTCAACCGTGTTTCATTGATGTGACCTAGTCTACAATGCCATAAGAAAGCCTGATTTATTTCCGGAGACTTTCTTTTAAGTGTGTTCTGGACATTGAAAATCTAAGCTTGATTCAATACGTATATACCGTCATCTAATGTACCGAAGCCAATCAGAACTTGATTTAGGTGGATGTGAACCACATCGCTTACGAATGTAAAATCATATCCCTCTCTCGAAAGTGAGGACACTGATATGATATTACAAGTCAAACTAGGTACATACAAACAGTTACGTAGAATCAATATCTGCCCACTTGTCAAACCTAGGCGATATTCTCCCACGGATTCAGCGTCCACGCTCATTCTGTTCGCAACTCTGAGAGACAAATCGCCTACCCTGATAACTCTACGGTTTCTCAAAGCATGTAATAAATTACAGATATGAGATCCTGCTCAGATATCTAGTATCCAGGAAGTAGAGTTAATTGACAAACAGTTCTCAATTACAAACACATCCGAGGCCGAAGCCACAACATGCTTCGAATCCTGGCTACTGGCATCCAAAGCCCTGCAATCTTTCTGCCAATGCCCCTTCCCATATGTAAGTCTATGTAACCCACCCCGGTACTTACGGGGAGGCGGAAAGAGTAAAAATTAGATTTTTATCACAAGGAAACATAGACTAACCATAAAGGATCTTTGCTAAACAAAAACTAACAAAGTAACTACAAGTTCTAGCTGTTAGGTAAGATGGTTATACCTAGTTCTTGAACTCCTTCTCTTCTTGTTGTGGTCCTCTTTGTTGCTAGCTCCTTGGAGTGGTGTAGACGTCTCCTCCTCGTCGTCTTCTCTTTGCCGAAGAAAGATCAACCCGAAGACCTCTACCTTGAGCTCCTACCTCAACCAAGAAGTAACTAGAGTGCTTGGCTTGCTAGGCTAAGAACCCTAGAATGAGTAGAGAGGTATTTTGATGGTTTTATCTCACAAAGTTTGGATTTTCAACACATGAAACACTTAAGCTTTTGAGAGAGAGGAAGAGGGAGAGCAATGCAAGAGAGAGAGTGAGCAAGAGAGAATGAGAGAGTAAAATCAACCTTGCTCTCATATGAGAGAAATATGAGAATAATAATAATAATTAAGAAAATTATGATGGTTAGTTGATTTGGCCATTATCATTTCACATTTAATGCTAATGCAGGCTTCAAGAAGCATCTTTCTTTTGCTAAAGAAAATATCAAGGTCAACAAAAGTCAACAAGTCAAATGGTCAACTCAACCATAACTATGGCACAATTATCCTTAATTAATATTATTAATCATATTTCTTATTCTCATTAGGGTTTAGAAAAAGTCAGCGGTCAAAAACCCTAATGAGATTCCTCTGCCTCTGTCAACTGTGCATACACACGCGCATCCGTGTTCCGAGGAACATGAATACAATGAAACAAAACCAATCCCAAAACAAATACTAGGATCTGGCTTAAACCAAACCCCGCTAGTAATAACTGCCCGGACACCAAACGTGCACAAGTGCGCGTATGTGAACGAACCCCGTCACAAAACCATGCGACCTCTACTCTGTTTTGCCCAAAGGCGAACAACCCTCTGTGTGGGACTCTAAAGATTCAACACTACGCTAGCAGTGGGTTTAACCACAGGCCGCAAGCGGTACTAGCTGTACGTAACGGTCCCCAGGTAGATGCCGATAAGAAGACCGATGAGGTGAACCCATCCGAACTCCTACTGAGCCTGAATGTGACAATCTCCGTACAGTCCGGTCTGTTCGTCTGACAGTATAGCATGTCAGGCCTAGGGGGGTAGTAAACGTCAGTCCCCTAATAGCGGTACAAGTCGTGTCGGAGTGTAGCCCAGAACACCCTAAGAAACTACTGGAAACACTACCAGCAAACATCGCTTGACCTGGCCAGGGACTTTGTGTAATGGCTCTCCTAGACACAGCGCGATATCAACTCCCAATACCGGGAGAGACGAATCCTGTCTAACCGTCACTGCCTCCAAGTGCTTCGGGACTGCACCCAACTACTACCTGTTTGCATGACTCATTTGAGCCGTGGTAGGGTAGTAATCTAAGAACAGAGGGAACACACTCGAGGCGAAGTGACAATGTCAAGTCAACGGACTAAGCTGTACTCATGTCACCTGGGAACTGATAACTGACGATAAGTATAATACCAACCAACAGTTCCCAGCGAGTCCTGTCCAGTGTACTCGTAAGCTAACGAGCACACGCATACTATCTCCAGTACGACGTACTTATGGCTGTGGGACAGACCATCTCCCCTGCTGGGATAAGAAGCGCATGCACTAGTCTACTCCGGAGTATCGATGCCCCGTCTCGATAATCCTACGACTAGGGACCTGTATAAGGATGTGCTTGTAGATTATCCAGCCCCCACTAGTGTGACTGCCATCACCACGCTGTTAATCAAGCAAAGATCCTAAGGGCTCCACTAATATGTATAGGCGATATGCTAAAAGAAACATATGCACATATTAAAGTAGAAACAAACCAAGTAGCATACTACCATTTTGAGCAAGATTGTCTATACAACTGTGAATATCCCAAGATTCCATTAAGTAATATACAAACTAGTATGATACAGTAATGGCCTCTAGAGCATATACACTAACACCATAACAATAGGAACATCCCTCCTTCTCTACACCAAGTCCCGAAACTTTTGCTCTTCCCTTTCCTTCTACTTCACTGACACCGTATATCGGCTTTGTGGAGGTTTTCCTCTTTTCACCCTTTGCTTTTGCCCTGGATGCAGAAGAAGAAGGTCCCCTATTAAGCAAAGCGGGTGTCTCCGTGGTTTCTTTCAGGGTGTAAGTAGAGGGTAGGGACTGTGGAAATAAGTCAGCACATGACCCGTTTCCCAACGTGGTCTCCAGGTCCGTGAGCTTATCAATATAGCTAGTCATCGTAAGGACGTCGTCCCTTACAGATGACCCGACAGCCAACCTCGCTTGAAGCAATTCGTTCGAGGTCTCATATCTTGCAATATGAGATTGCTCTCCACATAAATCTTTGTTATGGAGGAAGATGGAAACTAAGTCCATCTTCTCGTGCTGCTTCTGGTATACACCATCAACTGAAGCCAACACGAGGCACTTGACATTCGCACTATCCTTTTCCCTTGTCTGATGGATATCTATATCCACGACGGTGGAAACTGGACATGGGACTGCGGGGGCCTGAGTAGTAATAGGGTGGTCCAGTTTGTCATAGGCAATGGACATCTGGACAGATGTTTGCCAGTCATAAAAGTCAGATTCAGTCAACTTGTTATCTAGATGTAACCTAGTCATGGTCACATGGTCACTGCAGTTGAGAGAGAGAAGAAAACACTTTAGCATGATGCTCTTGCAAGTTTAGACTGGTTTTTAGTTTATCTAAACTGGATGGCTCCCACTGTTTCTCGAATCCTTCCTCAAACCATAAAAGAAGAATTAGCCAGGACTGATCTCACCGTACAATACTTGCTTAACCGTTTAGCCAGGCTAGTGTCAGTACTTCGTGTAAGGTTACGAGGCACTATCATAAGGGTCTATAAGGCATCAACCATGCCAAATTTAAAATTTAGAAGTGCCGAATAACCTAAAGCGAGGATCTTTGCTAGATAATTAGGGTTAACAAAGCATGTAAACAACTTTACATCTAAAGGAAAGGGATTACAACCTTTGTAGTCCGCTCCTTCGCTTCATAAGCTCCAAGTAGTAGTCCCTTCACCGCGATCTATGAACTTCCGGACTCTAGAGAGGCTCCACAAGCCGAATGATCCATGCTGCTTGAAGTCTTCCTTTTCGAAGATGATCTACCTTGAAGAATCTTTAACTCAAGCTCTCACTTCTCTAATCAAGTATTAGTGAAGTGAACACCCGAATCTAAGTGGCTAGAATAGATGAGGATGATGAAGTAGAAATTTAGCTCCTTTTTTATTTCAATTTCTCACTTTTATTCATCACTTTTCAAAAAGCTAGCAAGCTTTTCAAGGAGGAAGAAGAAGAAGTCTTTTGTGATGAATAATAAATTATTGCTCATGGTTACAATTGCAACCCTTGGTTAATAAAGAAAGGCTTTAACCATTGTAGAGACTTAACTAGGGTAAAGGGTTTGGATTGGGTTAGGAAATATCTCCACAAAATATTAACAAAATATCTTTGCTTAAAACAAAACAAAGCTTCTAGAAGCTTCATGAAAATGCTAACCCAAATCAAACCCTAACTATGTTTAATCTCCACAAATCATGTTGCATTTGTAATCATAACTTATTACAATATTATATATCACATATATAATATATTTTTGTAACAAAAGAAAATAAAACAATTAACATATATCGCATATATATCAATGTATTATCCGGTGAGAAAATGAATCAATAAAGCGAGCTTATATCAGTTAATGTAATGTAATATATCGCATATATAATTATACATTAAATTATCGAATCATCACTTGATCCGATAATCCGGCTATTTCTCAAATAACTGACTAATATAATCTGTATCAGTTCATCGAATCAACACTTGATCCGATGACCCGACTATATCACATATACCCAGCCAATATCTAATACCGCGAGAATAGAATACGGTATCTCATATCGTAATATTCTCGATCCTGCACATATCACATATGTGCTCCTACTCCGTTTTGCCTGAGTCAAGAAACCTCTGTGTAGGACTCTAAAGAATCGTCAATACGCCGGCAGTAGGTAATGATCATATCAAACACCCACAAGCTATAAGCGGTCAGCTAAACGTAACAGCCACCCAGGTATTGATCAATCAGAAGATCAACAAGCAAGCATGTACATTCTCCTGTGAATCCGATCAGTAACACTACCGTACAGTCCGGTCTCTTCATATGATATGTCGCATATCTAGTCTAGGGGTGGTATACGTCAGACCCCAGTAACCGATAATTTGTACCGATGTGAGACTCATAACAGGTCGAGAAACTACTGATAACACTTACCAGTAGCACTCTATATCAACCCTGGCCAGGGACTTCCAGTTATAAGCAATCGAACACTGCACAACATCAACTATGTAGGGTTGCTAAGCACTGTCACAAGGTTCTACAAGGCATTGACCATGCCCGATTCAAAAATTAGACGTGCCGAACAACCCTAACCAAGATCGTATACTAGAGATTATGCGAAAACTAATAGCAAGCAAACAATTTTACTTCTAAGAGTTAGAGATTACAACCTTTGTAGATCCGGTCCTACACTTCTAATGCTCCGTGTTGACGTCCCTTCGCTGCGATCATCGAGATCCCGGACTCTTATGACGGTTTCCTCGGAGAAATGAACGGGCTAGCTCGTTGACTTCGAGGCCGAAGATGATCTACGTCGAGAAGACTCAAACTCAAGCTCCATCTTCACTAGGTCATGAACTTTGTGAAGAGAACACCCTAAACTAAATGGCAAGTAGTAGAGGACGATGAAATAGAAAGTGGGTTCACTTTGGATTTGGATTTCTCACTCTATTTCTTCACTTGAAAATTTCTAGCAAGCTTTTCTTCTTCTTGAAGAAGAAGAAGAAGAAGAAAAAGAAAGGAATAAGAATAATGAATTATCTAAAAAGAATAATCAAGTGAAGTCTATCATAATGCAACCATGGGTGAGTTAACCTTTGTAGAGACTAAACCATAGTTTGAGTTAATGGTTTGGTTAATAAAAATCTTATGCAAAACAAAATGAGTGGGCTTTGTCAAAGATGCTTAAAAGCTTCATGAAGCCTCAATCCAAGACAAAGAAAGCCACCATTTTGTTTTACTAAAATAAATAAAAACCTAAACCATTATCTTAAATATGGTGTAAGTCATACACACACCCAAGTTTACATGTATCATCAATCATGATACAAACTAGTGCACAAACATATATCACATATACAACTTGTGCACATAAAGTGAGAAAGTCAATCTTAAGTGAACAAATACTAGTTAATGCAAAGTAATATATCAAATATATAATTATACATTAAATCATTAAATCAACACTTGATTTAATGATCCGGTCATATAGCATATAACCGACTAATATCTTGTGTATCAATATATCGAATCAACACTTGATTCGGTAACCCGGCTATATCTCATATAACCGACCGATGATACAAATCGCGTGAATAGAATACAGTATCACATACTGGTATTATTCTCGGTCCCGCACATATCTCATATGCGCTCCTATTTCGTTTCGCTTGAGCTAGGAAACCTCTGTGTGGGACTCTAAAGACTTGTCAATATGCCGGCAGTAGGTGGTGATCATATCAATCACCCACAAACCGCAAGCGGTCTGCTAAACGTAACAGCCACCCGGGTATTGAGCGATCAGAAGATCAACGAGCAAGCCTGCTCACACTCCTGCGAATCCAATCAATAACACTTACCGCACAGTCCGGTCTGTCCGTCTGATATGCCGCATATCTCGCCTAGGGGTGGTAAACATCAGACCCCAGTAGCTTGATAAGTTATGCCGATGTAAGGTCCATAACAAGCTTGAAACTACTGATAACACTTACCAGTAAATCAGTGCAACCCTGGCCAGGGATTTCCAATTATGGCCAGTCGAGCATAGCGCAACATCAACCCCCAATACCGGGAGAGACGAATCCCCTCCTATCGCTCATTGCCTCCATGTGAATCAGGACTGTACCCAAAAACCACCTGTTTGTACGACTTAATAGAGCCGTGGTAGGATGGAAATCGAAGCACGGTGGGAGACACACAAGATTCTATGACGATCTCGGGTCAACAGACTAAGCTGTACCAGTGTCACTAGAGAACTGCCATCTGACGTGAGGTATAATACCATCTGGGAGTTCTCGGCGAATCCGTTCAGTGTACCCAGTCTCCACTGCTCACCCGCATACCATCTCTGATGTCAAACACCAATGGATATGGGATCATCCATCGCCCATCTCATAGGTCGAGAAGATATACGCTAGTCTACTCTGGAATATCGATGCCCCATCTCGATATTCCCACGACTAGGAACATTGAAGGATGTACTCATGGACTACCCAGGCCCCACTAGTATGATCTGCATCATAGTTCTGCAAGTCGAGTACACATCCTAAGGGCTTTATAACCATGTAAAAGAGAGACGGTAAGTATACATGTTAAGAAAAAGAGCAACCAGTTAGCGTACTATCATGTCAAGCAAGAAAGTCCTACATATATATGTCCCAGCATCCACTACAATATACATCTCATGTACAGTAATGGCCTCTAGGGCATACATATAACTAACAAACTACCTATACCGGGAGAGACGAAACCCCTCCTATCGCTCATTGCCTCCATGTGATTCGGGACTGTACCCAAAAGCCACCATTTTGCACGCCCTCTTGGACGTGGTAAGGTGGAAATCAAAGCACAGTGGGAATCACACAAGACTCTATGACGATCTCGGATCTACAGACTAACCTGTACCAATTTCACCGGAGAACCGCCATCTGACGTGAGGTATAATACCATCTGGGAGTTCTCGGCGAGTCCGTTCAGTGTACCCAGTCTCCACTGAGCACCCGTACACCATCTTTGATGTCAAACACCGATGGATATGGGATCATCCATCGCCCATCATATGGGTCAAGATGCGTATACGCTAGTATACTCTTGTATATCGATGCCCTTTCTCGATACACCATCGACTAGGAACAATTATAGGATGTACCCATAGACTACCGTGGCCCCATTAGTATGATCTCATCATAGTCCCAGTAGTCGAGTACATATCCTAAGGGCTTTATCAACATGTGAGAGCAAGACAGTAAACTAATACAAGTCAACATGTTAAGACAAAGTGAAACCAAATAGCATACTATATGTCGAGCAAGAAAGTACTCTCTATATATATCTAAACATCCACTATAATATACATCATATGTACAACAATGACCTCTAGGGCATATATATAACTAACAATCTCCCACTTGCACTAAGGCCAGCTGTTGTAGTATCTCATACCCAACATCCCGAAGAGTCTCTCAAACTGTGTCTGGGGAATGGCCTTCGTGAGTGGATTTGCAGTGTTTTCCTTCGTATCAACTCTCCTGATCTCGATCTCCCGGCGATCAAATATCTCTCGGATCAGGTGATACCGTCTCAGAATATGTCTGGACTTCTGATGGGACCTGGGTTCCTTGGCCAAAGCCACAGCTCCATTGTTATTGCAATACAGAGGTATTGGATGCTCAATGGATGGAACCACACCGAGTTCAGTAATGAACTTCTTAATCCAGACAGCCTCTTTGGCAGCATCGTTGGCAGCGATGTATTCGGCCTCCATCGTCGAGTCTGCAACGGTATCCTATTTGGAACTCTTCCAACATACCGCCCCTCCATTGAGGGTAAAAACAAAACCCGAGTGCGACTTAGAGTCGTCCTTATCACTTTGGAAGCTGGAATCGGTAAAGGACTCCACCCGGAGTTCTCCGTTACCATACACCAAGAACATCTCTTTAGTCCTTCTCAAGTACTTGAGAATGTTCTTCACAGCTATCCAGTGACTCTCTCCAGGATTTGCTTGATACCTACTCACTATACTTAGTGAGTATGCAACATCGGGTCTGGTACGTAGCATCACATACATGATAGAGCCTACTGCCGAAGCATAGGGTATCCCTTGCATGTGAGCTCTCTCCAAATCGGTCTTGGGAGACATCTCTTTTGAGAGAGTGAGTCAAGAGATCGTAGGTAGGTTCCTACGCTTAGATTCTTCCATACTAAACCTCTTTAGTAAGGTGTCAAGATACCTGGATTAGGACAATCCCATTATCCGTTTAGATCTATCTCTATAGATCATTATTCCCAGTATGCAGGAGGCATCACCTAGATCTTTCATTGAGAATTTTTGTGATAAGAAGAGCTTGACCGATTGCATCATAGGAACATCATTTCCTATCAAGAGTATGTCATCGACGTACAATACAAGGAAGACAACCTTACTCTCTGCAACCTTTTTATATATACAAAGTTCATCTACGTTTTTGATGAAGTCAAACTCTTTGACTACAACATCAAAGAAGATGTTCCAACTCCGTGATACCTGCTTTAACCCGTAGATGGATTTAAACAGCTTGCACACCTTTCCGCTGCTCCCACTATCTACGAAGTCCTCTGGCCGAGTCATGTACACGCATTCCTCTAAATCACCATTTAGAAAAGCGGTATTAACATCCATTTGCCAGATTTCGTAGTCATGGTATGCAGCAATGGCAAGTAAGATCCGGATGGACTTAAGCATAGCCACTGGAGAAAACGTTTCGTCATAATCCACACCTGGTCGTTGACGAAAACCCTTTACAATAAATCTAGCTTTGAAAGTCTCCACTTTTCCATCTACACCAAGTTTCTTCTTAAAGATCCATTTGCTCCCAATGGGTTTTACCCCTTCAGGAGCAACTTCCAAAGTCCATACTTTGTTGGTGTACATGGATTCCATCTCAGATCGCATTACATCCAGCCACTTCACAGAGTCACCACTCGCGATGGTCTGCTCGAAGCTAGTCGAGTCATCATCTTCCATGATGCAATCCTCGCTCCCACCATCAACGAGAAAACCATAGTATCTCTCAGGTGGATGAGAAACCCTACTAGATCGGCAGAGAGGCTGGGGTTCATCGGGAACTACTGAATCCTCCGGTTCCATCAAATCTTCTGTTGTAGTTTGTTCTGCTGGAACTTCTTCCAATTCTACCTCAGAGCCACTAATCTCTTTTGCAAGAAATTCCTTTTCTAAAAAGGTGGCATGTTGAGCAAGAAACACTCTTTGTTCCTCACTGTGGTAGAAGATATACCCTCGCGAATGCTTGGGATATCCAACAAACTTACATAAAACAGACCTTACCTCGAGTTTGTCCTGTTTTTGTCTTTTGTTATAGGCCGGGCAACCCCATATCTTAACAAAATTAATATATGGTCTCTTCCCTTCCCATATCTCATATGGGGTGGTAGGCACAGATTTGGTAGGAACTTTATTCAGTAGGTATGCAGCTGTCTCCAGTGCATATCCACAGAAGGAAATAGGCAACTCAGCTATGCTCATCATAGAGCACACCATATGTAATAGGGTGCAATTCCTCCGCTCCGATACACCGTTGTGCTGTGGTGTATATGGAGGTGTAAGCTGAGAGAGAATCCCATTCCCTTTTAGATAGTCCAGAAACTCATTGCTCAAGTATTCTCCTTCTCGATCAGATCGAAAGATCTTAATAATTTTGCCCGTTTGGTTCTCTACTTCGTGCTTATATTCTCTAAATTTCTCAAAAGCTTCAGACTTGTGTTTCATCAGGAACACATGTCCGTATCTTGAAAGATCGTCAGTGAATGTAATGAAGTAGGAAGAACCGTTCCTGGCATGTGTAGACATGGGACCACATACATCACTATGTATCAGCCCCAAGAGTTCTGTAACTCTTTCTCCGTGTCCACTAAACGGAATTTTGGTCATCTTGCCTTTGAGACATGACTGGCAAATGTCATAAGATGAAAATTCGAACGGATTCAAATATCCATCCCTATGCAATTTGGCTAGTCATGTCGCATTGATGTGACCAAGTCTACAATACCAAAAGAAGGATTCATTCATTTCTGAACTTTTCCTCTTGTTTGTGTTCTGTACATTAAGAATTGTAGTTCGATTTAGAACGTACATGCCATTATTTAACGATCTTGATCCTATCAACTTTTGATTCAGGAATATGTTCATAACATTATCCTGTATTACAAAATTATATCCTTCTTTATTTAATAAAGAAACTGATATAATATTGCATATCAGGCTCGGAATGTAATAGCATTCGTTCAGAATCAATATATTACCTTTTGGTAACACAAGGTGATATTCGCCAACAGCCTTGGCTGCAACATCTGCACCATTCCCTACTCATACGGAATGATCACCCATTCCCAGTACTCTACCTTTACGTAGCCCATGTAACATATTACATATGTGGGATTTCGATCCAGTATCTAATACCCAGGACGTAGAGTGAACTGAGAAACAGTTCTCGATAACTAACACTTCCGAAGAAGATGCAACAACATGCTTGTTCTTCGTTTGGGCGGTGTGAGAATCTAGATATTCACATATTTCCTGCTCAGTCTTATAACACTTATAAGAAAGAACGGGACCAACGTTCTCCTGCTCAGTATAATAAGCAGGTTCAGTCAATATATCCATATTATTATCTTGATTAAGGCCTAACATGGTCGCTACCTGGAGAGAGAGCAGGAAACACTTTAGCATATGCTCTTGCAAGATTAGATTGGTTATTATCTTATCTAATCAGGATGTCTTCCACTGTTTTTCATCAAATCTTCCTTCAAACCCTAAAAGGAAATACTAGCCGAGATTAGTTACACCTTACAAGTTCGCCAATCTTTCAGCTAGGCCAGTGTTGGTACTTTGAGGGAGGTTCTCCGTGGTTTCGCACGGACCTAATTAAAATAAACCTCATTTTCCCAGAGGCATAACCCCGTAAACACCTTTCTAGTCACCTATTTGATCGACTAATTGTCCTGTGTAAAAATCTCCCAGAAGTAACTCTTACTCGCAGTGGGTATCAGGATCCAACTATCTCATAGGAGGTATGCAATCTCATTGCAAATTTCAACACTTGAAATTCCTGATAATATTTTGCCCCAAGCATCCCATGACCTTGACGGAGGTCAACAAATCATAGGGTGCTAGTCAAGTTCAACCCATCATTTCTTGATTGAATCAAACCCACCCGCACGACCCTTGACGGAAGTCAACAAGGTCGCACGACTACCCTAATCCAATCGGCATCATATTCATAAACAGATAAATACCAGTTAGCTACCGCACACTACGCCTTGACGGAGGTCAACAAACGTGGCACGAATACTAAGTAGGACTTATCTGAAATGGTGGAGGGCTACGACAGGTTTTTCTTAAAACCTATTGCGTAATGAAGTTGATATCGTTGTAGAAACAAGTCATTTTGAAAAGAAGTGTTTTTTAGGCTTTTCTAGTTTCGCTAAAGAGGCCACTCCCGGTGAAGGGATCTCGGCTCTTTCCTCAGGTGCAGAGTATATAATATATACCGCTGTGCAAAGCAAGAACTATAGAAGCAGAAAACTAATCCGTGAGTTTGTAGCATCTGCCAGTTTTGCTAAAGAGGTCACTCCCGGTGAAGGGATCTCGGCTCTTTCCTCATCGAATAAGTTGCAGGGTATATCATATATACCGCTGTGCAAAGAAAGACTGTAGCTACCCTTTTTATAAAGTTTTGATTCTACAACATCTTTTAGGTTTCTTTTCTTTTATTAATCTCATTAATAAATCCCATCAGTTATGCTTCCTAAGTATCATAGAAGAAACGAAAGCTGCAATATTTATATATCATATATATAGTATAAGCATTCGTCTCAGACAGTAATATGATCTCATCACAGAACATTGCAGCAGGAGATAACATATGAAATATTGGATATAATAGGACGTCCGTGTTTTATTTCGAGCCTGTATAAAACACGGATTCCACGGTCGTGATGAATAGCCAAACCCACATCCCTAGACCCCTACGAGAGCGGCAAGCAACACTGCCAATTCTAAGGTTAAGAGACCCGGTCTCGACTCCTCGAGATGGCCTCCCACTGGACCCTAGAACCCGGTTACTCGTGATCCCCTCCTTGGGTCTACCTAATGCGGAAAAGTAAATAATATACAATGGTGATATCATCCTCAACCCGGAAGTGCCCCAATAAAAGAATAGTACATACAAATGAATTTTACATGAATGAAAATAAAAACCCTCATCTCACATAAAACCCCTGGCTATTCAAAACACGACGATCCAATATAACTTATCACAGCAACACATAATATCTCATATCATCAACGTAAGCAAGTATGGGTATCCCGACTGTCGTTGATGCATAGCAACAAAGCCGGCGATACACCACATATTACACTTACGGTCACAGAAAAAAAAAGTGTAAAACTACAACATTTGGAATCCACAAATACTTAAGACATCTTAAATCCGAAATATCACATACTTCGCATTTCATGCCTAACTATATGAATTCCACATATTGTATCACATTACAGATAAATAGACAATGTTAAACTTTCCGATCGAATAATCAAATACCCAAGATTTCCCAAATAGCTCAACACTTGAGCGGAGTTCAAAAAACCCAGAACATGTCACTGCGCCAATGAACCAGCCGTAGAAGGGTCAAACCAACGCCTCACATGTGGCAATGCTAAACTACCCCAAACCTTAGGGTTCAGTGGTAGTTTTGACAGTCACATAATCGAGTTAAAGTTACGTTCTTCTAGAGGGTCCACAGATACGATAGCATGATTTTCTGAAAGTTTTAAACAGAGGAAAAAAATCCAACACTTGAAAGTTTTCCGTCATGAAAAAAAATGAGTTATTGATATCCGTTCGAACCTTTTAACGCGTTCTAAATTACCCGAAAAACTAAACGATGTTAAACTTTCCGATCGAATCAACGAATTCCAAAGTTCTCCAGAAAACTCAACACTTGAGTAATATTAAAAATTCCCAGAAGCATGTACTAACACATACGGATGTTACCCAGAAACAACTATCCCTAATACCCAAGTACGGCCGCGGAACCGCCGCCAAAAGCCTTTTATGGCCGCGGTTCCGCGGCGACTTTAAGGTATTAGAGGCTCGTCTTTCTCTGTTATCCATATAATTGCCTGCTTATTTTTTGAGTATTTTTAATAGGGAAAAACCATCTTTTTAAAAAAATTCCAGAGAGAGGGTCAAATACGACGTTTCGGGGTTCGATCGGACTTTTAACTTCGTCTACACGTCGCCTAATGCTCTAGCTAGGCTCTGATACCACTGTAGGGTTACTAGGAACTATCACAAGGGTCTATAAGGCATCAACCATGCCAAATTTAAAATTTAGATGTGCCGAACAACCTAAAGCGGGGATCTTTGCTAGATAATTATGGTTAACAAAGCATGTAAACCACTTTACATCTAAAGGAAAGGGATTACAACCTTTGTAGTTCGCTCCTTCGCTTCATAAGCTCTGAGTAGTAGTCCCTTCACCGCGATCCATGAACTTTCGGACTCTAGAGAGGCTCCACAAGCCGAATGATCCATGCTGCTTGAAGTCTTCCTTTTCGAAGATGATCTACCTTGAAGAATCTTTAACTCAAGCTCTCACTTCTCTAATCAAGTATTAGTGAAGTGAACACCCTAATCTAAGTGGCTAGAATAGATGAGAATGATGAAGTAGGAATTTAGCTTCTTTTTTATTTCAATTTCTCACTTTTATTCATCACTTTTCAAAAAGCTAGCAAGCTTTTCAAGGAGGAAGAAGAAGAAGAAGTCTTTTGTGATGAATAATGAATTATTGCTCATGTTTACAATTGCAACCCTTGGTTAATAAAGAAGGGCTTTAACCATTGTAGAGACTTAACTGGGGTAAAGGGTTTGGGTTGGGTTAGGAAATATCTCCACAAAATATCAACAAAATATCTTTGCTTAAAACAAAATAAAGCTTCTAGAAGCTTTATGAAAATGCTAACCCAAATCAAACCCTAACTATATTTAATCTCCACAAATTATGTTGTATTTGTAATCATAACTTATTACAATATTATATATCACATGTATAATATATTTTTGTAACAGAAGAAAATAATACAATTAACATATATCGCATATAGATCAATGTATTATCCGGTGAGAAAATGAATCAATAAAGAGAGTTTATATCAGTTAATGTAATGTAATATATCGCATATATAATTGTACATTAAATTATCGAATCAACACTTGATCCGACTATCCGGCTATTTCTCAAATAACCGACTAATATAATCTGTATCAGTTCATCGAATCAACACTTGATCCGATGACCCGGCTATATCACATATACTCGGCCGATATCTAATACCACGAGAATAGAATACGGTATCTCATATCGTAATATTCTCGATCCCGCACATATCACATATGTGCTCCTGCTCCGTTTTGCCTGAGTCAAGAAACCTCTGTGTAGGACTCTAAAGAATCGTCAATACGCCGGCAGTAGGTGATGATCATATCAAACACCCACAAGCTGCAAGCGGTCAGCTAAATGTAACAGCCATCCAGATATTGATCGATCAGAACAACAACAAGAAAGCCTGTACATTCTCCTATGAATCCGATCAGTAACACTACCGTACAATCCGGTCTCTTCGTCTGATATGTCGCATATCTAATCTAGGGGTGGTATACGTCAGACCCCAGTAACCGATAAGTCATGTCGATGTGAGGCTCATAACAGGTCGAGAAACTACTAATAACACTTACCAGTAGCACTCTATATCATCCCTGGCCAGGGACTTCCAGTTATAGCCAATCGAACACTGCACAACATCAACTCCCTATACTGGGAGAGACGAAACCCCTCCTATCGCTCATTGCCTCCATGTGATTCGGGACTGTACCCAAAAGCCACCGTTTTGCATGCCCTCTTGGATGTGGTAAGGTGGAAATCAAAGAACAGTGGGAATCACACAAGACTCTATGACGATCTCGGGTTTACAGACTAACCTGTACCAGTGTCACCGGAGAACTGCCATCTGACGTGAGGTATAATACCATCTCGAAGTTCTCGGCGAGTCCGTTCAGTGTACCCAGTCTCCACTGAGCACCCGTACACCATCTTTGATATCAAACACCGATGGATATAGGATTATCCATCACCCATCATATGGGTCAAGATGCGTATACGCTAGTCTACTCTAGTGTATCGATGCCCTGTCTCGATACACCATCGACTAGGAACAATTATAGGATGTACTCATAGACTACCGTGGCCCCACTAGTATGATCTCATCATAGTCCCAGTAGTCGAGTACATATCCTAAGGGCTTTATCAACATATGAGAGCAAGACAGTAAACTAATACAAGTCAACATGTTAAGACAAAGTGAAACCAAATAGCATACTATCATGTCGAGCAAGAAAGTCCTCTGTATACATATCCAAGCATCCACTATAATATACATCATATGTATAACAATGGCCTCTAGGGCATATATATAACTAACACTTCGAGGGTGGTTTTACGACGCTTTCATGAAGTTTCTTAATTAAATAACCTCTTTTCTCTGGAGGCGCAGCCCCGTTGACACCGTTCTAGACACCTACTTGGTTTATAGCATTGATCGTTAAGTGACGAATCTCCTGATGAGTAGCGGATACTCACAGTAGGATCGGGATCCAAATATCATCATGTGATAATGCTGAAGGAATCCTACCAACATTATCAAACTCCAAATGGTATGCAATACTAGCATGTTTCAGATTCTTTAGAAACTCCCGATACGGATTTTTGCCCCATGCTGTTATGACCTTGACGAAGGCCAACAAATCATAAGTCACTTGTCAAGTTCTTCCTATCATTATCCTTGTTAATTTGAACCCACCCGTACATACCCTTGACGAAGGCCAACAAAGTAATACGACTATCCCAAACTAACGCATCTATCTATGCTACATATGAATACCCCAGCAGCTACCAAACACTATGCCTTGACGAAGGCCAACAAACATAGCTTGAATACTACTGACCATCTATATGAAATGACGGAAGGCTAGGAATGGTTTTGGCGAAACCGTGAACGTAGTGAACTTGATATAATCGAAGGAACCTGATAGCTTTTTAAAAGGAGTGGTTAAAAATTCTGCTCTTTTAAAATAACCGAGTGGTTTCTTTTAAATTTGTTCTAACGATTCAGCTTTGATTTGTTTTCTTTGCATTAATATAATGCGCCCATCATTTAACCTATCATTGCAGAAAACAACGAAAATACAACATCTGCTTATGCCATCCGCATTCGCCACTGGGTCCCGTCATTCACCCGTTAGGTTACTTAACTAACGACAGAGCGGGAGCTGGGCTAGCACGGATGCAAAACATAAGCAACGCCTACTAGATATCATATATAGATATTGTACATTTGTCAGACGCAATAATAGGCATTTCAGATCACAGAGGAACATATTGAATATACTAGAAATCCGCGTTTCGTTTGAGCCTGCAACAAAAGACGGATTACACGGTCATGATGAATAGCCAAACCCCACCGTAGACCCCTACGGGTGCGGCAAACTACCCGCCTAGTACCAGAAGTGAAACAGTCTCCCTCAACGATGTGATAGGCCATTAAATACTTCAAAGTACCCGGTAGTTTGTACACCCCATCTTGGGTCTATCCTAAGAGCATAAAACAGTAAATGAAATAATACAACGGTGGCTACAACCTCAACCCAGATGTGCCCCGCAAAAGAATATTACAACATATTACAATTTATATCGAATGAAAGATAAAAACTCTCATCTCATATCCCCGGCTATTCATCCACGACGATCCAATAGAGTTCATAGACACAAACCAATATCCATCACAGAAATGTACAACCCCCAACTAACCGACATACTAGCAATTAGCGGAGGTTTACGAACACATTAAACATCACAGATAAAACCTGATTAGCAAATAACTTAGAATTACGATCGACAACCTTTTTCCGTGTCCACCGCAAATGCAAGCCAGCACTGAAAAACCTGGACAGAAACAAAATATACATGAAAACAGAACACCCAGAAATAAGAGTTACTGTGTAAATACGAGTCAACTCGGAGTCGACGCGGCCACAGATCCACGGCGGATTGCACTAATCCGCCGCGCTTCTGCGGACATCTCACCGAGTTGGGATCTCATATTTCTCCAGTATTCTTAGAATTCCCTACTGTGAATTTTCATACATCTGAATTAATTTTTTCGACAAGTTTAAAATCGATAGAAACTTTAGGGATCCGGGGTTAAGTTTTCGTGTTTTTCCGACGATCGAAGTTCTAATTAGTTGCTAACAAGCTAGTAAAGGTTTAGTAGTTTCTGATACCACTGTAAGTCCATGTAACGCACCCCACGTGTTCGCGGGGAGGAGGAATATATGAAAAACAATTATCAAAGCTTCGTAACACGGACTTGAGCACACGGATCGTGTCTAAACCATTACTAACAAACTACGAGAGGTTTAACTACTCGGATTCGAAGTTATACCTCACGTTACTTGTCCTTCGGGTCTTCATCTGTCCTCCACACCTCGTAGGCTCTATGGAACATAGGTACCTCAACGGCCTCCTCGAGTCAAAGACGATCCACCCGAGAATGTATAGTCCGAGCTCCTATCTCGAATCTGAGATAACTACGGCTTCTAGTTTGCTAATCTAGAAGTCCTAGATGGTGTAGAGTATTTAGATGGATTACTTAGTCACTTTAAACCCTAGAATTCTCAACTCATGAGAGCTTTTAGGGTTTGAGAAAGAAGATGAAGACTTGAGGAGAGAGAAGTGTTTTGTGATAATGAATGAACTATTCTCATTTGTGAATATCATGAAGCATAATAATATCATCAAAATAAATATCTAACTAATATTCATCATGCTTCATTTAATTCACTAGATGAATCATCTAATGAGTCATCTAATGAGTCATGGATCATTTAATGAAACTTACAACTCATCCTCCACCTCATTTAGTTTAAATCACAAAAGAAATAAATACAAATGAGTCACCTGCTTCTAGAAGCTTCCCGATAAATTACGAGACTGCCCCTCCCATCCGTATTTCCGAAAAACACGGATAATCTTTGACTGAATAAATCCATCTGTATAATACTAGAATCTGGCTTAAACCAAAGCCCGCTAGTATTATCTGCCCGATCATAGTACGTGCATAAGTGTACGTAAGTGATCGCGGCCCTGCCATAAGACAATGCGGCCCTACCGTAAAACCATACGTCCTCTATACCTTTTGCCCGGTGCAGGGAAACTCTCTGTGTGGGACTCTAAAGACTCGACACTGCGGTGGCAGTGGATTTAACCATAGGCCGCAAGCGGTACTAGCTGTACGTAACGGTCCCCAGGTAGATGTCGACAAGAAGGTCGATGAGGAAACCCATCCGAACTCCTACTGAGCCTGTATGTGACAATCTCCGTACAGTCCGGTCTGTTCGTCTAGGACTATCGCATATTGGGCCTAGGGGGCAGTAAACGTCAGACCCCTAGTAGCGGTATAAGTCATGTCGGAGTGAAGCCCATTACACCTTGAGAAACTACTGGAACCTACCGGTAAATCTCGCTTGCCCTGGTCAGGGACCTTGCGTAATGGCTTTCTATACACAGCGTGATATCAACCCCCAATACTGGGAGAGACGAATCCTGTCTAACCGCCACTGCCTCTAAGTGCTTCGGGGCTGCACCCAACTACTACCTGTTTGCACGTCTCCTTTGAGCCATGGTAGGGTAGTAATCTAAGTACAGTGGGAACACACCCGAGGTGAAGTAGCAGTGTCAAGTCGAAGGACTAAGCTGTACTCGTGTCACCTGGGAACTGCAATTTGACGATAGGTATAGTACCAACATGCAGTTCCCGGCGAGTCCTGTCCGATGTACCCGTAACCTAACGAGCAACTGCATATTATCTCCAGTACGACGCACGGATGGCTGTGGGACAGACCATCTCCCCAGGTGGGATGAGAAGCATCTACTCCGGAATATCGATGCCCCGTCTCGATAATCCTACGACCAGGGACCTGTAAAGGATGTTGCTTATAGACTACCCAGCCCCCACTAGTGTGACTGCCATCATAACGCTGGTAATCAAGCAAAGATCCTAAGGGCTCTACTAATATGTATAAGCGATATGTTAAAAGAAACACATGCACATATTAAAATAGACACAAACCAAGTAGCATACTACCATTTTTAGCAAGACTGTCAATACAACTGTGAATATCCCAAGCTTCCATTAATTAATATACAAACTAGTCTGATACAGTAATGGCCTCTAGGGCATAAACACTAACAAAATATCGACACAATATGTTTATCAGTGAAATCGACAGAATAGTCCGTGTCAAGCATCGACACAATATCCTCAATACCTCGGGCTCCATTAGTCCGAATCGGCCCATATCATCAAATCACACGCCTACGATCTATCCTCCGGATATCCGCCACGCCAGATATCACCGGTAGGTAGTCTGCCCATGCCAGGCTCATCGTCATCCCCACAAAAACACTCTCGCCCTGGGGTACCATACCGGGCCCAGAATGTACCTAAAACGGTTCATCTTACTCCTCGAATCGGGTCTCGAAAACCAACAGCAATCATAAAAACTCATGGTGGACGACACATGCATCACGAGAAAACCGCAACTTGCATGTTAAAAGAATAATAAGTTTATAAAATTTTTGCGGTTTTCCCCAAAATCCAGAAATCTCATAAATACTGAAATCCTCGAGAAGAATCACAATATATAAACATGCCGGTGATGATGGAAATCTATGATACGGTAGTATATACCATACGAAATACAGCCAGAAGCTATGCATGAATCATGATGTAATGAAGTATGTATATATGAAAAACAATCCTACGTATCCACTTTAAAGAAATGAATATACAAGTATAAATCTACGGATCATATATGATGCAATTGCACAGTTACCGATTTTAAACAAGTTCTATAGTGTTCGTGACATAGCAATTACCAAAGGCGTGTGTATTCACATGAATAGTGCACGTACGGCATGAACCAATTGTAATGGTGCAAGTGTCCTATGATGATGTCTCATATATATATATATATATATATATATATATATATATATATATATATATATATATATATATATATATATATATACATGTAATGAGATGCATAACTAGGAAACTACGCATATAATGCAAGCACTACAAGTAATACTAAACCATCGGGCGCCTCGCCCCATCCAGACGATCCCCCCATAGATGTATATATCTACTCACCGGGACGCCTCGGCTAATCTGATCCGATTTCCGTCTTGTCTTTTCCGTGCCACATCGGACGCCTCTGCACCCGATCCTAGAATCGCACACAAGAAATTAAGAGGATAATTAAGTGATGGTCATGGATAAAAACGACATAAGTCAATCCACGCACACAACAAGACGCGCACACACTTAGTGCACAAACACGCTCGCGATAACGCCACAAACTACTCTAGGGTCGAAAAACGTGATAACTACCAAGTCTAGAACCCAATCGCGCCTTCACAACACATTAATTATTATATGAAATAGGTTGCATAACATCAAAACCTCAACTTCAATTCAAATCAATTTATTCCGAAAATCGATTAAGTGACCATTAACCGTTCTAGTGCAAATTCTAGATGTTTTAACAAATCTAGTGGCCACAATATTCACCAAATATCTTAATCAGGTCACATAAACATTAAATAGATTTTAATCTCACATATTTTCATTAATCCTAAAATCTAGTTTGCAAAATAGCTTAATTAGGACAATTTAAAAGTAATAATTTGCAATTTAGAAACTAGATTAGGTTTGAAAGCCCACTAGATAGCAAACTACACTAACTAACCTAGTAATGATGTGAAAACTCTAACTTGATTCAAAACCCTTCTCTTGAAAATTTTATCTTGAAATTAAAACCCTAATTAAATACCTAATTAAGCTAGATTAAAGTAATAACCAACAATTTAACTATATAGGGTTAAGATTATACCTCCACAAACATGAGATCAAACATGTAAACTTGGCCTCCCAATTTGCTCTCTTTCTCCAAGATCCATGGTAGATTAGGCCAAGGAATAATGGGTAAGGATTTGATTTAGAGTTTGTGGGATTTTGTATTGATTTTTGATAGATTTTTGGAGATTTTTGAAGTAGGAATGAGGTGAGAAAAATGGGGGCAGCGGCTTGGGAAGTTTCAGCCAGAATTTTGGGGAAAAGGGGAAAGAGAAAGTGAGGTGTGTGTGTGTGTGTGGAAACTTCCCCACTTATATCATATATTAATTCATTTCTTTAATTAATTAATTTCTTTTCATTTTGTTTGCAAGAAAAAAGATGTTGAAGAGAGAGAAGGGGGGCTGCTCAAGGGCTCGGCCAATGTGAGGGGGAGAAAGAGAGAGTGTGTGTGTGGAAATTTCCAAGTGTAGAAAACACCCCCATCAATCATACACTAACTCATTTCCTTAAATAATTCATTTTATTTTATTTCTAACCCTAGACTTCTCTAGAATTATGGAGACAAGTGAGAGAGAATTAGCATGCTACATACTTGATTCTAAGTTGTCATGGTCCATTAGTGTATGATTAACACATTTCAATTTGTAATTTACACCAATTTAATGTATAATTGAAAGCTTAAAATAATATTAAAAATAATTAATTAAGAAAAAATATCTAAGTAAACTAATAATTTATAAGTGACTAAATAAATACCAATATTAGTAATTACATAGTTAAAAAAGGTGTATTTAAGTCTATGTCGATAAATAATTATATCTTGGTTTTTACGGAAAACACAATTTAATTTACCGATTTTCGGAAAATTCTCCTAAATGATTTATTTATTTTTTTTTAAAACGTTACAATTTTCCCCTCTTAAACAAATTCGGTCTCCGAATTTAAAATCTAACTACGCGTACCCTCGAAGAGATGGGAATTATTTCTTCCTCATCTCGACCTTGGCTCCCCACGTGACCGCTTTGCTGCTCGGCTCACGCCAAAGAACATTTACGGACGGTATGTCTTCGGAGCTCGGTTTCTTCACCTATCGATCTAAAATGACTATTGGCTGCTCGGTAAAAGAAAGATTGCGCTCCAGCTGGATCGTCTGGTGTTGTATCGCGTAAGAGGGGTCATAAAGGTACTTGCGGAGCATCGATACATAAAACACAGGGTGAACATCTAGAAAGCTGGGTGGAAGAGCCAAACGATACGCAACTGTGCCGATACGCTCGAGAATCTCTAAGGGACCCACATATCTAGGTTTAAGCCTTCCTTTCCTCCTGAATCTCAAAATACCCTTTATCGGAGAAACCTTCAAGAAAAAATGATCGCCAACGGTGAACTCAAGTCTGCAACGGCGTCGGTCTGCATAGATTTCTGCTAGCTCTGGGCCATTCCCATCCTATTCCTAATCAACTAAATCTTTTTGGTCATCTCCTGCTCAATCTGTGGCCCCTAAAATTCTGCTCTCACCGAGCTTTGTCCAACATACAGGTGATCAACATCTCTTCCCATACAACGCCTCAAAGGGTGCCATCTAAATCTCCTCCTGTAAGCTGTACTTATAGAAAAACTCTATCAAGGGAAAGTGGCGATCCCAACTGCCATGAAATCTAGGACGTAAACTTAGAGCATATCCTCAAGAATCTGAATGGTCCGCTCTAGCTGATCATCGGTCTGCGAATCGAAAACTGCACTGAAACTCAATTGGTGTCCAAAATCCCCTGAAGTTTCTGCCATAGTCGGCTGGTGAACTAGGTATCCCTTTAGACACAAAACAAGTTGGAACTCTATGTAGTCGCACCATCTTATCAACATATATCTGAATATACTGCACGAGTCCGAAAGTGATCTTACTGGCAGAAAGTGAGCTGCTTTCGTTAATCGGTTTATGATTACTCAAATAGAGTCATACTCTTGACCGGTCCTAAGTAGACCCACGATACGATCCATAGATGTCTTTTCCCGTTTCCACTCCAGAATGGGCAAAGGTTGTAATTCTCCTGCTGACCCCTGATGCTCGGCCTTGACTTGATGAAAAGTCAGCATCCTGAAACAAAGTTCGTGATATCTTTCTTCATCCCTTCACATCTGTAGACATCTCTTAAATCATAATACATCTTAGTGGAAACCGGATGAACACTATATGTCGATTGATGTGCCTTCTCTAAAAATCTTGCTTCTCAGTCCCTCGGAATCTGGCACGCCCAGTCGAGTCTCAAACCATAGTACTCCCTGATCATCAATCACGAACTCTGAATCTCTGCCCTATCAAACCTGCTCCATGATCTCTGACAAACGAACGTCATCGGACTATGCCTCACGGATACGGTCAAATCACTGTAGACGTGCACGGGCACGGGCAAGTTGTCCTCTGGACGACGTAAATCGAACTGTACTCGGCTATCACAAAGAATCTACTAATCTGCTATCGACTGTCTCTGAATTGTGCTCAAACAACAAAAGCTATCTCCGAGCCTCCAACTCAAAGTAACTGCCACAACATTCGCCTTGCCCGGACGATAAAGAATCTCACAGTCATAATCTTTCACTAGCTCCATTCAACCGTGCTATCTCAAAATTCAGATCTTGCTGCTAAAGAAAATGTACCTTAAACTCTTGTGGTCCGTGAATATCTGGTACGACTCGTCTCCAAATCTTAAGTGTAAAAATCACTGCGGCTATCTCTAAATCATGCATGGAATAGTTCTACTCGCGCTTCTTCAATTGCCGAGAAGCATCGCAATAACCAACAAAACCGCCTGATCCTGAAGGCATAGATAAAACTGGCGCCGTAGTCAAATGAGTCTTTAACTGTTGAAAGCTCTGCTCGCATGCCTCAATTCAAAGAAAAGAAACTTCTTTCCGGGTCAACCCGGTTAACGTTGCAGCTATATGAGAAAAAAAATCCTGTACGAAATGTCGATAGTATCTGGTCAAACCCAAAAATGCTGCGAACCTCAGTCACTGATACCCATCTGGGCCAATGCTGCATGTCCTCAATCTTATTCGGTTCCATACATATACTATCTCTCGTAACTACGGGTCCCAAAAATCCACACTATCCAACCAGAAAAGACACATGGATAATTTTACGAATAGCTGGCGCTCCCTTAAAGTCTGCAACGAAATCCTCAATGAGTGCCTAGGCTCCACTTGGCTCCAAAAGTACACTAAGATATCCTTAATGAGCACGATGATAAACTGATCAAGAACGGCCTGGATGTTCGGTTCATCCAATCCATAAATGCTGCTGGGCAATTGGTGAGCTCGAACGACATCACCAAAAATCATAACGCCCGTAACTTGTATGAAAAATAATCTTCGAAATATCATCCTCTCGAACCCACAACTTGTAATAGTCTGACCGCAAGTCAATCTTCGATAAATGTCCCACACAGTAACCCGATTCAACTGATGATAATCGATGCACTGACACAAACTGCCGTATTTCTTCTTGACGAACAGGACAGGAGCTCCCCAAGTGACACGCTCGTGTTGGATATATGTATGCCCTAGAGGCCATTATATGATAGTGGATGTATTTATACATGTATATATATATATATATATATATATATATATATATTCAGTGTACATTCTTGCTCGTCATGATAGTATACTATCTGGTTCTTCTTTATCTAACATGTTGAGTTGATCATGCTTTTATTCATTCATACATGTTGATAAAGCCTTGAGGATATAGGCTTGACTACTGTGATTATGATGGAGATCATACTAGTGGGACATCTGTAGTTTATAAGCATATCCTGAAATGTCCCTAGTCGTAGGTGTATCGAGACGGGGCATCGATATACCAGAGTAGACTAGCGTATATGATACTAGACCCATATGATGGGCGATAGATGTTCCCACATTCATCGATGTTTGGCATCGAGATCGTATACGGGTACTCAGTGGTGACTGGGTACACTGGACGTACTCACCGAGAAATCCTATATAGAATTATATCTATCGTCGAATAGCAGTTCTCAGGTGACACTGGTGCAGGTTACTCTGTAGACCCGAGATCGTCATAGAGTCTTGTGTGTTCTCCCACTGTACTTTGATTGCCACCCTACCACGGCTCTACTGAGTCGTGCAAACAGGTAGCCATTGGGTACAGTCCCAAGACACACGAAGGAAATGAGCGATAGGAGGGGTTTCGACTCTTCCAGTATTGGGAGTTGATGCTGTGCTGTGCTCGACTGGCCATATCAGTAAGTCCCTGGCCAGGGCTGTTGAGATTTACTGATAAGTGTTATCATTAGTTTCTCGATCTTTTATAGACCTTTCATCGGCACGACTTATTGAGTTATTGGGGTTGACATTACCATCCCTAGACTCGATATGCAGCATATCTGACGAAGAGACCGGACTGTACGGTAGTGTTGCCGGTTGGCTCGACGGAAGTTGTAGCAGGCTCGCTTGTTTTCTTCTGATCGCTCAATACTCGGGTGGCCGTTATGTTTAGCTGACCGCTTGCGACTTGTAGGTATTTGATATGATCGTTACCTATTGCCGGCGTATTGACGAGTCTTAGAGTCCCACAATGAAGTTTCCTGGCTCAGGCGTAAAGATGTGGTGTGCATATGAGATATGCGCGGGGATCCGATTAGATACGGATATGTGATACCGTATATTAATCGGGTATTTTCTATTGGTTGGGTCGTATGTGATATGACCGGTTTGCAAAATCAAGTGTTGATTTAACAAATGACTTTTAGATTAATTCTTTAATCAAACTCTATTTCTATTTTTGTATGCACATGATGATGTGCATGGATACATACATACATACATGGTATCATGGTTGTTGATACAAGTTTGGTGGCAATGCAAGACTTACATTGTAGAATTATCTATTTATTTATCATTTAGAAAAAGAGAAAGGATAATTCACACAAGGTTTATAGTTATCATCTTTGACCATGCTTCAACCACCATTTAATCTTGAGTTAATTATCCTTTTGTCTTTAACCCATTTGATAAAAATCTAGATGATTCTAACCATGGTTGAAGTGAGAAGGGATTAAGATATATTATTCTTTTCTCATTTCAATTATTATTTACTCTCATATCCTTTTCTTTTGTGAGAAAGCTTAGCCACCATCTTCTTCTTCCTCTCTTGAGAATTTCCTTGAGTGAGGTTGAGAAAAAGAAAGAGTTTAGATTATAGAATACAAACCACATCATCATACTACACACATCTAGCCCATTTGTGTAGGGTGTTTGCTCTACTTCATTCACATATCGAGTAAAGCAAGGAGTTTTGGGCAAAGGAGCTTCGGGTGGATCGTCGTGGACTTAGAAGACCTCAAGCGAACCTTTTTCCAACCCTCAAGTAGCCAAGGAGTCTAGCGTAGTGAGCTACAAAGGTTGTACTCTCAAAACCCTAGCCTTTATTACTTGTGATGTTGTCTTTGTAATGAAACCCTAATTTTTCTAGTGATGATTCTTTGTATGTTCACTTAGCACCTTAAAAATTTGATTTTGAGACATGTGATGCTTCCAAACCCTTCATGAGGTGCTAGGTAAACCTAACATTGGTATCAGAGCCAAGCTAGAACTTTAGGTGATGCTTTAACGAAGTTAAAACTTTGATCGAACCAAAAATACGGTTTTTTGAGCCTTCTCTGGACATTTTTTCAAAACTGTGTTTTTTCAGTATTAAAAATCCTTAAAAAATTCAGCAGGGAAATCTAAGCACCACTGTAAAAAAACGAAGCCATAAACAGTACATTCCACAGTGGAACCGCGGCCGTATAGATGAGTTATTGCTTGGGGTTTGTACAGTAATCTTCCTACCTGCTTGTAGATATTTTTGGGTAATTTTAATCTGATTCAAGTGTTGAATGTTCTGGGGATGGTTTTGGATTCGGTGATTCGATCGGAATTTTAATCTCGTGCCTTTTTTCCGAATAATTTAGAAAGTATTAAAAAGTTCGAACGGATATCATTAACTCACTTTTTCCCGGCACGAAAAATTTTCAAGTGTTGAATTTTTTCTCGAGTTTAAATCTTTCGGAAATACGTGCAAGTTTTGTGGTGGACCCTCTAGAACAACACAAACCTTAACTCGATTATGTGACCGTCTGAACTGTCTCTGAACCTTAGGGTTTGAGGCAGTACGGCGTGCCATATGTGAGGCGTTGGCTTGACCCTTCTACGGCTGGACCGCTACTACTGTGACACATTCCGGGTTTTTTGAACTCCGCTCAAATGTTGAGCTTTAGGAAATTTTGGGTATTTAATTATTCGATCGAAATGTTTAATACTGTCTATTTATCTGGAATGTGATACAATATGTGGAATTCATATAGTTAGGCATGAAATGCGAAGTATGTGATATTTCGGATTTATGATGTTTAAAGGGAATGTGGATTCCAAATGTTGTAGTTTTACACTTTCTTTTCTATGACCGTAAGTGTAGTATGTCGCTTATCGCCGGTTTCGTTGCTATACATCAACGACAATCGGGGTACGCATACTTATTTACGTTGATGATATATGATATTTTGTGTTGCTGAGATATGATGTGCAGGATTGTCGCGATTAAATAGCCAGGGGTTTTATGTGAGATGAGAGTTTTATTTTTCATTCATGTAAAATTCAAATGTAATGTAATATTCTTTTATTTGGGGCACTTCCGGGTTGAGGTTGATGTCACCAGTGATGTATATTATTTACTTTTCCGCATTAGGATAGACCCAAGGAGGGGAGCACAAGTGACCGGGTTCTGGGGTTCAGTGGGAGGCCATCTCAAGGAGTCGAGACCGGGTCTCCTAAACTCCAGGATTGGTAGGGTCGCTTGCCGCTCTCATAGGGGTCTATGGGTGTGCTCTTGGCTATACATCGCGACTGTGGAATACGTATTTTCTATTGTTGGTTAAATACTAAATACGGACGTCCTAGTATATCCCACATTATATCTGTGTTTCTGCTGCATGCGTTCTGTGATATCTGAGACGAATGATATATTATATATGAGATATATAGTAAATGTTGCTTATGTTTTACACCCGCGCTAGTCCCGTCCCGGTATGTCGTTAGTTAAGTAACCTAACGGTGCATAACGGAACATTGCGGCGAATGCGGATGGCATAAGCGTACGTTGTATTTTCGTTTCTTTTCTGTGATTGGCTTAAGGACTTAAATGATGGGACTACATTAATATGATTAATGTAAAGAAAATAAACCTAAAAAGATGTTGTAGAATCGGATTTGAAAACCGCTCGGCTCTTTATGAAAAAGCTACATTTCAAAACTGAGGAGCACAAGCCACTCCTTTTGAAAACCATTTGATTCTACGACGATATCAAGTTCAAAGCGTTAAAGATTTTCTTAAAAAATCATCCGCAACCCTCCGTCATTTTAGGAAGTAGAGTACGTAGTATTCGTGCTACGTTTGTTGACTATAGTTAAGGCGTAGTGTACGGTAGCTAAGTGATGTCTTCCTACACTGCATATGATGCAGATTAATTAGGACATTCATGCGACTTTGTTGACCATAGTTAAGGGTCATATAAGTGGGTCTAATTAATCAAGAAATGACGGGTAGAACTTGACTGGTACTTATGATTTGTTGACCATAGTTAAGGTCATATGTACTAGGGGTAAAAACCGCATCGGGAATTTCAAGTGTTGAGATTTCCAATGAGATTGCATACCTTCCATATGATGGTTGGATCCCGATCCCACTGTGGGCAATAGTTGCTCCTAGGAGAGTTTTTGCAGTTTACAATTAGATAACTCATTAGGTGTCTAGAAAGGTGTTAACGGGGCTACGCCTCTGGGAAAACGAGGTTTACTTTAATTAGGTCAGTGCGAAAGCACGGGGAACCTCCCTCAAGTACCGACACTGGCCTGGCTGAACGGTTAGCGAACTTGTAGACTGTAATTAATCCTGGCTAGTTTTCTTTTTAAGGTTTGAAAGAAAAACTTAATTAAAGCAGTGGGAGACATCGATTAGACAAGATAATAACCAATCTGATCTTTGCAAGAGCTTTCGCTGAGTGTATTCTTTTCTCTCTCTTAATGGCAGATACCAATGACTGGACTCAAGTTTCTACTAGATAAAAATAAACTGAATGGGACCAATTATAATGACTGGCTGAGGAATCTGAAAATAGCCTTGACTTTTGATAAAGTATCATATGTCCTCACGGCTCCAGCCCCGCCTGTCCCAGGTCCAAAATCCTCAGTTGCGGATAAAGAAGTCTGCAAGACATAGGACACTGACTGTGCCATGGCCAAATGCCTCGCGCTTGCATCGATGGACAACACACATCAAAAGCAGCACGAGAATATGGACATTCATGACATATTCCTCCATACAAAGGAGTTGTATGGAGAGTAATCCTGCGTATTACGATACGAAGCATCAAAAAAATTGTTTCAGATGCGAATGGCCCCTGGCACACCAGTAGGAGACCATGTTCTGAAGATGATAGCTCTCATAGAAGAGCTTGAGGACCTTGGATGGACAATGGACAATGAACAATATACGGATATTATTCTGCAGTCCCTCCCCTCCACCTTTGCTCAATTCATAGTTAACTTCAACATGCACAACATGGAGAAGGAACTACCTGAACTCCTTAATATGTTAAGGAGTGCAGAAAGCACACTGAAATCAGTAAAAACTCCGGTTTTGACTGTTGGACAATCTTCCTCTTCTCGCCCAAAGGCTAACGCCAAGGGAAAGAAAAAGAAGAAGCCCACCAATCCTAAGGGTGGAGTTAAAAAGGTTAAGGGGAAGGACAAGTCCAAAGCTGGAGAATCGGGAAAAGGGGAATGATTTCATTTCCACAAAACAGAACATTGGAAGCGCAACTGTACCGAGTACTTAAAACTTAAGAAGAAGCATGGGGATGCTTCCGCTTCAGGTGTGTTTGTGACAGAAAACTGTTTTTCAATAAACTCTGCTTCCTGGGTATTAAATACCGGTTCAGGTTCTCACATTTGCAATTCTATGCAGGTGTCACGACCCGAAAGTACGGAACGTGACCAGCACTTAGATTACGAAGCATCTAGAGGCGCAACGTAACCTAAGTAAGCCGAAGCCCAGAAATCTAAACCATAAAAAGAAGAAGAAGTAAAGGAAAACATGTAGAAAACAAGTTTAAAAGCAACATCCAATTTTCTCAAAAATTTCGGCAGGGTCTCCTTTGTAAAAACTGGCCCCAAACGGGTACAAACAAGAATAATATATATACAAACAATAAAAAGCATCCCCAAACGGGAGCTAGCTCTACGCCAAAAGGCGGAAACAACCACATCAATGAACAATAGTATACAACGCCAAAGGGCGAGGCTCAAAACTCAAAAGAAAACAAAACCACCAGATATCATAATAATACAAGCGCGGCCCTAAGGTCGAAATAAACAACTGATCCAGTAAACTATCAAGTAATACAAGTTTGGTTGATGGAGCTTTCTAGATACAAATGAAATAATAAAAGTACAATGGCGGTCCAGATACAAGTGAACCAACCTACCGTGCAAATCACCCTGAGTGAAAAGATGTGCCAGCAAGCTGCCAGGAAAACCTGTACATCGAACCTGTAATAAAATTTGGCACAACGGGGGTGAGTTGCCAACTCGTGAGTAGAAGATATCTGCGAAAAGAAATCGAATGCACGACGCTGTCCTAGGTCATAATAATATACTAATATACTACTAGTCATCAAGTAAAGACAGGATAATAAGCTACGTGTAAGTGCAAATGCTCCGTGCTCGTATCAGTGCCTCATATAGAACTATGTCATGTAAATGAGTATGCATGCACCATGAATGTGAAATAACCAATCCTGAAATCTAGATATATCTGTATAAGAAATCTTTAACTTTTATTATGGTAAAATGTGTATAGAAATCTGAAATATCAACGATGAAATCCATGGAAATCCGTGTCAAGCATCGACACAAAACATGTAAATCTCAAGTCTCAATACCTCATAATCTCAATGTCTCATAGTCTCAATATCTCGGACACAGTCAGTCCGGATCGGCCCATATCATCAAATCTCACGACAACGGTCGGTATCCTCCGGATATCCGCCGCGCCAGACATCACCGGTAGGTAGTCCTCCCGTGCCAGGCTCATCGTCTACAACTCGATCTTCCTGCCCCGGGGTACCATACCGGGCCCACCATGTACCCGAGACGGTTCATCCACTCCTCGAATCGGGTCTCGAAATCCAACAGAAAACATGAAATCTCATGGTGGACGACACATACATCACGAGAAAACCGCATCTTATGTTTTAAAAAGAGAGGAGGAGAGAGAGAGAGAAGTTTTTATATATTCTTGCGGTTTTCCCTAAAAATCCAGAAATCTCATAGAAATCCAAAATCCCAAAATCATGAGTAAGTATATGATAAGTGTCGGCATATGCCCCATAATACTGCATGATAACATGAAAATACGAATGCATGAAATGTCTAAGTAATAAATACCAAGTCTATACTAACATAATTAAAATAGATATTTTTAAATTTATAGTGAAAAATAATTACGGTTTAGTTTTATGAAAACTACGTTTTACTTTACCGAAAATTATAAAATTCACTTAAACGATTTTATTTATTTAATTAATTATTTAATTATTTTTAAAATGTTACAGCAGGGGCTGAGAAATAGCATGTTTTTGAAGACAGGTGACCATACTCTCCGCGTTGGAAATGGTTCCAATGTACATACAGTCGCAGTGGGAGAGTATCACTTGGGGTTGCCATCTCGGTGTATATTGGTTTTGAACCCATATTATTTTTTACCAAGTATGCTTTGTAATATAATATCCATTTCTTTGTTAGACAATGAAGTATATAATTTTGTATTACAGAACAATGTTATGAACATTCACCTGAATCAAATGTTGGTTGGGTATGGTACGCTTAATAACGGGATATACGTCCTAAATCAACACACAGTTTTCAGCATAAAACACACTAATAAAAGAACACTTTCAGAAATAAATGAAGCTTTTTTTTGGCACTGTAGACTTGGTCATATTAACGAAACAAGACTAAACAAGTTACACAAAAATGGATATTTAAACCCTTTTGAATATAAATCTTATGCGACTTGCCAGTCTTGTATCAAGGGTAAAATGACCAAAACTCCGTTTACCGGACACGGATAAAGAGTTGCCGAGCTCCTAGGACTCATATATAGTGATGTATGTGGGCCAATGCCTATACAGGCTAGAGGCGGTTTTTCTTACTTCATTACTTTCACTGACGATTTCTCAAGATTCGGTCATGTATTTTTATTAAAGCACAAATCCGAAACTTTCGAGAAATTCACTGAATATAAACAAGAAGTAGAAAAACAAACCGGCTTGAGTATCAAAATGCTTCGATCAGATCGAAGTGGGGAGTACCTCAGTACAGAATTTGCAAACTTCCTAAAAGAGAATGGGATTCTCTCTCAACTCACTCCTCCTTACACACCACGGCACAACGGTGTGTCTGAACGACGGAATCGGACCCTATTAGATATGGTCCATTCCATGATGAGTGATGCTGAGTTACCCATCTCATTTTGGGGGCTTGTATTGGAGACTGCAGTGTTTCTACTGAACAGGGTTCCAACAAAAACCGTGTCTACCACGCCATATAAGATATGGCATGGGAAGAGACCATCTCTTAAGTGAATTAAGATTTGGGGTTGCCCGGCCTATGTTAAAAGCAGAATCCGGAGAAACTCGAGACACGGTCAGTCATGTGTAACTTTGTGGGATATCCAAGGAACTCTTATGGATATCTATTCTACCACAAGGAGGAACAAAAGGTGTTTGTTTCTCAGTATGCCACATTCTTAGAAAAAGAGTTTTTCACAGATAAAGATGATGGCAATGTGGTAGATCTAGAAGAGATTCTAGAGACACAAACTACAAATGACGACTTGGTTGAACCGGCTGTTGCAATAGAAACTGAGGAACCTCGGCCACTCCGTAGGTCTGGTAGGACTTCTCGCCCACCGGAGAGGTACTACGGTTTCCTCATTGATGGTGACAGAGAAGACTGCATCATGGAGGATGATGATCCTACCAGTTTTCAGCAAGCTATCACGAGTGGTGACTCTGTGAAGTGACTGGATGCCATGAGATCCAAAATGGAGTCTATGTACACCAACACAGTATGGACTTTGGACGTTATACCCCCTGGGGTAAAACCTGTAGGGTGCAAATGGATCTTTAAAAGAAAGATTGGTGTAGATGGGCAGGTAGAGACCTATTAGGCAAGACTTGTGGTGAGGGGTTTTCGTCAAAGACCAGGTTTGGACTGTGACGAGACTTTTTCGCTCGTAGCCATGCTTAAATCCATTCGGATCCTACTTGCTATTACTGTCACGACCCGAAAGTACGGAACATGACCGGCACTTAAACTACGAACGTCTCGAGGCGTACGTAATCTAAGTAAACCGAAAACCCAGAAATCCAAACCAAGAAAAGTAGTAGAGTGCAGGAAAAACCAACTTAAAGCAAGTAGTTTCAATAGCATAAGCCGTATTATGCGGTTTTTTAAAAACATCAAAAATTTTACTGAAAATTTCGGCAGAGTCTCCTTTGTAAATACTGGCTCCCAAACGGGATACAACATGAATAGTATACGAAATCAAGAAAAAGGCATCCCCAAGCGGGAGCTAGCTCTTCGTCAATCGACGGTCACAACCACACAAGCAATATAATATACAACGCCAACGGCGAGGATCAAAACTCAAAAGGAAACTCAAAACCACCAGAAATCCATAGAAATATAACGCGCGACTCTAAGGTCGAAAGAATAACATCACTGGTCTCTATCTCAAAAATAGATACATGTTTGGTTGATGGAACTTCTAGATACAACAGAATAATGATATACAAGATATATAATGGGGGTACGATACAAGTAAACCCACCTACTAGCAAATCACCCGAAGGAAACTATGCCCGCAAAGCCGTAATGAAACCTGTATGGCAAACCTGCAAGAAACTGGGGCACAACGGGGGTGAGTTGCCAACTCGTGAATAGAAAAATATCTACGCACAGAAATCGCATAAATAACGCAACCTAGGTCAATGATCATAATATATCCTAAAATATATGAATAACACGTATCCTATAACAAGGCTAGGGTAAATATCTAACCCGAGTGTAATCTCATGTGCCCGTGTTAGTGCCTCAAGTAGCAATATATCATATGAATGAGGTATGAATGCATGAAAATAGAATACATGTAAATGAAGAACTGTTTTCATAATTTAGTGAGATTTCCTTTGTATTTTTAAAATGAGGTATCATAATGAAATCAGCATAAAACAGTGCCTAGCATCGGCACAAAACGTAATCCCAATATCTCGATATCTCTGTATCACAGTCTCTGTACCTCGATATCTCGAAATCTCAATGTCTCAATCACAATATCTAGGGCGCCGTCAGTCCAGACCGGCCCCTACCATCCATCTCAAGACCACGACGGTATCCTCCGGATATCCGACGCGTCGGGTAAAATCACCGGTAGGTAGTGCTCCCCTGCCAGGCTCACATCGTCATCATCACGCGCTTCTTGCCCCGGGATACCTTACCGGGTCCACCATGTACCCGAAACGGTTCATCCATCTCCTCGAATCGGGTCTCGAAATCCATCAGCAAACTCATGGTGGACGACTCATACATCATGGGAAAAACCGCACTTTTTATTTAAAAAGAGAGAAATCAGTTTATATAAGTTTTGCGGTTCCCCCCCCCCCAAATCCAGAAAATTTCATGGAAATCCGAATCCAAATCATCAATAGCATGTAAAAACCATGAATATAGGCATAACAATGAATAACAGTATGCATGAAGTGACAAGTAATAACTACAATGTTAAGCTGGCATATAAGGCAGGCACACTAATATCATGTCAAGTTACTAACTAACAAGCTAAGTTAAGCAATAATATTTTCTAAGGTGTACGTGACATGGCAATTACCGATGATGATGTGTGTGAGCCGGCAAGTAAGTGTACGTGGTACATACGCATCATCGGTAATGGTGCTGGTGTCCTAACAATATGATATCAACATTGCAATAAGAAATTATAACATAAGTATGCGATGCGAAGCGAACCACAATAATAAGCGGGAGCTGAATACTAGACGCAACTGTAACTAACCTGCATTAATCTAATATAAGTCCTACAAATGGTGCCTTTTGAAATAACACGAATCATGGGGTTTTGAAAATAGGGGCTACGGTGTTTTTATGAAAAGATACGTCTTTTGAAATATCCGTAGGATCCCTTGGGCTGTCTTTTAAAATACCCACGATTCGTTAGTTTTTGAAATAGGTAAGAATCGAATCTAATCTAACAACTAAACTAAACTAAAGGGCTAAGCTAACAAGCTGGACTACAGGTAAGGAAACCGCCTAACATCTGAGTCGATCCATATACATACCTGTATATATATTAGTCGGTGATCCCGCCTCAATAATATCATACCCGATACCATATCTACAATCAGCCATCCTAAGTCAAGAGTGCGGATCAATCATCAAGATATAGCTCGTACGTAAATCCGTCGTACGGCATCCCCAAATCTGGGTACGGGTCAATATCATATTCCTCACACCATTCCTCTGGTATCCTCTTTATTCAAGATCATAGTCTAGGGTACTGACCTATGTCTAGTACCATACTAATATCCTCAATATACTCATGATCTGACTACAGATCGACAATCTCGTACAAACCGATACCGTTAGCACATAGCATCATCAAGGGTATACATCGCCCGATACGGCCTAATATCAATATCCTAGCATATCATGCCTCATATCACGATCACATGTAGACCATTTTATTTATAACACTATTCACCCGTATCGCCGCCCCAAGATCCGCTATAACACCAGGACGTACCTCAAGTACGAATCCTGCCATATCACCGATATCACAACCACAAAACAAATCTCATCGACTCAGCTCAATCCCAAGTATCATCCTCAAATCCGTATGTGAACACAGTCCCATACCCATATGAACACATAACTATAAAGAATCTTATGAGCACATATAAAAAGGAATGTATGCAAGTATGTATGTGTGTATGTGTAGTGCAACACTACCCTAGGGTTCGCAACACTAAAGTAATCCAACACACCAATATCCATCCTAACATCGTTATTAATACCAAATAACATATACTAATTGTTGGTGTGTATACGCATCCGTATACACCACCACGGACTGCGGGGGTGCTATACGCCATCCACCCGACTTCTTCCCGTAGATATAAATCTACTCACCTGGTCCTCGTTCGCCGGTGCCGACATCGCCACGCGCTTGCTTGTCGTCTCGAAGTCCACATGGGGTACCTACATATCATAACGCACCAAACCGCATTAAAATCCGACTCATGACCACAACGACGCACGAATCCCACATAGGTCAAAACCTATGGTTGCTTCACAAATCGACCCAAAAACCCTCGATGTCGGCGTACAAACGCCAAACCATCGAGAAAGCTCCCAACACACTCATTTGTACAATTAAAAGCACTAATTATAATATAAAATAGCTTAAAATTCACAAAACCCCAATTTCACTTAAAAAGTCATTTTTCCGAAAATCTAGCAAGCACAAATCACCGTTTTTGTACAAAACTCGATGTATAGACGAATCTAGAGGCCACAATATTCACTAAATATCTTAAATAAGTCAAAAAAATAATTCCCATAATTTAATCTCATTAAATTCCATAAACCCCAAACACCTAGTTTACAAATTATCCAATTTTAACAATTTTCAAGCAAAAATTCTCGATTTAAGAATTAAGCTTAGATTTGCATAACCTAAGGTATTAAACCACTCATTATAATGTTAATAATGCTATGAAACCATAATTAGATTTTTAAACCTAACTATTAGACAAATTATAAAACCTAGTTAGCAATTAGCAAAGTTATCATAATTTTAAATTAACAAATTAGCAAATAGCAACTAACTTAGATTTTGCATACCACTACATGTTAATCTCCTCATTACAACCATAAACAAATGATAAAAACCTCACTTGATCACAAACCCTAATCATTAATTCAAAACCCTTCTCTTGAATTTTAACTCAAGCACCTAGAACTAATTAAAAAACCTAATTAAGCTAACATAAAACAATTTGCACAATTTAAGAAAAGGTTAGAATTATACCTCATGATCAAGAGATCAATTAAGAAAATCAAGCCTCTAAAATGCCAACTTGCTCCCTAGATCCATGCAAGAGTAGCAAATGAAAAATGGGTAGGAGTTAGATTTGAGTTTTAGTTTAATTTTGATGGAAATTTGATGGATTTTGAAGACTTTTGATGAGGAAAAGAGAGGAGAAGAATGAGGAGGGGCTGCTGTTGATTCTGACCGAAAATAAGAGGGGTGAGGGGGTGTGGGTGTGGGAGTGAGAGTGGGTAGAAAGGTCCAAGTCAAAGGGAGTCCAAGTCAACCCAACCAATACTTATATATATATACCCTTTCTTCTCATTTCTTTTCATCTTAACTTAGAAATTCAAGTGGGGAAAATGGGTGGGGCTGCTGAATTCAGCCAAGGGGGAGGGAAAATGGGGGTTTGTGAGTGTGGGTACGGGTGTAGGGTGATGAAAAATGATAAATACAATACCCCAAACATCCATTTACGCCAAAAAAAAGCCTTTTTTCTTCAATAATTTCTAAACCGTTTTGGAAAATGATTTCGTTCCAAAAACCATATGAAAAAATTTTATTTAATGTTTTATGATGCACAAAATTTGTTTCAACTCATTCCAATTTGTAATTTTCCCTAATTAAATGTATTAGTGACGGCTTAAAATAATAATAAAATAATTTTTTTCAGAAAATTTGAAATTTTACCAGCGGCTTAATAAACACCAAATAATAGCAATTACATAGCTAGAATATGTATATTTAATTTTTATAATAAGATATTTGTATTTTGACTTTTTACAGAAAACCCCCTTATTTTACCGATTTTTCGAAATTTCACCGAAACGATTTTCAAAACGTTACAATCTTCCCCCCTTAAAAAAATTCGGTCCCCGAATTTAAATTAAAACACCCCCCAAATACTAAAACATCTAAGCAAAACCATCAAGTCGTCGGGGCTCCGAAATCATAAATACATAAAACAAATCGTAGCGCAGCGCATGCGCGTGAAAAATAAGCATATAACTCAAATCACAACTCCGTCAAGCATCCCGCAATTATCGGAGTCATGGGGAAGACACCAATGCCAAATCCAAAGCAAAACCAATATGATATAACTCGAAACTATACATATAAATATCGAATCTATATATGTAAGTATCTGAAGGAAATGCATGCCAAATCTCTTACAGTCACTGTGCACGCGTATAACAATGCACAGTGGCGGACGTCTATCATAAGAAAATAACTATATACATATATACCTTTGTTTGAAATGTACGTTCCGCCGTTTTGGAAACAATTTAGAAGGGTCTCCTTGTTTTAAACATTTCGTGTCATATCAGACACGTAGGTAAATACTGAGGCTATAACTCGCTTTTTGGAAATCCTTTCAATAAATATCAATGCATGCAAAATATATTCAGGTACAGTCCTCTGACTAGTCCTGCTCAGTACGAAAACACATAGCAATATCATAAAAACGTACTGCTCTATAAGAAAAAATCAATCGCAAAATACGCGTATGAATACTACGTGCGTCTGGTGCGCACGGAAATCAAAATCTATATACGTGCCATATAAATGCACAGAAACAAGACCTAAGTGCATCGGGTGTGCACAAAGCATCTGTCGTAGGCAACGTGTGTGCCTGACAGTAAAATCAGGTGTATCTGACATGCATGAAAAATCTCGAATTAGTGCATCTGGTGTGCACCAAATCGCATCTCGTAACAGGCGCCCAACAGGCGCTAAAAATCCAATCCGGTGCATAAAATGCACAAAACAAATGTCGAGCATCACCCTCGAAATCGAAATCCAGTGTATCCAAGTGCACAAAATACATGTCACTGCACTGCCAGCATATATAAACAATACAGAGTGCAGGAACCAAATCGCGCGCGTGCATACGCACAAAATCAACTCAAATGTCTTAAAACCATAAAATCACAAACATGTGAAACCAAAGCACGAAAACGATATTAAGTACAACGACTGTGCGAAAATCGTAAATCCTCAATCATCAAAATCAAATCATGCGAATAAATCACCCAAAACATCAAAATTAATAATGGCGGAATAGTACCGCTCAAGCACATACTCCAAGAATCTCTGGCCAACTGTCGTGGTCACTCATAGCATGTCTCATCGACGAACCTGAATTCCGGCCTGCTGGTGTGCGTAACATGACCACTCCTGGGTCAGTCTCCTCGTAAATCATTCCAGAAAGGTCCTGTCGAAATCTCTCCCAAATCTCGTCTCTGCCGAACTGTCCGGAAGTCATCGTCCCTTACTAGATCTGTTCTCGTTCCGGAACGGCTACATACTCATCGCAACTCCTTCTGGAAGGTAAGTCCAAGTACCATGCCTCGGCATGCGCATCGCATCTCTGATGTCGGCGGAGTGGAACGTCGTCTTATCCAGATCTTGTACGGACCTCTTTACTCCACTTTCTCAAATGTCGACTGCTTCGGACTCGTCTCATCGTGGCTACATGGACTGAGCTCCAACGGCTATCCTCGTATCGGGAGTCTCCCAAGAAATGCATCTCACCACCTAGCATCCGAATTAAGTCGAGCCATCCGATCGAGTCGTCAAAACCTCATAATCCCCCAAGAGCTCAACATCTTGGGCACAGTTTAATAGTATCGAGTACATACCACAGCATCGGTGGTCCAGCCGTAGAAGGGCAAACCCAAGCCTCACTAATGGCGCCGTAGAACTGCCGCAAAGCCGAAGGTTCAAAGGCTTTCACACGGTCATTAAGTCGAGTTAGGGTTTCATTCTTCTAGAGGGACCATAGAATTGCCTGCATGTCTTTCCGACTACTTTAAACTTGGAATAATAGGTTTCTGACATTCGATCGTCTCTGTCGACTCCCAACGTCTCCGCGTGAAGTCGTCTCTAGCTGGAATCAATCTATCTGATGACCTCGCATCGGGGTAGGCGAACGATCCACATGTCCTAGTCATTCATCCTCGATGACTAGCGACCTTCTATCATCTCTTAGTACAACTCGTTCTGCACTAACGCCAGCATCTGGGGCAATATCTCGTCGTTCGCAGCAATAACTGGCTCGCTCTTCTGCACGCTGAACAGTGCCTCAACCATCATGAATAAGCAATACACCAACGGTCATCAAAATCTGGTTGGCCTCTATCATTAGCTCGATCCTCTGGTACTGATCGGCACGTCCGAGAAATCTCGTACAGCGATCCATCCAAACGCTCATGGCGTGAAAACACAATAAAAGACACATCTCTGCAATCGTGTGTCGCCGGAATTACGCCCTGGTCTGTCCTCGTTCGTAACGAGCTCGTGCTGACAGCAACTCTAGCCGTAGCTCTCCCTGCCCGTAATCGTGGCAGCAAAACCATAACTGGTACCGATGAGGCTAGATCAGGAATAAATATAATACTGAACAAAGAAATGTACATCCTAAGGCTTCTTAAGTGGAGTGGCGTATCGTAAATATGCCGCAGAACATACCAACGGTACGTCACTCTACTTCAGTCACCTATTCCATCAACCAAGAGTCATCCTACGCTCCGAAGGTAAAACCTAACGCTCTGATCCAACTTTGTCACGACCCGAAAGTACGGAACATGACCGGCACTTAAACTACGAACGTCTCGAGGCGTACGTAATCTAAGTAAACCGAAAACCCAGAAATCCAAACCAAGAAAAGTAGTAGAGTGCAGGAAAAACCAACTTAAAGCAAGTAGTTTCAATAGCATAAGCCGTATTATGCGGTTTTTTAAAAACATCAAAAAATTTACTGAAAATTTCGGCAGAGTCTCCTTTGTAAATACTGGCTCCCAAACGGGATACAACATGAATAGTATACGAAATCAAGAAAAAGGCATCCCCAAGCGGGAGCTAGCTCTTCGTCAATCGACGGTCACAACCACACAAGCAATATAATATACAACGCCAACGGCGAGGATCAAAACTCAAAAGGAAACTCAAAACCACCAGAAATCCACAGATATATAACGCGCGACTCTAAGGTCGAAAGAATAACATCACTGGTCTGTATCTCAAAAATAAATACATGTTTGGTTGATGGAACTTCTAGATACAACAGAATAATGATATACAAGATATATAATGGGGGTACGATACAAGTAAACCCACCTACTAGCAAATCACCCGAAGGAAACTATGCCCGCAAAGCCGTAATGAAACCTGTACGGCAAACCTGCAAGAAACTGGGGCACAACGGGGGTGAGTTGCCAACTCGTGAATAGAAAAATATCTACGCACAGAAATCGCATAAATAACGCAACCTAGGTCAATGATCATAATATATCCTCAAATATATGAATAACACGTAGCCTATAACAAGGCTAGGGTAAATATCTAACCCGAGTGTAATCTCATATGCCCGTGTTAGTGCCTCAAGTAGCAATATATCATATGAATGAGGTAAGAATGCATGAAAATAGAATACATGTAAATGAAGAACTGTTTTCATAATTTAGTGAGATTTCCTTTGTATTTTTAAAATGAGGTATCATAATGAAATCAGCATAAAACAGTGCCTAGTATCGGCACAAAACGTAATCCCAATATCTCGATATCTCTGTATCACAGTCTCTGTACCTCAATATCTCGAAATCTCAATGTCTCAATCACAATATCTAGGGCGCCGTCAGTCCAGACCGGCCCCTACCATCCATCTCAAGACCATGACGGTATCCTCCGGATATCCGACGCGTCGGGTAAAATCACCGGTAGGTAGCGCTCCCCTGCCAGGCTCACATCGTCATCATCACGCGCTTCTTGCCCCGGGGTACCTTACTGGGTCCACCATGTACCCGAAACGGTTCATCCATCTCCTCTAATCGGGTCTCGAAATCCATCAGCAAACTCATGGTGGACGACTCATACATCATGGGAAAAACCGCACTTTTTATTTAAAAAGAGAGAAATCAGTTTATATAAGTTTTGCGGTTTCCCCCCCCCCCCAAATCCAGAAAATTTCATGGAAATCCGAATCCAAATCATCAATAGCATGTAAAAACCATGAATATAGACATAACAATGAATAACAGTATGCATGAAGTGACAAGTAATAACTACAATGTTAAGCTGGCATATAAGGCAGGCACACTAATATCATGTCAAGTTACTAACTAACAAGATAAGTCAAGCAATAATATTTTCTAAGGTGTACGTGACATGGCAATTACCGATGATGATGTGTGTGAGCCGGCAAGTAAGTGTACGTGGTACATACGCATCATCGGTAATAGTGCTGGTGTCCTAACAATATGATATCAACATTGCAATAAGAAATTATAACATAAGTATGCGATGCGAAGCGAACCACAATAATAAGCGGGAGCTGAATACTAGACGCAACTGTAACTAACCTGCATTAATCTAATATAAGTCCTACAAATGGTGCCTTTTGAAATAACACGAATCATGGGGTTTTGAAAATAGGGGCTACGGTGTTTTTATGAAAAGATACGTCTTTTGAAATATCCGTAGGATCCCTTGGGCTGTCTTTTAAAATACCCACGATTCGTTAGTTTTTGAAATAGGTAAGAATCGAATCTAATCTAACAACTAAACTAAACTAAAGGGCTAAGCTAACAAGCTGGACTACAGGTAAGGAAACCGCCTAACATCTGAGTCGATCCATATACATACCTGTATATATATTAGTCGGTGATCCCGCCTCAATAATATCATACCCGATACCATATCTACAATCAGCCATCCTAAGTCAAGAGTGCGGATCAATCATCAAGATATAGCTCGTACGTAAATCCGTCGTACGGCATCCCCAAATCTGGGTACGGGTCAATATCATATTCCTCACACCATTCCTCTGGTATCCTCTTTATTCAAGATCATAGTCTAGGGTACTGACCTATGTCTAGTACCATACTAATATCCTCAATATACTCATGATCTGACTACAGATCGACAATCTCGTACAAACCGATACCGTCAGCATATAGCATCATCAAGGGTATACATCGCCCGATACGGCCTAATATCAATATCCTAGCATATCATGCCTCATATCACGATCACATGTCGACCATTTTATTTATAACACTATTCACCCGTATCGCCGCCCCAAGATCCGCTATAACACCAGGACGTATCTCAAGTACGAATCCTGCCATATCACCGATATCACAACCACAAAACAAATCTCATCGACTCAGCTCAATCCCAAGTATTATCCTCAAATCCGTATATGAACACATAGTCCCATACCCATGTGAATACATAACTATAAAGAATCTCATGAGCACATATAAAAAGGAATGTATGCAAGTATGTATGTGTGTATGTGTAGTGCAACACTACCCTAGAGTTCGCAACACTAAAGTAATCCAACACACCAATATCCATCCTAACATCGTTATTAATCCCAAATAACATATACTAATTGTTGGTGTGTATACGCATCCGTATACACCACCACGGACTGCGGGGGTGCTATACGCCATCCACCCGACTTCTCCCCGTAGATATAAATCTACTCACCTGGTTCTCGTTCGCCGGTGCCGACGTCGCCACGCGCTTGCTTGTCGTCTCGAAGTCCACATGGGGTACCTACATATCATAACGCACCAAACCGCATTAAAATCCGACTCATGACCATAACGACGCACGAATCCCACATAGGTCAAAACCTATGGTTGCTTCACAAATCGACCCAAAAACCCTCGATGTCGGCGTACAAACGCCAAACCATCGAGAAAGCTCCCAACACACTCATTTGTACAATTAAAAGCACTAATTATAATATAAAATAGCTTAAAATTCACAAAACCCCAATTTCACTTAAAAAGTCATTTTTCCGAAAATCTAGCAAGCACAAATCACCGTTTTTGTACAAAACTCGATGTATAGACGAATCTAGAGGCCACAATATTCACTAAATATCTTAAATAAGTCAAAAAAATGATTCCCATAATTTAATCTCATTAAATTCCATAAACCCCAAACACCTAGTTTACAAATTATCCAATTTTAACAATTTTCAAGCAAAAATTCTCGATTTAAGAATTAAGCTTAGATTTGCATAACCTAAGGTATTAAACCACTCATTATAATGTTAATAATGCTATGAAACCATAATTAGATTTTTAAACCTAACTATTAGACAAATTATAAAACCTAGTTAGCAATTAGCAAAGTTATCATAATTTTAAATTAACAAATTAGCAAATAGCAACTAACTTAGATTTTGCATACCACTACATGTTAATCTCCTCATTACAACCATAAACAAATGATAAAAACCTCACTTGATCACAAACCCTAATCATTAATTCAAAACCCTTCTCTTGAATTTTAACTCAAGCACCTAGAACTAATTAAAAAACCTAATTAAGCTAACATGAAACAATTTGCACAATTTAAGAAAAGGTTAGAATTATACCTCATGATCAAGAGATCAATTAAGAAAATCAAGCCTCTAAAATGCCAACTTGCTCCCTAGATCCATGCAAGAGTAGCAAATGAAAAATGGGTAGGAGTTAGATTTGAGTTTTAGTTTAATTTTGATGGAAATTTGATGGATTTTGAAGACTTTTGATGAGGAAAAGAGAGGAGAAGAATGAGGAGGGGCTGCTGTTGATTCTGACCGAAAATGAGAGGGGTGAGGGGGTGTGGGTGTGGGAGTGAGAGTGGGTAGAAAGGTCCAAGTCAAAGGGAGTCCAAGTCAACCCAACCAATACTTATATATATATATACCCTTTCTTCTCATTTCTTTTCATCTTAACTTAGAAATTCAAGTGGGGAAAATGGGTGGGGCTGCTGAATTCAGCCAAGGGGGAGGGAAAATGGGGGTTTGTGAGTGTGGGTACGGGTGTAGGGTGATGAAAAATGATAAATACAACACCCCAAACATCCATTTACGCCAAAAAAAAGCCTTTTTTCTTCAATAATTTCTAAACCGTTTTGGCAAATGATTTCGTTCCAAAAACCATATGAAAAAATTTTATTTAATGTTTTATGATGCACAAAATTTGTTTCAACTCATTCCAATTTGTAATTTTCCCTAATTAAATGTATTAGTGACGGCTTAAAATAATAATAAAATAATTTTTTCAGAAAATTTGAAATTTTACCAGCGGCTCAATAAACACCAAATAATAGCAATTACATAGCTAGAATATGTATATTTAATTTTTATAATAAGATATTTGTATTTTGACTTTTTACAGAAAACCCCCTTATTTTACCGATTTTTCGAAATTTCACCAAAACGATTTTCAAAATGTTACAATTGCTGCTCACTACGACTATGAAATCTGGCATATGGACGTTAAAACGGCATTTCTAAATGGAGATTTAGAAGAATGCGTTTATATGGATCAGCCAGAGGGCTTCATTGACAGTAGGAGCAGCGGGAAAGCATGTAGATTGCTTAAATCCATATAAGGGTTAAAGTAGGCATCATGGAGTTGGAACATCTGTTTCGATGATGTTATCAAAGAGTTTGATTTCATCAAAAATCCAGATGAACCTTGTGTTTATAAGAATGCTGTAGGGAGGGCTGTCATATTCTTCGTATTATACGTGGATGACATTCTTCTGATAGGAAATGACATTCTTACGCTACAGTCGGTCAAATCTTTCTTATCACTAAGGTTCTCCATGAAGGACCTGGGTGATGCCACATACATTCTGGGCATAAGGATCTATAGGCATAGATCCAAGAGGTTATTGGGATTGTCCCAAACCAGGTACATCAACACCATCCTAAAATGGTTTAGTATGGAAGACTCCAAGCAGGGTGCCTTACCCGCTTGCCATGGGGTCACTCTCTCTAAGGACTCTTGCCCAAAGACCGATGAAGAGAGAGCTCGCATGAGCATTATACCCTATGCTTCGGCAATAGGATCTATAATGTATGCGATGTTATGTACATGCCCAGATGTAGCTTATGCACTTAGTGTTGTAAGCAGGTATCAATCCAACCCAGGGGAGAATCACTGGATAGCTGTGAAGAACATTCTTAAGTACTTACGAAGGACTAAAGAATTGTTCTTGGTGTATGGTAATGGAGATCTCCGAATGGAGGCCTTTACCGATTCGAGCTTCCAGAGCGATAAGGACGACATCAAATCTATCTCTGGGTTTGTATTTACCATCAATGGAGGGGCGGTAAGTTGGAAGAGTTGCAAACAGGATACCGTTGCAGACTCTACGATGGAGGCTGAGTACATTACTGCAAATGATGCCGCCAAGGAAGCCGTCTGGATGAGGAAGTTCGTCTCGGAGCTAGGAGTAGTTCCAACCATTATTGATCCAATACCATTGTATTGTGATAATAATGGGGCTATGGCGTAAGCCAAGGAGCCCAGGTCCCATCAGCGGTCCAGACACATCCTGAGGCACTTTCATTTGATCCGGGAGATTGTAGATCGCCGCGAGATAGAGATTAAGAGAGTAGACACAAAGAATAATGCCGCGGATCTACTCACCAAGGCCCTCCCTCAGCCGCAGCATGAGCGACTTTTTGAGATGTTGGGTATGAGATACGCCAATAACTGGCCTTAGTACAAATGGGAGATTGTTGGATATATGTATGCCCTAGAGGCCATTATATGATTGTGGATGTATTTATACATGTATATAAATATTCAGTGTACATTCTTGCTCGTCATGATAGTATGCTATCTGGTTCTTCTTTATCTAACATGTTGAGTTGATCATGCTTTTATTCACTCATACATGTTGATAAAGCCCTGAGGATATAGGCTTGACTACTATGATTATGATGGAGATCATACTAGTAGGACATCTGTAGTTTATAAGCATATCCTGAAATGTCCCTAGTCGTAGGTGTATCGAGACGGGGCATTGATATACCAGAGTAGACTAGCGTATATGATACTAGACCCATATGATGGGAGATGGATGTTCCCACATTCATCGATGTTTGACATCGAGATCGTATACGGGTGCTCAGTGGTGACTGGGTACACTGGACGGACTCACCGAGAACTCCTATATGGAATTATATCTATCGTCGGATAGCAGTTCTCAGGTGACACTGGTGCAGGTTAGTCTGTAGACCTGAGATCGTCATAGAGTCTTGTGTGTTATCCCACAGTAGTTTGATTGCCACCCTACCACGGCTCTACTGAGTCGTGCAAACAGGTGGCTGTTAGGTACAGTCCCGAGACACACGAAGGCGATGAGCGATAGGAGGGGTTTCGTCTCTCCCGGTATTGGGAGTTGATGTTGTGCTGTGCTCGACTGGCTATATTAGTAAGTCCCTGGCCAGGGCTGTTGAGATTTACTGATAAGTGTTATCATTAGTTTCTCGATCTATTATAGACCTTTCATCGGCACGACTTATTGAGTTATTAGGGTCGACGTTACCATCCCTAGACTCGATATGCAGCATATCTGACGAAGAGACCGGACTGTACGGTAGTGTTGCCGGTTGGCTCGACGGGAGTTGTAGCAGGCTCGCTTGTTTTCTTCTGATCGCTCAATACCCGGGTGGCCGTTATGTTTAGCTAACCGCTAGCGGCTTGTAGGTATTTGATATGATCTTTACCTACTGCCGGCGTATTGACGAGTCTTAGAGTCCCAAAATGAAGTTTCCTTGCTCAGGAGAAAAGATGTAGTGTGCATATGAGATATGCGCGGCGACCCGATTAAATACGGATATGTGATACCGTATATTAATTAGGCATTTTCTATTGGTCGGGTCGTATGTGATATGACCGGTTTGCAAAATCAAGTGTTGATTTAACAAATGACTTTTAGATTAATTCTTTAATCAAACTCTTTTTCTATTTTTGTATGCATACATGTATGCACATGATGATGTGCATGGATACATACATACATACATGGTATCATGGTTGTTTATACAAGTTTGGTGGCAATGCAAGACTTACATTGTAGAATTATCTATTTATTTATTATTTAGAATAAGAGAAAGGATAATTCACACAAGGTTTATAGTTATCATCTTTGACCATGCTTCAACCACCATTTAACCTTGAGTTAATTATCCTTTTGTCTTTAACGCATTTGATAAAAATCTAGATGATTCTAACCATGGTTGAAGTGAGAAGGGATTAAGATATATTATTCTTTTCTCATTTCAATTATTATTCACTCTCATATCCTTTTCTTTTGTGAGAAAGCTTAGCCACCATCTTCTTCTTCCTCTCTTGAGAATTTCCTTGAGTGAGGTTGAGAAAAAGAAAGAGTTTTGATTATAGAATACAAACCACATCATCATACTACACACATCTAGCCCATTTGTGTAGGGTGTTTGCTCTACTTCATTTACATATCGAGTAAAGAAAGGAGCATTGGGCAAAGGAGCTTTGGGTGGATCGTCGTGGACTTAGAAGACCTCAAGCGAACCTTTTTCCAACCCTCAAGTAGCCAAGGAGTCTAGCGTAGGGAGCTACAAAGGTTGTACTCTCAAAACCCTAGCCTTTATTACTTGTGATGTTGTCTTTGTAATGAAACCCTAATTTTTCTAGTGATGATTCTTTGTATGTTCACTTAGCACATTAAAAATTTGATTTTGAGACATGTGAAGCTACCAAACCCTTCATGAGGTGCTAGGTAAACCTAACAGCTCGGACGAACAAGCCCTTATCCAACAAATCTTCGAACCGATCCTTCAGTTCTTTATGCTCCGCCGGGTCCATCCGGTATGGCAGTATGGAAAAAGGCTCCGTACCGGAAATCAAGTCAAAGCAGTACCCACTATCGCGCTCTGGCGACAAACCAATCAACTTTTCATGAAAGACATCATGAAATTCCCTCAAAATCGGGACCTGGCCCAACGGGACCTTTGCGGCTCTAACATCACAAACATATGCTAAGAATTTCTAACATCCCTTTTCTCAAAAGCTGACTAGCGCGAAGAGAAGAAATCAAACTGGGAAAGGAGACGCTATGGTCTCCCCGAAAACAACAACTGACTTACCCGGAAAACTAAATTCGACTGCCTTCTCACGGCAGTCCACGGATGCAAAACGCATGACTAACCAATTCATGCCCAGAAGAACTTCGAATTCCAACAAATCGGGAAGCATCAAATTGACATAAGAATCCCTATCTCCGATACGAACAAACAAACACGAACGAAAACATTTCGAGCGACAAAAGATTAGCCTACGGAAGAAATCACAACAAACGGCTGATTTAATAAGGACTACTATCGGCCAGACTTCGATATAAAGTATATGGATACCATTTCAAAAACACCAGAAGAAAATACGCATCGGAAGAAAGTACCGAAAGAATACCCATCATAATGGCGTCTGTCTAACCGCCTTTGAGCTGACATACCGGTACAATTCCGCTTCGGTCCAGAAATGACTGAACTCTCAGAAATGCACTCCTCCAACAGTAAGGTTATGTCCATCGCGGCTGCATAAGTATCAAAATGCTGGGTGCCGATAGAAAGAAATAACTGCATGTTCAATCTCTACTCGAACCTCTTATCCGTTTCTCTTCAGTGTCCACCAGGTAAGGAGCATATCGGACCATTGAGTAAACTAAATATCATACTCGGACATTGTCATCCCTGAAGTCTTACGCAAAGACTCGAAACTACGAGCTCGACATCTCGAACGCTCTTCGGAAGGAAATGAGCAAGAATACAGCTGTAAATTTATCCCAAGTCATAGGAGGTAGATCTGCAGCTTGGCCTCTCTCGACTAACTCGCACCACGTCTGAGCAAGACCTTCTAGACGAAAATTCGCAAGCTCAACCCATATCTCGTCAGAACATCTTTGTGGATGACAATCCAAGCCATCCTGTCGAGGAATGTCTGCAGATCCTCCACCGCATCTGTGCTGGTAAAAGCTAGAGGCTTCAGCCTCGAAAACTCCAATAAGGAAACAGATGGTAACAATAGAAACAGCTGTCTGTGCTGCAGGTACAACCACAGTCCCTGAAATAGGAAGGACAACATTGGCTCTCGGAGCTCGGCTAACCCCAACTAATAATCCAACCATCTGTCACACATCCTAAATACTCGACTCCAGCCTAGCCATCCGTCCTGGAAAAGGAGGACCAATCTGTCCCTGAGGGTTAGGCATACCGCCCTGATCGGTCCTCGTCTTAAACGAGCCTACTCTAATCTCATCCCTGGCGGCAGCCCTTTGGCCCTCATAATCTCCGGCGGTATAGTGGCTGGAGCAAGAACAGGATTGATAGGAACATTGCGATCGAATCAAAGAATTTCCGGAATCAAGGAAGGAAATACAAGCAAATATATATATCCAAAGATCACTTAGACGGAGTACCGTATCGTAAGTATGCCGCGAAACATACACAAGCTACGCCACTCTGCTTAAATCACCTACTCCATCTACCAAGGGTCATCCTACACTAAGAAAGGTAAAACCTATCGTTCTGATACCAACTTTGTAATGACCCGAAGGTACGGAATGTGACTGGCACATAAATTATGAAATGTCTCAAGGCGTAATGTAACCTAAGTAAGCCAAAGCCCAGAAATCTAAACCATTTAAAGAAATAGAGTGAAGGAAAACTTATTTAAAGAAAGCGATTTAAACCAAATAAGTTGCATTAAACATTTTTAAAACATCAAAATTTTCCGAAAATTTCGGCAGAGTCTCCTTTGTAAATACTGGCCCCGAAACGGATACAAACAAGAAAATACATACAAATGAATAAAGGCATCCCCAAGCGGGAGCTAGCTCTTCGCCAATGGCGGAATCATAACCACATGCAATATGAATATCAAGTGCATAATAAGTATATAAAAACACGTAAGTAAGAAAACAACTCGTCGGCTCAAGTGAGCATCGACACCAGAAATAGAATACATACAAATCTCACAAGCTCACCATCTAAGTCCAATGTACGAAGGGTAGATGGAGTATACTAGATAAAAATAAAATACACGGTGGGAGAAAAGAAAATCCTCCAAAAACCGTTAGTGATATGTATGCCCTTGAGGCGATTACTGTACATAAGTTGTATATTGTGGTGGATGCTTGGACATATATAAGGAGGACTTTCTTGCTCGACATGATAGTATGCTATCTGGTTACTCTTTATCTTAACATGTACTCTGATTGTCTCTATATCACATGTTGATAAAGCCCTTAGGATGAGTACTTGACTACCAGGACTATGATGCAGATCATACTAGTGAGGACAGTGTAGTCGCCAAGTATATCCTTCAAATGTTCCTAGTCGTGGGATTACCGAGACAGGGCATCGATACTCCAGAGTAGACTAGCGTATGCGCTTATTGACCCATATGATGGGCGATGGATGATCCCATATCCATTGGTGTTTGACATCAGAGAAGGTGTACGGGTGCTCAGTGGAGACTTGGTACACTGGACGGACCCGCCGAGAACTCCCAGATGGTATTATACCTCACGTCATATGGAAATTCTCTGGTGACACTGGTACAGGTTAGTCTGTAGACCCGAGATCGTCATAGAGTCTTGTGTGATTCACAATGTGCTTTGATTTCCATCATACCATGTCCAAGAGGGCGTGCAAAACGGTGGCTTTTGGGTACAGTCCCGAATCACATGGAGGCAATGAGCGATAGGAGGGGTTTCGTCTCTCCCGGTATAGGGAGTTGATGTTGCACTGTGTTCGATTAGCTATAACTAGAAATCCCTAGCCAGGGTTGCTGAGATTTACTGGTAAGTGTTATCAGTACTTTATCGAACTGTTATGGACCTCATATCGACACGACTTATCAAGCTACTGAGGTCTGATGTTTACCACCCTTAGGCGAGATATGCGACATATCAGACGAAGAGACTGGACTGTACGGAAATGTTACTGATAGGATTCGCAGGAGAATGTACAGACTTGCTTGTTGATCTTCTGATCGCTCAATATCTGGATGGCTGTTACATTTAGCTGACCGCTTGCAGCTTGTGGGTGTTTGATATGATCATCACCAACTGCCGGCGTATTGACGATTCTTTAGAGTCCTACACAGAAGTTTCTTGACTCAGGAAAAACGGAGTAGGTGCACATATGTGATATGTGCGGGACTGAGAATAATACGATATGAGATACCGTATTCTATTCTTGAGATATTTGATATCGGCCGGGTATATGTGATATAGCCGGGTCATCGGATCAAGTGTTAATTCGATGAACTGATACAGTTTAATATTAGTTGGTTATTTGAGAAATAGCCGGATTGTCGGATCAAGTATTGATTCGATAATTTAATGTATAATTATATATATATTACATTACATTAACTAATATTGGCTCGCTTTATTGATTCATTTTCTCACCGGATAATACATTGATATATATACGATATATGTTAATTGTATTATTTTCTTTTGTTACAAAAATATATTATATATGTGATATATAATATTGTAACAAGTTTTGATTACTAATGCAGCATGATTAGTGGAGATTAAACATGATTAGGGTTTGATTTGGGTTAGCTTTTTCATGAAGCTTCAAGAAGCTTTTGTTTTGTTTTAAGGTAAGATATTATGTGTTGATATTTGTGGAGATATTTCCTAACCCAACCCAAACCCTTTACCCTAGTTAAATCTCTACAATGGTTAGCCCTTTCATGATTAACCATGGGTTGCATTTGTAATTAAAATAACAATTCATTATTCATCACAAAAAGACTTCATCTTCTTCTTCCTCCATGAAAAGCTTTCTAGCTTTTGATTTATTGATGAATTAGTGTGAGGATTTGAAAATAAAAGAGAGCTAAATTCCTACTTCATCATCCTCATCTATTCTAGCCACTTAGATTAGGGTGTTCACTTCTCTAATACTTGATTAGAGAAGTGAGAGCTTGAGTTAAAGAATCTTCAAGGTAGATCATCTTCGAAAAGGAAGACTTCAAGCAAGTATGGATCATTCGGCTTGTGGAGCCTCTCTTGAGTCCGGGAGATCATGGATCGCAGCGAAGAGACTACTACTTGGAGCTTATGAAGCGAAGGAGAGGACTACAAAGGTTGTAATCCCTTTCTCTTAGATGTAAAGATGTTTACTTGCATGTTTAATCTTAATTATCTAACAAAGATCCTCGCTTTAGCTTGTTCGGCACTTCTAAATTTTAAATCGGGCATGGTTGATGCCTTATAAAACCTTGTGACAGTGCCTAGTAACCCTACAGTGGTATCAAAGTCTAGCTAGAGCATTAGGCGACGTGTATATGAAGTTAAAAGTCCGATCGAACCCCGAAACGTCGATATACACCCCCTCTCTGGAAATTTTTTAAAATATTTATTTTTCTGTATTAAAAATACTCAGAAAATTAAGCAGGAAATTCTAAGGATTACTGTGAAATGCGAGATCCTAATTCCCTTAAAGCGCCGCGGAACCGCGGCAATACCATGCCTTGCACGGCGGTTCCGCGGCCGTATATGGGTATTAGGGACTCATACTTCTAGGTGACATCCGTAGGTATTTCTACATGCTTCTGGGAATTTTTAATATTACTCAAGTGTTGAGTTTTCTGGAGATCTTTTGTATTCATTGATTCGATCGGAAAGTTTAACTTCGTTTAAGTTTTTCCGGGTAATTTAGAACGTGTTAAAAAGTTCGAACAGATATCAATAACTCACTTTTTCCCCTGCCGGAAAATTTCCAAATGTTGGATTTTTTCTTAGTTAAAGAACGTTATAAGTCGTGCAAGTAAAGCGGTGGACCCTCTAGAAGAACACAAACCTTAACTTGATTATGTGACCATCTGAACCGTCTCTAAAGCTTAGGGTTTGGGGCAGTACGGCGTTGGTTTGACCCTTCTACGGCTGGACCATTGGTACTGTGGCATGTGATGGATGCTTTTAAACTACGCTCAAGTGTTGAGCTATTTGGGAAATCTTGGGTGTTTGTTTATTCGATCGGAAAGTTTAACATTGTCTATCTATCTGCAATGTGATACAATATTTGGAATCCACAAGTAGTTATGAGATAACTAATTTGAATGTTATAAATCTAGCAGTTTAGTCTCATTTGATCGGTTGCCATGGGATTTTGATATGATCAAAAGTCCGTCGCAATCACGTAGCGTACGTGGATACTCGCCGGGTAAACTTAATAGATAGCCATGCCCCATAGCCCCGACCAAGTGACTGTAGGAGAACCCCGTTGCCAAAAGCATCCGTTCGGGTGCTCGCGGCAGCGGAGTTCCGCCTTAGTGCACTTCGTCGATGGTGTCGGGGGTGCGTCCGTCTACTAAAATTTTCGACGAGCATTTGATCAGGATGTCTGGAATCTTGTTGAATTGCCCGACTAGATATTGAAAACTGTTTTCGAGATCGAGACTAAAATGCGGGGTTTATAATTATTAGGCAATCGATGTCTAAGGAATTCATTTGGTTAGGCATGAGATGTCTAAGGAGGTTGCGGATTCCAACTGTTGTAATTTTACACTTTCTTTTCTGCGACCATAAGCGTAGTATGTGGTGTATCGCCGGCTTCGTTGCTATACATCAACGACAATTGGGATACGCATATTTACTTACGTTGATGATATGAGATATTATGTGTTGCTGTGATATGTTATATTGGATCGTCGCGTTTTGAATAGCCGGGGGTTTTATGTGAGATGAGGGTTTTTATTTTCATTCATGTAAAATTCATTTGTATGTAATATTCTTTCATTGGGGCACTTCCGGGCTGAGGATGATGTCACCATTATATATTATTTACTTTTTCGCATTAGGTAGACCCAAGGCGGGGAGCATATGTAACCGGGTTCTAGGGTCCTGTGGGAGACCATCTCAAGGAGTCGAGACCAGGTGTCCTGACCCTAGAATTGGCAGTGTTGCTTGCCGCTCTCGTAGGGGTCTAGGGATGTGGGTTTGGCTATTCATCGCGACCACAGAATCCACGTTTTATATAGGCTCGCATAAAACACGGAAATCCTAGTATATCCAATATTTCATATGTTATCTTCTTCTGCAATGTTCTGTGATGAAATCATATTACTGCCTGAGACGAATGTTTATATTATATATATGAGATATATTGTATATTGCTGATTTCGTTTCAAATGTGATGCTTGTGAAGTATAATAAAATGGGACTTCATTAATGAGGTTAATGAAACTAAAAGAAACCTAAAGATGTTGTAGAAACTTGTCTCAAAAACTGGTAGCTCTAGTTCTTGGTTTGCATAGCGGTATTCCTTGTAGAACATTCAGCACCTTATTCGATAAGGAAAGAGCCGAGATCTCTTCACCGGGAGTGACCTCTTTAGCAAAACTAGCAGATGCTACAAAATCGGTTTGTCTTTTGATTGTTTTTATAGTTTTTGCTTTGCATAGTGATATTTGTGAAATATCCTGCACCTTATTCGATGAGGAAAGAGCCGAGATCCCTTCACCGGGAGTGACCTCTTTAGCAAAACTAGAAAAAGCCTCAAAAACATTCCATTTAAAATCACTCGATTCTACAACGATATCAAGTTCATTACGCAAAGGGTTTTCTTAAAAACCTGTCGTAACCCTCCGTCATTTTAGGAAATAGAGTACTTAGTATTCGTGCTGCGTTTGTTGACCATAGTTAAGGCGCAGTGTACGGTAGCTGAGTGATGTTTTCCTATATAACATATGATGTGATTAATTAGGACAGTCATATGACTTTGTTGACCATAGTTAAGGGTCATGTGGGTGGGTCTAATTAATCAAGAAATGACGGGTAGAACATGACTGGTGCTTATGATTTGTTGACCATAGTTAAGGTCATAAGTCACTAGGGGTAAAATATTATCGGGAATTTCAAGTGTTGAAATTTGCAATGAGATTGCATACCTTCTATGAGATAGTTGGATCCCGATACCCACTGCGAATAAGAGTTAGTCCTGGGAGAGTTTTACACATTACAATTAGCCGATCAAGTAGGTGTCTAGAAAGGTGTCAATGGGGTTACGCCCCTGAGAAAATGAGGTTTATTTTAATTAGGTCCGTGCGAAAGCGTGGGGAGCCTCCCTCAAAGTACCGGCACTGGTCTGGCTGAAAAATTGGCGATCTTGTAGAGTGTAATTAATCCCGGCAGTCTTTCCTTTTAGGGTTTGATGGAAGATTTGACTAAAACAGTGGGAGACATCCTGATTAGATATATTAATAATCAATCTAATCTTGCAAGAGCATACGCTGAGTGTTTTCTTCTATCTCTCTCCAGGTAGCGACCATGTCACGCCTTAATCAAGATAATAATACGGATGTATTGACCGAACCCGCTTGTTATACTGCGCTAAGGAACGTTGGTCCCACTCCAACCTATAATTGTTATAAGACCGAGCAGGAAATAGGGGATTACCAGAATTCCCGTGCCGCCTAAACAAAGAAAGTGCATGCTGATGCATCATCTTCGAGTGTGTTCATTACTGAGAACTGTTTCTCAGTATCCTTTACGTCCTGGGTATGAGATACCGGATCAGGAACCCGCAAATGTAATCTGCTACATGGGCTACAGAAAGGTAGAGAACTGAGAACGGGTGATAAGTTTCAAGAGTTGGAAATGATGCAAGTGTTGCAGCTAAGTCTGTTGGCAGTTATCACCCTGTATTATCAGAATACATTGATTCTGAACGAATGTTATTAGATACCGAACCTGATATACAATATCATATCAGTCTCTTTATTAGTAAAGAAGGATATAATTTTGTATTGTTGGATAATATTTTGAACATTTCCTATATCAAGAGTTGATCGGTTCAGGCACGTTATCTAAAAGCATAGACGTTCTAAATCAAACCACAGTTCTTAACGTACAGAACACACACAAGAGAAAGAGTTCAGAAATGAATGAATCTTTCTTGAGGCATTGTAGACTAGGTCATATCGATGCGACCCGACTAGCTAAAGTTACATAAAGATGCATATTTAAATTAGTTTGGATTTACATCTTGTAAAACATGCCAGTCATGTCACAAAGATAAGATGACCACAGCTCCGTTTATTGGAAACAGAGAAAGAGTTAGTGAACTCTTGGGATTGATACATGATGATGTATGATAGTCCCATGTCTACATATGCCAGGACCGGTTCTTTATACTTCATTACATTCGCTGATGATCTCTAAAGATTCAGACATATGTTCCTGTTGAAACACAAGTCCGAAACTTTTGAGATAATCACAGAATATAAGTTGAGAAGTAGAGAACCAAAAACGGGTATAAGTATTATGTCCTTTGATGTGATCAAGGAGGAGAATACTTGAGCACGGAATTCCTGGACTATTCTAAAGGAGAATGAGATTCTCTCTCAGTATTAATCCTCCGAATACATCACAGCATGTCAGTGTATCGGAGCGGAGCAATCATACCCTATGTGATATGGTGTGCTCTATGATGAGTACTACTGAGTAGCCTATTTTCTTTTGGGGTTATGCACTTGAGAAGTTGCATACCTATTGAATAGGGTTCCAACCAAGTCAGATGCCTACCACTCCATATGTGATATGGTATGGGAAGAGCCATCTCTTAAAGATGTTAAGATTTGGGGTTGTCCGGTCTATATTAAAAGCAAAATCCGGACAAGCTCGAGGCAGGGTCAATTCTGTGGAAGTTTGTTGGATATCCCAAGCATTCACAAGGGAATATCTTCTACTATACCGAGGAACAAAAGATGTTTTATTTCTCGGCATACCACTTTTTGAGAAAAAGAGAATTTCTTATGAAGAAATTAGTGGTCATGAGGTAGAACTGGAAGGAGTTCCAGCTATAAACTGCAGCTGATGATTTGGTAAATCTGGAGGATTCAATAGTTACCAACGAACCTCAGCCTCTCCGCCGATCTGGTAGGGTTCCTCATCCACCTGAGAGATACTTCGGTTTCTCTATGACAGTGGGAGCGAGGATTGCATCATGAGATGATGACCCAACTAGTTTCGAGCAGGCCATCAGGAGTAGGACTCTGTGAGAATGGTTGGATGCTTAGCGATCTGAGATGGAATCCTTATACACCAACAAAATATGGACTTTGGTTGCTTTATCTGAAGGGTTAAATCCCCATCAAGAGAAAGTATATCTTGAGATGATTACTTGGTGTACATGGAAAAGTTGAGACTTTCAAAGCTATGCTTAAGTCCATCCAGATCCTACTTGCCACTGCTACATACCATGACTACGATATCTAGCGGTTGGGTGTCATGACTGCCCTTCTAAATAGTGATTTAGAAGAGAGCGTCTATAAGTATACAGCCAGAGGGCTTCGTAGACAGGGGAGCAGCGGAAAGGTGTGCAAGATGATTTATAGGATAAATCAGGCATCGCGGAGTTGGAACATCTGTTTTGATGTGCTAGTCAAAGAGTTTGACTTCATCAAAATGGTAGATGAACCAAGTATATACAAAAAGGTAGTACGGACTATGGTGGTGATCCTCGTATAGTACATGGATGACATACTCTTGATAGGGAAGAAGTTTCCTATACTACACTCGGTCAATCTCCTCTTATCACAAAGATTCTCTATAGGATCAAGGTGATACCTCCTAAATCCTGAGTTTTGGATCTATGAGATAGATCTAATTGGATGTTAGGATTCTCACTAGTTGTAGTGAGATGGTATCAATCGATCTTGGGGAGAATCACTGGAAAGGTTCCAGGGTGATAAGAACGACTGAATGTTAGTCGCAGGCATTGTCTTTACCATCAGTGAAGGGACGATATGTTGGAAGAGTTCCAAGCTAGATAACGTGACATACTAGACGATTAAAGGCAAAATACATCGTTACCAAAGACGCTTGATTGTGAAGAAATTCTTGTTTGTGTAATTGGAAAAATTGTAAAGAAATCACAACCAAAAATTATTTGACCGCAATCAACTACGATGTCGGATGTAGATTGTAAGTGAGTGCGGATCGTCCACAGGGACAGTGTAATAGTTCGTCTTTCGAATTAGATGAATTGAAACTTTAAAGAAAAGAAAACAAACAATTCATGATTTATATTTGAAGTTCAAGAATTAGAAAATCTATTTCTAATAACAAGAAAAGATAGAATCAAGAATTGATAGTTTGATGATTTTTCCAAACCAAATATCAAGAATCTAAATGAGGCTCGTAGGAATCGATCGGATCTATAGATGTGATGTAATCTTACAATTACGTATTCTTATCCTTCGATGAATTGATACTAGATCGATGATGATCGATCGAGAATTAGGGATTTCTTATGAAACTAGGGTTTCATCTTATTCCTTTTTCTTTCGTCGATATCATTCACATTCTAGCCTCTAGTAAATTCAAGAAACGATCGTAGATCCCTAATTTCGAGCGATCACAATTAAGAAAGCATCGCAACGAAACTAGGTCATCGATTCTTGAACTTGCTAGGGTTTACAAAGCTCGTAGGACTCAAGAATCGTATTAAGATTTGTTACATCATCATTCTATTATCGTCTCGACCCCTTAACGAGCGGAGTTTTACTCAAACATCACAACAAGAACCATAATTACAAATTGAGATCGAATCATGATGCAAGAATTTAAAGAAAGCAAGATTAAAGAATTTCACCTTTTATTTATATCAACAATTTCATTACATTCGCTCAAGAACTACAAGAGGAAGAACTCGATCGTTGATTTGGCTTTGCTCGTCTCCTTGAGTCGCGGATCGGCTTGGATCACTTGCCCGATTGAAGATCGGCTCGGCTCATAAAAGGTTGAAGGCTTCTCACTTGATTTGGTACTCGGGATCTTGAATTTGGATTGGAATTGGGGTTAGGGTTTCGCACAAGCCTTGTCATTAGACTTGTGGAAGAAAAATGAAGAAAGAGGTAAAGATTGATTTAGGATCTAATGAACTATTGATGAACCACTAAAAAATTGATTCCCCCCAACCCTTAGATCTAGGTTCCTATTTATAGCCATCAAAACCCTAGATCTAGGATTTGAATTTTAAGTTTCTCTCCAAAAGTTTGTTGAGGAGATTTTGAATTTCCCTCCAAAAATTAGTTACAGAGAAGCTTCTAGATGTGATTAGTTAGGAGCTTGATTAGCTTAATCAAGATTAGGTTGCTTAATGATCTTTGCTGATCTGGCAGAAGACTCTGGAGAATTCTGGAATTTGACGTGTCAAAATGAGGTGTACCCACTGAGAGAAGGATATTGCCCTGAAAATGGCATGATGATGTGGCAGAACCGCCGCGGAACCGCGGCGCAAGCTGGCTCCCGCCGCGGTTCCGCGGCGCTTTGGAGGCTTCAGAGCTTGGGACTTCTGGTGCTTGTTGGGCTTAAGTTGTGGGCCTTTTCTTTGATATGTTGAATTGTATTTCTCCCTTTGGATTGCTATCAGATCTGAAAACATGGAGTTGGTGTATTTTTTATCAGCTTCTTTTGACTTTGCTCCTGCAATTTCCTGCACAAATCTCGAGACAAGTGTTGCGCAAATACAGAGATGATGCGATGCCATAAAATGCAGTCAATTTCCTTTAAAGTGCCGGTTTAAATGTCTAACACATGAAATCTGATATTTAACAACTGATTTGCTAATATGTGAAATATAAATACCGAACACTTCTAAATGAGTGCAAATGATAGGGAAATTGCCGTGTTAAAAATACATTATTTTCGACTGATCAAATTCCCCCAAACTTAATTTCAATCGTCTCGAGCGAACTGTTTTATTAAAAAGAGAAGGAGAAAATAAAGAAAGAGAAAAACTAACTAGCACACTTTCGTAGGAAACACGATTGCACTGAGCATGTGCAACAAGCCTTTAAACCTCTAGGTGTCCCTAGTAGGAGGAGTGTTGTCTCCTGAGGGTTTTCAGCGGATTGCACCCACAAAATCCAATAATAAAAGGAAGATCATGAATATTACATTTAAAGAAAAGAATTGTAAAAGAAAAGCCTTGAAAATTAGGGTTTCCAACTAAGCTAGCTTTTCGGTTGTCATGAGCCCTATCTTAATGGTCATGAAAAAAAATGTCCGATGAAAAAAAATGTCAGAAATCACGTCCTCCCTCAATAAAACATCGTCTTATTCTTCATTCCTATCTTTCTTCCAAACATCGATCATATCACTCTGCGTGTGTGTAAAGGACATCCCTACACCCGGAGAATTCAATTCAAGCTATCATACTCTTGCCCATCAGCCTCAGTACTTTTTAATTAATGAATATTTAGATGAGATTGCTTACACACTTTCATGCAACCGTTAATACTTCTTGAGGTACTAATCAGCCGATTACTCATGTGCTTGCTTACTTGGTGTATTTTCCTCGTCTTGCACCACCTCAGGCATAGCAGTGACTCCCAGTCCAGTTGGCCTTAGGGCACTAGGTGAAGAGGCACCCTCGCTATATATTTTTTTTATTGCCCTTGGTGATAACAAAACGAGTGTTCATTTTTCTCACCACTTTATATTTTTTTTATTCACTTTTTCTTTTATTTCCTTCATACATCAGCTTTAAGACAAGAGCATTTCAAGGTATCCTCTACTATCCCGGGCTTCAAGACGTGTGTAAGTGCGAATAGCAGGGTATCAACGTTCAAAATGTTTGGCTTCCAGAATAGAAACTATTTTTCAGACTTATTTTTATCCTCAGATTAGTGACGTCCTTCATCTTACTAACCCTTGGGACAACGGCTCATAACTACTTATTACTAGTTCGTACAAGAAAACTTCTAATTTTCTTGGTTTTCTTAAATTTTTCTAATCTCATGGATGTAATTTTTCACTATCTAATCTTTCATTATCTTATTTATGTACAAAAATATTTTTATAGTTTTGAAATTTTTTAAATTTTTATAGGTTTTCAAAAAAAAATTTTGTGCTTATGCAAAGTATGATGCAAATGATGCGAAAATAAGCACAAACCTCCCCCAAACTTGTTTTCAACAGTGTCCTCACTGTTGTCTTCTGCTAAATCTCGAAAAACCTGTAAGCTTGGGAGGAATTTATTAGTGGGGGCAAAATATTTAAGTGAAGAACTTCCCAAAACTTATTTTTGGCTCAAAATTTTACAAAAAATTTTCTTTTTAGGAGCCAGAAAATATACCCCCCAAACTTGAGTTATGCAATATTAATCTTTGAAAATCATATGAGGGGTCAAAAATCAATAGTCGATGCCAAGCTTTGCAAAGACCAAATGTTAATACCAACCATTCAAAAAAAATTTCAATGCAGTGCTCTGGTTGGTGGAAGAAGAAGTGGGGAAAGGTTAAGTGGTGGAAGAGAATGTGTGTACGTCTCATTTTGGAGAGACGATGCATTGCTTGTGATGGATTACTCGCATTCTTTTTACAGTTCAGAAAAAGGGGTGGAGGTTCAATTTCAGTGATTGGGACATGATTCATCTCAACACCCGTGTCATTCAAAAATGCGAGTTCATCAGCGAAGATCTCCTCAAAAGTTCCATCAATACCCCGATGAATAATGTCATCACAAAGTGCGGGGTGATCTTCAGACTCTAAAAACAGTTCATAATCAGTGTTGGTTGTTGACCCGGCCATTTCGGTGGAAGAGTCCGTATGTGTAAGATACATAGTTGGGTCAAACAACAACATATGAAAAGAATCAAGATCGGTATCAGGAGGATCATCAAATTCGCTGCTGTCGACATCCATTAAGTCGACAGAACAGACCTAAGCAATAGGTTCAGAGGGTACACTTCCCAACTTGTAAATGCTCAGCTCTATTGACCTATTCCCGAAGGATAGGGTCATAGAACCATTACGACAGTTCATTATTGCATTGGAAGTGGCCAAAAAGGGGCGACCTAAAATCACCGGAATTTGATTCCGTGGGTTCGCTACAGGCTGTATATCAATTACAATAAAATCTACCGGGAATATAAATTCTCCGATTTTTATTAACACATCCTCCAGTTCACCCCTAGGTTTGGTGATTGATCGGTCAGCCATCTGGAGAGTGCAATGGGTTGGCTTCAACTCTCCGATACCTAATTGCTCATAGACTGAGTATGGAAGCAAGTTAACACTAGCGCCAAGGTCTAGTAGAGCACGGTTGATGTGTTTTTCCCCAATAGAAATGGAAATAGTAGGATAGCTAGGATCCTTACGTTTCCTCGGTAATTGTTGGGGGAAAGCCGTGTCTACTGTTTTTGCCATGAATATCTTCTTGGGCACTTGAGTCTTCCTCTTCCTAGTGCACAAGTTCTTAAGAGTTTTCGTATAGGACGGAACTTGTTCGATTGCATCTAGGAGAGGGATGTTGATGTTAACTTGCTTAAAAATGTTCATAATCTTCTCTATATGTGGACCCGGTGTGTTTGCCCTTAACCGATTAGGATAAGGTGCTTTAGCAATAAGTGCTGGGTCCATCATAGGAGAAGGAAGTGGGGGTAGACGTGATCCCAAAAGAGGAGTGATGATCGTCTGTGGAGGACTAGAAGAGATGGGCTGAGGTGGCGAGCTTTGTGGGAAACGAAGAATAGGCTCGCAAAAAGGTGGTGGGGTAGAAGAACTGGGGTCAGAATTAGAAGTGTGTGTGTAAGGAAAGGTCTCAGCCGGGGTGTTATTGATTGATTTATCGGTATCATCAAACTCTTCCCCAAGGTGATTGTCAAGCACTGTTCCAGATCTCAACGTGATTGCATCCACATGATGTGAATAGCCAGGATTGGGTAAAGGTTGAGCCGGAAGTTTCCCTTTCTCTCTTGCACTCATTTTGGCTCTTAATCGTGAAATTTCTGCTTCCATCGATTTGATACTCTCAGCTTGGGACGCTGAGTTTTCCTCAATTTTATCGACAGAAGACTTCATTTCAGCCGAAACTTGCATGATATTTGTTAAGACCAAATTCGTGCATTGTGCAAATGAATAGGATTCATCAGTCCCGATCAACTGCAAAGGACTAGATGGTGCAAAAGTGTTGACCGTATTTTGAAAATTTTGTGCTTGAAAGGGATGCTGACTTAATTGTGGTGGTTGCTGTTGTGGTGGAGGGACCCTTTGGAATTGATTCGGGTTTGGAACCGTGTTTTGAGATTGTGATTGGTTCCAAGCGAAATTAGGGTGATTCCTCCAACCCTGATCATATGTGAAGGAAAATGGATCGTTTCTAGGTCTTTGAAATGCGGCATTGGTATGCTCATGACCTTGAAACGGACATTCTTCCGTCAAGTGAGACAGATCAGAACAGCAGCCACATACAGTTTTGGAGAGTGATATTTGACTTAGGGTGGCTGCTAAAAATTTGTTTTCCATAGTCTCGAGTTTCTTGTGTATAGCTGCAATGTCAGCTCTAACTCCTATGGAAATATCATTTCCATCCCTAGATGATTGACTCATACCCTCCCACTGTAAACATTTTTCAGCGAAATTTTCTAGGAATTCCCAGGCTTCCCCATCATCTTTGGTCATAAAGTTGCCTTAACACATGGATTCAAGGGTCTGTCTTGTGTAAGGAGTAATGCCCTCATAAATGATTCGTCACAGTTCCCATCTCGGGATGCCGTGATGTGGACATTGGACTAACAGATCCTTGAAACGTTCAAGACACTTTGAAAATGTTTCATTTGGAAGCTGAGAGAATTGATAGATTTCGCTACGGACTCGAGCTGTCTTTTGATGTGGGTAGAATTTCTTAAGGAATGCTTTGACGAATTCGTCCCAATTTGAAATGGAATGTGCGGTAGTGTTATATAGCCACTTCTCGGCTAAATCGCACAAGGTAAATGTGAGAAGACGAAGACGCAAAGCATCCACAGACAACTGTGAGGTACCCATCATTGCGCATACATTTTCAAATTTCGTGATAAACATGTATGCATCTTCAGACTCGAGACCGTGAAATTTTGGTAGAAGGTTGATATATTGGGGTTTTATTTGAAAGTTTTCCACGTTGGCTGGTGGAATGGAAAGACAGGTGGAAAGTGGGCCTCGTGTAAGATAGCACCTCTCTTGGAGAGAAATGCGAGGTGGATTCTGCGCACCAACGGACGGCGGCAGGGTAGTGGAAAAGAAGTTCGATGGAGACGGATCCATCGATGTGGGTGTGGTAGTGGGTAAAGAAAGGGTAAATGTAGAAATACCGACTTTTGGGTCGATAGGGGGACGAGGACTGAACAGGCACTAGAATCCTGTTGTCCAGCCTATCTTCCACTAAAAAGGGTTAGTACAAGTGGCAGCGTAGATTTATAATTAGGGGAATGATGAATGAATGCGGTGTTTGCTTTGAAAAAGGGACGGATTTTTGAAAAAAATGATGCAACACACAAATGCAACAACAAAAACCCTAGAATCTAGTGGTCACCTAGGTCTGGCTCTAGACCGCTCCTAACTGCCAGAAGACAAGTCGCAGGATAGAATCCTCCACTGCCTCTTTGTCCCCCTGTGCCCAGGTAAGTGCCAGTTAAGTGGGAAGGTACTCCACTACGTAAGTAGTGGGCCTAATTAATAACCACTAGCCTTCGACACACTTTCCTAGGCACCACAAGAAAACGCGGATAAGCAATGAATTACCCACGGCCTTCTTCTGTCCTAAGTGAGCGCGACGGTCCTTAGAGTCTTCTCTAGATTTCTTTTAGTTAATGTGGGTCAATGCGGATGCAAGTTTGTGATTTTCGGGGCTTAGGAAGGGTAATGAACTCCCCACCTAATCTGGATTTGGTCGTGCCCCTTAATTTTCCGTATTAATTATGCAAACAACCAAGAATCAAAACACGCACAAATTTTATTTTGCTTTTGCGGCGCAGCGATTATTTGCAAAGAAACCTGCAGGAAATTGTTAATTGGAGCAGATGAGGGAGAAGATAAGAAAGTTAGAAGATACCTGAGAAATTTTGGTGCAGGGATGACGTCAGCACACGGCGGAACCGCCGCAAATGAGCGCTAATGCCGCGGAATCGTGGTCCCTTGAGGTGATCACAGCACTGAAATTTTTGGTACTGTTCCTAATTGTCTCCTGAGCTCTCTGGAATTTTCAAAAAAAATTTACACTGCTCCAATGATTCCAGATTTCCTCGCAAGAAATCACAACAACTCGAATTAGTGTTTGCACGAATTTAGATCTAAAAAATTGTAATGGAATAAATTTTTCAACTCAAATTTCAAAATACGAACAATTAGCGCACTATCCCCGGCAACGGCGCCATTTGATTGTAAAGAAATTCTTGTTTGTGTAATTGGGAAAATTGTAAAGAAATCACAACCAAAAATTATTTGACCGCAATCAACTACGGTGTCGGATGTAGATTGTAAGTGAGTGCGGATCGTCCACAGGAACAGTGTAATAGTTCGTCTTTCGAATTAGATGAATTGAAACTTTAAAGAAAAGAAAACAAACAATTCATGATTTATATTTGAAGTTCAAGAATTAGAAAATCTAGATCTAATAACAAGAAAAGATAGAATCAAGAATTGATAGTTTGATGATTTTTCCAAACCAAATATCAAGAATCTAAATGAGGCTCGTATGAATCGATCGGATCTATAGATGTGATGTAATCTTACAATTACGTATTCTTATCCTTCGATGAATTGATACTAGATCGATGATGATCGATCGAGAATTAGGGATTTCTTATGAAACTATGGTTTCATCTTATCCCTTGTTCTTTCGTCGATATCATTCACATTCTAGCCTCTAGTAAATTCAAGAAACGATCGTAGATCCCTAATTTCGAGCGATCACAATCAAGAAAGCATGGCAACGAAACTAGGTCATCGATTCTTGAACTTGCTAGGGTTTACAAAGCTCGTAGGACTCAAGAATCGTATTAAGATTTGTTACATCATCATTCCATTATCGTCTCGACCCCTTAACGAATGGAGTTTTACTCAAACATCACAACAAGAACCATAATTACAAATTGAGATCGAATCATGATGCAAGAATTTAAAGAAAACAAGATTAAAGAATTTCACCTTTTTTTATATCAACAATTTCATTACATTCGCTCAAGAACTACAAGAGGAAGAACTCGATCGTCGATTTGGCTTTGCTCGTCTCCTTGAGTCGCGGATCGGCTTGGATCACTTGCCCGATTGAAGATCGGCTCGGCTCATAAAAGGTTGAAGGCTTCTCACTTGATTTGGTACTCGGGATCTTGAATTTGGATTGGAATTAGGGTTAGGGTTTCGCATAAGCCTTGTCACTAGACTTGTGGAAGAAAAATGAAGAAAGAGCTAAAGATTGATTTAGGATCTAATGAACTATTGATGAACCACTAAAAAATTGATTCCCCCCAACCCTTAGATCTAGGTTCCTATTTATAGCCATCAAAACCCTAGATCTAGGATTTGAATTTTAAGTTTCCCTCCAAAAGTTTGTTGAGGAGATTTTGAATTTCCCTCCAAAAGTTAGTTAGAGAGAAGCTTCTAGATGTGATTAGTTAGGAGCTTGATTAGCTTAATCAAGATTAGTTTGCTTAATGATTTTTGCTGATCTGGCAGAAGACTCTGGGGAATTCTGGAATTTGACGTGTCAAAATGAGGTGTACCCACTGAGAGAAGGATATTGCCCTAAAAATGGCATGATGATGTGGCAGAACCACCGCGGAACCGCGGCGCAAGCTGGCTCCCGCCGCGGTTCCGCGGCGCTTTGGAGGCTTCAGAGCTTGGGACTTCTGGTGCTTGTTGGGCTTAAGTTGTGGGCCTTTCTTTGATATGTTGAATTGTATTTCTCCTTTTGGATTGCTACTAGATCTGAAAACATGGAGTTGGTGTATTTTTTATTAGCTTCTTTTGACTTTGCTGCTGCAATTTCCTGCACAAATCTCGAGACAAGTGTTGCGCAAATACAGAGATGATGTGATGCTATAAAATGCAGTCAATTTCCTTTAAAGTGCCGGTTTAAAAGTCTAACACATGAAATCTGATATTTAACGACTGATTTGCTAATATGTGAAATATGAATACTGAACACTTCTAAATGAGTGCAAATGATAGGGAAATTGCCGTGTTAAAAATACATTATTTTCGACTGATCAACGCTACCAAAGAGGCAGTCTGGATAAATATGAGTTCATGAGAAGAACTTCGTTCCTGCCATTGTGTGGCAATGGAGTTGTGGCTTATGCCAAGGAACCCCCGTCCCATCAGAGATCCAGATATATTCTTAGGCAGTATCACCTGATCATGGAGATGGTTGATCTCCAGGGAGATCGAGGTTAGGAGAGTAGACACAGAGGACAACAGCACGGATCCACTCACAAAGGCCTATTTCCCAGAAGAGGCTTTTATGGGATGGTTGTGTATGAGATACTTCAACCACAGCTGATTGTTGGGTATGAGATACCACAACAGATGGCCCTAGTGCAAGTGGGAGATTGTTAGTGATATGTATGCCCTAGAGGCCAATATTGTACATACGTTGTATATTGTAGTGGATGCTTGGACATATATAGGGAGGACTTTCTTGCTCGACATGATAGTATGCTATCTGGTTACTCTTTATCTTAACATGTACTCTGATTGTCTCTGTGTCACATGTTGATAAAGCCCTTATGATGAGTACTTGACTATCAGGACTATGATGCAGATCATACTAGTGGGGAAAGTGTAGTCGCCAAGTACATCCTTCAAATGTTCCTAGTCGTGGGGGTACCGAGACAGGGCATCGATACTCCAGAGTAGACTAGCGTATGCGCTTCTTGACCCATATGATGGGCGATGGATGATCCCATATCCATTGGTGTTTGACATCAGAGAAGGTGTATGGGTGCTCAGTGGAGACTGGGTACACTGGACGGACTCGCCGAGAAATCCCAGATGGTATTATACCTCACGTCAGATGGCAGTTCTCTGGTAACACTGGTACAGGTTAGTCTGTTGACCCGAGATCCTCATAGAGTCTTGTGTGATTCCCACTGTGCTTTGATTTCAATCATACCACGTCCAAGAGGGCATGCAAAATGGTGGCTTTTGGGTACAGTCCCGAATCACATGGAGGCAATGAGCGATAGGAGGGGTTTCGTCTCTCCCGGTATAGGGAGTTGATGTTGCGCTGTGTTCGATTGGCTATAACTAGAAATCCCTGGCCAGGGTTGCTGAGATTTACTGGTAAGTGTTATCAGTACTTTCTTGAACTGTTATGAACCTCAAATCGACATGACTTATCAAGCTACTGGGGTCTGACATTTACCACCCCTAGGCGAGATATGCGACATATCAGACGAAGAGACCAGATTGTACGGGAGTGTTACTGATTGGATTCTCAGGAGAATGTACAGGCTTGCTTGTTGATCTTCTGATCGCTCAATACCTGGGTGGCGGTTACGTTTAGCTGACCGCTTGCAGCTTGTGGGTGTTTGATATGATCATTACCTACTGCCGGCGTATTGACGATTCTTTGGAGTACTACACAGAGATTTCTTGACTCAGGCAAAATGGAGTAGGTGCACATATGTGATATGTGCGGGACCAAGAATAATACGATATGAGATACCGTATTCTATTCTCGAGATATTTGATATCGGCCGGGTATATGTGATATAGCCGGGTCATCGGATCAAGTGTTGATTCGATGAACTGATACGGTTTAATATTAGTCGGTTATTTGAGAAATAAACGGATTGTCGGATCAAGTGTTGATTCGATAATTTAATGTATAATTATATATATATTACATTACATTAACTAATATTGGCTCGCTTTATTGATTCATTTTCTCACCGGATAATACATTGATATATATGCGATATATGTTAATTGTATTATTTTCTTTTGTTACAAAAATATATTATATATGTGATATATAATATTGTAATAAGTTGTGATTACTAATGCAACATGATTAGTGGAGATTAAACATGATTAGGGTATGATTTGGGTTAGCTTTTTCATGAAGCTTCTAGAAACTTTTATTTTGTTTTAAGCTAAGATATTATGTGTTGATATTTGTGGAGATATTTCCTAACCCAACCCAAACCCTTTACCCTAGTTAAATCTCTACAATGGTTAGCCCTTTCATGATTAACCATGGGTTGCATTTGTAATTAAAATAGCAATTCATTATTCATCACAAAAAGACTTCATCTTCTTCTTCCTCCATGAAAAGTTTTCTAGCTTTTGATTTAGTGATGAATTAGTGTGAGAATTTGAAATAAAAGAGGGCTAAATTCCTACTTCATCATCCTCATCTATTCTAGCCACTTAGATTAGGGTGTTCACTTCTCTAATACTTGATTAGAAAAGTGAGAGTTTGAGTTAAAGAATCTTCAAGGTAGATCATCTTCGAAAAGGAAGACTTTAAGCAAGCATGGATCATTCGGCTTGTGGAGCATCTCTTGAGTCCGGGAGATCATGGATCGCGGCGAAGGGACTACTACTTGGAGCTTATGAAGCGAAGGAGCGGACTGCAAAGGTTGTAATCTCTCTCTCTTAGATGTAAAGATGTTTACTTCCATGTTTAACCCTAATTATCTAGCAAAGATCTTCGCTTTAGGTTGTTCGGCACTTCTAAATTTTAAATCGGGCATGATTGATGCCTTATAGAACCTTGTGACAGTGCCTAGTAACCCTATAAAAACACACCTATTAGCAAGCTGCAAGCCGAAGCAAAGGAAGCAGAATAGGAGTACACCCGCAGCTACTGTGCTGACGGGTCAGACCGGCAAGATACTGTGGCACAACGGGGGTGAGTTGCCAACTCGTGAGTAGTAAGTAACATCTAATAAGGCTATCGTAAGCATGCACGCAATGCGTCACAACCGATGTATATCAATATGATACGATGTATTAGCATGAATGCTACATGAATGCATAATCAACGCGAAATCATGATATGTCTGTTATGAGAAGATTTGTATCTTTAATTTGGTAAAACCTTTTGTAAAATTAAACTGGATTATAATCAGTGAAATCGACAGAAATCATTGTCAAATATCGACACAATATGTTTATCAGTGAAATCGACAGGAAAGTCCGTGTTAAATATCGACACAATATGTTTATCAGTGAAATCGACAGAAAAGTCCGTGTCAAGTATCGACACAATATCCTCAATATCTCGGGCTCCGTCAGTCCGAATCGGCCCATATCATCAAATCACACGACTACGATCGGTATCCTCCGGATATCCGCCGCGCCAGACATCTCCGGTAGGTAGTCTTCCTCTGCTAGGCTCATCGTCATCCCTACAAGAACACTCTCGCCTTGGGGTACCATACCGGGCCCAGCATGTACCCGAAACGGTTCATCCTACTACTCGAATCGGGTCTCGAAAACCAACAGCAATCATAAAATCTCATGGTGGATGACACATACATCACGAGAAAACCGCAACTTGCATTTTAAAAGAATAATATGTTTATAAAATTGTTACGGTTTTCCCCAAAATCCAGAAATCTCATAAATACTGAAATTCTCGAGAAGAATCACAATATATAAACATGCCGGTGATTATGGAAATCTATGATGCGGTAGTATATACCATACGAAATACGGCCAGAAGCTATGCATGAATCATGATGTAATGAGGTATGTATATATGAATAACAATCTTATGTATCCACTTTAAAGAAATGAACATACAAGTATAAATTTACGGATCGTATATGATGCAATTGCACAGTTACCGATTTTAAACAAGTTATATAGTGTTCGTGACATAGCAATTACCAAAGGCATGTGTGTTCGCATGAATAGTGCACGTGTGGCATGAACCAATGGTAATGGTGCAAGTGTCCTATGATGCTGTCATACACACACACACACACACACACACACACACACACACACACATATATATATATAAGATGATGCAATGCAATGATATGCATAACTAGGAAAATATGCATATAATGCAAGCACTACAAGTAATACTAAACCATCGGGCGCCTTGCCCCATCCAGACGATCCCCCCATAGATGTATACATCTACTCACCGGGATGCTTCGGCTAATCTGATCCGATTTCTGCCTTGTCTTTTCCGCGCCACATCCGACGTCTCTGCATCCAATCCTAGAATCGCACACAAGCAATTAAGAGGATAATTAAGTGATGATCGTGGATACAAACGACATAAGTCAATCCACACGCACTACAAGACTCGCGCGCACTTAGTGCACAAACACGCTTATGACAATGCCACAAACTACTCTAGGGTCGCAAAACGTGACAACTACCAAGTCTAGAACCCAATCGCGCCTTCACAAAAAATTAATTATTATATGAAATAGGTTGCATAACATCAGAACCTCAACTTTAATTCAAATCGATTTATTTCGAAAATCTAGGAAGCGACCATTTACCATTCTAGTGCAAATTCTAGATGTTTTAACAAATCTAGTGGCCACAATATTCACTAAATATCTTAATCGGGTCACATAAATATTAACTAGATTTTAATCTCACATATTTTCATTAATCCTAAAATCTAATTTGCAAAATAGCTTATTTAGGACAATTTAAAAGTAACAATTTGCAATTTAGAAACTAGATTAGGTTTGAAACCCCGCTAGATAGCAAACTACACTAACTAACCTAGTAATGATGTGAAAAATTCTAACTTAATTCAAAACCCTCGTCTTGAAAATTTTATCTTGAAATTAAAACCCTAATTAAATACCTAATTAAACTAGATTAAAGCAATAACCAACAATTTAACTATAGGGTTAATATTATACCTCCATAAACATGAGATCAAACATGTAAACTTGGCCTCCCAATTTACTCTCTTGCTCCAAGATCCACGGTAGATTAGGCCAAGGAATAATGAGTAAAGATTTGATTTAGAGTTTGTGGGATTTTGTATTGATTTTTGATGGATTTTTGGAGATTTTTGAAGTGTGAGGTGAGAAAAATGGGGGCAGCAGCTTGGGAAGTTTCGGCCAGAATTTTGGGGAAAGGGAGAGAGAGAAAGTGAGGTGTATGTGTGTGGAAACTTCCCCACTTATATCATATATTAATTCCTTTCTTTAATTAATTAATTTCTTTTCATTTTGTTTGCAAGAAAAAAGATATTGAAGAGAGAGAAGGGGGCTGCTCAAGGGCTCGGCCAATGTGAGGGGGAGAAAGAGAGAGAGTGTGTGTGTGAAAATTTCCAAGTGAAGAAAACACCCCCATCAATCATACACTAACTCGTTTCCTTAATTAATTCATTTTATTTTATTTCTAACCCTAGACTTCTCTAGAATTATGGAGACAAGTGAGAGAGAATTAGCATGCTACATACTTGATTTTAAGTTTTCATGGTCCATTAGTGTATGATTAAACCATTCCAATTTGTAATTTACACCAATTGAATGTATAATTGAAAGCTTAAAATAATATTAAAAATAATTAATTAAGGAAAAATATTTAAGTAAACTAATAATTTATAAATGACTAAATAAATACCAATACTAGCAATTATATAGTTAAAATAGGTGTATTTAAGTCTATGTCGATAAATAATTATATCTTGGTTTTTACGGAAAACACAATTTAATTTACCGATTTTCGGAAAATTCTCCTAAATGATTTATTTATTTATTTTTAAAACGTTACAGTGTTACTGGTTGATATATTATATTGGATCTTCGTGATAGAATAGCCGTGGGGTTTTGCATGAGATGAGAGTTTTTCTATTGTCATTCATGTAAAATTTGTATATAATATTCTTTTATTGGGACACTTCCGGGTTGAGCTTGTTGTCTCCATTAATGTATATTATTTACTTTTCCGTATTAGGATAGACCCAAGACAGGGAGCACAAGTAACCTGTTACGGCCCGGAAAAAGCACGTGACTGGTACTTGAATCATGTGAAGTCTATAGGACCCCACCTAATTCAAGTAAGCCAAAAGTCCAGAAATCTAAACCTTTTTAGGGAAAATAGTGGAGGTGCAGTTTTAAAATAAGGTATACTGAAATCAAGTTCCTTCTTTAAAACATAAATGATATCATACGAAAAAAATATTTTGTAACTAACTTTAAAACGTGTTTCGTCGTTTAAAATTTCGACAGCACCTCCTTTGTATATTTTAACCTGAAAATAATACAAACAGTAATAAATATAGGCATCCCCAAGCGGGAGCTAGCTCTTTGCCAATTAGCGGAAACAACCACGCAATGATATAAGTATACAACGCCAAAGACGAGGATCAAAACACAGTAAATAAGCAAAGAAACAATTATCGATCAAGAAAACCAGAATAAAGCATAATACATGAGCATGACTCTAAGGCCGAAAGAATATACAACAAAGATCTCTAAGTCTACAAATATACATGGTCTAGTTGATGGAGCTTTTAATTAGATACAACTGAAATAAATATACAAGTAAAATGGTGGTCACGATGCAAGTATATCCCACCTAAAACATTGCAATCACCCGGAAGGAAGCGGTGTGCGAGCAAGCCACAACGGAATCTGTGCGGTCAAATCTGCAAGAAAACGGTAGCACAACGGGGGTGAGTTGCCAACTCGTGAGTAGAAGATATCACCGAGTAGAAACCGAATGTATGACTATCTCCTAATTCATACCATACAATAATAATATAAATAAAGACATCGAGTGGTAGCAAGGATAATAATATATGCATATGTATAACAATACTCTAGTAATCATGTCCAAGTCATAATGTAATACCATGACATAGGTAAATATACGTATGAGTGTAAATGTAATATCAAGTACTCGTGTCCATGCCACAAAGTGACTATATGGAAAATGTATCATGTATAAATGCATCATCCAACGTGTGTCCAGCAACGACACACAAAATCATGATAAAACCTGAGTGCCCAGTATCGCCACTCGAAAACATCATGAAAACCGTGTCCATCAGCGACATATAATTCTTATATCTCGGGCTCCGTCTGTCCGGATTGGCCCATCATCTGATTTCATGACTACGGTCAGTATCGTCCGGATATCCGCCGTGCCAACTATCACCGGTCGGTAATGCTCCCCTGTAGGGCTCAACGTCTCTCTATACGATCTTCTTGCCCTGGGGTACCGCACCGGGTCCACCATGTACCTGCAAACAGTGTCTCCTCTCTCCTCGAATCGGGTATATGTACATACGTGGCTCAAGAACCGAGAAAACCCATGGTGGATGCCACACATCATATCACGAGAAAACTGAAAATTTCCATTTTTAAAATGGTCATAAGTTTATAAAATTTCTTTGCGGTTTTTCCCAAATCCCGAAATCTCATGAATAAGGAAATCTCTAAGAAAAATCAAAATATATGAATATATGGATGACGATGAATGTCCATGATATCAATACGATGCGATGAGACAAATGACTTGAAGACTACATATCAATAATGGTGCAATGCAATACTACCGATTATTAAGAAAGTTCTATAGTGTTCGTGACATAGCAATTTTTAATGGTGTGTGTGTTCACATAAAATAGTGCACGTGCGGCATGAACCATTAGTAATGGTGTAAGTGTCTTAGTGGGATAATACCAATGTGCATGATGATGCAAATGCCATATGAATATGATATACGCACATGAATACAAGAATTATCAATAAATCCTAACTATTAAACTATAAATCATCAGATAGAATGAGTGAAGTAATGGTTCTCTAATGTGTACGTGGCATGGAAATTACCGATGATGATGTGTGTGAGCCGGCTGGTAAGTGTACGTGCAGCATACGCATCATCGGTAATGGTATAGGTGTCCTAGCAGGCGAGATCATGACAGCAAGGAAATCGCATGTATAAATATAAAATGAAATTAACATAAACATAAACATAGCAGAAAAGTAAATAGTAAACGCAGCAAGATAAGATATACATAGTTATATACGAGCCATACAGTTACCGTATTTAAAATAGTGCGAATCGTTGTCTTCGGAAAAGTAGGGGCTACGGTGTTTTTAAAGAAAATAAATATCATTTTGAAAATCCGTAGCATTCCTCGGGTTGCTCTTTGAAAATACCTACGATTTGTTAGTTTTGAAAATAAGTATGACTCGAACTCTATTCTAACATCTACTTAAGTAATTAAGGGACTAAGATAAAACAGTGTTGAAAGTGAATAAAAAACTATAAGTATCCGAGTCGATATATCTAGTAGTCGGCGATCCAGCCTCATAGAATCACGTACGGTATAATCTATCGTACGGCATCCTCGAGTCAAGAGTGTGGATTAATCATCATATACATATCTCGTACGGTATAGTCCATCGTACGGCATCCTCAAATCATGAGGGTACGGGTCAAACATCATATATGTCATATATAGATCATAGTTCGTACGGTATCATTCATCTTACAATATCATAATCAAAGGTATGGATCTAAGGTCACGTACAATCTAATGTCATATCAAGTCACATGTTATCGCATGTTATGTGTAATCGCCCAACGATCCTTTAATATATCATATCATATACGAGGTCTCAACTCGATCATATAGCATAACTTCACGACATCATGCCCGATCATATCGACTCAAATCCATTAACATATTATCCTCATCTCACGAGTATACGTATATATATGTACACACACACACACATATACACACATAAACCAAGTGTGTGTGTGTGTTCGTGTGCGTGACAACACATATCCTAAGGTTCACTACTAAGATAAAAGAGGCTAAGGTTATACTTTCCTATGGATACGCTTGTTCCAATCCTACGGTCCCCTAAAACCCTATTTGCTAAGTATCCAAGTCTTGCATCAACACACACATATATAACCTATTCTACGGTCGCGGGGGTGCTATACGCCATCCACCCGACTTCCTCTGTAGATATACATCTACTCACTTTCGATCCTTGCTTTAGCCGAAGTCGATGAATGCCTTGCTCCCCCTTGTCGTCCCGAAGTCCACGCGAAGGTACCTACAATTTCAAGCACATCGTGTCATAAATAAGAATCAAATATAAAAACCAAGGCGGCACACGAAACACAAATAGGTTAGAACGTATGGTCTACGCATGCAAGAATAACTAAAAAACACTCGACATCAACGTACGAACGTCAATCGACTGAGATAAAACACAATTACCAAAACCCAAGTCATTAAAAGTCGTGAAATGAAAACAGAAACTTGAGAAAGCACCTCCAGATTTTTCCCTAGGTTGAATTAGCCAATTTTGCATATAGGGGAGGTCAAATTATAGGATAAAGGAGCCATGGACCAAGCACGAACCCCATCCCTCATGCCCAGGCCGTAATTTGTGGCCATTAGGGTTAAATTGGCGGCCAAAGTGTAGAATTAAGGTCTCGGGCCTCTAGGGCAGTATCTTAGTCACCTGCACATCGCACTATGATCGCTAATTATTTTTCAGAGCTTACAAGTTATAGCAGATCCTAATATATCATCACATTTTCTATAAAACCCGATATTGGCAAATTCAAAGTCCAAGTCTTAGGGTTAAGTCTCAGGTCCGGTTTATAAATTAAGCACCACAGGGGTTGTGGTCACTAATTACACCTCAATACACCCTCACACATCAAATTATACCCTAAACCTCATCTAGGAAAATTCTAACATCACTAAACCTCATTAGCTTAACTCTAAACTACACTAGGATATTAGAAACACTAAAACACAACTAGAAGTGTAGGGATTAGCTCATTTGGCAACTCAAGAAAATTCTTGGGTTTCCCAAAGTGCTCAAAATCTTCACATGATTGATCCATCATGCTTGAAAAGAGGTTGTGGTCATTTTTTGTGAAGGAGGGTGAGGTTTTGATTAAGTTTTAGGGGTGTTTTTATAGTGGAAGAGGAGGTGGAGAATGAGGAAGGAGGAGGTGAGGAATGTAGAAGATGAAGATGAGGAAATGAAGGAGGGAAAGGAAATGAACCATGTGTGTAGAAGGTTCCCCCTCTCTCTCCCTCTCTCTCTCAAGCCCATGTCACAAGTCACCTCACCCTCTCTCTCATCTTTATTCTTTTCTTTTCATTTATCTTTTTCTTTTTATTTTATAAAAACAAAGACCATATATAAGTGCAAATGTAGAATGGTTCAAAAATATGTAACAAGTGTTTTGCAACATGTTTTGTTGCATGTGAAATACGTAAACGAGATTAATGCATAATTAGTGAAATATTAATCAAGTTTAGTATTAAAATAGTATACAAATAATTGTATAATAATTTATAAATGCCCAAATCAAATAAATACTTCCATAATCAATAATTCATATAAATTTCCAAATATTTTCCAAAACTATTGGTATATAATTATACCATTTTATTGAAACTAATTCTCATGCTTTAATAATATTCATGAAATTTATTATTTAAATTATTTAAATAACCAAAAAAATGTTTTATTTTCTGAAATGTTACATAACCAGGTTCTAGAGTCCGGTGGGAGGCCATCTCGAGAAGTCGAGACCGGGTCGCCTAACTCTAGAATTGGAAGGGTTGCTTGCCGCTCTGATAGGGGTCTAGAGATGTGGACTTGGCTATTCATCATGACCATGGAATCCGTGTTTTTCATTACTGGATAAATCAAAAATACGGACCTCCTAGGATATCCTATATTTCATATGTTTGCTTCTGCCGTTTTTCTGTGATATGATGTGATCATATAACTGCGTGAGACGAATACTACTTATATATATGATATACTAGTAGACACTATATATGTTTTGCATGTGCGCTAGTCCTGACTCCTCCCTGCAGTAAGTTAACCTTACGATGAAGACCCGGGTACCTGTGGCGAATACGGATCGCATATGTGTGTGTTTTATTTTCGTTTCGTCTGTGATGTTTAGAAAACATAAATGATGGGACGCCATTAATGAGATTAATGAAAGGAAAAGAAACCTAAAAATATTGTAGAATCAAATTTTTCAAAAAGATAGCTCTAGTTCTTGCTTTGCATTGCGGTATTCCATTATGAATATCCAGCACCTCATTCGATGAGGAAAGAGACTAGATCCATTCACCGGGAATGATCTCTTTAGCAAAACTGGCATATGCTATAACCCACTCGGTTTGTTTTGAAAACTTCTCGATTTTAAAGCGAAGCTTAAACCACTCCTTTTCAAATCACTAGATTCTACAATGATATCAAGTTCATTACGCTAAAGGTTTTCTTCAAAACTAGTCATAGCCCTTCGTCATTTCAGATAAAGTGCTATTTTAGTATTCATGCTGTGTTTGTTGACCTTGTCAAGGCGCAGTGTGCGGTAGCTGATTAGTGCTTATCTGCCGCATATGATACGATTGGATTAGGGTAGTCGTACAGCCTTGTTAACCTTGTCAAGGGTCGTGCGGGTGGGTTTAATTCAATCACGAAATGACGGATTGAACTTGACTTGCGGTTTATGGTTTGTTGTCAAGGTCATAAGCTGCATAGGGTAAAAACAGATATTGGGAATTTCAAGTGTTGAAATTTGCAATGAAATTGCATACTTTCTATACGATAGTTGGATCCCGATACCCACTATAAGTGTTACTCCTGAGAGAATTTTCCACTTTACAATTAGCTAATCCAGTAGGTGTCTAAGAAAGGTGTTAACGGGGTTATTCCCCTGCAGAAACGAGATTATTTAATTAGTTCCATGCGAAACCACGGGGAGACTCCCTCGGAGTACCAATACCTGTCTGGCTGAACGATTGGCGAATTTGTAGGGTGTAATTGATCCCTGCTAATCTTACCTTTTAGGGTTTGAAGAAAAATTTGATAGAAACAGTGGGAGCTATCCTGATTAGATATGATAATAACCAATCTAATCTTGCAAGAGCGCATGCTAAAGTGTTTTCTTCTCTCTCTCCAAGTAGAGACCATGACACGCCTTAATCAAGATAATAATATAGATGTATTGACCGAACCCGCTTATTATACTGAGATGGAGAACGTTGGTTCCGCTCTATCTTATGACTGTCATAAGTTGAGCGAAGGATAGAGGAATGCAAGGATTCTCATGCAACTCAAACGAAGAAAGAGCATTTTGATGCATCTTCTTCAGGTGTGTTAGTTACCGAGAACTGTTTCTCAGTTTGCTCTATGTCCTGGGTATTAGATACCGGATCAGGATCCCACATTTGTAATCTGTTATATGGGTTAAAGAGAAGTAGAGAAATAGGAAAGGGTGATATATCTCTTAGAGTAGGGAATGGAGCAACTGTTGCAACCAAAGCAGTTGGCTAATATCACCTAGTATTACCAAATGGTAATACATTGATTCTGAACGACTGTAATTTCGTACCAAAGATGATGTGCGATTTAATATCCGTTTCTTTATTAAATAAAAAAGGATATAACTTTGCATTAGAGGATAAGGTTATGAACATTTTCCTAAATCATGTGTTGATTGGGTTTGGTATATTTTGTAATGGTATATACATTCTAAATCAAAATACAGTTCTAAACATACAAAACACACACAAGAGGAAAAGTTCAGAAATGAACGAAGTTTTCTTGTGGTATTGTAGACTTGGTCATATCAATATGACCAAACTAGATAAGTTGCATAAAGATGGATATTTGAATCCGTTCAAATATACATCTTATGAAACTTGCCAGCCATGTCTCAACGGCAAGATGACCAAAACTCCATTTACGGGACACGGAGAAAGAGCTACTGAACTCTTGGAACTGATACATACTAATGTATGCGGTCCTATGTCTACGCATGCCAGGAATGGTTTCTCATATTTCATTACATTCACCGATGATCTCACAAGATTCGGACATGTGTTCTTGTTGAAACATAAATCCGAAGCTTTTGAGAAATTCAAGGAATATAAGAACGAAGTACGGAACCAGACGGGTAAAAGTATTAAAATCTTTCGATCTGATCGAGAAGGAGAATACTTAAGTATGGAATTCCGAGACTATCTAAAAGAGAATGGAATTCTCTCTCAGCTTACTCCTCCGTATACACCATAGCACAATGGAGTATCGGAGCGGAGGAATCGCACCCTATTACATATGGTACGCTCTATGATGAGTGTTGCTAAGTTACCTATTTTCTTTTGGAGTTATGCACTTGAGACAGCTGCATACCTATTGAATCAAGTTCCATCAAAATCTATGCCTAAAACACTATGTGAGATATGGAGTGGAAAGAGACCGTATCTTAAACGAGTTAAAATATGGGGTTGTCCGGCCTATGTTAAAAAACAGAATCTGGAAAAACTCGCAGCACGATCAGTTCTTTGCAAGTTTAAGGGATTGTTGGGATGCGGCAGCGCCCCGGCCGTCAATCCGACGCCAAATGTGGAATAAAAGCTTTTTACAAAACTGGTGCTACCGCAACCAAATACCCGGATCGTTCCATTAACTATAAACTAGCAATATGTAAAAGGAGTTTTGAATGATTATACCGATCGATCCATGTCCTGCAGTCTTTAATCTCCTCCGCTAGCTTGTTGCGGCTGTCCCAGTGAAATCTGCTATCTGATCTCACTCGTTGAGGAGGCACCATGTCGAAGAATCTTTAAACGGGCTCCCGCTTCAAACTGAAGCAACTTGGACATGAAGTTTGCTAGCCGACATGTCCAAGAATGAAGTAGAGAGAGTGTAGAATACTTTATCTCAAGGCACCCAAACAATTGGGTGAAGGTGAATTGAAGTTGCCCTGGAGTTTATGATGAGATGAGCAAAAGAATTTTGCAAAGGAAAATTCTTTTTCACCAAAAATGGGCTCTGCCAATTCCAGCACTAAAGTGCTCGGCCAAAAAAAATGGTCTGCTCTCTAGGGATTTCAAAAAGAAAGAGTTGTGATCAAAAGGGTGCTCTGTGGAATCACTTCATCAAGTGTGTATGTGTGTGTTGATTAATTAATCAACAAAGAATCCCCCCCTACACACAAAAATTCCAGCACATACACACAAAACTGCCACCTCACCCCTCATACCATGCTGCCCACTATTAGCCCATCCCTCACAATAGCCAGCACATCCAATCAACCAATGCTAAATAAAGTCCACAGCCCACATCAAAATTTCGGCCATGAAGGAAAAAGGAAATGGCCAAAAACAATGCTAACAATGATCCATTAATTAAATATTAAAGTTAATGTTTAATTGGGCGAAGAAAAATTGCCAATTTCAAAAATAATCCCGTAACAAATTACAGGATTACCCCACAACTGTATAAACATACCCGCATTTGTATTCCAACCGAATACGAATGCAACGAGACAAAAATATTCTTACACAATATAATACTAGGATCCGGCTTAAACCAAAACCAACTAGTATTATCTGTTCGAACCATGACACGTGCACAAGTGCACGTGCATGTTCGAACCCTGCCATAAAACCATACGGCCTCTACAACGTTTCGCCCGAACTTAGGAAACTTTCTATGGGGGACTCTAATGACTCATCAATACACTGGCACTGGGTATAACCACAAGCACGTCAGTGGTACTAGCTGTACGTAACGATTGCCCATGTATTGATCGGAAGGGAAGCTGACGAGCGAACTCATCCAGAAACCCTACTAAGCCTGACAGTGACAATATCCGTACAGTTCGGTCCGTTCGTCTATGAGTATCGCATAACGGGCCTAGGGGGTTGGTAAACGTCAGACCCCCAATAGCTGTATAAGTCGTGTCGGAGAGTAGCCCAGAACACCCTGAGATACTACCGGAATACCTACTAGTAAATCTCAATTACCCTGGCCAGGGATTTCGTGTAATGGCTCTCCTAAACACAGTGCGATCTCACCCCCAGTACCGGGAGAGACGAATCCCTGACGATCCGCTCACTTTCTCCATGTGGCTCGGGACTGTACCCAACTAAAACCTATTTGCACGACTCCTTTGAGCCGTGGTAGGGTAGTAATCAAAGCACAGTGGGAACTCACACGAGACAAATGACGATCTCAGGTCTACAGACTAACCTGTACACATGTCACCAGGGAACTGCTATGTGACGATATGTATAATACCAACTAACATGTTCCCGGCGAGTCCTGTCCGGTGTACTCATAACCCAATGAGCACCTATATACATCTTAGGTGAACCAACTGACACCAATGGCTTGTGAGACCGGCCACCGCCCCTCGTCGGGGTCTCGACTGTATACACTAGTCTACTCTGGAGTATCGATGTCCTGTCTCGAAACTCCCACGACTAGGGACACTTTAAGGATGTGCTTATAGACCCCAGCTCCCACGTATATGATCGCCATCATATTGCTGGCAGTCAAGCAAGAATCCTATGGGCTCTATCAACATGCAATAGTGAACTAAAGCATGTACACGATGATAAAGACAAATCAGATAGCATACCATCATCTCGAGCAAGACTGTCCTGTCGGTATAGGTCCTCCCTCAATCATTGCAATCACGTACCTGCGATCCAATAATTGACTTTGAGGACACTATATCCAACAATCTCCCACTTGCACTTAAGGCTAATTATTGCGATGTCGCGTACTCATAGCTCGTGTGATACCGAACATCCAACTTCTCTACTAATCAGTTTCACAAAACTCGTTTGTAAAACTATTGTGTTCGAGAAATAGCCACAGTGAGTGGATCCGCCCTGATGTTTCTTTCCATGTCTCTCTTTTTCTCAAGTTCGCGGAGAAATCCATCTTCCGAATTGAGTAATACCTATCTTAGAATATGTCTGGATATCTGATGGGACCTAGCTCACAAGTGAACTCCAAATCCAGCAAATTTCTTAAACTGTATCATTAACTGAAATTAATCAGTATCCTGCGCCATGCCTTCCTCAGTATCCGCCTAGACTACCTGTCCAAACTACTTCCCCTCGTCAAAGGGAAAACTATAACTCTGACAGTCACTCTGTCATCCAGGTCATCTTAGAAGCCTGGAATAATAACTGTTTCCCAAAGGAGGCTGTCGTTATCAAATCCTTAGAACAACCACTAATGTTCTAAAACTGCTTCCGAATGTTTCTCCAGGATTGGATTAATATCAACTTATTGCATCTAGTGCAAAAACAACATCTGGTGTGGTACTTGACATCTCATGATCAACTCGATTGCCTAAGCAAGTGATATGCCAATCATGCACTTCCCTCTCCCCTTTAGTCTGTAAGACACCTTTAGAGAGGGTGACTCCATCACCTGCATGTACACCACCATGCCGGAGTCGTTCATTCTAAAATACCTTTAGAATGCTGTCAAAGTACCCAGATTGGGAAACTACCCAAATCTAGATCTAAAACCATAGATCCAGTAACCAGAATGCCTGATATTATATCCATATCGTATGTGGAGAAACTACTGTGTGACAACCACAGTATAACCGATCGTAGTGTATGAATTTCACTTCCTACTATGTGTATGTCATCCAAGTACCGGGACTTCACACCCTACTACCTTCTTAACAGATCCATCTCCTATTCTGATAAAGTCAAAACCCATGACTGTCACATCAGAAATAAATGATCTATCTCCGCTATATCTGCTTTAGTTTATAAATAGACATAAACTACTTATCCACTATGCTTCCGCTGCTCCCACTGACTACAACAACCCTCTGGCAAAGTCATATACACGTGCACTTCTAAAGCTAATTTAGAACGACGCTATACTCATCCTCCTGCCGGTTCTCATAGTTTGGAACAGTAGTAATGGCAAGTCTTGGTAAACAAGAACCTCCCTATCACCATCCTTGAGGATACCAAAGTACTTCTCGGGTGCCTAAGGTTACCCACCACGTCTGCGAAGTGGCTAATGGAATGTCAATCCTGATTGAATCTTTAGGTCCTATTAAATTTCCGTAATCGTTTGTGGTTCTGGAATCTATTCCAGTTCTACCATACTCCCACTACTGTTTTCTGAAAGAAGTCCATTTTACTAAAACTGTGGCGAGTCAAGAACAATATAAATATTGATCTTCCTGATGGTAGAAAGTTAACCCTCGTCATAGCCCGGGTTAACCCACAAACAGCCATTACAGAAATGTGCCTTGAGTTATCCAAAGTCTGGTTTTAAGCATAAGCCGGACAACTCCCCGTACCTTAACAACGTTAAGATATGAACCATTCTATATACAATATAGAAATAGAGGCACTGATTTAATTGGAACCAGATTCAAATCATGCAGCTGTCTCCAGTGCATGTCAACTAATAGGAAAGAGGCCGATCAGCATTACTCAACTTAGGAGTGCATCCAATTATGAGTACCCTGAAAGAGAAACAAGTTTCTCAAAACCATTACTATCAACTGAATACCATACACAAGTATCTACATCTTCGATCACCTTGAAGAATCCAGATACTTGCGACACCTGGTTCTCTACTTTATTCTTTTACCTATAACTTCTCAAACTTGGACCTTGTATTTCTACGAAACACTTGTCTAAAACTTGAGGAGTCACAAGTAAACAAAATACAGTATGAGGACCAACCCTTTTGTCCTGATGGACACTGGACAACATACAATACTTTGTAAGTCCCGTGAGTTGAATAACTCAAACCCTGTGCGTCGTGGGTCGAAAATTGTATCCAGGCGATTTCCTCAAATATCACCAATTACAACGAATTCCGATATAATGAGGATGATCACCCAATTCCCAATAACTTACTCCCACTCATCATCTGTAAAACTATACAAATGTGAGAATCAAACCTGGTAAATACTTACCCTGGAGCAAGGGTCTAATTGGCAAATCAGTTTTCTATTAATAATACACAGTGAAACTGAAACATGAATATATTTCGAAGGGGTATCCGGGTATTCCTAATAATGCCTCTTCCATTATCCAGATTCATGATTGTAACCGTATATTTCCCTGCCATCTCTCCAATTCCCTTTATTTGTCTTTAGTCGTTACCTTCTGTACACTATCGTTAGGCTTAATGGTTTTCTTCCTTCCCTACCGTTCGGCACCAGCCTATGGTTTGGAAGAAGATTATCCAATAAGCATAATAAGTTTATTGTCCTAATCCTAGGAGCACTCGCAACCTGAGAGAAGGTAAGGATAAAAGACAACTGAATAAACCTTATTCCTATTTCTCCTGAACCAGAATCCATCCTCGAAAAAGTTCCTTCGAGTTCGTATATAACCATATGATGGATTTATCCAATGGAATTGGATGTTCGCAGTGATACGGGGTGTTCTGGAGAAATACAAAGGTGAATTAGGAGTGGCGATGAGATATGTGGTTTGGTCGTGAATGTTAATAGTCGCAATTTACTGTGCCCTCTTTCTGATCCCTTTATTTATCTTTACTTATCACCTTCTGTATGCCCAACTTAGGCTAATTAATTTTCTTCATTCCCTACCTTTCAGCACTTGCCTATGGTTTGGAAGAAAACTATCCAATAAGTGTAATAGGTGTACCCTCTCCTAATCCTAGGAGCCCTTACAACCTGAGAGAAGGTAAAAGAAAAAGACAACTGAATAGTCCTATTCAATCTCTCCAGAACCAGAATCCATCCTCGAAGAAGTTCCTCCGATTTCGTATATAACCATACGATGGATTTATCCAATGGAAGTGGATGTTCGTAATAATACGGGGTGTTCTGGAGAAACTCAAAGGGTAAAAGAAGGAGTGGCAATGATATATGCAACTCAGACAATCCAAAATCCAGTGTTTTAAGAAAGTTTGGTTAACATGGTTACAAAGTTATTGTCTAGGGTCGGGTCATGGTCGCAGTCAAAGAGAGAGAGAAAAGAAACACTCTGCGTGCACTCTAACCTAGATCAGAATGGTTAATCACTTTATCTAATAAGGATGTCTCCCACTGTATCCTCAAATTCTCCTCCAAACCTGAAAGAAGAATTAGTCGGAATTACCCGAGGAGTAAACCAACTCATCAGTGGGAATCGGGATCCAACTATCATCGCATGATAACTTGATGGAAGCCACTCAAGTCACCACACTCCAGAAGGTATGCGCAAGCTTGGCAAGTTTCCTGTATGTTTGAAACTCCCGATATGATTTTTACCCCAAGCGGTTTATGACCTTGACTTTGGCCAACAAATCATAACCCGCAAGTCAAGTTCTACCCGTCATTGTCCTTATTGATTTAAACCCACCCGCACACACCTTTGACTTTGGCCAATAAGGTAGTACGATTGTCCTAAACCAATGCATATCCATGCAGCAGACAAGCAACACACAGCTACCGCACACGATGCCTTGACTTTGGCCAACAAACACCGCACGAATACTATGCATTACTTATCCGAAATGATGGAGGGCTACGGCTGGTTTTTGGCGAAAAACCTTTAACGTAATGAACTTGATATCGTTGAAGGAACCGGATAACTTTTATAAATATATAGTTGCGAAAACCTTTGCTAAAGAGGTCACTCCTGGTGAAGGGATCTCGGCTCTTTCCCCGTCGAATGAGGTGCAGGATATTCCAAACTGAATATCACGATGCAAAACAAAAAGTAATCGACTATAGTGAAGTTATTACCCTGACGCAAGCCTCTGTCCAAGGGGTCACTCCCGATGAAGGGATCTTGGCCCTTGCCTCGTCGAATGAGGTGCTGGATATTCATAACCGAATACCACTGCGCAAAACAAAAGAGAACGCCCTTATAATAACAGCTTTTTGAAAATTGTTCCAACAATATCATATATAGGTTTGTTTTATCCTTGCATTGATCAAAATCAACGCAGTCCCATTAATTAATCACACCAGAAAAGAACGAAAATATATGATGTACGTATATGCCATCTGTATTCGTCACTGGATCCCGTCATCACCCGTTAGATTACTTAACTAACGACAGAGCGGGGACTGGACTAGCGCGGGTGCAAAACATATACAACATCTACTAGTATATATATATATATCAATATATAATAATCTTTCCAGGTATGATAAATGCAATATCACAGAAAAGTAATAAGCATCACAGAACAATACAGATAATCTGGGAGCCCCGGATTTCATAGAGCCTCAAATGAAACCCGACATTCCCCGGGTCGTGTGGATGGCCTGTGCAATGAAAATCTAGACCCCTACGAGCGCGGCAAGTTACTCGCCAAAACCTGAAGCGAGGCAGCCCCCTTCAGCAAAGTGAATGGACCACTAAGCACTTCACGGAATCTAGTAACTTGAGCACCCCTCCTTGGGTCAACCTATACCCCCTACGAATGTGGCGAATAGCCCGCCAATTCTAGAGTGAAGCCCCTCCGTCTCAAAACCATGAGATGCGGGCCCGTTGCCTTCTAGAACCCGGCTATCCATGCACCCCACCGCGGGGTAATCCTAGTACAGAAAAGAAAATATATACAACGGGTACATCGACCTCAACCCGGTCGTGCCCCAAAAGGATAATATACAAATGGGCAGTGACGACAGTCCACATGTCGAATGCTCGCTCCGCAATATCAAATGTATAAATAAATCTAAACTGCACTACCATTGCACACAAGCTATCCGCCACGACAAATCCGCAACATCACAGCACAACACAGAACATCAACGTGAATGTCACGTTCGCAAATCCATCTAAAAGGACTATAGCGATTAGACAAGATTTACCAATCAAATGATATTCACGGTCACAGATAGAAATGTAATGCACTGCAAACTTTAAACAATGTTAGAAAATATCGAATTCGAAATAACCCCTGAATAGCCCAAAACAATCTGATAAAACTTTATCCAAACTGGGCTAATTAAACAACACCACAGGATCAACTTCCCAGAGACCAGAGCACACCCAAAACACCAACACAAAATGCTAATACTGGGTCGGCGACGCCGGATATGGGGCTATAGGGATCGGCCAAAAACCGATGGCTTGGGTCCGTATTTGGGGTATGTTCATGTGTCCTCCTAGAATAGTCTTCTGTACTTATTTAAAAAAAAATTCTGGATCATTTTAAAAAATAACAGAAACTCATGATTCCGTGACGTCGTTTGGGTTTGTTTCAGTTTCGATAGTTTAACATTGTCTAAACAAGCTAGATTACGGTTAATGGGTGGCTCTGATACCATATTGGGATGCAGCGGCGCCCCGGCCGTCAATCCGACGCCAAATACGGAACAAAAACTTTTTACAAAATTGGCGCTACCTCAACCAAATACCCGGATCGTTCCATTAACCGTAAACTAGCAATATGTAAAAGGAGTTTGGAAAGATTATACCGATCGATCCGTATCCTTCGGTCTTTAATCTCCTCCCCTAGCTTGTTGCGGCTGTCCCGGTGAAATCTGCTCTCCGATCTCGCTCGTTGAGGAGGCACCACGTCGAAGAATCTTTATACGGGCTTCCGCTTCAAACCGAAGCAACTCGAACCTGAAGTTTGCTAACCGACATGTCCAAGAATGAAGTAGAGAGAGTGTAGAATATTTTATCTCAAAGCACCCAAGCAATTGGGTGAAGGTGAATTGAAGTTGCCATGGAGTTTATGATGAGATGAGCAAAAGAATTTTGCAAAGGAAAAATCATTTTCACCAAAAATGGGCTCTGCCAATTCCAGCACTAAAGTGCTCAGCCAGAAAAAATGGTCTGCTCTCTGGGGATTTCAAAAAGAAAGAGTTGTGATCAAAAGGGTGCTCTGTGAAATCACTTCATCAAGTGTGTGTGTGTGTGTGTGTGTGTGTTGATTAATTAATCAATAAAGAATTCCCCCCTACAAAAATTCCAGCACACACTCACAAAACTGCCACCTCACCCCTCATACCATGCTGCCTACTATTAGCCCATCCTTCACAATAGCCAGCACATCCAATCAACCCATGCTAAAAAAAAGTCCACGGCCCACATCAAAATTTCGGCCATGAAGGAAAAAGGAAATGGCCAAAAACAATGCTAACAATGATCCATTAATTAAACATTAAAGCTAATGTTTAATCGGGCGAAGAAAAATTGGCAACTTCAAAAATAATCCCGTAACAAATTACAGGATTACCCCACAACTGTTTAAATATACCCGCATTTGTATTCCGACCGAATACGAATGCAACGAGACAAAAATATTCCTACACAATATAATAATAGGATCCGGCTTAAACCAAAGCTCGCTAATATTATCTGTCCGAACCATGACACGTGCACAAGTGCACGTGCATATTCGAACCCTGCCATAAAACCATACGGCCTCTACAACGTTTCGCATGAACTTGGGAAACTTTCTGTGGGGGACTATAATGACTAATTAATACACTGGCACTGGGTATAACCACAAGCACGTCAGTGGTACTAGTTGTACGTAACAGTTGCCCATGTATTGATCGGAAGGAAGCTAATAAGTGAACTCATCCAGAAACCCTACTGAGCCAGACAGTGACAATATCCGTACAGTCCGGTCCGTTCGTCTATAAGTATCGCATAACGGGCCTAGGGGGCTGGTAAACGTCAGATCCCCAATAGCTGTATAAGTCGTGTCGGAGAGTAGCCCAGAACACCCTGAGATGCTACCGGAATACCTACTAGTAAATCTCGATTACCCTGGCCAGGGATTTCGTGTAATGGCTCTCCTAAACACAGCGTGATCTCACCCCAATACCGGGAGAGACGAATCCCTGACAATCCGCTCACTGCCTCCATGTGGCTCGGGACTATACCCAACTAAAACCTGTTTGCACGACTCCTTTGAGCCGTGGTAGGGTAGTAATCAAACCACAGTGGGAATTCACACGAGACAAATGACGATCTCAGGTCTACAGACTAACCTGTACACATGTCACCAGGGAACTGCTATCTGACGATATGTATAATACCAACTAGCATGTTCCTGGCGAGTCCTGTCCGGTGTACTCATAACCCAATGAGCACATGTATATATCTTAGGTGAACCAACTGACATCAATGGCTTGTGAGACCGGCCACCGCCCCTCGTCGGGGTCTCGACTGTATACACTAGTCTACTCTGGAGTATCGATGCCCTGTCTCGAAACTCCGACGACTAGGGACACTTTAAGGATGTGCTTATAGACTCCAGCTCCCACATATATGATCGCCATCATACTGCTGGCAGTCAAGCAAGAATCCTATGGGCTCTATCAACATGCAATAGTGAACTAAAGCATGTACACGATGATAAAGACAAACCAGATAGCATACTATCATCTCGAGCAAGACTGTCCTGTCGGTATAGGTCCTCCCTCAATCATTGCAATCACATACCTGCGATCCAATAATTGACTTTGAGGGTACTATATCCAACAAGGATATCCAAAGAATTCACATGGATATCTATTCTACTATAGTGAGGAACAAAAGGTGTTTATTGCTCAACATGCCACCTTTTTAGAAAAGGAATTTCTTGTTAAAGAAATTAAATGAGGTAGAACTGGAAGAAGTTCCAGCTACACAAACTACAACTGATGATTTGATAGAACCGGAGGATTCAATAGTTCCCGACGAACCTCAGCCACTCCGCAGATCTAGTAGGGTTTCTCATCCACCTGAGAGATACTACGGTTTTATCATAGACGGTGGGAAAGAGGATTGCATCATGGAAGATGATGACCCAACTAGTTTCGAGCAGGCTATTATAAGTGGGGACTCTGTGAAATGGTTGGATGCTATGCGATCTGAGATGGAATCCATGTACACCAACAAAGTATGAAGGACTTTGGAAGTTGCTCCTGAAGGGGTAAAACCCATTGGGAGCAAGTGGATCTTTAAGAAGAAACTTGATGTAAATGGAAAGGTTGAGATCTTCAAAGCAAGACTTATAGCAAAATGTTTCCGTCAACGACCAGGTGTCGACTATGACGAGACATTTTCTCCAGTGGCTATACTTAAGTCCATCAGGATCCTACTTGTCATTGCTGCATACCATGAATATGAAATCTGGCAGATGGACATCAAGACCACTTTTCTAAATGGTGATTTAGAAGAGAGCGTGTATATGACACAGCCAGAGGGTTTCGTAGACAGTGGGAGCAGCGGAAAGGTGTGCAAGCTGCTTAAATCAATTTACGGATTAAAGCAGGTATCGCGGAGCTGGAACATCTGTTTTGATGTGGCAGTCAAAGAGTTTGACTTCATCAAAAACGTAGATGAACCTTGTATATACAAAAAGGTTGTAGAGAGTAATGTTGTCTTCCTCGTATTATACGTGGATGACATACTCTTAATAGAAAATGATGTTACTATGCTGCACTCGGTCAAACTCTTCCTATCATAAAAGTACTCCATGAAAGATCTGGGTGATTCCTCCTGCATCCTAGGGATAAAGATCTATAGGGATAGATCTAAAGGATGTTAGGATTTGTTGGATGTATTCCTTAGAGGCCTTCATTGTATAGGATGCTAGGGATATGTATGTACAGGACAATCTTGCTCGATATGATAGTACGCTATTTGGTTTGTCTTTATCTTAACATGTGATGTGTTTTACTTTGTATTTCATATCTTGTATACATGTTGATAAAGCCCGTAGAAACTTTTCCTGACTACCAGCGTTGTGATGGCAATCATACTTGTGGGAGCTGGGTAGTCGATAGGCACATCCTTAAAAGTGTCCCTAGTCGTAGGAGTATCGAAACTGGGTATCGATACTCCAGAGTAGACTAGCGTATACATATCTAGACCTTGACGAGGGGCGATGGATTGGTCCCGCAGTCATTGGTGAGGTGCACCTAAGATTGTATACAGGTGCTCACTGGGTATGAGTACACCGGACAGGACTCGCCAAGGACTGGCTAGATGTTATTATACCTAGCGTCAAATAGCAATTCTCTGGTGACATGAGTGCAGATAGTCTGTCGACCTGAGGTCGTCATTTGTTTCGTGTGAGTTCCCACTGTACTTTGATTACTACCCTACCACGGCTCTACTGAGTCGTGCAAGCAGGTTTTAGTTGGGTACAGTCCCGAGCCACATGGAGGCAGTAACCGACTGTTGGGGATTCACCTCTCTCGGTATAGGGAGTCGATATCGCGCTGTGATCGGTTGGTCAACACCATAAGTCTCTGGCCACGGCAGATTGAGAATTACTGGTAGTTGGACCAGTAGATTCTCGGATGGTCTTGAGCCACACCGACATGGATTATCTGGTTATTAGGGGTCTGACGTTTTCTACCCCCTAGACCTTGCATGTGATACTCTTAAACAAACAGACCGGACTGCACGGAGATTGTCATGGACAGGCTCAGTAAGGGTTCGGATGAGTTCGCTCGTCAGTCTTCCTTTTCGACAGATACCTAGTTGCCGTTACGTATAGCTAGTGCCGCTGACGGAGTTGTGGTTAAACCCACTGCCAGCGTACTGTCGAGTCTTTAGAGTCCCACACAAAGGGTTTTCCTGGTTCAAGAGAAACGATGTAGAGGCTGTATGGTCTTACGGCAGGGTTCCGATCATATACGTGTACTGGCTACACGGATGATGTTCGGATGGATAATACTAGTAGGCTTTGGTTTAAGCCGGATTCTAGTATTATATTTTTGGATTATTATTATCTCATTGTATTCGTATTTTTCGGAATACGAATACGGGTATGTATATACGGTGAGGGCATTCTTGTAATTTCACAAGACATGCTTCTAGAAAGAGACACCTCATTATTAGATTTATCTATTTATGGAAATGGATTAATGAAGTGGAAAATGGAGATATTTGTGGTATGGGTGAAGCATGGCTAGTTGATTTGTTTATTGCCTTTGACTTTACTATTCAAGCATGGGTTATTATTTTCTATTGAAAATATTGCATGCTTGATTATTTTGGATGACTAAGCCATTCCTCACTTGCCACAACACAAGACTTGAGCTCATTTGTGTTTTTTCATTCTCTCTCCATTTTTCCTCTCCTCCTTCTTCCTCAAGCCCTAACCCTCACATGTGTTGTGAATTCTAGGGCCTTTGAGATAAAATACTCCATTCATCTTTCTCTACATCTTCTAAATTGTCTAGTCTAACAAACTAGACATCTTAGTTACCTCACACTTGAGGTTGAAGTTTGAACCATAAGCTCTCGGGTGGAGCATCTTCGACATGGATGAGACCGACGATCGAGTTCCATTGAAGCTTTCTATGAGTCAAGAAGAAGAGAAGAAAATTCAAGCTTGAACCAAGGACCAAGAAGACCCGACGGACTTAACATGAAGGTATAACTATCACCGAGTAGTTAGAAACCTTTTCGTAGCAAGTGTTAGCTAGTTATGGTTTAAAAAAGATCTTTAATTGTTATAGTCGGTGTTGCGAAGCAAACTCTTTTGTGATAAAGAAAAAATCGTTTTTTATGTATTCCGCCTCCCCGCGTACTCACGGGGTGCACGACATCAACTTACACGGATTGTCCCAATCCAGGTAGATAGACACCATGCTAAAGAGGTTTAGTATGAAAGATGCTAAGCGTGGTAATTTAACCTCTCCAAAGAGATGTCTCCTAAGACTGATTTGGAGAGGGCTCGCATGCACATGATACCCAATGCTTCTGCAGTTGGGTCTATCATGTATGCGATGTTATGCACCAGACCGGATGTAGCTTACGCACTTAGTGTGGTAAGTAGGTATCAATCAATCCCAGGGGAGAAGCACTGAACAGCTGTGAAGAACATTCTTAAGTAATTGAAAAGGACTAAAAAGATGTTCTTGGTGTCTGGTAACGGTGAACTCCAGGTAGAGTCTTTTACCGATTTGAGCTTCCAGAGTGATAAGGACGACAATAAGTCGGTCTCGGGTTTTGTCTTCACCCTCAATAGAGGGGCGATATGTTGGAAGAGTTTCAAGTAAGATACCATAGAAGACTCAACGATGGAGGCTGAATACATCACTGCCAACAATGCTGCCAAAGAGGTTGTCTGGATGAAGAATTTCATTGCTGAACTTGGTGTGGTTCCATCCATTGAGCATCCAATACCCTTGTATTGTGATAACAATGGGGCTGTGGCTTTGGCTACGGAACCCCGGTCTCATCAGCGATCTAGACATATTCTAAGGCGGTATCACCTGATCCGGGAGATAGTTGATCTCCAGGAGATCGAGGTCAGGAGAGTTGATACGAAGGACAACACAACGGATCCACTCACGAAGGCCCTCCCACAAACGCAGTTTGAGAGACTTTTTGGGTTGTTGGGTATAAGATACTACAACAACTGGCCTTAGTGCAAGTGGGAGATTGTTAGGAATATGTATACCCTAGAGGCCATTATTGTATGATATAGTGGATGCTTAGACATATATATAGAGGACTTTCTTGCTCGATGTGATAGTATGCTATCTGGTTGCTCTTTATCTTAATATATACACATGTATTATTATATTGTCTCCCTGTTACATGTTGATAAAGCCCTTATGATGTAGGCTTGACTACCAAGACTATGATGCAGATCATACTAGTGGGGCTTGTGTAGTCCACAAGCATATCTTTTAACAGTTCCTAGTCAAGAGAGTATCAAGACAGGGCATCGAAATTCCATAGAAGACTAGTGTGTACATTTCTTGACCCTGTATGGGGCGATGGTTGATCCCACAACCATTGGTGTTTGACATTAAAGATTGTAAACATGTGCTCATTAGAGAATGGGTACACCGAACAGGACTCGCCGAGAACTCCTTGACGGTACCATACTTATCATCAGATAGAAGTTCTCTGGTGACACTTGTACAGACTAGTCTGTAGACCCGAGATCGTCATAGAGTTTTGTGTGGTTCCCACTGTGCTTTGATTTCCTCCCTACCACGGCTCAAAGGAGTCGTGAAAACAGGTGGATTTTGGGTACAGTCCCGAGTCATATGGAGGCAATGAGCGATAGGAGGGGTTTCGTCTCTCCCAGTATTAGGAGTTAATGTTGCGCTATGCTCGATTTGCTATAATAGCAAGTCCCTGGCCAAAGATGATGAGATTTACTGGTAAGTATTATTAGTAGTTTCTCGAAAAGTTATAGGCCACACATCGGCATGACTTATCAAGTTACTGGGGTCTGACGATTCCACCCCTAGACTCGATATGCGACATATCAGACGAAGAGATCGGACTGTACGGTAAGTGTTGCTCATAGGCTTTACGAGGGTTTTGACAAGCTTACTTATTGATTTTCTATTCGTTCAATACCTGGATAGCCATTACATTCTGCTAGTACCGCTAACGGCTTGTGGGTATCTGATTTGATCATTACCTACTGCTGGCGTATTGACGAGTGTTTAGAATCCCACACAGAGGTTTCCTAGCTCAAGCGAAACGAAGTAGGGCACATATGGAGATATGTGCAGGAGCTTGATTAAATACGAGTATGTAATACCGTATTCTAATCTTGCGATATTTGATATCAGTTGGTTATATGTGATATAACCAGATTGTTGAATTAAGAGTTGATTCAATGATTTGATATATATATATATATATATATATATATATATATATATATATATATATATATTTGAAATTGGCCGGTTATATATGATATGACCAGATTATTGAATCAAGTGTTGATTTAATAACTAGTATCGAATATTAGACGGTTATATGTTATATAACCGGTTTATTGAATCAAGTGTTGATTTAATAATGTGATATACATATACATATGATATTAGTCGGTTATATATGATATAACCGTATTATTGAATCAAGTCTTGATTTAATGATTTAATATATATTTATATATTTAATATATATATATATATATTAACTAATATTAGCTCACTAAACATTTTCATCTCTTTATACATATTTATATATATATGTGATATATAAATATATGTATTATTTATTGTATGATGGTTGATGATACATAAAACTAGAATGTATGAGAATCACACATGAAGTGAGATGAGTGGATAATGATTTATTTAATGAATTAAAAGGAAAAGAAAATGAGTCATGATATTGAGATGCTTGTAGAAGCCTTGAGAAGCCATGACTCATCACTTCTCCTTTGGCATTATTCATTTATATTTATCACTATCTCATTCTCATCTAATCACTTCACCTCATGGTTGCCTCTCTCATCTAAGTTCATCTCCTCCTTCTTGCTCTCTAGAAAATTCTTAAGGTGAGAAAAAGAAAGAGAAAAATAATTAGAGTGAGCAAATCTCCTGCTTCATCAACCTACACTATCTTAGACCTATAGTATAGGTTGTTTGCTTCACTAATACCTTGATTAGTGAAGAATGAGCTTGAGTTAGAGAGATTTCAAGATGGATCATCTTCGGCCTCGAAAACTACAAAGCAAGCTAGTTCTTTTCACCAAGCGGAGTCTAAAGAAGAGTTCTAGGGACTACTACTTGGAGCTTTAGAAGTGAAGGACCAGTCTACAAAGGTTGTATTCTCTTTTCATTTAGTGTAGAACTTGTTTGCTTACACTAAAACCCTAATTCTCTAGTTCAATTCTAGGTTAGTATAGCTTAGACCTCTAGATTTTTTAAAATTGCATACTTGATGATTGTATAAACCTAGTATACTTTCAGTATATACGGTGATGGCATTCTTGTAATTTTACAAGAGATGATTCCAGAAGGGGACACCTCATTATTGAATTTATCTATTTTTAGAAAATAGATTAATGAGGTGGAAAATGGAGATATTTGTGGCTTGGGTGAAGCATGTCTAATTTGTTTTTTTATTGGTTTAGACTTACCATTGAAGCATGGCTACAATTTTCTATTGAAAATATTGCATGCTTCATGTGAGAAAAAAATGAGCCATTCTTCACTAGCCTTGTTGACTTATTCATTTGTTCATTCTCTTTCTCTCTCCATTGTTCTTCTCCTTCTTCTTCAAGACCCTAAACCCCCACATGTGTTGTGAACCCTAAGGTCATTTGAGATAGAATACTCTAATTAACATTCTACATCTTCTAAACTACCTAGATTAGTGAACTAGGTACTTTAGTTACCTTGGTGTAGAGGTTGGAGCTTGAACCATAGACTATCGGGTGGATCGTCTTCGACACGAGGAGGCCGACGACTGAGCTAGATCCACACTTCCTAGGAGCTCAAGAAAAGGAGAAGAAGACCCGAAGGACTTGAATCAAGAAGGTATAAAACTCTTTCATAGTAGTTTAGAACCTCTAAGTGTTTATCTAATTAAGGTTTCCGAAAAGATCATGTATGATAAGTCGATGTTGCAAGTATAAAAATCTTTTTTTGTGAATTCTGCCTCCCCACAAGTGTGTGGAGTGTACGACATCGACTTACACCTATGCAAAGAAGATCAAGCTGGAACGTGAAAATATAAAACATTTTTTATTATCATATAATCATAATAAACTTTATCACAATGTTTAAGATAATTTCAATTTCATGATTCAGAATCCTTGAAGCGATATTCCAATGACTGTGGAGATAGAAATTACTAAGACATATTACAGATATTTCTGTTTTAGAGATTGTGGACCAATAGTTGAAAGTATATGTCACGACCCGAAAGTACGGAACGTGACCGGCACTTAGATTACGAAGCGTCTAGAGGCGCCACGTAACCTAAGTAAGCCGAAGCCCAGAAATCTAAACCATAAGAGAAGAAAAAGAAGAAAAGAAAAGAAAACAAGTATAAAAACATCAGCAAATTTTACCAAAAATTTCGGCAGAGTCTCCTCTGTAAAAAACTGGCCCCAAACGGGTACAACAAGTATAATATACATAAACAATAAAAAGCATCCCCAAACGGGAGCTAGCATCAACGCCAACAGGCGGAAACAACCACAACAAGCACAATAATATACAACGCCAATAGGCGAGGCTCAAAACTCAAAAGAAAACAAAACCACCAGATCAGAATAATACATGCGCGACTCTAAGGTCGAAATAAAAGACTGGTCCAATAACTTATCAAGTAATACAAATATGGTTGATGGAGCTTACTAGATACAAATGAAAGAATAAAAGTACAATAATGGTTCGGATACAAGTGAACCAACCTACCGTGCAAATCACCCTGAAAGAATAGATATGCCAGCAAGCTGCCAGGGAAACCTGTACATCGAACCTGTAATAAAATTTGGCACAACGGGGGTGAGTTGCCAACTCGTGAGTAGAAGACATCTACAAAAAGAAATCGAATGCACGACGCTATCCTAGGTCATAATAATACACTACTATAACCCAAACATCTAGTAATAGCAGGGTAATACTATGTGTAAGTGCAGATACTCCGTGTCCGTGTCAGTGCCTCATATAATACTATGTCATATGAAATGAAATGCATGCACCATGAATGTAAAGTAACAAATCCTGAAATCCAGATATATATGTATAAGAACTCTTTAGCTGTTATCATAGTAAAGTGTGTATAAGCATCTGAAATCTCAACAATAAAATCCATGGAAATCCGTGTCAAGCATCGACACAACACATGTAATCTCAAGTCTCAATATGTCGGGCTCCGTCAGTCCGGATCGGCCCATATCATCAAATCTCACGACAACGGTCAGTATCCTCCGGATATCCGCCGCGCCAGACATCACCGGTAGGTAGTCTTCCCCTGCCAGGCTCATCGTCTACAACTCGATCTTCTTGCCCCGTGGTACCATACCGGGCCCACCATGTACCCGAGACGGTTCATCCACTCCTCGAATCGGGTCTCAAAATCCAACAGAAAACATGAAATACTCATGGTGGACGACACATACATCATGAGAAAACCGCATCTTATTTTAAAAAGAGAAGAGGAGAGAGAGAGAGAGAAGTTTTTATATATTTTTGCGGTTTTTCCCCAAAAATCCAGAAATCTCATAGAAATCCAAATCTCAAAATCATGAGTAACTATATGATAAGTGTCGGCATATGCCCATAATACTGCATGATAACATGAAAATATGAATGCATGAATGTCTAAGCAATGAATATCATGTCTGTACTAATGTCAGAGAATAATCACAATATTATATCTGTCTAGTTGTTAACTGATTCTATCCATAAAAGACAATATGATCTAAAGTGTACGTGACATAGCAATTACCGATGATGATGTGTGTGAGCCGGCAAATAAGTGTGCGTGGAATATGCGCATCATCGGTAATAGTGCTGGTGTCCTAACAGGTAAAGTTTATACTGATTATAGCAACATATAAAAGAACATGCACCATGATGATTACAGTATGAATGTAAATACAGGTGTGCATTATCCACTCCTCTGCGAGATACGAGTACAACTACCACTATGTGAGTCGAACCTAAACCAGTGTTCATCTAACATCCTAAGGAACTAAACCTAATAGACTAGTCAGTAAGAAACTAGAGTCTACCTAAGGTCTAAATCAATATCTCTAATAGTCGGCGATCCTGCCTCAATAGCGTTTAGTACGTAGTACGGCTTCCTCGAATCAAGAGTGCGGATCAATCATCAAATCTAAGTCTCGTACGGTAAAATCCATCGTACGGCATCCCAATATCGGGGTACGGTCAAGTATCTCCTAGGTGTCTCCTCATTCGTATAATGTCATCATCAACACATCTCATGATCAAGGTGCTAAACTGTGATCGCATACATCAATCATATATCATTGCCATCATGATAAGCATCATTAGTTTATCCTCAGAAAGATCATGTCATATGTATCACATTGTGATTAAATCATACCGATATCTTATCGTCATCAAGTCACAAGCTACAGCCCAGGTACTATTTTAGCATCCCATGTACCTCAATATCACCACCACCCTTCATAATTTATATATTCTTGTTCATTATCTCTTTCTCTAATGATCCGCTAACGCTTTAATACGACTGTATAGTCAAGAATCACGGCATCAAGCCCAGTCATACTGTTTCATCATACCTCAGATATCATATCACATCAACGAATCCACCATACGTGTTGTGTATATATATACACCTATACCTGGTTTTATATATATACACACATATACGTATACGCCATGTCAAGTTTTAGTGTGTGCGTGTGTGTTTCTATCAGAAACCTACGAACCTCTCCCAAAGTATTCATCCTCAGGTATGGTTTTCCTAAATCAGTCTAGTCCCGCCTAGGGTCATTACTAGGGTCCTGCTCAGTAAGAATCTAGGGTCACATCGGGTTTCCTAATGTCAATAAGTACTATTCATATTCTACGTTGCGGGGGTGCTAAACGCCATCCACCCGACTTCCCCCCGTAGATATGCATCTACTCACCTGGTCCATGTCTGCCGAAGACAGTGTCGCCATCCTCCTCTTCATCGCCCGCAGTCCACATGAGGGGTACCTAAACGCAAGCATATAAATAGCATCGTAAACCGAATCACATACAAAAGTCAAACGATACAAGGAACAAGCACAGGTTAAAACCTATGTCCCGTCCCCGCAAAAGAACCAAATATCGCTCGATATCGGCGTACAAACTCCGAATGATCGAGATAAACATTAACAAATAGCTCGTAGTTTTAAAACACATTACTTATATTATAAAACATGATTAAATCCATCGAAACCCTAAAATCCATCAAACCGTCCAATTTCGTAAAAACCGAAATTGCCAATTTACCGTTTTTCATCAAAACTTGACATTTAAATGAAACCAATAGTTATAAAACTCATTATATAGCATAACTAGACTATACAAACCGTTACTATATTTTTATTACACAAATTTATATTGATTTGAAATTTCTAGTTTGCAACATTTAACAATTTTCAACATTTTTCAAGCAAAACACCACAATTCCACCACAAAACATGATTTTGCATGAATTAATGTCTTAAATTACAATTCATGATGATAATGATATAATGAAACCATAAATTATATTTTTAATCTCATTTATTTAGGAATTTTCAAAATCTAGTTTACAAAATAATAGCATTTTATTAGTATTTTCCAATTCTCAAAGTAATCTAGTGATCAAACTAAGTTTTTCTTTCCATTTACATGCTAATACTCTCACTAAAACTACAATATAATGTTAGCAACTTTAATTGGAATTTTATATTACCCACAAACACATTTTAGAAAAATCTAGTTAGCTAATTTCCTTATTTAAAACAATTTTAAATGAAAATTTTACAATTTAACAACCATGCAATATTTTCCAATTCTAAAAGTGTTAAACTAACTATTATAACCCTAATTAATTATTAAAAACCCTAACTTGAATTTACAACCCTAACTTGCATTTTAAAAATTAAACACAGAATTAATATAATAAATCTAATTATGCTTTAAAAGAACATTTAATAGAAATAATTCAAAAGAGAAAGATTTATACCTCCACAATCTCATGTCCAAACTTGAAAATGAGCCTCAAAAATACATGCTTTCCCACTCCAAAATCCATGTAAAGAAGAGTAGAGAATAAAGGGTATGAAATAATTAGGATTTTGTGTATTTTTTGTTGAATTTTTGATGTAATTTGATGGATTTTTGTGCAAAAATGAGGTGGGAAATGGGGAGGGGCAGCCATGGGGGGTTGTGGCCGGCCTTGAGGGAGTGAGGGAGAGAAAGAAATGATTAAGGAAAAGTGTAGAAGTTTCAAGAGGAGAATTATCACTTAAAGATCTTTTCATGGTTTATTTAATTATTTATTTATTTGTTTACTATAGCAACTCAAGAAAGCTCTAGAAAATAGGAAAAATTTGCAAATAATTTTTGCATGATACATACTAAATTCTAACATGCCATGGTTCATTTTTACAAATTAAAACCATTTAAATTTGTAATTTACACTAATTTAGTGTAAAAATAAAGCTTATGTTAATATTTAAAATAATTAATTTAGGAAAAAAATTTAATTAAACTAAAAAATTATAAGTGGCTAAATAAACACTATTTACTAGTAATTACATAATTAAATAGGTATTTTTGAATTTATAATGAAAAACAATTGCGGTTTGATTTTACGAAAAATACATTTTGCTTTACCGAAAATCATAAAATTCACTTAAACAATTTTATTCATTTAATTGTTTATTTAATTATTTTTAAAACGTTACAATCTTCCCCCCTTTAGGAAATTCGGTCCCCGAATTTAAATTAAAACTTCCCCTCCAAATACTAAAACGTTTAGCAAAACACTCAAATCGTCGGGGCTCCGAAATCATCAATACATAACAAAAATCAACTCCGTCAAGCATAACGCAATCATCGGAGTTATGGCGAGAACAAAATTCCAAAACTCAATATGAAAACCATCATAATATACATCAATCTATAACTTATATATAATTCGCATCCTAGTAAAATCGCCGAATCGTCATAATAAAGAAGCATACAAAAAAACCCTTCTTGAAAATCGCCGTGCAATGCACGTGTCACGGCATAAGTAGCGGACGTTTAAAATTTAAAAAAATAACTGTATATATATCTTTTATTTAACATACACGTCCCGCCTGGTTACTAAATCAAATAATAATGATTATGAAAATATACTGCTCAAACTGAAATCAATCCCAATCACATCAATAAAATATCATGTGCGTCCGGTGCGCACTGAAATCGAAACCAAATACAGATACCATGAATACACACAACAACAAAACTAAGTGCAACAGGTGTGCACCAAAAACATCTGTCAAGTGCAACGGGCGTGCACGACTCAATATCAGGTGCATCTAATCTGCACAAAACCCCGATTTAGTGCATCTGGTGTGCACAAAATCGTATCAAGTGCGCCAAGTATGCGCAAGAATCCTAATCAGGTGCACATGGTGCACGAAAACATACATCGAATATCAGACTCGAATCACAGTACGAAAATGGATAAAAACTAGGTCGAAGCATATATCAAAATCATGTGTAACCCATATGCACGAAATCAAATCAAAATCACAAAAGGTATTAAAACCAAATCAAGTGCACTGGGTATGTACTAAACAACATCGATACAACCGGTATATGAAACGCAACTAGAATGTAATGAAGGTATACACATGAAATACCAATCGTAAAACGAATTCCTCAAAATGCCAAAATCCAATAACAGAAAATATGAAATTCAAATCACTAAATCACAATCGTAAGCACGATCGTCAATGTCCGCCTCTTTCCTCTGATGTCGGTTGCTTCGAACTCGTCTCTTCGTAGCTGTGCTTACTGCGCTACCAACGGCAATACTCATATCTAGAGTCTCCCACATAGTCGATCCCTTCACCTGATATCCGAACTACATTAAACTTTTCGATCGATCCATCAAAATCCCATAATTCCCCGAGAGCTCAACACTCAAGTACAGTTTAAAAATATCCGGTACATACCCCAGCATCGATGATCCAGCTGTAGAAGGGCAAACCCAAGCCTCACTATTGGCACTGCGAAACTGCCGTAAACCCTAAGGTTCAAGGGCGTTCTCGTGGTCATTATGTCGAGTTAGGATTTCATTCTTCTAGAGGGTCCATCGAAATACCTGCATGTTCTTCCGAATACCTTAAACTTGGGAAAATGGTTTTCTGATAATCGTTCGAACCCTTTAACTTCATTCGGACGGCATGTGAATACCCTTCGTCCGCACGCTAAGCAATGCTTCAATCCTCAAGAATAACCAATACTCTAATGGTTATCGCATTCAAGCCGCAGCTTCCTCTGCCCATGCGCCCGTGGTAACAGAAACCACCCTCCGACATCGATGAAGATAGATCAAAGGAACGAATGAAATACGGTGCAAACAAATGTACATCCGAAGGCTCCTTAAGCAAAGTAGCGTATCGTAAGTATGCCGCGGACCATACCCACGGTACGTTACCCTACCTAAATCGCCTACTCCATCAACCAAGGGTCACCTAGACTTATACAAGGTTAAACCTAGCGCTCTGATACCAACTTTGTCACGACCCGAAAGTACGGAACGTGACCGGCACTTAGATTACGAAGCGTCTAGAGGCGCCACGTAACCTAAGTAAGCCGAAGCCCAGAAATCTAAACCATAAGAGAAGAAAAAGAAGAAAAGAAAAGAAAACAAGTATAAAAACATCAGCAAATTTTACCAAAAATTTCGGCAGAGTCTCCTCTGTAAAAAACTGGCCCCAAACGGGTACAACAAGTATAATATACATAAACAATAAAAAGCATCCCCAAACGGGAGCTAGCATCAACGCCAACAGGCGGAAACAACCACAACAAGCACAATAATATACAACGCCAATAGGCGAGGCTCAAAACTCAAAAGAAAACAAAACCACCAGATCAGAATAATACATGCGCGACTCTAAGGTCGAAATAAAAGACTGGTCCAATAACTTATCAAGTAATACAAATATGGTTGATGGAGCTTACTAGATACAAATGAAAGAATAAAAGTACAATGGTGGTTCGGATACAAGTGAACCAACCTACCGTGCAAATCACCCTGAAAGAATAGATGTGCCAGCAAGCTGCCAGGGAAACCTGTACATCGAACCTGTAATAAAATTTGGCACAACGGGGGTGTGTTGCCAACTCGTGAGTAGAAGACATCTACGAAAAGAAATCGAATGCATGACGCTATCCTAGGTCATAATAATACACTACTATAACCCAAACATCTAGTAATAGCAGGGTAATACTACGTGTAAGTGCAGATACTCCGTGTCCGTGTCAGTGCCTCATATAATACTATGTCATATGAAATGAAATGCATGCACCATGAATGTAAAGTAACAAATCCTGAAATCCAGATATATATGTATAAGAACTCTTTAGCTGTTATCATAGTAAAGTGTGTATAAGCATCTGAAATCTCAACAATGAAATCCATGGAAATCCGTGTCAAGCATCGACACAACACATGTAATCTCAAGTCTCAATATGTCGGGCTCCGTCAGTCCGGATCGGCCCATATCATCAAATCTCACGACAACGGTCGGTATCCTCCGGATATCCGCTGTGCCAGACATCACCGGTAGGTAGTCTTCCCCTGCCAGGCTCATCGTCTACAACTCGATCTTCTTGCCCCGGGGTACCATACCGGGCCCACCATGTACCCGAGACGGTTCATCCACTCCTCGAATCGGGTCTCGAAATCCAACAGAAAACATGAAATACTCATGGTGGACGACACATACATCACGAAAAAACCGCATCTTATTTTAAAAAGAGAAGAGGAGAGAGAGAGAGAAGTTTTTATATATTTTTGCGGTTTTTCCCCAAAAATCCAGAAATCTCATAGAAATCCAAATCTCAAAATCATGAGTAACTATATGATAAGTGTCGGCATATGCCCATAATACTGCATGATAACATGAAAATATGAATGCATGAATGTCTAAGCAATGAATATCATGTCTGTACTAATGTCAGAGAATAATCACAATATTATATCTGTCTAGTTGTTAACTGATTCTATCCATAAAAGACAATATGATCTAAAGTGTACGTGACATAGCAATTACCGATGATGATGTGTGTGAGCCGGCAAATAAGTGTGTGTGGAATATGCGCATCATCGGTAATAGTGCTGGTGTCCTAACAGGTAAAGTTTATACTGATTATAGCAACATATAAAAGAACATGCACCATGATGATTACAGTATGAATGTAAATACAGGTGTGCATTATCCACTCCTCTGCGAGATACGAGTACAACTACCACTATGTGAGTCGAACCTAAACCAGTGTCCATCTAACATCCTAAGGAACTAAACCTAATGGACTAGTCAGTAAGAAACTAGAGTCTTCCTAAGGTCTAAATCAATATCTCTAATAGTCGGCGATCCTGCCTCAATAGCGTCACGTACGTAGTACGGCTTCCTCGAATCAAGAGTGCTGATCAATCATCAAATCTAAGCCTCGTACGGTAAAATCCATCGTACGGCATCCCAATATCGAGGTACGGTCAAGTATCTCCTAGGTGTCTCCTCATTCGTATAATGTCATCATCAACACATCTCATGATCAAGGTGCTAAACTGTGATCGCATACATCAATCATATATCATTGCCATCATGATAAGCATCATTAGTTTATCCTCAGAAAGATCATGTCATATGTATCACATTGTGATTAAATCATACCGATATCTTATCGTCATCAAGTCACAAGCTACAGCCCAGGTACTATTTTAGCATCCCATGTACCTCAATATCACCACCACCCTTCATAATTTATATATTCTTGTTCATTATCTCTTTCTCTAATGATCCGCTAACACTTTAATACGACTGTATAGTCAAGAATCACGGCATCAAGCCCAGTCATACTGTTTCATCATACCTCAGATATCATATCACATCAACGATCCCATATACGTGTTGTGTATATATATACACATATACCTAGTTTTATATCTATACACACATATACGTATACGCCATGTCAAGTTTTAGTGTGTGCGTGTGTGTTTCTATCAGAAACCTACGAACCTCTCCCAAAGTATTCATCCTCAGGTATGGTTTTCCTAAATCAGTCTAGTCCCGCCTAGGGTCATTACTAGGGTCCAGCTCAGTAAGAATCTAGGGTCACATCGGGTTTCCTAATGTCAATAAGTACTATTCATATTCTACGTTGCGGGGGTGCTAAACGCCATCCACCCGACTTCCCCCCGTAGATATGCATCTACTCACCTGGTCCATGTCTGCCGAAGACAGTGTCGCCATCCTCCTCTTCATCGCCCGTAGTCCACATGAGGGGTACCTAAACGCAAGCATATAAATAGCATCGTAAACCGAATCACATACAAAAGTCAAACGATACAAGGAACAAGCACAGGTTAAAACCTATGTCCCGTCCCCGCAAAAGAACCAAATATCTCTCGATATCGGCGTACAAACTCGGATGGATCGAGATAAACATTAACAAATAACTCGTAGTTTTAAAACACATTACTTATATTATAAAACATGATTAAATCCATCGAAACCCTAAAATCCATCAAACCGTCCAATTTCGTAAAAACCGAAATTGCCAATTTACCGTTTTTCATCAAAACTTGACATTTAAATGAAACCAATAGTTATAAAACTCATTATATAGCATAACTAGACTATACAAACCGTTACTATATTTTTATTACACAAATTTATATTGATTTGAAATTTCTAGTTTGCAACATTTAACAATTTTCAACATTTTTCAAGCAAAACACCACAATTCCACCACAAAACCTGATTTTGCATGAATTAATGTCTTAAATTACAATTCATGATGATAATGATATAATGAAATCATAAATTATATTTTTAATCTCATTTATTTAGGAATTTTCAAAATCTAGTTTACAAAATAATAGCATTTTATTAGTATTTTCCAATTCTCAAAGTAATCTAGTGATCAAACTAAGTTTTTCTTTCCATTTACATGCTAATACTCTCACTAAAACTACAATCTAATGATAGCAACTTTAATTGGAATTTTATATTACCCACAAACACATTTTAGAAAAATCTAGTTAGCTAATTTCCTTATTTAAAACAATTTTAAATGAAAATTTTACAATTTAACAACCATGCAATATTTTCCAATTCTAAAAGTGTTAAACTAACTATTATAACCCTAATTAATTATTAAAAACCCTAACTTGAATTTAAAACCCTAACTTGCATTTTAAAAATTAAACACAGAATTAATATAATAAATCTAATTATGCTTTAAAAGAACATTTAATAGAAATAATTCAAAAGAGAAAGATTTATACCTCCACAATCTCATGTCCAAACTTGAAAATGAGCCTCAAAAATACATGCTTTCCCACTCCAAAATCCATGTAAAGAAGAGTAGAGAATAAAGGGTATGAAATAATTAGGATTTTGTGTATTTTTTGTTGAATTTTTGATGTAATTTGATGGATTTTTGTGCAAAAATGAGGTGGGAAATGGGGAGGGGCAGCCATGGGGGGTTGTGGCCGGCCTTGAGGGAGTGAGGGAGAGAAAGAAATGATTAAGGAAAAGTGTAGAAGTTTCAAGAGGAGAATTATCACTTAAAGATCTTTTCATGGTTTATTTAATTATTTATTTATTTGTTTACTATAGCAACTCAAGAAAGCTCTAGAAAATAGGAAAAATTTGCAAATAATTTTTGCATGATACATACTAAATTCTAACATGCCATGGTTCATTTTTACAAATTAAAACCATTTAAATTTGTAATTTACACTAATTTAGTGTAAAAATAAAGCTTATGTTAATATTTAAAATAATTAATTTAGGAAAAAAATTTAATTAAACTAAAAAATTATAAGTGGCTAAATAAACACTATTTACTAGTAATTACATAATTAAATAGGTATTTTTGAATTTATAATGAAAAACAATTGCGGTTTGATTTTACGAAAAATACATTTTGCTTTACCGAAAATCATAAAATTCACTTGAACAATTTTATTCATTTAATTATTTATTTAATTATTTTTAAAATGTTACATATACACTTTTGGTGCATTTGGGAACTCTGTTTGTATATATATCAATCGACTATTGACAGATTCCAAAGAGAAGTTAATGGCTTATTTTTTGCCTTTATATATATATATATATATATATATATATTGTCATGACCCAGAAAAAGGCACGTGACTGGCACTTGAATCATGTGAAGTTTATAGGACCCCACCTAATTCAAATAAGCCAAAAGCCCAGAAATCTATACCTTTTTAGGGAAAATAGGGGAGGTGATGTTTTAAAATAAAGGTTTAATAAAATCAGGTTCTTTCGTTAAAACATAAATAATAGTATGTGAAAACACAATGTTTTGTAACTATCTTGAAAACATGTTTCGTCGTTTGAAATTTAGGCAGCACCTCCCTTGTATATTTTAACCCGAAAACGGTACAAGAAATATAATAAAAGGCACCCTAAGCGGAAGTTAGCTCTTCGCCAACTGGCGCAAACAACCATGCAAGTAATATAAATATACAATGCTGAAATCGATGATCAAATGCAGAAAGAAAATAAAGAAAACCATGCATCATCAAGAAACCATAAATAAGAATAAATACACAAACGTGACTCTAAGCCCGAAAAGAATATACAAACGGTGATTCTAAGTCTACGAATATACATAGTCTGGTTGATGGAGCTTTTAACTAGATACAACGGAAATGAAATATACAGGTATAAAATGGTGGTCACGATGCAATGTGTCCCACCTAAACCATGCAATCACCATGGAGAAGGTAGTGTGCCAGCAAGCCGCAACGGAACCTGTGCGATCAAACCTGCAAGAAAACTGTGGCACAACGGGGGTGAGTTGCCAACTCGTAAGTAGAAGACATCACCGAGTAGAAACCGAATGTATGACTATCTTCTAAGTCATACAATGCAATAATAATATGTATAGACATCGAGTAATAACAAGAGTAATTATATAAGTATAAGTGTGATAACAAGACTCGTGTCTGTATCATAAGATAATAACATGTCATGTGTATCATGTATGAATGCATCATCCAACATGTGCCCAGCAACGATACACAAAATCATGATAAAACCTGAGTGCCCAGCATCGACACTCGAAAACATCATGGAATCCGTGTCCAACAGCGACACATAATACTCATATCTTGGGCTCCGTCAGTCCGGATCGGCCCATATCATCTGATCTCATATCTCGGGCTCCGTCGATCCAGATTGGCCCATACTATCACCGGTCGGTAGTGCTCCCCTGCCGGGATCAACGTCTCTATCTCTCTATATACGTCAATCTTGCCCCGGGGTACCACACCGGGTTCATCATGTACCCACAGATGGTGTCGCCCTCACTCCTCGTGGCGGGTAATCATATATCATATATGCTCCAGAATCGAGAAATCTCATAGTGGATATCACACATCATATCAATGAAAACTGCATTTTTCATTTTAAAAGGAGCATAAGTTTTCAAGTTCACATGCTGTTTCCCAAATCCAGAAATCTCATGAAATCGGAATCTCATAATCATGAGCTAATATCGGCATAGAGCCCATCTTACAATGCATAAAACAGAATGTATGTACGAAAATGCATGCGACATCTAAGTAAGGAATCCAATATCTAAACTAGCATGTGAGATCAAGAATACAAACAATATAAATAACTACCAGCTAGCAGGTTACACAAGTGAAGTAACGTTTTTCTAACGTGTACGTGACATGGCAATTACCGATGATGATGTGTGTGAGCCGGCAAGCAAGTGTACGTGCAACATACGCATCATCGGTAATGGTGCATGTGTCCTAGCAGACGAGATCATAACAGCAATGGAATCACATGAACATAGCAGAAAGTAAGAGTAAATGCAACATTAATAAATATATATATCTATATACAAGCCATACAGTCATAGTATTTGAAATAACACGAATCGATGTTTTAGAAAAGTAAGGGCTACGGTGTTTTTGAGAAAATATATGTCTTTTGAAAATCCGTAGCATCCCTCGGATTGTCTTTTGGAAATACCCACGATTCGTTAGTTTTTGAAAATAGGTATGACTCGAGCCTAAACTAACATCTACCTAAGTAACTAAAAGACTAAACTAAGAACCGAGTCGAAGGTGATAAGAAAGTCTATAGCATAACCGAGTCGATATATCTAATAGTCGGTGATCCCGCCTCATAGCGTTACGTATGGTAAAATCTATCGTACGGCAACTTTGAGTTAAGAGTACGGATCAATCATCATATATGCATCTCGTACGATATAGTCTGTTATATAGCATCCTCAAAATCGAGGGTACGGGTCAAATATCATATATATCATTATTCGTACGGTATCACCCATCGTACAAAATCAAAATCAAGGGTATGGATCTAAGGTTACGTACATTCTAATATATCATCAAATCACTTGTTATCGCATGTTCATGTAAGTCCACGTTGCCCACCCCGGTGCTTGCGGGGAGGCGGAAAACGGAATAAAAATCGGATTTTTACTACTCTAGGCAACATGGACTAGACAAAGTCGGGATCTTTGCTAAACAAAAACTAGCTAAAGCAAACTAGAAACTAGCTAAAGGGTAGAATGGTTATACCTAGGGCTTTAAGTCCTTCTCTCCTTGCTCCTTGGAGTAGTAGAAAGGGATCACCTTTGTCGTCTTCTCACGTCGAAGAAGGATCCACCCGAAAGCCTCAACCTTTGGCTTCAACTTCAAGCTAGAAGTAACTAGGGTGCTAGAAGTGCTAATCCTAGAACCCTAGATGAGAGTAGAGATTACTATGGAATGGTTTTTCTCAAGCTCAAGTGTTTCTCAACACATGAGAGGGGAGAGCTTGAGGAATAGGAAGAGCAAGAGAGAGAAAGTATATGATAGAATGAGAGAAATATGAAGCATTCTCACATATATGTGTGAATTATTATGAATTGATAATTAGTGAGATAATTGTCATGGCATAATCAAGACATGACCATTATCATTTCATTTTTAATGCAAATTGCAAGGATCAAAGAGCATCTTCCAAATGAAATGATGATGGTCAAAGTGTCAACCTTTGTCAACAAGTCAAGAATTTCAAATAGTCAACAACCATAACCATGCACAATTATATTAAACTAATATCAATTAACCATAATACACACATAAGCATTAGGGTTAATAAAATGACAATGGTCATTAACCCTAATCAAAGTCCTCTCCCTCTGTCTTAAGCAACTGTGCATACGCACCCGTATTCGTGATCCGAGGAACACGAATACAAAGAGATAAAACCAATCCGAAATCATATACTAGGATCTAGCTTAAACCAAATCCTGCTAGTATAAGCTGTCCGGACAGCAAACGTGCACAAGTGCGCGGATGTGAACGAACCCTGTCGCAAAACCATGCGACCTCTACTCATTTTGCCTAAAGGCGAATAGCTCTCTGTGTGGGACTCTAAAGACTCGACACTACGCTGGCAGTGGGTTTAACCATAGACTGCAAGCGGCACTAGCTGTACGTAACGGTCCCTAGGTAGATGGCGATAAGAAGACTGACGAGGTAACCCCATCTGAACTCCTACTGAGCCTGTATGTGACAGTCTCCGTACAGTCCGGTCTGTTCGTCTGATACATCGCATGGCGGGCCTAGGGGGACGGTGAACGTCAGTCCCCTAATAGTGGTACAAGTCGTGTCGGAGTGTAGCCCAGAACACCCTGAGATAACACTGGAAACCTACCAGTATATCTCGCTTGCCCTGGCCAGGGACTACTCGTGTAATGGCTCTCCTAGACATAGCGCGATGTCAACCCCCAATACCGGGAGAGACGAAACCTGTCTAACCGTCACTGCCTCCAAGCGCTTCGGGACTGCACCCAACTACTACCTGTTTGCATGACTCCTTTGAGCCGTGGTAGGGTAGTGATCAAAGTACAGTGGGAACACACTCGAGGCGAAGTGACAGTGTCAAGTCAGCGGACTAAGCTGTACTCATGTCACCTGGGAACTGATAACTGACGATAGGTATAATACCAACCAACAGTTCCTGACGAGTCCTGTCCAGTGTACTCGTAACCTAACGAGCACCAGCATACTATCTCAAGTACGACGTACTGACGGCTGTGGGACAGACCGTCTCCCATGCTGGGTTGAGAAGCGCATACGCTAGTCTACTCCGGAGTATCGATGCCCTGTCTCGATAGTCCAATGACTAGGGACCTGTATAAGGATGTGCTTATGGATTACCCAGCCCCCACGAGTGTGAGCGCCATCACAACACTAGTAATCAAGCAAAGATCCTAAGGGCTCTACTAATATGTATATAAGCGATATGCTAAAAGAAACATATGCACATATTAAAGCAGAGACAAACCAAGTAGCATACTACCATTTCGAGCAAGATTGTATATACAACTGTGAATATCCCAAGCTTCCATCAAGTAATATACAAACTAGTATGATACAGTAATGGCCTCTAGGGCATATACACTAACAATCTCCCACTTGCACTAAGGCCATGTACTGGCGTATCGAAGACCTATCATCTCGATCAGCCGCTCGAACTGAGTCTGGGGCAAGGCCTTGGTGAATGGATCTGCAGTGTTATATTCTGAAGCAACCCTCCGAACCTCGATCTCCTGGCGATCCACGATCTCCCTGATCAGGTGATACCGCCTTAAGATGTGTCTGGATTTCTGATGGGACCTGGGTTCCTTCGCTAAAGCTATAGCCCCGTTGTTGTCGCAATACAGAGGTATTGGATCAACAATGGACGGAACCACCTGAAGTTCTTTCAAGAACTTTCTCATCCAGACAGCTTCTTTTGCGGCATCAGATGCAGCGATGCATTCCGCTTCCATAGTCGAGTCAGCAACGGTTTCCTGTTTGGAGCTCTTCCAACACACCGCCCCTCCATTGAGGGTAAAGACAAAACCCGACATGGACTTGGAATCATCCTTGTCACTCTGGAAGCTGGAGTCAGCAAAGGCCTCAATCTGGAGGCCTTTTCCGCCATACACCAAGAACATCTTCTTAGTCCTTCTCAGGTACTTGAGAATGTTCTTTACTGCTATCCAATGTTTCTCCACAGGGTTTGACTGATACCTGCTTACCACACTCAGTGCAGAAGCCACATCCGGTCTGGTACACAACATCGCATACATTATAGAGCCTACCGCAGAAGCGTAGAGTATAATAGACATGCGATCCCTCTCCAAATCAGTCTTGGGAGACATCTCTTTGGAGAGGGTGATCCCGTGACAAGCCGGTAGATTACCGCGCTTGGAATCTTCCATACTGAATCTTTTCAGTATGGTGTCGATGTACCTGGACTGTGAAAGTCCTAAAATCCTCTTGGATCTGTCACGGTAGATCCGGATCCCCAGAATGTATAAGGCATCACCCAGGTCTTTCATGGAGAACCTGTGTGACAAGAACCCCTTGACAGATTGTAGCATAGGAATGTCATTTCCTATTAAGAGAATGTCATCCACGTATAAAACGAGGAATACTACAGTTCTCGCTACAAATCTACAATAGATGCATGGTTCATCTAGATTTTTGATAAAGCCAAATTCCTTGACCGTCTCATCAAAACAGATGTTCCAACTCCGCGATGCCTGCTTTAGTCCATAAATGGACTTAAGCAACTTGCACACCTTTCCGCTGCTCCCACTCTGAATGAAACTCTCTGGCTGGTCCATATAGATACACTCCTCTAAATGTCCATTTAGAAAAGCGGTCTTTACGTCCATCTGCCAAATCTCATAATCGTGGAAGGCAGCAATGGCAAGAAGGATCCGAATGGATTTCAGCATAGCTATTGGAGAAAAGGTTTCGTCATAGTCCAAACCAGGTCGCTGATGAAAACCCTTTGCAACCAGTCTAGCTTTATAGGTCTCAACCTGTCCATTTACACCAATCTTCCTTTTGAAGATCCACTTGCATCCTACGGGTTTTACCCCATCTGGAGCAATGTCCAACGTCCATACTCTGTTGGTGTACATGGACTCCATTTCGGTCCGCATTGCATCCAGCCATTTTACCGAGTCGACGCTCTGAATGGCTTGCTGGAAGCTAGTTGGCTCATCACAATCTATGATGCGATCCTCTCTATCCCCGTCAATGAGAAAACCGTAGTATCTCTCGGGCGGATGAGACTGCCCACTACTCCTGCGGAGTGGCGTGGGAATGTCCTGATCTTTCGAACCCTCTGGTTCTACTAAGCTTTCAGTAATAGCTCGTGGTTCTGGAATTTCATCCAGTTCTATTGCGCTCCCACTTATTTCTTTTTCTAAGAACTGATGTTCCAGAAAATGGGCATTACGAGAAACAAGGACTTTTTGTTCCTCTGCGTAATAGAAAAGATACCCTCTGGAGTTCTTTGGGTATCCCACAAACTTGCACAGTACTGAGCGTGCCTCTAGTTTGTCCGTATGCTGCTTTTTGACATAAGCTGGACATCCCCAAATCTTCAGGTATTGAAGATAGGGTTTCTTCGCACTCCATAACTCATATGGTGTGGTAGGCACAGTCTTAGTGGGAACTCGGTTCAAAAGGTATGCAGCTGATTCTAGCGCATATCCCTAGAACGATCGCGGTAACTCAGCGTTAGTCATCATGGACTGTACCATATCCAATAGGGTTCGGTTCCGTCTCTCCGATACACTGTTATGTTGCGGAGTGTATGGAGGAGTAAGCTGAGAGAGAATTCCATTCTCTTTTAAGTAACTCAGAAACTCAGCACTCAAGTATTCTCCACCTCGATCAGATCTTAGTGTCTTGATACTTTTGCCTGTTTATTTTTCTACTTCATTCTTGTATTCCTGGAATTTCTCAAAAGCTTCGGATTTATGCTTCATTAAGAAGACATGTCCGAATCTTGAAAAATCATCCGTAAAAGTAATGAAGTAAGAATAACCGCTTCGTGCATGTGTAGACATTGGACCGCACACGTCGCTGTGTACGAGTCCCAAGAGCTCGCTCGCTCTTACTCCGTGTCCAGTGAACGGAGTCTTTGTCATCTTTCCTTTGAGACAGGATTGACAAGTTGCATACGATTGATATTCGAACGGATCCAAATATCCTTCTGCATGTAACTTAGTCAACCTTCTCTCATTGATGTGACCCAGTCTACAATGCCATAAGAAAGTTTTATTGATTTCTGGAGACTTTCTTTTGTGTGTATTCTGGACATTGAAAATCTGTGGTTGGTTTAATACGTATATACCGTTGTTTAATGTACCTGACCCAATCAAAACTTGATTAAGGTGAATGTTCACTACATTACTTACAAATGCAAATTCATAACCTTCTTTAGATAATAAAGATACAGAAATGATATTACAGGTTGCATTTGGTACAAAATAACAACTACGCAAAACCAAAAAGTGTCCATCTGACAATCCCAGGTGATAGTCCCCCACGGCCTCAGCATCCATGCTAGCTCCGTTTGCAACTCTGAGGGTCATGTCACCTGCCTTCAAAACTCTACGCTTTCTCAATGCCTGCAAAGAATTACAAATATGAGATCCTGATCCGATATCCAATACCCAGGATATAGAGTTTATTGATAGACAGTTTTCAATAACATACACACCTGAAGCTGAAGCCGCAACTTGCTTCAGATCCTGGATTCTGGCCTTCCAAGCCTTGCAATCCTGTTTCCAGTGTCCACTTTTGTGACAGTAGAAGCATTCTTCCGTCCCCACCAGCTTTCCCGCTACCTTTGTTGCCTTTCTTTTTCCTTTTCCCTTCGTATCCACTTTACTGACACCGCCTCTTGGTTTGGCGGGGGCTTTCTTCTTCTTGCCCTTGGCTTTCGCCCTGGACCTAGAAGAGGAAGATCCTCCTACAAAAAAAGTGGATGTCTCCCTACCTTTCTGTAGGGTGCCCTCTGCACTCCTCAGCATGTTGAGGAGCTCTGAAAGTTCAACTTCCTTTTCCTGTAAATTGAAGTTCAGGATGAACTGGGCGTAAGTGGAAGGAAGGGACTGAAGAATCAAGTCCGTATAGAGCTCATTCTCCAACGTGGTCCCAAGTTCCGCGAGCTCCTCTATGTAGCCAATCATCTTAAGCACGTGTTCCGCTACCGATGATCCGACGGCCAACCTTGCCGAAAATAACTTCTTCGACACTTCGTATCTTGCAATACGAGACTGCTCTCCATTCAGTTCTTTTGTATGAAGAAATATGGACTCTAGGTCCATATTCTCGTGCCTCCTCTGATGTTCGTTGTCCATCGAGGCAAGTACGAGGCATTTGGCCTTCGCGCAATCTATTTCCCAGGTCTTACGGATTTCCCTATCCGCGACACTGGTTTTGGGACCTGGGACAGGGGGAGCTTTGGTGGTAAGGAGATACCCCAACTTGTCGTAAGTGATTGCCATCTTGACATTCCTGAGCCAATCTTTGTAGTTTGGCCCTGTCAGTATGTTTTTATCTAGTAATAACTTAAGTCAGGTCATGTTGAATGGTCGCTGCAATTAGGAGAGAGAAAAGAAACACTTTAGCATGATGCTCTTGCAAGTTTAGAGTGGTTTTTAGTTTGTCTAAACAGGATGGCTCCCACTGTCTCTCGAATCCCTTCTCAAACCATAAAGAAAGAATTAGTCGGGATCAATCTCACCGTACAATACTTGCTTAACCGTTCAGCCAGGCCAGTGTCGGTACTTCGAGGGAGGTTTTCCAACGCTTTCGCGAAGTTCCTTAATTAAGTAACCTCTTTTCCCTATGGGCGTAGCCCCGCTAACACCTTTCTAGACACCTACTAGGTTTATAGCATTGATCGTTAAGTGAGAGTTTTCCCGAGGAGTAGCATATACTCACAGTAGGATCGGGATCCAAATATCATCGCGTGATAAAACCGAAGGAATCCTACCAGAATCATCACACTCAAAATGGTATGCAGCGCTAGCAAGTTTCAGTACTTATGAAACTCCCGATGTGGATTTTTGCCCCATGCTCTTATGACCTTGGCGTGAGGTCAAAATGTCATAAGTCACATGTCAAGTTCTTCCCATCATTATCCTGGTTAATTTGAACCCACCCGTACCTACCCTTGACGTAGGCCAAAATGGCAGTATGACTGTCTCAAACCAACGCATTCTATCTATGCAACAGATAAATATCCGGCAGCTACCAATCACTATGCCTTGGCGTGAGGTCAAAATACATAGCTTGAATACTACCGAACATTTAACTGAAATGATGGAGGGCTACGAATGGTTTTGGCAAAACCGTGAACGTAGTGAACTTGATATAATCGATGGAACGAGATAGCTTTTAAAAGGAGTGGTTCAAGCTCCGCGTTTAAAAGTTTAGTTTTGAAAAGAACCGAGTGGTTTTCAAAGTGTTCCAATCGACTTTTACTTGGTTTATTTTCTTGCATTAGTTCTTTTAATGCATCCCATCATTTAATCCTACCATTGCAGAAAACAACCAAAATATGGCGTACGCTTATGCCATTCGCATTCGCCACGGGGCCCCGTCATCACCCGTTAGGTTACTTAACTAATGACAGAGCGGGGGCTGGGCTAGCGCGGCTGTAAAACATAAGCAACGCCTAAATAGTTATCGTATATAAATATATAGCAATGATAGACATTACAGATCACAGATGAATAAATTGGATATACTAGGAATCCGCAATCCGTTCGATCCTGCAACGAAAAACGGATTACACGGTCGCGGTGAATAGCCAAATACCCCACCCAAGACCCCTATGGGTGCGGCAAACTACCCGCCAAGTACCCGAAGCGAAGCAACCTCCCTCAACACCGAGTAGGCCACTCGGCACTTCGAGATACCCGGTAGTTTGTGCACCCCCTCCATGGGTCTATCCTAGGCGCAAAAACAGTAAAAAGAATTATACAATGACGGCTACAACCCCGACCCGGTTGTGCGGCCATACAAATAATAATACATCAATTTACATATTACATGAATGAAAGAAAAAGAAACACTCATCTCACATCCACCCCGGCTATTCACCCGCGACAATCCAACGCATTCATATACACATACCAGCATCAAACACAGATCACAGATATGTATAACCCCCACTAATCGACATATAGCGATTAGCCGACGTTCAATACATATAAACATCACAGATATAACCCTTTAGTCAAAGTGTAGTGAAGTCCGATCAAAAATACGGATTTATAGGCCCCAAAATACAAATTTCTTTTCTGGAAAATCTGGGCTGATATAAACCATCTTAAAAATCCCAAAACCACAACCTAGAAACACTGCACCAAACTCGGTCATGAACCGAGTCAAAACGGCGGCGGTTCCGCGGCAAAAGTATACCCATTGCCGCGGAACCGCGGCGCTTTGAAGGGATCACTCGACCGTTTTTGGTGGGCTTCTTCACAAAACCCTGAGATGATTTTTGGAGTATGACTTTTTATTTTTAGAGCAGAAAAAATTTTAACAGAAACTTGGGTTTTGCATGTCGTAGTTTTGCGATTTTTCCGATCGAACTTCTATACACTCTACTACCTAGCTAATTTATGTTTAGTTAGGCTCTGATACCACTGTAAGTCCACGTTGCCCACCCCGGTGCTTGCGGGGAGGCGGAAAACGGACTAAAAATCGGATTTTTACTACTCTAGGAAACATGGACTAGACAAAGTCAGGATCTTTGCTAAACAAAAACTAGCTAAAGCAAACTAGAAACTAGCTAAAGGGTAGAATGGTTATACTTAGGACTTTAAGTCCTTCTCTCCTTGCTCCTTGGAGTAGTAGAAAGGGATCACCTTTGTCGTCTTCTCACGTCGAAGAAGGATCCACCCGAAAGCCTCAACCTTTGGCTTCAACTTCAAGCTAGAAGTAACTAGGGTGCTAGAAGTGCTAATCCTAGAACCCTACATGAGAGTAGAGATTACTATGGAATGGTTTTTCTCAAGCTCAAGTGTTTCTCAACACATGATAGGGAAGGGCTTGAGGAAGAGGAAGAGCAAGAGAGAGAAAGTATATGATAAAATGAGAGAAATATGAAGCATTCTCATATATATGTGTGAATTATTGTGAATTGATAATTAGTGAGATAATTGTCATGGCATAATCAAGACATGACCATTATCATTTCATTTTTAATGCAAATTGCAAGGATCAAAGAGCATCTTCCAAATGAAATGATGATGGTCAAAGTGTCAACCTTTGTCAACAATTCAAGAATGTCAAATGGTCAACAACCATAACCATGCACAATTATATTAAACTAATATCAATTAACCATAATACACACATAAGCATTAGGGTTAATAAAATGACAATGGTCATTAACCCTAATCAAAGTCCTCTCCCTCTGTCTCAAGCAACTATGCATACGCACCCGTACTCGTGATCCGAGGAACACGAATACAAAGAGATAAAACCAATCCGAAATCATATACTAGGATCTGGCTTAAACCAAAGAGCTACAAAGCTTCCGATATCCGTAAATTCTTTAAATAGAGAATCTATCATGAGAAGAGTTTAAACAAGTTCTCGTTAAGATTTAAGCAATCTCAGAGCATACCGGAAACCCTCACAGTAAGAGTGGATAGGCTTACACCGGTTAATTGAACACTTTCCTATTTTCGATGCCGCTAGTATAAGCTGTCCGGACAGCAAACGTGCACAAGTGCGCGGATGTGAACGAACCCTGTCGCAAAACCATGCGACCTCTACTCATTTTGCCTAAAGGCGAATAGCTCTCTGTGTGGGACTCTAAAGACTCGACACTACGCTGGCAGTGGGTTTAACCACAGACCACAAGCGGCACTAGCTGTACGTAACGGTCCCTAAGTAGATGGCGATAAGAAGACTAACGAGGTAACCCCATCTGAACTCCTACTGAGCCTGTATGTGACAGTCTCCGTACAGTCCGGTCTGTTCGTCTGATACATCGCATGGTGAGCCTAGGGGGCGGTGAACGTCAGTCCCCTAATAGCGGTACAAGTCGTGTCGGAGTGTAGCCTAGAACACCCTGAGATAACACCGGAAACCTACCAGTATATCTAGCTTGCCCTGGCCAGGGACTACTCGTGTAATGGCTCTCCTAGACACAGCGCGATGTCAACCCCCAATACCGGGAGAGACGAATCCTGTCTAACCGTCACTGCCTCCAAGCGCTTCGGGACTGCACCCAACTACTACCTGTTTGCACGACTCCTTTGAGCCGTGGTAGGGTAGTGATCAAAGTACAGTGGGAACACACTCGAGGCGAAGTGACAGTGTCAAGTCAGCGGACTAAGCTGTACTCATGTCACCTGGGAACTGATAACTGACGATAGGTATAATACCAACCAACAGTTCCCGACAAGTCCTGTCCAGTGTACTAGTAACCTAACGAGCACCCGCATACTATCTCAAGTACGACGTACTGACGGCTGTGGGACAGACCGTCTCCCACGCTGGGATGAGAAGCGCATACGCTAGTCTACTCCGGAGTATCGATGCCCTGTCTCGATAGTCCAACGACTAGGGACCTGTATAAGGATGTGCTTATGGATTACCCAGCCCCCACGAGTGTGAGCGCCATCACAACGCTGGTAATCAAACAAAGATCCTAATGGCTCTACTAATATGTATATAAGCGATATGCTAAAAGAAACACATGCACATATTAAAGCAGAGACAAACCAAGTAGCATACTACCATTTCGAGCAAGATTGTATATACAACTGTGAATATCCCAAGCTTCCATCAAGTAATATACAAACTAGTATGATACAGTAATGGCCTCTAGGGCATATACACTAACAGTTCATATATATATATATATATATATATATATCATCAAATCACTTGTTATCGCATGTTCATATATATATATATATATATATATATATATATCATCAAATCACATGTTATCGCATGTTCATATATATATACATATATATATATATATATATATCGCCAAACGATCCTTTAATATATCATATCATTAGTGATGTTTCAGACTCAATTTCATATTCTCACGACATCATGCCCGATCATATCGACTCATCCATATAACACATCATATCCTCATCTCACGTGTGTATATATATATATATAATCAAACACACACACATATATACACACACACATATACACAAATAACCAAGTATGTGTGTGTGCGTGTGTGACAACACATATCTTAAAGGTCCGCGACCAAGATAAATAAAACTAAGGGTGCATCTTGTTTCAACTACGCTTAATATATCCTATAGTCTCCTAAAATTCTACTTGCTAAGTAACCAAAACTCACGTCGATATATAAATATAATATATATAACCTATTCTACGGTTGCGGGGGTGCTATACGCTATCCACCCAACTTCCCCCGTTGATATGCATCTACTCACCTCGATCCTCACTTGCCGAAGTTGATGACGCCTTGTTCTCCCTTGTCGTCCCGAAGTCCACGCGAAAGTACCTACATATCAAACGCATCGTATCGTATTAAAATCCTATTCGAAAACCGACACGACACGTGAAGTGCTCATAGGTTAGAATCTATAGCTTACGCGTGGAAAAACAACCAAATAACTATTGTTGTTGATGTACAAACGTCCAAAGACCCAATCCAAATTCAAATACCAAAAACCAAGTTTTAGAAATCGGAAAAATATTGCCAAAACCAACTCAAAATGCTCCCAGATTTTTGCTCAGGTAAATAGGGACTAAACTAACAGTACAGAGGCTAGGTTATAAGGAGCGTGGGCTACAGACCAAACCCTAACACCAAACTACAAAATTGACCCGGCAAGATTTGCTACAGTACGCGTCACCGCCGGCCTTCCCGAAGAATTTGTGTCTCGTTCTTCGGTGGTGGTCTTCTAATGGTCTAACTAGGTCAATATAGTTGTTTGTTTTTCTTATGAAGATCCCAAGTTGCTCTAGATTCCATACAGTCCTTCAAAATCAAGAAACCGACATCGGGAAGTTCTAAGCTCAAGTCTTAGAGTTTCTATGCTCAGTTGGTCAAGGATTCATACACTACAAGGGGTGTAGACTATCTAATCCTCAAACACACCATCACAACTCATAATCTCCCTTAAAGCTTATATTGAAAATTTACAAGATCACTAAACCTCAATTTATCGACTCTCTACTATAGGAGTTAAAGAAACTCAAATACTAAACTAAGGATGTAGAAATTACCTCATTTGGCAACTCAAGAAAATTCTTGGGTTGCCCAAAATCTTCAAAACCTTAACTTGATTGATCCATCATACTTGTAGTGAACTTGTGCACCATTTTTGTGAAAGGGGCATGGTGGTTTGAGGTGTTTTTCATTGTGTTTGTGCGTGGTAGTAAGTTGGAGGGTTGAAGGAGAAGGAGGAGGAGATGAAGAAGAAATGGAGTGAGGAAAGAATGAGCCATGGTTGAAAAGAACCCCCCTCACTCTCCCCCTAGCCCATACCTCTTTGTCTCCCCTCTCTCATCAAAATACCTCCTCTTTTTCTTTCCTATTTAAGACAAAAACAATAACAAATTAAATGGCAAATGGAGCCATGGTTATGCAAAATACACAAATCTTTTGCAACATGTCATGTTGCATGAGAAATACTTAAACGAGATTAATGCATAATTAATGCCATATTAATCAAGTTTAGTTTTAACTAATATACAAATAATTTTAGAATAAATTGTAAAATGCCCAATTCACATAAATACCTTCAAAATTAATAATTATATTAATTTTCCAAATATTTTCCAATTATCAGTATATAATTATACCATTTCATTAAAACTAATTCCCATGCTTTAATAATACTCATGAAATATATTATTTAAATTATTTAAATTCCAAAAATAATATTTTATTTTTTCTGAAATGTTACAATCTTCCCCCCTTAAATAAATTCAGTCCCCGAATTTAAATTTAAACCCCCCCAAATACTTAAACATTTCAGCAAAACCATAAAGTCGTCGGGGCTCCGAAATCACAAATACATAAAACATATCATAGCGCAATGCATGCGCATGAAACCGAGTGTAAAACTCAAATCGAAACTCTGTCGAGCATCATGCAATCATCGGAGTTATAACGGAATACAATTGTCAAAATCCATTACAAAAATCATATACGATATAATTTAGACTTTAACATATATATAGTACACATTCATATGAAATCGCCAAACAGCTGGAATAAAGTGCATGCAAAATCCCTTTTTAAATCGCCGTGCGATGCGCGTATCACGGCATAAGTAGCGGACGTGCATTTATAAGGAAAATAGATGTGTGTGTGTGTGTGTATCCTTTGTTTAATAGGTACATCCCGCCATTTAAAAGTAAATTTAGAAGGGTTTTCTTCATAAAGTTTCTTGTCATCATAGACACGTAGGAAAATATCGAGACTATAGCTCCTTTTGAAAATTCCCTTCGGTAAATATCGATGCATGCAAAAATACTCAGGTACTGTCCTCAGACTAGTCCTGCCCTGTTACTATATAATATAGTATATGCCATAAAAACACGATGCTCAAACGAAATTAACCTCAAATAAGACATATAAAATGCTATGTGCGTCTGGTGCGCACGGAAATCGAAGTCAATGCAGGTGCCACGAATCTGTACAGAAACAAAACTAAGTACAACGGGCGTGCATAAAAACATCTGTCAAGTACAACAGATGTATGTGACAACAGTATCAGGTGCATCTGATAAGCACGAAAAATCTCGATTTAGTGTATCTGGTGTGCACAAAATCGCATCTAGTGCACCAAGTGTGCGCAAGAATCCAAATCAAGTGTACAAGGTGCACGAAAACAAATATCGAATATCACAATCGAAATCGACGGTATACAACATACGCCAATCCAAATCAAATGTATTGGAGTGTACGAAATCAAAATTAAATATCACAGAATGTATAAGAATCCAAAATCAAGTGCAATGGGTATGCACAAAAAACGAACATCAGTACAACTGATACATGAAAATAAGAATCAAATGCAACTGTGGTGCACATAAGAAATATCAATCATAAAACGAATCGTCGAAATAGCGAAATCAAAATGACAAAAACACGTTATCCGAATCATCAGGATGTGAATCATAAATAACTGTCATCGATGTGCCCCTCCTTCAATATCGAAAGGTGCCGGTGCACCCAAGGCAATCATAAGAAGAACATCTACTTGCCTCTTTCCCACGATCTGGCGTCTTTTGCTTATAAGTCTTCTTTTCTCTTTGTGGATTTCTAGTCACATGACTCTTCGGCTTGACAGCCCTATTCGGAGTAATAACGGAACAGTTCCGCTCTGGCGCTTCTCTGAAAATCTCCTGACCAATTATCATGGTCACTCATAACGTATCACGTCAATGATGGTAGCTTCTGGCCTACTGAGTATGTGTGATACAATCAATCCTGGTTCAAGTCTTTATCATGAAGTACTCCCGAAAAATCCTGTCAGGGTCTCTTCTCAATCTCATCTCTGTAGGGCTGCCCGGAAGTTGGCACTTTTTACTTAATCCATTTCTTATTCCGGGACGGCAGCATTCTCATCATGACTTTCCCCAGGAATTTTGGTTGTATTTAACGTCTCAGCATACGTATCCAGTCTCTAGCATCAACGAAGAGGAACGTCATCTCGTCAAGATCTCGCATGAACCTCTTACTCTACTTCCCTTCAGTATAGACCAATTTGAAATCATATCTTCGTAGCTGTGTGGACTGCGCTCTAATTGGCTGTAGTCATATCTAGAGTCTCTTTTTTCGAAGCTACGAACTCAGCATCTTTAATATCCTGTAGAAAGCATCTGGCCAATTACGACCTTGGGAACTCGTCCAAGTTACCGGAGCAATGCACTTTCGCTCGTCCTTTCTCGATCGACTCACAACACGTCTGTGTGAGGTCCCCTTCTAGCTGAAGTTAGTCAATTGATGACCTCGCATCAAAGCATCCAAACGAACAAAAGGTCCCAGTCTTATCCAAGGGAGACTAGTGATCTTCTTTCGCATCCCTGAGTATAACCTCATGCTGCATCAGCTTCAATGGTCTGGGGATGATATCTCATCAAACTCAGCTACAGCTGGCTCATCTGTCCATACGGTGGACAATGCATCTATCATCTATAGTAGACGGTCATCAACAGTCTTTACATTCTGGCTGGCCTCTAGCAATGGCCCGATCAACTGGTGCAGATCTCGAACGTTCACATCAATGAGAAAACATAGTAAAACAATATATCAATGTGTTTGTGTGTCACCGGAATACATCCTGGTCAACCCTCGTCCATGACGAGCTCGCTCTGACCGCATCTCTAGCCGCAGCTCTCTCTCTCTGCTCGTGTAGTCGAGGTAACGGAATCCACAATCCGATATCGATGAGGATAGACCATAGGAACGAATAGAATACGGTGCATAAGAAATGTACATCCTAAGGCTACTTAAGTGGAGTAGCGTATCGTAAGTATGCCGCGGAACATACACACGGTACATCACTCTACTTAAGTCACCTACTCCATCAACCAAAGTCAACCTACGCGACAAAAGTTCGGGTCTAATACCCCCTCGGCCAAGTCTGAGTTCTGTAAGGTCAAGCCTAGGTTCTGAATATATATATGCTCTAGACTCCGCATAGTCAAATCTAGACTCAAACCAAGGTTAAACCTAACGCTATGATACCAACTTTGTCACGACCCAGGAAAAGGTACGTGACTGGCACTTGAATCATGTGAAGTCTATAGAACCCCACCTATTTCAAGTAAACCAAAAGCACAGAAATCTAAACCCTTTTAGGGAAAATAGGGGAGGTGAAGTTTTAAAATAAAGGTTTAATAAAATCAGGTTCTTTCGTTAAAACATAAATAATAGTATATGAAAACACAATGTTTTGTAACTATCTTGAAAACATGTTTCGTCGTTTGAAATTTGGGCAGCACCTCCCTTGTATATTTTAACCCGAAAATGGTACAAGCAATATAATAAAAGGCATCCCCAAGCGGGAGCTAACTCTTCGCCAACTGGTGGAAACAACCATGCAAGTAATATAAATATACTATGCCGAAAGCGAGGATCAAATACAGAAAGAAAATAAAGAAAACCATGCATCATCAAGAAACCAGAAATAAGAATAAATACACGAACGTGACTCTAAGTCCGAAAAGAATGTACAAACGGTGTTTCTAAGTCTGCGAATATAAATAGTCTGGTTGATGGAGCTTTTAACTAGATACAATGGAATGAAATATACAAGTATAAATGGTGGTCACGATACAATGTGTCCCACCTAAACCATGCAATCACCCTGGAGAAGGTAGTGTGCTAGCAAGCCGTAACGGAACCTGTGTGGTCAAACCTGCAAGAAAATTGTGGCACAACGTGAGTGAGTTGCCAACTCGTGAGTAGAAGACATCACCGAGTAGAAACCGAATGTATGACTATCTCCTAGGTCATATAGTGCAATAATAATATGTATAGACATCAAGTAATAACAAGGGTAACTATATAAGTATAAGTGTGATAACAAGTACTCGTATCTATATCATAAGGTAGTAACATGTCATGTGTATCATGTATGAATGCATCATCTAACGTGTTCCCAGCAACGACACACAAAATTATGATAAAACCTAAGTGTCCAACATCGACACTCGAAAACATCATGGATTTCGTGTCCAACAGTGACACATACTACTCATATCTCGGGCTCCGTCAGTCCGGATCGGCCCATATCTCTGATCTCATATCTCGGGCTCCGTCAGTCCGGATCGGCCCATACTATCACTGGTCGGTAGTGCTCCCCTGCCGGGCTCAACGTTTCTATCTCTCTATATACGTCAATCTTGCCCCAGGGTACCGCACCGGGTCCACCATTGTCATGCCCCGCTTCCCGGTATACGGGCAGAGGACACGACGAAGCTGCTGCGTATTTATTCTGAAGTAAACACGCTAAGCGTATCTAAGCAATATAAATAAAATGCATAAGAGACAGAGGCAATAGATATATTGAACAGCAGTTTTATTTATTAACATTCTTTTTACAATACATCTTAAAGTAAATACATGGAATGAAAAGTATTGCCTAAACAGTGGCATAATAGAAATGGAAAGTACTGAAATGAAATGTACAAGTAACTAGAGCTCCGGGTCGAAGGCTAGCTGATCCAAGTCCTCAAAGGTGAGCTCGATCTCCTGAAGGTCCGAATTACCTGACGACATTCCAAAGAAGAAGAAAGAGAATGTCGTCAGCGAACAAATCGCTCAGTAAGTCCCGTAAATAGACAAGAATGGAATAGACAGAATAGAGAGTATATTGTTACAATATTGTATTTAATATTAACGCTGTTGTTTGTAGCTCGGTACAGAAGAATACCAGTGTATACGAGAGGAGTCCCACTATTCCGGAGACTAAGGTATACGGAGCATAAGGAACCGTTCAGCCACGGTACAATAGCAATTGAATTCGGGTTAGGTGTATTATGGTTACAGTCTTGTACCACTTCTAACACCTACAATACCAATATACCCCTTATAAACCCCGCAATGTCTTGATTGTATTGATGTATTGTTTGAATTGTATATTGTACATAGATAGATGACTTGCCGAAACCATGATATCAGTAAATGGATTTAACTGGAGAATCATATAGATGATGTATATCCATGGTTCAGTTCGGTCAATATAGATTGATTAGATTGAATAGATGGATTCATAGATCCATGTTGTATTGAGTTTGATACATTAATCATATTCAAGTCGGATTAATTATATTGAGACTCAATCTGAGTCAGACAATTTGAAAAGAAATTGAATCCTGAATTATGTTTTGGTGCTATCGGTAACCACTGCACATGGACGGCAGGATTTATGTCTTTTTCAAAGACGATTACCGTGTTGATAACACCATTTGTTAAGTTGTCTACCTTAAATAGGCAAGCACCCATATCTCCGGCTCCCTGAGGTTCAAGAGACTGGTCCCGCTTAAACATATGTTTACTAGGATCCTTATTGTAAGTTAGTATAACTTGAGGGGGGTTTATGTAAAAAAAAAATTTGTATAATTTTCAAAATACACCTCAAGTATTTTATTATTGTATTTAGAGTTTTCATGGATGTATATTTTATCAATATGACATTTCTAGTGAACAAAACTTAATTTCATAATATATGGTATTTATTTGTAATATTGGAATTATATGGTATTTTCTTGTACATGAGATATTTTTCTTGAATTTTGGAAATGTGGAAATTTATAAATATTAAAAATAGATATTTTGATATTAATTACACATAAATATTTATTTATTAAAAATATGAGTTTTATTTATAATAAAAATCACATTTTTCTAAAGAAAATTGTATTTTAAATCTTTCGAGATCGTATGCTCCTTGCGGAGGTCTGCATCTCACTCTACTAAGCCCGTGGATATGCGATAATCCGCACCATCTCGAACGGGTTCCCCGAAATGGGTTGTAGAGGCGCATTTACAAAGATTTGTTAAAATACACATCTTGTAGAAAAAGGTTTTTATAAGTCGGAGGTAGTTATGTGTAAAATCGTATTTTTCCCATATCTATGTTCCTAAATTTCATCGTGCTATGTTACATATGAGTGTTGTGAGGAGATAGGTCACTACCTCGTGAGTTTTCTAAAACTAGCATGGTTTAAAGGTATAAACATGTCGATAAACATAAAGGTATTTTAATGTAAAAATGGAATAAAACTTGCTACGATTATTATTTTAATGCCAAACTTGTTCTATTATCTTCATTGATGATTACTAAACAATATATCAAAAGTTGTAGGTTTGTTATTAAGAAAATGTTGTATTTTTAAAAGAAAAGATAATCGAAAGCCGGATAACTCCGCTTCCGACACATTTAAAGAGTTAAGAATTTGAGAATAGTGAAAGAGAGAGAGAAGGGGGACTTACTGGTTTAGGGTCAAGAGAGGAGGAAGAGAAAGATTGGGGAAGCGCCGGTGTATCGTTTCGTCACCGGAAACTTCTCGGATTGCAGTCGAAAGTTCGTCGGAGGTTCGCCCTTTGCTAACTCCACTTGCACAAAAAAAGTCTTGGGAATTTTCTTGAGAGTTTAGGCAGAGATTTGAGAGTGAGGAGGGGTGATTTTAAGTGTGGTATTTATAGGAAAAATTAGGGTTTAGGGTAATGAAAGGGTGTATTAAATTTTGTATTAAAATGGATTAAATGTGTGTTTTAATTTACTCTGTAAATGTGCAGGGAATTTAAATAATATAGGGGTTATGGGGTAGGCCAAAGGTAGCAAAGGATTCAAGAAAAATTGGGTTTTGACTGAGTCGGACCGGCGCCGTCGGCCGATTCAACCGAGTCGTCGACCCGAGTCGGGCCGCGTCTCCTCGCCACGTGTCCCCGTCGCTTGGTCTACTGCAGTGGACTCATTTGTTTTATGTGTGACTCTTCAATTTATATGTTGTGCACTTATAAACTCTTGGGCTTCTAAAAAGAGTAAAAGAAATCAAAATAAAAAGATAATGTGGCTGATGAGATTTGAACTCTGGTGCTTTGGTTCAGCAGTGCAAGGTCTTACCAGTGAGTTACAAGTGCTTTCTTGCTGTTCAAAAGTAAAACAAATTCTTATAGTACTCACAGAAAATGTAAATACCCCAAATATACATTAACTTTTAATCAAATTTATGTATACAAGAATTGGAGTTGTTACAGTATACCCTCCTTACAAAAATTTCGTCCTCAAAATTTACAATTTATTTTAAGGACTAGTTTGCAAATGAGTGAGGATATTTTGCAGACATCTCATCTTCCCTTTCCTATGTCGATTCTCCTGGAGTGTCTTTTCTCCACATCACTCGAACCAAGTTAACTTCCTTGTTCCGAAGTGACTTCGCTTTCCTGTCCAGGATCTCCACAGGTTGTTGCTCATAAGATAAGTCGGGATGTACAGTGAGCTCGGAATGATCGAGAATATGGCTGGGGTCACTCACATACCTTCTGAGTTAGGATATGTGAAACACATTGTGCACTCCTTCCAATGAAGGTGGAAGGGCCAAGCGATATGCCACTTCACCAACTCGTTCGAGTATGTCGAACAGTCCAATATACCTTGGACTTAGCTTACCCTGCCTTCCAAATCGGATCATTCCACGGTTCGGAGATATCTTCAGAAATACATGATCTCCTGACTGGAACTCCAAATGACGGCGCTTTGCATCAGCCCAGTGCTTCTGTCGATCTTGGGCTATGCGCATTCTTTCTCTGATAGTACGAACCACATCAACAGTTGCTACTATCATCTCAGGTCCAACATGTTCTCTTTCACCGATGTCGTCCCAACTTATTGGCGATCGACACTTACTTCCATAAAATGCTGTAAAAGGTGTCATTCATATGCTTGCTTGGTAGCTGTTGTTGTATGAAAACTCCATAAGATGTAGGTGTTCTTCCCACGATCCTCCGAAGTCTAACATACACGCTCTGAGCATATCTTCCAAGATCTGAATAGTTCATTCAGACTGACCATCTGTTTGTGGATGATAAGTTATGCTGAAGTTCAGACTTGTTCCCAAGCTCGCTTGCAGACTTTGCCAAAACTGCGATCGAAATCTATTGTCACGATTGGAAACAATGCAGACTAGTACTCAATGAAATCTCACGATTTCCTGTATGAGTTCATAGGTATCATAGATAGTACATTTTGAAGAGTTTAAATCTTACTTAGATTCTTACCTCCATGTACTTCTTTGCTAGTGTCTCAGTAGATTGGCCAACTCGAAATGGGATGAAGTGAGCCGACTTTGTGAGTCAATCCACAATAACCTATACCGCATTGTTACCCTTTATGCTGCGAGGAAGTGCAGCCACAAAATCCATTATGATGTGTTGCCACTTCCATTCTGAGATAGGTAACGATTGAAGTAATCCAGCAGTCCTGTGATGTTCAGCCTTTACTTGCTGAAACACCAAGCATTTAGCGACGCTTCTGGCTACTTCACGCTTCATTCCATGCCACCAGTAATTTTGACGCAGATACTTGTACATCTTTGTACCTCCAGGGTGTACTGAGTAGGGAGAGCTGTGAGCTTCTTTCATTAACTCTTCCCGAACAGAACTTTTTGGTACACATAATCTGCTGTCGTATCTCAAAGATCCGTCTTCATGGATGATGAAGTTTGTTCTGAGTCCATTCTCCACTTGTTCTCTGATCTTTTGCAACTTAGCATCACTTTCTTGAGCTGCTTTGATCTGATTGACAATTGTTGATTGAACTTGTAAATTCATCAAGCTTGAAGTATTACCTGGAATGACCACTTCAATCTCCATCTGATGCAATTCCTATTGAAGCTTCCACTGGGTGGTGAGATTCATCGATAATGGTTGGCGACTAAGGGCATCAAGTACCACATTCACCTTCTCTGGGTGATATTGCAGGTTGATGTCAAAGTCCGCCATGAGTTCTAACTATCGTCTCTACCGCATATTAAGCTCCTTCCACATATTTCAAACTCTTGTGATCTGTGTATATGTTCACTCGTTCACCAAGAAGATAATGGCGCCAAATCTTAAGAGCAAAGATAGCGGCTGCCAATTCCAAATCATGCGTCGGATAATTGCGCTCATGAATCTTCAGCTGTCTTGAAGCATAAGCCACAACCTTACCGTGCTGATGTAGAACACATCCTAATCCCTTACCGGATGTATCGCAATGCACTTCGAAACCTCCAGATTGGTCTGGTATAACGAGAATAGGTGCTGATGTCAACCTTGACTTGAGTTCTACGAAAGCTTGTTCGCATGCTTCTGACCACACAAAGTCTTCATCTTTACATGTGATCTTGGTCAGGGGTGTTGCTATCTTAGAAAAGCCTTCAATGAACCTTCAGTAATATCCAGCTAGACCCAAGAAACTTCGGATGTCCTTCACTGACTTTGATGTCGGCCATTCGCTTACTGCTAAAACTTTCGCTGGATCCACAGAGATTCCTTCGCCTGATACAATATGTCCGAGAAAACCAACTTGATCTAGCCAAAACTCGCACTTGCTGTACTTGTCGTAGAGTTGATGTTGTCGTAGAGTTTCCAGGACAATTCGTAGGTGCTCGGCATGTTCTTTCTGAATCTTTGAATACACCAGGATGTCATCGATGAAGATGACAACAAACCTGTCTAAGTACTCCCGGAAAACTTAATTCATCAGGTTCATGAATATTGCTGGTGCGTTGGTCACTCCAAATGGCATCACAAGAAATTCGTTATGACCATAGCGAGTTCTGAAAGCCATTTTATGGATATCAAATTCCTTAACCTTCACCTGATGATAACCTGAACGAAGATCTAATTTGGAGAAAACACAAGATCCACTTAGCTGATCGAATAAATCATCGATACATGGTAGTGGACACTTGTTCTTTATCGTTACTTTGTTAAAGGCTCTATAATCGATGCACATTCTGTATGAACCTTCTTTCTTCTTCATAAGTAGAACTGGAGATCCCCAACTTGAAGTGCTGGGACGAATCCATCCTTTCGCCAATAATTCGTCCAACCGAGTTCGGACCTCCTTCAAACCTTCCGGACTTAATCGATAAGGTGCTTTGATCACCGGTTGTGCTCCTGGTACTAAATCAATGCTGAATTCAAGAGCTCGATCAGGAGGCAAACCTGATATATCGTCAGGAAACACATCGTCGAACTCTCGAACCACTTCTGGCTTTGATCCTTCCTCCACTTGAATTGCCGCAATCACTGCCTTCTTTGGTTTCGCCTTGTAAGTACTTGGCTCTAGGGTACGGTCTCCACTTTTGAAATAGAAGACTGGATGGTCTGGAATCTAGAATAATATCCTCCTTTAACGACAGTCGATGGTAGCATAGAATGTTCTGAACCAATCCATACCAAGACGACGTCGAAGTTCGGTATGTCCAGCACCTTGAAGTCAGCATAGAATTCTCTGCTGCAGACGACTACTTGACATAAGATGTATCCCATTGTTGCCTTTAGAACGCCATTTCCTGAACTGACGTTCCAGCTGGATACAAGCGGTGTGACTGGAATCGCATGAGTTTGGACGAACCGTTGCGACATAAAGTAATGAGATGCTCCAGTATCGAATAGTGCTAATGCAGGAAGTGAGGCTACTAAGATTGTACCTAAGGTATGTGGGATATGTTTTAGGTATAGAGAAAAATATTTAGGTGGGTGTTAAGACTGAAAGAAAAGCTTCAAAAGAAAGGGTTACCAGTGATAACTTGACCAGTGGCCTCAGCTTCTTCCACGGTCATCGTGAAAGCCCGTCGTCGTGGTACATTCCTCCTGGCCAGAGGCGCATTCCACTGAACGTTCCGTTGAGCTTGATGGAACTGACGAGGAGGAGGTGCAGTCGGTGGTCCTCTAGGTGATGGAGCAGGGAGAGCGTGTCTTGGAGCAGGTGCCTAAAGGGCTGGTCTCTGCTGGTAAGTGATTGCTGGCCTGGGTGCAGCAATTGGGTTGTGTCTTCGGGGACAAGACCCAATATCATGAGTAGCTAAGCCGCAGACTAAGAAAAGACGGTTAGCTCGCCGGCAGTCTTTCGCCAAGTGTCCATCTCTCTTGCAGTAGGTACAAAAGGCTGGGTTGGGCCGGTTGATTGGTACTCCCGGTCTTCTGGGCACAAATGGTGGCCTTGATGAGGCTCCTTCTTCTATCTGGATGCCAGAGTGCTTAACTCCAGCAGATTGAGATCTGCCCCTCTTCTTTACCACTGCCTCATAACGGCGGGCAGCTTTTAGAGCCGATTCGTGGGTCGGAAAATCTCCTGTGGCTAATGCAGCCTGGATCTCCGAATCTAACCCTTGTTGAAATTGACGGGCTCTGATCTCATCCGTCGGTATTAGGTGTGCCGCAAATCTATTAAAGTATTGTGTTAGCTGTGTAGTATGTGATTTACTGAAAAATCGAATTATTGAGACATATCTTACCGACTGAGCATGGTGAACTCAGTGTCATATTCATTTACTGACTTGGTCCACATTGAACCTTGTTGCAGATGGATGAACTATTGTTCCATGTCGAACCTGGCAGTCTCAGGAAAGTACTTCGCGTCAAACATATCGCAAAAGGTCCTCCATTCAATAGGCTGAGTGAGACGGATTTCTTCCGCCTTCCACCAGACTCGTGCATTGTCCGTGAGCTGCAACTTCGCAACACGAACCCAAGCTATCTCTGGCACTTATGCCGCTGCCAAATCATCTTCGATGCTCTGAGCCCATTCCTCAGCTTCTAAAGGGCTCTCTTTTCCTCTAAACTATTTTGGGTGCAAAGCCCTGAATTGCTTCACCTTAGGTGCTTCTGCCTCTGGTCGGTTTATAAAGATAGCAGTCTGCTGCTGCTGTCCTTCTAGAAGGCTGTGAATTGCCACAAGCAGAACCGTCTGCTCATTGATCGAAGCAGCGATGGCAGGTGTGAGTGGTAGTGGTAGAGGTGTGTTGTTGACATTGGTGTTGGTGTTGTTTGGGGAATCCATAACCTTGAAAGAAAATTTTGGGTTAGGATAGATTCAAAGTATATGATGTTAGTGTATATGCCCTAGAGGCCATTACTGTATCATACTAGTTTGTATATTACTTGATGGAAGCTTGGGATATTTACATTTGTATAGACAATCTTCTCGAAATGGTAGTATGCTACTTGGTTTGTCTCTGCTTTAATGTGTGCATGTATTTCTTTTAGCATATCGCCTATACACATTAGTGGAGCCCTTAGGATCTTTGCTTGATTACCAGCGTTGTGATGGCAGTCACACTAGTGGGGGCTGGGTAATCTACAAGCACATCCTTATACAGGTCTCTAGTCGTAGGATTATCGAGACGGGGCATCGATACTCCAGAATAGACTAGCGTATGCGCTTCTCATCCCAGCAGGGGAGACTGTCTGTCCCACAGCCGTCAGTACGTCGTACTTGAGATAGTATGCGGGTGCTCGTTAGGTTACGAGTACACTGGACAGGACTCGTCGGGAACTGTTGGTTGGTACTATACCTATCGTCAGTTATCAGTTCCTAGGTGACATGAGTACAGCTTAGTCCGCTGACTTGACACTGTCACTTCGCCTCGAGTGTGTTCCCACTGTACTTTGATTACTACCCTACCACGGCTCAAAGGAGTCGTGCAAACAGGTAGTAGTTGGGTGCAGTCCTGAAGAACTTGGAGGCAGTGATGGTTAGATAGGATTCGTCTCTCCCGGTATTGGGAGTTGATATCGCGCTGTGTCTAGGAAAGCCATTACACATAGTCGTCCCTAGCCAGAGCAAGCGAGATACACTGGTAGGTTTCCAGTGTTATCTCAGGGTGTTCTAGGCTACACCCCGACACGACTTGTACCGCTATTAGGGGACTGACGTTTACCACCCCCTAGGCCCGCCATGCGATATTCTCAGACGAACAGACCGGACTGTATGCAGATTGTCACATACAGGCTTAGTAGGAGTTCGGATGGGTTCGCCTCTTCAGTCTTCTTATCGGCATCTACCTGGGGACCGTTACGTACAGCTAGTGCCGCTTGCGGTCTGTGGTTAAACCCACTGCCAGCGTAGTGTCGAGTCTTTAGAGTCCCACAAAGAGGGTTATTCGCCTTTGGGCAAAACAGAGTAGAGGTCGCATGGTTATGCGACAGGGTTCGTTCACAACCGCGCACTTGTGCACGTTTGGTGTCCGGACAGTCATTACGAGCGGGCTCTGGTTTGAGCCAGATCCTAGTATATGTTTTGGGGTTAGTTTTATCTCATTGTATTCGTGTTTCTCGGAACACGAATGTGGGTGTGTATGCACAGTTGACTGAGGCAGAGGAAGAGGATTCTCATTAGGGTTTTGGTACGGGTGTGTATGCACAGTTGACAGTTGTCTTTTATCAAACCCTAATGAATATGTGAAATATCAATTACTAATATTAATTAAAGGAAATTGGGTTATGGTTAGGATTGTCGACTTGTTGACCAAGGTTGACTTGTTGACCAAGGTTGAAAAGTGGACTATCATCATTTCAAGCAAAGATGCTCTTTGATCTTTGCAAAACTCATTTAATGTGAAATGATAATGGTCTTTTCAACATACCATCACCTTTTTCCTTTTTGATTAATTTTGTTAATTGATTAATTCACATATATTTGTTATGGTTGCAAAACTCATTTCATTCTCTCATTCTCATTCTCTCTCATCCTCTGCTCTTACTCTTCCTCTAGCTCAAGGAAAATCCTTCTCATGAGTTGAGAACCATTTCCTTTCAAATAAAACACCAAAGCCACTCTCTACTCATCCTAAGGTTGAAGGTCTAGCAAGCCTAATACTTTAGTTACCTCAAGTTCGAGGAAGGAGCTCAAGGTAGAGGCCCTCGGGTGGATCCATCTTCGGCAAGAGAAGGCGACGGGCTGAGAACCATCCGACCACCACAAGGAGTTGAAGAAGAAGGAGTTCAAGTTAAGGTATATTTCCCTAACCGAGTAGGTAAAGCTCTTGTGAGTTGCTAGTGTGTAGTTTAGCAAAGATCCGGGTTTTATAGTCCATGTTACCATAACCCTAAAAATCGTTTTTCACCGTTTCCGCAACCCCGAAAGAACCGGGACAGGTAACGTGGATATACAGTGGTTTCAGAGCCTAGCTAAACACACCCTAGCATGTTAGCAAAGTATCTAGAATTTCGATCGAACAAAAAAACAGCAAAACACGTCAAAAATATGAACTTTCTGCCGATTTTTATTTTTGCTCAAAAAATAATAAATCATGTACTAAAAATCGGCTCAGGTTTTTAAAGAATAGACAAGAAAAATGATCCAGTGAGTCGACCAACTCACCGCGGATCCGCGGAAAGAGCTTGCTCATGCCGCGGATCCGTGGCCGAGTTGACTCGGCCGTGGGTCGTTTCTCCTGCAGTGTTTTTATGTTGGTGTTTTGTGATTTTTAGGATGGTTTGTTTCTGCCCAGAATTTCCAGAGAACAAAATTTGTTTTTGGGTGGTTACAAATCCGTGTTTTGATTGATTTTCTGTAGACTTTGGCTAATTGGTTATATCTGTGATGTTTTATATGTATTGAACGTCCGCTAATCGCTATACGTCGATTAATGGGGGTTATACATATCTGTGTTCTGTAATGTTGATGGTTTGTGTATATGAATTCGTTGGATTGTCGCGGATGAATAACCGAGGGGTTGTGAGATGAGGGTTTTTCTTTATCTTTCAATTCATGTAATATGTAATTTGATGTAATATTATTTGTATGGCTGCACATCCGGGATGAGGTTGTAGCCTCCATTGTATAATTTCTTTTTACTGTTTTTGCTCCTAGGATAGACCCAAGGAGGGGGTGCACAAACTACCGGGTATCTCGAAGTGCCGAGTGGCCTACTCATGTTGTTAAGAGAGGTTGCTTCGCTTCGGGTACTTGGCGGGTAGTTTGCCGCACCCGTAGGGGTCTAGGGTGGGGTATTGGCTATTCATCGCGACCGTGTAATCCGCTTTTCGTTACAGGCTCGTACGAAACGCGGATTCCTAGTATATCCAATGTGTTCATCTGTGATCTGGAATGGCTATCACTGCATCTGACGAATGTATATATCTATATATGATATTTATTTAGGCGTTGCTTATGTTTTGCATCCGCGTTAGTCCAGCCCCCGCTCTGTCGTTAGTTAAGTAACCTAACGGGTGATGACGGGATCCCGTGGCGAATGCGGATGGCATAAGCGTACGTCATATTTTCATTGTTTTCTGCAATGGTAGGATTAAATGATGGGACACATTAAAATTAATGCAAGAAAATAAACCAAGTAAAGTCGTTGGAACACTTTTAAAACCACTCGGTTCTTTTCAAAAACCAACTTTTAAATGCGGAGCTTGAACCACTCCTTTTAAAAGCTATCTCGTTCCATCGATTATATCAAGTTCACTACGTTCACGGTTTCACCAAAACCATTCGTAGCCCTCCGTCATTTTATATGGACAGTCAATAGTATTCAAGCTGTGTTTGTTGGCCAAAGTCAAAGCACAGTGTTTGGTAGCTGTTGGGTATTCATATGCAGCATAGATAGATGCGTTGGTTTGGGACAGTCGTACTGCCTTGTTGGCCAAAGGCAAGGATAAGTACGGTTGGGTTCAAATTAACCTGGGGAATGACGGGTAGAACTTGATATGTGACTTATGATTGTTGGCCAAAGTCAAGGTCATAAGAGTATGGGGCAAAAATCCACATCGGGAGTTTCTAAAGAAACTGAAACTTGCTAGTGCTGCATACCATTTGGAGTGTAATGATTCTGGTAGGATTCCTTCAGTTTCGTCACACGATGATATTTGGATCCCGATCCTACTGTGAGTATATGCTACTCCTCGGGAAATTTCTCACTTAACGATCAATGCTATAAACCAAGTAGGTGTCTAGAAAGGTGTTAGCGGGGCTACACCCCAGGGAAAAGAGGTTATTTAATTAAGGAATTTCGCGAAAGCGTTGGAAAACCTCTCTCGAAGTACCGACACTGGCCTGGCTGAACGGTTAAGCAAGTATTGTACGGTGAGATTGATCCCGACTAATTCTTCCTTTATGGTTTGAGGAGGGATTCGAGAGACGGTGGGAGCCATCCTGTTTAGACAAACTAAAAACCACTCTAAACTTAAAAGAGCATCATGCTAAAGTGTTTCTTCTATCTCATCTAATTGCAGCGACCAATCGACATGACCGGACTTAAGTTACTATTAGATAAAAACATACTGACAGGGCCAAACTACAAAGATTGGCTCAGAAATGTCAAAATGGCAATCACTTATGACAAGTTGGGGTATCTCCTTACCACCAAAGCTCCCCCTGTCCCAGGTCCCACCTCCAGCGTCGCGGATATAGAAATCCGTAAGACATGGGAGATCAACTGCGCGAAGGCCAAGTGCCTTGTGCTTGCCTCTATGGACAATGAACATTAGAGGAGGCACGAGAATATGGACCTCGAATCCATATTTCTCCATACTAAGGATCTGTATGGGGAGCAATCCCGTATCGCTAGATACGAAGTCTCGAAAAAATTGTTTTCGACGAGATTGGCCGTCGGATCATCGGTAGCGGAACGCGTGCTTAAGATGATTGGCTTCATTGAAGAGCTCGCGGACCTTGGGACCATGTTAGAGAACGAGCTCTATACGAACTTGATTCTCCAGTCCCTTCCTTCTACTTACACCCAGTTTATCCTGAACTTCAACTTGCAAGGAAAAGAAGTTGAACTTCTGGAGCTCCTCAACATGTTGAGGAGTGCAGAGGGCACCCTACAGAAAGGTAGGGAAACATCCACTTTGTTTGTAGGAGGATCTTCCTCTTCTAAGTCCAAGGCGAAAGCAAAGTGAAAGAAGAAGAAAGCCCCCGCCAAACTAAGGGGCGGTGTTAGTAAAGTGGATACGAAGGGAAAGGCAAAGGCAATAAAGGTAGTGGGAAAGCTTGTGGGAAAGGAAGAATGCTTTTACTGTCACAAGAGTGGACACTTGAAAAGTGATTGCAGGGCTTGGAAGGCCAGAAACCAGGATCCGAAGCAAGTTGCGGCTTCGGCTTCAGGTGTGTATGTTATTGAAAACTGTCTATCAATAAACTCTACATCCTAGGTATTGGATACCGGATCAGGATCTCATATCTGTAATTCTTTGCAGGCACTGAGAAAGCGTAGGGTTTTGAAGGCAGGTAATATGACTCTCAGAGTTGCAAACAGAGCTGGCATGGATGCTGAGTCCGTGGGGGACTATCACCTGGGATTGTCAGATGGGCATATTTTGGTTTTGCGTGATTGTTATTTTGTACCCAATGCAACTTGTAATATCATATCTGTATCTTTATTATCTAAAGAAGGTTATGAATTTGCATTTGTAAGCAATGTTGTAAACATTCACCTTAATCAAGTTTTGATTGGGTCAGGTACATTAAGCAATGGTATATATGTATTAAACCAACCACAGATTTTCAATGTCCAGAATACACACAAAAGAAAGTCTCCAGAAATCAATCATGCTTTCTTATGGCATTGTAGACTGGGTCACATCAATGAGAGAAGGTTGACGAAGTTACATACAGAAAGATATTTGGATCCGTTCGAATATCAATCATATGCAACTTGTCAATCCTGTCTCAAAGGAAAGATGACAAAGACTCCATTCACTCGACACGGAGTAAGAGCAAGCGAGCTCTTGGGGCTCATACACAGTGACGTGTGCGGTCCAATGTCTACACATGCGCGAAGCGGTTATTCTTACTTCATTACTTTTACGGATGACTTTTCAAGGTACGGATATGTCTTCTTAATGAAACATAAATCTGAAGCCTTTGAAAAGTTCCAGGAATACAAGAATGAAGTAGAAAAACAAACAGGCAAAAGTATCAAGACACTAAGATCTGATCGAGGTGGTGAATACTTAAGTGCCGAGTTCCTGGATTACTTAAAAGAGAATGGAATTCTCTCTCAGCTTACTCCTCCATACACTCCGCAACATAACGGTGTATCGGAGAGACGGAACCGAACCCTATTGGATATGGTACGTTCCATGATGAGTAACGTTGAGTTGCCGCGATCATTCTGGGGATATGCACTAGAATCAGCTGCATACCTTTTGAACCGAGTTCCAACTAAGACTGTGCCTACTACACCATATCAGATGTGGTGTGGGAAGAAACACTATCTTAAGCACATTAAGACATGGGGATATCTAGCTTTTGTCAAAAAGCAGCATGCGGACAAGCTCGAAGCACGCTCAGTACAGTGCAAGTTTGTGGGATATCCAAAGAACTCCAAGGGATATTTCTTCTATTGCGAAAAGGAACAAAAGGTTTTTGTTTCTCGTCATGCCCACTTCTTGGAAACTGAATTTTTGGAAAATCAGATAAGTGGGAGCGCAATAGAGCTGGAAGAAATTCCAGAACCATGAGCTATTACTGAAAGCTTAGTAGATCCAGAGGGTTCGAAAGAACAGGACATTCCTACGCCGCTCCACAGGAGTAGTAGGCAGTCTCATCCACCCGAGAGATACTACGGTTTTCTCATAGACGGGGATAGAGAGGATTGCATCATTGATAGTGATGAGCCGACTAGCTTCCAGCGGCCATTCAGAGCGTTGACTCGGTAAAATGGATGTATGCAATGCGGACCGAAATGGAGTCCATGTACACCAACAAAGTATGGACTTTGGACGTTGCTCCAGATGAGGTAAAACCCATAGGATGCAAGTGGATCTTCAAGAGGAAGATTGGTGTAGATGGACAGGTTGAGACCTATAAGGCTAGACTTGTTGCAAAGGGTTTTCGTCAAAGTCCTGGTTTGGACTATGACGAAACCTTTTCTCCAGTGCCTATGCTGAAATCCATTCGGATCCTTCTTGCCATTGCTGCCTTCCACGATTATGAGATTTGGCAGATGGACGTAAAGACCGCTTTTCTAAATGGAAATTTATAGGAGTGTGTCTATATGGACCAGCCAGAGGGTTTCATTCAGAGTGGGAGCAGCGAAAAGGTATGCAAGTTGCTTAAGTCCATTTATGGACTAAAGCAGGCATCGCGGAGTTGGAACATCTGTTTTGATGAGACGGTCAAAGATTTTGGCTTTATCAAAAATCCAGATGAACCATGCATCTATAGTAGATTTGTAGCATGAACTGTCGTATTTCTCGTTTTATCCTTGTTGACATTCTCTTAATAGGAAATGACATTCCTATGCTACAATCTGTCAAAGGGTTCTTGTCACACAGGTTCTCCAAGAAAGACCTGCGTGATGCCTCTTAAATTCTGGGGATCCGGATCCATCGTGATAGATCCAAGAGGATATTAGGACTTTCACAGTCCAGGTACATCGACACCATACTGAAAAGATTCAGAATGGAAGATTCCAAGCGCGGTAATCTACCGACTTGTCACGGGATCACCCTCTCCAAAGAGATATCTCCCAAGACTGATTTGGAAAGGGATCGCATGTCTATTATACCCTACGCTTCTGCGGTAGGCTCTATAATATATGCGATGTTGTGTACCAGACCAGATGTAGCTTATGCACTGAGTGTGGTAAGCCGGTATCAGTCAAACCCTGGGGAGAAGCACTGGATAGCGGTAAAGAACATTCTCAAGTCCTTGAGAAGGACTAAGGAGATGTTCTTGGTGTATGGCAGAAAAGACCTCCAGATCGAGGCCTTTGCTAACTCCAGCTTCCAGAGTGACAAGTATGATTCCAAGTCCATGTCGGGTTTTGTCTTTACCCTCAATGGAAGGGCGGTGTGTTGGAAGACTTCCAAACAGGAAACCGTTGCTGACTCGACGATGGAAGCGGAATATATCGCTGCATCTGATGCCGCAAAAGAAGCCGTCTGGATGAGGAAGTTCTTGAAAGAACTTCGGTTAGTTCCGTCCTTTGTTGATCCAATACCTCTGTATTGCGACAACAACGGGGCTATAGCTTTAGCGAAGGAACCCAGGTCCCATCAGAAATCCAGACACATCTTAAGGCGGTATCACCTGATCAGGGAGATCGTGGATCGCCAGGAGATCGAGGTTCGGAGGGTTGCTTCAGAAGATAACACTGCAGATCCATTCACAAAGGCCTTAGCCCAGACTCAGTTCGAGCGGCTGATCGAGATGATAGGTCTTTGATACGCCAGTACATGGCCTTAGTGCAAGTGGGAGATTGTTAGTGTATATGCCCCAGAAGCCATTACTGTATCATAATAGTTTGTATATTACTTGATGGAAGCTTGGGATATTCACATTTGTATAGACAATCTTGCTCGAAATGGTAGTATGCTACTTGGTTTGTCTCTTCTTTAAAGTGTGCATGTGTTTCTTTTAGCATATCGCATATACACATTAGTGGAGCCCTTAGGATTTTTGCTTGATTACCAGCATTGTGATGATAGTCACACTAGTGGGGGCTGGGTAATCTACAAGCACATCCTTATACAGGTCCCTAGTCGTAGGATTATCGAGATGGGGCATCGATACTCCGGAGTAGACTAGCGTATGCACTTCTCATCCCAGCAGGGGAAACGGTCTGTCCCACAGCCGTCAGTACGTCGTACTTGAGATAGTATGCGGGTGCTCGTTAGGTTACGAGTACACTGGACAAGACTCGTCGGGAACTGTTGGTTGGTACTATACCTATCGTCAGTTATCAGTTCCCAGGTGACATGAGTACAGCTTAGTCCGCTGACTTGACACTGTCACTTCGCCTCGAGTGTGTTCCCACTGTACTTTGATTACTACCCTACCACGGCTCAAAAGAGTCATGCAAACAGGTAGTAGTTGGGTGCAGTCCCGAAGAACTTGGAGGCAGTGACGGTTAGATAGGATTCGTCTCTCCTGGTATTGGGAGTTGATATTGCGCTGTGTCTAGGAGAGCCATTAAATATAGTCGTCCCTGGTCAGGGCAAGCGAGATACACTGGTAGGTTTCCAGTGTTATCTCAGGGTGTTCTGGGCTACACTCTGACACGACTTGTACCGCTATTAGGGGACTGACGTTTACCACCCCCTAGGCCCGCCATGTGATATTCTCAGACGAACAGACCGGACTGTACGCAGATTGTCACATACAGGCTCAGTAGGAGTTCGGATGGGTTCGCCTCATCAGTCTTCTTATCGACATCTACCTGGGGACCGTTACGTACAGCTAGTGCCGCTTGCGGTCTGTGGTTAAACCCACTGCCGGCGTAGTGTCGAGTCTTTAGAGTCCTACACAGAAGGTTATTCGCCTTTGAGCAAAACAGAGTAGAGGTCGCATGGTTTTGCGACAGGGTTCGTTCACATCCGCGCACTTGTGCACGTTTGGTGTCCGGACAGTCATTACTAGCGGGCTCTGGTTTGAGCCAGATCCTAGTATATGTTTTGGGTTAGTTTTATCTCATTGTATTCGTGTTCCTCGGAACACGAATGCGGGTGTGTATGCCAGTTGACTGAGGCAGAGAAAGAGGATTCTCATTAGGGTTTTGGTACGGGTGTGTATGCACAGTTGACGGTTGTCTTTTACCAAACCCTAATGAATATATGAAATATCAATTAATAATATTAATTAAAGGAAATTGGGTTATGATTTGGATTGTTGAATTGTTGACCAAGGTTGACTTGTTGACCAAGGTTGAAAAGTTGACCATCATCATTTCAAGCAAAGATACTCTTTGATCTTTGCAAAACTCATTTAATGTGAAATGATAATGGTCTTTTCAACTTACCATCACCTTTTTCCTTTTTGATTAATTTTGTTAATTGATTAATTCACATATATTTGTTATGGCTGCAAAACTCATTTCATTCTCTCATTCTCATTCTCTCTCATCCTTTGCTCTTCCTCTTCCTCTAGCTCAAGGAAAATCCTTCTCATGAGTTGAGAACCATTTCCTTTCAGATAAAACACCAAAGCCACTCTCTACTCATCCTAAAGTTGAAGGTCTAGCAAGCCTAATACTTTAGTTACCTCAAGTTCAAGGAAGGAGCTCAAGGTAGAGGCCCTCGGGTGGATCCATCTTCGGCAAGAGAAGGCGACGAGGTGAGAACCATCCGACCACCACACGGAGTAGAAGAAGAAGGAGTTCAAGTTAAGGTATAACCCCCTAACCGAGTAGGTAAAGCTCTTGTGAGTTGCTAGTGTGTAGTTTAGCAAAGATCCTGGTTTTATAGTCCATGTTACCATAACCCTAAAAATCGTTTTTCACCATTTCCGCAACCCCGAAAGAACCGGGACAGGTAACGTGGACTTACATATGAAATGATGAGATTAAATAAGTATGAATTGTAAAGAATGTTTTCAGTTGCTGGTTCTTGTGTTATATTTCTTAGGTTGTCCACGCAGAACTAAACTGCATGGTAGGGTTCCATACAGCTCTGACCTGCATGGGCCGCCAACAAAACTTGTCACGCCCCGCTTCCCGGTATACGGGCAGAGGACGCGACGAGGCCGCTACGTATTTACTCTGCAGTAAACACGCTAAGCGTATCTAAGCAATATAAGTAAAATGCACAAAAGACAGAGATAATAGATATAATTGAACAGCAACTTTATTTATTAATATTCTTTTACAATACATCTGAAAAGTAAATACATGAAATGAAGAGCAATGCCTAAATAGTTGCATAACAGAATTGGAAAGTACTGAAATGAAATGTACAAGTAACTAAAGCTCCGGGTCGAAGGCTAGCTGATCCAAGTCAGTAACAACCCTAAACTTTCTGTACGAATTTTTTTTCAAAAATACAGAAAGGGGTACTTTTGCCTTAGCACAAGTTATAATTTTGTTTTGCTTTTGAACAGCAAGAAAACACTTATAGCTCATTGGTAAGACCTTGCACTGCAGAACCAAAGTATCAGAGTTCAAATCCCATCAGCAACATTATTTTTTAATTAGTTTTCTTTTAATCTTTTTAGAAGCCCAAGAGTCTACACGTGCACAACACGTAATAGGGTAAGTTACACTAAAAACAAACGAGTCCATTGCAAAAGGCGAAGTGATGGGGACACGTGACAGGGAGACTCAGCCCGACTCGGCCGGCGACTCGCGCAGATCGGCCGGCGCCGCCGGCCGACTCAGCCCCAAATCCAATTTTTCTTATTTTGTTCTGCGCCACTTGAACTCCCCATAACTTCTACACTGTTTAAATTCCCTGCATTATTCCAGAGACTTAAGAATCCAATTAAAACTCTTTTTAATGCATATTTTTAATGCATTTTTTTATCACACCCTAACCATAATTTATCCTATAAATACCACACCCAAACTCACCCCTCCTTGCTTCCAAATCTCTGTCCAAACTCTCAAGAAAATTTCCTAGACTTTTTGTGTGCAAGTCGAGTTAGCGAAGGGCGAAGCTCCGGCGAACTTCCGACGACGTTCCGAAGAGATTCCGGTGACGAAACGAGGCACCGGCACCTCCTACTTCTTCCTTTTACTCTCATCTCCACTACAATCATGTAAGTCCCTTCTCCCCCTTCTTTTTACTGTTCTAAAAACTTAGAATTCTAAAAGCCGACGGAAGTGGAGTTAATCCGACTTCTGATTCGGTTTTTCCATAAAAATCATATTTTTCTTAAACACAATAATACCAAACTCTCACATCATGAACATTAAATATTAACAAAGCATATTGACAAGTTTCATTTCAAAAGAATTTATATTTCAATTTTTATCTCATTAATACAGAAAAATACCATATAGTTTAGTTCGACATAAATCATTATAATTCCTTACTATACCTTTAGATAGTTCATGAGGTAATGACCCACCTCCTCACAACACAAATATGCAACATAGCACGATGATCTTTAGGAACATAGATTTTGGAAAATACGATTTAACACAAAACTACATCCGATTTATAAAAACCTTTTTCTACAAGATATGTCTTTTCAACAAATTTTTGCAATATGCCGCTACAACCCATTTCGGGGAACCCATTTAGGATGGTGCGGATTATCGCACATCCTCGGCCTTAGTAGTGCGAGATGCAAACCTCCGCAAGGAGCATACGGTCTCGAAAGATTTAAAATTACAATTTTCTTTAGAAAATGTTATTTCTATTAAAAATAAAACTTATATTTTTAATAAATATTTATATAAGTAATTAATATAAAATATCTATTTTTAGTATTTATAATATTCCGCATTTCCAAAATTCAAGAAAAACATTCCATTTACAAGAAAATACCATACAATTCCAATATTAAAAATAAATACCAAATATTATGAAAAATTGGTTTTATTCACTAGAAATATCACAATGATAAAATATATATCCATGAAAACTATAAAGGCGATAATAAAATACTTGAGGTGTATTTTGAAAATTATAAAAAAATTATTTTTACATAAAACCCCCTCAAGTTATACTAAATTACAATAAGGACCCTAGTAAACAAAGGTTTAAACGGGACCAGTCTCTTGAGCCTCAGGGAGCCGGAGATATGGGTGCTTGCCTATTTAAGGTAGACAACTTAACAAACGGTGTTATCAACACGGTAATCATCTTTGAAAAAGATACAAATCCTGTCGTCCATGTGCAGCGGTTACCGATAACACCAAAACCTAATTCAGGATTCAATTTCTTTTCTAATTGTCTGACTCGGACTGAGTCTCAATATATACAATCTGACTTGAATGAGATTCAATTATATATATAACAATTCAATATGAATCCATATATTCAATCTGTTCAATCTATCAATCTATACAACTTGACTGAACCGAACTATGGATATACATCCATCTACAAGAGTCTCCAGTTACATCCATTTACTGATATCATGGTTTCGGCAAGACATCATGTTAGTTATATGTATGCCCTAGAGGCCATTACTATACATACGATGTATATTGTAGTGGATGCTTGGACATATATAGGGAGGACTTTCTTGCTCGACATGATAGTATGCTATCTGGTTACACTTTATCTTAACGTGTACACTGATTGTCTCTCTGTTACATGTTGGTAAAGCCCTTAGGATGTGTACTTAACTACCTGGACTATGATGCGGATAATACTGGTGGGGACATGGTAGTCCATAAGTATATCCTTCAAGGTCCCTAGTCGTGGGTGTATCGAGACGGGGCATCGATATACCAGAGTAGACTAGCGTATACCTTTTCGACCCATACAGATGGGCGATGGATGATCTCATATCCATTGGTGTTTGACATCAGAGATGATATACGGGTGCTCAGTGGAGACTGGGTACACTGGACGGACTCGCAACGCCTTTCTAGACACCTATATGATCGGCTAATTGTAATGTGTAAAACTCTCCCAGGAGTAACCCTTACTCGCAGCGGGTATCGGGATCCAACTATCTCATAGAAGGTATGCAATCTCATTGCAAATTTCAACACTTGAAATTCCCGATAATATTTTTCCCCTAGCCTCCTATGACCTTTGAAAAACTCCATCCATTTTGTCATGATTAAGACATTCATTAACCAAACCATTACAATTAGTCATGGTGTATGTCACACACACACCCATGTTTGCATGTATCATCAATCATGATACAAACTAGTGCACAAAATATATCACATATACAACTTGTGCACTTCAAGTGAGAAAATAAATCTTAAGTGAACAAATACTAGTTAATGTAAAGTAATATATCAAATATATAATTATACATTAAATCATTAAATCAACACTTGATTTAATGATCCGGTCATTCTGCATATAACCGACTAATATCAAGTGTATCAATATATCGAACCAACATTTGATTCGGTAACTCGGCTATATCTCATATAACCGTCCAATGATACGAATCGCGAGAATAGAATACAGTATCACATACTTGTATTATTCTCGGTCCCGCACATATCTCATATACGCTCCTATTTTGTTTCGCTTGAGCCAGGAAACCTCTGTGTAGGACTCTAAAGACTCGTCAATACGCCGGCAGTAGGTGATGATCATATAAAACACCCACAAGCCGCAAGCGGTCTGCTAAACGTAACAGCCACCCGGGTATTGAGCAATCAGAAGATCAACGAGCAAGCCCGCTCACACTCCTGTGAATCCAACCAGTAACACTTACCGTACAGTCCGGTCTCGTCGTCTGATATGTCGCATATCTCGCCTAGGGGTGGTAAACGTCAGACCCCAGTAGCTCGATAAGTCGTGTCGATATGAGGTCTATAACAGTTCGAGAAACTACCGGTAACACTTACCAGTAAATCTCAGCAACTCTGGCCAGGGATTTCCGGTTATAGCCAATCGAACACAGCGCAACATCAACTCCCTATACCGGGAGAAACGAATCCCCTCCTATCGCTCATTGCATCCATGTGATTCGGGAATGTACCCAAAAACCACCGTTTTGCACGCCCTCTTGGACGTGGTAAGGTGGAAATCAAAGCACAGTGGGAATCACACAAGACTCTATGACGATCTCGGGTCTACAGACTAACTTGTACCAGTGTCACCAGAGAATTGACATCTGACGTAAGGTATAATACCATCTGGGAGTTCTCGGTGACACTGGTACAGGTTAGTCTGTAGACCCGAGATCGTCATAGAGTCTTGTGTGATTCCCACTGTGCTTTGATTTCCACCTTACCACGTCCAAGAGGGCGTGCAAAACGGTGGTTTTTGGGTACAGTCCCGAATCACATAGAGGCAATGAGCGATAGGATGGGATTCGTCTCTCCCGGTATAGGGAGTTGATGTTGCGCTGTGTTCAATTGGCTATAACCGGAAATCCCTGGCCAGGGTTGCTGAGATTTACTGGTAAGTGTTACCAGTAGTGTTACCAGTAGTTTCTCGAACTGGTAAGTGAAACCTTTTCTAAGTAGCTATGCTTATGACCGGATAATTAAATCAAGTGTTGATTTAATGATTTAATGTATAATTATATATTTGATATATTACTTTACATTAACTAGTATTTGTTCACTTAAGATTGATTTTCTCACTTGAAGTGCACAAGTTGTATATGTGATATATTTTGTGCACTAGTTTGTATCATGATTGATGATACATGCAAACATGGGTAGGTGGGTGACATACACCATGATTAATTGTAATTTTGGTTTTTGTTTATCTTAATTATTCTAAAATGGTGGATTCTTTTATCATGGTTTGAAGCTTCTTGAAGCTTGTGGTAACTTTGAAAAAGTCCATCCATTTTGTCATGATTAAGGCATTCATTAACCAAACCATTACAACTAACTATGGTTTATTCTCTACAAATGTATACTAACCCATGGTTGCATGATGATAAGTATTCACTTGTTTTGTTATTTTAAAAAAGGGAATTCTTTTTCTTCTCCTTCTTCTTCATCTTCTCAAAGTGAAGAAGAAAGCTTTCTTGAAAATTCCAAGTGATGAAATCAAGTGAGAAATCCAAATCCAAAGTGAACCCACTTCCTATTTCTTCATCCTCTACCACTTGCCATATTGTATTGGGTGTTTTCTTCACAAGGTTCATGACCAAGTGAAGATGGAGCTTGAGTTAGTGTTGTCTCGACGTAGATCATCTTCGGCATCGAAATCAACGACCTAGCCCGCTCATTTCTCCGACGAAACGATCGCTAGAGTCCGGGATTCCGGTGATCGCAGCGAAGGGACGTCATCACGGAGCTAAAGAAGTGGAGGACCGGATCTACGAAGGTTGTATTTCCATTCACTTACTAGCAAAGTAGTTTGCTTGCATTTGTTTTCGCCTATCCTTTAGTTAACAATCTATATTAGGGTTTCTCGGCACATAAAATTTGAATTTGGCATGGTAGATGCCTTGTGGAACCTCTTGAGTGTGCCTAGGAACCCTACACATCCATCTATACAATCTATAATATAAGAAAATACAATTTACAATACAATACAAACAATACAATCAAGACATCGCGAGGTTTAAGGGGTAGATTGGTACGGAAGGTATTAAAAGTGGCATGAGACTGCAACCATTAAGACACCTAACTAGAATTCAATTTTCGTTGTTCCGGATTTTATCACGGAGCCTTATACTCTTGATTCCATCCACCTTATTCCCTGGTCTATTGAGACTCCTCTCGTATACACTGGCCTCTTCTATACCAAACTACAAACAACAGCGTTAACACTAAATACAACATTATAATAATATAATAGAACTTTAAAAACTACTCTCTCTCTCTCTCTCTGTCTATTCTACTTCTCCCTTATCTTTGGGACTTACCGAGCGATTTGTTTGCTGACGACATTCTCTTTTTCTTCTTTGGAATGTCGTCTGGTGTTTCGGACTCACTGGAGATCGAGCCCACCAGCGAGGATTTGGACCAGCTAGCTTTCGACCCGGAGCTCTAGATACTTGTACACATTTACATTCTGTATTTTCCATTTCTGTTATGCCACTGTTTAGACATTGCTTTCCATTCTATGTATTTACTTTTCAGATGTATTGTAAAAAGAATGTTAATAAATAAAGTTGATGTTCAATTATATGTATTGTCTCTGTCTATTGTGCATTTTACTTATATTGCTTAGATACGCTTAGCATGTTTACTTCAGAGTAAATACGTAGCGGCCAGTCGCGTCCCCTTCACCGTACACCGAGAAGTGGGGCATGACAGGTTTTGTTGGTGACCCATGCAGGTACGAGCTGTATGGAACCTACTATGCAGTTCAGCTCTGCGTGGACAACCTAAGCAATATAACACAAGAAACAACAACTGAAAACATTCTTTACATTACATATTCCTTGAATCTCACCACTTCAAAATTCTTTGAATCTATCCTAACCCAAATCTTTCTTTCAAGGTTATAGATTCCTCAAACAACACCAGCACGAATGTCAACAACACTCCCCCACCACTACCACTCGCACCTGTCGTCGCTGTTCCGATCAATGAGCAGACAGTATTGCTTGAGGCGATCTGCAGCCTCCTGGAAGGACAGCAGCAGCAGACTGCTATTCTCTTGAACCGTCCAGAAGCGGAAACACCCGTAGTGAAGCAATTCCGGACACAGCACCCCAAGAACTTTTCGGGAAAAAAGAGCCCTCTGGAAGTGGAGGAATGGGCTTAAAGCGTTGAAGATGATCTGGCAGCAGCACAAGTGCCAGAGGTCGCTTGGGTACGAGATGCAAAACTGCAGCTCACTGACAATGCACGGGTTTGGTGGAAGGCGGAAGAAAGCCGTCTTGACCAACCTATCGAATGGAAGAATTTCCGCGACATGTTCGACGCAAAGTATTTCCCAGAAACTGCCCACTTCGACATGGAACAGCAGTTCATACATCTGCAACAAGGTTCAATGTGGACAAAATCAGTATATGAGTATGATGCTGAGTTTACCATGCTCAGCAGGTAAGATATGTCTCAATGTTCGATTTTATATCACATACTACACAGCTAACATAAGACTATAACAGGTTTGCGGCCCATCTCATACCAACTGCTGAGATCAGGGCCAGAAAATTTTAGCAAGGGTTGGACCCAGAAATCCAAGCTGCATTAGCTACAGGGGATTTCCCAACCCATGATTTGGTTTTGAAAGCTGCCCGAAGATATGAGGCAGTGGTGAAGAAGAAGAGCAAACCTCAATCTGCCAGAGTCAAGCGTCGTGCCACTCAGATGGTAGGAGAAACCTCTTCAAGACCAACTGTGGAACCGAGGAGACCGGAAGTAACAGATAACCAGCCAACTCCCGACTTTTGCTTCTATTGCAAGAGGAAAGGACACTTGTGGAAGGACTGTAGGCGCGTAAAAAGCCTGTGTCTAGTTTATGGCGCATCCAATCACGAAATTGGAAACTGTCCTTATAGAAGAAACCCAGCTCACACACCCACCAACTACCCACAGCGGCCAGCTATCCAGGCTCCTGCACCTCGTTTTGCACTCACAGCTCCACCACCTGCACAACCTACTCGCCAATTCCATCAGGCTCTGAGGAACATGCCTCGAGGGTAGAGAAACATGCCCCAAAGACAAAGGAATGTGCCTCCAGCTAGGAGGAATGTACCACGGCGTCAGAATTTCACATTAGCAGCCGTAGAAGTCGAGGCTATAGGTCAAGGTAACACTGGTATTTCCATTCCACATTTTCAAATCCTTGTATCACTTTGTTATTTTTCATACACTACCAATAATTTATCACCAAATTTTCCTTGAATTTGTTACACTTTCCTTTTACAAATTTCAAGGACGAAATTTTTATAAGGAGGGTAGAATGTAACAACCCTAAACTTTCTGTATGAAATTTTTTCAAAAATAACAGAAAGGGATACTTTTGTCCGAGCACAAATTATAAGTTTGTTTTGCTTTTGAACAGTAAGAAAACACTTGTAGCTCATTGGTAAGACCTTGCACTGCTGAACCAAAGCACCATAGTTCAAATCCCATTAGCCACATTATTTTTTAATTAGTTTTTTTTTAATCTTTTTAGAAGCCCAAGAGTCTACACGTGCACTATACATAATAGGGTAAGTTACAATAAAAACAAACGAGTCTACTGCAGAAGGTGAAGCGACAGGGACACGTAGCGAGGAGACTCGGCCCAACTCGGCTCGACTCGGCCGGCGAATCGCACGGATCGGCTGGCGCCTCCAGCCGACTCAGCCCCAAATCCGATTTTTCTTTTTTTGTTCTGCGCCTCTTGAACTCCCCATAACTTTTACACTGTTTAAATTCCCTCCATTAATCCAGAGACTTAAAAATCCAATTAAAACTCTTTTTAATGCATTTTTTTATCATACCCTAACCCTAATTTATCCTATAAATACCACACCCAAACCCACCCTTCCTCACTTCCAAATCTCTTTCCAAAATCTCAAGAAAATTCCCTAGACTTTTTGTGTGCAAGTGGAGTTAGCGAAGGGCGAAACTCCGGCGAACTTCCGACGAAGTTCCGACAAGATTCCGGCGACGAAACGATACATCGGCACCTCCTACTTCTTTCTTTTCCTCTCCTCTCCACTACAATCCTGTAAGTCCCTTCTCCCCCTTTATGTTACTATTCTAAAAACTTAGAATTCTAAAACCCGACGGAAGTGGAGTTAATCCGACTTCCGATTCGGTTTTTCCTTAAAAATCATATTTTTCTTAAACATAATAATACCAAACTCTCACATCATGATCGTTATACATTAACAAAATATATTGACAAGTTTCATATCAAAAGAATTTATATTTCAATTTTTATCGCACTTTTACAGAAAAATACCATATAGTTTAGTTCGACATAAATCATTATAATTCCTTGCTATACCTTTAGATAGTTCACGGGGTAATGACCTATCTCCTCACAACACACATATGCAACATAGCACGATGATATTTGGGAACATAGATTTGGGAAAATACGATTTTACACAAAACTACCTCCGATTTATAAAAACCTTTTTCTACAAGATATGTATTTTTAAAAAATCTTTGCAATGTACCGCTACAACCCATTTGGGATGGTGCAAATTATCGCCCATCCTCGGGCTTAGTAGTGTGAGATGCAGACCTCCGCAAAGAGCATACGGTCTCGAAAGATTTAAAAATACAATTTTCTTTAGAAAATATGATTTCTATTATAAATAAAACTTATATTTTTAATAAATAAATATATATGTAATTAATATCAAAATATCTATTTTTAGTATTTATAATATTCCGCATTTCCAAAATTCAAGAAAAACATTCCATTTACAAGAAAATACCATACAATTCTAATATTACAAATAAATACCATATATTATGAAAAATAGGTTTTATTCACTAGAAATGTTACAATGATAAAATATACATCCATGAAAACTCTAAAGACGATAATAAAATACTTGAGGCGTATTTTGAAAATTATACAAAATTATTTTTACATAAAACCCCCTCAAGTTATACTAAATTACAATAAGGACCCAAGTAAACATAGGTTTAAGCGGGACCACTCTCTTGAGCCTTAGGGAGCCGGAGATATGGGTGCTTGCCTATTTAAGGTAGACAACTTAACAAACGGTGTTATCAACACGGTAATCGTCTTTGAAAAAGATACAAATCCTGTCGTCCATGTGCAGCAGTTACCGATAACACCAAAACCTAATTCAGGATTCAATTTCTTTTCTAATTGTCTGACTCGGACTGAGTCTTAATATATACAATCTGATTTGAATGAGATTCAAGTATATATATAACAATTCAATATGAATCTATATATTCAGTCTGTTCAATCTATCAATTTATACAACTTGACTGAACCGACCCATGGATATACATCCATCTACATGATTCTCCAGTTACATCTATTTACTGATATTATGGTTTTGGAAAGTCATTCATCTATACAATCTATAATACAAGACAATACAATTTACAATACAATACAAACAATACAATCAAGACATCGCGGGGTTTAAGGGGTAGATTGGTACCGAAGGTGTTGAAAGTGGCACGAGACTGCAACCATTAAGACACCTAACCTGAATTCAATTCCGTTGTTCCGGGTGTTATCACGGAGCCTTGTACTCTTGATTCCATCCACCTTAGTCTCTGGTCTCTTCTGTACCAAGCTACAAATAACAACGTTAACACTAAATACAACATTATAATAATATAATAGAACTTTAAAAGCTATACACTCTCTCTGTCTATTCTACTTCTCCCTTATCTTTGGGACTTACCGAGCGATTTGTTTGCTGACGACATTCTCTTTTTCTTCTTTGGAGTCTGGTGTTTCGGACTCACTGGAGATCGAGCCCACCAGCGAGGATTTAGACCAGCTAGCTTTTGACCCGGAGCTCTAGATACTTGTACACATTTACATTCTGTATTTTCCATTTCTGTTATGCCACTGTTTAGGCATTTCTTTCCATTCAATGTATTTACTTTTCAGATGTATTGTAAAAAGAATGTTAATAAATAAAGCTGATGTTCAATTATATCTATTGTCTCTGTCACTTGTGCATTTTACTCATATTGCTTAGATACGCTTAGCGTGTTTACTTCAGAGTAAATATGTAGCGGCCAGTCGCGTCCCTTTCGCCGTACAGCGGTAAGCTGGATGTGACAGGTTTTCTTGGTGGCCCATGCAGGTCCAAGCTGTATGGAACCTACCATGCAGTTCAGCTCTGCGTGGACAACTAAGCAATATAACACAAGAAACAGCAACAGAAAACATTCTTTACATTACATATTCCTTGAATCTCACAACTTCAAAATTCTTTGAATCTATCCTAACCCAAATCATTCTTTCAAGGTTATGGATTCCCCAAACAACACCAGCACGAATGTCAACAACACTCCCCCACCACTACCACTCACACCTGCCATCGCTGTTCCGATCAATAAGCAGACGGTATTGCTTGAGGCGATCCGCAGCCTTCTGGAAGGACAGCAGCAGCAGACTGCTATTCTCTTGAACCGTCCAAAAGCGGAAACACCCAGAGTGAAGCAATTCCGGACACTTCTCCCCGGGAACTTTTCGTGGAAAGAGAGCTCTCTGGAAGTGGAGGAATGGGCTCAAAGCGTTGAAGATGATCTGGCAGCAGCACAAGTGCCAAAGGTCGCTTGGGTACGAGTTGCAAAGCTGCAGCTCACTGACAATGCACGGATTTGGTGGAAGGCGGAAGAAAGCCGTCTTGACCAACCTATCGAATGGAAGACTTTCAGCGACATGTTCGACGCAAAGTATTTCCCAGAGACTGCCCGCTTCGATATGGAACAGCGGTTCATACATCTGCAACAAGGTTCAATGCGGACAAAATCAGTAGATGGGTATGATGCTGAGTTTACCATGCTCAGCAGGTAAGATATGTCTCAATATTCGATTTTATATCGCATACTACACAGCTAACACAAGACCGTAACAGGTTTCCGGCCCATCTCATACCGACTGCTGAGATCAGGGCCAGAAGATTTTAGCAAGGGTTGGACCTGGAAATTCAAGCTGTATTAGCTATAGGGGATTTCCAAACCCATGATTTAGCTTTGAAAGCTGCCCGAAGATATGAGGCAGTGGTGAAGAAGAAGGGCATATCTCAATCTGCCAGAGTCAAGCGTCCTGCCACTCAGATGGCAGCAGGAGCTTGTTCAAGACCAACTGTTGAACCGAGGAGACCGGAAGTAACAGATAACCAGCCAAGTCCCGACTTTTGCTTCTATTGCAAGAGGGAATGACACTTATGGAAGGACTCTAGGCGCGCAAAAGACCTGTATCTAGTTTGTGGCGCATCCAATCACAGAATTGGAAATTGTCCTTATAGAAGCAACCCAACTCACACACCCACCAACTACCCGCAGTGGCAGCTATCCAGGCTCCTGCACCTCGTTTTGCACTCACAGCTCCACCACTTGTACAGCATACTCACCAATTCCATCAGGCTCTGAGGAACATGCCTCGAGGGCAAAGAAACATGCCCCAAAGATAGAGGAATGTGCCTCTAGGTAGGAGGAATGTACTACGGCGTCAGACTTTCACATTAGCAGCCGTTGAAGCCGAGACTGTAGGTCAAGCTAACACTAGTATTTCTCTTCCGCGTTTTCAAATCCTTGTATCACTTTGTTATTTTTCATACACTACCAATAGTTCTATCACCAAATTTTCCTTGAATTTGTTACACTTTCCTTTTACAAATTTCGAGGACGAAATTTTTATAAGGAGGGTAGAATGTAACAACCCTAAACTTTTTGTATGAAATTTTTTCAAAAATACAGAAAGGGGTACTTTTGCCTGAGCACAAGTTATAAGTTTGTTTTGCTTTTGAACAGCAAGAAAATGCTTGTAGCTCATTGGTAAGACCTTGCACTGCTGAACCAAAGCACCAGAGTTCAAATCCCATCAGCCACATTATTTTTTAATTAGTTTTCTTTTAATCTTTTTAGAAGCCCAAGAATCTACACGTGCACTACATATAATAGGGTAAGTTACACTAAAAACAAACGAGTCCACTGCAGAAGGCGAAGCGACGGGGACACATGGCGGGGAGACTCGGCCCAACTCGGCCCGACTCCGCCGGCGAATCGCGCGGATCGGCCGGCGCCGCCGGCCGACTCAGCCCCAAATTCGATTTTTCTTTTTTTGTTCTGCGCCTCTTGAACTCCCCATAACTTATACACTGTTTAAATTCCCTGCATTATTCCAGAGACTTAAAAATCGAATTAAAACTCCTTTTAATGCATATTTTTAATGCATTTTTTTATCACACCATAACCATAATTTATTCTATAAATACCACACCCAAACCCACCCCTCCACACTTCCAAATCTCTTTCCAAACTCTCAAGAAAATTCCCTAGAGTTTTTGTGTGCAAGTGGAGTTAGCGAAGGGCGAAACTCCGGCGAACTTCCGACGACGTTCCGAGAAGATTCCGGTGACGAAACGACGCACCGGCACCTCCTACTTCTTCCTTTTCCTCTCCTCTCCACTACAATCCTATAAGTCCCTTCTCCCCATTCTTGTTACTATTCTAAAAACTTATAATTTTAAAACCCAACGGAAGCGAAGTTAATCCGACTTCCGATTCGGTTTTTTCTTAAAACTCATATTTTTCTTAAACACAATAATACCAAACTCTCACATCATGATCATTAAATATTAACAAAACATATTGACAACTTTCATATCAAAAAAATTTATATTTCAATTTTTATCGCACTTTTACAGAAATATACCATTTAGTTTAGTTCGACATAAATCATTATAATTCCTTACTATACCTTTAGATAGTTCATGAGGTAAAGACCTACCTCCTCACAACACACATATGCAACATAGCACGATGATCTTTGGGAACATAGATTTGGGGAAATACGATTTTACACAAAACTACCTCCGATTTATAAAACCTTTTTCTACAATATATGTATTTAACAAATCTTTACAATGTGCCGCTACAACCCATTTTGGGGAACTCGTTTGGGATGGTGCGGATTATAGCACATCCTTGGGCTTAGTACTATGAGATGCAGACCTCCGCAAGGTGCATACGGTCTCGAAAGATTTAAAAATACAATTTTCTTCAGAAAATGTGATTTCTATTATAAATAAAACTTATATTTTTAATAAATATATATATATAAATGTAATTAATATCAAAATATCTATTTTTAGTATTTATAATATTCCATATTTCCAAAATTCAAGAAAAACATTCAATTTACAAGAAAATATCATACAATTCCAATATTACAAATAAATGCCATATATTATGAAAAATAGGTTTTATTCACTAGAAATGTCACAATGATAAAATATACATCCATGAAAGTTCTAAGGACGATAATAAAATACTTGAGATGTATTTTGAAAACTACACAAAAAAAATTTACATAAAACCCCCTCAAGTTATACTAAATTACAATAAGGACCCTAATAAACATAGATTTAAGAGGGACCAGTCTCTTGAGCCTCAAGGAGCCGGAGATATGGGTGCTTGCCTATTTAAAGTAGACAACTTAATAAACAGTGTTATCAACACGGTAATCTTCTTTGAAAAAGATACAAATCCTGCCGTCCATGTGCAGCGGTTACCGATAACACCAAAACCTAATTCAGAATTCAATTTCTTTTCTAATTGTCTGACTCAGACTGAGTCTCAATATATACAATCTGACTTGAATGAGATTCAAGTATATATATATAACAATTCAATATGAATCCATATATTAAATCTATTCAATCTATCAATCTAAATAACATGACTGAACCGAACCATGGATATACATCCATCTACATGATTCTCCTGTTACATCCATTTACTGATATTATGGTTTCGGCAAGTCATCCATCTATACAATCTATAATACAAGACAATACAATTTACAATACAATACAAACAATACAATCAAGATATCGCGGGGTTTAAGGGGTAGATTGGTGTGGAAGGTGTTGAAAGTGGCACGAGACAGCAACCATTAAGACACGTAACCTGAATTCAATTGTCGTTGTTCCCGGTTTTATTACGGAGCCTTGTATTCTTGATTCCGTCCACCTTAGTCTCCGGTCTAGTGAGACTCCTCTAGTATACACTGGCCTCTTCTGTACCAACCTACAAACAACAGCGTTAACACTAAATACAACATTATAATAATATAATAGAACTTTAAAAGCTACACTCTCTCTCTCTGTCTATTCTACTTCTCCATTATCTTTGGGACTTACCGAGTGATTTGTTCGCTCACGACATTCTCTTTCTTCTTCTTTGGAATATCGTCACGTGTTTCGGACTCACTGGAGATCGAGCCCACCAGCGAGAATTTGGACCAGCTAGCTTTCGACCCGGAGCTCTAGATACTTGTACACATTTACATTCTGTATTTTCCATTTCTGTTATGCCACTGTTTAGGCATTGCTTTCCATTCCATGTATTTACTTTCAGATGTATTGTAAAAAGAATGTTAATAAATAAAGTTGATGTTCAATTATATCTATTGTCTCTGTCTCATGTGCATTTTATTTATATTGCTTAGATACGCTTAGCGTGTTTACTTCAGAGTAAATACGTACCGGACAGTCGTGTCCCCTTCGCAGTACACCGGGAAGCGGGGCGTGACAGGTTTTGTTGGTGGCCTATGCAGGTACGAACTGTATGGAACCTACTATGCAGTTCAGCTCTGCGTGGACAACCTAAGCAATATAACACAAGAAACAGCAACTGAAAACATTCTTTGCATTACATATTCCTTGAATCTTACTACTTCAAAATTCTTTGAATCTATCCTAAGCCAAATCTTTTTTCAAGGTTATAGATTCCCCAAACAACACTAGCACGATTGTCAACAACACTCTCCCACCACTACCACTACCACCTGCCATCGCTGTTCCGATCAATGAGCAGACAATCTTACTTGAGGCGATCCGCAGCCTCCTGGAAGGACAGCAGCAGCAGACTGCTATTCTCCTGAACCGTACAGATGCGGAAGCACCCGGAGTGAAGCAATTCCTGGCACTGCACCCTAAGAACTTTTCGGGAAAAGTGAGCCCTCTGGAAGCGGAGAAATGGGCTCAAAGCATTGAAGATGATCTGGCAGCAGCACAAGTGCCAGAAGTTGCTTGGGTACGGGTTGCAAAGCTGCAGCTCAATGACAATGCACGGGTTTGGTGGAAGGTGGAAGAAAACCGTCTTGACCAACCTATCGAATGGAAGACTTTCCGCGACATGTTCGACGCAAAGTATTTCCCAGAGACTGCCCGCTTCGACATGGAACAGCAGTTCATACATCTGCAACAAGGTTCAATGTGGACAAAATCAGTAAATGGGTATGATGCTGAGTTTTCCATGCTCAACAGGTAAGATATGTCTCAATGTTCGATTTTATATCACATACTACATAGCTAACACAAGATCGTAACAGGTTTGCAGCCCATCTCATACCGACTGCTGAGATCAGGGCAAGAAGATTTTAGCAAGGGTTGGACCCGGAAATCCAAACTGCATTAGCTACAGGGGATTTCCCAACCCATGATTTGGCTTTGAAAGCTGGCCGAAGATATGAGGCGGTGGTGAAGAAGAAGGGCAGACCTCAATCTGCCGGAGTCAAGCATCCTGCCACTCAGATGACAGGAGGAGCCTCTTCAAGACCAACTGTTGAACCGAGGAGACCGGAAGTAACAGATAACTAGCCAAGTCCCAACTTTTCTTATATTGCAAGAGGGAAGGACACTTGTGGAAGGACTGTAGGCGCGCAAAAGGCCTGTGTCTAGTTTATGGCGCATGCAATCACGGAATTGGAAACCGTCCTTATAGAAGTAATCCAGCTCACACACTCACCAACTACCTGCAGCGGCCAGCTATCCAGGCTCCTGCACCTCGTTTTGCACTCACACCACCACCTACACAGCCTACTCGCCAATTCCATCAGGCTCTGAAGAACATGCCTCGAGAGCAGAGAAACATACCCCACAGACAGAGGAATGTGCCTCCAGCTAGGAGAAATGTACCACGGCGTCAGACTTTCACATTAGCAGCCGTAGAAGCCGAGGCTGTAGCTCAAGGTAACACTGGTATTTCTCTTCCACATTTTCAAATCCTTGTATCACTTTGTTATTTTTCCTACACTACCAATAGTTCTATCACCAAATTTTCCTTGAATCTGTTACACTTTCCTTTTACAAATTTTGAGGACGAAATTTTTATAAGGAGGGCAGAATATAACAACCCTAAACTTTCTGTACAAATTTTTTTCAAAAATACTGAAAGGAGTACTTTTGCCTGTGCTCAAGTTATAAGTTTGTTTTGCTTTTGAACAGCAAGAAAACACTTGTAGCTCATTGGTAAAACCTTTTACTGCTGAACCAAAGCACCAGAGTTCAAATCCCATCAGCCGCATTAATTTTTAATTAGTTTTCTTTTAATATTTTTAGAAGCCCAAAAGTCTACACGTGCACTACACGTAATAGGGTAAGTTACACTAAAAAGAAACGAGTCCACTGCAGAAGGCGAAGCGACGGGGACACATGGCGGGGAGACTCGACCCGACTCGGCCGGCGAATCGCGCGGATCGGCCGGCGCCGCCGTTCGACTCATCCCCAAATCCGATTTTTCTTGTTTTGTTCCGTGCCTCTTGAACTCCGCATAACTTCTACACTGTCTAAATTCCCTGCATTATTCCAGAGACTTAAAAATCCAATTAAAACTCTTTTTAATGCATATTTTTAATGCATTTTTTTATCACACCCTAACCCTAATTTATCCTATAAATACCACACCCAAACTCACCCCTCCTTACTTCCAAAACTCAGTCCAAAGTCTCAAGAAATTCCCGAGACTTTTTGTGTGCAAGTGGAGTTAGCGAAGGGCGAAGCTCCGACGAACTTCCGACGACGTTCCGAGGAGATTCCGGCGATGAAACGACGCACCGGCACCTCCTACTTCTTCCTTTTCCTCTCCTCTCTACTATAATCCTGTAAGTCCCTTCTCCCCTTTCTTGTTACTATTCTAAAAACTTAGAATTCTAAAATCCGACGGAAGTGGAGTTAATCCGACTTCCGATTCGGTTTTTCCTTAAAAATCATATTTTTCTTAAACACAATAATACCAAACTCTTACATCATGATCATTAAATATTAACAAAATATATTGACAAGTTTCATATCAAAAGAATTTATATTTCAATTTTTATCGCACTTTTACAGAAAAATACCATATAGTTTAGTTCGACATAAATCATTATAATTCCTTGCAATACCTTTAGATAGTTTACGAGGTATTGACCTACCTCCTCACAACACACATATGCAATATAGCATGATGATCTTTGGGAACATATAATTGGGAAAATACGATTTTACACAAAACCACCTTCGATTTATAAAAACCTTTTTCTACAAGATATGTATTTTTAACAAATCTTTGCAATGTGCCGCTAGAACCCATTTCGGGGAACCCATTCGGGATGGTGCAGATTATCTCACATTCTCGGGTTTAGTAGTGCGAGATGCAGACCTCCGCAAGGAGCATACGGTTTCGAAAGATTTAAAAATACAATTTTCTTTAGAAAATGTGATTTCTATTATAAATAAAAATTATATTTTTAATAAATAAATATATATGTAATTAATATCAAAATATCTATTTTTAGTATTTATAATATTCCACATTTCCAAAATTCAAGAAAAACATTCCATTTACAAGAAAATACCATACAATTCCAATATTACAAATATATACCATATATTATGAAAAATATGTTTTATTCAATAGAAATGTCACAATGATAAAATATACATCCATGAAAACTCTAAAAACGATAATAAAATACTTGAGGTGTATTATGAAAATTATACAAAATAATTTTTCATAAAACCCCCTCAAGTTATTCTAAATTACAATAAGGACCCTAGTAAACATAGGTTTAAGCGGGACCAGTCTCTCAAGCCTCAGGGAGCCGGAGATATGGGTGCTTGCCTATTTAAGGTAGATAACTTAACAAACGGTGTTATCAACACGGTAATCGTCTTTGAAAAAGATACAAATCCTGCCGTCCATGTGCAGCAGTTACCGATAACACCAAAACCTAATTCAGGATTCAATTTCTTTTCTAATTGTCTGACTCGGACTGAGTCTTAATATATACAATCTGACTTGAATGAGATTTAAGTATATATATAATAATTATATATGAATCCATTTATTCAATCTGTTCAATCATCAATCTATACAACTTGACTGAACCGAACCATGGATATACATCCATCTACATGATTCTCCAGTTACATCCATTTACTGATATCATGGTTGCGGCAAGTCATCCATCTATACAATCTATAATACAAGACAATATAATTTACAATACAGTACAAACAATACAATTAAGATATCACGGGGTTTAAGGGGTAGATTGGTACGGAAGGTGTTGAAAGTGGCACGAGACTGCAACCATTAAGACACCTAACCTGAATTCAATTGTCGTTGTTCTGGGTTTTATCACGGAGCCTTGTACTCTTGATTCTGTCCACCTTATTCTCTGATCTATTGAGACTCCTCTCGTATACACTGGCCTCTTCTGTACCAAACTACAAACAACAGCATTAACACTAAATACAACATTATAATAATATAATAGAACTTTAAAAGCTACACACTCTCTCTCTGTCTATTCTACTTCTCCCTTATCTTTAAGACTTACCGAGCGATTTGTTCGCTGACGACATTCTCTTTCTTCTTCTTTGGAATGTCGTCACGTGTTTCGGACTCACTGGAGATCGAGCCCACCAGCGAGGATTTGGACCAGCTAGCTTTCGACCCGGAGCTCTAGATACTTGTACACATTTACATTCTATATTTTCCATTTCTGTTATGCCACTGTTTAGGCATTGCTTTCCATTCCATGTATTTACTTTTCAGATGTATTTTAAAAAGAATGTTAATAAATAAAATTGATGTTCAATTATATTTATTGTCTCTGTCTCTTATGCATTTTACTTATATTGCTTAGATGCGCTTAGCGTGTTTACTTCAGAGTAAATAAATACGTAGCGGACAGTCGCGTCCCCTTCGCCGTACACCAGGAAGCGGGGCGTGACAAAGTCCTCGAAGGTAGGCTCGATCTCCTGAAAGTCCGAATCACCTAACGAAATTCTAAAGAAGAAGAAAGAGAATGTCGTCAGCGAACAAATCGCTCGGTAAGTCCCGTAAATAAACAAGAATGGAATAGAATGAATAGAGAATATATTGTTATAATGTTGTATTTAATGTTAACGCTGTTGTTTGTAGCTCGGTACAGAAGAATTCCAGTGTATACGAGAGGAGTCCCGCTATTCCGGAGACTAAGGTATACGGAGCACAAGGAACCGTTCAGCCATGGTACAACAACAATTGAATTCAGGTTAGGTGTATTATGGTTACAGTCTCGTGCCACTTCTAACACCTTCCATACCAATCTACCCCTTATAAACCCCGCGATGTCTTGATTGTATTGATGTATTGTTTGAATTGTATATTGTATATAGATGGATGACTTGTCGATACTATGATATCAGTAAATGGATGTAACTGGAGAATCATGTAGATGGATATATATCCATGGTTCGGTTCGGTCAATATTGATTGATTAAGTTGAATAGACGGATTCATAAATCCATGTTGTATTGAAATTTGATACTTGAATCATATTCAAGTCAGATTAATTATATTCAGACTCAGTCTGAGTCAGACAATTTGAAAAGAAATTGAATCCTGAATTATATTTTGGTGCTATCGGTAACCGCTGCATATGGACCGCGGGATTTGTGTCTTTTTCAAAGACGATTACCGTGTTGATAACACCGTTTGTTAAGTTGTCTACCTTAAATAGGTAAGAACCCATATCTCCGGCTCCCTGAGGCTCAAGAGACCGGTCCCACTTAAACCTATGTTTACTAGAGTCCTTATTGTAAGTTAGTATAACTTGCGGGGGTTTTATATAAAAAATAATTTTGTATAATTTTCAAAATACACCTCAAGTATTTTATTATCGACTTTAGAGTTTTCATGGATGTATATTTTATCAATATGACATTTCTAGTGAATAAAACCCAATTTCATAATATATGGTATTTATTTATAATATTGGAATTGTATGGTATTTTCTTGTAAATGAGATATTTTTCTTAAATTTTGGACATGTGGAATTTTATAAATATTAAAAATTGATATTTTGATATTAATTACACATATATATTTATTTATTAAAAATATAAGTTTTATTTATAATAGAAATCATATTTTTCTAAAGAAAATTGTATTTTAAATCTTTCGAGATCGTATGCTCCTTGCGAAGGTCTGCATCTCACTCTACTAAGACCGAGAATATGCGATAATCCGCACCATCCCGAACGGGTTCCCCGAAATGGGTTGTAGAGGCGTATTTGCAAAGATTTGTTAAAATACACATCTTGTAGAAAAATGTTTTTATAAGTCGGAGGTAGTTATGTGTAAAATCGTATTTTTCCCATATCTATGTTCCCAAATTTCATCGTGCTATGTTACATATGAGTGTTGTGAGGAGGTAGGTCATTACCTCGTGAGTTTTCAAAAACTAGTATGGTTTAAAGGTATAAACATGTCGATAGGAAACATAAAGGTATTTTAATGTAAAAATAGAATAAACATTGCTACGATTATTATTTTGATACCAAACTTGTTCTATTATCTTCGTTAATGATTACTAAACAATATACTAAAAGTTGTAGGTTTGTTATTAAGAAAATGTTGTATTTTTTAAAAGAAAAGATAATCGAAAGCCGGATAACTCCGCTTCCGACACATTTAAAGAGTTAATAATTTGATAATAGTGAAAGAGAGAAAGAAGGGGGACTTACTGGTTTAGGGTCTGTTAGTTATATGTATGCCCTAGAGGCCATTACTGTACATAAGATGTATATTGTAGTGGATGCTGGGACATATATAGGGAGGACTTTCTTGCTCGACATGATAGTATGCTATCTGGTTACACTTTACCTTAACGTGTACACTGATTGTCTCTCTGTTACATGTTGGTAAAGCCCTTAGGATGTGTACTTGACTACCTGGACTATGATGCGGATCATACTAGTGGGGACATGGTAGTCCATAAGTACATCCTTCAAGGTCCCTAGTCATGGGTATATCGAGACGGGGCATCGATATACCAGAGTAGACTAGCGTATACCTTCTCGACCCATACAGATGGGCGATGGATGATCCAATATCCATTGGTGTTTGACATCAGAGATGATATACGGGTGCTCAGTGGAGACTGGGTACACTGTACGGACTCGCCGAGAACTCCCAGATGGTATTATACCTTACGTCAGATGGCAGTTCTCTGGTGACACTGGTACAGAGTAGTCTGTTGACCCGAGATCTTCATAGAGTCTTGTGTGGTTCCCACTGTGCTTTGATTTCCACCTTACCACGACCAAGAGGGCGTGCAAAACGGTGGCTTTTGGGTACAGTCCCGAATCACATGGAGGCAATGAGCGATAGGAGGGGATTCGTCTCTCCCGGTATAGGGAGTTGATGTTGCGCTGTGTTCGATTGGCTATAACCGGAAATCCCTGGCCAGGGTTGCTGAGATTTACTGGTAAGTGTTACCTGTAGTTTCTCGAACTGTTATAGACCTTATATCGACACGACTTATCGAGCTATTGGGGTCTGACGTTTACCTCCCCTAGGCGATGTTGGAGATAGTGCCCTCAGAGTCAATTATTAGGTCACAGGTACGTGATTGTAATGATTGTGGGAGGACCTATCCCGGTAGGACAGTCTTACTCGAGATGATAGTATGCTATCTGGTTTACCTTTATCATCGTGTACTGTTTTAGGTGACCTGACACGTCGCTATTACACGTTGATAGAGCCCCTAGGATTCTTGCTTGACCACCAGCAGTATGAGGGCGATCATATAAGTGGGAGCTGGGGGTCTACAAGCATATCCTTAAAAGGTCCCTAGTCGTGGGAGTTTCGAGACCGGGCATCGATACTCCATTAGTAGACTAGTGTATACAGTCGAGACCCCGACGAGGGGCGGTGGCCGGTCTCACAAGCCACTGGTGTCAGTTGGATCACCTAAGATGTATACAGGTGCTCATTGGGTTATGAGTACACCGGACAGGACTCGCCGGGAACATGCTAGTTGGTCATATACCAGACGTCAGATGGCAGTTCCCTGGTGACATGTGTGCAGGTTAGTTCATCGACCTGGGGATCGTCATTTGTCTCGTGTGAGTTCCCACTGTACTTTGATTACTACCCTACCACGGCTCAAAAGAGTCGTGCAAACAGGTTTTAGTTGGGTACAGTCCCGAGCCACATGGAGGCAGTGAGCGTATCTTCAGGGGTTCGTCTCTCCCGGTATTGGGGGTGAGGTCGTGCTGTGTCTAGGAGAGCCATTACACAAAGTCCTTGGCCAAGGCAAGGAGATTTACTGGTAGGTATTCCAGTAGTATCTCAGGGTGTTCTGGGCTACACTCCGACACGACTTGTACCGCTTTTGGGGGTCTGACTTTTACCAACCCCCTAGGCCCGCCATGCGATACTCATAGACGAACGGACCGGACTGCACGGATATTGTCACTGACAGGCTCAGTAGGGTTGTCAGGCTGAGTTCACTCACAGACATCCCTTTTAGTCAGTACCTGGTAGCCCGTTACGTATTGGCTTATACCTCTGACGTGCTAGTGGTTAAATCCACAACCAAGGTGTTGACGAGTCTTTAGAGTCCCCCACATTCAGTTACTCAGCTTTCGGGCGAAAGGTTGTAGAGGCCGTATGGAGATATGGCAAGGTCCGATCAGATACGTGCGGTATTGCACGGATCAGGATCGGACAGTTTGTACTATAGGCCGTATGGTTATATGGCGGGGTTCGATCAGATACGTGCGGTATTGCACGGATCAGGATCGAACAGATATTACTAGCCGGCTTTGGTTTAAGCCGGATCCTAGTATAGTACAGTGTAGATTTTGTCTCATTGCATTTGTATTTCGGTCGAAATACAGATGCGGGTGTGTATGCACAGTATCGGGGTTTTTCCTGTAATTTATTGCGGGACCAGTTTTCTGGAGTTGCCACTTTGCATTCCGTTTCGGCCAATTTCCATTGTTCCGTTCATTGGCCGAAGATTGGTGGAGGAGGGTTTATTTGCATTGTTGCAAATAGGCTTTTTGTGGAGGGGGTCTTTGCTTATTGTAGCATCATGATGGTTTTCATGATGTGCTCCATCATTGACTTCTCCTCCTCATCATGGCTTGACTTTTGTATGATGATGGAGGGACATGATGGTTGTTGATGATGGTGGTGTTGGAGTGAGGGTTTTCTTGTGATCATTTGTTTTTCTTTCTTCATCCCTTGCTTGCATCATTGCAATCCAACCACCCTCTTGACCTTGTTTTTTTCTCTCTCCAATCAATCTTGAGAAGGGGGGGCCGGCCATTCCAAGGAGGTGAATGGGATTCATTTCTTTTGTGTGGGGAAAAATTGTTATTCTCATTCCTTTTGTATGCCACAATTTTCCCACCTCTCTCCAAGTTCTTCTTCCTCCACAAAAAGGCAACTCCATAATCCCAAAATGAGACATGCAATCCACATTATATTCTACAGCAAATCTTGGGTACGTCGAGTAGCCGGCTTCGTCCCCGAGTTGCCTCGGCATTGAGGTGGGAGCCCGTAAACAAAGTAGGCGATGTGGTGCACTTCCGGCGATGAGGAGGAGACGGGACATTCCGCAGGAGATCGGGACGATGACGAGAAGACCGGAGGACTTGGATCGTCGGTATATCTCTATTCCCTTTCTTGTTGATAGCTAGGACTAGTTAATGGTTCGATCCGGGTGTTTAGTGCGCGGTGGTGCCGGTTTGCTAAGTCCGCAAAATCAAAGTTTTTCACCGCTTCCGCATTCCGGCGTCGGATTGACGGCCGGGGCGCCGCCGTGCACTTACAGTGGTATCAGAGCCTCGCCATTAACTTAGTCTAGCTTTGTGTAATGTGTTTTTTAGTTCCGATCGATCGAAATGTCCAAAAACCCGTATTTGCCCACATCAGTTTTCTGTTTGAAATTTTTGGTGTCGAAAAATTTTTCAGGTTGTAAAATATTGATGTACTGGAAAATCTAAGAGCTCTGTAAAAATTCGACGAAGTAACTCCACAGTGGGAGCGCGGAACCGCCGCGAAAACCACCTTCCCGCCGCCCTTCCGCCGCGCACTGTGGAGATCACTTCACCAATTTTTTACAGAGGCCTTCTGGGCTTAAAATATGGGTTTTGGAATATTAAAATTGGGCTCATGTTTTCTGTGAGTGCTACAGTTTTGATTGGAGGCCCACTTGTTAATTTTTGGTCAATCGGAAAATTTTAAACACATTTTTCACAGTATTTACATTATATCTGCGACCGTGAATTTCACTTGATCGGTAAATCCGGTCTAACCGCTATAGCCCGGTTAGACGGATTTGCGAACGTGACTTTCACGTTGATGTTCTATGTATTTGCTGTGATGTTGCGGATCGGTCGGTGGGGATAGCCTGGATGCAATGCTAGTACAGTTTTGTTGTATTATGTACATTTGATATTGCGGGGCGAGCGTCCGACATGTGGACTGCCGTCACTGCCTGTTTTTATTATTATTTTGGGGCACGACCTGGTTGCGGTCGATGTACCCGTTGTATGTATATTTTACTTTCTGTACTAGGATTGCCCCGCGGAGGGGTGCACGGATAGCCGGGTTCTGGAGGGCAACAAGCCCGCATCTCATGGCATTGAGACGGAGGGGGCTTCACTCTAGGATTGGCGGGCTATTCGCCGCACTCGTAGGGGGTACAGGTTGACCCAGGAGGGGTGCCCAAGTTACCGGATTCCGTGAAGTGCTGGGTGGTCCATTCACGTTGCTGAAGGGGGCTGCCTCGCTTCAGGTTTTGGCGGGTAACTTGCCGCGCCCGTAGGGGTCTAGGATTTCATTGCACAGGCTATCCACACGACCAGGGGAACGTCGGGTTTCAGCGGCTCTGTGAAACCCGGGGATCCCAGATATCTGTATTGTTTCTGTGATGCTGTACATTTCTGTGATGTTGCATTTTATTCACGCCTTGAGTGAATATAATATATTGGTATATATATTAGTAGATGTTGTATATGTTTTGCATCCGCGCTAGTCCAGTCCCCGCTCTGTCGTTAGTAAGCTAACCTAACGGGTAATGACGGGACCCAGTGGCGAATGCGGATGGCATATACGTACATCAGTATATTTTCGTTCTTTTTGGTGTGATCAATTGATGGGACTGCATTGATTCGGATCAATGCAAGTTAAAAACAAACCTAATCTGATGTTGTTGGAACACTTTTCAAAAAGCTGTTATTGCAAGGACGTTTACTTTTGTTTTGCATCGTGGTATTCATTTAGAATATCCTGCTCCTCAGTCGACGAGGCAAGGGCCGAGATCCCTTCACCGGGAGTGACCCCTTGGACAGAAGTTTGCGTCAGGGCATTAACTTCACTATAGCCGATTACTTTTGCTTTGCACCGTGGTATTCAGTTGGAATATCCTGCACCCCATTCTACGGGGAAAGAGCCGAGATCCCTTCACCGGGAGTGACCTCTTTAGCAACGGTTTTCGTCACTATATTTTTAAAAGCTATCAGTTCCTTCAACGATATCAAGTTCTTTACGTTAAAGGTTTTCGCCAGAAACCATTCGTAGCCCTCCGTCGTTTCAGACGGGTAGCACGTAGTATTCATGCTGTGTTTGTTGACCTTCGTCAAGGCATAGTGTATGGTAGCTGCTTGTTACCTTTCTGCTGCATAGATAGATGCGTTGGTTTGGGACAGTCGTATAGCCTTGTTGACCTTCGTCAAGGGCTTGTACGGGTGGATTCAAATTAACCTGGATAATGACGGGTAGAACTTGACATGTGACTTATGATTTGTTAACCTTCGCCAAGGTCATAAGAGCATGGGGCAGAAATCACATCGGGAGTTTCAAAAGAACTGAAACTTGCCAGACATGCGCATACCTTCTGGAGTGTGATGACGTGAGCGGATTCCGTCACGTTGTCATGCGATGAGAGTTGGATCCCGATTCCCACTGATGAGTTAGTTTACTCCTCGGGTAACCCCGACTAATTCTTCTTTCAGGTTTGGAGGAGAATTTGAGGTACAGTGGGAGGATTCCAGATTAGATAAATTGTGACCATTCTGATCTAGGTTAGAGTGCACGCTGAGTGTTTCTTTTCTCTCTCTCTTTGGCAGCGACCATTGACCCGACCCTAAGACTTTGACTCAGTGACCAAGTTGACCAAACCTTCTTAAACACCGGCTTTTGGATTGTCAGAGTTGCAAACCTCATTGCCACTCATACTTTTACCCTTTTCTCCAGGACACCCCGTATTACTGCGAACGTCCACTTCCATTGGACAAAACCATCGTATGGTTAGATACGAACTCGAAGGAATTTATTCGAGGATGGTTTCAGGTTCTGGAGAAAACGGATAGGATTATTCAGTTGTCTTTTCCTTTTACCTTCTCTCAAGTTGTGAGTACTCCTTGGTTTAGGAGATAGTACACCTATTACGCAAATTGGATAGTCTTCTTCCAAACCTTAGGCTGGTGCCGACCGGTAGGGAATGAAGAAAACCAATTAGCATAACGATGGTGTGCAGAAGGTATTAAGTTCAGACAAAGCAAGGGATTAGTAAGAGGGCAAAGTAAATTGCAACAGATATTCACGACCAAACCAAATATTTCGTTACCACTCCCACATCACCTTTGTATTTCTCCAGGACACTCCGTATCACTACGAAGATCCACAGTTTATTTGGATACTCCATCGTATGTTTATATACGAACTCGAATGGAACTGGTTCCAGTTCGGGGATGGATTCTGGTTCAGGAGAAATAGGAATAAGGTTTATTCGGTTGTCTTTTATCTTCACCCTCTCTCATTGTGAGTGTTCCTAGGATTGGGACAGTACACCCATTATGCTTATTGGATAGTCTTCTTCCAAACCATAGGCTGGTGCCGAACGGTAGGGAAGGAAGAAAACCATTTGGCCTAAAGGGGTGTGCAGAAGGTAATGACTAAAGACATATGAAGGGATTTGGAGAGGTGGCAAAGAATTACACGGTTACAGTTGTGAATCTGGATAATGGAAGAGGCATTACTAGGAATACCAGGATACCCTATCGAAACATTTCGATGTTTCAGTCTCACTGTGTAATGTTAAAGGAAAACTGATTTCCCGATTAGATACTTACTCCAGGGTATGTATTTACCAGGTACGATTCTCACATCTGTATGGTTTTACAGATGATGAGTGGGAGTAAGTTATTGGGAATTGGGTGATTATCCTCATTATATCGGGATTCGTTGTAATCAGTGATATTTGAGGAAATCACCTGGGCTGTTTGCCGGTCGGCAAATATTTGGTTTTGAATATCCGCTGTTATGCACCAATTTCAAATTGATATATCTGTACGTCTATTTTCATAGAGTGAGATATACCTTTCTGAAATTATGTCTACGACATTTACCTATATCAGTGGATGGTTAGGTAAGGAGCATTAAACAGCGGTGTAATTCTTCTTAACCATAAGTACAGTTTTCAACCTACGACACACAGTGAATGAGTTATCAGACTCAAGGGACTTATACAAAGGATTGTATGTTGTCCAGGGTTCATCAGGACAGAAGGCTTGGTCCTCGTACTATATTCGGTTTACTTATGACTTCTCTAGTTTTTAGACAAGTGTTTCGCGGAAACACAGGGTCTGAATTTTGAGAAATTATAGGTATTTGAATAGAGTAGAGAACCAGGTGTAGCAAGTATCGGGATTCTTCAAAGAGATCGAAGATGTAGATACTTGTGTATGGTATTCAGTCGATAGTAATGATAAAGAGAACTTGCTTCTTTTTCAGGTTACTCATAATTGGAAGCATTCCTAAGTTGAGTAACGCTGATCGGCCTCCTTCCATTTAGTTGACATGCACTGGAGACAGTTGCATGATTTGAATCTGGTTCAATTAAATCAGTGCCTCTGGTCCTATATGGGATATAGAACAGTTCATATCTTAACGATGTTAAGGTACGGGGAGTTGTCCGGCTTATGCTTAAAACCAGACACTGGACAACTCAAGGCACGTTTCTGTAATGGCTGTTTGTGGGTTGACCCAGGCTATGACGCGGGTTGACTTTCTACCATCTGGAAGATCAATAGCAATATTGTTCTTGACTCGCCACAGTTTTAAATTAAAAATGTTTTTTTTCAGGAAAACAGTAGTGGGAGTATGGTAGAACTGGAAGTGATTCCAGAACCACAAACGATTACTGAAGATTTGATAAGGAACCTAAAGATTCAATCTGGATTGACATTCCACTGGCCACTCCGCAGATAAGGTGGGTAACTTCAGGCACCCGAGAGGTACTCCGGTAGCCTCAAGGACGGTGACAAGGAAGTTCTTGTTTACCCACAATTGCCATTGCTGTTGTTCCAGGTTACGAGACCCGGCAGGAGGATGAGTATAGCGTCGTTCTAAACTAGTTTTAGAAGTGTACGTCTATATGACTCTGCCAGAGGGTTGTCGTAGTCAGTGGGAGCAGCGGAAGCATTGGTGGACAGGTAGCTTATGTCTATTTGTAGACTAAAGCAGATATAGCGGAGATAGATCATCTATTTCTGACGTGACAGTCATGGGTTTGACTTCATCAGAATAGGTGATGGATCTGTTGAGAAGGTAGTAGGGTGTGATGTCATGGTATCTGGATGACATACACAGAATAGGAAAAGAAACTCCTATACTACGATCGGTTATACTTTGGTCGTCACACAGTGGTTTCTCCACAAAGGAAATGGATTTTATATCAGACATACTGGTTACTAGATCTATGGCTTTGGATCTAGATTTGGGTGGTTTCCCAATCAGGGTACTTAGTCAGCATTCTAAGAGTATTTAGAATGGACGACTCCATGCACGGTAGTGTACCTGCAGAAGATGGAGTCACCCTCTCCAAAGGTGTCTTACAGACTAAAAGGGAGAGGGACGTGCATGATTGGCAAATCACTTGCTCAGGAAATTGAGTCAATCATGAGATGTCAAGTACCACACCAGATGTTGTTCTTGCACTAGATGCAATAAGTTGACTTTTGATCCAATCCTGGAGAAACAGTCGGAAGCAGTTTTAGAACATAAGTGGATGTTCTAGGGATATGATAACGACAGCCTCATTCAGGAGACAGTTATCATTCCAGGCTTCCAAGGTGACAAGGACGACAAGGAGGTTGTCAGAGTTATAGTTTTCCCTCTGACGAGGGGCAGTATTTTGGACAGGTGATCCAAGGCAATACTGAGGGAGGCATGGCGCGCAGGATACTGATTAAGTTCAGTTGACGATACAGTCTAAGAAGTTTGGATTTGGAGTTCATTTATGAGCTATGTCCCATCAGACATCCAGACACATTCTAAGACAGGTATTGCTCATTTCGGGAGATGGGTTTCTCCGCGAACTTGAGATATAGAGAGACATAGATAGAAACAACTAAGCGGATCCACTCACTGAGGCTATTCCTCGAACGCAATAGTTCCGCAAACGAGCTTTGTGAGACTGACTAGTAGAGGAGTTGGATGTTCGGTATCACACGGGCTGTGAGTATGCGACATCGCAATAATTAGCCTTGAGTGCAAGTGGGAGATTGTTGGAGATAGTGCCCTCAGAGTCAATTATTAGGTCACAGGTACGTGATTGTAATGATTGTGGGAGGACCTATCCCGGTAGGACAGTCTTACTCGAGATGATAGTATGCTATCTGGTTTACCTTTATCATCGTGTACTGTTTTAGGTGACCTGACACGTCGCTATTACACGTTGATAGAGCCCCTAGGATTCTTGCTTGACCACCAGCAGTATGAGGGCGATCATATAAGTGGGAGCTGGGGGTCTACAAGCATATCCTTAAAAGGTCCCTAGTCGTGGGAGTTTCGAGACCGGGCATCGATACTCCATTAGTAGACTAGTGTATACAGTCGAGACCCCGACGAGGGGCGGTGGCCGGTCTCACAAGCCACTGGTGTCAGTTGGATCACCTAAGATGTATACAGGTGCTCATTGGGTTATGAGTACACCGGACAGGACTCGCCGGGAACATGCTAGTTGGTCATATACCAGACGTCAGATGGCAGTTCCCTGGTGACATGTGTGCAGGTTAGTTCATCGACCTGGGGATCGTCATTTGTCTCGTGTGAGTTCCCACTGTACTTTGATTACTACCCTACCACGGCTCAAAAGAGTCGTGCAAACAGGTTTTAGTTGGGTACAGTCCCGAGCCACATGGAGGCAGTGAGCGTATCTTAAGGGGTTCGTCTCTCCCGGTATTGGGGGTGAGGTCGTGCTGTGTCTAGGAGAGCCATTACACAAAGTCCTTGGCCAAGGCAAGGAGATTTACTGGTAGGTATTCCAGTAGTATCTCAGGGTGTTCTGGGCTACACTCCGACACGACTTGTACCGCTTTTGGGGGTCTGACTTTTACCAACCCCCTAGGCCCGCCATGCGATACTCATAGACGAACGGACCGGACTGCACGGATATTGTCGCTGACAGGCTCAGTAGGGTTGTCAGGCTGAGTTCACTCACAGACATCCCTTTTAGTCAGTACCTGGTAGCCCGTTACGTATTGGCTTATACCTCTGACGTGCTAGTGGTTAAATCCACAACCAAGGTGTTGACGAGTCTTTAGAGTCCCCCACATTCAGTTACTCAGCTTTCGGGCGAAAGGTTGTAGAGGCCGTATGGAGATATGGCAAGGTCCGATCAGATACGTGCGGTATTGCACGGATCAGGATCGGACAGTTTGTACTATAGGCCGTATGGTTATATGGCGGGGTTCGATCAGATACGTGCGGTATTGCACGGATCAGGATCGAACAGATATTACTAGCCGGCTTTGGTTTAAGCCGGATCCTAGTATAGTACAGTGTAGATTTTGTCTCATTGCATTTGTATTTCGGTCGAAATACAGATGCGGGTGTGTATGCACAGTATCGGGGTTTTTCCTGTAATTTATTGCGGGACCAGTTTTCTGGAGTTGCCACTTTGCATTCCGTTTCGGCCAATTTCCATTGTTCCGTTCATTGGCCGAAGATTGGTGGAGGAGGGTTTATTTGCATTGTTGCAAATAGGCTTTTTGTGGAGGGGGTCTTTGCTTATTGTAGCATCATGATGGTTTTCATGATGTGCTCCATCATTGACTTCTCCTCCTCATCATGGCTTGACTTTTGTATGATGATGGAGGGACATGATGGTTGTTGATGATGGTGGTGTTGGAGTGAGGGTTTTCTTGTGATCATTTGTTTTTCTTTCTTCATCCCTTGCTTGCATCATTGCAATCCAACCACCCTCTTGACCTTGTTTTTTTCTCTCTCCAATCAATCTTGAGAAGGGGGGGCGGCCATTCCAAGGAGGTGAATGGGATTCATTTCTTTTGTGTGGGGAAAAATTGTTATTCTCATTCCTTTTGTATGCCACAATTTTCCCACCTCTCTCCAAGTTCTTCTTCCTCCACAAAAAGGCAACTCCATAATCCCAAAATGAGACATGCAATCCACATTATATTCTACAGCAAATCTTGGGTACGTCGAGTAGCCGGCTTCGTCCCCGAGTTGCCTCGGCATTGAGGTGGGAGCCCGTAAACAAAGTAGGCGATGTGGTGCACTTCCGGCGATGAGGAGGAGACGGGACATTCCGCAGGAGATCGGGACGATGACGAGAAGACCGGAGGACTTGGATCGTCGGTATATCTCTATTCCCTTTCTTGTTGATAGCTAGGACTAGTTAATGGTTCGATCCGGGTGTTTAGTGCGCGGTGGTGCCGGTTTGCTAAGTCCGCAAAATCAAAGTTTTTCACCGCTTCCGCATTCCGGCGTCGGATTGACGGCCGGGGCGCCGCCGTGCACTTACAGGCGAGATATGCGACATATCAGACGACGAGACCGGACTGTACGGTAAGTGTTACTGGTTGGATTCACAGGAGTGTGAGCGGGCTTGCTCGTCGATCTTCTGATCGCTCAAAACCCGGGTGGCCGTTACGTTTAGCAGACCGCTTGCGGCTTGTGGGTGTTTAATATGATCATCATCTACTGCCGGCGTATTGACGAGTCTTTAGAGTCCTACACAGAGGTTTTCTGGCTCAAGCGAAACGAAATAGGAGCGCATATGAGATATGTGCGGGACCGAGAATAATGCATGTATGTGATAGCGTATTCTATTCTCGCGATAAATGTATCGAAAGGTTGTATGCGATATAACCTAGTTATCGAATCAAGGATTGATTCGGTAAGCCGATACATAGGATACTAGTCGGTTATATGCGATATGACCGGATCGTTAAATCAAGTGTTGATTTAATGATTTAATGTATAATTATATATTTGATATATTACTTTGCATTAACTAGTATTGGTTCACTTTAAATGGATTTTCTCACTTGAATTGTGCAAGTTGTATATATGATATACTTTTGTGCACATGATTGTATCATGTTTGATGATACATGCTTATTTGGTCAGTGTAAAGAACTAAACCATGGTTAAATTGATGATTAGGGTTTTGCTTATTTATTCATTTATTTATTTGTTTATTCATTTTGGAAAAGATTAGAAAAGAATGGTGACTTTATTTATAGTTTTGTTGAAGCTTCATGAAGCTTTGACCTAGTCCACCATTCTTATCTCTTGCTTAACCCTAACCATCATTTCTAACCATGGTCTATTCTCTACACTTAACTAAGGTTAGAATATGATAAGAATCAATTCTTTTCAATTATTTTAAATAACACTTTATCATATTCTTTCTTCTTCTTCTTCTTCTTCACAAGAAAGAAAAGCTTGCCTCATCAATGGCAAGTAATGGAATCAAGTGAGAAATCCAATTCTAAAGTGAACCCACTTCCTATTTCTTCATCCTCTACCTCTTGCCAAGTAGTATAGGGTGTTTTCTTCACAAGTTTCATGACTTGGTGAAGTGGGAGCTTGATCTAGCGATACCTCGACGTAGATCATCTTCGGCATCGAAGCCGACGACCAAGCCCGCCCATTTTTCCGATGAAGCCGATGCCAGAGTCCGGGATTGGATTTGTACAGCGAGGGGACTTCATCATGGAGCTATGGAGGTGGAGAACCGGATCTACAAAGCTTGTATTTCCGTACACTTAGTTAAGTTGTTAACTAGTTGCTTGTTTCGCCTAAATATCTAGTTAAAGATCCGTATTAGGGTTTCTCGGCACTTGTAATTTTTGAAATTGGCATGGTTGATGCCTTGTGAGACCTCATTAGTGTGCCTAGGAACCCTACAGTGGTATCAGAGCCTAGCTAGAGCCTTAAGCGATGCGTAGACAATGTTAGAAACCCGATCTAACCCTAAACCCCGATATTTCGTGCTCTCTGGATTTTTTTCAAAAATTGGGTTCTTTCCAGATTAAAAATTCTTAAAAAATTCAGCAGGAAGATATAAGAATTATGGTGCAAAACGAGCTCATGATGCGTCTAAACCGCCGCGGAAACGCGGTAGAAGCATGGCTTCTGCCGCGGTTCCGCGGCCTTATGTTCACAATGCACAATATTTTTTGCACAGTAATTCTTCTTTTCTGATGCTGGATTTTATGGGAATTTTTAAATATCACTCAAGAGTTGAGTTTTCTGGGTTGTATTGGGGACTCGGTGTTTCGACTGGATTGTCTAATTTTGTCTGTGTGCTTTTCCGGATAATTTTTGAATATATTAAAAAGTCCGACCGGATATAAATACCCAACTTTTCCCCTGCCGGAAAATTTCCAAGTGTTGGATTTTTCCGAGATTTAAAGACGTTCTAAGTAGTGCAAGTAATGCGATGGTCCCTCTAGAAGACAACAAACCTTAACTCAATTATGTGACCGTCTTGAACTGCCCTTTGAACCTTAGGGTTTAGGGCAGTACGGCGTGCCACATGTGAGGCGTTGGCTTGACCCTTCTACGGCTGGACCGTTGGTACTGAGGCACGAACTGAATGTTTTTATACTTGTTTCATATGTTGATCTGTATCGGGAAAACTTGGGTGTTTGAATGTTCGATCAGAAAGTTTAACATTTTCTAATTATCTGGAATGTGATACAATAATTGGAATTCACAAATAGTTATGAGATAACTGAATGAATATTATAAACATAGCGGTTTAGTCTCACTTGATCGGTTGCCACGGAATTTTGATGTGATCAAAAGTCCGTCGCAATCACGTAGCGTACGCGGATACTCGCCGGGTAAACTTAATAGACAGCTTCACTCCATAGCCTCGACCAAGTGACTGTAGGAGAACCCCGTCGCCAAAAGCATCCATCCGGGTGCTCGCGGCAGCGGTGTTCCGCCTTGGTGCACTTCGTCGATGGCGTCAGGGGTGCAGCTGCCTACAAAAGTTTGCGACGAGCATTCGATCAGGATGTCGGGAATCTTGTTGAATTGCCCGACTTGATATTGAAAAGAGTTTTCGATTTTGAGACTAAAATGCGGAGTTTATAATTGTTAGGCATGTGATGTTTAAGGTATTCATTTGATTAGGCATGCGATGTCTATGCAGATTGCGGATTCCAACTGTTGTAGTTTTACACTTTCTTTTCTGTGACCGTAAGTGTAATATGTGATATCGCCGGTTTCGTTGCTATATGTCAACGACAATTGGGATGCGCATATTTACTTACGTTGATGACATGTGATGTTATGTGTTGCTGGATATGTTATATTGGATCGTCGTGTTTGAATAGCCGGGGGTTTTTATGTGAGATGAGTGTTTTTCATTTTCATTCATGTAAAAAAAATTGTATGTAATATTCTTTTATTGGGGCACTTCCAGGTTGCGGAAGATGTCACCCTCTGTATATTATTTACTTTTCTGCACTAGGATAGACCCAAGGAGGGGAGCACAAGTAACCGGGTTCTAGGGTCCAGTGGGAGACCAACTCGAGGAGTCGAGTCCGGGTCTCCTAACTCTAGAATTGGTAGGGTTGCTTGCCGCTTTCGTAGGGGTCTAGGGGTGTGGGTTTGGCTATTCATCGCGACCGTGGAATCCGTGTTTTATACTGGCTCGTATTGAAAACACGGACGTCCTAGTATATCCAATATTTCATATGTTACTTCTGCTGCGATATCTGTGATGTGATCATGTGATATGTTCTGTGATGGATACTTTATATAGTATATATGATATATTATATAGGCGTTACTTATGTTTTACACCCGCGCTAGCCCTGCCCCGCTCTGCCGTTAGTTACCTAACCTAACGGTGCACGAGGGGACATCGAGGCGAATGCGGATGGCATAAGTGTACGTCGTATTTATCTGTGATGTTTAGGTACTTAAATGATGGGACTTCATTAATGTGATTAATGAAAGAAAAGAAACCTAAGATGTTGTAGAATCGAATTTCAAATATAAAACAGGTAGCTACAGTTCTTGCTTTGCACAGCGGTATATATGATATATCCTGCACCTTATTCGATGAGGAAAGGACCGAGATCCCTTCACCGGGAGTGACTCCTTTAGCAATAACTGGCAGATGCTACACATTCGGTTTGTCTTTTGATTGCTTTTAAGAGTTTTTGCTTTGCACAGTGATATATATGATATATCCCGCACCTCATTCGACGAGGAAAGGACCGACGATCCCTTCACCGGGAGTGACTCCTTTAGCAAAACTTGAAAAGCCTCAAAAGCACTCCATTTTAAAATCATTTGATTCTACAACGATATCAAGTTCATTACGCAATAGGTTTTCAGAAAAACCTGTCGTAGCCCTCCGTCATTTCAGATAAGTCCTATTTAGTATTCGTGCTACGTTTGTTGACCTCCGTCAAGGCGTAGTGTGCGGTAGCTAACTAGTATTTATCTGCTTATGCATATGATGCAGATTGGATTAGGGTAGTCGTGCGGCCTTGTTGACCTCCGTCAAGGGTCGTGCGGGTGGGTTTAATTCGATCAAGAAATGACGGGTTGAACTTGACTAGTAGCCTATGGTTTGTTGACCTCCGTCAAGGTCATAGGGTGCTAGGGGCAAAATTATCGGGGATTTCAAGTGTTGAAATTTGCAATGAGATTGCATACCTTCTATGAGATAGTTGGATCCCGATACCCGCTGCGAGTAAGAGTTACTCCTGGGAGAGTTTTACGCATTACAATTAGCCGATCAAGTAGGTGTCTAGAAAGGTGTTAACGAGGTTACGCCTCTGGGAAAACGAGGTTTACATTAATTAGGTTCGTGCGAAAGCACGGGGGACCTCCCTCAAAGTACCGACACTGGCCTGGCTGAAAGATTGGCAAACTTGTAGTGTGTAATTAATCCTGGCTAGTCTTTCCTTTTAGGGTTTGAAGGAAGATTTGATAAAAAGCAGTGGGAGCCATCCTGATTAGATAAAATAATAACCAATCTATTCTTGCAAGAGCGCACGCTGAGTGTTTTCTTCTCTCTCTCTCCAGGTAGCTACCATATCACGCCTTAATCAAGATAATAATACGGATTATTGACCGAACCCGCTTGTTATACTGAGCTGGGGAACGTTGGTCCCGCTCCAACTTATAATTGTTATAAGACAGAGCAGGAAATTGGGGATTACCAGAATTCCCGTGCCGCCCAAACGAAGAGAGTGCATGCTGATGCATCATCTTTGGGTGTGTTCGTTACAGAAAATTGTTTCTCAGTATCCTTTACGTCCTGAGTATGTGATACCAGAGCAGGATCCCAGATATGTAATCTGTTATATAGGGCTACAGAAAGGTAGAGGACTGAGAACGGGTGATAAGTTTCATGAGGCAGAAAACGGGGCAAGTGTTACAGCCAAGTCTGTTGGTCACTGTCACCCTGTATTACCAGTACATTGATTCTGAACGAATGTTATTAGATACCGAACCTGATATGCAAAATCATATCTGTCTCTTTATTAGTAAAGAAACGATAAAATTTTGTATTGTTGGATAATGTTTTGAACATTTCCTATATCAAAAGTTGATCGGTTCAGGCACGTTATCTAAAAGCGTTGATGTTCTAAATCAAACTACAGTTCTTAGTATACGAAACACACACAAGAGGAAGAGTTCAGAAATGAACGAATCCTTCTTGAGGTATTGTAGACTAGGTCATATCAATGCGACCCGACTAGCTAAGTTGCACATAAATGCATATTTAAATCTGTTTGAATTTACATCTTATGAAACTTGCCAGTCATGTCACAGAGATAAGATGACCACAACTCTGTTTATTAGTAACAGAGAAAGAGTTGGTAAACTCTTGGGACGATACATGTTGATGTATGTAGGTCCCCTGTCTACACATGCCAAGACCGGTTCTTTGTACTTCATTACATTCTCTGATGATCTTTCGAGATTCAGACCTATGTTCCTGTTGAAACACAAGTCCGAACCTTTTGAGATATTCACAGAATATAAGTTAGAAGTAGAGAACCAAATACGGGTATAAGTATTATGTCCTATGATGAGATCAGGGAGGAGAATACTTGTGCATGGAATTCCTGGACTTTTCTAAAGGAGAATGAGATTCTCTCTCAGCATTACTCCTCCGTATACACCATAGCACGATGGTATATCGGGGCAGAGCAATCACACCCTATATGATATGGTGTGCTCTATGATGAGTACTACTGAGTTACCTATTTCCTTTTGGGAGTTATGCGCTTGAGAAGCTGCATACCTATTGAATAGGGTTCCAATCAAATCAATTGCCTATCGCTTCATATGTGATATGGAAAGGGAAGAGCCCATATCTTAAGTTTTGGGATTGTCCAGCCTATGTCTAAAAGCAAAATCCGGACAAACTCGAGGCAAGGTCAGTTATGTAGAACTGGAAGTGTTTCAGCTATACAAACTACAGCAAATGATTTGATAGAACCAAAGGATTCAGTAGATTCCAACGAACCTCAGCCTCTGTGCCGATCTAGTAGGGTTCCTCACCCACCCGAGAGATACTTCGGTTTCTCTATGACAGTGGGAGCGAGGATTGCATCATGAGATGATGACCCAACTAGTTTCGAGCTGGCCATCAGGAGTGGGACTCTGTAAGAATGGCTGGATGCTTAGCGATCTGAGATGGAATCCTTATACACCAACAAAGTATGGACTTTGGTTGCTATATCTGAAGGGTTAAATCCCCATCAGGAGCAAGTATATCTTGAGAAGATTACTTGGTGTACATGGAAAAGTTGAGACTTCCAAGCAAGACTTGTTAAAGGCTTTCATCATCAACCAGGCGTGGATAATGATGAAACCTTTTCCAGTAGCTATGCTTAAGTCCATCCAGATCCTACTTGCCACGGCTACGTACCATGACTACGATATCTGGCGGTTGGGTGTCATGACAACTTTTCTAAATGATGTTTTAGAAGAGAGCGTCTAAAAGTACACAGCCAGAGGGCTTCGTAGACAGTGGGAGCAGCGGAAACGTGTGCAAGATGCTTTATAGGATAAAGCAGACATCACGGAGTTGGAACATCTGTTTTGATGTGTTAGTCAAAGAGTTTGACATCATCAAAATGGTAGATGAACCTTGTATAAACAAAAAGGTAGTAGGGAGTATGGTGGTGATCCTCGTAGAGTACGTGGATGTCATACTCTTGATAAGAAAGGAGTTTCCTATGCTACGCTCGATCAATCTCCACTTATCACAAGGATTCTCCATATAGGATCAAAGTTATACCTCCTAAATCCTGGACTTTGGATCTATGAGATAGATCTAATTGGATGTTGGGATTCTCACTAGTTGTAGTGAGATGGAATCAATCGATCCTGGGGAGAATCACTGGAAGGGCTCCAGAGTGATAAGGACGACTGAAAGTCAGTCACAGGCATTGTATTTACCCTCAGTAAAGGGACGGTATGTTGGAAGAGTTCCAAGATAGATACCGTGACATACTAGACGATTAAGGCTGAATACATCGCTACTTAAGATGCTACCAAAGAGGCTGTCTGGGTGTATATTAGTTCATGAGATGAACTTAGTTCCTCCCATTGTGTGACAATGGAGTTGTGGCTTATGCCAAGGAATGTCCGTCCCATCAGTGATCCAGACATATTCTAAGGCAGTACCACCTGATCATGGAGATGGTTGATCTCCAAAGAGATCAAGGTTAGGAGAGTAGACTAAGAGGATAAACATGGCGGATCCACTCACAAAGGCCTTTTTCCCAGAGAGAGACTTTTATGGGATGGTTGAGTATGAGATACTACAACCACTGCTATCAGATGGCCCTAGTGCAAAGTGGGAGATTGTTAGTTATATGTATGCCCTAGAGGCCATTACTGTACATAGGATGTATATTGTAGTGGATGCTGGGACATATATAGAGAGGACTTTCTTGCTCGACCTGATAGTATGCTATCTGGTTACTCTTTACCTTAACGTGTATACTGATTGTCTCTCTGTTACATGTTGGTAAAGCCCTTAGGATGTGTACTTGACTACCTGGACTATGATGCGGATCATACTAGTGGGGACATGGTAGTCCATAAGTACATCCTTCAAGGTCCCTAGTCGTGGGTATATCGAGACGGGGCATCGATATACCAGAGTAGACTAGCGTATACCTTCTCGACCCATACAGATGGGCGATGGATGATCCCATATCCATCGGTGTTTGACATCAGAGATGATATACGGGTGCTCAGTGGAGACTAGGTACACTGGACGGACTCGCCGAGAACTCCCAGATGGTATTATACCTTACGTCAGATGGCAGTTCTCTGGTGACACTGGTACAGAGTAGTCTGTTGACCCAAGATCGTCATAGAGTCTTGTGTGGTTCCCACTGTGCTTTGATTTCCACCTTACCACGTCCAAGAGGGCGTGTAAAACGGTGGCTTTTGGGTACAGTCCCGAATCACATGGAGGCAATGAGCGATAGGAGGGGATTCGTCTCTCCCGGTATAGGGAGTTGATGTTGCGCTGTGTTCGATTGGCTATAACCGGAAATCCCTGACCAGGGTTGCTGAGATTTACTGGTAAGTGTTACCTGTAGTTTCTCGAACTGTTATAGACCTCATATCGACACGATTTATCGAGCTATTAGGGTCTGACGTTTACCACCCCTAGGCGAGATATGCGACATATCAGACGACGAGACCGGACTGTACGGTAAGTGTTACTGGTTGGATTCACAGGATTGTGAGCGGGCTTGCTCGTCGATCTTCTGATCGCTTAATACCCAGGTGGCCGTTACGTTTAGCAGACCGCTTGCGGCTTGTGGGTGTTTGATATGATCATCATCTACTGCCGACGTATTGACGAGTCTTTAGAGTCCTACACAGAGGTTTCCTGGCTCAAGTGAAACGAAATAGGAGCGCATATGAGATATGTGCGGGACCGAGAATAATGCGTGTATGTGATATCGTATTCTATTCTCGCGATAAATGTATCGAAAGGTTGTATGCGATATAACCTAGTTATCGAATCAAGGATTGATTCGGTAAGCCGATACATAGGATACTAGTCGGTTATATGCGATATGACCGGATCGTTAAATCAAGTGTTGATTTAATGATTTAATGTATAATTATATATTTGATATATTACTTTGCATTAACTAGTATTGGTTCACTTTAAAATGGATTTTCTCACTTGAATTGTGCAAGTTGTATATGTGATATACTTTTGTGCACATGATTGTATCATGTTTGATGATACATGCTTATTTGGTTAAGTGTAAAGAACTAAACCATGGTTAAATTGATGATTAGGGTGTTGCTTATTTATTCATTTATTTATTTGTTTATTCATTTTGGAAAAGATTAGAAAAGAATGGTGGCTTTATTTGTAGTTTTGTTGAAGCTTCATGAAGCTTTGACCTAGTCCACCATTCTTATCTCTTGCTTAACCCTAACCATCATTTCTAACCATGGTCTATTCTCTACACTTAACTAAGGTTAGAATATGATCAGAATCAATTCTTTTCAATTATTTTAAATAACACTTTATCATATTCTTTCTTCTTCTTTTTCTTCTTCACAAGAAAGAAAAGCTTGCCTCATCAATGGAAAGTAATGGAATCAAGTGAGAAATCCAATTCTAAAGTGAACCCACTTCCTATTTCTTCATCCTCTACCTCTTGCCAAGTAGTATAGGGTGTTTTCTTCACAAGTTTCATGATTTGGTGAAGTGGGAGCTTGATCTAGCGATGCCTCGACGTAGATCATCTTCGGCATCGAAGCCGACGACCAAGCCCGCCCATTTTTCCGATGAAGCCGATGCCAGAGTCCGGGATTGGATTTGTACAGCGAGGGGACTTCATCATGGAGCTATGGAGGTGGAGAACCGGATCTACAAAGGTTGTATTTCCGTACACTTAGTTAAGTTGTTAACTAGTTGTTTGTTTCGCCTAAATATCTAGTTAACGATCCGTATTAGGGTTTCTCGGCACTTGTAATTTTTGAAATTGGCATGGTTGATGCCTTGTGAGACCTCATTAGTGTGCCTAGGAACCTTACAGGGTCAAGAGATGAGGAAGATTGGAGAAACACCGGTGCGTCATTTCATCACCGGAAACTCCTCGGATTTCTGTCGGAAGTTCGTTGGAGCTTCCTCCTTTGCTAACTCCACTTGCACATAAAAAGCCTTGGGAATTTTCTTGAGAGTTTGGGCAGAGATTTGGAAGTGCGGAGAGGTGATTTTAAGTGTGGTATTTATACTAAAAATTAGGATTTAGGGTAATGAAAGGGTGTATTAAATTTTTGTATTAAAATGGATTAAATGTGTGTTTTAATTTGCTCTGTAAATGTGCAGAGAATTTAAATAATACATGGGTTATAGGGTAGGCCAAAGGTTGCAGAGGATTCAAGAAAAATTGGGTTTTGACTGAGTCGGACCGGCGCCGCCAGCCGATTCGACCGAGTCGCCGGCCCGAGTCGGGCCACGTCTCCTCGCCACGTGTCCCCGTCGCTTGGTCTACTGCAGTGGACTCATTTGTTTTATGTGTGACTCATCAGTTTACGTGTTGTGCATGTGTAGACTCTTGTTCTTATAAAAGGATTAAAAGAAATCAAAATAAAAGGATAATATGGATGATGGGATTTGAACTCTGGTGCTTTGGTTCAGCAGTGCAAGGTCTTACCAGTGAGCTACAAGTGCTTTCTAGCTGTTCAAAAGTAAAACAAATTCTTATAGTACTCACAGAAAATGTAAATACCCCAAGTATACATTAACATTTAATCAAATTTATGTACACAGGAATTGGAGTTGTTACAACCATGTACCCGCAGACGATGTCGCCCTCACTCCTCGTGGCGGGTGATCATATATCATATATACTCCAGAACCGAGAAATCGCATGGTGGACATCACACATCATATCAACGAAAACCATATTTTTTATTTTGAAAGGAGCATAAGTTTTCAAGTTCACATGCGGTTTCCCAAATCCAGAAATCTCATGAAATCGGAATCTCATAATCATGAGCTAGAAACGAATCATGAATATCGGCATAGAGCCCGTCTTACAATGCATAAAACAGAATGTATGTACAAAAATGCATGCGGCATCTAAGTAAAGAATGTAATATCTAAACTAGCATGTAAGATCAAGAATAGTAACAATATAAATAACTACCAGCTAGCAGGTTACACAAGTGAAGTGACGTTTTTCTAACGTGTACGTGACATGGCAATTACCGATGATGATCTGTGTGAGCCGATAAGAAAGTATACGTGCAACATACGCATCATCGGTAATGGTGCATGTGTCCTAGCAGATGAGATCATAACAGCAATGGAATCAAATGAACATAGCAGAAAGTAACAGTAAACGCAACATTAATAAATAAATAAATATATATATATATACGAGCCATACAGTCATAGTATTTGAAATAACACGATTTTGTTTTAGAAAAGTAGGGGCTACGGTGTTTTTGAGAAGAGATATATCTTTTGAAAATCCGTAGCGTCCTTCGGATTGACTTTTGGAAATACCCACGATTCGTTAGTTTTTGAAAATAGGTATTGTTTTCCGCCGAAAGACGCGACCGGGACGTTGGGACGTCCGGCCTGAATTTTGGGGGCAGATACTATTTGGTGCTATCCATCCACCTCTCCGAAGATGCCAAATTGATTTATAACACCATGTATCGAAGATTTAAATGGATGCGGCCGATGTAGCAGACTTCGTCAGATTCCCCATCGTTGAGGGGTTTTTGATTGTGGAGACGCTCTTCCCTGCAGGCACAAGCCCCTGCAGTTAATTACACTACCGCATCGCGGTAACCACTTTCTCCTTCTCCAGATGGTCACTTCATGTCGTGTGTGTTTGTTTTGTTTTTTGGTTGCCCGTGGATTGTATACGGAGACTAATTTATGTTGTCGCCTGTAGGGCGTGAGTTAGTCCAAATCCGTATTTTCTTAGATTTGGGTTTGGGTTGGGTTTAAAGATTGTTAATCTCATTTGAGACTAAGATCAACCTAAACGTTTGTTAATGATACGTTAGTCTAATTTAAGACTAAGATCTACTTAACAGGATCATTTAGATCCAACAAAAGAGCATTTGGGCTCTATTGTTTTAGTTTAGGGACATTGCGGTCCAGAAGTTTAAGAATATCATAGTCCATGAAGTTTAAGGACATCATAGTCCATAGTTTAAAGACGTCATAGTCTGTAATATTTAAAGACATCATAGTCTATGAGTTTAAGGACCTCACAGTCCATGGTAGTTTAGAGACATCATAATCTGTAAAGTTTAATAACATCATAGTCCATGAGTTTAAGGACCCCACAGTCTATAAAATGTCTGGTTGTTGGGACCCGTCACCTCTCTGAAGACGTTGAAGGATTACAATGACAAATATCAGAGAAGTGAAGAGATGTACCCTTGAACCAAATGCCAGATTGAGAAGGAATGGGATGAACATTACTTTGAATGCCATCTGAGATCAATTTTGAAAGTCCTGAACATAATTAGGGCTCGGTTAAAAACAAGGTTTTGGCTCTGAGAGACTTAGCTAACTTGGGCTAAGATTGGCCTATCATAGTGTTAAACACTAGTGTGTGCTCAGCGCTCATGTGCTCCTATGTGAGGCGCTTGGAATAGTGTTAAACACTAAGAATTTGAGGCGCTCACGTGGGGTCACATGAGGTGTTTGAAGTAGTGTTAAACACTGAGATTTGAAATGCTCACGTGAGGTCATGTGAGGTGTTTAAAGTAGTGTTAAACACTGAAGATATGAAGCGCTCACGTGGGGTCACGTGAGGTGTTTGAAGTAGTGTTAAACACTGAAGATATGAAGCGCTCATGTAGGGTCATGTAAGGTGTTTGAAGTAGTGTTAAACACTGAAGATATGAATCGCTCACGTAGGGTCGTGTGAGGTGTTTGAAGTAGTGTTAAACACTAAGAATTTGATGCGCTCACGTGGGGTCACGTGAGGCGCTTGAAGTTGGCGCTGCTCCTTTGGGTTTATTCCCTTTTTTCTTTTCTGAGTGCTGAGCACTATTGGGTCACGTGGGATCACGTGAGGCACCCTAAGAATGGAAACTGCCCTTTGATTTATTCCCTTTTTGCTTTATAAAAGTTAAGCACTGCTTGGGGGTCATGTAGGATCATGTGGGGCGCCCCAAAAAAACAGAGTTTATTCCCTTTTCTCTTTTATAAGTTAAGCACTGCTTGGGGGTTACATGGGATCATGTGAGGCGCCCCAAAAAAATAGAGTTTATTCCCTTTTCTCTTTTATAAGTGCTGAGCACTTCTCAGGGGTCACGTGACTAGATCTCATTCTTTCCCTCTTTGTTCCTCAAAGGTGTTCACATAGGATCACATTTGAATGCTAATGAATCATCAGGTTGTTCTTCTATAGTTCCGAGGGATCAAGTTCTCCTTTTGTTCTTTCTTTTAAAAGGTTAACCCTAGTTTTAAAGGAATTAAATTCCCATATGTTTTGTAAGAGTTAAACTCTTTTGGATTCAGTTCTTTCCCCTAGGTTTTGAATCTGTATAACAAATCTCCCCGATGAGAATTAAATTCTCAACTTGAGGGGAGATCTGTTTCTGCAGATCTTCAACCAGAGGAAGAACTGAGTTCTTTTAGAAGAGTTAAACTCTTGATTTGAGAATTAAATTCTCTTTTTGTGGGAGCTTTTGGGTGGGGTTCCTCTTCTTTAGAGAATTAAATTCTCTCTCTATTTTTCTTCCCCTCTCCCTCTGTCTCCCTTTTTTCCTCCTCTCCTTGCTCCTATTTATATGAGAAGAAAAAGAATCAATTTGTTAAGAAAATCACTCATTGAGAGATCATGATTGATTCCATGATCTTTTAGATTAATTGGTGAATTTTATTCACCGTTGGATTTTTAATCCAAAGGCTCTCTGTTTAATAGAAAAGATTTCTTGTTTGTTTAACAAGATTATGAATATCTTGTTAGTTTTAACAAGATTAGAATTTTATTCTTTCATATCTTTTTAGTTTAACAAGATCAGAAATATATTTTTTTAATATGGATATCTTGTTAACATAGAATTTTATTCTTGTTATAAGATTAGGAAAATATTTTCCTATGATAAATTTTTATTTTATCAAATGATCACCGCTGGTTCTTTGATCTAAGGGTCCTCTCTTTAACACAGAAGATCTTTCAAGTTTAAGAAAGATTAAGAAAATATTTCCCAAATAGAATTTAATTCTAGAATTTGATAGGAACATTTTAAATTAGGGTGCTCGCATGCTTTGCATGTGATTGGTAAAAACACTCACGTATTTAACACATGACCCTTATTATGGGTTTTAGCCTGTTTATGTTCAGAGCGCTCACGTGCTTAACACATGAGGCGTGTTTGGCCCTTGGTGATTTATGTTCAGCGCTCATACGCTTTGCATATGAGCGCTCATGTGTTTTACACGTGAGGCCTAGTCGGCCATTAATTGTTTTATTCTCAGCGTCCATATGCTTTGAATATGAGCGCCCACGTGTTTAGCATGTGAGGCCAAATTTTGAGGACTCTCCCCCTTTTTATAAGGGAACAAGTAACTCTTGGCCGAAAATTTTTGCGGGAACAAATGCTCCCCACTACTTTGCCCACGTATGCATGTACATAGGTGAAGTAGTACAAAGTAATGTGTGACCGTAGAATTGAGGGCTTAGGGGACAGGTTTGGAGTCCTTATAGCCTAAGATTTTTTCCATCTTCATGAGCCATAAGGGTCTCAAGAAGGTTTTTCTCCCAACAAGTCGAGAGGATCTCGTAGGTGCAAATTCTTCCTAGAAATCATGAGGATTTCTAAGTGTTCATCGCCTCCGTGAGCCGTAAGGATCTCACTCGGGTATTTTCCTTACGAATCGTGAGGACCCGTAAGTAGCTTCTTTATTGGCGAATGTAGCTTTGGCAAATGTGGCCTGTAGATAGTCCACCTTGACCTCTTTGCAGGGCAGCGATCGTTTAAGAGACAGGGTTAGGATCTGCCGCCTAAGACTTTTCAACTTTATGAGCCATGAGGGTCTCATAAAGACTTTTCTCCCTACGAGTCGAGAGGATCTTGTAGGTGTATTTTTTCCTTAGGAATCGTGAGGATTCCTAAGTCTGCTTTCTCTTGAGAGTCGTAAGGATCCCACAAGAGAATTTTTGTCACGACTCGAAAAGTACCGAGCATGACCGGCACTTAAACTATGAAACGTCTCGAGGCATACGTAATCTAAGTAAGCCAAAACGCAGAAATCAAAACCAAGTAGTAGAGTGAAGGAAAACCAATTTTAAAGCAAGAAGTTTAACAACATAAGCCGAAGTATGCATTTTTAAAATCTCAAGTCTTTTATGAAAATTTCGGCAGAGTTTCCTTTGTAAATACTGACCCCAAACGGGTACAAGCCTGATAAAGCATATATAAAGAATAAAGGCATCCCCAAGCGGGAGCTAGCTCTTCTCCAAAGGGCGGACACAACCACGCAAGAAATATAATATACAACGCCGAAGGGCGAGGATCAAAACTCAAAATGAAACCCATCATCATCAAGAAAACCAGAGGAAACCATAATAATACAGCGCGCGACTCTAAGGTCAAAAGAATATACACTGGTTTTCTATCTCTATCAAATATACAAGTCTGGTTGATGGAGTTTCTAGATACAACTGAAATAATATATATACAATGGTGGTCACGATGCAAGTGAACCCACGTACCAAAGCAATCACTCGGAAGGAACAATGTGCCAGCAAAACCGCAATGAAACCTGTACGGCAAAACCTGCAAGAAACGGTGGCACAACGAGGGTGAGTTGCCAACTCATGAGTAGAAAACATCACAGAGCAGAAATCGCATGTATGACGCATCCTAGGTCATATCAAGTAATATCCTCAAATAATATCCTGATCCATCTACATATAAGTGCAATACCACGTGCTCGTGTCAGTGCCTCAGATAGAAACATATTAGATATATGATGTATGAATGCATTACGAATGAAAACAGAATACAACATGAGTGAGACAACTGTTTTCTTTATTTAATGAGATTTCTGTATGTATATAAATCAAGTATCATCAATAAAATCAACAGAGAAATTAGTGTCAAGTATCGACACAAAACATAAATCTCAATATCTCAATATCTCAGGCTCCGGCTATCCGGACTGGCCTGTATCATCAAATCTCAATATCTCAGTATCTCAAATCTCAATATCTCAATATCTCGGGCTCCGTCAGTCCGGATCGGCCCATATCATTAATCACATGACCACGAACGGTATCCTCCGGATATCCACCGCGCCAGACAATCACCGGTAGGCAATTTGCCCCTACCGAGCTCATCGTCTACAACTCGAGCTTCTTGTCCCGGGGTACCATACCGGGTCCACCATATACCCGCAGACGGTTCATCCAACTCCTCGAATCGGGTCTCGAAAATATCTCAGAATCGAGAAAACATCATGGTGGACAATACTCATTATATCAAGGAAAACAGCATTTTTCTCTTTAAAATAAATCATCAGTTTATAAAACTATCACATGCGGTTTCCAAATCTAGAAAATCTCAAGAAGGATCCGAAATCATCAAAATCATGATATCAATAAACAGTGAATACCGGCATAAATCTCCATAATACCGCATGACCAATGAATATATGAATGCATCTGATATCATGCAATAAATGCAATAGTTAAACTAGCATATGAAAGCTATAACATATTGCAACTATCAACTAGCAAGCTATGTCAATGAATAGTATTATCTAAGGTGTAAGTGACATAGCAATTACCGATGATGATGTATGTGAGCCGGGAAGCAAGTGTACGTGGAACATACGCATCATCGGTAATGGTGCTGGTGTCCTGACAGCAGGGTTTCATAATAAATACAGATAACATATGTACAAGCATGCAATGCGATAAAACATCATGAATATACAGAAAGTGATGTAGTAACAGCAACACCGAAAAATATACCTACCCAATATACGAGTCATACAGTTTGGTATTTAAATTACTCACAATTCTCCACTTTTGAAAACTAGTATGACTCGAGCCCAGTCAAAAGGGTAAGGAAATCCACCTAAGTCTGAGTCGATCTATATATATACCTAGTAGTCGGTGATCTCGCCTCAATAGTATTACGTACGATACAATATATATATATATATATATATATATGACATCCTCGTGTCAAGAGTGCGGATCTAACATCATAATTATATCTCGTACGGTAAATCTATCGTACGGCATCCCAAATCTGGGTACGGGTCAAATATCATATTTATCTTATTGCTCATCTGATATCCTTATCATCACATATCGTGAACAGGGGGGTACTGATCTAAATCTAGTACAATACTAATATCATCAACATATATGTACGCGTGTGTGTGAATACACATCGTCCATCAATCCGCTAATATCATGGCGTATCTCATAATACGAACCAAATCACATCACCGATCTCATGGCACCATGCCTAATCTCATCGACTCATCTCCAAATACCATATAATATCTTCATCATCCGTGTATGTGTATATGTATATATATAAACCCATGCATCCACATCTATCCATATACATAAAACGTATACACCCATAATTATATCCCGTGCGTGTATGTGTACGTGTAACAACCTTACTCTAGGGTTTGTGATTAAGAAACCAACTAAAACACTTTCCTTAAATCTCGCTAACACTAACCCAAAATCTCTTAAAGCTTTTCTTGCTAAAGTTAATATCTCGAAATAACCCATATATGTATATCTATATCACATCACATCATATTCTTACGAAATTGCGGGGGTGCTATACGCCATCCACCTGACTTCCCCCGTAGATATTTATCTACTCACCTTAATCCTCGCTTGCTGGAGTCTATGACGCCACGCTCATTCTCGTCATTTTAAAGTCCATGTAGGGGTACCTACATATCACATATAGCATCGTAAACCGAAATCGTGCACGAAAACCAAAACGGTACGCGTATCACACATAGGTTAAAACCTATGGTCTACACATGCAAGAATGGCCAAACAACCCTCGAGATTGACGTGCAAACGTCACACCATCGAGTCAAAACACAAATACTAAAATCCAAAACATAAATAGCCGCAAAAACCAAGCAGCAACATAAGAAAACACTTCCAGATTTTGTTCCAGGTGAAATTAAGCAATTCTGCATATGGGGTAGGTCTAATTTGACTAAAATGAAGCCATAGACCAAGCACGAATCAATTTGGGAGTACTAAGACCGCAAATTGCGGTCAAAATGATTAAAATGGCGGCCTAAACATGAGCATATGGTCTCGGGTTTTGGGGTTAGCTTCTAGGTTGCCTGCATGACTCTCTGGTTTCGCTAAATATTTTTCAGGTCACCCGGGTTATAGCAGATTCCCAAATACCCTCATAATTCTCACAATATTCCGGTGTTGGGGTTTCTAAGTTCGTGTTCCAGGGTTTTAATCTCAGGTTTAATCCAGTAAACAGTCACTACAGGGGTTGCAAGGCCTCTACTAACCTCAATTTCACTATCACAACTCACAAATCCCTCAAACCTTAACTAGGAATTTTCTAACCTCACTAAACATCACAATATCGCTTTTAAACATGCAAGGATACTAAAGTAAATGAAATACAAGACTAATTGTGGAGAAATTACCTCATTTGGGCAACTCAAGAAAAACCCTAGTTTTCCAATGTTGTCCAAATCCCACTTTTCTTGGTCCAATGTGTAGAGGGTGTAGAGGGGATCAATTTTAGTGAAAGGGGTTTAGGGTTTGGATCAATATTTTAAGATGATATCATGGGGTGAAGGTGGAGGGAAGGGAGAAAGAAGAAGAAGAAGAAGAAAATGATGGGGGAGGTAAAATGAGGCAGCCCCTCTCTCTCTCTCCTCTCTTATTCTCACCCCTCTCTCTCAAATATTACCCTTCTACCCTTCTCATTTTCTTTTCCATTTTATTTAAAACAAACCAACTCACATAATACCCCAAAACAACATAAGAAATAACATGTAATCAAAACAATTCATGACATGGTGCACTGGCCATGGAAAACTGTATAAATACGGATTTAGCTTAATCACGATTAGCAGTGCACTAATCTGGTTTTTATCCAAACTGCATATAATAAATTTTAAAAATGCCAAATCCTTTAAATATATTTTTAAATGAATAAATCATTTTAATTCCCAATTATTTCACAATTATTGGTATATTTTTATACCCTTTTTCGAAAACCCCAATTTCGCAGATCGGGCAGTTTTCAGGAAATATATTATTTTAATATTAAATTCCAAAAATAATATTTTATATTTTCTGAAATATTACAATTTTCCGGCTTATAAGTCGAGAGGACTCGTAAGTGGTTGTTTCCCTCCTTGTCGAAATTCGACTTCGGAGAGTGCGACCCTGAATAGTATGCAAGGGTCCATCTTGGACCAACTTGCAGGGCCCCAGTGATGGCTTAGGAGACAGGGTTAGATCTGCCACCTAAGACTTTTCAACTTTATGAACCATGAGGGTCTCATAAAGACTTTTCTCCTTATGAGTCGAGAGGATCTCATAGGTGTATTTTCTCCTTAGGAATCATGAGGATTCCTAAGTGTGCTTTCTCTTGAGAGTCGTAAGGATCTTACAAGAGAATTTTCCCGCTTATAAGTCGAGAAGACTCGTAAGTGGTTGTTTCCCTGCTTGTCGAGATTCGACTTCGGAGAGTGTGGCCCGTGAATAGTATGCAAGAGTCTATCTTGGACCAACTTGCAGGGCCCCAGTACTTAAGAAACAGGTCCTTATCCCCATTGCCTAAGGCTTTTCCCTACGAGTCGAGACGAATTGAGAAGTTCCCGCAAGGACACTAATTTCCTTACTAGTCGAGATGAATCGAGAAGTTCTCGTAAGGATTTCCTAACGTCATAGTTAACCTCTGCTCTTTACGACAGAGGTCCGTCAGAGTCTGTGGTACTAGAGTTTTGTCCGTCGTACCGTCGCGTTGGTTGATGTATTCCTCGATAGGCAATCTTGCTATTCGAGTAGCCTTGTGACTGTCGTGTCTCTTATCCCTTCGGGGGCTGGACAAGACGTCTTCAAGCAATCTTCCAGGTAGTATTACCGTCGAAAGAGCAAGTGTTAGGGATATTCCATGTCACTTTTTACTTGAGGTTAGGCTCAGTTTGGGAGCCCCGATGAGTCATAACCACTCCGCGCTGGTGTGGGATGATCTCCGATAGTATTTTAGGTTTTATATGAGTTGCCGTCAAGACCCTGAAGCTAGGAATATTGCCTTCGCTTCGTTTGCTAGCATTGCATCTGCTGTATCGAGACGAATGTCGCGGTTGTCTCTAGGTTGTTGGTGAACTGTCAATGCTTGGAACTAGGGACTTTGCCATGGCTCCATTGTTGGTGTTGCGTCTGCATCCTGTTGGAGGAAGAACGCTAAGGTGACGTCACGTCTGCTGTATCGAGACGAACGTCGAGGTGGCCTCTAGGTTGTTGGTGAACCATCGGGACCTGGAACTAGGGATTTTGCCGTGGCTCCATTATTGGTGTCGCGTCTGCATCCTGTTGGAGGAAGAACGCTGGGGTGACATCACGTCTGCTGTATCGAGACGAACGTCGCGGTGGTCTCTAGGTTGTTGGTGAACCGTCGGGACCTGGAACTAGGGACTTTGCCATGGCTCCATTGTTTTGTGTCGCGTCTGCATCCTGCTGGAGGAAGAACACTGTTGTTGATACTGCGTCTGCTGTAACGAGACGAGTGTCGAGGTGGTCTCTAGGTTGTTTGTGAACCGTCGAGACTTGGAACTGGGGACTTTTCTATGGCTCCTCTTTGTTTTAACCCCGGGGTCGCTTGTTGACATCGTGTCTGCATCCTGTTGTAGTGAGAAGAAACGTCGTTGTTGACACTACGTCTGCTGTAACGAGACGAGTGTGGAGGTGGTCTCTAGGTTGTTTGTGAACAGTCGAGACTTGGCTCTTTTGCTTTGACCCTGGGGTCGCTTGTTGTCATCACGTCTGAATCCTGCTGGAATGAGGAGGAACACTGTTGTGGGTCTCCAGGCTGTAGATGTGGCCGTCAAGACTTGGAACTATGGACTCTGCCGTGGCTCCGAGATTGATTGTCGCCTCCGAATCCTGCTGGAATGAGGAGGAATGCTATTGTGGGTCTCCAGGCTGTAGATTTGGCCGTCGAGACTTGGAACTAGGGACTCTGCCATGGCTCCGTTTGATGACGTCGTATATTCCTGCAGAGACACTGATTTCTCTACGGGTCAACGCGAATCGAGATGCTCTCGTCAAGGACGCTGATTTTCCTGAACCGAGGTTTTTGCCAAGGACACTGATTTCCCTGGGGTCGAGACGAATCGAGGTATTCCTGCAAAGACACTGATTTCTTTACGGGTCGACATGAATCGAGATGCTCTCATCAAGGACGCTGATTTCCCTGAATTGAGGTTTTTACCAAAGACGTTGATTTTCTCAGAGTTGAGACGAATCGAGAGATTCCTGCAAAGACAGTGATTCCTTGCGGGTCGACGAGAATCGAGGTTCTCATCAAGGACGCTGATTTCCCTGAATCAAGGTTTTTGCCAGGGACGCTGATTTCCATGGGGTCGGTAAACTTGTTTCCGAGACGGAGCGTTGATCCGGTAGGGAGGTCATTGGTTGACTCGTTTTCGAGACTTGGCTCTCTTTCTGATGGAGCCTGGTGGGATGATATGGTTCCCTCTTTGTTTGTGCCCTTGGATTGTATACAGGGCTCACCTGTAGGGCAAAAGTTTCATTTCATATTATTTTTTTGTTTTCTTTCCAAGATGCTCTATCATTTCATCTTTTTGTATCGTGAAAGTCGCGATTTCCCAATCATTTCGGCTATTTTTCACGGTGCCCAATCATTTCGGCTATTTTTCTTTTTTACTCGCTGCTTTTTATTGCGAGTTGCCCAATCATTTCGGCTGTTCTGTATGCATATTTAGCTCGCTGACTTTTTCTCGCGGGTATAGGACTCAGGATCTAATATCGATTTAGGCATCAACATCGCTACAACTGGGACATTGCCAGGGTGAATCATCATTTGTCTCTGTCGATGTCGAACAAAGATGGCTTAGCAAATAGGGTTAGGATCCTGTTGACTAAGACTTTTTGACTTTACGAGCCCTAAGGGTCTCATAAAGGTATTTATCCCTATGAGTCGTGAGGATCTCATAAGTGCATTTTCTCCTTAGGAATCGTGAGGATTCCTAAGTGTGTGTTCTCTTATAAGTCGTAAGGATCTCACAAGAGTGCTTTCTCCTTATAAGTCGAGAGGAGTTACAGGTGTCGTTCGCCATATGAAGATATCCCTCGTTAGTGGTGGGACTCTGTTGGGGAAATGTTTATTTGTGCCCGTGGATTGTATACAAGGGCCAGTATTGGACCACCTGTAGGGCAATCTGGGGAATGTAATGGCTTAAGAACAGATTCAGATCCCTGTAGCTTAAGGCTTTTGAATCCTATGAGCCGTGAGGGTCTCATAGGGGAGTTCTCCTTACGAGTCGTGAGGATCTCGTAAGTGTAATTTCTCCTTAGGAATCGTAGGGATCCCTAAGTGTGTTACTCCCTAGTGAGTCGTAAGGATCTCACGTAGGCATTTTCTTCTTGCAAGGTTGTGAAGACCTTGTAAGTGTCCTTTAACGAGATTGAGCCCTTTCGGGTTTTCACAAGCTCGCCGGTAGCCCTGCTGTTTTTACTCACGAAGCCCTTTCGGGTTTTCATCCTTGCCCATTTTGCTTATGGACGTACCTTTTTTTTAACGCGTCAGCCCTAGGATGCTGCGGTTTGTAGTAGTTTATAGACATCTCGGTCAGGCATAGTATTTCTTCAAGAAACGGTCGTTTATTGGCCTGAAGGGTCTTTCGCCATGCATATCCACGAGTAAGTAAGCCCCACCCTGATAGACTTTGTCTATGATATACAGGCCTTCATAGTTCGGCTCGAATTTCCCCCATTTGGCACGACTGGGGATCATAGGTCTTTTTATGACTAGCACAAGTTCGCCTTGGCGGAATGCTCTCGGCCTAATCAATCTTTCGTACGAGCACGTCATCCTTGCTTTGTAGGCCCCCAGGTTTTGCTGCGTCATGAGCCGGGTTTCGTCAAGGGCGTCGAGCTCCTCAAGCCGAAGATGAGCATTGTCTTCGTCCGTTATTTCTTAATGAACCGTCACTCATAAGGAAGGTAGCTCTATCTCCAAAGGAAGTACTGCTTCAGCGCCGAATACCAATGCATACGGCGTTGTGTTTGTGGCCGTTTTGAACGTAGTTCAATACCCCCAGAGAGCTTCATGCAGTCTGTATCGCTACAACTGGTATATCGCCAGGAGCGACTCATCATTTGCCCCAGTCGATTTGGACAAAGGTGGCTTAGTAGACAGGGTTAGGATCCTGTCGGCTAAGGCTTTTTTGACTTTACGAGCCGTAAGGGTCTCATAAAGGTATTTCTCCCTACAAGTCGTGAGGATCTTATAGGTGTATGATCTTCTTAGAAGTCATGAGGACTCCTAAGTGGTGTTTTCTCTTATAAGTCGTAAAGATCTCATAAGAGTGTTTTCTCCTTATAAGTCGAAAGGACCTATAAGTGTTATTCACCATATGGGGACATTTCTTGCCATTTGCAGAACTTGGCAAAGAAATATTTATTCGTGCCCCTGGATTGTATACAAGGGTCAATACGGACCGCCTGTAGGGCAATTTAAGAGATATGACGGCTTAAGAACCGGTCTAGATCCCTGTAACTTAAGGGTTTTGAATCCTATGAGCCGTGAGGGTCTTATAGGGGAATTCTCCTTACGAGTCGTGAGGATCTCGTAAGTGTAACTTCTCCTTAGGAATCGTGGGGATCCCTAAGTGTGTTGCTCCCTTATGAGTCGTAAGGATCTTACGTAGGTATTTCCTCCTTACAAGATCGAGAGGACCTTGCAAGTGTCTTTTAACGAGATTGCGCCTTTTCAGGTTTTCACAAACTCGCCGGTAGCCTTGCTGTTTTTACTCATAGAGCCCTTTCAGGTTTTCATCCGTGCCCATTTTGCTTATGGACGTACCTTTTTTTTTGTTTTTTTGTTTTTTGAGAGCGTGATTTAGGAAATCAATATCCAACTCGTGCTCTACTCTTTCCTCAAGTGCATCCTTGGGATTTCCTTTAGGCAATAGATTAGCGTTTGCTGCCGCCTGAGCGAGCATCTCCTGCAACTTTTCACGTTGCAGTTGAACCTTTGTCAGGGACCGAGTTTGAGGTTGGTGACTAGTAGAAGCTCGAACTTCATCTTCGGAATTCGCCATGTAGACTATGTGAACTACCATGCCCCCAGGCTTGGGGTGTTTGGAGTCTTGGCCTTTGGAGTTTGCTTCGGGCACTTGAGCTTTATTATGCCTCTCTTTTTTTTTGTGAAAAGCCGCTTTGGTTTTGAGAGGAACCGCTATATCAGGATCCGTCTTGGGGTGAGTTACCTGTTCCCTTCCGAATGACGGCGCGACAGGGACGTCTTGCCTGAGATTCGGGGCAGATGCTATTTGGTTTTATCCGTCCACCTCTCCGAAGATGCCAAGTTGATTTATGGCACCGTGTATCGAAGGTTTAAACAGATGCGGCCGATGTAGCAGACTTCGTCAGATTCCCCCTCGTTCGAGGGGTTTTTGATTGTTGGGACGCTCTTCCCTGCAGGCGCAAGCCCCTGTAGTTAATTACGCTACCGCATCGCGGTAACAACTTTCTCCTTCTCTAGATGGTCACTTCGTGTCGTGGGTGTTTGTTTTGTTTGTGGTTGCCCGTGGATTGTATACGGAGACTAAGTTATGCCGTCGCCCGTAGGACGTGGATTAGTCCAAATCCGTATCTTCTTACATTTGGGTTTGGGGTTTTGGTTTAAGGATACGTTAGCCATATTTGAGGTTAAGATCAACTTAAACGTTTGTTAAGGACACGTTAGTCTAATTCTAGACTAAGATCAACGTAACGGGACCGTTTAGATCCGACAAGAGAGCAATTGTGCTCTATTGTTTAGTTTAGGGACATTGCGATCGATTTCCAGTTTAGGGACAGGGTGGTCCAACATTTCCATTTTGGGGACGAATATTAGTTTAATGACATTTCGGTCCAACATTCCCATTTTGGGGACGAATATTAGTTTAAGGACATTTTGGTCCAACATTCCTATTTTGGGGACGAATATTAGTTTAAGGACATTTCGGTCCAACATTCCCATTTTGAGGACGAATATTAATTTAAGGACATTTCGGTCCATGAGTTTAAGGACCCCACAGTCCGTAGTAATGTATGGTTGTCGGGACCCGTCACCTCTCTGACGACGTTGAAGGATTACAACGACAAATATCAGAGGAGTTCAGAGATGTACCCTTGAACCGGGTGTAAATTGAGTTGGGAGAGCAGTTGTGCTCGATTCAATTTAATTTGAGGACTTATGGCAAGAATTGGGTTAAGTCCAGTTAGAAAAATGTCTAACATTTTATTTATATTTGGCCTGTTAAGCCTTTGCTTAGGCTCTGCCCTTTTTATTTAAATGCGCAGCATTCAGATTAGGCCTGTTAGGCCTTTTAATTTGGCTCTGCCCTTAATAATGCAAAGCATTTATTTTGGTCTATTAGACCTTTTAATTGGGCTCTGCCCATTTTAATAATGCACAGCATTTGTCTTTCTGTCAGTGTGCCACGTGGCCTGTCAGGCGCTCTGCGCCAATTAATGAGTGCAAGGCGCCAGCGCATATGGAGGTGACACGTGTCACGCTCTGGTGAGCGCAAGTCTGTTAGTGCAGTGCGCTGCATTAGTGTGCTGCTGATACGTGGCACGCTCTGGTGCAGTGCGCCAACCCAAGAGCGCAGCGCTCTGTTTTTAGGAGCGCAAGGCGCAGATTGACACGTGGCGCTCTCTGGTGACTTGCGCCAGCCAAGGAGCGCAACAACGCAAATCAAGAGTGCAGGGCACTGTACAGTAGCGCAGAGCGCATCTTGATCAAATTTAGGTCAAAAAAAGAATCTTTTTAGAGGTTCTACCTCAAGATTCAAGAACCGATAGTTCATCAAAAGGCAATGCCTTTATATAGATCGAAAGATTTAGGGATGAAGTAAATTACTTCTTTTAATTTTTTTGTGATTGGATCTTTTATTGATCTTTTTCTTTTTATTGAAGATCTTGATCTTGTTCTTAGATCATTGATCTTTTTAGAAGAAATTCTTCTTTTTTAATGAGATGATTTCATCTATGTTCTTCCAAGAATTTAATTCTTTTTACCTTGAAGAAGATGATCTTCTTTCTTCAAAGGCTTGCCTTTTTTCTCTTTGAGTTTTTCTCAAAGTTTTTAGAGGATCTCTATATATCTGAGACTTAGAGTCTAGGGGCCTTTATATAGGGCCAATTAGTTTGTTAGGTTGGCTACAGAGATCTTTCTCTGATTGATCTGGGGATATGTCCCCACCGTTGGATTTTTGATCCTAAGGCCTCTGTTTTACAGAAGATAATCTTCTTGTTTTAACAAGATTAAAAAGATCTTTCTAGAATTTTAATTCTGATTAAATAATTCATTATTTAAGTTTTAGTGTTGGCACAGTTGACGCAAGTGCACCTGCGCTTGACATGTGTCGTGCAGCATAGAGCGCAGCGCAACTGCGCTAGCACAACTGCGCTGACACGTGTCGCGCAGCGCAGAGCGCAGCGCAACTGCGCTGACACGTGTCGCATAGCGAAACTGCGCTGACACGTGTCGCGCAGCGCAGAGCGCAAGTTATCTGAAGCGTTGCTTCCTTTATTTAAAATTTGAATTTTAAAATAGAGCCTTGCTCTGATTGGGGTGCGCTGCCTTGGGCGCAGCGCCCCTTGCGCTGGCGTGTCTGTTTTTGACACGTGGCTCTCTGCGCGCAGCGCAACGGATCTGAAGCGTTGATTCAATTTTTGAATTTTTAAAATTCAAACAGAGTTTTGCTCTGAAAGGGAGATTTTCTACTTTATTATTATTATTTATTTATTTATATTTTTTTTATTTTATTGTTATTATTTTATACGGAAGCGGGTTTTGATCCAAAATTTTGGCGGGAACAAATGCCCCCCACTACTTTGCCCACGTAAGTATGTACGTGGGCGAAGTAGTGCAAAGTTATGCATGGTCGCAGAATTGAGGGCTTAGGAGACAAGTTTAGGGTCCTTGTAGCCTAAGACTTTCCAACTTTACGAGCCGTGAGGGTCTCATAAAGACTTTTCTCCCTACGAGTCGAAAGGATCCCGCAGGTGTATTTTCTCCTTAGGGGTCGTGAGGACTCCTAAGTGTGTTTTCTCTTGAAAGTCGTAAGGATCTCACAAGAGAATTTTTCCCGCTTACAAGTCGGGAAGACTTGTAAGTGGTTGTTTCCCTCTTTGTCGATGTTCGACTTCGGAGAGTGCGACCCGTGAATAGTATGCAAGAGTCCATTTTGGACCGACTTGCAGAGCCCCAGTGCTTAGGAAACAGGTTTTTTAATTCTCGCTGCCTAAGGCTTTATCTCACAAGTCGAGACGAATCGAGAAGTTCTCGCAAAGACACTAATTTCCTTACGAGTCGAGACGAATCGAACAGTTCTCTCAAGAATATCCTAACGTCACAGTTAACCTCTGCTCTTTACGACAGAGGTCCGTTAGGGTCTGTGGTACTTAGGGTTTTGTCCGTCGTACCGTCGCATTGGCTGATGTATTTCTCGATAGGCAATCTTGCTGTTCGAGTAGCCTTGCGACTGTCGTGTCTCTGATCCCTTCGGGGACTGGACAAGACGTCTTCAAGCAATCCTCCTAGGCAGTTTGACCGTTGGAAGAGCGAGCGTTAGGAATTTTGCCATGCCGCTTTTTACTTGAGGTTAGGCTCATTTTGGAGAGCCCCGATGAGTCATAACCACTCCGTGCTGGTGTGGGATGATCTCCGATAGTCTTTCAGGTTTTATATGAGTTGCTGTCAAGACCCTGAAGCTAGGAATTTGGCCTTTGTTTCGTTTAGCGGCATTGCGTCTGCTGTATCGAGACGAGCGTCGCAGTTGTCTCTAGGTTGTTGGTGAACCGTCGAGATTTGGAATTAGGGATTTTGCCGTGGCTCCGTTGTTTTATGGTCGCGTCTGAATCCTGCTAGAGGAAGAACGCTGGGGTGATATCTCGTCTGCTTTATCGAGACGAATGCTGAGGTGGAGTTGGGATTTTGCCATCACTCCGCTTAGTAATATTGCGTCCGAGTCCTGTTGAAGGAAGGACACTGTAGTGACATTTTGTCTGCTGTATCGAGACGAACGTCGAGGTGGTGACCACTCTGCGTGGGATGATCTCCGGTAGTCCTTCAGGTTTTATATGAGTTACCGTCAAGACTCTTAAGCTAGGAATTTGGCCTTTGCTTCATTTACTTTGGCGCGTCAGAATCTTGCTGGGGGAAGAACGCTGGGGTGACATCGCGTCTACTGTATCAAGACGAACGTTGACATGGTGACCACTCCATGTTGGTGTGAGATGATCTCCGATGGTCTTTCCGGTTTTATATGAGTTACCGTCAAGACCCTGAAGCTAGGAATTTGGCATTCGCTTCGTTTGCTGTGGTGTGTCCGAATCCTGTTGGAGGAAGGACGCTGTAGTGACATTTCGTCTGTTGTGTGGAGACGAACGTCGAGGTGCTGATCACTCTACACTGGGGTGAGATGATCTCTGGCGGTCTTTCAGGTTTTATATGAGTTACTGTCAAGACCCTGAAGCTAGGAATTTGGCCTTCGCTTCGCTTGCTAGCATTGCGTCTGCTGTATCGAGACGAATGTCGAGGTTATCTCTAGGTTGTTGGTGAACCGTTGAGGTTTGGAACTGGGGATTTTGCCGTGGTTCCGTTATTTGATTATCTTGTCTGAATCCTGATAGAGGAAGAACACTGTGGTGACATCTCGTCTGCTGTATCGAGACGAACGTCGAGGAGGTGACCACTCCATGTGGGATGATCTTCGGTAGTCTTTCAGGTTTTACATGAGTTGCTGTCAAGACCCTGAAGCTAGGAATTTGGCCTTCGCTTCGTTTGCTTTGGCGCGTCCGAATCCTGCTGGGGGAAGAACGATGAGGTGACATCGCGTCTACTGTATCGAGATGAACGTCGAGGTGGTTCCTAAGTTGCCTGTGAACCGTTAGGGCCTGGAACTAGGGACTTTGTCGTGGCTCCGTTGTTTTAATCTTGGGTTGTTGATGTTGTATCTGCATCCTGCTGGACTGCGAAGGAACACCGTTGTTGACATTGTGTCTGCTGTATCGAGACGAATGCTGAGGTGAAGCTGGGATTTTGCCGTCGCTTCGCTTTGTTTTGACCATAAGGTCTTTTGTTGGCGTTGTATCTGCATCATGCTGGACGTCACTCTGCTTTGTTTCGACCGTGAGGTCTTTTGTCGGCGTTGCATCCGTATCCTGCTGGACTGCGAAGGAACGCCGTTGTTGACATTGCGTCTGCTGCTGAGGTGGAGCTAGGATTTTTCCGTCACTCCGCTTTGCTGACCATGGGGTCTTTTGTTGATGTTGCATCTACATCCTGCTGGACTGCGAAGGAACGCCGTTGTTGACATCTCATCTGCTGTATCGAGACGAATGCTGAGGTGGAGCTAGGATTTTGCCGTCATTCCGCATTGTTTCGACCGTAAGGTCTTTTGTTGGCGTTGTATCCGTGTCCTGCTGGACTGCGGAGGAACGCTGTTGTTGACATTGCGTCTGCAATATTGCGACAAATGTCGAGGTTGTCTCTAGGTTGTCTATGAACCGTCGAGATTTGGCTTCGCTTTCTGGTGGAGCCTGTTGGGAAGGTATGGTTCCCTCTTTGTTTGTGCCCCTGGATTGTATACAGGGATCGATGTGATCTCACCTGTAGGGCAAAAGTTTCATTCATTTTTTTTATTATTATTTTATTTCCGCGATGCTCTATCATTTCAGCTTTTATATCGCGAAGGTCGCGATTGCCTAATCATTTCGGCTATTTTTCGCGGTGCCCAATCATTTCGGCTATTTTTCTTTTTACTCGCTGCTTTTTATTGCGAGTTGCCCAACCATTTTGGCTGTTTTTTTTTATTTTACTCATTGCTTTTTATTGCGAGTTGCCCCATCATTTCGGCTATTTATTTTATTTTCACTCGCTGCTTTTTTATCGCGAATGTGGAACTTGGAATCTGATGCCAATCTCAGCATCAGTATCGCTACAACTGGAATATTGCCAGCAGTGAATCATCATTTGCCATGAAAGGACTTGGAATTTGATACCGGTTTAGGCATCAGCATCGCTACAACTGGGATATTGCCAGGAGCGAATCATCATTTGCCTCTGTCGATGTCAAACAAAGGTGGCTTAGCAAACAGGGTTAGGATCCCGTCGACTAAGGCTTTTGACTTCATGAGCCGTAAGGGTCTCACAAAGGTATTTCTCCCTGCGAGTCGTGAGGATCTCGTAGGTGTGTTTTCTTCTTAGGAATCGTGAGAATTCCTAAGTGTATATTCCCCCGTAAATCGTAAGGATTTTACTAAAGGATTTTCTCCTTATAAATCGAGAGGACTTACAGGGCCGTTCACCATATGGACATATCCCTAGTCACGGGTGGGACTTGGTTAGGGAAATGTTTATTCGCGCCCATGGATTGTATACAAGGGTCAGTATTGAGCCACTTGTAGGGCAATATCGAAGGTTGTGGGGGTTGCTTAAGAACAGGTTCAGGTCTCCGTAACTTAAGACTTTCAAATCTTATGAGCCGTGAGGGTCCCATAAGAGGGTTCTCCTTACGAGTCGTGAAGATCCCGCAAGTGTAATTTCTCCTTAGGAATCGTGAGGATCCCTAAGTGTATTGTTCCCTTGTGAGTCGTAAGGATCTCACGCGGGTAGTTTCTCCTTACAAGGTCGAGAGGACCCTGTAAGTGTCCTTTAACGAGATTGCGCCCTTTCGGGTTTTCACAAACACTCGTCGGTAGCCCTGCTGTTTTTACTCACGGAGCCCTTTCGGGTTTTCATCCGTGCCCATTTTGCTTCTGGACATACCGTCTTTTTTTTTAACGAGGTTGCGCCCTTTCAGGTTTTCACAAACACTCGCCGGTAGCCCTGCTGTTTTTACTCACGGAGCCCTTTCGGGTTTTCATTCGTGCCCATTTTGTTTATGGACATACTGTTTTTTTTACCACGTTAGCCTGGGGATGCCGCGGGTTGGTAGTAGTTTAACGACGTTTCGGTCATGGGTCAACGTACGATTACGCAGCTAGATTTCGTCGTAAATCTTCGCATGTTTTGTGCCGGAGGTGGATTCCTTGAAGAGAGGACTGAGGGCGATTTCTTCGTCAGAGTCGCTTCCGAAGGTGATAACTTGCGATCCCTTGGTGTCGGCTATGTAACAGTTGCCAGCAGCTCTTTCGCGCTCATCTGTCGTGCTTTTCTGTTCCTGACGAGCCTTGCGCTTCACTCGTTAAACGTGTTGTCGATGGGCAACATATCCATGCCACCAGTTTTTAAAGGTTATGCACTCCTCGGAAAGGTGTGCAATCCTCAGATGGTATAAACAGAAGTTAGGATGTATATCCGCTTCATCAATACGTATATTGCCAGGGGAATTTCCTTTGAAAGAGGGCAACTTCATTCCTATTGCCAGGGCCCTAGCGAATTGATTCCTTGTCTTGATCGTGCTTTTATTTGCGGCAGATATACTTTGATCTGGTGGGAGTGTTTCGACCCTTTCGTTCAGTCGCCGGCGCTTGGCCCTTTCAAATATGACCGTCTCGCGTTCTCGATCAGGTTTACTTTTCAACAGAGCTTCGTTGAGGAATGCATCAATTGTTTCATCCGATGGCCCCAGAAGTTCCGGTTTAGGATCTGCCCCCAGCTTCTTAGTGCAAGGAGTTTTTTCACTGTCTATCGACGAGTGAGAGATCACATGGCAACTTGCTACGTAATCCTCAGATTCGTCTGACGATTCTTCTCCGTCATCTCCGTCTTCAAGGACGTGGCCAAGAAATTCATGGAGCGTGATTGGAGTCCGTGCCTTCTGATTATATTCCTCCAGCACGTCGATTTGTTTCTGCAGGTCCGTGCGCTTGTCACCAGGCTTCACGGGCTTTTTGGATTTCTTCTTTTTCGAAGATTTCGACGGCTAGGTGTGCGAGCTTTGGCTATCACCATTGATCTTTGGAGTTGAGTGCGGCTTTAGCATCCCTTCGATGATCTGGGGTTCTAGCGGATTCTTCCACCTGATCGCCGGACATGTCTGGAGATCATGCAGCATCTTTTTGGTTTTGGCCAAAAGGGCCACCTCCCATGGGGCTTCTTTAACAAAAGAGCACGATGCCCCCGGCGTGTCCACCTTTTTAGGAGCATGAGGTTGTGGCGGCTTCACCTTCCAGTTTTCGGATAATGCGAACTTGCCTTGTTGGTATTGATCCTCAATCGATCCCTTAAAGATGAAGCAATCTTCGATTGGATGGCTTACCGCTTGGTGGTAAGGGCAGTAATTAAGATCGTTGACATCGCCTGGCTGCAACGGACATTTTGGACTCGGCAGATTGATGAGTCTGTTGCGCACTGCCAGCTCGAACAGTTTCCTTGTTTTATTCTGAGGAAATAAGTAAGGATGTCCAGTCTCTCCTCGAGGGATGGGCGTGGACGCACGTTGTTTTGGCGAACAACCGGTTTTGAGTTGCTCGGCTGTTGTTGAGTATTGGCGACGACGATCACTTTCCTTTTTCCTTTCTCATTTCGAGAGTCTGGCTTTGGAGGGGACGATCTGTGACCCATCTGATCCATTTGGGCCAACTTGTCGATCAAGGCCTGGAAAGTAGTTGGCTTGAAGAACATCATTAATTGCGAGATGGTCGCTTGCGGATCAAGAGTGCCCACGAACATACCTACCGCAGGTGCTTCTTCGATGCGTTATTCGCACTTCGACCATAGATTCCGCCATCGTGTTGCATATTGAACCCACGTTTCGCCTGGCCTTACCCTGGCATTAATCAGTGCTGTTATAGGGGTGCGTTCACTGGCACTCACGAATCGTTGTATAAACAGTAGTTCCATTTCCGCAAATGTTTTGACAGAGTCGTTAGGTAGCTCCGAATACCATTCAAAAGCCGTTTCTGCTAAGCTGCCGACGAATTGGCGAAGCAACAGTTTGTCGTCGCCTCCAGTGTTGCCGCATAAGGCCCTGAATTGAGCGACATGCTGATGGGGATTCCCCGTCCCTTTATATACATGGAACTTAGGGATTATATATTCCGGCGGGTAACTGATTTGGTCATACCAACCCGGGTAGGGTCGTCCGGTTCTAACAATTTGCCCAGCCACTTCATTCGCCTGGTGAACTCGTATCTGTTGAGCAATATAGTCGTCTAGTGCGGCCTTGGAGATAGTTTCCTCCTTGGCTGTTGAAAGAACCGGAGGAGGATTAGATGTCTCCCCTCCGTCGTCTCCAACAATGATCGGAGGGTCTTCAGCTAGAGGGTCCGGCTGTAACATCATTCCTACCATGTCTTGGAAGAGGAGCGCCATTTGTTTTATGTTAGCCGCTTGCTCTGCGGCTTCTTTGTCCTTCTTTTCGAGGACTCTGCGTAAGAAGTCAACATCGGTTTCTTGTTCGTGACGCTGCTCTGATGATGCCTCCGAGCTTTCTTTTGGCCCGGTAAGTGCGGCCATTGCAGTCATCATTTCCTGAAGCTTCTGTTGTTGCTCTTGGGCTTTGGTGATGGATCGAGTGAGCGGTCGGTGACCCGTCGAAGAACGGCTATCCTCCTTCCCGGATGCCATGTAAATAGTATGGACCACCATGCCCCCAGACTTGGGGCGTTTGTGCTCAGCGCTTTTATAGCTCGCCATGTTCACAGGGGCTTTTTGCGGCCTCCTTTTCTTTTGAGTGATTGAGGTTGAGGGAGCCGTTGCAGTGGGCACCCAGCCAGCTGTTGCTTTTTCTGGCTTGACAGAGTAGTCCTTCTCCTGCCGAACCTTCATCCTTTTCTGTCGGCGGAGATAGTCTTGATCCATTACGGAGTCTTGGACTTGACGCCAGACCTTGTAAATTTCAGAGGACAGCCGTTGAGGGGGCTGCTCCAGCTTCACCTTTGGGGTATTAGTCACAGGTGTAGGAGATCTTTTCAATACGGCAGTTGGCGAGTTTTTGCGCACCTTTCTTAGCGGTTCAAAGCTATTCCCGGTCGGAACAGCAGCATTGATTTCCACCATCGGAGCTGGCGGAGTTATCCCAGAGGGGGAGTTGCCCCCAGCTTTCCTTACCCGGCGCCAGTGACGACGACGAGCATGTCGCGCGATTGGAGTTGGTCTAGCCGTAGGGGTGACCTCCTCATGCCCCCTGTGTTGGTCAGAATTTGCTGGTATCAGCCTTTTAAAGACCGACGTCCGTTGAGTAGGGACGGCCAACCTATCAAAAGCAGACTCCCGAGTAGAGGAAGCAACCTTGGTGATTTCGCCTGGAACGGGAGCAGGGATGGCTATCCGCTTCGGGATAACGCCATCTGGTATTGCAGGCTTCTTCATGAGCCCGTTGGAGCTCTGGCCTAGTCTGTTAAAAACTGAGGCATTGGACTTGGGCGACCCGTTGAGAGGGGCCGCGGTAGTTGTAAGCCGATCAAAAACCGACTTCTTTGGAGCTTCTCACGACGTCATTGGGGCATTGAAGCTCATCGGTGGGAGCATGGTCCCGAAGAATAGTCCAGTGGTGGCTTGAGTTACCTGCTCCACTGGCATCTTGAAAAGAGAGGCCGCTCGGCACCCATAAGTTACTCCTCCAGCAAGGACGGAGCGAGAGTTGCAGTTGTAGTTAGTGCAATTTGAAGCCATTGATCTTCTGTTTTCTGCATGGAGCAAGACACCAAATCTAAGTACCTCAAATCCACAGGCAACCACAGCAAACCGCGATTCATTCGCGAACACGACACACGAAGTGTGGAGTGGAAAGAGGAAGAGGTCCCACCGGGCGTGCCAGAATTTGTTCCCCTCCGAATGACGGCGCGACAGGGACGTCTTGCCTGAGATTCGGGGCAGATGCTATTTGATTTTATCCGTCCACCTCTCCGAAGATGCCAAGTTGATTTATGGCACCGTGTATCGAAGGTTTAAACGGATGCGGCCGATGTAGCAGACGTCGTCAGATTCCCCCTCGTTCGAGGGGTTTTTGATTGTGGGGACGCTCTTCCCCGCAGGCGCAAGCCCCTGTAGTTAATTACGCTACCGCATCGCGGTAACAACTTTCTCCTTCTCCAGATGATCATTTCGTGTCGTGGGTGTTTGTTTTGTTTGTGGTTGCCCGTGGATTGTATACGGAGACTAAGTTATGACGTTGCCCGTAGGACGTGGATTAGTCCAAATCCGTATTTTCTTAGATTTGGGTTTGGGGTTTTGGTTTAAGGATACGTTAGTGTAACACCTTAGGATGTGTTTAGTGGCTAATTATATTTTAATATGTGAATTTTCATAAAAAGTTTACCAAATTGATTTTCAAATAATTTTTCGAATTTAATAAATAATTTTCTAAAATTTTACCAAGCTTGCACAAACTTGTGCATGTAAACTAGGGTTAGAATTTGGGTTTAACCATGTTTAACAACCATGGTAGGTTAACCCCACCATTAGTAAGTTAACATGATTTGAATTAAGGGTAATTTTTTTTAAAAATGAAATGGGATTTAAAATGCTTTTGGTTGACTTGAGAGAGAGAGAATGCATCATGGCTAAACCATGCTTGGATTAAATGAGAGAGAGAGAGAGGGGTGCATCATGGCAAGCCCATGCTTGCATTTAATGTGGCAAGAGAGAGAGAAATAGGGGGGCTTGACCTTGTGCATTATCATTTCCTTTGTTGCAACACTCTCTCATTTCTCACTCATTCACTCTCTCACACACACACACTCAGCTTCATCAGCAACAACAGAAGCTGCAGGCACAGCAGCAGCAACAATAACAACAGCAATGGCAACAGCATCAGCAGTGCAAGCAGCAGCTCAGCCCCAGCAGCAGTAGCAACACCCACAGCAACAGCACGGGCAGCAACAGCACACGTAGCAGCAACAGCACACGTAGCAGCAGCAGCAACAGCAACAGCAGAAGCAATAACAACAGCAACAGCAGTAGCAGTAACAACAGCAACAGAAACAGCTTCTGGAGCAGCAACAACTGTAGCAGCTTCTTCTTCTCCTCTTCTTCTCCTGACCCAGCGTCGTAGGGTCAAGTGAGGTATAACCTCTGAGCTTCACTTGCATGTATGCTTGACTTGTGTGTCGGTTTAGCTTAATTAGTGTAAATTTGTGGTTGTTAGTGCTAGATTATGTGTTATTAGTGATAATTGTGGTGTTTAGTGTAAATTTTGCTTAGGTAAGGTTAGTTTTGGTTAGACTAAGTTAGTTAGGTGCTATTGAAGCTAAGTAAACCTAGGTAACCTCAGATTACACTAAAATACCCTAAGTTGCAAATTGTGCAAAATATGACCTTTTAAGCAAAAACTTAGCTTTTTGATATCTGCTGTTACCCCAGTGAGTCCAGAATAATATTGAGTGGACTGTAGCATACTTGAGAGACCCTGACCCCACCACTAGAGCCCGACCCCACCAGCCCAACCTCAGGCCGCCGAAATAATCGATCTGGCCGCAAATTGCGGCCAGAGCAGGGAGATAGGAGCTAGGGTTTTTAGGGTTGGTGTCTGCTATGTTCTGTAGGTCCTTGGTGTATATAGTTTTGTAATATTGTAACCTGGGTAGAATCTGGGACGATATATCATTTTTTGGTGTTTTCAGTTTGCGCGATACGCGAGTAGGTTTTGTGATTCAGCATATCACGGCGTGTCGGGCTGAGTCGTAGACGCGTGCACACACGTTTCAGCAAATCGCGCATACGCGCGTTGATTCGCGACGCGAGTTTCTCGTTTCATTTCGGTATCGCATTTTGCGAGATTCTTGCTTATATAATTGGATTCCTTGTGTAAATTCCAGGTTCACAGGCGGGTACGTCAGACGTCGCCAGGAAAGGGAAGCAGGTGGTCGGCTATACTTAGCACGCGACCAGGTGAGTAGATTTAACATCTACAGGAAAATCGCCTGTATGGCGTTAAGCGTCAGGGAGTAATAGGATTTGTAGTCATGAGTGTCCATATAAATATACTGGTAGTATAGAACACTGCACTGTCACTAACGGTCTAAGTTGCATGAGCACGATTTATATGCTACACTCACACCGTTAGTGATTGCCATGCCACTCACATTATAGGATTGCTATAAACCGCATATCATATTGATTCTGCTTATTTGACGTTGTTATGATTTGCCGGATACTAGCATATGCATATTCATATCTATACTTGTGCCATATATATCACATATGTTCATACTGGGGCACATATACATCACCTATCTATACTTGTGCCATATACATCACATACATTCATACTTGGGCACATATACATCACATATCTATACTTGTGCCATATACATCACATATGTTCATACTTGGGCACATCTACATCATATGTCTACATTAGTGCACATGTACATTGTTATATTCACTTTGCGTACTTATCCATTCGCACATCCATGCCTATACCCACATTCATATGTTACATACATGGTTGATATTGACTTGATTTAAAACTAAGGGACCGCAACGATATTTTCAAAACTGGATCTTTTAAAAAGAGCGGTTCTCCCTTTCTTTTACTCGTAGTGTCATACGACACATTGCATGGATTTACGCCTTGGATTTGATTTATGTGATTTCTGGATTTGGGAACCGGAGTACTATTTTAAGAAAATACGCACTGTTGAAAACCCGGTTTCCCTTGATATGATATTTTAGTGCGTCCACCATGAGTTTTCTCGGTTCCAGAGAGCTTGTGTGAGTATACCCGATTCGAGGAGAGGTAGACACCGATTGCGGGTACAAGGTAGACCCGGTACGGTACCCCAGGGCGAGAAGACTCGTATTGTTAGACGGTGAGCCCGGCGGAGGGACTACTACCTACCGGTGATTGGTTGGACCTGGCGGTTATCTGGAGGATACTGACCAGAGTCGATTGATGGATACGGGACGACGCGTACTGCCAGGGCCGAGGGTCGATTCCGCAGACGGAGCCCGTGGGCAGATCCGATGGACGGACGCCCCATATTGGAGGATTTGCGTGTCGATGCTGGACACGGCTGAATTTAAGATATTTTGAGTGCCGGTGATGGGCACTCCCGATTATATGAGATTACAGGATTTGAGGACCGATGTGGATGACGACGCTTGAGTTGTACTGGGTTTTGGTGTATTGATAGACACCAGTTATTTTCCACGTTGTTATTCCGTGTAAATATTATTCCTTTCCGTACTCAGCATTCAGTACTTGACATCTCATCCTGTAGCTAGTATACCTGATAGAGTACACATGCTTGCATATCATTGCGTACCCTGCTCATCATATATATAGGGTTGTTAGATTGCATCGCCATGCCTGATTATCACATATCTTGCTCATCATATAGACATGATTATTAGATCGCATTTGTTGTATGATATTGAGCATCTAGTTCATCATATAGATGTTTATCCGTTGGCATAGGTTAGAGTATCGCAGCACGTGCATACTCGCGATTACCTTTATATGTTATCCACTATTCACGAGTTGGCAACTCACCCCCGTTGTGCCACAGTGCTTGCAGGTTGCCCTTTGGAGTAGTCGCGGCTGGCTGTTTACCGCACCTTTTAACACAGATACCATTTCTTAGGCGTGTTAGCATTTTTGCTATTAGGTGGGTTTTGTACGGTATCTGTTTACTTTTCAGTTGTATATTGATATATCTAGTATTCTCCATCTACCTTCATGTATTGACTTAGAGACAGTTGTGAGGGCGATATATGTTATTTTTGTACTCTGGTGTCGAGCTCGCTGTGAGCCGACTTTATTTATGCAGTCTTATCTTTTGTAATGTTGTCCTTGCTTTACTGTTCATTCTTCGCTACGGCGTCGTATATCATATTGTGATGTTCTATTTATTTCACATGTTATTTCTACTACACCTTCCCTTTACCCGACTTGCGGGACAAATGTTTATAAAGGAGATGTTGCCAAAATTATTAAAATATAACTCCTGAATTTAAAAAGGATTTCTCCTAAATTAATTAAAGTTTCCTAGACATTTATAACTGTTTTTACAAGAAAAAAATGTTTTAAACACTCTATATTTAATGGTTTGATTTCTGGGTTTCGGCTTACTTGGTCGCGTTACGCCTGTAGACGTTACGTGGTTAAGTGCCGGTCACGGGCCAAATTATCGGGTCGTGACAAAGTTGGTATCAAAGCGTAGGTTTTACCTCCGGAGTGTAGGATGACCTTGGTATGATGGAGTAGGTAGCTACAGCAGAGTGGCGTAGCGTGCGTATGTTCCGCGGCATACTCACGACACGGTACTCCGCCTAAGCGACCTTAGGACTTATTGGTTGAAGTTCCTTCATTATTGCATACATTCTTGCGATTCGATTTCCGATTCGATTTCCGTATCCTTATTGAATCCTACTTTCCTTTTCAGCCACTATGCCGCCAAAGACTACTAGGGCGCAGAGAGCGGCCGCGAGGGCCGAGATTCATGTTGACTCGTCCGAGACGAGGACTGATCCGGGCAGTGCACCCGTTGTACCCGAGCAGACTGTTCCTCCCATGACAGATCAGATCGCCACGTTAGGGGCTGGTATGCAGGAGATGTGCCAGACGGTAGGATCCAGCATGCAGGAGATGCGCCAGATGATAGGATCGCTAGTTGAGACGCTCCGAGCGCAGCGACCAGAGGTAGCTCCGCCAGTCACAGGGACCGCGATGGTACTGACCGTACAGCCGGTTGCTCCTGCAGCCACGGAGGTGATTACAGTATCGCTATCAGAGTTCATGAGGCTGAAGCCTCCGGTCTTCACAGGCACAGATGCAGCCGAGGACCCGCAGTCTTTCATTGATAGGATGGCCCGGATATGTCGTTCCCTCAGATGCGCAGATGCGAGATGGGTCGAGTTCGCGAGCTTTCTCCTGGAAGGTCTTGCGCAGAAATGGTGTGAATCGGTTGAGAAGGGCAGAGCAGCAGGTCTTCCTCCTATGACCTAGACGGAGTTCGTGACGGTGTTCCTTGCCCGCTTCCTTCCCCAGAGTGTTAGGGATGCCCGAGCACACAGATTTGAGTCCTTGCGCCAAACGCCAGAGATGACAGTGGCAGAGTACGATGTGCTATTCACCGAGCTATCAGTTTATGCTCCGTACCTAGTGGCTACTGAGGAGATGCGAGTCAAGAGATTTGTCCGAGGCTTGCTTACCCCGCTATTCCTTGCGATCAGCTCCCAGCATTATGAGACCTATGCCGCAGCGGTAGACGCAGCCCTATTGGTTGAGAAGCGCCTTGCAGAGACATCGGTAGTTCCAGGGCCGAAGAGGGTTCATACTGACACAGTAGCTCAGAGACATTTATTCAGACGCCGTGATAGACGTGGTACAGGTGGCAGAGATTCGGGGCGAGGTCAGATGTTTAGCTCATACCCCCAGGAGGGTCAGCAGTCGTCCCGTGGATGTTTTGGATGTGGTAGTCCTCATCATCGCGTCAGAGATTGTACCGAGACACGTCAAAGGGAGCCAGCCGTACCGCATGTCACACTTCCACCTTCTCCACCCAGAGGACGTTGCCTATTGTACCCACAGTTACTCCGCGTCAGACGCAGGCACAGAGAGGCCGTGGTCGCGGAGGGTTTGTTCCTAGAGGGCGAGGCGGTCGAGGCAGGGGACAGCCAGCCACCGGCAGAGTACAGCCAGCTGCTAGTAGGGGACCGCCAGTTGCAGATGGAGAATAGGCACGAGTTTTCGCTTTGACGCATCAGGACGCGCAGGCGTCCAATGCGGTGGTCTCAGGTACCTTATCAGTATATTCTGTTGATGCATGTAGGGTTCCTAGGCACACACTAGAGGTCTCACAAGGCATCAACCATGCCAATTTCAAACTCTACAAGTGCCGAGAAATCCTAATACGGATCGTTAACTAGAATTTTAGGCGAACACATGCAACTAGTTAACAATTTAACTAAAAGAACGGAAATACAACCTTTGTAGATCCGGTTCTCCACCTCCATAGCTCCATGATGAAGTCCTCTCCGCTGTCCAAATCGAACCATGACTCTAGCATCGTCTTCATCGGAGAAAAAGCGGGCTAGGTCATCGACGACGATGCCGAAGATGATCTACGTCAAGGCATCACAAGATCAAGCTCCCACTTCACCAAGTCATGAAACTTATGAAGAAAACACACTCTACTACTTGGCAAGAGGTAGAGGATGAAGAAATAGGAAGTGGGTTCACTTTAGAATTGGATTTCTCATTCATTTGCTCAAGTTGCCATTGTTGAAGCAAGCTTTCTTCAAGTGAAGAAGAAGAAGAAGCAAGAAAGAATATGATAAGTGTTAATTAAAAATGGAAAAGAAAATCAATCCTTATCATATTCAAACTATGGTTATGTGTAGAGACTAAACTGTAACAACTCCAATTTTGTATACCAAAAATTTGCTTTAAAAATAGTGTACAATTGGAGTATTGTTGTTGCTGGAAACAACTTAAATATTTAATTCCTTACAATAATTACAAGAAGAGCTTGTAGCTCATTGGTAATACCTTACATTGCTGAACCAAGCCACCAGAGTTCGAATCCCATACCCCACATTATTTTTAATATGGATTTTTTAAAAACCTTTAGAATACCAAGAGTTTACACATGCATATCTCATAAAAACCCCACTACAACCAAAGATGTAACACTTGCAGAGGGTAGATGAACCGTCGGGGGAGATCCAAGTCACCGGAATCGGTCGGGAATCGGCCAACTCGGCCTTGACTCGGCCGACTCAGTGATCCGACCGAGTCACGGCCGAGTCACCCCCGATTCGGCCGATTCCGGCGAGGGTCACAACATGAAAGTTGTGTCTTTTGGTATTCCCTACGGACCTGCAAAGTTTCAGCCTCATACCACTTCCAGAGCTCTTTAAAACCCCCAATTACTCCACTTTTAATACATTTTTATTACATTTTATCATATTTTTATTTTTAACTTTTCATCTACCCTAACCCTAGCCTAACCCTATAAATACCAACCCTACACACTACCCTCTCACCCCCCAAAATCTTGAGCCACTCTCTCAAAAGTTTCCACAAGAAGTGTGCTTCGAAATCGAGTTCCCGGCGAAGCTCTGACGGAATTCCGACGACGCGTTTTGGAGCAACCGGCGACGTAATCACCCCTCGGCCTTCCTCCCTAGTTCTCTTTACTCTTTAGAAGAGTTTAAACCTGTAAGTCCCACCTCTTCTACCTTCCTTTTCTTTAATGTAAAAATACGAATTTCTGGAACCCGACGGAAATCGGACAAACCGATTTCCGATTCGATTTTTCTTTAAAATTCCACTTGTCACCTAATACATATTATCTACCCATATGCATGTTGACTATTAATCACCCTTAAACCAATTTAATCACACTTTTCCACATGAAATGATAAGTTCTTTACAAAACCGTATTTCTTTCATTAAAATACCATGAAGTTCATTTTTCTTAATGTAATCAAGTACCTCACTCCTAAACTTGTTTATTGTGATAACTAAACTTGTTTCAATCAATTTGAATGAAATTTCACACATGAAATGATAACGTTTACGAATACCATATTCTTGCACTTTAATACCTTTAGGTTTAACATAGCTTATTTCACCTTTAAACTTCACCAAAACCTAATATAAGTCACGGGGTAATGACCTACCCTTACACACACTCAATATAACCCTAAATGATAAATATCAAAAATAAAGAATACGAAATTACAGGACTTTTCACTAAAATACCATAACCTTTATAACCTTTAGTTAAATCTTTAAATTGTAAACTTTTCTAAATAAAATCTTATATAAAATGAAAGCACGATTGGTCATGGACATCGATCGTTTATCTAAACTGTCTTGTGGGTCTAGGCAAGTGTGTCTAAGGCTAGTGGTTTTTAATTAGGCCCACGACTGTGGTTCCTTCCCACTTACCTGGCACTTATCTGGCCGCAATTGACGGTGAAGAGGCGATTTGAGGCTTCTAATGACTCATCGTTTAGACCCTAGAAATAGGCTAGTTGGCTTAGGAAACCCTAATAACTAAAATACGGAAACTATACTCTTTTGCAAATAAACACCCTATATTTATAAAACCGTTTTCCTAAATGAAAAGTATTTATAAAACCTAAGCAAAGTGCCGCTACAACCCATATTTGGGGAACCTGTTAGGGATAGTACGGTTCATCGTGCACCCGCAGGCTAGTAGTGCGAGATTCAGACCTCCGCAAGGAGCATTCGGTCTCGAAAGGTTTAAAATACGATATTTAAGGAACGTGAGACTTTTTGTAAATAAAATATTCATATAAAAAAAATTATTTATGTGTTTAATTATATATAATTATCATTTAAACACCTATTTTGTTATAATATAAATTTTCCACTTTTTCCTAAAATTCAAGATTAAAAGTTACATTAAAATACCACGAATTTCAAATAAACAATTAATTCTTCTATTAGGATATATTCACTAGAATAACACAAATAAAATTCACATTCATTATAATAATAAAGATGATTATTAAATACTTGAGGTATATTTTGAAAACTATACAAAAGTACTTTTTACATAAAACCCCCTCAAGTTTCACAAATTACAATAAGGCCCCTAACTAATATTGAACTTCAAATTATCTTTCTTTTAGTCTGACTCGGGTTGGAGTCTGACTAATTCTGACTTGAATATAATTCAAGTCAACCTATATTCAATCATATTCCAATACAAATTTGAATACAAGAATCCCTGAATCCAGTTAACAATATATTCATTTTGACTGAATCAAACCATGGATATTCATCCATTATCCTGATATTCCATTTTCCTGATTATACAGTTACAACATGTTTACTGATATCATGGTTTTGGTCAATCATCCAGTTTACATATTCCAATACTACAACACTGTTAAAACACTACGGGGTTTAAAGGGGTAGATTGGTACGGAAGGTGTTAAAGGTGGCACGAGGTGGTCAGATTAAGACACCTAACATGAATACTATTGCTGTTGTACCGTGGCATAACGGTTCCTTGTACTCTCCATTTGCCCTGATCTCTAGCATATAGAGATCCCCCTCGTATACACTGGCATCCTTCTGTACCAAGCTACAAACAACGGCGTTAAACAATATTCCATAATATTCAACAACATAATACTTTAGAAAATACTGCTACTCTGCCATTCTCATTCTTCTTTTCTTTGGGACTTACCGAGCGACCTGTTCGCTGACGATATTCTATTTCTTTCTTCTTTGAATGTCGTCAGGTGCGTTGGACCAAGTTGAGACCGAGCCCACAAGTGAAGATTTGGAGCAGTTCCAAGAAGACCCAAAGCTCTAGATAATTGTACTTTGTTCTTTCCAGTATTTCCTTTTATTATTATGCCACTGTTTAGGCATTGCTTTTCCATTCCAGTTGTATTTTCATTTCATGCATTGTACAAAGAATGATATTAATAAAAGTTGCTGTTATTTCAATATCATTTGTCTCTTGTGATTATTTTATATTGCTTAGTTAAGCTTAGCGTATGTACTTCTGAGTACATACGTAGCGGGCCTCGTCACGTCCACTTCGCCGTACACTGGGAAGGGGGCGTGACAGGTTTTGTTGGTGGCCCATGCAGGTCAGAGCTGTGTGAATCCCTGTCATGCAGTTCTGGTCTACGTGAACAACCTAAGCAATATAACACAAGAAACAGCAACTAAAACATTCTTTACAATTCATGTTCTTTGAATCTTATAAGTCTTTATTCCTTGAATCTTATCATTTCATGTATTTGAATCTGTCCTAATCCAAATTTTTCTTCAGGGTTATGGATTCCCCGAACAATTCCCCGAACAACACCAGCACCAACGCCAACAATACCCCTTCAGCACTACCTCTCACTCCAGTTGTTTCCGCACCATCCACTGAGCAAACCATGCTATTCGATGTGATCCGCAGTCTGCTAGAGGGACAACAACAACTTCTGAGTCGTCCTGAGGCAGATGCACCGGGAATAAAACAATTCAGAGCTTTGCACCCAAAGCAATTCTCGGGTAAAGGAAGCCCTCTCGAAGCAGAAGAATGGGCACAAAGTATTGAAGACGATCTGGCAGCAGCTCAAGTGCCAGATAATGCTTGGGTCCGTGTAGCGAAGCTACAGCTCACGGATAACGCTCGTAATTGGTGGAAGGCGGAAGAAACCCGTCTGGCACAGCCGATTGAATGGAAAACATTTCGCGAGAAGTTTGACGCGAAATATTTCCCTGTGACCGCCAGGTTCGCTATGGAGCAGCAATTTATTCATCTACAGCAAGGATCAATGTGGGAGAAATCAGTAGATGAATATGATGCTGAGTTCACTATGTTGAGCCGATTCGCGGCACACCTGATACCGACGGACGAGATCAGAGCCGTCGTTTTCAGCAAGGTTTGGACACCGAGATCAAGGCTGCTCTAGCCACCGGAAAGTTTTTGACTCATGAGGAAACCCTTGAAGCTGCCCGCAGTTACGAGGCAGTGATAAAAGAGAGGGGAAGACCTCACTCTGTAGGAGTCAAGCGCCCTGCCAACCAGATGGCAGGTGGAGCCATGTCCAGACCACCCTTCGTACCAAGGCGACCCGGAGTACCAACTCATCGTCCTAGCCCAGCCTTTTGCACCTACTGCAAGAGAAAGGGGCATATGATGAAGGATTGCCGTCGAGCCAACCGCCTTTGCTTGATCTGCGGTTCAGCCACTCATGATATTGGATCTTGTCCTCAAAGGCAGAACTCGGTTGCTGCATTCTGGCCAGCAAATACTTATCAGCAGCGACCAGCTCTTCCGGCACCTGCTACCAGACTTGCACTGCCTGCACCACCTAGGGGACCACAAGCTGCACCCCCTCCTCGACAGTTCCATCAAGCATAAAGGAACGTTCAGAGGAATGCTCCTCAGGCCAGGAGGAATGTGCCGAAGCGCCAGGCGTTCATGATGTCTGTTGAAGAAGCTGAGGCCACTGGCCAAGTCATTACTGGTAAACCTACTTTCTCAAATTTATCTTTTAGTTTTGTTTACCTACACACTTTCCCTATACCTAAAACCTATCCCATATACCTTAGGTACAATCCTAGTAGCTTCACTACCTGCACTTGCACTGTTTGATACTGGGGCATCCCACTGCTTTATATCGCAACGGTTTGTCCGAACCCATGCGATTCCAGTCTCACCGCTTGTATCCAGCTGGAACGTCAGTTCTGGAAATGGTGTTCTAAAGGCAACTATGGGATACAGCATGTGTCCAGTCATCGTCTGCAGTCGAGAGTTTTACGCCGACTTTAAAGTACTGGACATACCAAACTTCGATGTGGTTCTAGGAATGGACTGGCTTGGAACCTTTTATGCTACCATCGACTGTCGTCAAAGGAGGGTAGTATTTGAGATTCCAGATCATCCGGTCTTCTATTTCAAGAGTGGAGATCGTACACTAGAACCAAGCACTTACAAAGCAAAGCCAAGGGAAGCAGTAGTTGCAGCAGCTCATGCAGAAGAAGAAACAAGACCGGAGGTAGTTCGAGAGTTCGATGATGTATTCCCTGACGATATATCAGGTTTGCCTCCTGATCGAGCTCTTGAATTCAGTATTGACTTAGTACCAGGAGCACAACCAGTAATCAAAGCACCCTATAGACTAAGTCCGGAAGGATTGAAAGAAGTACGAACACAGTTGGACGAATTACTGGCGAAAGGATGGATTCGTCCCAGCACTTCAAGTTGGGGAGCACCTGTACTGTTGGTGAAGAAGAAGGAAGGTTCATACAGAATGTGCATCGACTATAGGGCCTTGAACGAAGTTACTATAAAGAACAAGTATCCACTCCCGCGCATCGACGATTTATTCGATCAGCTAAGTGGATCTTGTGTCTTCTCTAAACTAGATCTTCGTTCAGGATATCATCAAGTGAAGGTCAAGGAGGCTGATATTCACAAAACAGCTTTCAGAACTCGTTATGGACATTACGAATATCTAGTAATGCCATTTGGAGTGACCAATGCACCAGCAATCTTCATGAACCTTATGAACCAAGTTTTCCGGGAGTATTTAGACAGGTTCGTTGTCATCTTCATCGACGACATCCTGGTATATTCTAAGAATCGGAAAGAGCATGCGGAGCACTTACGAATTGTCCTGGAAACACTTCGACAACATAAGCTTTATGCCAAGTACAGCAAGTGCGAGTTTTGGCTAAAACAAGTTGGTTTTCTTGGACACATCGTATCAGAAGAAGGGATTTCTGTGGATCCAGCAAAAGTTTCAGCAGTCAGCGAATGGCCTACACCAAAATCAGTGAAGGATATTCGGAGTTTCTTGGGTTTAGCTGGATATTACAGAAGATTCATTGAATGCTTTTCGAAGATAGCAACACCCCTGACCAAGCTCACACGAAAAGATGAGGAATTTGTGTGGTCAGAAGCATGCGAGCAAGCTTTCATAGAACTCAAGTCAAGACTGACATCTGCACCTATTCTCGTCATACCGGATCAATCTGGAGGATTCGAAGTGCATTGCGATGCATCCGGTAAGGGATTAGGATGTGTTCTACATCAGCACGGTAAGGTTGTGGCTTATGCTTCAAGACAACTGAAGACTCATGAACGCAATTATCCGACGCATGATCTAGAGTTGGCAGCTGTTATTTTTGCTCTCAAGATTTGGCGCCACTACTTACTTGGTGAACGAGTGAACATCTACACAGATCACAAAAGTCTGAAGTATGTGTTTACTCAGAAGGAATTGAATATGCGGCAGAGAAGATGGTTAGAACTTATGGCGGACTTCGACATCAATTTGCAATATCATCCAGGAAAGGTGAACGTAGTACCTGATGCTCTTAGTCGCCAACCATTAGCAATGAATCTCACCGCATAGTGGAAGCTTCAGCAAGACCTACATCAGATGGAGATCGAACTGGTCATGCCAGGTGATGTTTCAAATTTGATGAATCTACAAGTTCAATCAACTATTGTCAATCAGATCAAAGCAGCTCAAGCCAGCGATGCTAAGTTGCAAAAGATCAGAGAACAAGTGGAAAATGGACTCAGAACAGATTTCATCATCCATGAAGATGGATCTTTGAGATACGGCAGCAGATTGTGTGTACCAAAAGGTCCTGTTCAGAAAGAGTTAATGAAAGAAGCTCACAGCTCTCCCTATTCAGTACATCCTGGAGGTACCAAAATGTACAAAGATCTACGTCAGAATTATTGGTGGCATGGAATGAAGCGTGAAGTAGCCAGGAGTGTCGCAAAATGTTTGGTGTGTCAGCAGGTAAAGGCTGAACATCATAGGACAGCTGGACTACTTCAACCGTTACCAATCCCAGAATGGAAGTGGCAGCACATCACGATGGACTTTGTAACTGCTCTTCCTCGCAGCACAAAGGGTAACGATGCGATTTGGGTCATTATGGATCGACTCACAAAGTCGGCTCACTTCATCCCATTTCGAGTTGGCCAATCAACTGAGACATTAGCAAAGAAGTACATGGAGGTAATAATCTAATTTAGATTTAAAAACTCTTCATAATGTACTATCTCTGATACCCATGAACTCATACAGGAAATTGTGAGACTTCATGGAGTACCGGTCTGCATTGTCTCCGATCGTGACACTAGGTTCCGATCACAATTTTGGCAGAGTCTGCAAGCTAGCTTGGGAACAAGTCTGAACTTCAGCACGGCTTATCATCCACAAACAGATGGTCAGTCGGAACGAACTATTCAGATCTTGGAGGATATGCTCAGAGCATGTATGCCCGACTTCAAAGGATCGTGGGAAGATCACTTGCATCTTGTGGAGTTCGCGTACAACAACAGCTACCAAGCAAGCATAGGAATGGCACCTTTTGCAGCATTATATGGAAGGAAGTGTCGATCGCCATTAAGTTGGGACGACATCGGAGATAGGGAACTCCTTGGACCAGAGATGATAGTAGCGACCGTTGATGTGGTTCGTACTATCAGAGAAAGAATGCGCATAGCCCAAGATAGACAGAAACATTGGGCTGATGCGAAGAGACGACACTTGGAGTTCCAGCCAGGAGATCATGTATTCTTGAAGATATCTCCGAACCGCGGAGTGATCAGATTTGGGAGACGGGGAAAGTTGAGTCCGAGATACATTGGACCGTTCGATATACTCGAACGAGTCGGTGAAGTGGCATACCGATTAGCGCTTCCACCTTCATTGGAAGGAGTGCATAACATGTTCCACATATCTCAACTCAGAAGGTATGTGAGTGACCCCAACCATGTACTTGATCATTCAGAGCTCACGATACAGCCCGATTTGTCTTGTGAGCAGCAACCTGTGGAGATCCTGGACAGGAAAGTGAAGACACTTCGGAACAAAGAAGTTAATTTGGTCCGGGTAATGTGGAGGAAAGACACTCCAGGAGAATCCACGTGGGAGAGGGAAGATGAGATGCGTGCAAGATATCCGCACCTTTTTATAAACTAGTCCTCAAATAAAAGTTGTAAATTTCGAGGACGAAATTTTTGTAAGGAGGGTAGATTGTAACAACTCCAATTTTGTATACCAAAAATTTGCTTTAAAAATAGTGTACAATTGGAGTATTGTTGTTGCTGGAAACAACTTAAATATTTAATTCCTTACAATAATTACAAGAAGAGCTTGTAGCTCATTGGTAATACCTTGCATTGCTGAACCAAGCCACCAGAGTTCGAATCCCATACCCCACATTATTTTTAATATGGATTTTTTAAAAACCTTTAGAATACCAAGAGTTTACACGTGCATATCTCACAAAAACCCCACTACACCCAAAGATGTAACACTTGCAGAGGGTAGATGAACCGTCGGGGGAGATCCAAGTCACCGGAATCGGTCGGGAATCGGCCAACTCGGCCTTGACTCGGCCGACTCAGTGATCCGACCGAGTCACGGCCGAGTCACCCCCGATTCGGCCGATTCCGGTAAGGGTCACAACATGAAAGTTGTGTCTTTTGGTATTCCCTACGGACCTGCAAAGTTTCAGCCTCATACCACATCCAGAGCTCTTTAAAACCCCCAATTACTCCACTTTTAATACATTTTTATTACATTTTATCATATTTTTATTTTTAACTTTTCATCTACCCTAACCCTAGCCTAACCCTATAAATACCAACCCTACACATTACCCTCTCACCCCCCAAAATCTTGAGCCACTCTCTCAAAAGTTTCCACAAGAAGTGTGCTTCGAAATCGAGTTCCCGGCGAAGCTCTGACGGAATTCCGACGACGCGTTTTGGAGCAACCGGCGACGTAATCACCCCTCGGCCTTCCTCCCTAGTTCTCTTTACTCTTTAGAAGAGTTTAAATTTGTAAGTCCCACCTCTTCTACCTTCCTTTTCTTTAATGTAAAAATACGAATTTCTGGAACCCGATGGAAATCGGACAAACCGATTTCCGATTCGATTTTTCTTTAAAATTCCACTTGTCACCTAATACATATTATCTACCCATATGCATGTTGACTATTAATCACCCTTAAACCAATTTAATCACACTTTTCCACATGAAATGATAAGTTCTTTACAAAACCGTATTTCTTTCATTAAAATACCATGAAGTTCATTTTTCTTAATGTAATCAAGTACCTCACTCCTAAACATGTTTATTGTGATAACTAAACTTGTTTCAATCAATTTGAATGAAATTTCACACATGAAATGATAACGTTTACGAATACCGTATTCTTGCACTTTAATACCTTTAGGTTTAACATAGCTTATTTCACCTTTAAGCTTCACCAAAACCTAATATGAGTCACGGGGTAATGACCTACCCTTACACACACTCAATATAACCCTAAATGATAAATATCAAAAATAAAGAATACGAAATTACAGGACTTTTCACTAAAATACCATAACCTTTATAACCTTTAGTTAAATCTTTAAATTGTAAACTTTTCTAAATAAAATCTTATATAAAATGAAAGCACGATTGGTCATGGACATCGATCGTTTATCTAAACTGTCTTGTGGGTCTAGGCAAGTGTGTCTAAGGCTAGTGGTTTTTAATTAGGCCCACGACTGTGGTTCCTTCCCACTTACCTGGCACTTATCTGGCCGCAATTGACGGTGAAGAGACGATTTGAGGCTTCTAATGACTCATCGTTTAGACCCTAGAAATAGGCTAGTTGGCTTAGGAAACCCTAATAACTAAAATACGGAAACTATACTCTTTTGCAAATAAACACCCTATATTTATAAAACCGTTTTCCTAAATGAAAAGTATTTATAAAACCTAAGCAAAGTGCCGCTACAACCCATCTTTGGGGAACCTGTTAGGGATAGTACGGTTCATCGTGCACCCGCAGGCTAGTAGTGCGAGATTCAGACCTCCGCAAGGAGCATTCGGTCTCGAAAGGTTTAAAATACGATATTTAAGGAACGTGAGACTTTTTGTAAATAAAATATTCACATAAAAGAAAATTATTTATGTGTTTAATTATATATAATTATCATTTAAACACCTATTTTGTTATAATATAAAGTTTCCACTTTTTCCTAAAATTCAAGATTAAAAGTTACATTAAAATACCACGAATTTCAAATAAACAATTAATTCTTCTATTAGGATATATTCACTAGAATAACACAAATAAAATTCACATTCATTATAATAATAAAGATGATTATTAAATACTTGAGGTATATTTTGAAAACTATACAAAAGTACTTTTTACATAAAACCCCCTCAAGTTTCACAAATTACAATAAGGCCCCTAACTAATATTGAACTTCAAATTATCTTTCTTTTAGTCTGACTCGGGTTGGAGTCTGACTAATTCTGACTTGAATATAATTCAAGTCAACCTATATTCAATCATATTCCAATACAAATTTGAATACAAGAATCCCTGAATCCAGTTAACAATATATTCATTTTGACTGAATCAAACCATGGATATTCATCCATTATCCTGATATTCCATTTTCCTGATTATACAGTTACAACATGTTTACTGATATCATGGTTTTGGTCAGTCATCCAGTTTATATATTCCAATACTACAACACTGTTAAAACACTACGGGGTTTAAAGGGGTAGATTGGTACGGAAGGTGTTAAAGGTGGCACGAGGTGGTCAGATTAAGACACCTAACATGAATACTATTGCTGTTGTACCATGGCATAACGGTTCCTTGTACTCTCCATTTTCCCTGATCTCTAGCATATAGAGATCCCCCTCGTATACACTGGCATCCTTCTGTACCAAGCTACAAACAACGGCGTTAAACAATATTCCATAATATTCAACAATATAATACTTTAGAAAATACTGCTACTCTGCCATTTTCATTCTTCTTTTCTTTGGGACTTACCGAGCGACCTGTTCGCTGACGACATTCTATTTCTTTCTTCTTTGAATGTCATCAGGTGCGTTGGACCAAGTTGAGACCGAGCCCACAAGTGAAGATTTGGAGCAGTTCCAAGAAGACCCAGAGCTCTAGATAATTGTACTTTGTTCTTTCCAGTATTTACTTTTATTATTATGCCACTGTTTAGGCATTGCTTTTCCATTCCAGTTGTATTTTCATTTCATGCATTGTACAAAGAATGATATTAATAAAAGTTGTTGTTATTTCAATATCATTTGTCTCTTGTGATTATTTTATATTGCTTAGTTACGCTTAGCGTATGTACTTCTGAGTACATACGTAGCGGGCCTCGTCACGTCCACTTCGCCGTACACTGGGAAGCGGGGCGTGACATAAACCAGGGTTAGTGGGAATGGTTAGGGTTAAGCATGAGACAAAATGGTGACTTAGTCAAAGCTTCATGAAGTTTCAACATACAAACAAACAAAGCCACCATTTTCCCTTTATGCTTTTCATTTTCCAAAAAGAATAAATAAATGAATGAATGAATAAGAAAATGAAAACCCTAACCAATCTACAACCATGGTTTAATCTTCACACAAACCCTAGTGAGCATGTATCATCAAACATGATACAAACTTGTGTACAAAAGTATATCACATATACAATGTGCACAATCCAAGTGAGAAAACCATTTAAAAGTGAACCGATACTAGTTAATGCAAAGTAATATATCAAATATATAATTATACATTAAATCATTATATCAACACTTGATTTAACGATCCGGTCATATTGCATATGACCGACTAATATCCAATGTATCGATCTATCGAATCAATCCTCGATTCGATAACTAGGTTATATCGCATACAACCATTCGACACATTCATCGCGAGAATAGAATACGGTATCACATACACACATTATTCTCGGTCCCGCACATATCTCAAATGCGCTCCTATTTCGTTTCGCTTGAGCCAGGAAACCTCTGTGCAGGACTCTAAAGACTCGTCAATACGCCGGCAGCAGGTGATGATCATATCAAACACCCACAAGCCGCAAGCGGTCTGCTAAACGTAACGGCCACCCGGGTATTGAGCGATCAGAAGATCGACGAGCAAGCCCGCTCACACTCCTGTGAATCCAACCAGTAACACTTACCGTACAGTCCGGTCTGATCGTCTGATATGTCGCATATCTCGCCTAGGGGTGGTAAACGTCAGACCCCAATAGCTCGATAAGTCGTGTCGATATGAGGTCTATAACAGTTTGAGAAACTACTGGTAACACTTACCAGTAAATCTCAGCAACCCTGGCCAGGGATTTCCGGTTATAGCCAATCGAACACAGCGCAACATCAACCCCCTATACCGGGAGAGACGAATCCCCTCCTATCGCTCATTGCCTCCATGTGATTCGGGACTGTACCCAAAAACCACCGTTTTGCACGCCCTCTTGGACGTGGTAAGATGGAAATCAAAGCACAGTGGGAACCACACAAGACTCTATGACGATCTCGGGTCAACAGACTACTCTGTACCAGTGTCACCAGAGAACTGCCATCTGACATAAGGTATAATACCATCTGGGAGTTCTCGGCGAGTCCGTCCAGTGTACCCAGTCTCCACTGAGCACCCGTATATCATCTCTGATGTCAAACACCAATGGATATGCGATCATCCATCGCCCATCTGTATGGGTCGAGAAGGTATACGCTAGTCTACACTGGTATATCGATGCCCCGTCTCGATACACCCACGACTAGGGACTTTGAAGGATGTACTTATGGACTACCATGTCCCCACTAGTATGATCCGCATCATAGTCCAGGTAGTCAAGTACACATCCTAAGGGCTTTACCAATATGTAACAGAGAGACAATCAGTGTACACGTTAAGGTAAAGATCAACCAGATAGTATACTATCATGTCGAGCAAGAAAGTCCTCCCTATATATGTCCAAGCATCCACTACAATATACATCGTATGTATAGTAATGGCCTCTAGGGCATACATATAACTAACAATCTCCCACTTGCACTAGGGCCGTCTGATAGCAGTGGTTGTAGTATCTCATACTCAACCATCCCATAAAAATCTCTCTTTGGGAAAAGGCCTTTGTGAGTGGATCCGCCTTGTTGTCCTCTGAGTCTACTCTCCTAACCTCGATCACCCTGGAGATCAACTATCTCCATGATCAGGTGACACTGCCTTAGAATATGTCTGGATCACTGATGGGACGGGTGTTCCTTGGCATAAGCCGCAACTCCATTGTCACACAATGGGAGGAACGAAGTTCATCTCATGAACTAATATACATCCAGACTGCCTCTTTGGTAGCATCTTAAATAGCGATGTATCGAGCCTTTATTGTCTAGTATGCCACGGTATCTAGCTTGGAACTCTTCCAACATACCGTCCCTTTACTGAGGGTAAAGACAATGCCTGTGACTGACATTCAGTCGTCTTTATCACCCTGGAACCCTTCCAGTGATTCTCCCCAGGATCGGTTGATACCATCTCACTACAACTAGTGAGAATCCTAACATCCAATTAGATCTATCTCATTGATCCAAAACCCAGGATTTAGGAGGTATCACTTTTATCCTTTATGGAGAATCATTGTGATAAACGGAGATTGATCGAGCGTAGCATAGGAAACTTCTTCCCTATCAAGAGTATGTCATCCACATACTCTACGAGGATCGTCACTATACTCCCTACTACCTTTTTGTATATACAAGGTTCATCTACCATTTTGATGATGTCAAACTCTTTGACTAACACATCAAAACAGATGTTCCAACTCCACGATACCTGCTTTATCCTATAAAGCATCTTGTACACGTTTCCGCTGCTCCCACTGTCTACGAAGCCCTCTGGCTGTATACTTATAGACGTTCTCTTCTAAAACATCATTTAGAAAAGCAGTCTTGGCACCCAACCACCAGATATCGTAGTCATGGTATGTAGCCGTGGCAAGTAGGATCTGGATGGACTTAAGCATAGCTACTTGAAAAGGTTTCATCATTATCCACGCCTGGTCTATGACGAAAAACTTTAACAAGTCTAGCTTTGAAAGTCTCAACCTTTCCATCTACACCAAGCAATCTTCTCAAGATATACTTGCTCCTGATGGGGATTTAACCCTTCAGATATAGCAATCAAAGTCCATACTTTGTTGGTGTATAAGGATTCCATTTCAGATCGCTAAGCATCCAGCCATTCTTACAGAGTCCCACTCCTGATGGCCAGCTTGAAACTAGTTGGGTCATCATCTCATGATGCAATCCTCGCTCCTACTGTCATAGAGAAACCAAAGTATCTCTCAGGTGGGTGAGGAACCATACTAGATCGGCGGAGAGGCTGAGGTTCGTTGGAATCTACTGAATCCTTTGGTCCTATCAAATCATCTTCTGTAGTTTGCATAGCTGGAACCTTTCCAGTTCTACATAACCAACCTTGCCTCGAGATTGTCCGGATTTTGCTTTTAGACATAGGCCGGACAACCCCAAATCTTAACTAACTTAAGACATGGGCTCTTCCCTTTCCATATTATATATGAAGTGGCAGGCATCTGATTTGATTCGAACCCTATTCAATAGGTATGCAGCTTCTCAAGCGCATAACTCCCAAAAGGAAAAAGGTAACTCAGTAGTACTCATCATAGAGCACACTTTATCATATAGGGTGTGATTGCTCCGTCCCGATATACCATCGTGCTATGGTGTATACGGAGGAGTAATGCTGAGAGAGAATCTCATTCTCCTTTAGAATAGTCCAGGATTTCCATGCTCAAGTATTCTCCTCCTTGATCTCATCATAGGACATAATACTTATACCCTTATCGGTTCTCTACTTCTAACTTATATTCTGTGAATATCTCAAAAGGTTCGGACTTGTGTTTCAACAGGAACATAGGTATGAATCTCGAAAGATCATCAGAGAATGTAATGAAGTACAAAGAACCGGTCTTGGTTGTGTAGACAGGGGACCTTACATACATCAACATGTATCATCCCAAGAGTTCACTAACTCTTTCTCTGTTTCCAATAAACAGAGCTGAGGTCATTTTATCTTTGTGACATGACTCGCAAGTTTCATAAGATGTAAATTCAAACTGATTTAAATATGCATCTTCATGTAACTTCAGCTAGTCGGGTCACATTGATATGACCTAGTCTACAATACCTCAAGAAAAATTCGTTCATTTCTGAACTCTTCCTCTTGTGTGTGTTCCATATACTAAGAACTGTATTTTGATTTAGAACATCAACGCTTTTAGATAACGTGCCTGATCCGATCAACTTTTGATATAGGAAATGTTCAAAACATTATCCAACAATACAAAATTTTATCATTTCTTTACTAATAAAGAGATAGATATGATTTTGTATATCAGGTTCGGTATCTAATAACATACGTTCAGAATTAATGTATTGGTAATACAGGGTGACAGTGACCAACAGACTTGGCTGCAACACTTGCCCCGTTTTCTGCCTCATGAAACTTATCACCCGTTCTCAGTTCTTCTACCTTTCTGTAGCCCTATGTAACATATTACATATCTGGGATCCTGATCTGGTATCACATACCCAGGACGTAAAGGATACTTAGAAACAGTTCTTTGTAATGAACACACCCGAAGATGATGCATCATATGCACTTTCTTCGTTTGGGCGGCACGGGAAATCTGGTATTCCCCAATTTCCTGCTCTGTCTTATAACAATTATAAGTTGGAGCGGGACCAACGTTCCCCAGCTCAGTATAACAAGCGGGTTCGGTCAAATATCCGTATTATTATCTTGATTAAGGCGTGATATGGTCGCTACCAGAAGAGAGAGAGAAGAAAACACTCAGCGTGCGCTCTTGCAAGAATAGATTGGTTATTATTTTATCTAATCAGGATGGCTCCCACTACTTTCTATCAAATCTTCCTTTAAACCCTAAAAGGAAAGACTTGCCGGGATTAATTACACACTACAAGTTCGCCAATCTTTCAGCCAGGCCAGTGTCGGTACTTTGAGGGAGGTCCCCCGTGCTTTCGCACGAACCTAATTAATGTAAACCTCGTTTTCCCAGAGGCGTAACCTCGTTAACACCTTTCTAGACACCTACTTGATCGGCTAATTGTAATGTGTAAAACTCTCCCAGGAGTAACAATTACTCGCAGTGGGTATCGGGATCCAACTATCTCATAGAAGGTATGCAATCTCATTGCAAATTTCAACACTTGAAATTCCCGATAGAATTTTGCCCCTAGCGTCCTATGACCTTGACAGAGGTCAACAAACCATAGGCTGCTAGTCAAGTTCAACCTGTCATTTCCTGATTGAAGTAAACCCAGCCGCACGACCCTTGACAGAGGTCAACAAGGTCGCACGACTACCCTAAATCAATCACATCATATGCTTATACAGATAAGCACTAATCAGCTACCGCACACTACGCCTTGACAGAGGTCAACAAACGCAGCACGAATACTAACCAGTACATATCTGAAATGACGGAGGGCTACGACAGGTTTTTCTGAAAACCTTTTGCGTAATGAACTTGATATCGTTGTAGAATCAAATGATTTTAAAATGGAGTGTTTTTTGAGGCTTTTCTAGTTTTGCTAAAGGAGTCACTCCCGGTGAAGGGATCGTCGGTCCTTTCCTCGTCGAATGAGGTGCGGGATATATCATATATATCACTGTGCAAAGCAAAAACTCTTAAAAGCAATCAAAAGACAAACCGAGTATGTAGTATCTGCCAGTTATTGCTAAAGGAGTCACTCCCGGTGAAGGGATCTCGGTCCTTTCCTCATCGAATAAGGTGCAGGATATATCACATATACCTCTGTGCAAAGCAAGAACTGTAGCTACCTTTTTTATTTTGAAATTCGATTCTACAACATCTTAGGTTTCTTTTATTTCATTAATCTCATTAATGAAGTCCCATCATTTAAATACCTAAACATCACAGATAAATACGACGTACACTTATGCCATCCGCATTCGCCTCGATGTCCCCTCGTGCAGCGTTAGGTTAGGTAACTAACGGCAGAGCGGGGCAGGGCTAGCACGGGTGTAAAACATAAGTAACGTCTATATAATATATCATATATACTATATACAGTATCCATCACAGAACATATCACATGATCACATCACAGATATCGCAGCAGAAGAATCATATAAAATATTGGATATACTAGGACGTCCGTGTTTTCAATACGAGCCAGTATAAAACACGGATTCCACGGTCGTGATGAATAGCCAAACCCACACCCCTAGACCCCTACGAGAGCGGCAAGCAACCCTACCAATTCTAGGGTTAGGAGACCCGGACTCGAATCCTCGAGATGGTCTCCCACTGGACCCTAGAACCCGGTTACTTGTGCTCCCCTCCTTGGGTCTATCCTAGTGCGGAAAAGTAAATAATATACAAAGGGTGACATCTTCCGCAACCTGGAAGTGCCCCAAATAAAAGAATATTACATACTAGTTTTTACATGAATGAAAATGAAAAACACTCATCTCATACAAAAACCCCGGCTATTCAGACACGACGATCCAATATAACATATCCAGCAACGCATAACATCACATGTCATCAACGTAAGTAAATATGCGCATCTCAATTGTCGCTGACATATAGCAACGAAACCGGCGATATCACATATTACACTTACGGTCACAGAAAAGAAAGTGTAAAACTACAACAGTTGGAATCCGCAACCACCTCAGACATCGCATGCCTGACCAAATGAATTCTTTAGACATCGCATGCCTAACAATTATAAACCCCGCATTTTAGTCTCAAAATCGAAAACACTTTTCAATACCAAGTCGGGCAATTCAACAGGATTCCCGACAATTTGATCGAATGCTCGTCGCAAACTTCAGTAGACGGCCGCACCCCCGATACCGTCGACGAAGTGCACCAAGGCGGAACACCGCTACCGCGAGCACCCGAACGGATGCTTTCGGTGACGGGGTTCTCCTACAGTCACTTGGTCGGGGCTATGGAGTGATGTTGTCTATTAAGTTTACCCGGCGAGTATCCGCGTACACTACGTGATTGCGACGGACTTTTGATCACATCAAAATTCCGTGGCAACCGATCAAGTGAGACTAAATTGCTATGTTTATAACATTCATTCAGTTATCTCATAACAACTTGTGGATTCCAAGTATTGTATCACATTCCAGATAATTAGAAAATGTTAAACTTTCCGATCGAACATTCAAACACCCAAGTTTTCCCGATACAGATCAACACATGAAACAAGTCTAAAAACATTCAGTTCGTGCCTCAGTACCAACGGTCCAGCCGTAGAAGGGTCAAGCCTACGCCTCACATGTGGCATGCCGTACTGCCCCAAACCCTAAGGTTCAAAGGGCAGTTCAAGACGGTCACATAATCGAGTTAAGGTTTGTTGTCTTCTAGAGGGACCATCGCGTTACTTGCACTACTTAGAACGTCATTAAACTACGGAAAGATCCAACACTTGGAAATTTCCCGACAGGGGAAAAGTTGGGTATTTATATCCGGTCGAACTTTTTAACATATTCTAAAATATCCGGAAAGCCACATAGAAAAAATTAGACAATCCGATCGAAACACCGAGTCCCCAATACAACCCAGAAAACTCAACTCTTGAGTTCAGAAAAAAATATCCCAGGAAAACCAGCACTGTAAAATTGGAATTACTGTGCAAAATTCAATGGGAGAAGAGACAAAATGGCCGCGGAACCGCCGCATTTGCACGCTAATGCCGCGGTTCCGCCGCACTTTAGACAGATCATTAGGTAATTTTTGCACCGTAATTCTTAGAATTTCCTGATGAATTTTCTGCATATTTTTAATCTGGAAAAAACCCAATTTTTGGAAAAAGTCCAGAGAGCAAATTTGTGTTAGGGTTTCGGTTTAATCGGACTTCTAACTTCGTCTACGCATCGCCTAAGGCTCTAGCTAGGCTCTGATACCACTGTAGGGTTCCTAGGCACACACTAGAGGTCTCACAAGGTATCAACCATGCCAATTTCAAACTCTACAAGTGCCGAGAAATCCTAATACGGATCGTTAACTAGAATTTTAGGCGAACACATGCAACTAGTTAACAATTTAACTAAAAGAACGGAAATACAACCTTTGTAGATCCGGTTCTCCACCTCCATAGCTCCATGATGAAGTCCTCTCCGCTGTCCAATTCGAACCATGACTCTAGCATTGGCTTCATCGGAGAAAAAGCGGGCTAGGTCATCGATGACGATGCCGAAGATGATCTACGTCGAGGCATCACAAGATCAAGCTCCCACTTCACCAAGTCATGAAACTTGTGAAGAAAATACACTCTACTACTTAGCAAGAGGTAGAGGATGAAGAAATAGGAAGTGGGTTCACTTTAGAATTGGATTTCTCACTCATTTGCTCAAGTTGCCATTGTTGAAGCAAGCTTTCTTCAAGTGAAGAAGAAGAAGAAGCAAGAAAGAATATGATAAGCGTTAATTAAAAATGGAAAAGAAAATCAATCCTTATCATATTCAAACCATGGTTATGTGTAGAGACTAAACTAGGGTTAGTGGGAATGGCTAGGGTTAAGCATGAGACAAAATGGTGACTTAGTCAAAGCTTCATGAAGTTTCAACATACAAACAAACAAAGCCACCATTTTCCCTTTATGCTTTTCATTTTCCAAAAAGAATAAATAAATGAATAAATGAATAAGAAAATGAAAACCCTAACCAATCTACAACCATGGTTTAATCTTCACACAAACCCTAGTGAGCATGTATCATCAAACATGATACAAACTTGTGTACAAAAGTATATCACATATACAATGTGCACAATCCAAGTGAGAAAACCATTTAAAAGTGAACCGATACTAGTTAATGCAAAGTAATATATCAAATATATAATTATACATTAAATCATTAAATCAACACTTGATTTAACGATCCGATCATATTGCATATGACCGACTAATATCCAATGTATCGATCTATCGAATCAATTCTCGATTCGATAACTAGATTATATCGCATACAACCATTCGACACATTCATCGCGAGAATAGAATACGGTATCACATACACACATTATTCTCGGTCCCGCACATATCTCATATGCGCTCCTATTTCGTTTCGCTTGAGCCAGGAAACCTCTGTGTAGGACTCTAAAGACTCGTCAATACGCCGGCAGCAGGTGATGATCATATCAAACACCCACAAGCCGCAAGCGGTCTGCTAAACGTAACGGCCACCCGGGTATTGAGCGATCAGAAGATCGACGAGCAAGCCCGTTCACACTCCTGTGAATCCAACCAGTAACACTTACCGTACAGTCCGGTCTGATCGTCTGATATGTCGCATATCTCGCCTAGGAGTGGTAAACGTCAGACCCCAATAGCTCGATAAGTCGTGTCGATATGAGGTCTATAACAGTTTGAGAAACTACTGGTAACACTTACCAGTAAATCTCAGCAACCCTGGCCAGGGATTTCCGGTTATAGCCAATCGAACACAGCGCAACATCAACCCCCTATACCGGGAGAGACGAATCCCCTCCTATCGCTCATTGCCTCCATGTGATTCGGGACTGTACCCAAAAACCACCGTTTTGCACGCCCTCTTGGATGTGGTAAGATGGAAATCAAAGCACAGTAGGAACCACACAAGACTCTATGACGATCTCGGGTCAACAGACTACTCTGTACCAGTGTCACCAGAGAACTGCCATCTGACGTAAGGTATAATACCATCTGGGAGTTCTCGGCGAGTCCGTCCAGTGTACCCAGTCTCCACTGAGCACCCGTATATCATCTCTGATGTCAAACACCAATGGATATGCGATCATCCATCGTCCATCTGTATGGGTCGAGAAGGTATACGCTAGTCTACACTGGTATATCGATGCCCCGTCTCGATACACCCATGACTAGGGACTTTGAAGAATGTACTTATGGACTACCATGTCCCCACTAGTATGATCCACATCATAGTCCAGGTAGTCAAGTACACATCCTAAGGGCTTTACCAACATGTAACAGAGAGACAATCAGTGTACACGTTAAGGTAAAGATCAACCAGATAGCATACTATCATGTCGAGCAAGAAAGTCCTCCCTATATATGTCCAAGCATCCACTACAATATACATCCTATGTATAGTAATGGCCTCTAGGGCATACATATAACTAACAATGCACACGTACTGTTCGATCCCGGATCCACGCACTCATACGTATCCACACACTTCGTGCCGAGTTTGGGTAGAAAGTCCGGTCTGCTTAATCAGCCGCTTGTTGTGACCACTCCAGTGGGAGAGTCGTTTGTTGCTAGGCACATGTTCCGATCCTGTGTTGTCCGTATTGGCGAGAGAGATCTTCCTGTCGACCTGATCCTTCTTGAGATGTTGGACTTCGACGTTCTTTTGGGCATAGATTGGTTAGCCACGTGCTATGCGTCTGTGGACTGCCGCGAGAAGACAGTGAGATTTTGTTTTCCCGGCGAGTCGACTTTTGTTGTGCAGGGGGACCGTGGTGCCACCCCTCACATTTTGATTTCTTCTCTTCGCGCTGGACAGCTGTTAAGGAAGGGATGTCAGGGATTCTTAGCCTATGTTTGCGACACTAGAGCTACAGATGTTCCATTGGACCAGGTTCCGATTGTATGTGAGTTTCCTGACGTATTCCCTGACGAGCTTCCTGGGCTACCGCCTGAGCGTGATGTTGTGTTCTGTATTGATTTGATTCCCGGCATGGGGCCTATTTCTATACCGCCTTATCGGATGGCCCCGGTGGAGCTTAGTGAGTTGAAGAGTCAGTTGCAAGATTTGCTGGACAAGGGACTTATTCAACCCAGTGTTTCTCCTTGGGGTGCTCTGGTCCTGTTTGTCAAGAAGAAGGACGGAAGCTTACGTTTGTGTATCGACTACCGGCAGCTGAACCGGGTGACCGTGCGGAACAGATATCCTTTGCCACGTATCGACGATTTGTTCGACCAGCTTCAGGGGGCAGGATATTTTTCGAGGATCGATTTGCGATCGGGCTATCATCAGCTGCGAGTTCGACAGGAGGACATTCCGAAGACAGCTTTCCGTACACGGTATGGCCATTATGAGTTTTTAGAGATGTCGTTCGGACTCACCAACGCGCCAGCAGCCTTCATGGACTTGATGAACCGTATATTCCGGCCGTATCTCGACTTGTTCATCATCGTATTCATTGACGATATATTGGTGTATTCCCGGAGTAGAGAGGAGCACGAGCAGTACCTGCGGATCACGCTACAGACCTTGAGGGAGCACCAGCTTTATGCAAAATTCTCCAAGTGCGCATTCTGGCTCGACAGTGTAGACTTCATGGGTCACGTGATTACACGGGATGGTATATGTGTGGACCCGAGGAAGATTGAAGCCGTTCAGAGTTGGCCCAGACCTACATCCGTCACTGAGATACGCAGTTTTCTAGGATTGGACGGTTGCTACAGGCGATTCGTACAGGATTTTTCCCGTATTGCTGCACCCTTGACCGGATTGACCCGGAAAGGAGTTCCCTTCGATTGGACAGAGGATTGCGAGCACAGTTTTCAGCAGCTACGGACTTGTTTGACTACGGCGCCAGTATTATCGTTGCCTTCAGGATCAGGCGGATTTGCAGTTTATTGTGACGCTTCACGAGTGGGGTTAGGGTGCGTATTGATGCAGCATGGCAGGGTGATCGCGTATGCTTCGCGGCAGCTGAAGAAACATGAACAGAACTACCCTACTCACGATTTGGAGATGGCCGCAGTGGTCTTTGCACTTAAGATCTGGCGACATTACCTATACGGCGAGTCGTGCCAGATATTCACTGATCACAAGAGCCTCAAGTACATATTTCAGCAGCGAGACCTGAATCTCCGACAGCGCCGATGGATGGAGTTAGTGAAGGACTACGACTGCGAGATCTTATATCACCCGGGCAAGGCTAACGTAGTAGCAGATGCTTTGAGTAGGAGGCCCGAGGGTAGTCTAGTGTGTTTGAGTGCAGTACAGAGGCAGTCGTCGGCAGATTGGCAGATATTATGCGACAGCCGAGTGCAGTTCGAGTTCACGCAGATCGGGGGACAGCTCGCGCATGTTCGTGCATGCCCACAGTTGCTTGACCGTATATATGAGGCACAGCGCAGGGATGACCGTTGCTCAGAGATCATGACACAGATTGGACAGGACAGATTCTCCGAGTTTATGATTGATGATCAGGGGATATTACGATTTGGGCCTAGACTGTGCGTACCAGATGCTGAGGGATTGTGGCACGATATTCTTAAGGAGGCACATCGATCGGTGTACAGTGTCCATCCCGGTTCCACCAAGACGTACCATGATATGAGAGAGACCTACTGGTGGGACGGAATGAAGAGGGACATCACGGAGTTCGTATCGAGATGCCAACTTGTCAGCAAGTCAAGGCCGAGCACCAGAGGCCCGCAGGAGAGCTACAGCCATTACCCATTCCGGAGTGGAAATGGGAACAGATTTCGATGGATTTCATGGTGGGTCTACCCAGGACTAGGCGAGGGTATGACTCCATTTGGGTGATCGTGGATCGTCTGACGAAAGCGGCTCACTTCCTGCAAGTGAAGACGACTTTCGGATTTGCGCAGTACGCCCAGATTTATATCGATGAGATTGTACGACTACATGGGGTCCCGACGTGTATTGTGTCCGACCGAGGCACCCATTACCAGCAGATTATGGCATAGACTTCAGGAGGCTTTGGGCACTCGTTTGAGTTTCAGCACGGCATTCCATCCACAGACCGACGGACAGTCAGAGCGGACCATTCAGACTCTCGAGGACATGCTCCGAGCTTGCGTTTTAGACTTTGGTGGTAGCTGGGATCATCATTTACCCTTAATAGAGTTCTCCTACAACAATAGCTTCCAGGATACGATTCAGATGGCACCTTTCGAGGCTTTGTATGGGAGGAGATGTAGATCGCCCGTCTGTTGGACAGAGCTCAGCGAGGGCAGTATTTTGGGGCCACAGATCGTACAGGAGACGACTGAGAAGATATAGCTGATTCAAGACAGGATGAGGATAGCTCAGAGCAGGCAGAGATCGTATGCTGACAGGCGCCGCCGCAGGATAGAGTTCGCAGTTGGCGATCACGTGTTTCTGAGGGTCTCTCCGATGAAGGGAGTGATGAGGTTTGGACAAAAGGGGAAGCTTTGCCCTAGATTCATAGGTCCCTTTGAGATCCTCGAGCGTGTGGGCGCAGTAGCTTATCGTTTGGCTCTTCCACCCGACTTCTCAGATGTTCACCCCGTATTCCATGTGTCGATGCTTTGCAGATATCTACATGACCCTTCGCACATGATTCAGCGTCAGACCATTCAGCTCGAGCGCGATCTTACGTTCACCGAGCAGCCAGTCGTGATCTTGGACCGGCAGGTGAAGAAACTTAGATCAAAGGTCTTGCCATCAGTGAAGGTGCTTTGGCGCAGCACGAATGGTGAAGAGATCACTTGGGAGGCCGAGGGCGAGATTCGGAAGAAGTTCCCTCATCTCTTTGAAGGTATGCGTTGCTTTATATTTTAAATTCGGGGACGAATTTCTCTAAGGGGGGAAGATTGTAACACCCTAGGATGTGTTTAGTGGCTAATTATATTTTAATATGTGAATTTTAATAAAAAGTTTACCGAATTGATTTTCAAATAATTTTTCGAATTTAATAAATATTTTTCTAAAATTTTACCAAGCTTGCACAAACTTGTGCATGTAAACTAGGGTTAGAATTTGGGTTAAACCATGTTTAACAACCATGGTAGGTTAACCCCACCATTAGTAAGTTAACATGATTTGAATTAAGGGTAATTTTTTTAAGAAAATGAAATGGGATTTAAAATGCTTTTGGTTGACTTGAGAGAGAGAGAATGCATCATGGCTAAGCTATGCTTGCATTAAATGAGAGAGGGGTGTATCATGGCAAGCCCATGCTTGCATTTAATGTGGCAAGAGAGAGAGAAATGGGAGGGCTTGACCTTGTGCATTATCATTTCCTTTGTTGCAACACTCTCTCATTTCTCACTCATTCACTCTCTCTCACACACACACTCTCAGCTTCATCAGCAGCAACAGAAGCTGCAGGCACAGCAGCAGCAACAATAACAGCAGCAATGGCAACAGCATCAGCAGTGCAAGCAGCAGCTCAGCCCCAGCAGCAGTAGCAACACCCACAGCCACAGCACGGGCAGCAACAGCACACGTAGCAGCAGCAACACCATCAGCAACAACAACAGCAGCAACAGCAGAAGCAATAACAACAGCAACAGCAGTAGCAGTAACAACAGCAACAGAAACAGCTTCTGGAGCAGCAACAACTGTAGCAGCTTCTTCTTCTCCTCTTCTTCTCCTGACCCAGCGTCGTAGGGTCAAGTGAGGTATAACCTCTGAGCTTCACTTGCATGTATGCTTGACTTGTGTGTCGGTTTAGCTTAATTAGTGTAAATTTGTGGTTCTTAGTGCTAGATTATGTGTTATTAGTGATAATTGTGGTGTTTAGTGTAAATTTTGCTTAGGTAAGGTTAGTTTTGGTTAGACTAAGTTAGTTAGGTGCTATTGAAGCTAAGTAAACCTAGGTAACCCCAGATTACACTAAAATACCCTAAGTTTGCAAATTGTGCAAAATGTGACCTTTTAAGCAAAAACTTAGCTTTTTGATATCTGCTGTTACCCCAGTGAGTCCAGAATAATATTGAGTGGACTGTAGCATACTTGAGAGACCCTGACCCCACCACCAGAGCCCGACCCCACCAGCCCAACTTCAGGCCGCCGAAATAATCGATCTGGCCGCAAATTGCGGCCAGAGCAGGGAGATAGGAGCTAGGGTTTTTAGGGTTGGTGTCTGCTATGTTCTGTAGGTCCTTGGTGTATATAGTTTTGTAATATTGTAACCTGGGTAGAATCTGGGACGATATATCGTTTTATGGTGTTTTTAGTTTGCGCGATACGCGAGTGGGTTTTGTGATTCAGCATATCGCGGCGTGTCGGGCTGAGTCGTAGACGCGTGCACACACGTTTCAGCATATCGCACACACGCGCATTGATTCGCGACGCGAGTTTCTCGTTTCGTTTCGGTATCACGTTTTGCGAGATTCTTGCTTATATAATTGGATTCCTTGTGTAAATTTCAGGTTTACAGGCGGGTACGTCAGACGTCGCCAGGAAAAAGAAGCAGGTGGTCGGCTATACTTAGCACGCGACCAGGTGAGTAGATTTAACATCTACGGGGAAATCGCCCGTATGGCGTTAAGCGTCAGGGCGTAATAGGATTTGTAGTCATGAGTGTCCATATAAATATACTGGTAGTATAGAACACTGCACTGTCACTAACGGTCCAAGTTGCACGAGCACGATTTATATGCTACACTCACACCGTTAGTGATTGCCATGCCACTCACATTATAGGATTGCTATAAACCGCATATCATATTGATTCTGCTTATTTGACGTTGTTATGATTTGCCGCATACTAGCATATGCATATTCATATCTATACTTGTGCCATATATATCACATATGTTCATACTGGGGCACATATACATCACGTATCTATACTTGTGCCACATACACCACATACATTCATACTTGGGCACATATACATCACATATCTATACTTATGTCATATACATCACATATGTTCATACTTGGGCACATCTACATCATATGTCTACATTAGTGCACATGTACATTGCTATATTCACTTTGCGTACTTATCCATTCGCACATCCATGCCTATACCCACATTCATATGTTACATACATGGATGATATTGACTTGATTTAAAACTAAGGGACCGCAACGATATTTTCAAAACTGGATCTTTTAAAAAGAGCGGTTCTCCCTTTCTTTTACTCGTAGTGTCATACGACACATTGCATTGATTTACGCCTTGGATTTGATTTATGTGATTTCTGGATTTGGGAACCGGAGTACTATTTTAAGAAAATACGCACTGTTGAAAACCCGGTTTCCCTTGATATGATATTTTAGTGCGTCCACCATGAGTTTTCTCGGTTCCAGAGAGCTTGTGTGAGTATACCCGATTCCAGGAGAGGTAGGCACCGATTGCGGGTACATGGTGGACCCGGTACGGTACCCTGGGGCGAGAAGACTCGTATTGTTAGACGGTGAGCCCGGCGGAGGGACTACTACCTACCGGTGATTGGTTGGACCTGGCGGTTATCCGGAGGATACTGACCAGAGTCGATTGATGGATACGGGACGACGCGTACTGCCGGGGCCGAGGGACGATTCCGCAGACGGAGCCCGTGGGCAGATCCGATGGACGGACGCCCCATATTGGAGGATTTGCGTGTCGATGCTGGACACGGCTGAATTTATGATATTTTGAGTGCCGGTGATGGGCACTCCCGATTATATGAGATTACAGGATTTGAGGACCGATGTGGATGACGACGCTTGAGTTGTACTGGGTTTTGGTGTATTGATAGACACCAGTTATTTTCCACGTTGATATTCCGTGTAGATATTATTCCTTTCCGTACTCTGCATTCAGTACTTGACATCTCATCCTGTAGCTAGTATACCTGATAGAGTACACATGCTTGCATATCATTGTGTACCCTGCTCATCATATATATAGGGTTGTTAGATTGCATCGCCATGCCTGATTATCACATATCTTGCTCATCATATAGACATGATTATTAGATCGCATTTGTTTTATGATATTGAGCATCCAGTTCATCATATAATTGTTTATCCGTTGGCATAGGTTAGAGTATCGCAGCACGTGCATACTCGTGATTACCTTTATATGTTATCTACTATTCACGAGTTGGAAACTCACCCCCGTTGTGCCACAGTGCTTGCAGGTTGCCCTTTGGAGTAGTCGCGGCTGGCTGTTTACCGCACCTTTTGACACAGATACCATTTCTGAGGCGTGTTAGCCCTTTTGCTATTAGGTGGGTTTTGTACGGTATCTGTTTACTTTTCAGTTGTATATTGATGTATCTAGTATTCTCCATCTACCTTCATGTATTGACTTAGAGACAGTTGTGAGGGCGATGTATGTTATTTTTGTACTCTGGTGTCGAGCTCGCTGTGAGCCGACTTTATTTATTCAGTCTTATCTTTTGTGATGTTGTCCTTGTTTTCCTGTTCATTCTTCGCTACGGCGTCGTATATCATATTGTGATGTTCTATTTATTTCACATGTTATTTCTACTACACCTTACCTTTACCCGACTTGCGGGACAAATGTTTATAAAGGAAATGTTGCCAAAATTATTAAAATATAACTCCTGAATTTAAAAAGGATTTCTACTAAATTAATTAAAGTTTCCTAGACATTTATAACTGTTTTTACAAGAAAAAAATGTTTTAAACACACTATATTTAATGGTTTGATTTCTGGGTTTCGGCTTACTTTGTCGCGTTACGCCTGTAGACGTTACGTGGTTAAGTGCCGGTCACGGGCCAAATTATCGGGTCGTGACAGTTAGCCATATTTGAGACTAAGATCAACTTAAACGTTTGTTAAGGACAGGTTAGTCTAATTCTAGACTAAGATCAACTTAACGGGACCGTTTAGATCCGACAAGAGAGCAATTGTGCTCTATTGTTTAGTTTAGGGACATTGCGATCGATTTTCAGTTTAGGGACAGGGTGGTCCAACATTCCCATTTTGGGGACGAATATTAGTTTAATGGCATTTCGGTCCAACATTCCCATTTTGGGGACGAATATTAGTTTAAGGACATTTCGGTCCAACATTCCCATTTTGGGGACGAATATTAGATTAAGGACATTTCGGTCCATGAGTTTAAAGACCCTACAATCCGTAGTAATGTATGGTTGTCGGGACCCGTCACCTCTCTGACGACGTTGAAAGATTACAACGACAAATATCAGAGGAGTTCAGAGATGTACCCTTGAACCGGGTGTAAATTGAGTTGGGAGAACAGTTGTGCTCGATTCAATTTAATTTGAGAACTTATGGCCAGAATTGGATTAAGTCCAGTTAGAAAAATGTCTAACATTTTATTTATATTTGGCATGTTAAGCCTTTGCTTGGGCTCTGCCCTTTTAATTTAAATGCGCAGCATTCAGATTAGGCCTGTTAGGCCTTTTAATTGGGCTCTGCCCTTAATAATGCATAGCATTTGTTTTGGTCTATTAGACCTTTTAATTGGGCTCTGACCTTTTTAATAATGCACAGCATTTGTCTTTCTGTCAGTGCGCCACGTGGCCTGTCTGGCGCTCTGCACCAATTAATGAGCGCAAGGCGCCAGCGCATGTGGAGGTGACACGTGTCACGCTCTGGTGAACGTAAGTCTGTTAGCGCAGTGCGCTGCGCCAGTGCGCTGCTGACACGTGGCACGCTCTGGTGCAGTGCGCCAACCCAAGAGCGCAGCGCTCTGTTTTTAGGAGTGCAAGGCGCAGATTGACACGTGGCGCTCTCTGGTGACTTGCGCCAGTCCAAGGAGCGCAACAGCGCAAATCAAGAGTGCAGGGCACTGTACAGTAGCGCAGAGCGCATCTTGATCAAATTTAGATCAAAGAAAAGAATCTTTTTAGAGGTTCTACCTCAAGATTCAAGAACCGATAATTCATCAAAAGGCAATGCCTTTATATAGATCGAATGATCTAGGGATGAAGTAAATTACTTCTTTTAATTTTTTTGTGCTTGGATCTTTTATTGATCTTTTTCTTTTTATTGAAGATCTTGATCTTGTTCTTAGATCATTTGATCTTTTTAGAAGAAATTCTTCTTTTTTAATGAGATGATTTCATCTCTGTTCTTCCAAGAATTTAATTCTTTTTACCTTGACGAAGATGATCTTCTTTCTTCGAAGACTTTCATTTTTTCTCTTTGAGTTTTTCTCAAAGTTTTTAGAGGATCTCTGTATATCTGAGACTTGGAGTCTAGGGGCCTTTATATAGGGCCAATTAGTTTGTTAGGTTGGTTATAAAGATCTTTCTCTGATTGATCTGGGGATATTTTCCCACCGTTGGATCTTTGATCCTAAGGCCTCTGTTTTACAGAAGATAATCTTCTTATTTTAATAAGATTAAAAAGATCTTTCTAGAATTTTAATTCTGATTAAATAATTCATTATTTAAGTTTTAGTGCTGGCACAGTTGGCGCAAGTGCACCTGTGCTTGACATGTATCATGCAGCGCAGAGCGCAGCGTAACTGCGCTAGCGCAACTGTGCTGACACGTGTCGCGCAGCGTAGAGCGCAGCGCAACTGCGCTGACACGTGTCGCACAGCGCAACTGCGCTAACGTACCTGCGCTGACACGTGTCGCGCAGCGCAGAGCGCAAGTTATCTGAAGCGTTACTTCCTTTATTTAAAATTTGAATTTTAAAACAGAGCCTTGCTCTGATTGGGGTGCGCTGTCTTGGACGCAGCGCCCCTTGCGCTGGCGTGTCTGTTTTTGACACGTGGCGCTCTGCGCGCAGCGCAAGGGATCTGAAGCATTGCTTCAATTTTTGAATTTTTGAAATTCAAACAGAGTTTTGCTCTGAAAGGGAGATTTTCTCCTTTATTATTATTATTATTATTTATTTATTTATTTATTTTTATTATTATTGTTTTTTTATTTTATTGTTATTATTTTATACGGAAGCGGGTTTTGAGCCAAAATTTTGGCGGGAACATTCCCTTCACCTGCTTTCACACCTTATATATAGATGAGGAAAGTTGTCTCAGGGAGCGAACTTGTTTCTGCTCTCGTGGGATCTCCATGGGCTACAGAGACTTCTTCAGTATTGCGGTAAGAGAATTTTGTCTGACCCTTCACAACAACTTGAACCTGTTCCCAGTTGGAACAACAACATTCACCGCTGGGGTTGAAACAGGACCATACGGAGGACTACCCCCAGCTCATTTTGTAAGACTCTGATATCGACATTGGCCGTTTCTTACGGCCGGGATTTGATTAGCTTCAGAATTTTGCTGAGCCTGCCCCCTGTTTCCTTTGAGAGCTTGAATATTCTTCCCCCTGCGTCGACCTTGGTCCTTAGCATATGCCAGTTGTTTGAGGACTGATTCCGTCGGCAAAGCTGCTGCTTGGGGAACCAGCCTGTGGAAGACAGACTTGTAACAACCGAGCCCAATACTACTAGTTTCTATTACCGTATGAATGGTGTAGGGTATTTATTTCATTGATCTTAATTGACTGTTGCCAGTTATAAATTTTACCCCGACAATTCATTTCTGCATATAACAATTTAAGGCATCTAAAATAAAATTAAAAATATTTGACGTAGCCTGCTTGACACTCCTAACCCTGTGGTAGCGTCCTTATATCGTGTTCTCGTCCCGTTCAGTGAAACGGACGTGTTTGGATGGCTACGCGCACGTACGTGCGTCCATTTTGGGGGTATGCTGTTTGATTGTAAAATACTTCATTTTAATTTTTGGATCCCGCTTAAAATTTTCTTACTTCAATTTCAAATTTTTAGACCCGACCCGGGCGCAATTCGGAAATATTTAACATTTGCGCCAAATCCTAATTTCTAAATTTTTATACCGTCGAATATAAAAATAACCCCAGATAATATTTCCTATTACTTTAAAATCTTTGAAAAGGTTTTCCCTAACTGTAAACCCCTCCCCCCCCACAAATCTTTTACAATTTTTCCTATCCCAGCCAATCATTTTCATTTTAAAACCCCTGGGCCCCACCGTCTCTCTCTCTCTCCCCCTTTCTCTTTCTCTTTCTCTCTCTTCTCTCTTCCTCTCTCCTCACGTCGCGACGAGATTCTTTCTCCTCCCCGTTTCTCTCTCCTCTCGATCTCTCACTTCCTCTCTATCTCTCTCCTCTCGCAATCTCTCTCTCTCTCTCTCTCCCCGTCTCTCTCTCTCTCCCCTATATATATGATTTCTCTTCCTCTTTATTTCTCCAGAACCTAGAACCCACCTTCGCGAGCCCTAGCCGTCTCGTCCTCTCTCGCCTTTGCCCCAACCCCGACACCACCACCGCCGGTCTCATCGCCTCCTCGCTCTCGTCGCATCCACCTCACCTTCCTTCCTACTTTCCCGAGCACCTTGCAACTGTAGCCGCGCCCTGCACACCCTGCACTCTTGCACCGCCGGATCTGTCGCCGCCGGCGGCCTCACCTTCGTGCCCCGGCCTTCGTGCAACCCCGGTGAGCACTACCTATCCCTCTCCTTTCTTCTTCCCTTCTCCTTCTCTGTTCATCTCGGTTGTTAATGGTTCTGTTGATTTGCCGGGTAGGTTGCAGTTCGTGCGCCGAAGCTCCGTCGACGTGGTCGACGATCACCATCCCTCCACATATCCTCGTGAGCATCCTCTTCTCTATCCTCCTTCCCTTCTCTCTTCTTGATTCTTCTCTTATCTTTTCATGCATTCTTAAATGTTGTAGATTCACTGTTTTTGGGTTCACCGGAATCCGGCCGTGTCGGCTACGTGTCCCGACGATCCAGCGAGGTATTCTGACCTGTGTGGTTCCACTGTTTGTCGTTCGGACTTATACCGTGACCCGTGCGCACGTCGCGAGTTTTCCCCGCCGACGTGTAACGTTCCGTTTTCCCGATTCGCGACCCGTCGAGGCAAGTGAAACTTGATACATGCTATTTTAAACTATTCATATGCTAAATTAATTATTTCCTGTTAAATCCCTAATTAGAATTGATAGAAATAGATTTCAAGATTAACCGTATAAAGTGTCATACACATTTTTTATAATTCCGGACTTAAAGCTCGATCTTGCACCTGATTAGTTATAACTAACAATCACCTGTACATGATAGATCACATTGTTTATTGCCATGATCCCCTTTGTCCAATTTAGCCGATCAGACATCCATGTGCAATTTAAACAGGTCTAATTACAACTGCATCCATTAAACAGGTTATACATGTCGTCACATCCAGATTTATTAACATGTTTTTCTGCATTCATATCTATCATACCGTATTCTCATAATGCTGACACTGTCTGTTAAACACCCATGATAACTGTACAGCTAGTTAACTGAATCTGCTTATTACTTAATTCATTACTTAAATCATGATTGTTGATAACCATGCTTAATTATGTAACTGATTATGAGCACACCCATGATATCGTTTACATCTTGACATAACTTGCCACATACATATTGATTGACCCGACCTGGTACCGTATACTGCTTGACTTGACCTGATGTACCATGACCTGACCCGTTACCTGATCTTGTGTCTAATGCCAACAAACCTGACATGTAGTTCTCACAGACCGTTCCTCTTGTCTATCCAGACAAACCTGCTTACCTGATCCTTTGTTGGCATTAGTTCTTGATTACTGAATACCTGACTTGACATACACATATAACTTGGGGGTATGGGGAAATCAAAGGTGAAACCTGACTTGTAACTCAACAGTTCGCTACTTGTTCCGATCAGTTTTAGAGTCTGGGCCAGCCTTGGAATGATGCTGCTGACATCATTCATCTGTACACATTCTTGTTTTAGTGCCTAGCGGCATGTCTCGGTTTCAGCCCGAGAATCTGGACCGTGGTCCCGGGTATGCACGGGATACTATTGAGTTACATCGATGATTCATCAATTTGATTTCAAAGTCTTTATAACATAAAACTTGTTAGAACGGTTTAGTTTACTCAATGCACACTACCCTACACTGTCTTGACTTGCATTACTGTTACACCTGTTGTTCAATCATGTTTATATTGCATTGCCTGTTACCCTGTTTATATTTTATTACTTGATGACATGACGCGCTGACGTCTGGGTTTTGTATGGCCCAGATTCCGTACCTTTGCTGCAGTCCGAGCAGAAGTACTTCAGCCAGCAGGCTGAGCTGTGAGTTTCAGTAGTAGCTAGTTAGTTCTTTTATTTCCTGCATTTTTATTCCTGATGTGAGCCCACATTATGGGACATACATTCCAGTTATTGTGTATTGGATATTTTGCTTCCGCACTTTTATTATTCTTGACTCATGTTATCTTGGCGTATGGATATGTTTCAGATAGTTTTATTTTGTTCTTGATATCTCTACAGCCGTAATGTGACTGTGGATGGATACTTCCTACCCACAGGTAGCATGGTTGGCTATGTCACGTGCCCAATTCAACGTACTCTGGGAAGCGGGGCGTGACATGGTTCTTTTGGTATTAGAGCCATAAGATAGTCGGGTTGATTCTTTTGTAGTTGGGTATTGTACCCAAAACACGAATCAGGAAACCCGTGTTTAGGAAACATGTCCTGCTGCCTTGCCGTTTTACCATTCTTGAATCAAATTCTTCCTGATTATATCTTTTACGATGTGCAAACTTCCTTTGCATATCGACTCGAAAACCTGATTCCTTGTTATCTCTAGGACTTAGGCGACTTGGGTGGAGTTATATAATTGTGGCTATGATACCGCGGCATAGTTACAATGCGGTACTCTATTTAAGTAACTTAGAGTTCTAGCCTTGATCTAAATTTTGAATCTGTTATCATGCTAATGTTGGGTGTTTTGATTTCAGGAATATGGCAGATAAGAATTTGAAGACGTACCAAAGGCGTGTGGACGAAGCCGCCATGCTTGGAGTGATAAGGGGAATGCTGGAGAATCAAAAGAGACAGACCGAGCTGATCCAGCAGCAAGAGGAATCGTTTCAGGAAGGTTTGCGGACCGTTCAGCAGTCCGTAGACAAGGTTGAAGCTAAACCTGTTGATCGAGTAGGGACCGTAGCAGATTTCAGGCGTTTGGATCCGTCTACATTTACTGGTTTGGAGGAGCCGTTGCCAGCGGAGCAGTGGCTAGTTGATACAGAGAACTTGCTTATTGCGGCACAGATTCCAGATGAGAAAAGAGTTGATGTGGTACGCATTCAGTTAGTGGACTACGCCCGAGAATGGTGGCTTGTGGAAGAGACCCGCTTGCCCAAGCCGATCAAGTGGGCGGATTTTTCGAAGAGTTTCCTAGAGAAGTTCTTCCAGCAGACCGCACGGGAGGAAATGGAAGAGAAATTCATCGGGCTAAGGCAGAATGGAGCAACCGTGGATGTTCATGCAGCAGAATGGTCAAGACTCAGCAGATTCGCTGGACCTTTAGTTGCCAACGATGCAGACAGGGCACGGAGGTTCATGCGCGGCTTGGACGTGGACATCCATGGGCAGATTGTCTCCCTGGGTTTGACCACTTTCTCACAAGTACTTGCGGCAGCCCGAGAGCAGCAGAGCCTATCTGGGATGAAGGGGAGTTTGCAGCAGACAACAGTTGCGGTAAGGAAGCCAGCATTTGTACCAAACCGAGCTCATGGTCGCAGAGGTATTCCAGTGGACCGTCGAGGTATAGCACCAATGAAGAAGCATGCTGTAGTTGACCAGAGAAAGAGCGTGACTTGTAACTACTGCAATTTACCTGGCCACGTGCAAAAGGATTGTCGAAGGAGGCTGGAACTCTGTTTAGTTTGTGGAGCGGCAGATCACGCTGTCAGCGCTTGTCCGTCGAAGCTTCGTACAAGGGATGATATTCAGAAGCCTCTGCAGAAACCGTTTCAGGGACAGAAGCAGCTGACTGAAGGTCCTAATCAGGCTCGATCTTTTACCTTGACAGCTGAGGAAGCTAAGGCGTCAGGAGAAGTTGTTTCAGGTATTCTACTCGTTCATGGTTTTCCCGCATTAGCGTTGTTTGATTCTGGTGCATCCCATTGTTTTATGTCATCCAAGTTTATAACTACACACTCGATTACCTGCACGACCCTGTCTAGTTTCTGGGACATACACACTGGGAATGGGAAAATCATATCTAGTAGGGAATGTAAAGGTTGTGCAGTTGTTGTTTGCGGACGGGAGCTTTTTGCAGATTTCTTGGTGATTGATACGGGCAGCTATGAAGTCGTCTTGGGAATGGATTTTCTTAGCACTTTCCACGCTCACATTGATTGTAGGGCAAAGAAAATAATTTTCCAGATTCCCGGACATCCTGAATTTACCTTCACTGGAGGAAGCAGTTCTGTCGGGCCAGTCGAGTTTAGGGCTAGGCCGACAAATGATATTCTTGCATCAATGGAGGTTGATAAAAGTGAAGAGCCAGCTGTTATTCGTGATTTTATGGACGTGTTTGAAGATATATCGGGATTACCGCCGAAGCGAGACGTGGAGTTCGCAATTGATCTCATTCCTGGTGCAGCGCCAGTTTCTAAAACGTATTATCCAATGGCACCAGTGGAGTTGGAAGAAGTCAAGAAACAGGTTGCCGAATTGCTTGAAAAGGGTTGGATTCGAAGCAGTAACTCTCCTTGGGAAGCTCCAGTTCTTCTAGTCAAGAAGAAGGATGGCACAAGAAGGATGTGCATCGACTATCGAGAATTAAACCGGGTGACTATTAAGAACAAGTACCCGATCCCTCGTATTAGCGAACTTTTTGAGCAGCTTAGTGGCGCGAGGGTATTCTCGAAGCTAAATTTGCGATCCGGATATCATCAGGTCCTAGTGAAAGCAGAAGATATTGGCAAGACGGCGTTCCGAACTCGGTATGGACATTACGAGTACTTGGTGATGCCCTTCGGAGTGACGAATGCACCGGCGATATTCGTGGACTTGATGAACCGAATCTTTTCACCATTCTTGGACCAGTTTATTATGGTATTCATTGACGATATTCTGGTTTACTCGAAGAGTTTTGAAGAGCATGCTGAGTATTTAAAGATCGCACTGCAGACGTTGAGACGGGAGAAGTTGTATGCGAAGATGAGTAAGTGTGAGTTTTAGCTGGAGGAAATAAAGTTTTTGGGGCATGTTGTGTCTGGCGATAAAATCGCCGTCGATCCAGAAAAGATTGCAGCAGTTCGAGGTTGGCCGATTCCAAAGAATGTTGCGGAGATAAGAAGTTTCCTTGGTCTCGCCGGGTATTACAGAAGATTTGTGGAGAACTTTGCTCGTCTGGCGGAGCCATTGACCAAGCTTACGTGCAAGGAGGTACCTTTTGTATGGACGGATAGATGTGCATCAGCATTTGAGACGTTGAAGCAGAGATTGATAACCGCCCCTATTCTGACCGTGCCAGAAAATTCCGGAGGATTGGTGATTCACAGCGACGCATCTGGGAAAGGATTGGGATGTGTTTTGATGCAGCATGGGAAGGTTATACCGTACGCATCGAGACAGTTGAAGACCCATGAGAAGAATTACCCAACTATGACTTGGAGCTTGCGGCTGTGATTTTCGCTCTGAAGATTTGGAGACACTACCTTTTGGGCGAAAGGGTCGAAGTTTTCACGGATCATAAGAGCTTGAAGTATGTGTTCACGCAGAAGGAGCTTAATATGAGGCAACGTAGATGGTTGGAGCTGATGGCTAACTACGATCTTGATCTTAAGTACCATCCGGGGAAGGTTAATGTCATGCCGGATGCGCTCAGTCGGTTACCAGCAATTCAGATGTTGACTACACAGAAAGAGCTCGTTGAAGATTTTCGAAGATTTGACTTGGAGGTTGTGCTACCGCATTCTTCGGGACAGTTAATGCAGCTGCAAGTACATTCGTCGTTGATCGAGAATATTAAAGCAGCGCAATCGCAGGATCCTAGACTGCAAAAGTTTCAAGAACAGGTTGAAGCCGGACTACGAACAGATTTACTGATACATGAAGATGGATCGTTGAGATATGGTAGTCGTTTGTGTATACCAAAGGGAGATACTCGTGAAGAACTTATGAAGGAGGCACACAGTTCAGCTTATTCTGTACATTCAGGAGGCACGAAGATATACCGGGATATTCGACAGCATTTCAGGCATGAAACGGGAAATTGCTCGCATTGTGGCAAAGTGCTTGGTGTGTCAGCAAGTTAAGGCTGAACATCAAAGGGTTGCTGGTTTATTGCAACCACTACCGATTCCTCAGTGGAAGTGGGAACATATAATCATGGATTTCGTGACAGCTCTACCGCGGAGTCCAAAAGGCAACAATGCAGTATGGGTGATCGTTAACCGTTTGACCAAGGCAGCTCATTTTATTCCTTTTCGGGTTGGTTAATCAACAGAAATTTTGGCTGAGCGGTACATGCAGGAGATTGTAAGATTGCATGGAGTACCGGTGAGTATCGTGTCCAATCGGGACACTCGGTTCTTATCACACTTCTGGAGAAGTTTACAGGAAAGTTTGGGGACTCGATTGAAGTTTAACACAGCTTATCATCCTCAAACTGATGGTCAGTCGGAGAGGACGATCTAAACTCTTGAAGATATGTTGAGGCCATGCATGTTGGACTTCAAGGGTTCATGGGAGGATCATCTACATTTGGTGGAGTTTTCTTACAACAACAATTTCCAGGCAACTATCCAAATGGCTCCATTTGAAGCTTTGTATGGTCGTAAATGCCGTTCACCTGTTTGTTGGGACGATGTCGGTGAACGAAAATTGTTGGGACCGGATTTGGTTGTGCAGACAGTTGAGAAAATTAACACTATCAGAAATCATATGAAGGCAGCTCAAGACAGACAGAAGAGTTGGGCAGATACGTCGAGAAGACCTCTAGAGTTCGCCGTGGGTGATTAGGTATTCTTGAAGATATCACCGACTAGAGGGGTGATTCGCTTTGGAAGTCGAGGAAATCTTAGTCCTCGATTTGTTGGACCCTTTGAGATCTTGGAGCGTGTTGGTGAGGTAGCATATCGTCCGGCGTTACCGCAGTCCTTGGCGAATGTGCATGATGTGTTTCACGTATCTCAACTCTGTAGGTATGTTCGAGATGAAACGCATGTATTGGATCATTCGGAGCTGACGGTACGAGAAGACTTGACTTTTGAGGAGCGACCGGTTGAAATTGTGGATCGAAGGGAAAAGGTTCTTAAGAACAAGGTTATCCCTCTTGTACTTGTTTCTTGGGGTAATCGCTCGCATGGAGAATCCACTTGGGAACGAGAAGATAAAATCCGGCAGAAATTTCCTCATCTTTTCTTGTAATTGTTTGTCGTCTATCTTTGTGTTCTTGGAATTTCGAGGACGAAATTCTTTTTGTAGTTGGGTATAATGTAACAACCGAGCCCAATACTACTAGTTTCTATTACCGTATGAATGGTGTAGGGTATTTATTTCATTGATCTTAATTGACTGTTGCTAGTTATAAATTTTACCCCGACAATTCATTTCTGCATATAACAATTTAAGGCATCTAAAATAAAATTAAAAATATTTGACGTAGCCTGCTTAACACCCCTAACCCAGTGGTAGCGTCCTTACATCGTGTTCTCGTCCCGTTCAGTGAAACGGACGTGTTTGGATGGCTACGCGTACATACGTGCGTCCATTTTGGGGGTATGCTGTTTGATTGTAAAATACTTCATTTTAATTTTTGGATCCCGCTTAAAATTTTTTTACTTCAATTTCAAATTTTTAGACCCGACCCGGACGCAATTCGGAAATATTTTACATTTACGCCAAATCCTAATTTCTAAATTTTTATACCATCGAATATAAAAATAACCCCAGATAATATTTCCTATTACTTTAAAATCTTTGAAAAGGTTTTCCCTAACTGTAAACCCCATTTTTCTTATCCCAGCCAATCATTTTCATTTTAAAACCCCTGGGCCCCACCGTCTCTCTCTCTCTCTCCCTTTCTCTTTCTCTTTCTCTCTCTTCTCTCTTCCTCTCTCCTTACGTCGCGACGAGATTCTTTCTCCTCCTCGTTTCTCTCTCCTCTCGATCTCTCGCTTCCTCTCTATCTCTCTCCTCTCGCAATCTTTCTCTCTCTCTCTCTCTACCCGTCTCTCTCTCCCCCTTATATATATTATTTCTCTTCCTCCTTATTTCTCCAGAACCCAGAACCCACCTTCGCGAGCCCTAGCCGCCTCGTCCTCCCTCGCCTTTGCCCCAACGCCGACGCCACCACCGCCGGTCTCATCGCCTCCTCGCCCTCGTCGCATCCACCTCACCTTCCTTCCTCCTTTCCCGAGCATCTTGCAACTGCAGCCGTGCCCTGCACACCCTGCACTCTTGCACCGCCGGATCTGTCGCCGCCGGCGGCCTCGCCTTCGTGCCCCGGCCTTTGTGCAACCCCGGTGGGCACTACCTATCCCTCTCCTTTCTTCTTCCCTTCTCCTTCTCTGTTCATCTCGGTTGTTAATGGTTCTGTTGATTTGCCGGGTAGGTTGCAGTTCGTGTGCCGGAGCTCCGTCGACGTGGTCGACGATCACCACCCCTCCACAGATCCTCGTGAGCATCCTCTTCTCTATCCTCCTTCCCTTCTCTCTTCTTGATTCTTCTCTTATCTTTTCATGCATTCTTGAATGTTGTAGATTCACTGTTTTTGGGTTCGCCGGAATCCGGCCGTGCCGGTGATGTGTCCCGACGATCCAGCGAGGTATTCTGACCTGCGTGGTTCCACTGTTTGTCGTTCGGACTTATTCCGTGACCCGTGTGCACATCGCGAGTTTTCCCCGCCGACGTGTAACGTTCCGTTTTCCCGATTCGCGACCCGTCGAGGAAAGTGAAACTTGCTACATGCTATTTTAAACTATTCATATGCTAAATTAATTATTTCCTGTTAAATCCCTAATTAGAATTGATAGAAATAGATTTCAAGATTAACCGTATAAAGTGCCGTACACATTTTTATAATTCCGGACTTGAAGGTTGATCTTGCACCTGATTAGTTATAACTAACAATCACCTGTACATGATAGATCACATTGTTTATTGCCATGATCCCCTTTGTCCAGTTTAGCCGATCAGACATCCATGTGCAACTTAAACAGGTCTAATTACAATTGCATCCATTAAACAGGTTATACATGTCGTCGCATCCAGATTTATTAACATGTTTTTCTGCATTCATATCTATCATACTGTATTCTCATAATGCTGACACTGTCTGTTAAACACCCCTGATAACTGTACAGCTAGTTAACTGAATCTGCTTATTGCTTAATTCATTACTTAAATCATGATTGTTGATAACCATGCTTGATTATGTAACTGATTATGAGCACACCCATGATATCATTTACATCTTGACATGACTTTCCACATACATATTGATTGACCCGACCTGGTACCGTATACTGCTTGACTTGACCTGATGTACCATGACCTGACCCGTTACCTGATCTTGTGTCTAATGCCAACAAACCTGATATGTAGTCCTCACAGACCGTTCCTGTTGTCTATCCAAACAAACCTGCTTACCTGATCCTGTGTTGGCATTAGTTCTTGATTACTGAATACCTGACTTGACATAAATATATAACTTGGGGGTATGGGGAAATCAAAGGTGAAACCTGACTTGTAACTCAACAGTTCGCTACTTGTTCCTGTAAGTGCACGGCGGCGCCCCGGTCGTCAATCCGACGGCCAAATGCGGAAACGGTGATAAACTTTAATTTTGCGAACTTTGCAAACCGGCACCACCGCGCACTAAACCCCGGATCGGGCCATTAAACTTGTCCTAGCTAACTAACAAGACGGGTTAGAGATATACCGAGTGATCCGAGTCCTCCGGTCTTCTCGTCATCGTCCCGATCTCCCGCGGATCCTCCGGTCGCCATATCCTTGCCGGAAGGGCACCACATCGTCTGCATCTTTTACGGGCTCCCACCTCTATACCGAGGCAACTCGGGCATGAAACTGGCAAGTCGACATGTCCAAGAAGTGTTGTAGAATGTAGTGTAAATGATGCTTGTCTCTTTGGGGTTATGTTGCCTTGATGGAGGAATCAACAAGAAATGAACTTGGGGATTTTGGTAGCAAGAAAAATGAGATGGATGATTAATTTCTTTCACCAAAATGAAACCTCTCATTTTTTTCTCCCTCTCCCAAAAATGTGGCCGGCCAAGACTTAGTGGGAAATGGTGGAGGGAATGGATATGTAGCATGAAGGGAGGTGAGTGTAGGAGAGAAGAAAAAGGTGACCACAAACAAACATCAACCATACTTCATTTAAATCCAACCCATACCCTTTCAAGTCTTAATTAATGCAAGTGATGGATGAAAGATATCATAATCAACACAATAGCAAGAAACCCCCTCCACAAATGTTATTTGCACAATTGCAAATAACCCCCTCCATCGGAAAAGTCCGGCCGGGAAAGAACAAAGGAAAACCGGCCGGAACGGAATGCAAACTGGAAACTCCAGAAAATTGGTCCCGTAATAAATTACAGGAAAACCCCGATACTGTGCATACACACCCGCATCTGTATTCTGTCCGGATACAAATGCAAAGAGACAAAATCTACACTGTACTAAACTAGGATCCGGCTTAAACCAAAGCCGGCTAGTTCTGTTCGTCCGATCCTGATCCGTGCAATACCGCACGTATCTGATCGAACCCTGCCATATATCTATACGGCCTCTAGTACAAACCGTCCGATCCTGATCCGTGCAATACCGCACGTATCTGATCGGACCCTGCCATATCTCCATACGGCCTCTACAGCGTTTCGCCCGAAAGCTGAGTAACTGAAAATGTGGTGGACTCTAAAGACTCGTCAATACTATGGCTGTGGATTTAACCACTAGCACGTCAGAGGTATAAGCCAATACGTGACGGCCACCAGCTATTGACTAAAAGGGACGTCGATGAGCGAACTCATCCTGACACCCTACTGAGCCTGTCAGTGACAATATCCGTACAGTCCGGTCCGTTCGTCTATGAGCATCGCATGTCGGGCCTAGGGGGTGGATAAAAGTCAGACCCCCAAAAGCGGTACAAGTCGTGTCGGAGTGTAGCCCAGAACTCCCTGAGATACTACTGGAATACCTACCAGTAAATCTCCTGCCTTGGTCAAGGACTTCGTGTAATGGCTCTCCTAGACACAGCGCGACCTCACCCCCAATACCGGGAGAGACGAACCCCCGAAGATCCGCTCACTACCTCCATGTGGCTCGGGACTGTACCCAACTAAAACCTGTTTGCACGACTCCTTTGAGCCGTGGTAGGGTAGTAATCAAAGCACAGTGGGAACTCACACGAGACAAATGACGATCCCCAGGTCGATGAACTAACCTGTACACATGTCACCTGGGAACTGCTATCTGACGTCAGGTATAAGACCAACTAGCATGTTCCCGGCGAGTCCTGTCCGGTGTACTCATAACCCAATGAGCACCTGTACACATCTTAGGTGAACCAACTGACACCAGTGGCCTGTGAAACCGGCCACCGCCCCTCGTCGGGGTCTCGACTGTATACACTAGTCTACTCTGGAGAATCGATGCCCTGTCTCGAAACTCCCACGACTAGGGACCATTTAAGGATGTACTTATAGACTACCAGCTCCCACTTGTATGATCGCCCTCATACTGCCGGCAGTCAAGCAAGAATCCTAGGGGCTCTATCAACGTGTAATAGCGACCTGTCAGGTCACCTAAAGCAGTACACGATGATAAAGGTAAACCTGATAGCATACTATCATCTCGAGTAAGACTGTCGTACCGGGATAGGTCCTCCCTCAATCATTGCAATCACGTGCCTGTGATCCAATAATTGACTCTGAGGGCACTATCTCCAACAATCTCCCACTTGCACTCAAGGCTAATTATTGCGATGTCGCATACTCACAGCCCGTGTGATACCGAACACCCAACTCCTCTACTAGTCAGTCTCACAAAGCTCGTTTGCGAGACTATTGCGTTCGAGGAATAGCCTCAGCGAGTGGATCCGCTCTGATGTTTCTTTCTATGTCTCTCTAAATCTCAAGTTCGCGGAGAATGCCATCTCCCGAAATGAGCAATACCTGTCTTAGAATGTCTGGATGTCTGATGGGACCTAGCTCATAAATGAACTCCAAATCCAAACTTCTTAGACTGTATCGACAACTGAACTTAATCAGTATCCTGCGCCATGCCACCCTCAGTATTGCCTTGGACCACCTGTCCAAAATACTGCCCCTCGTCAGAAGGAAAACTACAACTCTGACGACTTCCTTGTCGTCCATGTCACCTTGGAAGCCTGGAATGATAACTGTCTCCTAAATGAGGCTGTCGTTATCATATCCCTAGAACATCCACTTATGTTCTAAAACTGCTTCCGACTGTTTCTCCACGATTGGATCAATGTCAACTTATTGCATCTAGTGCAAGAACAACATCTGGTGTGGTACTTGACATCTCATGATTGACTCAATTGCCTAAGCAAGTGATCTGCCAATCATGCACATCCCTCTCTACTTTAGTCTATAAGACACCTTTAAAGAGGGTGACTCCATTACCTGCAGGTACACTACCGTGCCAGGAGTCGTCCATTCTAAATACTCTTAGAATGCTGTCAAAGTACCCTGATTGGGAAACCACCCAAATCTAGATCTAAAACCATAGATCTAGTAACCAGTATGTCTGATATTGTATCCAAGTCCCTTGTGGAGAAACCACTGTGTGACGACCAAAGTATAACCGATCGTAGTATAGGAATTTCCTTTCCTACTCTGTGTATGTCATCCAATACCAGGACATCACACCCTACTACCTTCTCAACAGATCCATCCCTTATTCTGATGACGTCAAACATATGACTGTCACATCAGAAATAGATGATCTATCTCCGCTACATCTGCTTTAGTCTATAAATAGACATAAGCCTGATGTCCACCAATGCTTCCGCTGCTCCCACTGACTACGACAACCCTCTGGCAGAGTCATATAGACGTACACTTCTAAAGCTAGTTTAGAACGACGCTATACTCATCCTCCCACCGGGTCTCGCAGCCTGGAACAACAGCAATGGCAAGTGTGGGTAAACAAGAACTTCTCTGTCACCGTCCTTGAGGCTACCGGAGTACCTCTCGGGTGCCTGAAGTTACCCACCGTATCTGTGGAGTGGCCAATGGAATGTCAAATCAGATTGAATCTTTAGGTTCTTTATCAAATCTTCAATAATCGTTTGCAGTTCTGGAATTACTTCCAGTTCTACCATACTCCCACTACTGTTTTTGAGAAAATCCATTTTTAATAAAACTGTGGCGAGTCTAGAACAATATTTCTATTGATCTCCCAGATGGTAGAAAGTCAACCCTCGTCATAGCCTGGGTCAACCTACAAACAGCCATTACAGAAACGTGCCTTGAGTTATCCAGAGTCTGGTTTTAATCATAAGCCGGACAACTCCCCGTACCTTAACAATGTTAAGATATGAACTGTACTATATCCAATATAGAACCAGAGGCACTGATTTAATTGAACCAGATTCAAATCATGCAGCTGTCTCCAGTGCATGTCAACCAAATGGAGAGAGGCCGATCAGCGTTACTCAACTTAGGAATGCTTCCAATTATGAGTAACCTGAAAGAGAAGCTATTTCTCTTTATCATTACTATCAACTGAATACCATACACAAGTATCTACATCTTCGATCACTTTGAAGAATCCCGATACTTGCTACACCTGGTTCTCTACTCTATTCAAATACCTAAAACTCCTCAAAACTTAGACCCTGTGTTTCTACAAAACACATGTCTAAGAACTAGAGAAGTTAAAAGTAAACAGAATATAGTATGAGGACCAACCCCTCTGTCCTAATGGACACTGGACAACATACAATACTCTGTATAAGTCCGCTGAGTCTAACAACTCTTTCACTGTGCGTCGTAGGTTGAAAACTGTACTTATGGTTAAGAAGAATTACACCGCTGTTTAATGCTCCTTACCTATGTAAGTCCACGTTGCGACCCCCGGTTCTTACGGGGAGGCGGAAACGGTATAAAAATCAAATTTTTAGCGCAAGGAGCAACATGGACTAAGCAAAGTCGGGATCTTTAACTAAACTAAAACTAGCAAACTTTGCTAAAGAGAGTTAGCTACTCGGATGGAGATGGTTATACCTAAACTTGAACTCCTTCGTCTTCAAACTCCGATGGTGGTTCGATGGCTCCTTCTCGTTGTCTCCGTACGCCGAAGATAGATCCACTTGAAAGCTCCAACCTTTAGCTCCTTCTTCGTTCTTTGAAGAAACTAGTTCACTTGGTTTGCTAAACCTAGTGAACTAGAATGAGTAGAGAAGAAATAGAATGGGATTTTATCTATGGTTCTTGATTCTCAACTCATGAGACAAGAGAACCATAGATCAAGAGAGGGAGCAAGAGGAGAGCTCAAGAACAAGAGAGAGAATGAGCAAGAAAGAATGAGCAAGCATTTTTGTCTCTCACCCTCTCATAATCCAAAGCAATGATAACTCATCATATTAACAAAAGTCTTATGTGATGGTTTGAAGCAACCACAACCATATCATTTCATGCACTCATTTTACACAAATGAGCAAGTAAACAAAAGTCTTTGCCATGAAATGATGGCTATGGTTATCATGATGGTCAACTAGTCAAGCCTAGTCAACCGGTCAACAAGTCAACAAAAGTCAACAAGTCAACAAAGTCAACAAGTCAACAAAAGTCAACAAGTCAACAACCATATCACCATAATACTTAATTAATATAATAGTTAATCACATATCATATTCTCATTAGGGTTGAGCATAAAGTCAAATAGTCAACGGTCAACTGTCAACAACCCTAATGAGAATCCGCTGCCTCTGCCTCCCTGTCAACTGTGCATACACACCCGCATCCGCGTTCCGAGGAACACGAATGCAAACTGGATAAATCCAATCCCATAAGGTACACTAGGATCTGGCTTAAACCAAAGCCCGCTAGTGTAAACTGTCCGGACACTGTACGTGCACAAGTGCACGGATGTGACCGAACCCTGTCGCAAAACCATGCGACCTGTCGCAATACCATGCGACCTCTACTCTTTTGCCTAAAGGCGAAAAGCTTTCTGTGTGGGACTCTAAAGACTCGACACTACGCTGGCAGTGGGTTTAACCACAGACCGCAAGCGGCACTAGCTGTGCGTAACGGTCCCCAGGTAATGCCGACAAGAAGACCGACGAGGCGAAACCCATCTGAACTCCTACTGAGCCTGAGTGTGACATTCTCCGTACAGTCCGGTCTGTTCGTCTGATACATCGCATGGCGGGCCTAGGGGGCGGTAAACGCCAGTCCCCCAATAGCGGTACAAGTCGTGCCGGAGCGAAGCCCAAAACACCCTGAGATAACACTGGAAACCTACCAGTATATCTCGATTGCCCTGGCCAGGGACTACTCGTGTAATGGCTCTCCTAGACACAGCGCGATGTCAACCCCCAATACCGGGAGAGACGAATCCTGTCTAACCGTCACTGCCTCCAAGTGCTTCGGGACTGCACCCAACCACTACCTGTTTGCACGACTCCTTTGAGCCGTGGTAGGGTAGTGATCAAAGTACAGTGGGAACACACTCGAGGCGGAGTGACAGTGTCAAGTCAGCGGACTAAGCTGTACTCATGTCACCTGGGAACTGATAACTGACGATAGGTATAATACCAACTAGTCAGTTCCCGACGAGTCCTGTCCAGTGTACCCGTAACCTAACGAGCACCCGCATACTATCTCAAGTACGACGTACTGACGGCTGTGGGACAGACCGTCTCCCACACTGGGATGAGAAGCGCATGCGCTGGTCTACTCCGGAGTATCGATGCCCTGTCTTGATAGTCCTGCGACCAGGGACCTGCATAAGGATGTGCTTATAGATTACCCAGCCCCACTAGTATGACGGCCATCACATCGCTGGTAATCAAGCAAAGATCCTAAGGGCTCTACTAATGTGTATAGGCGATATAAAATAAACACATGTACACATTGAAGTAGAAACAAACCAAGTAGCATACTACTATTTTGAGCAAGATTGTATATACAAGGTGAATATCCCAAGCATCCATTAAGTAATATACAAACCAGTATGATACAGTAATGGCCTCTAGGGCATATACACTAACAATCTCCCACTTGCACTAAGGCCATGTACTGGCGTATCGAAGACCTATCATCTCGATCAGCCGCTCGAACTGAGTCTGGGGCAGGGCCTTGGTGAATGGATCTGCAGTGTTATCTTCTGAAGCGACTCTCCGAACCTCGATCTCCTGGCGATCCACGATCTCCCTGATCAGGTGATACCGCCTCAAGATGTGCCTGGATCTCTGATGGGACCTGGGTTCCTTCGCTAAAGCTATAGCCCCGTTGTTGTCGCAATACAGAGGTATTGGATCAACAATGGACAGAACCACCTGAAGTTCTTTCAAGAACTTCCTCATCCAGACAGCTTCTTTTGCGGCATCAGATGCAGCGATGTATTCCGCTTCCATCGTCGAGTCTGCAACGGTTTCTTGTTTGGAACTCTTCCAACACACCACCCCTCCATTGAGGGTAAAGACAAAGCCCGACATGGACTTGGAATCATCCTTGTCACTTTGTAAGCTGGAGTCAGCAAAGGCCTCGATCTGGAGGTCTTTTCCGCCATACACCAAGAACATCTCCTTAGTCCTTCTCAGGTACTTGAGAATGTTCTTTACCGCTATCCAGTGTTTCTCCCCAGGGTTTGACTGATACCGGCTTACCACACTCAATGCATAAGCTACATACGGTCTGGTACACAACATCGCATACATTATAGAGCCTACCGCAGAAGCGTAGGGTATAATAGACATGCGATCCCTCTCCAAATCAGTCTTGGGAGATATCTCTTTAGAGAGGGTGATCCCGTGACAAGCCGGTAGGTTACCGCGCTTGGAATCTTCCATACTGAATCTCTTCAGTATGGTGTCGATGTACCTGGACTGTGAAAGTCCTAGTATCCTCTTGGATCTGTCACGGTAGATCCGGATACCCAGAATGTATGAGGCATCACCCAGGTCTTTCATGGAGAACCTGTGTGACAAGAACCCCTTGACAGATTGTAGCATAGGAATGTCATTTCCTATTAAGAGAATGTCATCCACGTATAAAACGAGGAATACTACAGTTCTCGCTACAAATCTACTATAGATGCATGGTTCATCTGGATTTTTGATAAAGCCAAATTCTTTGACCGTCTCATCAAAGCAGATGTTCCAACTCCGCGATGCCTGCTTTAGTCCACAGATGGACTTAAGCAACTTGCACACCTTTCCGCTGCTCCCACTCTGAATGAAACCCTCTGGCTGGTCCATATAGTCACACTCCTCTAAATTTCCATTTAGAAAAGCTGTCTTTACGTCCATTTGCCAGATCTCATAATCGTGGAAGGCAGCAATGGCAAGAAGGATCCGAATGGATTTCAGCATGGCTACTGGAGAAAAGGTTTCGTCATAGTCCAAACCAGGTCTTTGACGAAAACCATTTGCTACCAGCCTAGCTTTATAGGTCTCAACCTGTCCATCTACACCAATCTTCCTTTTGAAGATCCACTTGCATCCTACGGGTTTTACCCCGTCTGGAGCAATGTCCAACGTCCATACCTTGTTGGTGTACATAGACTCCATTTCGGTCCGCATTGCATCCAGCCATTTCACTGAGTCAACGCTCTGAACGGCCTGCTGGAAGCTAGTAGGCTCATCATAATCTATGATGCAATCCTCTCTATCCCCGTCAATGAGAAAACCGTAGTATCTCTCGGGCGGATGAGTCTGCCTACTACTTCTGCGGAGCGGCGCAGGAATGTCCTGTTCTGTTGAACCCTCTGGTTCCACTAAACTTTCAGTAATAGTCCGTGGTTCTGGAATTTCTTCCAGTTCTACTGCGCTCCCACTTATTTCTTTTTCTATGAACTGGTGTTCTAGAAAGTGGGCATGACGAGAAACAAGAACTTTTTGTTCCTCTTCACAGTAGAAGAAATATCCCTTGGAATTCTTTGGATATCCCACAAACTTGCACAGTACTGAGCGTGCCTCGAGCTTGTCCGCATGCTGCTTTTTGACAAAAGCTGGACTTCCCCATATCTTGATGTGATTAAGATGGGGTCTCTTCCCACACCACATCTCAAATGGCGTAGTAGGCACAGTCTTAGTGGGAACTCGGTTCAAAAGGTATGCGGCTGATTCTAGCGCATATCCCCAGAATGATCGCGGCAACTCAGCGTTACTCATCATGGACTGCACCATATCCAATAGGGTGCGGTTCCGTCTCTCCGATACACCGTTATGTTGCGGGGTGTATGGAGGAGTAAGCTGAGAGAGAATTCCATTCTCTTTTAAATAGTCCAGGAACTCGGCACTTAAGTATTCTCCACCTCGATCCGATCTTAGAATCTTAATACTTTTGCCGGTCTGTTTCTCCACTTCATTCTTATACTCCTGGAATTTTCCAAAGGCCTCGGACTTATGTTTCATTAAGAAGACATAACCGTACCTTGAGAAGTCATCCGTAAAAGTAATGAAGTAAGAATGTCCGCTTCAGGCATGTGTAGACATTGGACCGCACACGTCACTGTGTACGAGTCCCAAGAGCTCGCTCGCTCTTACTCCATGTCCAGTAAACGGAGTCTTTGTCATCTTTCCTTTGAGACAGGATTGACAAGTGGCATACGACTGATATTCGAACGCATTCAAATACCCATCTGTATGTAACTTCGTCAACCTTCTCTCATTGATGTGACCCAATCTACAATGCCATAAGAAAGTCTGATTTATTTCTGGAGACTTTCTTTTGTGTGTATTCTGGACATTAAAAATCTGTGGTTGGTTTAACACGTATATACCATTACTCAAAGTACCTGACCCAATCAAAACTTGATTAAGGTGAATGTTTACAACATTACTTACAAACGCAAATTCATAACCTTCTTTAGAAACTAAAGATACAGAAATGATATTACAAGTTGCGTTGGGTACAAAAAAGCAATTACGCAAAACCAAAACATGTCCATCTGACATTCCCAGGTGATAGTCCCCCACGGCTTTAGCATCCATGCTAGCTCCGTTCGCAACTCTGAGGGTCATGTCACCTGCCTTCAAAACCCTACGGTTTCTCAACGCCTGCAAAGAATTACAGATATGAGATCCTGATCCGGTATCCAATACCCAGGAAGTAGAGTTTATTGAAAGACAGTTTTCAATAACATACACACCTGAAGCTGAAACTGCAACCTGCTTCAATTCCTGTGTTCTGGCCTTCCAGGCCCTGCAATCATTCTTCCAGTGTCCTCTCTTATGACAATAGAAGCATTCTTCCTTATCCACAAGCTTCCCCGCTATCTTTGTTGCTTTACCTTTTCCCTTCGTATCCACTTTACTAACACCGCCCCTTGGTTTGGCGGGGGCCTTCTTCTTCTTTCCTTTGGCTTTCGCCTTGGACCTAGAAGAAGATGATCCTCCTACAAACAAAGTGGATGTTTCCCTACCTTTCTGTAGGGTGCCCTCTGCGCTCCTCAGCATGTTGAGGAGCTCTGAAAGTTCAACCTCTTTTTCTTGTAGGTTGAAGTTCAGTATGAACTGGGCGTAAGTGGAAGGAAGGGACTGGAGAACTATATCCGTATATAGCTCACTCTCCAATGTGATCCCTAGGTCAGCGAGCTCCTCAATGTAGCCGATCATCTTTAGCACGTGCTCGGCTACTGATGATCCGACGGCCATTCTTGTCGAAAATAACTTTTTCGACGCTTCGTATCTTGCGATACGAGACTGCTCTCCATACAGTTCTTTTGTATGAAGCAATATGGACTCCATGTCCATATTCTCATGCCTCCTCTGATGTTCGTTGTCCATCGAGGCAAGCAGGAGGCACTTGGCCTTCACGCTATCAATCTCCCAAGTCTTGCGGATTTCCTTATGTGCGACGCTGGAAGTTGGACCAGGGACAGGGGGAGCTTTGGTGGTAAGAAGATACCCCAGCTTGTCATAAGTGATTGCTATCTTGACATTCCTGAGCCAATCTTTGTAGTTTGGCCCTGTCAGTTTGTTTTTATCTAGGAGTAACTTAAGTCCAGTCATGTTGATTGGTCGCTGCAATTAGGAGAGAGAAGAAGAAACACTCAGCATGATGCTCTTGCAAGTTTAGAGTGGTTTTTAGTTTGTCTAAACAGGATGGCTCCCACTGTTTCTCGAATCCCTCCTCAAACCATAAAGGAAGAATTAGCCGGGATCAATCCCACCGTACAATACTTGCTTAACCGTTCAGCCAGGCCGGTGTCGGTACTTCGAGGGAGGTTTTCCAACGCTTTCGCGAAGTTCCTTAATTAGAGAACCTCTTTTCCCTGGGGGCGTAGCCCCGCTAACACCTTTCTAGGCACCTACTAGGTTTATAGCATTGATCGTTTAGTGAGAAATTTCCCGAGGAGTAGCATATACTCACAGTAGGATCGGGATCCAAATATCATCGCGTGACGAAACTGAAGGAATCCTACCAGAATCATCACACTCCAAATGGTATGCAAATCTAGCAAGTTTCAGTACTTATGAAACTCCCGATGTGGATTTTTGCCCCATGCTTTTATGACCTTGACTTTGGCCAAAATATCATAAGTCACATGTCAAGTTCTACCCGTCATTATCCAGGTTAATTTGGATCCATCCGTACCTACCCTTGACTTTGGCCAAAATGGCAGTACGACTGTCCCAAACCAACGCATCTATCTATGCTACACATGAACACCCAATAGCTACCAATCACTGTGCCTTGACTTTGGCCAACATACACAGCTTGAATACTATTGACTATTCATGTGAAACGACGGAGGGCTACGGATGGTTTTGGCAAAACCGTGAACGTAGTGAACTTGATTTGGTCGATGGAACGAGATAGCTTTTAAAAAGGAGTGGCTCAAGCTCCGCATTTAAAAGTTGTTTTTGAAAAGAACCGAGTGGTTTTTCGAAAGTGTTCCAACGACTTTAACTTGGTTTATTATCTTGCATTAGTTCTTTTAATGCGTGATATTCTTGCATTAGTTCTTTTAATGCGTCCCATCATTTAATCCTACCATTGCAGAAAACAACCAAAATATGACGTACGCTTATGCCATTCGCATTCGCCACTGGGCCCCGTCATTACCCGTTAGGTTACTTAACTAACGACAGAGCGGGGGCTGGGCTAGCGCGTCTGTAAAACATAAGCAACGCCTAAATAATATCATATATAGATATACTGCAATGATAAACATTTCAGATCACAGATAAATACATTGGATATACTAGAAATCTGTAATTTGTACGAGCCTGTAACAAAAACAGATTACACGGTCGCGGTGAATAGCCAATACCCCACCCAAGACCCCTACGGGTGCGGCAAACTACCCGCCAAGTACCCGAAGCGTAGCAACCTCCCTCATCTCCATGAGTAGGCCACTCGACACTTCGGCATACCCGGTAGTTTGTGCACCCCTCCATGGGTCTATCCTAGGAGCAAAAACAGTAAAAAGAAATTATACAATGACGGCTACAACCCCGACCCGGTTGTGCGGCCATACAAATAATTATTACATCAATTTACAAATTTACATGAATTGCAAGAAAAGAAAACTCTCGTCTCACAACCCCCGGCTATTCACCCGCGACAATCCAACATATTTATATACACATTCCAATATCAAACACAGATCATGTATAACCCCGACCAATCGACTTATAGCGATTAGCCGACGTTCAATACATGCAAGCATCACAGATATAACCATCATAGTCAAAGTGCAGTGAAGTTCGGAAAAAATACGGAATTATAGGACCCCAAAAGGAAATTTCTTTTCTGGAAAATCTGGGGACATATAATATATTTCAAAAATCCCAAAACCAACACAGACACACACTGCACGAAAAACGATACACAGAAGACGACAAACCGCGGCGCTTCCGCGGCACATGCCTACCTCGTGCGGCGGAAGGGCGGCGGTTTGAATGAATTAGGGCAACGTTTTTCTTGGGTGTTCACACAAAACCCTGAGCCGAATTTACAAGTATAAAGTTTTTCATTTTTACCAGAAAAAATTTTAACAGAAACTTGGGTTTTGTAAAAGTTAGGTTTTTGGATTTTTTTCGGTTCCGAACTTCGTTACACTTTACTACCAAGCTAGTTTAAGTTTAGTTAGGCTCTGATACCACTGTAAGTCCACGTTGCGACCCCCGGTTCTTACGGAGAGGCGGAAACGGTATAAAAATCAAATTTTTAGCGCAAGGGGCAACATGGACTAAGCAAAGTCGGGATCTTTAACTAAACTAAAACTAGCAAACTTTGCTAAAGAGAGTTAGCTACTCGGATGGAGATGGTTATACCTAAACTTGAACTCCTTCGTCTTCAAACTCCGATGGTGGTTCGATGGCTCCTTCTCGTTGTCTCCGTACGCCGAAGATAGATCCACTTGAAAGCTCCAACCTTTAGCTCCTTCTTCGTTCTTTGAAGAAACTAGTTCACTTGGTTTGCTAAACCTAGTGAACTAGAATGAGTAGAGAAGAAATAGAATGGGATTTTATCTATGGTTCTTGATTCTCAACTCATGAGACAAGAGAACCATAGATCAAGAGAGGGAGCAAGAGGAGAGCTCAAGAACAAGAGAGAGAATGAGCAAGAAAGAATGAGCAAGCATTTTTGTCTCTCACCCTCTCATAATCCAAAGCAATGATAACTCATCATATTAACAAAAGTCTTATGTGATGGTTTGAAGCAACCACAACCATATCATTTCATGCACTCATTTTATACAAATGAGCAAGTAAACAAAAGTCTTTGCCATGAAATGATGGCTATGGTTATCATGATGATCAACTAGTCAAGCCTAGTCAACCGGTCAACAAGTCAACAAAAGTCAACAAGTCAACAAAGTCAACAAGTCAACAAAAGTCAACAAGTCAACAACCATATCACCATAATACTTAATTAATATAATAGTTAATCACCTATCATATTCTCATTAGGGTTGAGCATAAAGTCAAATAGTCAACGGTCAACTGTCAACAACCCTAATGAGAATCCGCTGCCTCTGCCTCCCTGTCAACTGTGCATACACACCCGCATCCGCGTTCCGAGGAACACGAATGCAAACTGGATAAATCCAATCCCATAAGGTACACTAGGATCTGGCTTAAACCAAAGCCCGCTAGTGTAAACTGTCCGGACACTGTATGTGCACAAGTGCATGGATGTGACCGAACCCTGTCGCAAAACCATGCGACCTGTCGCAATACCATGCGACCTCTACTCTTTTGCCTAAAGGCGAAAAGCTTTCTGTGTGGGACTCTAAAGACTCGACACTACGCTGGCAGTGGGTTTAACCACAGACCGCAAGCGGCACTAGCTGTGCGTAACGGTCCCCAGGTAATGCCGACAAGAAGACCGACGAGGCGAAACCCATCTGAACTCCTACTGAGCCTGAGTGTGACATTCTCCGTACAGTCCGGTCTGTTCGTCTGATACATCGCATGGCGGGCCTAGGGGCCGGTAAACGTCAGTCCCCCAATAGCGGTACAAGTCGTGCCGGAGCGAAGCCCAAAACACCCTGAGACAACACTGGAAACCTACCAGTATATCTCGATTGCCCTGGCCAGGGACTACTCGTGTAATGGCTCTCCTAGACACAGCGCGATGTCAACCCCCAATACCGGGAGAGACGAATCCTGTCTAACCGTCACTGCCTCCAAGTGCTTCGGAACTGCACCCAACCACTACCTGTTTGCACGACTCTTTTGAGCCGTGGTAGGGTAGTGATCAAAGTACAGTGGGAACACACTCGAGACGGAGTGACAGTGTCAAGTCAGCGGACTAAGCTGTACTCATGTCACCTGGGAACTGATAACTGACGATAGGTATAATACCAACTAGTCAGTTCCCGACGAGTCCTGTCCAGTGTACCCGTAACCTAACGAGCACCCGAATACTATCTCAAGTACGACGTACTGACGGCTGTGGGACAGACCGTCTCCCACACTGGGATGAGAAGCGCATGCGCTGGTCTACTCCGGAGTATCGATGCCCTGTCTCGATAGTCCTGCGACCAGGGACCTACATAAGGATGTGCTTATAGATTACCCAGCCCCACTAGTGTGACGGCCATCACATCGCTGGTAATCAAGCAAAGATCCTAAGGGCTCTACTAATGTGTATAGGCGATATAAAATAAACACATGTACACATTGAAGTAGAAACAAACCAAGTAGCATACTACTATTTTGAGCAAGATTGTATATACAAGGTGAATATCCCAAGCATCCATTAAGTAATATACAAACCAGTATGATACAGTAATGGCCTCTAGGGCATATACACTAACAACCTAACCATCCACTGATATAGGTAAATGTCATCGACATAATATCAAAAGGTATATCTCACTCTATTCAAATAGACGTACAGATATATCAATTTGAAATTGGTGCACAACAGCGGATATTCAAAACCAAATATTTGCCGACCGGCAAACAGCCCAGGTGATCTCCTCAAATATCACCGATTACAACGAATCCCGATATAATGAGGATGATCACCCAATTCCCAATAACTTACTCCCACCCATCATCTGTAAAACCATACAGATGTGAGAATCATACCTGGTAAATACATACCCTGGAGTAAGTATCTAATCGGGAAATCAGTTTTCTTTTAACAGTACACAGTGAACTGAAACATTGAAATGTTTCGATGGGGTATCCTGGTATTCCTAGTAATGCCTCTACCATTATCCAGATTCATAACTATAACCGTATAATTCTTTGCCACCTCTCCAAATCCCTTTATATGTCTTTAGTCGTTACCTTCTGCACACCCCTTAGGCCAAATGGTTTTCTTCCTTCCCTACCGTTCGGCACCAGCCTATGGTTTGGAAGAAGACTATCCAATAAGCATAATGGGTGTACTGTCCTAGTCCTAGGAGCACTCGCAATGCGAGAGAAGGTGAAGATAAAAGACAACCGAATAAACCTAATTCCTATTTCTCCTGAACCAGAATCCATCCCCGAACTGGAACAAGTTCCTTTCGAGTTCGTATATAACCATACGATGGAGTATCCAATAAACTGTGGATCTTCGTAGTGATACGGAGTGTCCTGGAGAAATACAAAGGTGATTTAGGATTGGCGAAGAAATACTTGGTTTGGTCGTGAATATCAGTCGCATTTTACTTTGCCCTCTTACTAATCCCTTGCTTTGTCTTAATCTTAATACCTTCTGCACACCATCGTTATGCTAATTGGTTTTCTTCATTCCCCACTGTTCGGCACCAGCCTAAAGTTTGGAAGAAGACCATCCAATTTGCGTAATAGGTGTACTATCTCCTAAACTAAGGAGTACTCGTAACTTGAGAGAAGGCAAAAAGGAAAAGACAACTGAATAATTCTATCCGTTTTCTCCAAAACCGGAAACCATCCTCGAATAAATTTCTTCGAGTTCGTATCTAACCATACGATGGTTTTGTCCAATGGAAGTGGACGTTCGTAGTAATACGGGGTGTCCTGGAGAAAAGGGTAAAAGTAGGAGTGGCAATGAGGTCTGCAACTTTGACAATCCAAAAGCCAGTGTAAAGAAGGTTCGGTCAACTTGGTTACTGAGTCATAGTCTTAGGGTCGGGTCAATGGTCGCTGCCAGAGAGAGAGAGAAAAGAAACACTCAGCGTGCACTCTAACCTAGATCAGAATGGTTATCCCTTTATCTAATCTGGAAACCTCCCACTGTACCTCAAATTCTCCTCCAAACCTGAAAGAAGAATTAGTCGGGGTCACCCGAGGAGTAAACCAACTCATCAGTGGGAATCGGGATCCAACTCTCATTGCATGATAACGTGACGGAATCCGCTCACGCTATCACACTCCAGAAGGTATGCGCATATCTGGCAAGTTTCAGTTCTTTTGAAACTCCCGATGTGGTTTTTACCCCATGCTCTTATGACCTTGACTTTGGCCAACATATCATAAGTCACATGTCAAGTTCAACCCGTCATTCTCCAGGTTAATTTGAGCCCACCCGTACATACCCTTGACTTGGGCCAAAATGGTAGTACGACTGCCCCAAACCAACACATCTATCTATGCTGCATATGAATACCCAACAGCTACCAAACACTGTGCCTTGACTTTGGCCAACATACACAGTTTGAATACTATTGACTACCCATATGAAACGACGGAGGGCTACGAATGGTTTCTGGCGAAACCTTTAATGTAATGAACTTGATATCGTTGAAGGAACGGATAGCTTTTTAGAAAATATAGTGACGAAAACCTTTACTAAAGAGGTCACTCCCGGTGAAGGGATCTCGGCTCTTTCCCCGTAGAATGAGGTGCAGGATATTCCAACTGAATACCACGATGCAAAGAAAAAGTAATCGGCTATAGTGAAGTTAATGCCCTGACGCAAACTTCTGTCCAAGGGGTCACTCCCGGTGAAGGGATCTCGGCCCTTGCCTCGTCGACTGAGGAGAAGGATATTCCAAATGAATACCACGATGCAAAACAAAAGTGAACGTCCTTGCAGTAACAGCTTTTTGAAAAGTGTTCCAACAACATCAGATTAGGTTTGTTTAACTTGCATTGATCCGAATCAACGCAGTCCCATCAATTGATCACACCACAAAGAACGAAAATATACTGACGTACGTATATGCCATCCGCATTCGCCACTGGGTCCCGTCATCACCCGTTAGGTTAGCTAACTAACGGCAGAGCGGGGACTGGACTAGCGCGGATGAAAAACATATACAACATCTACTAATATATATACCAATATATAGTATTTCGCTCAAGGCGTGAATAAAATGCAACATCACAGAAATGTACAGCATCACAGAACAATACAGATATCTGGGATCCCCGGGTTTCACAGAGCCACTACTGAAACCCGACGTTCCCCTGGTCGTGTGGATAGCCTGTGCAATGAAATCCTAGACCCCTGCGAGCGCGGCAAGTTACCCGCCAAAACCTGAAGCGAGGCAGCCCCCTTCAGCACCGTGAATGGACCACCAAGCACTTCACGGAATCCGGCAACTTGGGCACCCCTCCTGGGTCAACCTGTACCCCCTACGAGTGCGGCGAATAGCCCGCCAATTCCATACTGAAGCCCCTCCGTCTCAATGCCCTGAGATGCGGGCCCGTTGCCCTCTAGAACCCGGCTATCCGTGCATCCCTTCACGGGGTAACCCTAGTACAGAAAGTAAAATATACATACAACGGGTACATCGACCGCAACCAGGTCGTGCCCCAAAAGAATAATACAAACAGGCAGTGACGGCAGTCCACATGTCGGACGCTCGCCCCGCAGCAACAAATGTACATAATACAACCACACTGTACTAGCATTGCATCCAGGCTATCCCCACGACCGATCCGCAACATCACAGCAAAACACAGAACATCAACGTGAAAGTCACGTTCGTAAATCCGTCTAACCGGGCTATAGCAGTTAGACCGGATTTACCGATCGAGTGACATTCACGGTCGCAGATATAATGTAAATACTGTGAAAAATGTGTTTAAAATATCCGATCGATCAAATAATTAACAAGTGGGCCCCCAAGCAATACTGTAGCACTCACAGAAATTCTGGGCCCAATTTTAATATTCCAAAACCTCTATTTTCACCCCAGAAAGCTACTGAAGAAATTTGACACGGCAAGGACACTGTTAGGCGGCGGAACCGCGGCACAAGGGGGGTTTTGCCGCGGTTCCGCGCTTGCGTGGTCGAGTTGCAGTGTCGAATTTCTACAGTATGCTTATAATCTCCAGTACATCAATTTTATACAACCTGAAAAAATTTTGGAGACCAAAAAAATTCAACAGAAAACTGTCGCTAGGAAAAACGTAGATTTTGGAATTTTGGTCGATCGGAAATGCAAAACACATCAAACGAAGCTAGACGAAGTTAATGGCGAGGCTCTGATACCACTGTAAGGGCACGGCGGCGCCCCGGTCGTCAATCCGACGGCCAAATGCGGAAACGGTGATAAACTTTAATTTTGCGAACTTTGCAAACCGGCACCACCGCGCACTAAACCCCGGATCGGGCCATTAAACTTGTCCTAGCTAACTAACAAGACGGGTTAGAGATATACCGAGTGATCCGAGTCCTCCGGTCTTCTCGTCGTCGTCCCGATCTCCCGCGGATCCTCCGGTCGCCATATCCTTGCCGGAAGGGCACCACATCGTCTGCATCTTTTACGGGCTCCCACCTCTATACCGAGGCAACTCGGGCATAAAGCTGGCAAGTCGACATGTCCAAGAAGTGCTGTAGAATGTAGTGTAGATGATGCTTGTCTCTTTGGGGTTATGTTGCCTTGATGGAGGAATCAACAAGAAATGAACTTGGGGATTTTGGTAGCAAGAAAAATGAGATGGATGATTAATTTCTTTCACCAAAATGAAACCTCTCATTTTTTTTCTCCCTCTCCCAAAAATGTGGCCGGCCAAGACTTAGTGGGAAATGGTGGAGGGAATGGATATGTAGCATGAAGGGAGGTGAGTGTAGGAGAGAAGAAAAAGGTGATCACAAACAAACATCAACCATACTTCATTTAAATCCAACCCATACCCTTTCAAGTCTTAATTAATGCAAGTGATGGATGAAAGATATCATAATCAACACAATAGCAAGAAACCCCCTCCACAAATGTTATTTGCACAATTGCAAATAACCCCCTCCATCGGAAAAGTCCGGCCGGGAAAGAACAAAGGAAAACCGGCCGGAACGGAATGCAAACTGGCAACTCCAGAAAACTGGTCCCGTAATAAATTACAGGAAAACCCCGATACTGTGCATACACACCCGCATCTGTATTCCGTCCGGATACAAATGCAAAGAGACAAAATCTACACTGTACTAAACTAGGATCCGGCTTAAACCAAAGCCAGCTAGTTCTGTTCGTCCGATCCTGATCCGTGCAATACCGCACGTATCTGATCGAACCCTGCCATATATCTATACGGCCTCTAGTACAAACCGTCCGATCCTGATCCGTGCAATACCGCACGTATCTGATCGGACCCTGCCATATCTCCATACGGCCTCTACAGCGTTTCGCCCGAAAGCTGAGTAACTGAAAATGTGGTGGACTCTAAAGACTCGTCAATACTATGGCTGTGGATTTAACCACTAGCACGTCAGAGGTATAAGCCAATACGTGACGGCCACCAGGTATTGACTAAAAGGGACGTCGATGAGCGAACTCATCTTGACACCCTACTGAGCCTGTCAGTGACAATATCCGTACAGTCCGGTCCGTTCGTCTATGAGCATCGCATGTCGGGCCTAGGGGGTGGGTAAAAGTCAGACCCCCAAAAGCGGTACAAGTCGTGTCAGAGTGTAGCCCAGAACACCCTGAGATACTACTGGAATACCTACCCGTAAATCTCCTGCCTTGGCCAAGGACTTCGTGTAATGGCTCTCCTAGACACAGCGCGACCTCACCCCCAATACCGGGAGAGACGAACCCCCGAAGATCCGCTCACTGCCTCCATGTGGCTCGGGACTGTACCCAACTAAAACCTGTTTGCACGACTCCTTTGAGCCGTGGTAGGGTAGTAATCAAAGCACAATGGGAACTCACACGAGACAAATGACGATCCCCAGGTCGATGAACTAACCTGTACACATGTCACCTGGGAACTGCTATCTGACGTCAGGTATAAGACCAACTAGCATGTTCCCGGCGAGTCCTGTCCGGTGTACTCATAACCCAATGAGCACCTGTACACATCTTAGGTGAACCAACTGACACCAGTGGCCTGTGAGACCGGCCACCGCCCCTCGTCGGGGTCTCGACTGTATACACTAGTCTACTCTGGAGAATCGATGCCCTGTCTCGAAACTCCCACGACTAGGGACCATTTAAGGATGTACTTATAGACTACCAGCTCCCACTTGTATGATCGCCCTCATACTGCCGGCAGTCAAGCAAGAATCCTAGGGGCTCTATCAACGTGTAATAGCGACCTGTCAGGTCACCTAAAGCAGTACACGATGATAAAGGTAAACCTGATAGCATACTATCATCTCGAGTAAGACTGTCGTACCGGGATAGGTCCTCCCTCAATCATTGCAATCACGTGCCTGTGATCCAATAATTGACTCTGAGGGCACTATCTCCAACAGTTCCGATCAGTTTTAAAGGCTAGGCCAGCCTTGGAATGATGCTGCTGACATCATTCATCTGTACACATTCCTGTTTTAGTGCCTAGCGACATGTCTCGGTTTCAGCCCAAGAATCCGGACCGTGGTCCCGGGTATGCACGGGATACTATTGAGTTACATCGATGATTCATCAATTTGATTTCAAAATTCTTAGAACAGAAAACCTATTAAAACAGTTTAGTTTACTCAATGCACACTACCCTACACTACCTTGACTCACATTACTGTTACACCTGCTGTTCATTCATGTTTATATTGCATTGCCTGTTACCCTGTTTATATTTTATTACTTGATGACATGACACGCTGACGTCTGGGTTTTGCATGGCCCAGATTCCGTACCTTTGCTGCAGTCCGAGCAGGAGTACTTCAGCCAGCAGGCTGAGCTGTGAGTTTCAGTAGTAGCTAGTTAGTTCTTTTATTTCCTGCATTTTTATTCCTGATGTGAGCCCGCATTATGGGACATACATTCCAGTTATTGTGTATTGGATCTTTTGCTTCCGCACTTTTATTATTCTTGACTCATGTTATCTTGGCGTATGGATATGTTTCAGATAGTTTTATTTTATTCTTGATATCTCTACAGCCGTAATGTGACTGTGGATGGATACTTCCTACCCACAGGTAGCATGGTTGGCTATGTCACGTGCCCAATTCAGCGTACTCTGGGAAGCAGGGAGTGACAAAACTTCCTCTGGGATTCCTCCATCGGCGTTGAGGCACTGAGGGTGGAAGGTGGGAGTATCGATCCAAAAAGAAGCCCATTGATTTCTTGAAGAGCCGGATTGCAGAGATTTGAGCCCGCAAGTGGGGAAAGAGGAAAATGTCCCACCGGACGTGCCAGAATCTGTTCTCCGCCGAAAGACGCGACCGGGACGTTGGGACGTCCGACCTGAATTTTGGGGGCAGATGCTATTTGGTGCTATCCGTCCACCTCTCCGAAGATGCCAAGTTGATTTATGACACCATGTATCGAAGGTTTAAACGGATGCGACCGATGTAGCAGACTTCGTCAGATTCCCCCTCGTTGAGAGGATTTTGATTGTGGGGATCTTCCCTACAGGCGCAAGCCCCTGCAGTTAATTACGCTACCGCATCGCGGTAACCACTTTCTCCTTCTCTAAATGATCACTTCATGTCGTGTGTGTTTGTTTTGTTTTTTGGTTGCCCGTGGATTGTATACGGAGACTAATTTATGTTGTCGCCCGTAGGGCGTGAATTAGTCCAAATCCGTATTTTCTTAGATTTGGGTTTGGGTTGGGTTTAAGGATCTTTAATCTCATTTGAGACTAAGATCAACTTAAACATTGGTTAAGGATACGTTAGTCTAATTTTAGACTAAGATCTACTTAATAGGATCATTTAGATCCAACAAAGGAGCATTTAGGCTCTATTGTTTTAGTTTAGGAACATTGCGGTCCAGAAGTTTAAGGACATCATAGTCCATAAAGTTTAAGGATATCATAGTCCATAGTTTAAAGACGTCATAGTATGTAAAGTTTAAAGACATCATAGTCTATGAGTTTAAGGACCTCACAGTTCATGGTAGTTTAGAGACATCATAATCTGTAAAGTTTAAGGACATCATAGTCCATGAGTTTAAGGACCCCACAGTCCATAAAATATCTGGTTGTCGGGACCCGTCACCTCTCTGAAGACGTTGAAGGATTACAACGACAAATATCAAAGGAGTGAAGAGATGTACCCTTGAACCAAATGCCAGATTGAGAAGGAATGGGATGAACATTACTTTGAATGCCATCTGAGATCAATTTTGAAAGTCCTGAACATAATTAGGGCTCGGTTAAAAACAAGGTTTTAGCTTTGGGAGACTTAGCTAACTTGGGCTAAGATTGGCCTATCATAGTGTTAAACACTAGTGTATGCTCAGCGCTCACGTGCTCCCACGTGAGGCGCTTGGAATAGTGTTAAACACTAAGAATTTGAGGCGCTCACATGGGGTCACGTGAGATATTTGAAGTAGTGTTAAACACTGAGATTTGAAACGCTCACGTGAGGTCACGTGAGGTGTTTGAAGTAGTATTAAACACTGAAGATATGAAGCGCTCACGTGGGGTCACGTGAGGTGTTTGAAGTAGTGTTAAATACTGAAATATGAAGCGCTCATGTGGGGTCACGTGAGGTGTTTGAAGTAGTGTTAAACACTGAAGATATGAATCGCTCACGTGGTGTCACGTGAGATGTTTGAAGTAGTGTTAAACACTAAGAATTTGATGCGCTCACGTGGGGTCACGTGAGGCGCTTGAAGTTGGCGCTGCTCTTTTGGGTTTATTCCTTTTTTTCTTTTCTGAGTGTTGAGCACTATTGAGTCACGTGGGATCACGTGAGGCGCCCCAAGAATGGAAACAGCCCTTTGATTTATTCCCTTTCTGCTTTATAAAAGTTAAGCACTGCTTGGGGGTCACGTGGGATCATGTGAGGCGCCCCAGAAAAATAGGGTTTATTCTTTTTTCTCTTTTATAAGTTAAGCACTGCTTGGGGGTCATGTGGGATCACGTGAGGCACCCCAAAAAAATAGGGTTTATTCCCTTTTCTTTTTTAAAAGTGCTGAGCACTTCTCAGGAGTCACGTGGGGTCACGTGACTAGATATTATTCTTTCCCTTTTTGTTCCTTAAAGGTGTTCACATAGGATCACATTTGAATGCTAATGAATCATCAGGCTGTTCTTCTATAGTTCCGAGAGATCAAGTTCTCCTTTTGTTCTTTCTTTTTAAAAGGTTAAACCCTAGTTTTAGATGAATTAAATTCCCATATGTTTTGTAAGAGTTAAACTTTTTTGGATTCAGTTCTTTCCCCTAGGTTTTGAATCTGCATAACAAATCTCCCTGATAAGAATTAAATTCTCAACTTGTGGGGAGATCCGCTTCTGCAGATCTTCAACCAGAGGAGGAACTGAGTTCTTTTAGAAGAGTTAAACTCTTGGTTTGAAAATTAAATTCTCTTTTTGTGTGAGCTTTTCGGAGGGGTTCCTCTTCTTTAGAGAATTAAATTCTCTCTCTATTTTTCTTCCCCTCTCCCTCTGTCTCCCTTTTTTTCCTCCTCTCCTTGCTCCTATTTATATGAGAAGAAAAAGAATCAATTTGTTAAGAAAATCCCTCATTGAGAGATCATGATTGATTCCATGCTCTTTTAGATCAATTGGTGAATTTTATTCACCATTGGATTTTTAATCCAAAGGCTCTCTGTTTAACAGGGAAGATTTCTTGTTTGTTTAACACGATTATGAATATCTTGTTAGTTTTAACAAGATTGGAATTTTATTCTATCATATCTTTTTAGTTTAACAAGATCAGAAATATATATTTTTTAATATGGATATCTTGTTAACATAGAATTTTATTCTTGTTATAAGATTAGGAAAATATTTTCCTATAATAGATTTTTATTTTATCAAATGATCACCGCTGGATCTTTGATCAAAGGGTCCTCTGTTTAACAGAGAAGATCTTTCTTGTTTAAGGAAGATTAAGAAAATATTTCCCAAATAGAATTTAATTCTAGAATTTGATAGAAACATTTTAAATTAGGGTGCTCACATGCTTTGCACGTGATTGGCAAAAGCACTCACGTGTTTAACACGTGACCCTTATTATGGGTTTTAGCCTGTTTATGTTCAGAGCGCTCACGTGCTTAACACGTGAGGCGTGTTTGGCCCTTGGTGATTTATGTTCAGCGCTCATACGCTTTGCATATGAGCGCTCATACGCTTTGCATATGAGCCCTCACATGTTTTACACGTGAGGCCTGTTCGGCCATTAATTGTTTTATTCTCAGCGTCCATATGCTTTGCATATGAGCGCCCACGTGTTTAGCACGTGAGGCCAAATTTTGAGGACTCTCCCCCTTTTTATATGGGAACAAGTAACTCTTGGCCGAAAATTTTGGCGGGAACAAGTATGACTCGAGCCTAAACTAATATCTACCTAAGTAACTAAAAGACTAAACTAAGAACCGAGTTGAAAGTGATAAGAAAGTCTATAGCATAACCGAGTTGATATATCTAATAGTCAGCGATCGCGCCTTATAGCGTTACGTACGGTAAAATCTATCGTACGGCATCCTCGAATCAAGAATGCGGATCAATCATCATATATGCATTTCGTACGATATAGTCCGTCGTACGACATCCTCAAAATCAAGGGTACAGGTCAAATATCATATATATCATCATTCGTACGATATTGCCCATCGTACAAAATCAAGGGTACGGATCTAAGATCACATACATTCTAATATATCATCAAATCACATGTTATCCCATGTTCATATATATATATATATATATATATATATATATATATATATATATATATATATATATATATATATCGCCCAACGATATTTTAATATATCATATCATTAATGATGTTTCAGACTCAATTTCATATTCTCACAACATCATATCCGATCATATCGACTCATATTCATATAACACATCATATACTCATCTCACGTGTATGTGTGTGTGTGTGTAGTCAAACACACACATACACAAAACCAAGTGTGTGCACGCGCGTGTGTGACAACACATATCCTAAAGGTTCGCGAATAAGATAAATAAGACTAAGGGAGCATCTTCCTTCAACTACGCTTAATCTATTCTATAGTCTCCTAAAATTCTACTTGCTAAGTGTCCAAAACTCACGTCGAATATATATATATATATATATATATATATGTATATATATATATATATGTATATATGTATGTATGTATGTATATATGTATGTATGTATGTATATATGTATGTATAACATATTCTACGGTTGCGGAGGTGCTATACCCCATCCACCCGACTTCCCCAATAGATATACATCCACTCACCTCGATACTCGCTTGCCGAAGTCGATGACGCCTTGTTCTCTCTTGTCGTTCCGAATTCCACGCGAAAGTACCTACATATCAAACACATCGTATCGCATTAAAATCCTATTCGAAAACCGACACAACACGCGAAGTGCTCATGGGTTAGAACGTATAGCCTACGCGTGCAAAAACAACCAAATAACTCTCGTCGTTGATGTACAAATGGCCAACGACCAAATTCAAATTCAAATACCAAAAACCAAGTTTTAGAAATCGGAAAAATATTGCCAAAACCGACTCAAAATGCTCCCAGATTTTTGCTCAGGTAAATAGGGATTAAACTAACAGTACAAGGGCTAGGTTATAGGGAGTGTGAGCTACGGACCAAACCCCAACACCAAACTACAAAATTGACCCGGCGAGATTTGCTACAGTACCCGTCGCCGCCGGCCTTCCCAAAGAATTTGTGTCTCGTTCTTCGGTGGTGGTCTTCTAGTGGTCTAAATAGATCAATATAATTGTTTGCTTTTCTTATGAACATCCCAAGTTGCTCCAGATTCCATATAGTCCTTCAAAATCAAGAAACTGACATTGGGAAGTTCTAAACTCAAGTCTTGGGGTTTCTATGCTCAGTTGGTCAAGGATTCATACACTAGAAGGGATGTAGACTATCTAATCCTCAAACACACCATCACAACTCATAATCTCCCCTAAACCTTATCTTGAAAATTTCCAAGATCACTGAATCTCAATTTATCAACTCTAAACTACTATAGGAGTTAAAGAAACTCAAATACTAAACTAAGGGTGTAGAAATTATCTCATTTGGCAACTCAAGAAAATTCTGGGGTTTCCCAAAATCTTCAAAACCTTAACTTGATTGATCCGTCATGCTTGTAGTGAACTTGTGCATCATTTTTGTGAAGGAGGAATGGTGGTTTGATGTGTTTGTGGGTGGCAGTAAGGTGGAGGGTTGAAGGAGAAGGAGGAGGAGAAAAAGAAGAAATAGAGGGAGAAAAGAATGAGCCATGGTTGAAAAGAACCCCTCTCTCTCTCTCTCCCCCCCTAGCCCATACCTCTTTGTCTCCCCTCTCTCATCAAAATATTTCCTCTTTTTCTTTTCTATTTAAGACAAAAACAATAACAAATAAAATGGCAAATAGAGCCATGGTTATGCAAAATGCAAAAATCTTTTGCAACATATCATGTTGCATGAGAAATACTTAAACGAGATTAATGCATAATTAGTGCCATGTTAATCAAGTTCAGCTTTAACTAATATACAAATAATTGTAGAATAAATTGTAAAATGCCCAATTCACATAAATATCTTCAAAATTAATAATTATATTAATTTTCCAATTATCGGTATATAATTATACCATTTCATTAAAACTAATTCTCATGCTTTAATAATACTCATGATATATATTATTTTCATTATTTAAATTCCGAAAATAATATTTTAATTTTTCTGAAATGTTACATATATATATTAGTGGTGTTCGTGTTAATTGTGTAAATTAGCAATCTCTCTTTTCTCAGCCAAAATTCATGATTATACATGATTATACCTTTTGATTCAAGGTATTCTCATATCATCTTCTATTTCCTGTATTCAGTTTGTGCTCTCTAGATTATTCCACCGAAGACGGCCGCTGGAAGGCATTCGTTTTTCTGACCCGAATGCAAGCGTAAGGGCAACACACTTGTATCTATTAAAGCCAATTTACACTAAATCACGCATGCATATATTATAGTATAATTAGCACAAAAAAAAGATACTTTAGTATAATGTTTATTTGAAACCTGTGGCCCATTGTGCTCTGGATTTAAAAGAAATTTTACTGCTGCAGAGAATAAGCCTCACAAATTAATATGTATACATGCATAAAACAAATTTAGCTCTTTTCCTTTAAACATTAAAAATAGCTTTTATATCTAGAAATTATTTTAAGACTTAGAAAATCTTATTGAAAAATAATTTTGGCCTCAAAAAGATATTTTGTGAAATATGTTCAACATGAAAATGTAAGTGTGTGTATTTTCTCAAGCTCTTTAGATTCTAACCCTTTTACATTATAATCCTTAAAAGAAAATGAATTAAAAATAAAACCCGATGAGTCAATCGCCGACTCCTGTTATTTATTGGCTTCAAATTTGATATTGAAAAAGTTGTCTGGTGAAATCGCAGCATTTGCCTCCATTCTTCCTTTGGATCTGGCATTTAAAATGCGGTCCTCCACCTCCATTAATTGTTTCAAGATATACAAGAGTCCTATAAAATGGTTAGTTGAAAACAAGGAACGAGTTGTTTGACTATAATCAAAACTATATTGAAGCGAGCACAACAAGCTCTAATCCAAGACCATCTCTAGATCAACTTAACAGAAAGTGGTATATTGTAGAATAGCTTAATATCACATAGGCATAGTAAAAGACGCTCATCGGCCGACTTAAAATGCTTCGGGAAATCAGGAAAAAACAATATTACCATATGGCTGACGGAAATCTGACTGCTGAGGACTTCCCTCTTGGAGAGCCTTGAAGAGGAGAGACCAATTGGTTTATGGTTGAATGGCCCTTTTGGGGCTTTTGAACTTTCTTTTCGATGCATGTATTGGCTGAATGGCCACCTTTTGGGTTTTAGAACTTTTTTTCTTATGGCACTAGATTGTAAGCCCTAACATATTCACATGATACACACATCACATATAAGCAAACAACACACACATCCAGGGGACCTATGAATTTGCCCCGAAAACGCTAATTTATTGCTGTCTCCCCTCTTGGGTTCATGGGGTTACTCTCTCAAGAGGTAAAGTGTTCATATCGACTGAGCTATAGATTCGTGAATGACTGATAGCTCTCCTAGGGTTAGAAATTTCTTTTTGATGCTATATATATTGTGAATGGCTGATAACTTTGTTGTTATCTTGCTCTGTAGCCACAAATTATCCCATTAAACTCATAATGGATGGCGACTTAGGTAAATTGACTTCTAGATGAAGTGATACTTTAGCAGTTTGAAACAATATTTATGTTGATATGTTTATATATGCTAGGATCATTCCATTTTTCTTTCTAAACCTACGCTGTTGTTTGCTGATATTTTCTTATAATTGTTGGTGGAAGAAGAGTTCTTTGGTTTCGTGATGCATTTTGTAGCTTGATTTATATTTTGTATGTGACTATCTCAAGATATCAATTTGGATTACTACATATTTATTATTATTATTATTATTATTATTATTTTGAAATAAAAAAATTGAAGTGAACAGTTGTGGTTTGAGAGATTATTACATGTTCATTTTACTTAATAGCCGGCCCAAAAACTATTAACCCATATGCATCTACGCTGTCCAGATAAATAAACGGCTAATATTTAAGATTTTGTCTCTCTAATCCGTATAGCGCAAGGCCGAGTAAACCTATCCATCTATCTATATATCATGATAAAACAATGATTACACTTGGTATGTTATAAAAATATTATTTTCCCTTGAAGTAATTTCATATTAATTTTTTCTTGTTGCTATAAGGATAATTTGGTAATTTCATTTTGAATGGCATTGTAGTGAAACAAATTGTGTTGGACTCCTACTTTATTCAGTTCTATCACAATTGGTGCCGATACAAGTTTTCAAGGAAATTGAAAGGAGTCAGCTTGGGTTTCGTTGGTCAAGAAGCTGATAATAAAAACCTATTTATGGTGATGATATCTGGCATCTACTATAAAAAGGAAAGCTTAGATTGCCGCATCACTCTATTCTAATATATTTGGTTCTTGATTTGGACCTCATTTTTCTGAGAAATTTTGAGATGCTCTTTGTACATCAACGAAATTGCGCAGAATAATACATAACCACTATCACTTTTCAATTTCTTTTGAAAAAGAAAGCTATTAGTTTCAATGAAACAAATCAATTACTATTTGCTTCCAAACCTTTCTAGGGATACCAAGGATACAAAACGAGTAATAATATAAAAACATGGTCTCATTCATTTCGTGCAAGATCAATATTGCCATGACCATGCCTCTTGTAGGTCTTTTATGGGTATACATAAACAATCGTCTCTAGCGTTTACAGTCCATCGAAAAAATTTAGATTCCCGATCCATGTAGTTGATGAGTTATAGAAATCATGATTAACAGAATAATCTTCACACCCAATATATGTGTGCATTATTTTCCCATGACATTTTTGGAATAAATGATTGGAGAAAGAATTTAACTTTGGCATCATGATATTTTGCATAAATATAATTATGCATTGGGTTCACGGGCATATGGTTTATCTAATTCGATCGAAAAGCTAATAGAATGAGAAACAACCCTGGCAACCGTTAATATGCATGGAAAACTATAATATTTTGCACAAAGCAAGTATAACATTTGTAAACATAATTTTCTTTTATTTTGTTTTTGTTTTAGAAAAAACATCTTGGAATCATTTGATTCAAGAGGAACTATAGTATTAATGCACATCGGGTGAAGTCTTGGTAAAATAATTTCCATCAATATTCAATGCATATACTCTTTCAGCCTATCATCTTTCATAATAGGAAACTTATTCTAAAATGTTCTTAAAATAGAAGTTCTAGAACAACAACCCTCAAAAAATACATGCATTATTTATTTGGGGACCAGTTGCATCCTATTCATACATAATACACCTTTTATTTCTCAATTTAGAAACTCATGCATGTTTCAATTCATTGAATTCAAGTATTTGCAAGATAAAGTTTTACATCTTGCTCTCATTTTTTTAATTACAATTATTTGCACTTTTTCCTACATAAAACTTCCGATGAAACTACAGTTTACAATTTTCTCCCTGAAAATGCCCAATTATCATTTTCTGCCATTTTTACCTATTGCAATTGCTCCTCGCCTTTTCTCCTCGCTCTTCAGAGATCTAGGGTTTCCAAAATCCTCAATTTTCTCAATTTGCTTCTCGTTTCTTCGCTTGACCTCTCAATCACATTTTCCTTTGCGATTTTTTCTCATGATTGAGATCAGTTGTTGAATTCAGATTGAGCAAGCGAAGGAGTTGATCGAAGAGAGAAGAGATGGGCGAGGGCCAGCGATTTCAGCTGGGGACCATCGGAGCTCTGAGTTTGTCGGTGGTTTCTTCGGTATCTATAGTGATCTGCAACAAGGCGCTCATCAGCACCCTTGGATTCACGTTTGGTGAGAGATCTCAATCTCAGTCATCCTTTGATTGCATTTGTCTGTTAATTTTTTTTATTTTTATTATATTTTCTGTGTTTGGTGTAAGATTGTATAAATTTGTCTGGATGTTACCTTCTGTCTGTGTGTTGAGGTCATAATTTTGTTTGAATTTGATTTGTTAATTTTGTTGTTGGTTGGTGTTGGATCAATTTGGTAGCATTGGCAGTATGCTGGATGTTGCCAATATTTTGTGGGTTTGGGATTAATTTTGCATTGTAGTTATGTGGAAAAAGCTAAAAGTGTTTGGATTAGAATGGCTGAATTTAGATACATAAGTGTGATTTTATTTGTATGTTATAGAGATTACTGTTTTGATTGTGTATATTCTTTCCATGTCGGATCATAATTTTGTCTGTACTCAATTCGTTGAAACTGCTCATCTTTCAGAATAAGTTTATCTCCGGATGCTAATCATTTTGTTAACTTTCCATCAGTTTCATCCATTTTAAGGGGGACATATCTGTATGCTGTGGAAGAGCCTCCCGTACTGTTTGTTGTTTTCACTTTCACTGCAAATGTTGTAAGCTTGACAATTATTGCTAGTTATGCTAGTCAATAATCATATGGGGCTTTTCAGGCCGTTGTATGTCAGTGGTCATTTAGAAATCTCGAGTCAATTCAATAATTTTTAAGCTATGAACTTATGAAGCATGGAAACGAATACGAGTATCCAATACGATTCGATTCAGATACGTGGAAACATAGTTTTTCAAAACCCTAGGATACAAGATACCTATTACATATCATATCTTTAAAATTAAATATACATATATGTTAATGTTTTAATATATATACATGAATATATCAATTAATAATAAGGAAAAATTACGCCACATATATTCCATTAACACTTTAGCATGTTATTCTAAAATAACAATTGTAGCATTCTCATGTATCATGTTTGAAAGGCTTTGATTTCAAATATCAATCCGATCCCGGAATTTCCGAGAGTATCGGTATCCGATACGCGTTTCCGATATGATACGTGAGGCGATTTGGAGTTTCCGTGCTTCATAGGTTTTAAGGATCTAACGGTTTGATATTCTAAAGTGGTCAACCTTGAAGCATTAGGTTTTGTAAGGTGACAAGATGAGACTAAAAGGAGAATAAAGGAAATGACGAATGAGGGACATGTAGCCTACTGTTATAAAACATTAATTTGGAATTTTAGAAGTTCTTGGGCAATGTTTTTGGCAATAAGTAAAGTTTCTATCATATTATTGTTTAATCAGAATCGTTTGCAACAATATTTTTGGTGGCAGACCAAAAGGTATCGTTGATAATGTATTCATCATAGTTTTGGTAAGTTAGCATTGAACAATAAAAAAAGAAAACTTTCCTAGTTTGAACTTATATTCTGGATTAGAGCTTTTATCTAACATTGAATTAATTGTTCATCATTATTCATCCAATCTTATTCCTTGAAATGATTCTGGCATTAAAAGGCTCCATGAGAGGATAAACTTATAGCTTAAAAATTACAGGACTTGAGGTTAGGTTCAAAGCGTTCTTGTAATTTATTCTAGACAGATTTCATTTTTCTTGCTTCTTCTGAAAGAAAGTAATCAAAAGCCATAAAAATGAAAATCTTATCTAGTACAAAGCATTTTCCTTCGGTGCTCAAGCTTTCTTGGGACTTTAGCTGAAGTGGTAAATCTATTTCAATACAATCCTATCATTCTACCAACAAAATGTATTTACAATTTTTTGGGGTCAGATGTATTGCCTATTAACATTAAGGCCATGTTTTGTCTTCCCCTAGCCAGTCTTTAGCAGCTCCTTGGATTGTGTTTAGTATGGAACTGTTTGTAAATAGGGCACTCAGGGTCTTCGTTTTCTATATTATTCATTCATACCATCACATTTATTAGATATCTACAACTTCTCATTTGACATTTTGTTTATTTTGAGAGTAATGAATGCAAATCTTTGAAACCTCAACATGCGTATGTGTATGGGTTTCAATGTTGGTTCACGATGCATTTGAGGAGAATTACGAACATGCATTTATTTTCATATATAGTCAAGTCAAGCTTATAGCTTGTAGCTACTTAGACATGCAATTAAGGGGCTATTTGGTAGATAGGATTCGGAGATGCATGCAGCATTTGTTGCAAAAAATCTTTATTTCCTATGTTTGGTTAGAAACAAATTTGAGTTGGAAATAGAAATGGAGATGCAAAAAGCATCAAATTCTTGCAACATTTGTTTCACTCATTTTGGTTATAACAAGAGTTGCAACTTTGGGAATGGTGAGTATAGTAATTATTATGGGGTGCCACATAAGCTTTGTATATGCTACATGTGCAAATTTGCATCAAGTGTTGCATTTTCTTTAGTTGTTTGTTCAACCAAACACAAAAAATGATTTGGATTTGTAAATCCAATTGCAAAACTCGAAGATAACCAAACAATTGATTTGGGCCATTTTTTTGCAACATTTGTTGCATGAAAGCATGATGCAAATTTTTTTTGTTGCTAACCAAACGTGCCCTAATTTCTTTGGAAATTTCCATTTTTGGGTAGCTCACCACTAGACAATGTGCTTGCTTTTAAGTCGACTTTTTATTATTTGTTTATACACATATTGACCTTAAGAATGCTGCCTTTCTGACCTGTTTGTTGTCTTTGTAAGCTGATAGGAACACCAAGGTAATCTCATACATCAGCAATTTCTGTGGCTTTTGTATTGGTTGATGTTGTCATCACCAATATATGATAATGGATCTTTTAGATATCCACTGCTTTCTTAACTTTGAATATATGTTTTAGGTTAGACGACTTCATTGAGCACATTTTGTAGATAATTATTTGAATAATGTACATTACAATTAACTGAAATTGCTTTTTAATTTGATCCTTTATGTGCTTATCTCCCTCCTGTGATCTGCAGCCACAACTTTGACAAGCTGGCATCTGCTGGTGACATTTTGTTCTCTTCATGTGGCATTATGGTTGAAGTTATTTGAACACAAACCTTTTGACCCAAGGGCAGTAATGGGTTTTGGAATACTCAACGGAATCTCTATTGGGCTATTGAACTTGAGCTTGGGTTTCAACTCAGTTGGATTCTATCAGGTGTACATGTTTTATCTGATTCATCCTTTGCTAAACCATTCCCATGGTAACCTTTTTATCATCCTTCATTATTCGGGGGCATATTAAATTAAACCTTTAATTGTTTTTGATATTCATCTCGAAATTCAAAAAAGTGACTATAAGGTGTATAATTTCCATTTTTAATATTATTGTTGGGTTGGGGTAGATAATTTGAGGGCTTAAAGAAACTAGATGGAGACGTCAGCGCTTAATTGCTGAACTGTGTGCTGAAAGAAGAATACAGTTAAGGTGAGTGATGCATGCTAGTTGCTAGATAATAGGTAGGAGTTGCATCGCTTGAAGGTTTAATATTTAAAAAGGTACTAGGTTGGTACAGACTTGTTTAACAATTGACGAGGAACTAAGGCATAACAAGAAGAAACGATAAAAGGATTGTCAGAACAATAAGAGAAGGAAGATGATGAATAAGTTAGCATTGATAGATGCTTTTAGGAAAGGATCTGAAAATTTTGTAGACCGTGGTTTTCCCTCAATAACAACCAATGACTGACAATAGGCATTCCCTAAACTTTGTACAGAAGTAGGGACACAGCATGATGGTTTTAGCTGTTCAAATGAATCAAATTTTTCTCTCCCCACTGAGAATTTTGTTTAATATTTTGTGGATATGGTCTTTATCGAGTTGTTATTTATTTGAATATGAGTATCAATTGGTTCTAACATTGCTTCATTATCTCATCCTCATTTATAGGAAGCTGAAATTTTCTGTATTTAGGAATTGGTCCTAATTATAACTCTACCTTTATTTATGTGGCAACAACTATCAAATACCTTTTAAATGTACGAGAAACTACCACAAAACATTTTAAATGTATGAGAAACTACCTCAAAACTTTCAAAAACTATGAAAAGCTACAATGATTAAGGTGTCACGTCAGCAATAATTACAAGAAACTATCACAGAACTTTCAAATCATGGTAGTTTCTCCTTATTTCGAGAGTTTTTGGTAGTTTGTTGCCACATGGGTAAAGATTTTGGTAGTTTTTTGGAGTTAAGCCTAGTTTTTATTTTAATGCACACTGAGGATCTGTTTGTCATGCATCCTTTTCCTACTGCAGATGACAAAACTGGCAATCATTCCTTGCACTGTCCTGTTAGAGACTCTTTTCTTCAGGAAGAAATTCAGGTTAGTTTTCTCACGAAGTATTTGCATCATAGACTCGAAGGGGAGAAAAAGAAAATGAGAATGGTTAATTTTCACAAGTCAACATATTATAACTTATAATTCTTGTTTTTATTTATTTATTTATTTATTTTGTTGAAGAAAGCTGTAGATTGCTTTGACTTCAACCCCTTCACATATTAGCTCCTGAATTCACCATTTCATCTAGGAGTAATGTTGTTTTGAGCAAAGCAAGTCATGTAGAAGGAATATTCCCATATTTGATCAAAAATATTTACTCCTTCAAAGAAAAATAATTCAATTTTATAATGAATTTATTTTCTGCCATGGCTACATGGTTATAGTAGAGAAAGGTGTCATAATCCCGGGCCACTTGGTTACAGCAAAGATCCTTGGCAGATATAAAATTGGCATCAGTTTAATGCTGACTTACATTTGAGCAGGAGAGAAGTTGGTGGACTGAAGTAGTTTATCTGCTTTTTATGTCCCTTTTCTTCTATAGAAATTCCAGATAGGAGGTCTCATAACAGGATTTAAGTAAAAGATTAGACTGTCTTTTTTTTATACAGGTCATGATTTCTTTTCTCTTTCTTTTAAAGGGAAGTCTGACATCATGATTATAGCTTTTACTCCTTTTTTAGTCCCATACCAGCTCGCTTGGTTTGTAAAGAAATTTATGGACCTTGTTGGATATGCACCGAAACTCATGCAAACTTGGTGCAAATTTAGTCATTATCAGAAAAATGTTGGAGCTTTCATTGTAAGAAAAGATACTGAAGTATATATTTAGCATAATATATTAAAGCACCGCAAAATATTAAATTATTATTGGGTAGCAAATAAGTTCATTGTCCTACTGTTCCCTAATAAGTTCCCTATGGAGATGTCTAGTTATAAATTTGTATAATTATGTATCAGATATTTCTTTTAGATATACTATATTACATCATGTTCTTTAAATAGTTGAATATGGAATATAATAGTTTTGCTACTTATTATTGCAGCAAGAGTATCCAGCTTTCACTTGCCATTCTTCTTCTCGGTGTTGGTATTGCGACCATAACAGATCTGCAACTCAATGTTCTGGGATCTGTCTTATCACTGCTTGCAGTTCTTACGACTTGTGTTGCTCAAATTGTATCCTTCAACGGTTACCTTTCCTGTAAAGAATTGTATAAAATCCCTTAACCCTCAATACACTTTTACTACAGTAATGGTAAATCTTGAAATGGCATGAATAAAAATACGGCCATACACAATAGCCAAGATTCCGGCCACAAAATTGCATTTAACCTGTGGTCGCATGTTAGAATATAAAACTACATTCTCGCTTAAGAGGGTTAGACCCAGGCGACCTCTACAAGATTATGATCATCAGATAATCACATTATTCAGTTTTGTATTGACTATTTGATGTTACCTATGGGAAAAGTAAGTGCTAACTTGGTAAGCCCTTGCCCTGCTCAATTTGTTCGACAAGGAAAGCCCTCGGACCAACAGGCCGTAAACATTATATGTTGAAATGAACTTTGGATCAACAGCAAATACATATAATTTGAGCCAGTTTGCTAGGTACACTATTCCCCATAACAAAAATGATGTAATATGGACCACCAAAGCTGTCACTTATGTAGCCCAATTTATTGTACAAGGATGACGTAGTCTGCTGATTTGAACAGGGAACCTCTATACCTTTAGTCAATCATTTAAGTAACACCAATTTTGTTGTACTTTGTCGTTTCATGTTTGAAACCTTAACAAGCTATTTTCAGATGACCAATACAATTCAGAAAAGGTTTAAGGTCTCATCAACACAGCTCTTGTACCAATCTTGCCCTTATCAAGCACTGACCCTGTTCATTATTGGTCCGTTTCTTGATGGGCTTCTTACAAAGTTGAACGTTTTTGCATTCAAATACACACCCCAAGTCCTGGTAAGTGAATATTTGAAGATCTATTTTTATGGCCTCATAAAATTATATTTCTAATCGCTATATTAATTCAACTACAGTTCTTCATCGTGCTGTCGTGCTTGATATCTGTCTCTGTAAACTTCAGCACATTTCTTGTAATTGGAAAGACATCGCCTGTCACTTACCAAGTTTTGGGTCATTTGAAAACCTGCTTGGTTCTGGCATTTGGCTATGTTTTGCTTCGAGATCCATTTTGCGGGAGAAATATCTTTGGGATTTTGGTGGCGTTAGTTGGGATGATCTTGTATTCTTACTATTGCTCAGTCGAGAACCAGCAAAAAGCCAATGAACCATCTTCGCAGTCATTACAGGTATGCTGTATGAGTTAAGAACTGGTCTTTCTTTTGTAATCCATCAGTTCACATATAACTGGCCTTTCTTTTGTAATTCATCAGTTCACATATAACTGACACTCAAATAGTAAGAGTAATGTATTGGCACGTATAACTGGCATTCACATAGTAATAAAGGAATATATGTCACATGTCTTACTCCAGTTGAACATTGTAAACTAGGGCTAATTGTGCATGACCCCTCTGTATGATATTGGGTTGAGCACTAAATTCCCACTGAACTATTGTAATAAGCATTTACTCCTTTCCACTAAAGTGTTGCTTACTTTCCTGTTAAAAATAATTCTTTAAATTCCAAAATTTCCCCCTTTATCCTTCCTCTCAACCCTACGCAACCCAGTTAACACTAAGTCACTAATCTTATAAACATACTGATTCATTCCCGAAAATTACTTTACCTGTAAATTTGAATAACAAAGCGGCCCTTGTGCTCTTTCTCCCGCATTTTCATCATCATCAAACAGGTCCCATGTTTTAGCAATCGTGAGAAGAAGTTAGTATTGGCAATCAAAAGAACAGGTTCACTTTTGGATCTAAAAGAGAGAGAACCTTGAGCAAATACATTTTATGAAACATGAAGAAGAGGAAGAGTAGCTCATTGAGCTGTAGTATTTATTATGATCTGAAGCATGGATGCATCTATCTGCCATGGCCAAAATGAAGGAATCCCAAAAGAGAAAAACGGAAATTACTCAATTGATAGTGTAGTGAACAATCATAAATGGAAATCTGTCTTAGCTAGAGCTCAGATGAAACACCTAAACAATCGCGGTTCATTACATTGCCAACACAAAAATTAAAGCATTTCCCAAAAATTAAAGCATTTCCTAAAAAATCTTTATACTTGGTCTAGTAAAAGAATCTCACTCTCGTTGATGCTTTTTGTATTGGTTTATGATTTTGAGCTTGGGTTAAAAGGGATTATGCAGGATTAAAAGATGAGGAAAAGGGGAAAAATGTGCAGTACATTGATTAATTCAAACGGAGATTAACGTGTCAGTGGAGAGGGGGTTTAAATGCTTATTTCATCACTTACAAGGAAAAGGAAAGTAGCGCTTAACCCCCTATAGTACAGGGGAATTATTTGCCATCAGCCCTTTAATATATATATATATATATATATATATATATATATATATATATATATATATATATGAGATTAATGGAGGAAAGAGGCCATAGGAGGGGATTTCCTCCTATGGCATGGAAAAAATACAACCTCCGCCATTTTTTCCGACGATCGGCACCCATCATCATCATCGTTATCATCTAAGATGTGCGTACACCAAATTTCATGTGATTCCACAACTTTTTCACCGTTGATTTAGTGGGTTCAAAATTAACGGTTTACCGACAATAGAACTTTTTACATTGCTAAATCAACGGTGAAAAGGTTGTGGAATCACATGAAATTTGGTGTACGCACATCTTAGATGATAACGATGAAGATGATGGGGGCCGATCGTCGGAAAAAATGGCCGAGGTTGTATTTTTTCCACGCCATAGGAGGAAATCCCCTCCTATGGCCTCTTTTCTCCATTATTCTCTCTCTCTCTCTCTCTCTCTCTATATATATATATATATATGGGTGTGGGTTGGTCATGCATCAGCCATCAGGTTTCTTTGTTTTGTTTTGTTTTTTTTCCGGAGGTTCATTTAGTATTCAACAAGGGTTGTCTTATGAATTGAGCAGTATGTGGTAGAAGAAAACCATTACAATACAAATAACAATTAGTGCTGGGATCCGATATAGCAATTCCATTGGCAATTAATCAATTTTTCACTCCTTGTCAACTGGAGTAGGATGCTTTCAATTAGGGTAATTCCTTGAGGAAGATTTTTCGGTGGAAATTTTGTTCTCCACTCTCCTTCAATGAAAGATTGTTAAATTGCACACTTAGCAATTATTCTACTAGATGGGCTTCATTTTAGCCCTAGAGTTGAGCGTTATCCTTTCATATTAAATCTGATCATCTTTCCCTTATTCTTGCTTTTTCTCTGGTATGGAAGAATTTGGAGGACACCTGGTCACTTATGATGATTTGTTTGCTATAAATTGTAGTAGTAAATTAAGAGAGGTGACGTCAGATTGATGCTTAATCGTAAAACTTTGTCAAATATCTCATGGAGCCTCCCCTCACAATGAGACTGTAGTTGAGCTAGCTGCGCCGAATTCTCTTATTTTGTTCTTCCAAAGATTTTGAGGAGCAATTTTTTTTTTATGTAATTCATTTGTCACTCCTTGGGTTGCTTGGTTACTTGCAGTTGGAGATGTGATGCACTTCCAACTGCTGCAGTTGGAACATCCTCTTTGTTTCGTTTAGATGGAATGCAGTTTCATCTAAATATATGATAGAACATGTGTTTGGTTGATTGTGTGACAAGAGTTGGACATAATTCCTTGCAGCAAATTTATTATCTTTTATTTTTCTTTTAGACTTCAACATAGTCAATGAGAATTTAAAGGATGTGAGCTGATCATCTTGGACAAGCCCCTCTTTTCTCGTAGTTTCCAGAACCAGGAACTTGGCACTTATTTGGAGAGGGCTGATAACTTGACACTGGGTCGACCTCCTGTCGTAAAACTTTGCCATGTCTTTACTAAAGCTCCGGTTCATGGCCAATCCTATTTGGATGGGAAAAGGCTTAGATGATGATGTGGTTGATTGGTTGTAGTTACGTAGTCACAACTAGGTATTTCTTTTTGTACCATAGACTGAAAAGAGATGGTTCTAATCACAAGTTTTATAACTCAAAGTGTCATTCCAACTATATGTTAGGGCGACAGAAACTAAACATGTGTTTAGACATTGATGTTGTCATGTAGATAGAACTATATGGGCCCCAGCTACGCCCAACCAACCTTCCTTTGGTGTGCATTAACCTTTTACAAACTTATTCCTTATATCGAATTTAGGTGAAGGAGAGTGAAACGGATCCTCTGCTTGGTGTCGAAAGTGGAACTGCTTTGGTCAATGATGGCATTACCCAGAAGGCCCCAGTGTGGAACTCCGACAAAGATTTGCATGCATGAAGCCCCTTTTTTCCTCCATGATTATATCTACTTTTAATGTAAAAATTAACTATGCAGAAATCGGCTTTCTTTAGGAGCTTGCAATGCTGAAGTTGCATTTGCATCTCAAATTGAGCCGCATCTCTTATAAAGCTAGGAGAGGTGGAAAATATATTTCTTTTTATCTTCGAAATTTGGTGGTTATACGTTGATATCGTAATATAGTTCAGAGTATTTATTCTTGTACCGGAACTTTTGGGTTGCAATTTCATTGTATACATTATGATCCCTTTTAATTGTTTTATATAATTAGCGATTTGTAATTGAGAATGATAAATTGGTATCACTGGTTTGCAGCATTTGTTTTGCATGTAATCGCTGCAAAAGCTTGGACTTAATTTTACTAAAATACCAAGGACCTCTAGCCTTTTTTGAGTAATTACTGTAAACTATGTATGTTGCAAATAAATGCTATGTATCTGGCATGCTTTTCTACTGCCAACTGGTCAGTTCGAATGAGTGTACCAATTTACATTTCAATTCTAGTTGGTGTTTTCCATATTAAATGAACCAAATATTTTAAGGCTAAATTTCAACTAGCTATGATGATTTTGGGCATTTTTCACGAGTGGTATCCTGAACTTTTAAAACGATAAAATTGCTGCCAAGAACTTTGAGAGTATTATAAAGCTATGATAACGGTTTGAACAGAAAATTAGAAAATGACTGTACTATCCTTTCATATAAATTAACAAAAAAACAAGAAATTAACTTTTCTTATAGATTTTAATTTAATTCCCTTTTTGGGTTAAAATATACCACCTTTTACATAAATTGACAAAAGTATAGTCATTTCAATCCATTATTTTAAAAGTTTAGAGTACCATTCGTGGAAAATGCCAAAATTTATGGCATCAATTGGCAATTTAGCCATATTATAATGAATAGACTAAACTGTTTGAAAACATCTTTAACTATCATGAATTTGCGATAACCATCTTAATCTTTTTTTAGTAGAGTACACCACCTCGATTTTTGCTATTGCTGAAAGAGTTAAAACACTTTTCATATTGATTGCTACAACTTTTGATTATCCTAAGCAATCAACTTTTATCTTAATCCATTAAATTTTGCAGTAATTTTCTCTCAATCTAAAGCTCTCTTGATCTCAATCGAAGGAGCCAACATTTATCTTATAAAAGTTGGGTGATTCCCTTCAAAATTAGAAGTTTGTGATCTTGTTCTTGTAACTTGATTGATATTTTAGGGTTTGAGCTTAGCTTAATTTTACCGTTGACTATGTGATTAGGGATTTTTTTTATTCTTTCAATATGATCAGGGGTTTTGAAGTTTGAAATGTGGTTTGGAGATAGTGATTACATTTGATTAGGAAGTTTAAAGAATAAGATTGAAAACACCTAATACTTTTTCATGTGATTAAGGAGTTTTGAAGAATAGTTGAAGAAGGAGATTGCAAAGCCCATAATTTCAAACCATCCAACCTCTTTCATGTGATTAATTACGAGTTGAAAAGCCCATATTTGCCTAGCATTTCATGATCATGGTGGTGGTTGTTTATAGAAGAAAATGACATGATTTTGTTTTAAATTTAGGGAGAAAAATAAAAGGGGAGAGAATAAAAAAAGGGAGTGAGAGAAATGTGTTTTAAAAAGACCAGCAAGGGTTAATTAAATGGAGAGAACATTTACTAATTTGATGCGTGGCAACTTCAGTCGACCGTTTGCAAACCTGTGATAGCATCAGGGTATATTCTATGGTCGGAAATGGTAGTTTGAAGTGGCGTTCTCTAATTAAAAAAATTAAGAAATTTACCCTATAAAATCATGGTAGTTATTTTTATGCAATTTACAGTAATAAATATATACCTTACCTTAAACATAAAAGATTGTGACTTTCTTATCACCACTTTCTCTCGATCTCAGCCAAATTCAATCATGATCGCGACAAGATGTGGAAAGGTCGACGTCAGATGCTTCTCTGGCCTACCGTGATGAAAAAGGTTCCAGCAGTGGGTAAATCCAAACACCCCCCCCCCCCCCCCCCCCCCAAGTCATTATGCAACCTTTTATCCCCTGAACTCAATCGCTTCACCTCGCTAGAGCCCAGCCACAGCTACACCTGACATTTGCAGCCTGAACTACAAATTGGTTGGCTCTACTGGCGATCGCAATTGGAGTTAAAAGTAGCCAGTTTCATCGTCGTTCCGCGGTCGCAGTTTGAGTTCCAAATCAACTGGTTTCATCGGGCGTTTGCAATAGGAAATATGAATCCGCCGACTTTATTGACATTGGCAATATATTGGAGTTACAAATTCACTAGCTAGCCAGCTTCATTGGCACTAGCAATTGATGAAGTAATAAATACCTGCGTTTGTAGTCAGATCAGTTAAATATTTGCTAGCTAGCTTCGCCAGGTTCTGCAAACCGAGTTGTTATGTTTGCCGTTGATTGTTTGCTTTAGAGCTTTGTGCCTACTCGAGTTATCAGCCAACTGTAGATTTTTTGGCTTTAAACCAAAGACTTTGCTTGGGTTTTGTGATTTTCTTAAGATAAGAAGGAAAGGCGTGGAAATAAGGAAGAAGAAGGGTAGAAATGCCCGAGAATTTCCACATGCAACGATCATCATGGGAATCTAATTCGGAATATTCTAATGGAGTTGTAACGGATGCATGGTATCAAAATGTTAACCACGATAAACATTAATTATGATATTGACCCGTCTGAATTGGTATTTTTGGGGGTTGTGTGAATAATTGATCAGTCAAAGTTGACATGGAGGGAACGAAGAACGACGGCTCAACTGCAGTGATGCTGACCATCAGCATTGAGTTGTATGAGAGAAGCACGTATTGGAAAGTTGCATGCATGTGATAATCAATCGATGATGAGATTGATATCTTCAGTAGCGAGACTGCCGAACAAGATGAGAACGTCACGGCATGCATGGTAGCTTGGGGGAGACAGGAAGGAGAGTTTCAATCTCTTCGGAGTGAAGGATGATTGCCAAATTAGTGTGAGTTATTGGGGTTGGGAGATGAGGGAAAGAGAAAAACATGAGGGAAGAAAGACATTACAAGTTTCCATGCTAGCAATTATACCCTATTTTCCTTCTTTTTTTTCTTTTATTATTATAATAGACAAATATTGGATTAATCTTCTCCTTAAATGGTGCTACTCCTGGGTAGTTCAAGAATCCTGAATTTAAAATCAAATCACGAAACATTTTGCTGTAAAAGCCTTTTCATTTCAAAATACCTTTCCTTTAATTCTGAAATACATATGCTTCTCAATTAAATGAAATGAAATTAATCTTCAATAAATGATGGTATGGAGACAACCGACCGCGGAAGGATGCTGGCGACTTGCGCTAGTTGGGTAACAGTTGCTGGCGGCATTCATTGGTGAACGGATTCGGCACCTATCAACAACGAGTGACTCTAAATGGATGGCTGCCGGTGGCGGTAATTGGTGAGCAGTTTTCTGGCACTGTGATTCTCGATAGGCGATGACCGACTTCGGTCATCGACGGACGAACTTCGGTGGGCGGTTGCCAATGACAGTCTGCGGCAGCAGTGGCCAATTGCTGACAGCGGCGTTGGTGGATGATTGCCAATGACTGTCTCCAATAGGTTGTCGTCGTCAACAAGCTATTGCTAGAGACAGTCCCGATAAACGATCGTCATCAAAGGACGGTTGCTGTAAATATTCAAGGGTCGGCAGACGAAGGTGAGAGTCCAAGGACGATGAAGGTCGGCAGTCGTTAGTGGAGGTGGACGGTCTACGGCGGTAGTTCAAGAATCTTGAATTTAAAATCAAATGCAGAACATTTTGCTATAACTCCTTTTCATTTCAAAATACCAGTCATTTAATTTTGATAAACATATGCTTTCCAAATAAATGAAATGAAATTAATCTTCAATAGATAATGGTATGGAGACAAGCGGAAGGACGCTGGCGACTTGCGCTAATCATGTAACAGTTGTTGGCGGCAGTCTTTGGTGAATGGTTTCGGCACTTATCAACAACGGGTGACTCTAGATGGATGGCTGCCGGTGGTGGTAACTGGCGGGTGGCGGTAACGCTTCTTAAAAGACGGGGAGCGAGAGTAGACAAGGCCTGCGATGTATTGACATCGAGAAGAACTCCTTTCCGGTATAAATACGCTAAGCGTTTAAAAGGAGATATATAATTAGTTCAAGAATTTAAATAATCAATATCCAACCTTTCATTTATTACAACACAACATTTAACAACAATTTTTAATAATAGAATATTTATTACAACAGAATTGAAAATACTACAGAGAAGGTAAAAAGACAAAGGCCTTAACGATAGATAAAGGTAGACGAAACAGGAAGAGGAACAACGATCTAGTACTCGGCTATAGCAATGATGTGTTGAATATCTTTGTATGTGGGTTCAAGCTCAAAAGACACATCCTCCACTTCCCCCATGTCACCTGATGAATATTTCCGAAAGAACAAAAGAAACACAACGGAATGCTCGTCAGCGCATTTGCACTCGGCAAGTGCCACAGTTAAAGCTTATATTTAAACAACAAGTATAAAGTAAGGCTTGTAAGCATGTTAACAAAAAGATATGAAAACAAGCAACGCACATGAATAAAGAAATATGTGACAGTAATATACAGTTCTTGGAATACATGTCAATGTGTAATATATTTTAACGGCAACATGCATTCTATAGGCATAGTAAGTTATTAACATGTCAATGTATGTTCTTTTAAGCAAAGAGTGATGCAATGTGATACAATGCAAGAATATAACATGCCAAACAAATAATCATAACCCACATTCCTATCATGTATCAACACTTTAGGATATCCATTTTCCACTGGCCAGTAGTCAAGTCAAGTTATCTTTCATGTCATGCTTTTGTGGCACCCACGGACTCTCCCAGTGGATCCCATGCCGTATGCGGATTAAAGAGGTGGCCCCCATGGGTTCAAGAGGTGGCCAACATGGACTCAAGAGGTGACACCCACCATCGTTATGGCGTGCACTGTGCAGCGTGTGGCACTTTGTCCCTTGTGGCACTTTATTCCACATACGACCCATGTTTCATTTTATACTTATGCATGGATTCTAGAGGTGGCCCATGTGGATTCAAGTGCATGGCATTTTGTTCCACGTGACGCTTAGTTCCATACACGATACTCAGATCAATCAAATTCAGGTCCATGTCAATTTTCACGGGTTCAAGTTCATGATGTACTTTCAAGTTCATGTCATGTTTATGAATTCAGAGTTCAAGTATTCAAGTATGCACGCATTCATGATTCAGATCAAACATATAAAGTGTAAGATGTAGTGATGTCCATACAACATTTCAGTGATCAAGAAACAAGGATACATGAGCGTCATATGGCATGAATAAAGACAAACCAAATTATCCAAACTACATAATCCAGAAACAGCAGCATAAAGAAATACTAAAAACTAGCAGATAATCAACTCATATGAACTTTGGATAAAGAAATGTAGTTCTACATGTTATGCAGATATGGGTTCAAGTCTCGACTAATTTCTATTACTGTTTTCGGAGATAGTCGCGTTTTGGTATCGCCCCGCAGTGTAGGTAGAATCTGTCCAGCACCGTCGCATATTTTAAATGTGCAGTTTGTGATATTTTATGTCGGTTTTCAGGTCTGAAATTGATCTTAAAAAAGGTAAGTATTTCAGTCTAGTTATAAAAACAATTTGAGTTTACTTTATTTAGATATCTGAAACTATAGTTATGATTATTTTAATCTAAGTGTATAAAACATATTTTATTTTTCTGGGACAATAATGAGGGGGCAACTTGCAGAGCATATATCGTGTCGATATATATATTTCTAAGTCTGGGGTTCTGCAGGAAAGTTGCAGGGTTGTAAATTTGGCATCCACACATCTAAATTTTGTCGCAAACTGAGTTCTGTAGAGTTAGATATGACGTTTTAAAAAATAGTATGCAGATTTGGACAAAATCTGTTCAGATTCGACATATAAGTTTAAAAGACAGAAATAAATTATTTCTGTCGATTTTCAGAAGTCGGATTGAATTAAGAAAAGTTAGATCTTTCGATCTAATTGTCAAACCAATTTGATCTCACTCAATTTGGGTATCTGAAAACAGAGTTATGAATTTTTGAAGAGGCTTTTAAACATTTTTCAGAGTTACAAAAATAGTGACTAAAAGAAACGATAAAACATAAATCGTAGTTTGGTTTGATCTGAATTTTTTTATAGCGCATATACAAAATCTATCCCTTGCTACACCCAATTTTCTTAGAGCGTTCAAGAATCAAAGTTATAACAGGAACCCACCTTTATATCAACTCAGTATAAAGGAAAGGTATTTTGGGTGTCCAAAACATAAGGTTTCATTTAAAACTAAAAAATACGATTTAAATTATCATAAAACGGAGATGCAAGGCAGAGTAGGAATTTGTTCTTCTGTTGCGAATATTAAACATGACGCGATTCAAATGAAACAAGTATGAGGTTTGGTTTGCATCATACACCAAATTTTCATGCCAGTAGTAGCTAAACCTTATGTCAAAGGAGAACCCCTTTTCATAAGCACTTGATTCTATGAGTCACGCAAGATCACTTTTTATTCGAATCTAATCATGTTCATAAACTACCAGTATTAAACAAGTATGTGATGGAGAAAACATAGTTACAAGTATTTATGGATTTCTTAGAAAGAAACACATGAAGGCAAGACTGGGGCCAACTATTTACATTCATACTAGCTACTTTCCTTTATACAAGTCATTTTAACATGAGCATACCGACGTAAGTACGAACAATGAGCGGTGATGCGTAAAGATGAGAGGGATTCAACAAGAGGGATGTAACGATCCTGTTTTTACTATAATACCATCTAATAAATAAAAATATATTTGATTCGAAATGATTAGTTTTGAAAAAAGAAAAAGTTTTGAAAGATTTTTTAAAAAAAGATTTATTTTGATTTCTTATAATATAAAGAATTTATTCGATTTTGTTTTGAAAGGAAAATTTTGAAAAGATAATTTGTTTTATTGAAAGAAAAAATGAGTTAGTTTAAGAAAATGATTTATTCCGTTTATCTTTTAAATTATTCCATTTTGAAAACTCTGTATATAATTGTTTCTATTTAATCATGTGCAGTAGTAACCTTATAGCCCGTTAATTAAGTCATTGTATTGCTAGTTCATAGGCCACAATTTCGAATCCTGGATCTTGCAATTATTTTTATCAATTTTTTTAAACCCTTCTTATAACTTACATATGATCTTTCATTTAATTTTCCTTTTAATCCCCAAAATGAATGCATATAATAATTAAAATGGTTATGGATATGATTTATTATTATGACCATATTAATATTCTTTTATATGTGCTCTCCGTCCTCCTTCATCACCATCCTTCAAACCCTTGCTTCAAATTTCCATCCAAGGCAACTCGAAGATCTCCGCTCCTCCAAGACGTTGAAAGATTCCCGGTTGAGTCTTTTTTTTCATAAATCGACAATACGATTGTTATACCGTATTGCAAAGCTTGTAAGTCCCCATCAGTCTTTCTCTTATTATTGAATCTCTCTTCTCTTGACATGTCGTCGTTGAAGACGATACTTGTTCTGCTCCTATTAGCCCATGATAAAATAATTTTTTGAAGCAATTTTTTTTAATATAAATAACATATATTTAGTTTTAAATTCTTACTTAAAATAGTTGATCGCATGTTAAGTAATATTGTTGTTAATGGTTAATCTGTTGGATGTATATGCCCTAGAGGCCAGTATTGTATATGTATACCTATGGATACTAGGGATATGTACGTACAGAACAATCTTGCTCAGTTTTATAGTATATTATTTGACTTGTCTTTATCGGGATATGTATATTTATTTGTATTGTTGTTATATCTGGTTTGCACATATTTATAAAGACTCGATACTGTAGTACACTATTGTGATTTGTTTTTATCTTAACATGGCATATGTTATACTCGTTATTACATATTGCGGTTACATGTTGATAAAGCCCTTGGGATCTTGCTTGACTACCTGCGTTGTTGTCACGTCCGAAAGTACAGAACAGGACCGGCACTTAAACTACGAAACGTCTCGAGGCGTACGTAATCTAAGTTAGCCGAAAGCCCAGAAATCCAAACCAAGAAAAGTAGTAGAGTGAAGAAAAACCAATTTAAAATCAAGTAGTTTTAATAGCATAAGCCGAATTATGCGGTTTAAAAAAATAATCAAATATTTCCTGAAAATTTCGGCAGAGTCTCCTTTGTAAATACTGGCTCCCAAACGAGATACAACATGAATAGTATACGAAATCAATAAAAAGGCATCCCCAAGCGGGAGCTAGCTCTTCGTCAATCGACGGTCATAACCACACAAGCAATATAATATACAACGCCAAGGGCGAGGATCAAAACTCAAAAGGGAACCCAAACCCACAAGAAAACCACAGAAATACAACGCGCAACTCTAAGGTCGAAGGAATAACATCACTGGTCTCTATCTCAAAATAAATATATGTTTGGTTGATAGAATTTACTAGATACAACTGAATAATAATATACAAAGTATAATGATGGGTGCGATACAAATAAACCCACCTACTAGCAAGTCACCCGAAAGAAGCAGTGCCAGCAAAGCCGTAATGAAACCTGTACGGCAAAACCTGTAAGAAACTGTGGCACAACGTGGGTGAGTTGCCAACTCATGAATAGAAAAACATCTACAGAAAGAAACCGCATGAACAACGCCATCCTAGGTCAACGATCATAATATATTCTCAAATATATATAACATGCAGCCTAACAATGATTAGGGTAAATATCTAACCCGAGTGTAATCCCATGTGCCCGTGCCAGTGCCTCAGGTAGCGATATATTATATGGATGATGTATAAATGCATGAAACAGAATGCATGTGCTGAATAAAGCTACTTTCATCAATCAGTGAGATTTCTGTATTTTAAAAGTGAGGTACCATAAATGAAATCAGCATAAAACAGTGCCCAGCATCGACACAAAACAAGTATCCAAATATTTCGATATCTCTGTATCACAATCTCTGTACCTCAATATCTCAAAATCTCAATATCTCAATCACAATATCTAGGGCGCCGTCAATCCAGACCGGCCCCTACCATCCATCTCAAGACCAAGACGGTATCCTCCGGATATCCGACGCGTCGGGTAATATCACCGGTCGGTAGTGCTCCCCTGCCGGGCTCAACGTCAACAACACATTCCTCTTGCCCCGGGGTACCGCACCGGGCCCACCATGTACCCGAAACGGTTCCTCCACTCCTCGAACCGGGTCTCGAAATCCATCAGCAAACTCATGGTGGACGACTCATACATCATAGGAAAACCGCACTTTTTATTTTTAAAGAGAGAAAAGGTTTATTTATGTTTTTGCGGTTTTCCTCCAAATCCAGAAAATCTCATGGAAATCCGAATCCAAAACCTCAATAACACGTAAAATAGTGAATATATGCATGAGAATCCATGAATGCGGCATAACAATGAATAACAGTATGCATGAAGTAGCAGGTAATAACTACAATGTCTAAACTATTAGCTAACAGGCTATGTCAAGCAATAATATTTTCTAAGGTGTACGTGACATGGCAATTACCGATGAAGATGTGTGTGAACCGGCAAGTAAGTGTACGTGGTACATACGCATCATCGGTAATGATGCTGGTGTCCTAACAGCATGATATCAATAATGGAGTATGAAACATAATATAAGCATGCGATGCGAAGTGAACCACAATAATGAGCGGGAGCTGAATACTAAACGCAATTATAACTAATCTGCATTATCCTAATATAAGTCCTACAAATGGTGCCTTTTGAAATAACACGAATCATGGGGTTTTGAAAATAGGGGCTACGGTGTTTTTATGAAAAGATACGTCTTTTGAAATATCCGTAGGATCCCTTGGGCTGTCTTTTAAAATACCCACGATTCGTTAGTTTTTGAAATAGGTAAGAATCGAATCTAATCTAACAACTAAACTAAACTAAAGGGCTAAGCTAACAAGCTGGACTACAGGTAAGGAAACCGCCTAACATCTGAGTCGATACATATACATACCTGTATATATATTAGTCGGTGATCCCGCCTCAATAATATCATATCCGATACCATATCTATAAGCAGGTATCCCAAGTCAAGAGTGCGGATCAATCATCAAAATATAGCTCGTACGTAAATCCGTCGTACGGCATCCCCAAATCTGGATACGGGTTAATATCACATTCATTATACTATTCACCAGGTATCCTCTTTATCAAATATCATGATCGGAGTACTGATCTACGTCTAGTACAATACTGATACCGCTTAAGTATGCATGCACGTGTGTGAAACACTACGTCAAGGACCCGCTACAACGTCATGTCGTATCTCAAATACGAACCCTGCTATATCACCGATCTCACGGTCTCAAATCAAATCTCATCGACTCATCGTAAATCCCAAGTACTATCATCATTATCCATGCATGCGTATATGAATGTACATATGCATAGTCCCATACCCACGCATATATACATGTATACACATCCCAATCTGCGCACAAGAAAGTAAAGTATGCAAGTCCGTGTGTGCGTGTGTGGGTATAACAACTACTCTAGGGTTTCGCAACTAACCCAAAGCTAATCCATGAACACATAATCATAACATGAATAAACATTCTCGTATCATAAAACACCTATATAAACATATATATATGAGTTACACTACGGACCGCGGGGGTGCTATACGCCATCCACCCAACTTCTCCCCGTAGATATAAATCTACTCACCTGGTCCTCGCTCGCCGGTGCCGACGTCGCCACGTGCTTGCTTGTCGTCTCGAAGTCCACATGGGGTACCTACATATCATAACGCACCGTGTCGTATTAAAATCCGACTCATGACCAAAACGACTCACGAATCCCACATAGGTCAAAACCTATGGTTGCTTTCACAAATCAACCCAAAAACCCTCGACGTCGGCGTACAAACGTCAAACCATCGAGAAAAACCCAAATACACTCATTTGCACATTCACGAACACTAATTTTAATATAAAATAGGTTAAAACTCACAAAAACCCCAATTTCACTTAAAAAGTCATTTTTCCGAAAATCTAGCAAGCACAATTCGCCGTTTTAGTACAAAACTCGATGTATAAACGAATCTAGCGGCCACAATATTCACTAAATATCATAACAAAGTCATGTAAACCATTCCTATAATTTATTCTCATCAATTTCAATAAATTCCAAAATTCTAGTTTACAATATACCCAAATTTAACAATTTATTGCAAAAAAATGCACAAACAACAATTTAGCTTGGATTTTCATGAACTAAAGTATTAAACTATATTTTATAATGTTAATGAAGTCATGAAAAACCAAATCACATTTTTAAACCCAATATTTAAACAATTTTTTTAAAACCTAGTTAGCAATTTAGCAAAATTATCACCATTTTAATTTAACAAATTAGCAAGTAGCAACCAACTTAGATTTTGCATACAATTACATGTTAATCTCCTCATTACAACCATAAACTAATGATAAAAACCCTAATTAAATTCAAACCCTAGTCTTGAATTTCCTAAAGTTGCAATAAAACCCAATTAAACATCTAAATTATTAATATTGAAGCAATTAAACAACAATATAAGCATAGGGTTAAAATTATACCTCACAATTTTTAAGATCTCCCATGAAATCTAGACCCCCAAAATGCTCTCTTTTCTCCAAGATCCATGCTTGAATAGCCAAGGAAAAATGGATAGGGATTAGATTTTGATTTTGAGGGATTTTTGCATTGATTTTTGAGTGAAATTTGATGAATTTTGAGGGGAAAATGAGATGGGATTTTGTAGGGCTGCACAAGGGGGAGGGCTCGGCCAGAACAGCAAGGGGGAAGGGAGAGAGGTGTGGGTGAGTTTGGAAAGTCAAAGAAAGAAAGAAAAAAGACCCACTCCTCAAATGTCTAAGCATCACTTCTTTGACTTTTGCTAATTCCCTTTTACTTTCAATTTCTACACATAAAATGGGGTGGCATTTGGGGGGGCTGTTGATTGGGGTCGGTTGGTGAGGGATATGGGGGTATGTGTGGGTTGTGTACAAGTTCCCAAGTCAAAATAACCCCCCTCTCTCAAGTCAACAAGCCTAAACTTCATTTACATTAATTAAATTCAACAAACTAAGCCTTTTTAGTTTATATTTTCTAAAACCATCTTACTAATTTTATTTCATTTCAGAAATCACATGATAGAATTTTATTTAATGTTTTATGATGCACAAAATTTGTTTCAACTCATTCCAATTTGTAATTTTCCCTAATTAAATGTATTAGTGACGGCTTAAAATAATATTAAAATAATTAATTTCGGAAAATTTTTCAGAAAATTTGTAATTTCACCAGTGGCTCAATAAACACCAAATACTAGCAATTTCATAGCTAGAATATGTATATTTAATTTTATAATAAAGATATTTGCATTTTGACTTTTTACAGAAAACCCTCTTATTTTACCGTTTTTTTCGAAATTTCACCGAAACGATTTTCAAAACGTTACAATCTTCACCCCTTAAAGAAATTCGGTCCCCGAATTTAAATTAAAACTTCCCCCAAATACTAAAATATTTCAGCCAAAACCATCAAATCGCCGGGGCTCCGAAATCATAAATACATAAAACAAATCGTAGCGCAACGCATGCGCATGAAAATGAGCCTATAACTCAAAATCAAACTCCATCCAGCATCCCGCAATCATCGGAGTCATGGAGAAGACATCAATGTCAAGATCTAATATGAAAACCAACATGATATACATCGTTAAAACATCTGGAAGCAATGCATGCTAAATCTTCTTCAAATCGCTGTGCGATGCTCGCAGCACTGCACAGTGGCGGACGTCTATTGTAAGAAAATAACTACATATATATCCTTTGTTTAATATGTACGTTCCGCCGTTTTGGAAACAATTTAGAAGGGTCTCTTTGTTTTAAACATTTCGGGTCATATCAGACACCTAGGTAAATACTGAGACTATAGCTCGCTTTTTGGAAATCCCTTCAATAACTATCAATGCATGCAAAATATATTCAGGTACTGTCCTCTGACTAGTCCTGCTCAGTACAAAAACTCATAGCAATCATCATAAAAACGTACTGCTCCATAAGAAATCAATCCCAAAATACGCGTATGAATACTACGTGCATCTGGTGCGCACGGGAATCAAAATCCATATATGTGCCATACATATGCACAGAAACAAGATCTAAGTGCATCGGGTGTGCACAAAGCATCTGTCGTAGGCAACGTGTGTGCCTGATAGCAAAATCAGGTGCATCTGACATGCACGAAAAATCTTGATTTAGTGCATCTGGTGTGCACCAAATCACATCTCAAAACATGCGCTCAACATGCGCGAAAATCCAAGGCAGGTGCATCTATCATGCACGAAATCATGAAATCCAATATCAAGCGCCGAACATGCGCAAAATCAAATCAGGTGCACAAGGTGCACAAAACAAATATCGAGTATCACAATCGAAATGGAAGTCCAGTGCATCTAAGTGAACAAAAGGCGTATCACTGCACTACAAGCATATATAACTATACAGAGTGCAGGAACCAAATCGTGTGCATGCATACGCACAAAATCAACTCAAATGTCTAAAACCGTAAAATCACAAACATGTGAAACCAAAGCACAAAGACGATATCAAGTGCAACACTGTGCAAAGATCGTAAATCCTCAATCATCAAAATCAAATCATGCGAATAAATCACCCAAAACATCGAAATCAATAATGGCGGAATAGTACCGCTCAAGTACATCCTCTAAGAATCTCGGGCCAACTGTCGCGGTCACTAGTGGGACGTCTCGTAGATGATCATGAACTCTGTCCTACTGGTGTGCGTAACAATGACCACTCCTGGGTCAAGGTCTTCACTGTGAATTACCAATCTCTCGGTCCATCGGCTCATCGGCCCTGTCAGGTGTGCTAACGGGGATGATTCCGTTCTGGCACTTCTCTGGTCATCTCTCGGTCAATCATCGCGACCACTCGTAAGACAGCATATCACTGGCGTCGGCCTCTGGCTCTCTGAATGTACGTGACACATCTGATCCTGGGTGCAAGTATCATTGCAGCAGTGTCCTGGAAGGAATCCTGCTCACAGTCTCTTCCATGTCTCGTCTCTGCCAACCGTCCGGAAGTCATCGTCCTTTCCTATATCTGCATCTTGCTCTGGAACGACTGCATACTCATCGTGACTCCTTCTGGAAGGTAAATCCAAGTACCATGCCTCGGCATGCGCATCGCATCTCTGATGTCGGCGGAGTGGAACGTCGTCTTATCCAGATCTTGTACGGACCTCTTTACTCCACTTTCTCAAATGTCGACTGCTTCGGACTCGTCTCGTCGTGGCTACATGGACTGAGCTCCAACGGCTATCCTCGTATCGGGAGTCTCCCAAGAAATGCATCTCACCACCTAGCATCCGAATTAGTCGAGCCATCCGATCGAGTCGTCAAAACTTCATAATCCCCCAAGAGCTCAACATCTTGGGCACAGTTTAATAGTATCGAGTACATACCACAGCATCGGTGGTCCAGCCGTAGAAGGGCAAACCCAAGCCTCACTAATGGCGCCGTAGAACTGCCGCAAACCCGAAGGTTCAAAGGCTTTCACACGGTCATTAAGTTGAGTTAGGGTTTCATTCTTCTAGAGGGACCATAGAATTGCCTGCATGTCTTTCCGACTACTTTAAACTTGGAATAATAGGTTTCTGACATTCAATCGTCTCTGTCGACTCTCAACGTCTCCGCGTGAAGTCGTCTCTTGCTGGAATCAATCTATCTGATGACCTCTCATCGGGTAGGCGAACGAACTACATGTCCTACTCATTCATCCTCGGGTGACTAGCGACCTTCTATCATCTCTTAGTACAACCTGTACTGCAATAGCTCCAACATATGGGGCGATATCTCGTCGCTCCCAGCAACAACTGGCTCACTCGTCTGCACGCTGAACAGTGCCTCAATCATCATGAGTAAGCAATACACCAACGATCATCAAAATCTGGCTGGCCTCTATCATTGGCTCAATCCTCTAGTGTCGATCAGCACATCCGAGTAACCTCATAAAGGCAATCCGCCAAACGCTCGTGGTGCGGAAACACAGTAAAAAGACACATCTCCGCAATCGTGTGTCGCCGGAATTTCGCCCTGGTCAGTCCTCGTTCGTGACGAGCTCGTGCTGACCGCAACTCTAGCTGTAGCTCTTCCTGCCCGTAATCGTGGCAGCAAAACCATAACGGGTACTGATGAGGCTAGATCGGAATGAATATAATACTGAGCAAAGAAATGTACATCCTAAGGCATCTTAAGTGGAGTAGCGTATCGTAAGTATGCCGCGGAACATACCCACGGTACGGCACTCTACTTTAGTCACCTATTCCATCAACCAAGGGTCATCCTATGCTCCGAAGGTAAAACCTGGCTCTGATACCAACTTTGTCACGTTCGAAAGTACGGAACATGACCGGCACTTAAACTACGAAACGTCTCAAGGCGTACGTAATCTAAGTTAGCCGAAAGCCCAGAAATCCAAACCAAGAAAAGTAGTAGAGTGAAGGAAAACCAATTTAAAATCAAGTAGTTTTAATAGCATAAGCCGAATTATGCGGTTTAAAAAAAACATCAAATATTTCCTGAAAATTTCGGCAGAGTCTCCTTTGTAAATACTGGCTCCCAAACGGGATACAACATGAATAGTATACGAAATCAATAAAAAGGCATCCCCAAGCGGGAGCTAGCTCTTCGTCAATCGACGGTCACAACCACACAAGCAATATAATATACAACGCCAAGGGCGAGGATCAAAACTCAAAAGGGAACCCAAACCCACAAGAAAACCACAGAAATACAACGCGCGACTCTAAGGTCGAAGGAATAACATCACTGGTCTCTATCTCAAAATAAATACATGTTTGGTTGATGGAATTTACTAGATACAACTGAATAATAATATACAAAGTATAATGATGGGTGCGATACAAATAAACCCACCTACTAGCAAGTCACCCGAAAGAAGCAGTGCCAGCAAAACCGTAATGAAACCTGTACGGCAAAATCTGCAAGAAACTGTGGCACAACGGGGGTGAGTTGCCAACTCGTGAATAGAAAAACATCTACAGAAAGAAACCGCATGAACAACGCCATCCTAGGTCAACGATCATAATATATCCTCAAATATATATAACATGCAGCCTAACAATGATTAGGGTAAATATCTAACCCGAGTGTAATCCCATGTGCCCGTGCCAGTGCCTCAGGTAGCGATATATCATATGGATGATGTATGAATGCATGAAACAGAATGCATGTGCTGAATAAAGCTACTTTCATCAATCAGTGAGATTTCTGTATTTTAAAAGTGAGGTACCATAAATGAAATCAGCATAAAACAGTGCCCAGCATCGACACAAAACAAGTGTCCAAATATCTCGATATCTCTGTATCACAATCTCTGTACCTCAATATCTCAAAATCTCAATATCTCAATCACAATATCTAGGGCGCCGTCAATCCAGACCGGCCCCTACCATCCATCTCAAGACCATGACGGTATCCTCCGGATATCCGACGCGTCGGGTAATATCACCGGTCGGTAGTGCTCCCCTGCCGGGCTCAACGTCAACAACACATTCCTCTTGCCCCGGGGTACCGCACCGGGCCCACCATATACCCGAAACGGTTCCTCCACTCCTCGAATCGGGTCTCGAAATCCATCAGCAAACTCATGGTGGACGACTCATACATCATGGGAAAACCGCACTTTTTATTTTTAAAGAGAGAGAAGGTTTATTTATGTTTTTACGGTTTTCCTCCAAATCCAGAAAATCTCATGGAAATCCGAATCCAAAACCTCAATAACACGTAAAATAGTGAATATATGCATGAGAATCCATGAATGCGGCATAACAATGAATAACAGTATGCATGAAGTAGCAGGTAATAACTACAATGTCTAAACTATTAGCTAACAGGCTATGTCAAGCAATAATATTTTCTAAGGTGTACGTGACATGGCAATTACCGATGAAAATGTGTGTGAGCCGGCAAGTAAGTGTACATGGTACATACGCATCATCAGTAATGGTGCTGGTGTCCTAACAGCATGATATCAATAATGGAGTATGAAACATAATATAAGCATGCGATGCGAAGCGAACCACAATAATGAGCGGGAGCTGAATACTAGATGCAACTATAACTAATCTGCATTATCCTAATATAAGTCCTACAAATGGTGCCTTTTGAAATAACACGAATCATGGGGTTTTGAAAATAGGGGCTGCGGTGTTTTTATGAAAAGATACGTCTTTTGAAATATCCATAGGATCCCTTGGGCTGTCCTTTAAAATACCCACGATTCGTTAGTTTTTGAAATAGGTAAGAATCGAATCTAATCTAACAACTAAACTAAACTAAAGGGCTAAGCTAACAAGCTGGACTACAGGTAAGGAAACCGCCTAACATCTGAGTCGATACATATACATACCTGTATATATATTAGTCGGTGATCCCGCCTCAATAATATCATATCCGATACCATATCTATAAGCAGGCATCCCAAGTCAAGAGTGCGGATCAATCATCAAAATATAGCTCGTACGTAAATCCGTCGTACGGCATCCCCAAATCTGGGTACGGGTTAATATCACATTCATCATACTATTCACCTGGCATCCTCTTTATCAAATATCATGATCGGGGTACTGATCTACGTCTAGTACAATACTGATACCGCCTAAGTATGCATGCACGTGTGTGAAACACTACGTCAAGGACCCGCTACAACGTCATGTCGTATCTCAAATACGAACCCTGCTATATCACCGATCTCACGGCCTCAAATCAAATCTCATCGACTCATCATAAATCCCAAGTACTATCATCATTATCCATGCATGCGTATATGAATGTACATATGCATAGTCCCATACCCACGCATATATACATGTATACACATCCCAATCTGCGCACAAGAAAGTAAAGTATGCAAGTCCGTGTGTGCGTGTGTGGGTATAACAACTACTCTAGGGTTTCGCAACTAACCCAAAACTAATCCATGAACACATAATCATAACATGATTAAACATTCTCGTATCATAAAACACCTATATAAACATATATATATGAGCTACACTACGGACTGCGGGGGTGCTATACGCCATCCACCCGACTTCTCCCCGTAGATATAAATCTACTAACCTGGTCCTCGCTCGCCGGTGCCGATGTCGCCACGCGCTTGCTTGTCATCTCGAAGTCCACATGGGGTACCTACATATCATAACGCACCGTGTCGTATTAAAATCCGACTCATGACCAAAACGACTCACGAATCCTACATAGGTCAAAACCTATGGTTGCTTTCACAAATCAACCCAAAAACCCTCGACGTCGGCGTACAAATGCCAAACCATCGAGAAAAACCCAAATACACTCATTTGCACATTCACGAACACTAATTTTAATATAAAATAGGTTAAAACTCACAAAAACCCCAATTTCACTTAAAAAGTCATTTTTCCGAAAATCTAGCAAGCACAATTCGCCGTTTTAGTACAAAACTCGATGTATAAACGAATCTAGCGGCCACAATATTCACTAAATATCATAACAAAGTCATGTAAACCATTCCTATAATTTATTCTCATCAATTTCCATAAATTCCAAAATTCTAGTTTACAATATACCCAAATTTAATAATTTATAGCAAAAAAATGCACAAACAACAATTTAGCTTGGATTTTCATGAACTAAAGTATTAAACTATATTTTATAATGTTAATGAAGTCATGAAAAACCAAATCACATTTTTAAACCCAATATTTAAACAATTTTTTAAAACCTAGTTAGCAATTTAGCAAAATTATCACCATTTTAATTTAACAAATTAGCAAGTAGCAACCAACTTAGATTTTGCATACAATTACATGTTAATCTCCTCATTACAACCATAAACTAATGATAAAAACCCTAATTAAATTCAAACCCTAGTCTTGAATTTCCTAAAGTTGCAATAAAACCCAATTAAACATCTAAATTGTTAATATTGAAGCAATTAAACAACAATATAAGCATAGGGTTAAAATTATACCTCACAATTTTTGAGATCTCCCATGAAATCTAGACCCCCAAAATGCTCTCTTTTCTCCAAGATCCATGCTTGAATAGCCAAGGAAAAATGGGTAGGGATTAGATTTTGATTTTGAGGGATTTTTGCATTGATTTTTGAGTGAAATTTGATGAATTTTGAGGGGAAAATGAGATGGGATTTTGTGGGGCTGCACAAGGGGGAGGGCTCGGCCAGAACAGCAAGGGGGAAGGGAGAGAGGTGTGGGTGAGTTTGGAAAGTCGAAGAAAGAAAGAAAAAAGACCCACTCCTCAAATGTCTAAGCATCACTTCTTTGACTTTTGCTAATTCCCTTTTACTTTCAATTTCTACACATAAAATGGGGTGGCATTTGGGGGGGCTGCTGATTGGGGTCGGTTGGTGAGGGATATGGGGGTGTGTGTGGGTTGTGTACAAGTTCCCAAGTCAAAATAACCCCCCTCTCTCAAGTCAACAAGCCTAAACTTCATTTACATTAATTAAATTCCACAAACTAAGCCTTTTTAGTTTATATTTTCTAAAACCATCTTACTAATTTTATTGCATTTCAGAAATCACATGATAGAATTTTATTTAATGTTTTATGATGCACAAAATTTGTTTCAACTTATTCCAATTTGTAATTTTCCCTAATTAAATGTATTAGTGACGGCTTAAAATAATATTAAAATAATTAATTTCGGAAAATTTTTCAGAAAATTTGAAATTTCACCAGTGGCTCAATAAACACCAAATACTAGCAATTTCATAGCTAGAATATGTATATTTAATTTTATAATAAAGATATTTGCATTTTGACTTTTTACAGAAAACCCCCTTATTTTACCGTTTTTTTTCGAAATTTCACCGAAACGATTTTGAAAACGTTACAGTTGTGATGGCGATCATACTTATGGGAGCAGGGTAGTCCATAAGCACATCCTTAAATGGTCCCTAGTCACGTGAGTATCGAGACTGGGCACCGATACTCCAGAGTAGACTGGTGTATACGTTTCTAGCCCCGTCGGGGGATGGTTGGTCCTGCAGCCATTGGTCTGATGCACCTAAGATCGTATACAGGTGCTCGCTGGGTTTGAGTATACTGGAAGGACTCGCCGAGAACTTCTATATGGTACTATACCTATCGTCAGATGGAAGTTCTCAGATGACATGTGTACAGGTTAGTCTTTGGACCCGAGATCGGCATTTGTTTCGTGTGAGTTCCCACTGAACTTTGATCACTACCCTACCACGGCTCTACTGAGTCATGCAAACAGGTTTTGGTTGGGTTCAGTCCTGAGCCACATGGAGGCAGTGAGCGATTGTCGGGGATTCGTCTCTCCCGGTATAGGGAGTCGATATCGCACTGTGATTCGATTGGTCAGTACCATAAGACCTTGGCCAAGGCACTTGGGATTTACTGATAGGTTGATCAGTAGTTTCCCGGATTGGTCCTGAGCCACATCGGCATGACTTATCAGGTTATTAGGGTCTGACGTTCACCATCCCCTAGACTTGGTATGCGATACTCTTTGACGAAGAGACCAGACTGTACGGATATTGTCACGGATAGGCTCAGTAGGAGATCCGGATTAGTTTGCTCATAGGCCTTCTTTTTGACAGGTACCTGGGTAGCCGTTACGTACATCTAGTGCCGCCGACGTGCTTGTGGTTAAACCCACTGCCAGAGTACTGTCGAGTCTGTAGAGTCCCACACAGAGGGTTTCCCTGATTCAGGCGAAATGATGTAGTAGCCGTATTGGATACGTGCATGGTTCGATCGATTGATGTACTTTGTACTCGGACTTTCGATCGGACAGTTGGTAATACTAGCCGGCTCGGGTTTGAGCCGGATTATTAAATCAGGTATTGATTTAATAATTTACGTATATGTATTTCGATATATATATTCTAGTATTATGTTCTTCGTGTTATTCTATCTCTTTGGGCGTTCGGATTTTTATCTGATTGCCGGTATATATATACAGTAGACTGAAATCCGTATTTATTACAGATTTCCTTCTAGACGGTGTCCACCTCATTTTGGATTTTCCATTTACTTGATAAATGGAAATGAGGTGTAAGGTGAGAGGTGAGGGAGGTATGGAGTTGACCACGCTTCAATAGTTTACAAATGAATTTATAATTCATTTTGTGTTTACTATTGAAGTATGGTTGCTATTGTTTAATGAAAGAAATGAGCATACAAAACTCTTGTGTGTGAATTTCTCTCTCATGCTTGATCATTATTTTCTTGAGCTCCATTTTCTCTCCAAGCTCCTCTCTCCTCTAGCTTTCCTCCATCTTCATCTTCTTCCTCTTCACTAACATTCTCATGTGTTGAGAAACAAGTGAAGAGGTTAGAAAAAAGATAGCAAACACTTAGACACCCTCACTACATCCTAGACCACTTGGTTTAGCAACCCAAATTCTCTAGTTGCTCCTTATAGTCATTTGATTAGGAGCTAGAGCCATGGATCATATTCCCCGGGTGGATCATTTACGACAAAGCAAGGCCGGAGAACAAGCTCTATCCCGGAGGATCGATGGAGCCGGAATTGGAGATCAAGCAAGTTCAAGGTGGTTACAAGGAGCCAAGGATGAAGAACGAAGACCGAAGGACTTGGTTCGTTTGGTGAGAATCCTTTATCATAGTAGATAGAACTCCTTTTAGCTAACTAGGTTTATGGTTAATGATCCGGTTAAGTTTTATTCTAGTGCCAAGTTTTCGATCGTTTTAAAATTTTTGTTCCGCATTTGGCCATGAAAGTTGGCCGGGGCACTAGGGTAACCCTTCGTGGTATCAGAGCCAGCCCATAAACCCTAGGTTAGCAAGTTTAAATAATGTTAAAACAATGAAATTGAAACATTCCACGAAACCAAAACCCTAATTCTGCAGTTTCAGTTGTTTTAAAAAAGGTTTCTGAAATTTTTTTAAACAAGTGCAGAGTGGTCCTAACACTATGAGATGTACTCAGAACAAAAACGAGGCAATTCCACCTTGTTTTGGCCAGCCACATGGAGGGTAAAACCAGCCTCCTCGGTTTTTGGAAGTGGGATTGCAATGTTTTTGGGTTCTGGGTACTTATCTCTGGGAGTTTGGTTTTATGGTATTGTTTATTTTTGCCCAAATTTGATTCTCTGTAGATTTGAGTATGAAGCAATTAGAGGTGTTTCGAATTCGTTATATTTAACACTGTTTAACAGTTTACAGTTCATTCACTTTTATCTGCAACCGTGAATGTCACTCGATCGGTAAAACTCGTTTAATTGATATATGTTCTTTTAGACGGGTTTTGCGAACGTGACATTCGCGTTGATGTTTTGTGGTTGTGCTGTGATTGTGGTTGGATAGTCATGATGGATAGCAAGTGATGCAATGTTAGAAATACAGTTTATATTCATTTGTACATTTGTTGTTGCGGGGCGAGCGTCCGACATGTGGACCGCCGTCTTTGCCAGGTTGTATATTATTTTGGGGCACGATCGGGTTGAGGTCGATATCACCGCTTGTATATATTATTTTCTTTTTCTGTATTAGGATTACCCCGCGGTGGAGTGCACGAATAGCCGGGTTCTAGAAGGCAACAAGCCCGCATCTCATGGCGCTGAGACGGAGGAGGCTTCATTCTAGAATTGGCGGGCTATTCGCCGCACTCGTAGGGGGTACAGGTTTTCATTGCATAGGCTATCCACACGACCGGAAATGTCAGGTTTTATTTGCGGCACAAATGAAATCCGGGGCTCCAAGATTATCCACCATTCTGTATTGTTATCTGTGATGTTGTTTATTATCATGCCTGGGATGAATGTTATATATACTTATATATATACTAGTAGATGTTGTAGATGTTTTGCACCCGCGCTAGTCCAGCCCCCGCTCTGTCGTTAGCTAAGTAACCTAACGGGTGATGACGGGGGCCAGTGGCGAATGCGGATGGCATATACGTACATCATATTTTCGTTCTTTTCTGGTGTGATAGGTTACAAATTGATGGGACCGCATTAATTTTGATTAATGCAAGATAATAAACCTAAAAGATGTTATTGGAACCAAGCTTTAAAAACTGACATTACAGACGTTCTCTTTTGCTTTGCACAGTGGTATTCAGTTTGGAATATCCAGCACCTCATTCGACGAGGCAAGGGCCGAGATCCCTTCACCGGGAGTGACCCCTTGAGTAAAAGTTTACGTCAACATAATAACTTCAACATAGTCGATTATTTTTGCTTTGCATCGTGGTATTCAGTTTGGAATATCCTGCACCTCATTCGACGAGGAAAGAGCCGAGATCCCTTCACAGGGAGTGACTTCTTTAGCAAAGGTTTTCGCCACTATATATTTTAAAAACTACTCAGGTTCCTTCAACGATATCAAGTTCATTACGCTAACGGGTCTTTCGCCAAAAACCCAGCTATAGCCCTCCGTCATTTCAGATAAGTAGCATTTAGTATTCGTGCTATGTTTGTTGGCATCCGTCAAGGCATAGTGTGCGGTAGCTGAATGATACTTATTTGTTGCATGGATATGCATTAATTTAGGACAGTCATGCAGCCTTGTTGGCATCCGTCAAGGGTATGTATGGGTCGGTCTAAATTAATCAGGACAATGACGGGTAGAACTTGACTTGCGCTTTGTGATTTGTTGGCATCTGTCAAGGTCATAGAACGCTTGGGGCAAAAACCATATCGGGAGTTTCAAACAGACAGGAAACTTACAGATTTAGCATACATTCTGGAGTATGGTGACTAGAGTGGATTCTAACTAGTGCATCACACAATGATAGCTAGATCCCGATCCCACTGATGAGTAGGATTACTCTTGGGAGATTTTTTTACTTAACAATCAATGTTATAAACCAAGTAGGTGTCTAGAACCGTGTTAGCGGGGATACGCCTCCAGGGAAAAGAGGTTATGTAATTAAGAAACTTCACGAAAGCGTTGGAAAACCTCCCTCGAAGTACCAACACCAGCTTGGCTGAAAGGTTAAGCAAATATTGTGACGTGCAATTAATCCTGACTAGTTCTTCTTTTAGGGTTTGAAGAAGAATTTGAGGAAACAGTGGGAGCCATCCTGGTTAGATAAATTAATAACCAAATCTAATCTTGCAAGAGCGCACGCTGAGTGTTTTCCTTCTCTCTCTCCAGGTAGCAACCATTTCACGCCCTAATCAAGATAATAAAATGTATCGCTTGACCGATCTGAATTCTTATTCGGAGTTGGGGAACGTCGGTTCAGCCCTAACTTACGATAACAGTCATGAGTATGAGCTTAGGAAAGAGGATTGTTTGAATTCCTTGGTGACCCCTTCGAAGAAGAAACATACTGTTGTCTCTTATTCAGGTGTTCTTGTTATTGAGAACTATTTTTCGGTCAGTCCTACCTCCTGGGTACTCGATACCGGATCAGGATCTCATATCTGTAATTTATTGCAGGGACTGAGAAAAAGTAGGATTGTTGGACCTGGTGATATGTCCCTGAGAGTAGGGAACGGAGCACAAGTTAATGTTGCGGCCGTCGGTGAATATTACCTAGTGTTGCCAAATGGCAATACTATGATTTTCAACAATTGCTACTTGTCACGACCCGAAATAGCACATGACTGGAATTTGAATCATATGAAGTCTATAGGACCCCATCTAATCCAAGTAAGCCAAAAGCCCAGAAATCTAAAATCATTTTAAATAATAAATGAAGAAAAATCGTTTTAAGAAGTGAAGAAAATATGTTTTAAAAACAAGGTTTTTAAATAAGTAAGCCGAATATGCATTTTTAAATCCTCAATATCTTTTCTGAAAATTTCGGCAGAGTTTCCTTTGTAAATACTGGCCCCAAACGGGGTACAACATGAATAGTATATATACAATGATAAAAGGCATCCCCAAGCGGGAGCTAACTCTTCGCCAATCGACGGTCACAACCACGCAAGTAGTATAATATACAACGCCAAAGGGCGAGGATCAAAACTCAAAAAGGAAACTCAAAATCAGCATGAAAACTATAATACTACAACGCGCGACTCTAAGGTCGAAATAATATACAACTGGTTTTCTAAGTCTGAAACAATATACATGTTTTGGTTGATAGAATGTCTAGATACAACTGAATAAAATAATATAAGGGTGGTCACGATGTGAGTGAACCCACCTACCAATGCAAACACCCAGAAAGGAAGCAGTGTGCCAGAAAAGCCGCAATGAAACCTGTACGGCAAAACCTGCAGGAAACTATGGCACAACGGGGGTGAGTTGCCAACTCGTGAATAGAAAACATCACAGAGCAGAAATCGTATGTATGACACAATCTTAGGTCAATACGATCAAATATATATATAAACCTCAAATGAATAAGTCTGAAGCATGATAAGGTGGCAATGTAACATCTATACATGAGTGTAGTACCAAGTGCTCGTGCCAGTGCCTCAGGTAATAATATATCATACATATGAGGTATGATTAATGTCGACTATATCATGAAGTCTATGAATATGTGTATATCATCCAACTATGTAATCAATGTCATCATGTATGTGGATCTCGTCCAACTATGTGATCATGTCATCAATGTCAACTATATGTATGTGGATATCGTTCACGTGTCACCCAATGACAATAAACATATGCATGTAAATATCATAAACATATGCATGGAAGTATGAGGATGTAAATCAACATGTGTCGCTCGTGACATATCAAAATCATGGAACCTGAGTGTCAAGCATCGACACTCGAAAACATCATGAAACCTGTGCCCAGCATCGGCACGTAAATCCTCATATACATAAGGCTTTGTCAGTCCGGATCGACCCGTCTCATCTCTCAACTCCGGTCGGTATCCCCCAGATATCCGCCGAGCTCAACACAATCACCGGTAGGTAGTACTCCCCTGCCAGGCCCACCATCTAACATATACGAGTCTTCTTGCCCCGGGGTACCTCACCGGGTCCACCATGTAGCCGCAGACGGTGCCTACCGCTCCTCGAATCGGGTTTCACATGCCACTCTCAGAACCGAGAAAACACATGGTGGACGCACTGAAATATCATATCAAGGGTAACCGGGTTTTTAAAACAATATATACTCTCTTTTAAAATACCCACGGTTCCCAAATCAAGAAATATCATGGAAACAATATATCTCAATGCGTATAATCAGAAAGCATGATGTATGCGACATATAAAAGAAATGTAAGCATATCAGTATATCATGCAACATGGAATAGTAATATGCACATATTTAGGGAAGACCGCTTCTTTAAAATGAATCAGTTTTAAAAGTATCTTGCGGTTCCCGAATCCTCAATTCAAGCCAGAATCATCCATGCATGTGCAAATGTGTATGTGCATAAGTATGAGTGTCCAATATGTAGGTCCACGAGTATGAATGTACAATAGGTATGTGCACAAGTATGAGTGTACAATATGTAGGTACACGAGTATGAATGTACAATAGGTATGTGCACAAGTATGAGTGTACAATATGTAGGTACACGAGTATGAATGTACAATAGGTATGTGCACAAGTATGAGTGTACAATATGTAGGTACACAAGTATGAATGTACAATAGGTATGTGCACAAGTATGAGTGTACAATATGTAGGTACACGAGTATGCCATGTAAGAGTCATATCCGGAATGCAACAGTACTACAGTGTAGTGGAATGGCAATTATCGATGATGAAGTGTATGAGCCGGCAAGCAGGTATACGTGGAACATATGCATCATTGATAATGGTGCTGGTGTACTAACAGCATGGTTTGATATAATAATAAACATAGTTATCATGCAATGCGATGCAACAGTAAGCATATGCAACAAACGAATAATAAACACAACACTGTAGAAGCTACATCAATGCATCCATGTCATACTGTTTTGCCATTTGAAAGAAAACGAATCGGGGTTTTTAGGGAAATAAGGGCTACGGTGTTTTTAAGAAAAGATGTGTCTTTTGAAAATATCCGTAGAATCCCTTGCCTGTCTTTAACTACTCCCGATTCGTTAGTTTTTGAAATAGGTATGATATTGGCCTAGCCTAACATCTACTAGCAAATCTACAGCTCTAACTAACAAGTCAGTCAGGAGGGGTATGGAAACCACCTAATCTGAGTCGATATATATATAATATAATATAATAGTCGGCGATCCCGCCTCAAAGGTACCGCGTACGATACAATATCATATGACATCCTCGAGTCATGAGTGCGGATCTATCATCAATATAAAGCTCGTACGGCAATTCATCGTACGGCATCCCAAATTGGGGTACGGGTCAATGTCACATCCATCTCATCAATTATCTGGTATCCTTATCATCATATCTCATTATCTGGGTGTTAGTTATGTATATGCCCTAGAGGCCATTGTTGTACATATGATGTATATTATAATGGATGCTTAGATATATATAGAGGACTTTCTTGCTCGTCATGATAGTATACTATTTGGTTTCTTTTTATCTTAACATGTTGACTTATATTAGTTTACTGTCTTACTCTCACATGTTGATAAAGCCCTTAGGATCTGTACTCGACTACTTGGACTATCATGAGATCATACTAGTGGGGCCACGGTAGTCGATGAGTACATCCTATAACTGTTCCTAGTCGAGGGTATATCGAGACAGGGCATCGATACACTAGAGTAGACTAGCGTATACGCATCTTGACCCATATGATGGGTGATAGATGATCCCATATCCATCGGTGTTTTGACATCAAGGATGGTGTACGGGTGCTCAGTGGAGACTGGGTACACTGGACGGACTCGCCGAGAACTCCCAGATGGTGATATACCACACGTCAGATAGCAGTTCTCCGGTGACATTGGTACAGGGTAGTCTGTAGACCCGAGATCGTCATAGAGTCTTTTGTGATTCCCACTGTGCTTTGATTTCCACCTTACCACGTCCAAGAGGGCGTGCAAAACGGTGGCTTTTGGGTGCAGTCCCGAATCACATGGAGGCAATGAGCGATAGGAGGGGATTCGTCTCTCCCGGTATAGGGAGTTGATGTTGTGCTGTGTTCGATTGGCTATAAATGGAAGTCCCTGGCCAGGGCTGATATAGAGATTTACTGGTAAGTGTTACCAGTAGTTTCTCGACCCGTTATGAGCCTCACATCAACACGACTTATCGGTTACTGGGGTCTGACGTATACCACCCCTAGACTAGATATGCAACATATCAGATGAAGAGACCGGACTGTACGGGAGTGTTACTGATTGGATTCACAGGAGAATGTACATGCTAGCTTGTTGATCTTCTGATCGCTCAATACCTGGGTGGCTGTTACGTTTAGCCGACCGCTTGCACCTTGTGGGTGTTTGATATGATCATCACCTGCTACCAGCGTATTGACGATTCTTTAGACTCCTATATAGAGGTTTCTTGACTCAGGAAAAACGGAGTAGGGGCACATATGTGATATGTGCACGACCGAGGATAATGCGATATGAGATACCGTATTATATTCTCGCGATATTTAGATATGAGCCGGGTCATCGGATCAAGTGTTGATTCGATGAATCGGTACATGATATATTAGTTGGTTATATACGATATAGCCGGATTGTCGGATCAAGTGTTGATTCGATAATTTAATGTATAATTATATATATGATATATTATTTTACATTATCTAATATTGGCTCGCTTTATTGATTCATTTTCTCACCAGATAATACATTGATATATGTTAATTGTATTATTTTCTTTTGTTACAAAATATATTATATATGTGATATATAATATTGTAACATAATATGATTACTAATGCAACATATTTAGTGGAGATTAAACAAGGTTAGCGTTTGAATTAGGTTAGTTCTTTCATGAACCTTCTAGAAGGTTTTCTTTTGTCATGAGCTAAGTTATTATGGTTGATATTTTCTAGTGACCCATTCTTAACCCAACCCAAACCGTTAGCCTTAGTTAATTCTCTACAATGGTTAGACTTTTCATAGTTGACCATGGTTACATTATTAATCAGATATCCTTTCATTATTCATCACAAAAGGAATTAACTCATTATTCTTCTTCTTCTTCAACCTTGAGCTTTGAGAAATCTTTCTAGGTTTTCTTCATGTGATGATTTTGTGTGAGAATTTGATATAAAAAGAAAGCATAAATATTACTCCATCATCCTCATCTAATCTAGCCAATTAGATTAGGGTGTTCACCTCATTAGAGTGAGAGAGCTTGAGTTATAGAAACTTCGAGGTAGATCATCGGAGAAAAGGAAGATTACAAGCTAGCATGGTTCGTTCGAGTTGTGGAGCCTCTCTTGAGTCCGGGAGATCGTGGATCGCGGCGAAGGGACTTCTACTCAGAGCATATGAAACGAAGGAGCGGACTACAAAGGTTGTAATCCCTCATTTTTAGTTGTAAAGATGTTTACTTGCATATGTAACCCTAATTATCTAGCAAAGATCCCGGTTTTGGGTTGTTCGGCACGTCTAAAATTTTATTCGGGCATGGTTGATGCCTTATTAACCCTTATAAGAGTGCCTAGGAACCCTACAGTGGTATCAGAGCCAAGCTAGAGCATTAAGCGACGTGTATACGAAGTTAAAACTCCGATCGAACCCGGAAACATAAAAAATGACCCCCTCTCTGGAATTTTTGTAAAAGTATGATTTTTTCTGCATTAAAAATACTCAAAAAATCAGCAGGGAAATATAAGCATTACTGTGGAAAACGAGGCAGTAAGTCGTACGGACAGCCACGGAACCGCGGCAATACCTTGCTTGTGCCGCGGATCCGCGGTCGTACAGGAGAATTATTCTTTATTTTTTGCACAGTAATATCAATAGGTCCTTGTATATGATTTTGGGTATTTTTAATCTTACTCAAGTGTTGAGTGTTCTGGGGATTATTTTGAATTCGTTGATTCGATCGGAAAGTTTAATTTCGTTTTGTTTTCCGGATATTTTAGAAACTGTTAAAATGTTCGAATGGATATCATTAACTCACTTTTTCCCGGCACGAAAAACTTTCAAGTGTTGAATTTTTCTTGAGTTTAAATCTTTCGGAAAACCGTGCAAGTAACGCGGTGGACCCTCTAGAAGAACACAAACCTTAACTCGATTATGTGACCGTCTGAACCGCCTCTAAACCTTAGGGTTTGGGGCAGTACGGCGTTGCCACATGTGAGGCGTTGGCTTAACCCTTCTACGGCTGGACCATTGGTACTGTGACATATTCTGGGACTATTTGAACTCCGCTTAAGTGTTGAGCTATTTAGGAAATCTTGGGTATTTGGTTATTCGATCGGAAAGTTTAATATTGTCTATTTATCTGGAATGTGATACAATATGTGGAATTCATATAGTTAGGCATGAAATGCGAAGTATGTGATATTTCGGATTTACGATGTCTAAAGTGATTGTGGATTCCAAATGTTGTAGTTTTACAATTTCTTTTTTGTGACCATAAGTGTAGTATGTAGTTGTATTGCCGGTTTTTGTTGCTATACATCAACGACGATCGGTGTATGCATATTTACTTACGTTGATGATATGAGATATTATGTGTTGCTGTGATATGTTATATTGGATCGTCGTGTTCTGAATAGCTGGGTTTTTATGTGAGATGAGGGTTTTTATTTTCATTCATGTAAAATTCATTTGTATGTAATATTCTTTTATTGGGGCACTTCCGGGATGAGGATGATGTCACCATTGTATATTATTTACTTTTCCGCATTAGGTAGACCCAAGGAGGGGAGCACAAGTAACCGGGTTCTAGGGTCCAGTGGGAGGCCATCTCGAGAAGTCGAGACCGGGTCTCCTAACCCTAGAATTGGCAGTGTTACTTGTAGCTCTCGTAGGGGTCTAGGGATGTGGGTTTGGCTATTCATCGCGACCGTGGAATCCGTGTTTTATACAGGCTCGTATTAAAACACGGACATCCTAATATATCCAATATTTCATATATGTTCTTCTGCTGCAATGTTCTGTGATGAGATCATATTACTGCCTGAGACGAATGCTTATACTATATATATATATATATATGCTGATATATAAATATTACTGCTTTCGTTTCTTCTGTGATGCTTAGGAAGCATTAGATGATGGATTTTTATTAATGAGATTAATAAAATAAAAGAAACCTAAAAGATGTTGTAGAATCAAAACTTTATAAAAAGGTAGCTACGGTCTTGCTTTGCACAGCGGTATATATGATATACCTTGCACCTTATTCGATGGGGAAAGAGCCGAGATCCCTTCACCGGGAGTGACCTCTTTAGCAAAACTGGCAGATGCTACAAACTCACGGTTTAGTTTTTGACAGCTTGAATAGTTCTTGCTTTGCACCGCGGTATATATGATATACCCTGCACCTTATTCGATGGGGAAAGAGCCGAGATCCCTTCACCGGGAGTGACCTCTTTAGTGAAACTAGAAAAGCCTCAAAAACACTCCTTTTTCAAAATCACTTGATTCTACGACGATATCAAGTTCATTATGCTCATGGTTTTCTGAAAAACCTGCATAGCCCTCTTTCATTTCAGATAGAGACTAGTTAGTATTCGTGCTACATTTGTTGACTATGTTAAGGCGTAGTGTGCGGTAGCTAATTAGTACTTATCTGTTAAAACATGAGATGTGATTGGATTAGGGTAGTTGTACGACTTTGTTGACTATGTTAAGGGTCGTGCAGGTGGGTTTAATTCAATCGGGAAATGACGGGTTGAACTTGGCTAGCAATTATGATTTGTTGACTATGTTAAGGTCATAAGTTGCTAGGGGCAAAAGCATTATCGGGAATTTCAAGTGTTGAAATTTGCAGTTAGATTGCATACCGTCTATGAGATAGATGGATCCTGATACCCACTACGAGTAAGAGTTACTCCTGGGAGAATTTTACACAGGACAATTAGTCGATCGAGTAGGTGTCTAGAAAGGTGTTAACGGGGTTAAGTCTCTGGGAAGACGAGGTTTATTTTAATTAGGTCCGTGCGAAAGCACGGGGAATCTCCCTCAAGTACCGACACTGATCTAGCTGAAAGATTGACGAAATTGTGGGGTGTAATTAATCCCGGCTAATCTTACCTTTTAGGGTTTGAATGAAGATTTGATAAAAACAGTGGGAGACATCCTGATTAGATAAGATAATAACCAATCTAATCTTGCAAGAGCATACGCTATAGTGTTTCCTTCTCTCTCTCTTCAGGTAGTGACCATGTCAGGCCTTAATCAAGATAATAATATGGATACATTGACTGAACCCGCTTATTATACTGAGCAGGGGATCGTTGGTCCCGTTCTTTCTTATAACAGTTATAAGACTGAGCAGGAAACAGGAGAATATGTGGATTCTCATGCCGCCCAAACGAAGAACAAGCATGCTGATGAATCTTCTTCAGATGTGTTAGTTATTGAGAACTGTTTCTCAGTTCACCCTACGTCCTGGGTATTAGATACTGGATCGGGATCCCACATATGTAAATTGTTACGTGGGCTACGTAAAGGTAGAGAACTGGGAAAAGGTGATCATTTCGTACAAGTAGGGAATGGTGCAAGCATTGCAGCCAAAGCAGTTGGCGAATATCACCTTATATTACCAAGTAGTAATACACTGATTCTGAATGAGTGCTATTATATACCGAACATGATGTGCAGCATTATATCAGTTTCTTTATTAAGTAAAGAAGGATATAATTTTGTAGTACAGGATAATGTTATGAACATCTTCCTAAATCAAAAGTTGATTGGATCAGGCTCGTTACATAATGGCATATTCATTCTCAATCAAAATACAGTCCTTAATATACAAAACACACATAAGAGGAAGAGTTCAGAAATAAACGAATCCTTCTTATGGCATTGTAGACTTGGTCATATCAATGCGACACGACTAGATAAGTTATATAAGGATGGATATTTGAATCCGTTCGAATTATCATCTTATGATACTTGCCATTCATGTCTCAAAGGAAAAATGACCAAAAATCCGTTTAGTGGACACGGAGTAAGAGTTACGGAACTCTTAGGACTGGTACATAGTGATGTATGCGGTCCTATTTCTACACGGACCAGGAACGGTTCTTCCCACTTCATTACATTCACTGACGATCTCTCAAGATTCGGACATGTGTTCCTGATGAAACACAAGTCTGAAGCTTTTGAGAAATTCAGAGAATATAAGCACGAAGTAGAGAACCAAACGGGAAAAAATATTAAGATCTTTCGATCTGATCGAGGAGAAGAATACTTGAGCAATGACTTTCTAGACTATCTAAAAGAGAATGGGATTCTCTCTCAGCTTACTCCTCCTTATACACCACAGCACAACGGTGTATCGGAGCGGAGGAATCGCACCCTATTAGATATGGTGCGCTCTATGATGAGTACTGCTGAGTTGCCTATTTCCTTCTGGGGTTATGCACTTGAGACAGCAGCATACCTATTGAATCAAGTTCCATCTAAATCTGTACCTACCACACCATATGAGATATGGAGTGGGAAGAGACCGTATCTTAAACAAGTTAAGATATTGGGTTGTCTGGCCTATGTCAAAAGGCAAAATCCGGACAAACTCGAGACACGATCAGTTTTTTGTAAGTTTGTGGGATATCCCAAGAATTCCCAAGGATATTTTTTCTACCACACTGAAGAACAAAAAGTGTTTGTTTCTCAATATGCCACCTTTTTAGAAAAGAAATTTCTTGCAAAAGAAATTAGTGGCGAAGAGGTAGAGCTGGAAGAGGTAGAGCTGGAAGAGGTTTCAGCACCACAAACTACAACTGATGATTTATTGGAAACAGAGGATTCAGTAGTATTCGACGAACCCCAGCCTCTCCGCCGACCTAGTAGGGTTTCTCATCCACCTGAGAGATACTACGGTTTTCTCATTTATGGTGGAAGCGAGGATTGCATCATTGAAGATGATGACCCGACTAGTTTCGAGCAGGCCATCACGAGTGGTGACTCTGTGAAATGGCTGGATGCAATGCGATCTGAGATGGAATCCATGTACACCATCAAAGTATGGACTTTGGAAAATGCTCCTGAAGGGGTAAAACCCATTGGGAGCAAGTGGATCTTTAAAAAGAAAATTGATGTAGATGGAAAAGTTGAGACTTTCAAAACTAGACTTGTTGCAAAGGGTTTTCGTCAACGACCAAGTGTGGATTATGACGAAACCTTTTCTCCAGTGGCTATGCTTAAGTCCATCCGGATCTTACTTGCCATTGCTGCATACCATGACTACGAAATCTGGCAAATGGATGTTAAGACCGCCTTTCTAAACGGTGATTTAGAAGAGTGCGTGTACATGACTCAACCAGAGGGCTTCGTAGATAGTGGGAGCAGTGGAAAAGTATGCAAGCTGCTTAAATCCATTTATGGGTTAAAGCAAGTATCGCGGAGTTGGAACATCTATTTTGATGTTGTAGTCAAAGAGTTTGACTTCATCAAAAATATAGATGAACCTTGTATTTATAAGAAGGTTGCAGAGAGTAAGGTCGTCTTCCTCGTATTGTACGTCGCTGACATACTCTTGATAGGAAATGATGTTCCTATGCCGCAATTAGTCAAGCTCTTCTTATCACAAAGATTCTCAATGAAAGATCTAGGTGATGCCTCCTGCATATTGGGAATCATGATCTATAGAGATAGATCTAAATGGATACTGAGATTGTCCCAATCCAGGTACATTGATACCATACTAAAGAGGTTTAGTATAGAAGAATCCAAGCGTAGGAACCAACCCACGATCTCTGGACTCACTCTCTCCAAAGAGATGTCTCCCAAGACTGATTTGGAGAGAGCTCGCATGCAAGGGATACCCTATGCTTCGGCAGTAGGCTCTATCATGTATGTGATGCTATGTACCAGACCCGATGTAGCATACTCACTAAGTGTAGTGAGTAGGTATCAAGCAGATCCTGGAGAGAGTCACTGGATAGCTGTGAAGAACATTCTCAAGTACTTGAGAAGGACTAAAGAGATGTTCTTGGTGTATGGTAACGGAGAACTCCAGGTGGATTCCTTTACCGATTCGAGCTTCCAAAGTGATAAGGATGACTCTAAGTCGCACTCGGGATTTGTCTTTACCCTCAATAGAGGAGCGGTATGTTGGAAGAGTTCCAAACATGATACCGTTGCAGACTCGACGATAGAGGCTGAATACATCGCTGCCAACGATGCTGCCAAAGAGGCTGTCTGGATAAAGAAGTTCATTAGTGAACTTGGTGTGGTTCCATCCATTGAGCATCCAATACCTCTGTATTGTGATAACAATGGAGCTGTGGCTTTGGCCAAGGAACCCAGGTCCCATCAAAAGTCCAGACATATTCTGAGGCGGTATCACCTGATCAGGGAGATAGTTGATCGCCGGGAGATCGAGCTCAGGAGAGTAAATACGAAGGACAACACTGCGGATCCACTCACAAAGGCTATTCCTCAGATACAGTTTGAAAGATTATTCGGGATGCTAGATATGAGATACTACAGCAGCTGGCCTTAGTGCAAGTGGGAGATTGTTAGTTATGTATATGCCCTAGAGGCCATTGTTGTACATATGATGTATATTATAATGGATGCTTGGATATATATAGAGAGGACTTTCTTGCTCGTCATGATAGTATGCTATTTGGTTTCCCTTTATCTTAACATGTTGACTTATATTAGTTTACTGCCTTACTCTCACATGTTGATAAAGCCCTTAGGATCTGTACTCGACTACTGGGACTATGATGAGATCATACTAGTAGGGTCACGGTAGTCGATGAGTACATCCTATAACTGTTCTTACTCGAGGGTATATCGAGACAGGGCATCGATACACCAGAGTAGACTAGCGTATACGCATCTTGACCTATATGATGGGCGATGGATGATCCCATATCCATCGGTGTTTTGACATCAAGGATGGTGTACGGGTGCTCAGTGGAGACTGGGTACACTGGACGGACTCACCGAGAACTCCCAGATGGTGATATACCACACGTCAGATGGTAGTTCTCCGGTGACACTGGTACAGGGTAGTCTGTAGACCCGAGATCGTCATAGAGTCTTGTGTGATTCCCACTGTGCTTTGATTTCCACCTTACCACGTCCAAGAGGGCGTGCAAAATGGTGGCTTTTGGGTACAGTCCTGAATCACATGGAGGCAATGAGCGATAGGAGGGGATTCGTCTCTCCCGGTATAGAGAGTTGATGTTGTGCTGCGTTCGATTGGCTATAACTGGAAGTCCCTGGCCAGGGCTGATATAGAGATTTACTGGTAAGTGTTACCAGTAGTTTCTCGACTCGTTATGAGTCTCACATCGACACGACTTATCGGTTTACTAGTAAGTGTTACCAGTAGTTTCTTGACCCGTTATGAGCCTCACATCGAACGGTTCTTCCCACTTCATTACATATCAGATGAAGAGACCGGACTGTACGGGAGTGTTACTGATTGGATTCATAGGAGAATGTATAGGCTAGCTTGTTGATCTTCTGATCGCTCAATACCTGGGTGGATATTACGTTTAGCTGACCGCTTGCAGCTTGTGGGTGTTTGATATGATCATCACCTGCTACTAGCGTATTGACGATTCTTTAGAGTCCTACACAGAGGTTTCTTGACTCAGGCAAAACGGAGTAGGGGAACATATGTGATATGTGCACGACCGAGGATAATGCGATATGAGATACCGTATTATATTCTCGCGATATTTAGATATGAGCCGGGTCATCGGATCAAGTGTTGATTCGATGAATCGGTACATGATATATTAGTCGGTTATAAACGATAAAGCCGGATTGTCGGATCAAGTGTTGATTCGATAATTTAATGTATAATTATATATATGATATATTACTTTACATTATCTAATATTGGCTCGCTTTATTGATTCATTTTCTCACCGGATAATACATTGATATATATGCGATATATGTTAATTGTATTATTTTCTTTTGTTACAAAATATATTATATATGTGATATATAATATTGTAACATAATATGATTACTAATGCAACATGTTTAGTGGAGATTAAACAAGGTTAGGGTTTGAATTGGGTTAGTTCTTTCATGAACCTTCTAGAAGGTTTTCTTTTGTCATGAGCTAAGATATTATGGTTGATATTTTCTAGTGACTCATTCTTAATCCAACCCAAACCCTTAGCCTTAGTTAATTCTCTACAATGGTTAGCCTTGTCATAGTTGACCATGGTTACATTATTAATCAGATATCCTTTCATTATTCATCACAAAAGGAATTAACTCATTATTCTTCTTCTTCTTCATCCTTGAGCTTTGAGAAAGCTTTCTAGGTTTTCTTCATGTGATGATTTTGTGTGAGATTTTGATATAAAAAGAAAGCATAAATACTACTTCATCATCCTCATCTAATCTAGCCAATTAGATTAGGGTGTTCACCTCATTAGAGAGAGAGAGAGAGAGCTTGAGTTATAGAATCGAGGTAGATCATCGGAGAAAAGAAAGACTACAAGCTAGCATGGATCGTTCGAGTTGTGGAGCCTCTTGAGTCCGGGAGATCGTGGATCGCGGCGAAGCGACTTCTACTCGGAGCTTATGAAGCGAAGGAGCAGACTACAAAGGTTGTAATCCCTCACTTTTAGTTGTAAAGATGTTTACTTGCATGTGTAACCCTAATTATCTAGCAAAGATCCCGGCTTTGGGTTGTTCGGCACGTCTAAAATTTTATTCGGGCATGGTTGATGCCTTATTAACCCTTGTAAGAGTGCCTAGGAACCCTACACTAGGGTACTGATCTAAGTCTAGTACAACTGATACCATCTATATAAATGCGTGTGTAAACACACGTCCAAAGGCCCGCTAAAATCTCATGTCGTATCCCAAATACGAATCACATTATATCACCGATCTCATGGAACTATTCCCAATCTCATCGACTCTTCTCCAAATATCAACCACTATCCTCATCATCCAGGTATAAGTATAACAAATAAGCATGTGTGTGCGTGTGGGTGTAAACCTATTCTAGGGTTCGCAACTAGGAACTATACTAGTTTACGACTACACCCTAATCTAACCATAGTACACCTAATCTCATCTCAATTATCCATATCGCACCTAATGCTATCAAACATATATATAGTATATATATAGTATACTAAATCTCGAACTGTGGGGGTGCTATACGCCATCGACCCGACTTCCCCCGTAGATATAATATACTCACCTTGCATCCTGCGTGTCGGTGTCGACGTCGCCTTCATCTTCTTCATCGTATGAAGCCCTCGTGAAGGTACCTACAAAGATAACATAATCGGAATGCGTATTTAAATCACATCGGGAATACCAAAACGACACGCTAAGGCCTATAGGTTAGAACCTATAGACTACGCTTTCAAAACTATCAAAAAATCCTCGATATTGTCGTATAAACGCCAAGTAATCAAAGTAAAACGCAATTATAAAAATCCAGAATTTAAAATAGGCAATACAAAAACACGAATCAAAATAGCAACTATAGAAAAGGGTCCCAGATTTCACCCTAGGTCATATTAGACAATTTTGCATATAGCAAGGGTCTAGTGTACATGAAATAAAGCTTCAGAACCAACACGAGCCAAAATGGTGGGACCCAGGCCGCAATTTGCGGCCAATTGGATTAAATCTGTGGCCTGCATTGGGAGATAGGGTCTGGGATTTTGGGGTTAGTTTCCTGGCTGCCTGCATGTATCACTGTCCTTGCAAAATAATTTTCAGGTAGCCCTAGTGTTAGTAGATTTCATTTTACATCCACAGAATCCACAATTTTCCGATATCGGCTTTTCTAAATCTGTATTCCAGTGTTCTAGTCTCTGTTTTAGGCCTGAATTCTAGCACTAGGTGGTTTGTGAGGCCTCTACTGAGCTTAATTGCACATCACCACTCTTAAATCCTATAAACCCTAACTAGAATTTTCTAAGTCCACAAAACCACTCAATATCGACATGAAACATGTATGGATACATAAGGAATTAAAACACTACACTAATGGTGCAGAAATTACCTTCTTTGGCAACTCAAGAATTTTCTTGAGTTTCTCAAAGTCCTCAAAATCTCCTCTTTCTTGGTCCATGGGGTAGCTAGTGAGCTTGTGCATCCTTTTTGTGAAATGGGGTTTGGGTTTTGAAGTGTTTAGCATGGAGTTTTTGGGGGTTGAAGATGGAGGAGAAGGGGAGGGGAAGCAGCAGCAGCAGCAAGATGAAGAGAGGGGGAGGAATGAGTGAAGGGAATGATGAGGGAATGGCATCATGACAAGGGTTGACCCTTACCCACTCTTTCTCCCTCTAACCCATACCTCATATTTTAATCTTTTCCTTTTCTTTTCTAATTTCCTTCTCTCCTCAATAGTAACCCCAAAACAAAAGCCATGCATCCAAAAACATGTAGAAAAATGTAACAAGTGATAATAAAAAGATATGGTGCATGTTTGCACAAAATTTGCTAAAAATCCGATTAGCGATTTTTAATCGCGCTTAGCACTAAATTAGCATATAATTAATCATAAAAACTTAAGAATTTACATAATTCTCATATAACACCCTCTTTTAATAATTTCCATAATTTTCCAAAATTTTTCCCAATTTTATCGGTATTTAATTATACCGCCTTATTAAAATATTCAATATTTTATTATTAAATTATAAAAATTCCCCAAAAATAATATTTTATTTTTTTGAAATGTTACAATCTTCCCCCCTTAAAGAAATTCGGTCCCCGAATTTAAATTTTAAACCCCCAAATTCTAAAACATTCCAATAAAAGTCTAAGTCGTCGGGGTTCCGAAATCATCGATACATAAAACGCATCATAGCGCAATGCATGCGCATGAACAATGAGCAGATAACTCAAAATCAAAATTCCGTCAAGCATCCCACAATCATCGGAGTCATAGTAAAGACACAATGGTCAAATTCGAAACAAAACCGATATGATATACATCGTAATTATACATGTAGACATCAAATCTATAAATGTAAATAACTGAAGGAAATGCATGCCAAACCTTTTCATGTTTCCGTGCTATGTGCGTATCGCGGCACAGTGGCGGACGTCTACTGTCCGAAAATAACCATATATGTATATATCTTTTGTTTAATATGTACGTTCCGCCGTTTTTGAAAATAATTTAGAAGGGTTTCCTTGTTTTAAATGTTTCGTGTCATATCAGACATGTAGATAAATACTGAGACTATAGCTCTATTTTTGGAAATCCCTTCGATAACTATCAATGTATGCAAAATATATCAGGTACCGTCCTCTGACTAGTCCTGCTCAGTATGAAAACATATAGTAAATATCATAAAAATGTACTGCTCCATAAGAAATCAATCCCATAATGTATATAAGAATACCCTGTGCGTCTGGTGGGCACGAAAATCAAAATTCATATATGTGCCATACATGTGCACAGAAGCAACATCTAGGTGCAACGGGTGTACACGAAATATCTGTCATAGGCAACGTGTGTGCCTGACAGTAAAATCAGGTGCATCTGACATGCACGAAATCTCGATTTAGTGCATCTGGTGTGCGCCAAAGTCGTATCTCAAAACTTGAGCTCAACACGCGCGAAAATCCAAATCAGGTGCATCCATCATGCACTAATAACATCTAAATCATGTGCATCTAACATGCTCGAAATCATGAAATCCAATATCAAGCGTCGAACATGCGCAAAGTCTAAATCAAATGCACGGAGTGCAAGAAATCAACATCAATATCAGAATCCAAAATCGACGGTATACAATACGGCTCAATCAAAATCAGGTATACCGCGGTATATAATCTCACAACCATGTGCATCAGTGTGCACAAATCAAATCAAAACACTAAAAGTGTATGAAAACTATGTCGAAAGCATACGTCAAATCACATGCATAACATAGGCATGAAATCAAAATCAACATATCGAATGATATCAAACCGAAGTCAGGTGCAACAAACGCACGAAATATAAATCTGGCGCGATAAACGCACGAAACATAAAACTGGTGCATCCTGGGCAAGAAATACAAATACGGTGCATCCTGTGTAAGTCCATATTGCGACCCCCGGTTCTTACGGGGAGGCGGAAACGGTATAAACATCAAATTTTAAGCGCATGGGGCAACATGGACTAACAAAGTCGGGATCTTTTCTAAACTAAACTAGCTAACATGCTAACGAGAGTTAGGATAGATGGTTATACCTAACTTGAACTCCTTCTTCTTCAAACTTTTGTAGAGGTTGATGGTTCTTTCCTCGTTGCCTTCTTCCGTCGAAGATGGATCCACCTGAGGGTTCAACCTTCAGGCTCTTTCTCGAACTTTGAGAGAACTAGAATCTCCGGCTTGCTAAACCTTGATCCTAGAGTGAGTAGAGAGTGTCTTTTGGGGTTTTATCTTTTCAAGGAGAGAGATTCTCAACTCATGAGAAGGGTTCTCCTTGAGCTAGAGGAAGAAGAAGATGAAATGAGGAGAGAGAAGCTAAATGATAGAATGAGCTCTTTTCTTTTTGCAACCATAACATAAAGCAAAAAGAATTATCAAAATTAATAATAATAATGAAAATGGAATAGTTGATGGAAGGTTTAGGAATGACCATTATCATTTCAAACATTAAATGAATTTGCTAGAATCAAAGAGCATCTTTCTTTTGTAATGATGATGGTCAAAACTTCAACCATGGTCAACAAGTCAACCATGGTCAACAAGTCAACAAAAAACCAACCATGACACAATTTTATTTTATTAATATTATTAATTGATATATCATAATTCCATTAGGGTTTGGAAAAAGACGACTGTCAACTGTGCATACGCACCCGTTCCGAAACCCTAATGAAAAACCTCTTCCTCCGCCTCAATCAACTGTGCATACACACCCGCATTCTTGTTACGAGGAACATGAATACCAAGAGATAAAAGCAACCCCAAAACATATACCGGTATCTGACTCAAACCAGAGCCAGCCAGTAATATCCGTCCGGACTCCAAACGTGCACAAGTGCGCGGATGAGAACGAACCCTGTCGCAAAACCATGCGACCTCTACTCTATTTTGCCCAGAGGCAAATACCCTCTGTGTGGGACTCTAAAGACTCGACACTACGCTGGCAGTGGGTTTAACCACAGACTGCAAGCGGCACTAGCTGTGCGTAACGGTCCCCAAGTAGATGCCGACAAGAAGGCTGACGAGGTGAACCCCATCTGAACTCCTACTGAGTCTGAATGTGACATTCTCCGTACAGTCCAGTCTGTTCGTCTGATACATCGCATGTCGGGCCTAGGGGGCGGTAAAACGTCAGTCCCCCAATAGCGGTACAAGTCGTGTCGGAGTGAAGTCCAAAACACCCTGAGATAACAATGGAAGCCTACCAGTATATCTCGCTTGCCCTGGTTAGGGACTACTCGTGTAATGGCTCTCCTAGACACAGCGCGATGTCAACCCCCAATACCGGGAGAGACGAATCCTGTCTAACCGGCACTGCCTCCAAGTGCTTCGGGACTGCACCCAACTACCACCTGTTTGCACGACTCCTTTGAGCCGTGGTAGGGTAGTAGTCAAAGCACAGTGGGAACACACTCGAGGCGAAGTGCCAGTGTCAAGTCAGCGGACTAAGCTGTACTCATATCACCTGGGAACTGATAACTGACGATAGGTATAATACCAACCTGTCAGTTCCCGACGAGTCCTGTCCAGTGTACCCGTAACCCAACTAGCACCCGTATACTATCTCCAGTATGACGTACTGATGGCTGTGGGACAGACCATCTCCCACACTGGGATGAGAAGCGCATACGCTAGTCTACTCCGGAGTATCGATGCCCTGTCTCGATAGTCCTGCGACTAGGGACCTGTATAAGGATGTGCTTACAGATTACCCAGCCCCCACTAGTGTGACTGCCATCACAACGCTGGTAATCAAGCAAAGATCCTAAGGGCTCCACTAATGCGTATAGGTGATATCGCAAAATAAACACATGTACACATTGAAGTAGAAACAAACCAAGTAGCATACTACTATATTGAGCAAGATTGTTTATACAAGGTGAATATCCCAAGCTTCCATTAAGTAATATACAAACTAGTATGATACAGTAATGGCCTCTAGGGCATATACACTAACAATCTCCCACTTGCACTAAGGCCATGTACTGGCGTATCGAAGACCTATCATCTCGATCAGCCGCTCGAACTGAGTCTGGGGTAGGGCCTTGGTGAATGGATCTGCAGTGTTTTCTTCTGAAGCAACCCTCCGAACCTCGATCTCCTTGCGATCCACGATCTCCCTGATCAGGTGATACCGCCTCAAGATGTGCCTGGATCTCTGATGGGACCTGGGTTCCTTCGCTAAAGCTATAGCCCCGTTGTTGTCGCAATACATAGGTATTGGGTCAACAATGGACGGAACCACCTGAAGTTCTTTCAAGAACTTCCTCATCTAAACAGCTTCTTTTGCGGCATCAGATGCAGCGATGTATTCCGCTTCCATAGTTGAGTCTGCAACGGTTTCCTGTTTGGAACTCTTCCAACACACCGCCCCTCCATTGAGGGTAAAGACAAAACCCGACATGGACTTGGAATCATCCTTGTCACTCTGGAAGCTGGAGTCAGCAAAGGCCTCGATCTGGAGGTCTTTTCCGCCATACACCAAGAACATCTCCTTAGTTCTCCTCAGGTACTTGAGAATGTTCTTTACTGCTATCCAGTGTTTCTCCCCAGGGTTTGACTGATACCGGCTTACTACACTCAGTGCATAAGCTACATCCGGTCTGGTACACAACATCGCATACATTATAGAGCCTACCGCAGAAGCGTAGGGTATAATAGACATGCGATCCCTCTCCAAATCTGTCTTGGGGGACATCTCTTTAGAGAGGGTGATTCCGTGACAAGCCGGTAGATTACCGCGCTTGGAATCTTCCATACTGAATCTTTTCAGTACGGTGTCGATGTACCTGGACTGTGAAAGTCCTAATATCCTCTTGGATCTATCACGATGGATCCGGATCCCCAGGATGTAAGAGGCATCACCCAGGTCTTTCATGGAGAACCTGTATGACAAGAAACCCTTGACAGATTGTAGCATAGGAATGTCATTTCCTATTAAGAGAATGTCATCCACGTTTAAAACGAAGAATACTACAGTTCTCGCTACAAATCTACTATAGATGCATGGTTCATCTGGATTTTTGATAAAGCCAAATTCCTTGACCGTTTCATCAAAACAGATGTTCCAACTCCGCGATGCCTGCTTTAGTCCATAGATGGACTTAAGCAACTTGCACACCTTTCCGCTGCTCCCACTCTGAATGAAACCCTCTGGCTGATCCATATAGACACACTCCTCTAAATTTGCATTTAGAAAAGCGGTTTTTACGTCCATCTGCCAAATCTCATAATCGTGGAAGGCAGCAATGGCAAGAAGGATCCGAATGGATTTCAGCATAGCCACTGGAGAAAAGGTTTCGTCATAGTCCAAGCCAGGTCTTTGACGGAAACCCTTTGCTACAAGTCTAGCTTTATAGGTCTCAACCTGTCCATCTACACCAATCTTCCTTTTGAAGATCCACTTGCATCCTACGGGTTTTACCCCGTCTGGAGCAATGTCCAACGTCCATACTTTGTTGGTGTACATGGACTCCATTTCGGTCCTCATTGCATCCAGCCATTTTACCGAGTCAACGCTCTGAACGGCCTGCTGGAAGCTAGTAGGCTCATCATAATCTATGATGCAATCCTCTCTATCCCCGTCTATGAGAAAACCGTAGTATCTCTAGGGCGGATGAGACTGCCTACTACTCCTGCGGAGCGGCGTAGGAATGTCCTGTTCATTTGAACCTTCTGGTTCCACTAAGCTTTCAGTAATAGCTCGTGGTTCTGGAATTTCTTCCAGTTCCACTGTGCTCCCACTTACCTGGTTTTCCAAAAACTCAGTTTCCAAGAAGTAGGCATGACGAGAAACAAGAACTTTTTGTTCCTCTTCACAGTAGAAGAAATATCCCTTGGAGTTCTTTGGATATCCCACGAACTTACACTGTACTGAGCGTGCCTCGAGCTTGTCCGCATGCTGCTTTTTAACAAAAGCTGGACATCCCCAAGTCTTAATGTGACTGAGATGGGGCCTCTACCCACACCACATCTCATATGGTGTAGTAGGCACAGTTTTAGTAGGAACTCGGTTCAAAAGGTACGCAGCTGATTCTAGTGCATACCCCCAGAAGGATCGCGGTAACTCAGCGTTACTCATCATGGAACGAACCATATCCAATAGGGTTCGGTTCCGTCTCTCCGATACACCGTTGTGTTGCGGAGTGTATGGAGGAGTAAGCTGAGAGAGAATTCCGTTCTCTTTTAAATAATTCAGGAACTCGGCACTTAAGTATTCTCCACCTCGATCCGATCTTAGAATCTTGATACTTTTGCCGGTTTGTTTTTCTACTTCATTCTTATATTCCTGGAACTTTTCAAAATCTTCGGACTTATGTTTCATTAAGAAAACATAACCGTACCTTGAAAAATCATCCGTAAAAGTAATGAAGTAAGAATAACTGCTTCGCGCATGTGTAGACATTGGACCGCACACGTCGCTGTGTACGAGTCCCAAGAGCTCGCTCGCTCTTACTCCGTGTCCAGTGAACGGAGTCTTTGTCATCTTTCCTTTGAGACAGGATTGACAAGTGGCATATGATTGATATTCGAACGGATCCAAATATCCTTCTGTATGTAACTTAGTCAACCTTCTCTCATTGATGTGACCCAGTCTACAATGCCATAAGAAAGTCTGATTGATATCTGGAGACTTTCTTTTGTGTGTATTCTGGACATTGAAAATCTGTGGTTGGTTTAATACGTATATACCATTGCTCAGTGTACCTGACCCAATCAGAACTTGATTAAGGTGAATGTTTACAACATTACTTACAAACGCAAATTCATAACCATCTTTAGAAACCAAAGATACAGAAATGATATTACAAGTTGCGTTGGGTACAAAAAAGCAATTACGCAAAACCAAAACATGCCCTTCTGACATTCCCAGGTGATAGTCCCCCACGGCTTTAGCATCCATGCTAGCTCCGTTCGCAACTCTGAGGGTCATGTCACCTGCCTTCAAAAACCTACGGTTTCTCAACGCCTGCAAAGAATTACAGATATGAGATCCTGATCCGGTATCCAATACCCAGGAAGTAGAGTTTATAGAAAGACAGTTCTCAATAACATACATACCTGAAGCTGAAGCCGCAACCTGCTTCAGTTCCTGTGTCCTGGCTTTCCAAGCCCTGCAATCTTTCTTCCAGTGTCCACTCTTATGACAATAGAAGCATTCTTCCTTTCCAACAAGCTTCCCCGCAATCTTTGTTGCCTTTTCCTTTCCCTTCGTACCCACTTTACTAACACCGCCTCTTGGTTTGGCGGGGGCTTTCTTCCTCTTTCCCTTGGCTTTCGCCTTGGACCTAGAGGAAGAAGATCCTCCTACAAACAAAGCGGGTGTTTCCCTACCTTTCTGTAGGGTGCCCTCTGCGCTCCTCAGCATGTTGAGGAGTTCTGAAAGTTCAACTTCCTTTTCTTGCAAGTTGAAATTCAGTATGAACTGGGCGTAAGTGGAAGGAAGGGACTGGAGAACTAAATCCGTATAGAGTTCACTATCCAACGTGGTCCCAAGTTCCGCGAGCTCCTCAATGGAGCCAATCATCTTAAGCACGTGGTCCGCTACCGATGATCCGACGGCCAACTTTGCCGAAAATAACTTCTTCGACACTTCGTATCTTGCGATACGAGACTGCTCTCCATACAGTTCTTTTGTATGAAGAAATATGGATTCCAAGTCCATATTCTCGTGCCTCCTCTGGTGATCGTTGTCCATAGAGGCAAGCACGAGGCACTTGGCCTTCGCGCAATCAATCTCCTAAGTCTTACGGATTTCCTTATCCGCGACGCTGGAGGTGGGACCTGGGACGGGGGGAGCTTTGGTGGTAAGAAGATACCCCAGCTTGTCGTAAGTGATTGCCATTTTTACATTCCTTAGCCAATCTTTGTAGTTTGGCCCTGTCAGTATGTTTTTATCTAGAAGTAACTTAAGTCCAGTCATTTCGAATTTGGTCGCTGCAGGGGGGAGAGAAGAAACACTTTAGCACGATGCTCTTGCAAGTTTAGAATGGTTTTTAATTTGTCTAAACAGGATGGCTCCCACTGTCTCTCGAATCCCTCCTCAAACCACAAAGGAAGAATTAGCCGGGATCAATCCCACCGCACAATACTTGCTTAACCGTTCAGCCAGGCCAGTGTCGGTACTTCGAGGGAGGTTTTCCAACGCTTTCGCGAAGTTCCTTAATTTAAGAACCTCTTTTCCCTGGGAGCGTAGCCCCGCTAACACCTTTCTAGGCACCTACTAGGTTTATAGCATTGATCGTTTAGTGAGAAATTTCCCGAGGAGTAGCATATACTCACAGTAGGATCGGGATCCAAATATCATCGCGTGACGAAACTGAAGGAATCCTACCAGAATCATCACACTCCAAATGGTATGCAAATCTAGCAAGTTTCAGTACTTATGAAACTCCCGATGTGGATTTTTGCCCCATGCTCTTATGATCTTGACTTTGGCCAACAAATCATAAGTCACATGTCAAGTTCTTCCCGTCGTTCTCCAGGTTAATTTGAATCCACCCGTACATACCCTTGACTTTGGCCAACAAGGCAGTACGACTGTTCCAAATCAACGCATCTATCTATGCTGCACATGAATATCCAATAGCTACCAATCACTATGCCTTGACTTTGGCCAACAAACACAGCTTGAATACTATTGACTATTTATGTGAAACGACGGAGGGCTACGAATGGTTTTGGTAAAACCGTGAACGTAGTGAACTTGATATAATCGATGGAACGAGATAGCTTTTAGAAGGAGTGGCTCAAGCTCCGTATTTAAAAGTTAGTTTTGAAAAGAACCGAGTGGTTTTTCGAAAGTGTTCCAACGACTTCAACTTGGTTTATTATCTTGCATTAGTTCTTTTAATGCGTGATATTCTTGCATTAGTTCTTTTAATGCGTCCCATCATTTAATCCTACCATTGCAGAAAACAACCAAAATATGACGTACGCTTATGCCATTCGCATTCACCACGGGGTCCCGTCATCACCCGTTAGGTTACTTAACTAACGACAAAGCGGGGGTTGGGCTAGCGCGGCTGTAAAATATAAGCAACGCCTAAATATAAAGCAATGATAGACATTACAGATCACAGATGGATACATTGGATATACTAGGAATCCGCAATCCGTTCGAGCCTGCAACGAAAAGCGGATTACACGGTCGCGGTGAATAGCAAATACCCTACCCAAGACCCCTACGGGTGCGGCAAACTACCCGCTAAGTACCCGGTAGTTTGTGCACCCCTCCATGGGTCTATCCTAGGAGCAAAAACAGTAAAAAGAATTATACAATGACGGCTACAACCCCGACCCGGTTGTGCGGCCATACAAATAATATTATTACATCAATTTACATTTACAAATGAATGAAAGAAAAACAAAAGCTCATCTCACATCCACCCCGGCTATTCACCCGCGACAGTCCAACACATTCATATACACATTCCAATATCAAACACAGATCACAGAGATGTATAACCCCGACTAATCGACTTATAGCGATTAGCCGACGTTCAATACATGCAAACATCACAGATATAACCAACATAGCCAAAGTGTAGCGAAGTTCGAAAAAAATACGGATTTATAGGACCCCAAGAGTAAATTTCTTTTCTGGAAAATCTGGGCACATATAACATATTTGAAAAATCCCAAAACCCTACCAGAAGAACACTGCACAAAACAGGATCGCATGAAGAGGCTAAACGGCGGCGGATCCGCGGCGACTAGAGTATCTGAGGCCGCGGATCCGCGGCGGTTTGAACGATTCATGGGATCGTTTTTCGTGGGTGTTCTCACAAAACCCTGAGCCGATTTTAGGAGTAAAAAGTTTTACTTTTAGAGCAGAAAAAAATTCAACAGAAACTTAGGGTTTTTGTTTTTCCGGTTTTGCGATTTTTCGGTTTCGAACTTCCATACACTTCGCTACCAAGCTAGTTTAAGTTTAGTTAGGCTCTGATACCACTGTAAGTCCATATTGCGACCCCCGGTTCTTACGGGGAGGCGGAAACGGTATAAACATCAAATTTTTAGCGCATGGGGCAACATGGACTAACAAAGTCGGGATCTTTTCTAAACTAAACTAGCTAACATGCTAACGAGAGTTAGGATAGATGGTTATACCTAACTTGAACTCCTTCTTCTTCAAACTTTTGTAGAGGTTGATGGTTCTTTCCTCGTTGCCTTCTTCCGTCGAAGATGGATCCACCTGAGGGTTCAACCTTCGGGCTCTTTCTCGAACTTTGAGAGAACTAGAATCTCCGGCTTGCTAAACCTTGATCCTAGAGTGAGTAGAGAGTGTCTTTTGGGGTTTTATCTTCTCAAGGAGAGAGATTCTCAACTCATGAGAAGGGTTCTCCTTGAGCTAGAGGAAGAAGAAGATGAAATGAGGAGAGATAAGCTAAATGATAGAATGAGCTCTTTTCTTTTTGCAACCATAACATAAAGCAAAAAGAATTATCAAAATTAATAATAATAATGAAAATGGAATAGTTGATGGAAGGTTTAGGAATGACCATTATCATTTCAAACATTAAATGAATTTGCTAGAATCAAAGAGCATCTTTCTTTTGTAATGATGATGGTCAAAACTTCAACCATGGTCAACAAGTCAACCATGGTCAACAAGTCAACAAAAAACCAACCATGACACAATTTCATTTTATTAATATTATTAATTGATATATCATAATTCCATTAGGGTTTGGAAAAAGACGACTGTCAACTGTGCATACGCACCCGTTCCGAAACCCTAATGAAAAACCTCTTCCTCCGCCTCAATCAACTGTGCATACACACCCGCATTCTTGTTCCGAGGAACATGAATACCAAGAGATAAAAGCAACCCCAAAACATATACCGGTATCTGACTCAAATCAGAGCCAGCCAGTAATATCCGTCCGGACTCCAAACGTGCACAAGTGCGCGGATGAGAACGAACCCTGTCGCAAAACCATGCGACCTCTACTCTGTTTTGCCCAGAGGCGAATACCCTCTGTGTGGGACTCTAAAGACTCGACACTACGCTGGCAGTGGGTTTAACCACAGACCGCAAGCGGTACTAGCTGTGCGTAACGGTCCCCAGGTAGATGCCGACAAGAAGGCTGACGAGGTGAACCCCATCTGAACTCCTACTGAGTCTGAATGTGACATTCTCCGTACAGTCCGGTCTGTTCGTCTGATACATCGCATGTCGGGCCTAAGGGGCGGTAAAACGTCAGTCCCCCAATAGCGGTACAAGTCGTGTCGGAGTGAAGCCCAAAACACCCTGAGATAACACTGGAAGCCTACCAGTATATCTCGCTTGCCCTGGCCAGGGACTACTCGTGTAATGGCTCTCCTAGACACAGCGCGATGTCAACCCCCAATACCGGGAGAGACGAATCCTGTCTAACCGGCACTGCCTCCAAGTGCTTCGGGACTGCACCCAACTACCACCTGTTTGCACGACTCCTTTGAGCCGTGGTAGGGTAGTAGTCAAAGCACAGTGGGAACACACTCGAGGCGAAGTGCCAGTGTCAAGTCAGCGGACTAAGCTGTACTCATGTCACCTGGGAACTGATAACTGACGATAGGTATAATACCAACCTGTCAGTTCCCGACAAGTCCTGTCCAGTGTACCCGTAACCCAACGAGCACCCGTATACTATCTCCAGTACGACGTACTGATGGCTGTGGGACAGACCATCTCCCACACTGGGATGAGAAGCGCATACGCTAGTCTACTCCGGAGTATCGATGCCCTGTCTCGATAGTCCTGCGACTAGGGACCTGTATAAGGATGTGCTTACAGATTACCCAGCCCCCACTAGTGTGACTGCCATCACAACGCTGGTAATCAAGCAAAGATCCTAAGGGCTCCACTAATGCGTATAGGTGATATCGCAAAATAAACACATGTACACATTGAAGTAGAAACAAACCAAGTAGCATACTACTATATTGAGCAAGATTGTTTATACAAGGTGAATATCCCAAGCTTCCATTAAGTAATATACAAACTAGTATGATACAGTAATGGCCTCTAGGGCATATACACTAACATCCTGTGCACAAATACTAAGCAATAACTCAAATACGTAAATAGCAACACCGGGTGTACCCAGGTGTAAAGAAACTCATAAACGTGTGCAACTGCGTGCACAAAACACATATCAAGGCACTACAAGCACATATAAGCTATACCGACTGCAAAAGCCAAATCGTGTGCATACCACGTGCACAAAATCAACCCAACGGTATGTAATCCATGAAGTCATAAACATGTGCAACTAAGGCACAAAAACGATATTAGGTGCAATAACTGTGCAAAAATATGAATATCCAGTAGGTGCAACCATGGTGCACGAAAACAGAAATCATGGAACTCAGCCATCTAGACCAAATCATGCGAATAGATCGCCCAAAATACCGAAATCCAAAGGACGGATACGTGATAATCGAATCAAAAAATCACAAATCATAAATACCGTTGTCGGTATATCCTCCTTCAAAGTCGAGAAGGTGTCGGTGCATCCAATGCTAGCAGCGCAAAATATCTACTTGCCTATTGCTCACGGTCTGGCGTCCTCTGTCTCCGGGCCCTTATCTCTTCTGTAGATTACCAATCTCACAATCCGTCGGCTCATCGGCCCTGTCAGGTGTGCTAACGGGGACGATTCCGTTCTGGCACTTCTCTGGTCATCTCTCGGTCAATCCTTACGACCACTCGTAAAGTAGCACGTCACTGGCGCCGACCTTTGGTCCTCTGAATACACATTACGCATCTGATCCTGGGTGCAAATCTTATCGCATCAGTGTCCTGGAAGGAATCCTGCTCAAGGTTTCTTCTGATCTCGCCTATGCCGAACTGTACGGAGGCTGGTACTCTTGCATAATCTTTTCTCGCTCTCTAGACATCTGCGTCCTCAGCACAGCATTTTCTCGGAAGCTGGTCGCATCTCAACGCCTCTGTAGACATATCCGACCTTTAATCTTAACGGGGAGTGACAACAGCTCGTAAGCATCTCGCACGAACTTCTTGTCCCACTTGTCTGTATCATCATTCACTTTGACGTCACGTCTCTATCTACGCACTGCAAATGTTCTCGGCTATGGTCAATCCGAAGTCTCTCACACGGACTCGAAATCATGAACTCGGTATTTTCATCACTCTGTGGAAGATATCTAGCCGAACACGTCCTCAGGAACTCGTCCCAATCCGTGGAGGTATACTCCATACTCGTCCTTTCTTGATCAATTCACAACGCATCTGGGTGAGGTCCTCTATCCGAACCTGGTCAACTATCTCGTCGACGATGCCGAACTCTGGCCTGCTGGGTGTGCACAATATGACCACTCCTGGGTCCAAGTCTTCTCGTATAGTATTCCAGAAAGGTCCTGTCGAGGTCTCTCTCAATTCTCGTTTCTGCCGAATTGCCCGGAAGTTATCATCGTTCACTATATCTGTTTCTTGTTCCGGAACGGCTGCATACTCGTCGCGACTCCTTCTGGAAGGTATATCAACATATAACGCCTCTGCATGCGTATCGCATCTCTGATGTCAGCGGAGTGGAACGTCATCTCATCAAGATCTCGGGTGAACTCTTTACTTCACTCTGCTCCAATGTCGACTGATTCGGACTCTTCTCCTCGTGGCTGCATGGACTGCGCTCAAACGGCTATACTCGTATCTGGAGTCTCTCAAGCAATGTGTCCCATCACATGAAATCCGAATGATGTCGAACCATCCGATCGATTCATCAGAACCTCATAATCCCCTAAGAGATCAACATCTTGAGTACAGTTTAATAGTATTCCAGTACATGCCACAACACCTGTGGACCAACCGTAGAAGGGCAAACCCAAGCCTCACAAATAGCACCGCTAAACTGCCGCAAACCCTAAGGTTCGGAGGTGTTCCATGGTCATTACGTCGAGTTAGGGTTTCATTCTTCTAGAGGGTCCATAGCATTACTTGCTTTGTCTTTCGAATACTTTAAACTTGGAAATGGGTTCCTGACATGCGATCGTCTCTATCGACTCTCAACGAATCTGCGTGAAGTCGTCTCTAGCTGGAATCAATCTATCTGATGACCTCGCATCGGGGTAAGCGAACGAACCACATGTCCTAGTCATTCATCCTCGGGTGACTAGCGACTTTCCATCATATCTCTGAGTATATGCTCAAGCTGCAGTAGCTCCAATCATCTGGGCGATATCTCGTCATTTGCAGCAACAACTGGCTTATTCGTCTGTACGCTGAACAACGCCTCAATCATCATGAATAAGCGATATATCAATGGTCATCACACTCTGGCTGGCCTCTAGCAGTAGCCTATCCCTCTGGTGCCGATCAGCACATCCGGAAAATCTCGTAAAAGCGATCTGTCAAACGCTCATGGCGCGAAAATGCAATAAAGCGACGCCTCTATACAATCATACGTCTCTGGAATCACGCCCTGGTCAGTCCTTGTCCGTGACGAGCTCGTGCTGACGCAACTCTAGCCGTAGCTCTCTCTGCCCGTGTAATCGTGGCAGCAAAATCATAACCAATATCGATGAGGATAGATCATACGAATGAATATAATACTGTGCAAGGAAATGTACATCTTAAGGTTTCTTGAGCGGAGTAGCGTATCGTAAGTATGCCACGGAACATACGTACAGTACGTCACACTACTCAAGCTACCTATTCCATCAACCAGGGTCAACCTACACGACAAAAGTTTGGGTATAATACCCCCTCGACTAAGTCTAAGTTCCGTAAGGTCAAGCCTAAGTTCCGTATATATATAAACGCTCTAGGCTCCATATAGTCAAACTTAGACTCGAACCAAGGTTAACCTAGCGCTCTGATACCAACTTTGTCACGATCCGAAATAGCACGTGACTGGCACTTGAATCATATGAAGTCTATAGGACCCCATCTAATCCAAGTAAGCCAAAAGCTCAGAAATCTAAAACCATTTTAAATAATAAATAAAGGAAAATCGTTTTAAGAAGTGAAGAAAACATGTTTTAAAAATAAGGTTTTTAAATAAGTAAGCCGAATATGTATTTTTAAATCCTCAATATCTTTTCAGAAAATTTCGGCAGAGTTTCCTTAGTAAATACTGGCCCCAAACGAGGTACAACATGAATAGTATATATACAATGATAAAAGGCATCCCCAAGCGGAAGCTAGCTCTTCGTCAATCGACGGTCACAAGCACACAAGCAGTATAATATACAACGCCGAAGGGCGAGGATCAAAACTCAAAAAGGAAACTCAAAATCCGCATGAAAACCATAATACTACAACGCGCGACTCTAAGGTCGAAATAATATACAACTGGTTTTCTAAGTCTGAAACAATATACATGTTTTGGTTGATGGAATGTGTAGATACAACTGAATAAAATAATACAAGGGTGGTCACGATGCGAGTGAACCCACCTACCAATGCAATCACCCAGAAAGGAAGCAGTGTGCCAGAAAAGCCGCAATGAAAACTGTACGGCAAAACCTGCAAGAAACTGTGGCACAATGGGGGTGAGTTGCCAACTCGTGAATAGAAAATATCACAGAGCAGAAATCGTATGTATGACACAATCCTAGGTCAATACGATCAAATATATATATAAATCTCAAATGAATAAGTCTGAAGCATGATAAGGTAGCAATGTAACATATATACATGAGTGTAGTGCCAAGTGCTCGTGCCAGTGCCTTGATTTGGAGGGATTTTACGACCAAAAATAATATGTTACCGCAATCAAGAACGGCGTCGCTTGGTAGCTAGCCGGTGAATACGGGTCGGTCCACAGGAATGGTATTAATTTCCTAAATGTTCTTACGAGCTAATTCCAAAGGGTGTTGGATCTTTTATCACAAAAACTAAGTTGAGTTATACTAAGATTAGGAAACTTGCTAGGATTAGGTTTAGGTAAAGTTTGGTAAATAAAGATCTACACCTCTTTCAATGCCTTAAATTAGAAATCTTTTTAGGAGTTATGGTAATTATTAATAAAGGGGATTAGGATGATCGGGAAGAAACTATGTTTCTTCCTCTAGATCCTTGTCCGTCCTTTCTTAATCCTTACCCTAACCTCCATGGAAAACATTCATATCCGGTCTTTTATACTACGGATCACCGTTACCTCGTGGGTAGAGTGCCGTAGGGAGCGGAATATGAAAGTATGCATAGAGTCCTAATTGTTCATAAGAGATTGGCAAAGAAAGGGGTAAGAGATCTTCATCTCTCAAATCCTTCCCTATTCCTAACCCTAACAAGCGAGGAAACTACTCGCTCATTGAGGGATCTACGAAAGACATAATTTTTATTTTGTTTTGATTTAAGAGATTAAAGATCTACTGCAGATTAATAAAAATTCTAAACTAGATTAAACTAGGGCAAGAAGAGAAATTACCTAGGGCAGAAATTAAAACTAAGACTAAGGCAGAAAATAAACCTACTTACAAATTTGATGCTCTCCAAACTTCAAAAGAAATCTGAATTTTTATTGATGAAAAGAAGCATGAACTAATACAAGGAATTGGGTCTCTATTTATAGGACATAGAAAACCCTAGGTTTACAATTGCCGCATGTCTGCATTTACAAAAATACCCCTAGGAAAACTAGTCAGCGCCGCCTCCAAGTTATGATAAAATTTTTACCAAGTCCGGGCTTGACACGACCGCGGAACCGCGGCCGCAGCCAGGGTCTGGCCGCGGTTCCGCGGCCCAATGGGATGATTAATGGCTGAAATTTCTGGCACTGCTTCTTGGCTTTTTGGGCTTCCTACTTCTTTGGTTCTTTACTCAATTTGGCTTCTAGGTTTTCTCCAGATCTCCATAGTGAACAATTGCAGTGGACTTTTACCGTTGCTTCGAAATCTTGGACCTTGCGTTCCCTTCTACTTTGTGAACTGTTCTTCGTGTAGGCTTGATCAAGATCCTTCTATTTGCTGGTCGTAGTCTCACTTTTGCATCGTCTTTTATCTTTTTCACTGTTTTAGCTCCAAGAACCTGTAACCTGTACTATGTAGCAGACATGGGTCAAAAGCACCTGTTTATTTGTAAAATGCATAAGAATGGGGAATGTAATAATACAATATTATGATATGAACAAATACCCCCAAACTTATCTTTTGCTCGTCCTCGAGCAAACTTAGTTTTATTCTCGACAAAAACCTAACCTCACTTTTGCAGGGAAACGCGATTGCACTGAGCTCGTGCAACAAGCCGTTAAACCTCTAGGTGTCCCTTGTAAGAGGAGCGTTGTCTCCTGAGGGTTTTCAGCGGATACTACCCACAAAATCCTATCAACTTGGCTTTTCGACTTTTATTCTCCAATTAGGTTTTCTAGTAAGGAATTCTATTATCTTCGACTCGTAAATTATCCACCCATATTCTTCACACTTCCTTATCATTTAACTTAAGATTATATATGTTCTGCAGACTTACTTAGCTTTTGGCATCTCTTAAGTTTTCCTTCTAGGGTTCCATCTCCACTTAGGAATTTTTATCATCTCTACTAAAGATACAAGTTCTATTCTTCATTCCTATCTCTCATCTAAACTCCAATCACATATCCCTACGTATGTGTATATATCACCTCTATACTTGGAAATTCAAATCAAGCAATCATACTCTTGTCCGTTGTCCAAAGTACTTATTAATTGGTGAATTTTTAAATTAATTTTGCTTACACATCCTTCATGCAACCGTTAATACTTCTTGAGGTACCAACGACCGATTACAAAATGCGTTTGCACTTTAAAGCGTACTTCCTAGTCTTGTAACACCTAAGGCTTTTAGCAGTGACTCCCAAACCGGTTGGTCTAAGGTACTAGGTGATGAAGCACCCTCGCTAAATATTTTTCTATTTTTGCAGCCTTAATTAATCACAAAAACCAGTGTTCATTTTTTTTCTTTATTCACACTTGAATTTTTTATTTTATTTTCTTCGTACTAAGGACTTTAGACAAGAGCATTTCAAGGTCTCCTCTACTATTCCAAGTTTCAAGGTGCGTGTTTGTGCAATTTGTAGGGTATACATTTTCAGAATTCAGACTTAAACTAGGAACTATTTTTCAAACTTATACTCTAATAAAAATATCAATACTTTTCCTTTGCTTTGACTTAGCCCAAGAAGTGAACTCAAAATTCGCCTATTTCTAAATAAACTACAAAGGCATATACTTTCTACCGTTAAACTTTAAGAAAGGTTATTTTTAGGGTTTTTAATTTACTAAGTCTAAGATCTAGTTGTTCCTAACTAGTTAACCTATTTGTCAAACTCAAGTCAAATACGGCTAAAATTGAATACATTAATTTTTATAATTTTTGAAATTTTCAATTTTTTATGGGTTTTTCTTTTTCTATTTTTTTTATTTTTCAAATTTTTTCAATTTTTATGATTTTTATATAAGGATGCAAATGCAAAAATATACATATGAATGCGAAGGAAGAAGACTTGCCGAGCATACCCCCAAACTTAAACTGGACAGTGTCCTCACTGTCAGGCTGCACCAAGTGGGTCGATAATTTCGGCAATTTCCTGCTTATTAATAATCATATTTACAAATGATACACACCCCCAAACTTATTTGCAGTAAAGTTTTGGAAAAATTGATTGGAAATTCGGGGGTGAAAGTGGAGGAAAATCAATCGGTGTAAATCGACTCCTGCAAAAACATGAGCTCCTCCGAATGGTCCGCTGTGGGGAACGGTTTCAATCGATATCCATTTACTTTGAATAAGGTACCGTCCTCCGGAATTTCAAGATCGACCGCACCGTGCGGATAAACGGTGCGAACGACAAATGGTCCTTTCCACCTAGAACGGAGCTTGCCGGGGTGATAATGTAACCGAGTATCATAGAGTAAAACCTGTTGACCAGGTTTAAATGTTTTTCGCAGAAAGTGTTTATCATGGAACACCTTAGTTCTGTTTTTAACAATTACGACATTATCATAAGCCTCATCCCGCAACTCTTCTAGTTCATTTAACTGCAGCTTTCGATTACTGCCCGCATCTCCTAATGATAAATTCAACTCTTTGATTACCCAAAATGCCTTATGCTCAATCTCTACTGGGAGGTGGCAAGCCTTCCCGTAAACAAGCCGGTATGGAGACATACCAAGATCGGTCTTGTATGCAGCGCGGAAAGCCCATAGTACATCGATCAGTTTGAGTGACCAATCTTTACGGTTTTTAGAAACCGTTTTCTCCAAGATTTGCTTGATTTACCGATTCGACACCTCGGCTTGCCCACATGTTTGGGGATGGTATGGCGTTGACAGCTTGTGAGTAATAGAATATTTGCGCATTAAGGACTCAAAAGTCCTATTGCAAAAGTGAGAACCATTATCACTTATTATCGCTCGAGGGTGCCTAAACCGAGAAAAGATATATTCTTTGAGAAATCGAACGACAACCTTATTATCATTCATTTGGCTAGGCACAGCCTAGACCCACTTTAATACGTAGTCAACAACCAAAAGAATATACACATTCCCAAAAGAATTAGGAACCATGAAATCAATTCCCCAAACATCAAAAACATCCACAACCAAAATTGGTTGGAGCGGCATTTCGTTTCTCCATGATATCCGGCCCAAGTGTTGGCACCGGGAGCATGTCTTGCAGTATTCATATGCATCCTTAAAGAGTCGTGGCCAATAGAAACCACACTGCAAGATTTTCTCGGCTGTCTTCTTTGGGCCAAAGTGCCCGCCACACGCTTGATCGTGGCAAAAAGACAGCACACTCTTAAACTCGTTTTCCGGTACACACCGACGAATGATTTGGTCGGAACAGTATATAAAAAGATAAGGTTCATCCCAGTAAAAATGCTTTGCTTGAGACAAGAATCGAAGTTTATCCTGTTTCGACCAATCTTTAGGTATCAAGTCGGTGGCTAAGTAGTTTACTATATCAGTGAACCATGGTTCGTAAGATACGGTTAAGAGTTGCTCATCGGGAAAAACATCTGTGATTGGAATTTCAAGTGTAGGCGAAGAAGGAAGTCGTGAAAGGTGACCGACCACTACGTTTTGACATCCTTTTTTGTCCCTTATGAAAAGGTCAAACTCTTGTAGCAAAAGGATCAAACGTATTAGCCTCGATAGCATCCTTCTTCGCAAAAAGGTGGCGAAGAGCTGAATGGTCCGTATACACAATGACCAGAGATCCGATTAAATAAGGCTGGAATTTTTCAAGTGCAAACACAACGGCTAAAAATTCTTTTTCCGTTGTTGTGTAGTTTAGTTGGGCCTCATTTAGTGTTCGGCTTGTGTAATAAATCACGTGCGGCATCTTATTAATGTGCTGTCCAAGAACAGTACCAATGGCAAAATCTGATGCGTCGCACATAATTTCGAAGGGATGCGTCCAGTCTGGAGATGAAAGAATGGGCGCAGAAATGAGAGAGTGTTTCAATGACTCGAACGCTTCTATGCAAGTTGAGTCAAAATCAAATGTTGTGTCCTTGGCCAATAAGAGAGTCAAGGGTCTAGCAATCTTGCTAAAATCCTTAATAAACCGTCTATAAAAACCGGCATGGCCAAGGAAAGCTCGGATGTCTTTGACGCATTTAGGAGGAGGAAGATTGGAAATGACTTCAATTTTGGCTCTATCAACCTCTATGTCGTTTTGCGAGATGACATGTCCTAAGACAATGCCTTCTCGTACCATAAAATGGCACTTCTTCCAATTTAAAGTTAGATTCTTATCCCTACAGCGGGTAAGAACTGCGTCAAGGTGTAGCAAACACTCGTCGAAGGAGTCACCAAAAATGGAGAAATCATCCATAAAGATCTCCAAAACCATTTCAACCATGTTTGAAAAGATCCCCATCATACACCGCTGAAATGTAGCGGGTGCATTGCATAACCCAAAGGGCATGCGACGATAAGAAAAAGTGCCAAAAGGATAAGTAAATATGGTCTTGTCTTGATCCTCTTTGGTGGTGGGGACTTGGTTATAGCCGGAATAGCCATCTTAAAAGCAGTAGAACTCGTGCCCAGCCAATCGTTCTAGCATTTGGTCAATGAAGGGTAAAGGAAAGTGGTCTTTCCTTGTCGCGGCATTGAGTTTTCTATAGTCGATGCAAACTCGCCACCCAGTTTGGGTGCGAGTAGGAATTAACTCATTTGCCTCATTGGTAATGACCGTGATGCCCGATTTCTTTGGCACAACATGAATGGGGCTAACCCATTGGCTATCCGAGATAGGGTAAAAGATACCACTATCAAGACATTTAACAATCTCCTTCTTGACAGCCTCTTTCATTATGGGGTTGAGGCGTCTTTGTGGATCCCTTACCGGCTTGGCATCATCCATCAAGTGTATATGATGTTCAACTATGAGGGGACTAATCCCCTTGATGTCCGCCATAGACCAGCCAAAAGCTTGCCGATTATTTTGTAAGACCATTAAAAGGGCCTTCTCTTGCTCAAGAGCTAGAGAGGCCGATATGATGATGGGTAAGGTCTCATTCTCACTTAGATAAGCATAATTAAGGTGCGACGACAAAATCTTTAGTTCGAGTTTAGGAGGTGAAACAATTGATGGTAACAATGGTGTAACTGTTTCAAACTCGAAGGATTCCATCAAAGGTTCAAATCGAGTATAAGCAACCGAGTTGGATGGTTCAACTAACTCATCCGAAAAAGAAAAAGACTTAAACTCGGGTGGTGAGTCTTCCAAATCGTCTACAAAGGTGAAACACTCATAATCGTTGTCCGCCGTGAAAGCTGTGTCGGATTCTAGGAGGAACACACCAGTGGCGTCAACACTGCTGTGATCAAACAGAAAATTTTCGAACTCACAGTCCTCCTCCGCGATCTCATTGATCGAGCAAACATCAAGTATGCTAGAATTAGGTTCGGAAGGCTGATTTCCCAACTTAAAAATGTTGAGTTCAATTTTCATATTTCCAAAAGATAGATTCATTGAACCATTACGACAATTGATCACCACATTAGAAGTCGCAAGGAAAGGTCGACCAAGTATCACCGGAATTTGACTCCCGAGGTTAGCTACAGGTTGTGTATCCATAACAATAAAGTCAACGGGGAAAATGAAACCCCCTACTCTTATTAACACATCCTCCAACTCTCCCTTAAGATGGGTGATGGATCGGTCGGCCATTTGGAGAGTACAATGAGTGGGCTTAAGCTCTCCAACGCCTAATTGTTCGTACACAGAATAAGGTAGCAAATTGACACTAGCACCAAGATCTAATAGTGCTCTATTGATCTTCTTGTCCCCAATTGTTATCAAAATAGTAGGACAACCGGGGTCCTTGTGCTTTTGGGGTAAAGATTGGACAAGAGCGTTACTAACTGCATTAGCCACGAAACTTTCTTTGGTACTTGTGACTTCCTCTTTTTGGTGCATAAGTCCATTAAGATTTTTGCATATGAAGGAACTTGTTGGATTGCATCCAAGAGAGGGATATTTATGCCAACCTGCTTGAACAACTCTACAATCTTCTCCATTTGTGGAGTTGGTTTATTGGATCTCAACCGGTTTGGAAAAGGAACATTTTGAAAGGTTGTTGAGTCCAATTTTTATGGATCAGATTGTGGAGTTGGAACGGATCCCCGTGTAGATGTGTTCGTATTGTGAGAAGTGGGTCCGTTCGAGCTAGAAGAAGTAGAGCCTTGTGAAGGATGGAGAATAGGCTCTAACGAAGAAGAAGAAGAAGGTAAAGAAGATGAAGAAGGACCACCGGCAGGGGTGTCATGGTTAATACCCACATTATTTTGCAACACTTTTCCGGATCTCAACGTGGTCACAGCATTTACGTTATGATTCTGCTGTTTATATCCAGCATGTGCGTGACCGGGATTTGGCAGTGGTTGAGATGGAAGCTTTCCTTTTTCTCGCTTGCTCAACGCAGCATTGAGTTGTGCAATTTGTGCTTCTATAGATTTGATGCTTTGATCGTGTGAGGCACTGTTTTGCACCAAAGATTGAATAGAAGTTTCTAACTTTGCTGCGGATTGTGTAGATTGCTTTAGGAATGCATCTAGACTTCTTTCGAGCGAGTTAACCTTGTCATTATTAGGTGGAAAAAAATTGTTTGGCAGGTAAGAATTGTTGGGCACAAATTGTTCACTTGATTAGGGTAAGGTTGCTGTTGGAAAGGTTGCTGAAATTGAGTTTGTGGAGGTGCTTGTTGTTGTGGAGGAGGAGGCCTTTGAAAATTGTTGTTTCCTTGGAATTGTTGAGGTTGGTTCCAAGCGAAATTTGGGTGACTCCTCCAACCTGGATTGTATGTCGAAGAGTATGGATCGTTTCTTTGTCGTTGCTGAAATGCAGCATTGACTTGATCATGTCCTTGAATAGATGGATTGTAAGGACACTCTTCAGTGAGATGTGATGGATCCGAACAACAAGCACAAACAGTTCGTGGAGGCACAACAGGGGCAGGAGAAGGCGATGAGATTTTGGTCTCAATCGCTTCTAGCTTTTTCGTAAGTGCGGCCATCTCGGCCTTCATAGCAATCGACATATCTAAGTGATGTATGCCTGCCCTAGATTGACCAATAGAAGAAGATGATGTGGTCTTGGTGCTCTCGCACTGAATTGTTTGTTCACTAAGATCCTCAAGAAACTGCCATGCTTCCTCGCTAGATTTGGTTAGAAAGTGACCTTGACAAATGGTTTCGAGCAACTGCTTCGTTTCCGGGTTCAATCCCTCATATAATGTTTGGCAAAGTTGCCAATTTTCGATCCCATGGTGAGGGCATTGAACGAGCAGGTCTTTGAATCTTTCAAAACACTTCCAGAATGGTTCGGAAGAAAGCTGGGAAAATTGTATAATCTCATTACGGATTCTAACAGTTTTGTGATGAGGATAGAACTTTTTAAGAAAGGCTTTCACAAACTCTTCCCAATTCTTAATTGAATGTGATGCTGTGCTGTATAGCCACTTCTCGGCTAAGTCACATAAGGTGAAAGGAATGACCCTTAGCCTTATAGCATCGTCGCTTAATTGGGTTGTTTTCATCATAGCGCAAACGTTTTAGAATTTGTTGATAAAAATATATGCATCTTCGGATTCCAATCCGTGAAACTTAGGCAGCATATTGATGAAGTGGGGTTTGATCTCGAAATTGTCCCCATTTGCCGGTGGGAGAGAAAGACAAGTAGGTAGGGCGGTGCGGATGGGGTAGAAAAGATCCTGGAGCGCGACTCGTTAGGGCGCTTCAACAGGTGGGTGATTCGGGTTATTCGCACCTAACGGAGGTGGAATCAGTCCCGTCGGTAAGGTGTTGTTAGGATTGTATCCCAACATACCTTCGGAAGAAGAATTTGAAGGTGAAAGTGAAGAAGTGGAAAGGATTTCGACTTCGGAGTCGAAAGGTTCGTGGGTTGGTACCAATAAAACACGGACTAATCGGGCGCTAGTGTCCCTATTCCGACCGGACATACACTAAAGGGTAGTATAGTCAAAAAGGTGAAAGACAGAATGTGGGGGTAAGAAAACATCAATGAGAAGAAGTGGTGAGGTGCAAGGATTTCTTTAGCTACAAGTTGCAAGTTTTTGAAAAGATTTTCTTTTTTTCTGAATTTTTATATGGAGCTTTTTGCAAAAAGATTTTTATAAGAGACTTTGACACAAATGCAATCAACCATAAATGCATAATCAGGCCTAGATCTAGGGTCACCTAGGTCAGCTGGACAGCTCCTAACTGTTCCAAAGGGCTAGAAATATGACTTCAAACCGCCTCTTCACCGCCAATTGTGACCAGGTAAGTGCCAGGTGAGTGGGAGGCTCCCCACTACAAGCAGTGGTCCTAATTAAGTAACCACTCACCTTAGACACACTTGCCTAGGCACCGCAAAGTCAGGTTAGGATTAACGGCCGATGCCTATAACTAGTTCTCTGTCCTATTGAGCGTGACGTCCTTAGGGCTGAGTCTAGTATTTTTTTAATTAAGAATGGTCAATGCAAATGCCTTATGTGATTTCTGGGGTCCTGGGAAGGGTGATGAAATCCCCACCCAATGTGAATTGGTCAAAAGCCCCTTAAAGTCCGATTAAAATATGCAAAGCAGTAAATCACTTGTAATCAATTTTCTTTAAAGTGCGGCGCAAAGAATCCTGCAGAAAATCAATTATTGGAAGGGGGAAGATTTTTAGCGCAAAGAATCCTGCAGAAAATCTGGCAAAAGATATATTTTAGGTTGCAGAGGGGAGAAAGAGGAAACAAACCGAAAAAATTTTGTGCGTTGACGTCACGTGGGGACCGTGGATCCGCGACAATGATGGGGTTACGGCGGCGGTTTAGCGGCGGAAACGGCGGCGCAGGTCTCTAAAAAAATTGTGCTGTTCTGTTGTTCCAATCCCTTTCTGTTATGATATCCCTTTTTCTGTTTCGATATCCCTTTTTCTGTTTCGCACTCTGGATTTTTCCAGATCCGTCGATCCTGCAAGGATTCACACAAGAAACCCTTCAAACAATAAAAGATGATAGAATTTTTATATTTTTGATTTTTTCAGATTTTTATGATTTTATATTTTATATTAACCCGAAATTACAAAAAGGAAATTTTTACGCCATCCCCGGCAACGGCGCCATTTTGTTTGGAGGGATTTTACGATCAAAAATAATATGTTACCGCAATCAAGAACGGCGTCGCTTGGTAGCTAGCCGGTGAATACGGGTCGGTCCACAGGGATGGTGTTAATTTCCTAAATGTTTTTACGAGCTAATTCCAAAGGGTGTTGGATCTTTTATCACAAAAACTAAGTTGAGTTATACTAGGATTAGGAAACTTGCTAGGATTAGGTTTAGGTAAAGTTTGGTAAATAAAGATCTACACCTCTTTCAATGCCCTAAATTAGAAATCTTTTTAGGAGTTATGGTAATTATTAATAAAGGGGATTAGGATGATCGGGAAGAAACTATGTTTCTTCCTCTAGATCCTTGTCCGTCCTTTCTTATTCCTTATCCTAACCTTTATGGAAAACATTCATATCCGGTCTTTTATACTACGGATCACCGTCACCTCGTGGGTAGAGTGCCGTAGGGAGCGGAATATGAAAGTATGCATAGAGTCCTAATTGTTCATAAGAGATTGGCAAAGAAAGGGGTGAGAGATCTTCATCTTTCAAGCCCTTCCCTATTCCTAACCCTAACAAGCGAGGAAACTACTCGCTCATTGAGGGATCTACGAAAGACATAATTTTTATTTTGTTTTGATTTAAGAGATTAAAGATCTACTGCATATTAATAAAAATTCTAAACTAGATTAAACTATGGTAAGAAGAGAAATTACCTAGGGCAGAAATTAAAACTAAGACTAAGGCAGAAAATAAACCTACTTACAAATTTGATGCTCTCCAAACTTTAAAAGAAATTTGAATTTTTATTGATGAAAAGAGGCATGAACTAATACAAGGAATTGGGTCTCTATTTATAGGACATAGAAAACCCTAGGTTTACAATTGCCGCACGTCTGCATTTATAAAAATACCCCTAGGAAGACTAGTCAGCGCCGCCTCCAAGTTATGGTAAAATTTTTACCAAGTCCGGGCTTGACACGGCCGTGGAACCGTGGCCGCAGCCAGGGTTTGGCCGCGGTTCCGCGGCCCAATGAGATGATCAATGGCTGAAATTTCTGGCACTGCTTCTTGGCTTTTTGGGCTTCCTACTTCTTTGGTTCTTTACTCAATTTGGCTTTTAGGTTTTCTCCAGATCTCCACAGTGAACAATTGCAGTGGACTTTTACCGTTGCTTCGAAATCTTAGACCTTGCGTTGCCTTGTACTTTGTGAACTAATCTTCGTATAGGCTTGATCAAGATTCTTCTATTTGCTGGTCGTAGTCTCACTTTTGCATCCTCTTTTATCTTTTTCACTGTTTTAGCTCCAAGAACCTGTAACCTGTACTATATAGCAGACATGGGTCAAAAGCACCTGTTTATTTGTAAAATGCATAAGAATGGGGAATGTAATAATACAATATTATGATATGAACATGCCTTAGGTAATAATATATCATACATATGAGGTATGATCAATGTCGACTATATCATGAAGTCTATGAATATGTGGATATCATCCAACTATGTAATAAATGTCATCATGTATGTGGATCTCATCCAACTATGTGATCATGTCATCAATGTCAACTATATGTATGTGGATATCGTCCACGTGTCACCCAATGACAATAAACATCATGCATGTAAATATCATAAACATATGCATGGAAGTATGAGAATGTAAATCAACATGTGTCGCTCGCGACATATCAAAATCATGGAACCTGAGTGTCAAGCATCGATACTCGAAAACATCATGAAACCTGTGCCCAGCATCGGCACATAAATCCTCATATACATAGGGATCCGTCAGTCCGGATCGGCCCGTCTCATCTCTTAACTCCGGTCGGTATCCCCTAGATATCCGCCGAGCTCAACACAATCACCGGTAGGTAGTACTCCCCTGCCAGGCTCACCGTCTAACATATACGAGTCTTCTTACCCCGGGTACCTCACCGGGTCCACCATGTACCCGCAGACGGTGCCTACCGCTCCTCGAATCGGGTTTCACATGCCACTCTCAGAACCGAGAAAACACATGGTGGATGCACTGAAATATCATATCAAGGGTAACCGGGTTTTTAAAACAATACATACTCTCTTTTAAAATACCCACGGTTCCCAAATCAAGAAATATTATGGAAACAACATATCTCAATGCGTATAATCAGAAAGCATGATGTATGCGACATATAAAAGAAATGTAATCATATCAGTATATCATGCAACATGGAATAGTAATATGCACATATTTAGGGAAGACCGCTTCTTTAAAATGAATCAGTTTTAAAAGTATCTTGCGGTTTCCGAATCCTCAATTCAAGCCAGAATCATCTATGTATGTGCAAATGTGTATGTGCACAAGTATGAGTGTACAATATGTAGATACACGAGTATGAATGTACAATAGGTATGTGCACAAGTATGAGTATACAATATGTAGGTACACGAGTATGAATGTACAATAGGTATGTGCACAAGTATGAGTGTACAATATGTAGGTACATGAGTATGAGTGTACAATAGGTATGTGCACAAGTATGAGTGTACAATATGTAGGTACACGAGTATGAATGTACAATAGGTATGTGCATAAGTATGAGTGTACAATATGTAGGTACATGAGTATGCCATGCAAGGGTCATATCCTGAATGCAACAGTACTATAGTGTAGTGGCATGGCAATTATCGATGATGAAGTGTGTGAGCCGGCAAGAAGGTGTACGTGGAACATATGCAACATCGATAATGGTGCTGGTGTCCTAACAGCATGGTTTGATATAACAATAAACATAGTTATCATGCAATGCGATGCAAACCGTAAGCATATGCAACAAATGAATAATAAACAAAACAGTGTAGAAGCTACATCAATGCATCCATGTCATACTGTTTTACCATTTGAAAGAAGACGAATCGGGGTTTTTAGGAAAATAAGGGCTACAGTGTTTTTAAGAAAAGATGCGTCTTTTGAAAATATCCGTAGAATCCCTTGCCTGTCTTTAACTACTCCCGATTCGTTAGTTTTTGAAATAGGTATGACATCGGCCTAGCCTAACATCTACTAGCAAATCTACAGCTCTAACTAACAAGTCAGTCAGGAGGGGTATGGAAACCACTTAATCTGAGTCGATATATATATATATATATATATATATATATATATATATATATATATATATATAATAGTCGGTGATCCCGCCTCAAAGGTACCGCATACGATACAATATCATATGACATCCTCGAGTCATGAGGGCGGATCTATCATCAATATAAAGCTCGTACGGCAAGTCATCGTACGACATCCCAAATTGGGGTACAGGTCAATGTCACATCCATCTCATCAATTATCTGGTATTCTTATCATCATATCTCATGATCTGGGGTACTGATCTAAGTCTAGTACAACTGATACCATCTATATAAATGCGTGCGTAAATACACATCCAAAGGCCCGCTAAAATCTCATGTCGTATCCCAAATACGAATCCCATTATATCACCGATCTCATGGCACTATGCCCAATTTCATCGACTAATCTCAAAATATCAACCCCTATCCTCATCATCCAGGTATAAGTATAACTAATAAGCATGTGTGTGCGTGCGGGTGTAAACCTATTCTAGAGTTCGCAACTAGGAACTATACTAGTTTGCGACTACACCCTAATCTAACCATAGTTCACCTAATCTCATCTCAATTATCCATATCGCACCTAATGCTATTAAACATATATATAGTATATATATAGTATACTAAACCTTGAACCGCGGGGGTGCTATACGCCATCCACCCGACTTCCCTCGTAGATATAATCTACTCACCTTGCATCCTGCGTGTCGGTGTCGACGTCGCCTTCATCTTTTTCATCGTATGAAGCCCTCGTGAAGGTACCTACAAAGATAACATAATCGGAATGCGTATTAAAATCACATCGGGAATACCAAAACGACACGCTAAGGCCTATAGGTTAGAACCTATAGACTACGCTTTCAAAACTATCAAAAAATCCTAGATATTGTCATATAAACGCCAAGTAATCGAGGTAAAACGCAATTATACAAATCCAGAATTTAAAATATGCAATACGAAAACACGAATCAAAACAGCAACTATAGAAAAGGGTCCCAGATTTCACCCTAGGTCAAATTAGACAATTTTGCATATACCAAGGGTCTAGTATACATGAAATAAAGCTTCAGAACCAACACGAGCCAAAATGGTGGGACCCAGGCCACAATTTGCGGCCAATTGGATTAAATCTGCGGCCTGCATTGGGAGATAGGGTCTGGGATTTTGGGGTTAGCTTCCTGGGTGCCTGCATGTATCACTGTCCTTGCAAAATAATTTTCAGGTAGCCCTAGTGTTAGCAGATTTCATTTTACATCCACAGAATCCACAATTTTCCGATATCGGCTTTTCTAAATCCGTATTCCAGTGTTTTAGTCTCTATTTTAGGCCTGAATTCTAGCACTAGGGGGTTTGTGAGGCCTCTACTGAGCTTAATTGCACATCACCACTCTCAAATCCTATAAACCCTAACTAGAATTTTCTAAGTCCACAAAACCACTCAATATCGACATGAAACATGTATGGATGCATAAGGAATTAAAATACTACACTAATGGTGCAGAAATTACCTTCTTTGGCAACTCAAGAAGTTTCTTGAGTTGCTCAAAGTCCTCAAAATCTCCTCTTTCTTGGTCTATGGGGTAGCTTGTGAGCTTGTGCATCCTTTTTGTGAAATAGGGTTTGGGTTTTGAAGTGTTTAGCATGGAGTTTTTGGGGTTTGAAGATGGAGGAGAAGGGGAGGGGAAGCAGCAGCAGCAGCAAGATGAAGAGATGGGGAGGAATGAGTGAAGGGAATGATGAGGGAATGGCATCATGACAAGGGTTGACCCTCACCCACTCTTTCTTTCTCTAACCCATACCTCATATTTTAATCTTTTCCTTTTTTTTTCTAATTTCCTTCTCTCTTCAATAGTAACCCCAAAACAAAAGCCATGCACCCAAAAACATGTAGAAAAATGCAACAAGTGTTAATAAAAAGATATGGTGCATGTTTGCACAAAATTTGCTAAAAATCCGATTAGCGATTTTTAATCGCGCTTAGCACTAAATTAGCATATAATTAATCATAAAAACTTAAGAATTTACATAATTCTCATATAACACCCTCTTTTTATAATTTCCATAATTTTCCAAAATTTTTCCCAATTTTATCGGTATTTAATTATACCGCCTTATTAAAATATTCAATATTTTATTATTAAATTATAAAAATTCCCCAAAAATAATATTTTACTTTTTTTGAAATGTTACACTACTATAAACCTTCCATGGTTTGCAACATAATATCAGTTTTTTTACTTGATAAAGATGGATATAATTTTGTTCTTGATAGAAATATCATGAACATCTACCTTGATAAGGTATTGGTTGCAGAAGGTACACTGTGTAATGGTATCTATGTTCTAAATCAGAACACAGCTCTCAATATACAAAACACACGCAAGAGGAAGAGTTCAGATACGAACGAATCCTACTTGTGGCATTGTAGACTTAGTCATTGTCACGACCCGAAGGTACGGAACGTGTCCGTCACTTAAATTATGAAACGTCTAAAGGCGTAACGTAATCTAAGTAACCCGAAACCCAGAATCTAAACCATTTAAAAGAAGAAGTGTAAAAAAATATGTTTTAAAAACAACACCAAATTTCTCAAAATTTCAGCAGAGTCTCCTTTGTAAAAACTGGCCCCAAACGGGTACAAATAAGAATATATACATAAGCAATAATAAAGGCATCCCCAAGCGGGAGCTAGCTCTTCGCTAATTGGCGGTCACAACCACGCAAGCAATATAATATACAACGCCGAAGGTAGAGGAACAAAACTCAAAGAAAACCATCAAAATCACCAGAAAACCATAATAGTACAAGAGCGACTCTAAGGTCGAAAGAATAAGCATCTGGTCTTCTAAATTTATCAAGTAATACAAGTCTGGTTGATGAAGCTTACTAGATACAAATGAAATAATAAAAGTACAACGGCGGTTCTGATACAAGTGAACCAACCTACCAAGCAAATCACCCTGAATGAAATGATGTGCCATCAAGCTGCCAAGAAAACCTATACATCGAAACCTGTAAGAAAATTTGGCACAACGGGGGTGAGTTGCCAACTCGTGAGTAGAAGACATCTGCGAGTAAAAATCGCATGCACGACGCTCTCCTAGGTCATAATAATATACTTAATATAACACTAGTCATCTAGTAGTGGCAGGGTAATAATCTATGCGTAAGTGCAATGCTCAGTGCTCGTGTCAGTGCTTCAAGTAGTAACATGTCATGTGTATGAGTATGCATGCACCATTAATGTAAAACAATCAACCATGAAATCTGGATATATCTGAATAAGGAATCTTTAACTTTTATCATAGTAAAATTTGTATGGTGTAAGTCGACGTTAGATACCCCACGAGTTGCGGGGAGGCGGAATAGGTAAAACAATCATTTTGTTTAAAACAAACATCGACTAACTTATGGATCTTTTCCAAACCTTAACTGTAACGTTTTGAAAATTGTTTCGGTGAAATTTCGGAAAATCGGTAAAATAAGGGGGTTTTCTGTAAAAAAGTCAAAATACAAATATCTTTATTATAAAATTAAATATACATATTCTAGCTATGAATTTGCTAGTATTTGATGTTTATTGAACCACTGGTGAAATTTCAAATTTTCTGAAAATTTTTCCGAAATTAATTATTTTAATATTATTTTAAGCCGTCACTAATACATTTAATTAGGGAAAATTACAAATTGGAATGAGTTGAAACAAATTTTGTACATCATAACACATTAAACAAAATTTTATCATGTGGTTTTTGAAATGAAATGGTTTGCCAAAACGGTTTAGAAAATATTGAAGAAAAGAGGCTTATTTGGTGAAATTAGTGTAAATGGTTTTGGAGGTATAATATTTATCTTTTTTTTTTCCACACCCACACTCACACCCCACATTTTTCCTCCCCTCCTTGGCTGAATTTTCAGCAGCCCCATTTCCCCCATGTCCCCACTTCTTTTGGTAAAAGGAAATGAATAGAATAAAGAGAGAAGGAATAGATATATGGGTATTGGTTTGACTTTGACTTTCTCCCCCCACTTTCTCCACCTCCCTCTCTCTCCTCACTCCCCCAACCTGGCCGAGAGTTCCCTCCCCCCTCAACAACAGCAGCCCTCCCCAAATCCCCTCCATTTTCCTTCAAAAAAATCAACAAAAATCATACAAAAAGCCCACAAAATCAAAATCTAAATCCTACCCATTTTTACTTGACCATTCTAGTATGGATCTAGGGATCAAGATGGCATTTTGGGAGGCTACATCTTGAGCTTGATCTCAAACATGGGAGGTATAATCTCATGCTTTTGTTAAATTTGTTGTCTAGTTGCTTTAATCTAAGTTAACTAAGTGCTTAATTAGGTTTTTGATGAGTTTAATTACATGATTAAAGATTTCAAGTTAGGGTTTTGTTGTGGAAATGGGTTGTGATCGATTGTGCATGGTTTAGTGATATGGATTAACATCTTAAGTTTTGTAGAAAGCTAATCTAGTTGTTAATTACAAATCCTTACTTATAAAATGTCCTAATTAAGTTATTTTGCTAACTAGAGTTTTTGAAAAATTATCAAATGCTAAGATTAAAATATAATTAAGTTTTCATGTCATTATAAATATTATATTGAGTGGTTTAATGCTTTTAGTTCATGAAAATCCAAGCTAAATTGTTGTTTGTGCATTTTTGCTTTAAATTGTTAAAGTTTGGGCATATTATAAACTAGAATTTTGGGGTTAATGAAATTTATTGGGATTAAATTATGGAAATTGTTTTTATGACTTATTTAAGATATTTAATAAGTATTATGGCCACTAGATTTGTTTAAACGTCGAGTTTTGTACTAAAACGGGTAATTTTTGCTTGCTAGATTTTTGGAAAAATGACTTTTAAGGTGAATTTGGGGTTTTTGTGAACTTTAACCTATTTTATATTATAGTTAGTGTTCGTGGATGCGCAAATGAGTGTGTTTGGGTTTTTTCGATGGTTTGACGTTTGTACATCGACATCGAGGGTTGGTTTGACTATTTTTGCATGCGTAGGCGATAGGTTTTGACCTATGCGTGATACACGTGCCGATTTGATTTTCGTATGCCGTTTCGATTTCGAATTTGGTTTTAATGCGATACGGTGCGTTATGATATGTAGGTACCCCATATGGACTTCGAGACGACAAGCAAGCGCGTGGCGACGTCGGCACCGGCGAGCGAGGACCAGGTGAGTAGATTTATATCTACGGGGAGAAGTCGGGTGGATGGCGTATAGCACCCCCGCAGTCCATAGTATAGTTCATATATATATGTTTATATAGGTGTTTTATGATACTAGAATGTTTATTCATGATATGATTATGTGTTCATGGATTACCTTTGGGTTAGTTGCGAAACCCTAGAGTAGTTGTTTTACCCACATACGCACACACAGACTTGCATATATTATTTTCTTGTGCGTAGATGGGGATGTGTATATATGTATATACGCGTGGGTATAGGACTATGCATATATACATTCATATACACATGCATGGATGATGAGGATAGTACTTAGGATTTAAGATGAGTCGATGAGATTTGATTTGAGGCCGTGAGATCGGTGATATGGCAGGGTTCGTATTTGAGATACAACATGACGTTGTAGCGGGTCCTTGACGTAGTGTTTCACACACGTGCATGCATACTTAGGCGGTATCAGTATTGTACTAGCCGTAGATCAGTACCCCAATCATGATATTTGATAAAGAGAATACCAGATGAATAGTATGATGAATGTGATATTGACCCGTACCCAGATTTTGGATGCCGTACGACAAATTTACGTACGATCTATATATTGATGATTGATTCGAACTCTTGACTTGGGATGTCTGATTATAGATATTGTATCGGATATGATATTATTGAGGCGGGATCACCGACTATACATATACAGGTATGTATATATATCGACTCAGATGATAGGCGGTTTCCTTACCTGTAGTTCAGCTTGTTAGTTCAGCCGTATAGTTTAGTGTAGTTGTTAGATTAGATTAGACTTTTACCTATTTCAAAACTAGCGGATCGTGGGTATTTTAAAAGACAGGTCAAGGGATCTACGGATATTTCAAAAGACGTATCCTTTCTTAAAACCACCGTAGCCCTTATTTTCAAAACCCCACGATTCGTGTTATTTCAAATGGCACCATTGTTTAATATTTAGCTCCCGCTCATTATGGTTGCTCGCTCCGCATCGCATACTTACATTGTTATTTCTTATTGCATTGTTGATATTATGCTATTAGGACACCAGCACCATTACCGATGATGCGTATGTACCACGTACACTTACTTGCCGGCTCACACACATCTTCATCGGTAATTGCCATGTCACGTACACCTTAGAAAATATTATTGCTTAACTTAGCTTGATAGCTAGTAGTTTGACATGATATTAGTGTACTTACCTTATATGCCAGCTTAGATATTGTAGTTATTACTTGTCACTTCATGCATACTGTTATTCATTGTTATGCCGTATTCATGGATTCTCATGCCTATATTCATGATTTTACATGCTATTGATGATTTGGATTCGGATTTCCATGAGATTTTCTGGATTTGGGGGAAAACCGCAAAACTTGTATAAGCTTCTTTCCTCTCTTTTAAATAAAAAGTGCGGTTTTCCCATGATGTATGATTCGTCCACCATGAGTTTGCTGATGGATTTCGAGACCCGATTCGAGGAGATGGATGAACCGGTTCGGGTCATGGTGGGCCCGGTGCGGTACCCCGGGGCAAGAAGATCGTGTTGTTGATGTTGAGCCTGTGCAGGGGAGCACGACCGACCGGTGATATTACCCGACGCGTCGGATATCCGGAGGATACCGTCATGGTCATGAGATGGATGGCAGGGGCCGGCCTGGACGGACGGCGCCCTAGTCATTGTGATTAAGACATTGAGATTTCGAGATATTGAGGTACAGAGACTGTGATATAGAGATATCGAGATATTGGGATTACGTTTTGTGTCGATACTAGGCACTGTTTTATGCTGATTTCATTATGATACCTCATTTTCAAAATACAGAAATCTCACTAATTTATGAAAGCAGTTTTCTTCAGTACATGCATTCTGTTTCATGCATTCATACATCATCCATATGATATATTGCTACCTGAGGCACTGACACGGGCATATGGGATTACACTTGGGTTAGATATTTACCCTAGGCATTATTATAGACTGCTGGTTATATTTAAGGATTATATATTATGATCGTATGACCTAGGATTGCGTCATACATGCGATTTCTATTCGTAGATGTTTTTCTATTCACGAGTTGGCAACTCACCCCCGTTGTGCCCAGTTTCTTGCAGGTTTGCCGTACAGGTTTCATACGGCTTTGCGGGCACAGTTTCGTTCGGGTAACTTGCTAGTAGGTGGGTTTATTGGTATCGTACCCATCATATTACCTTGTATAATATTATTCAGTTGTATCTAATAAATTCCATCAACCAAACATGTATTTATTTTTGAGATAGAGACCAGTGATATTATTCTTTCGACCTTAGAGTCGCGCGTTGTATTTCTGTGGATTTCTTGTTGTTTTGAGTTTTCTTTTGAGTTTTGATCCTCGCCCTTGGCGTTGTATATTATATTTCTTGTGTGGTTGTGACCGTCGATTGACGAAGAGCTAGCTCCCGCTTGGGGATGCCTTTTATTGATTTCGTATGCTATTCATGTTGTATCCCGTTTGGGAGCCAGTATTTACAAAGGAGACTCTGCCGAAATTTTCAAGAAATACTTGATTTTTTTAATAAAAAAAACGCATAATTCGGCTTATGCTTTTAAAACTACTTGTTTTAAGTTGTTTTTCCTTCACTCTACTACTTTTCTTGGTTTGGATTTCTGGCTTCTCGGCTTACTTAGATTACGTACGCCTCGAGACGTTTCGTAGTTTAAGTGCCGGTCATGTTCCGTACTTTCGGGACGTGACATTAACTAACAACATCATAGGAGGGATTAACTACTATGAAAGAAGATTATACCTAATGAACCAAGTCCTTCTTGTTCTCGATGACCACCTCCTCGTCGGCCTCCTCTTTGTGATAGAAGATCCACCCGAGAGCTACTACTCCAAGCTTGACCTCTAACTTGAGGTAACTAGGTTACTCAAAGTGCTAATCAAAGAAACCTAGGGAATATAGAGTAGGATTAGGGATTAATAAGTCTTGCTAAGCTTTGATCTCAACACATGAGAGGTTAGGGTTAGGGTTTGAAGAGAGAGAGCTTGAGGAGAGAGAAGGTGAGAGTGAGAATCCTTTTGGAATAATAATTCATTTGTGAATATATGAAGCATATGATATTATTAAATGAATAACAAATAATAATATGTCATCATGCTTCATTAACTCACATAGTGATTCATCTCATGAGTCATTTAAATCATAAATGCATCATTAACTCCATGGATGAATCACACCATGACTCATTAAACCAATTAATGCAAATGCCACTTTAGCCTCCAAGTCATCAACCTTCTAGAAGCTTCTCGACAATTTACGAGAACGCCCCTCCTATCCGTGAAAACACGGAAATACTGAGACTGTATAAATCCAATAATCCAATACTAGAATCTGGCTTAAACCAAAGCCTGCTAGTATAAACTGTCCGAACATCGTACGTGCATAAATGCACGTGCGTGTCTGAACCCTGTCGTAAAACCATACGACCTCTATATCGTTTCGCCCAAAGCAGGGAAACTCTCTGTGTGGGACTCTAAAGACTCGACTACTACGCTGGCAGTGGGTTTAACCACAGACCGCAAGCGGCACTAGCTGTACGTAACGGTCCCCAGGTAGATGTCGATAAGAAGGCCGATGAGGAAACCCATACAAACTCCTACTAAGCCTGATGTGACAATCTCTGTACAGTCCGGTCTGTTCGTCTAGGACTATCGCATATTGGGCCTAGGGGGCGGCAAGCGTCAGTCCCCTAAAAGTGGTATAAGTCATGTCGGAGTGAAGCCCATTACACCTTGAGAAACTACTGGAAAACCTACCAGTAAATCTCACTTGCCCTGGCCAGGGACTTTGCGTAATGGCTCTCCAGACACACCGCAATATCAACTCCCAATACCGGGAGAGACGAATCCTGTCTAACCGCCACTGCCTCCAAGTGCTCGGGATTGCACCCAACTGCTATCTGTTTGCACGACTTCTTTGAGCCGTGGTTGGGTAGTAATCTAAGAACAGTAGGAACACACTCGAGGCGAAGCAGCAGTGTCAAGTCTGCGGACTATGCTGTACTCATATCACCTGGGAACTGTTAACTGACGACGGGTATAATACCAACCAACAGTTCCCTGCGAGTCCTGTCCGGTGTACCCGTAACCCAACGAGCACCTGTATACTATCTCCAGTACGACGTACTGATGGCTGTGGGACAGACCATCTCCCCAACTGGGATGAGAAGCGTACACACTAGTCTACTCTGGAGTATCGATGCCCTGTCTTGATAATCTTACGACTAGGGACCTGAAAAAGGATGTGCTTGTAGACTACCCAGCCCCCACTAGTATGACTGCCATCACAACGCTGGTAGTCAAGCAAGATCCTAAGGGCTCTATCAATACGTACACACATATTAAGATAGATATAAACCAAGTAGCATACTATCATGTTTAGCAAGACTGTTAATATAACTGTGAACATCCCAAGCTTCCATTGAGTAATATACAAGTTAGTATGATACAATAATGGCCCCTAGGGCATATACACTAACAATCTCCCACTTGCACTAGAGCCATGTACTGGCATATCGAAGACCGATCATCTCGAGTAGCCTCTCGAACTGAATCTGAGGTAAGGCCTTTGTGAACGGATCAACAGTGTTCTCCTCTATAGCAACTCTCCGGACCTCGATCTCCCGGCGATCTATGATCTCCCTGATCAGGTGATACCGCTTTATGATGTGTCTAGACTTCTGATAGGACCTGGGTTCCTTTGCTAAAGCTATAGCTCCGTTGTTGTTGCAATACAGAGGTATTGGATCAACAATGGTAGGAACCACCTGAAGTTCTGTTAGGAACTTCTTCATCCAGACCGCTTCTTTTGCGGCATCGCAAGCAGCAATATACTCCGCTTCCATCGTCGAGTCAGCAACGGTGTCCTACTTGGAACTCTTCCAGCATACCGCCCCTCCATTGAGGGTAAAGACATAACCTGACATTGACTTGGAGTCATCCTTGTCACTCTGGAAGCTGGAATCAGCAAAGGCCTCGATCTTGAGGTCTTTTCCGCCGTAAACCAAGAACATCTCCTTAGTCATTCTCAGGTACTTGAGAATGTTCTTTACTGCTATCCAGTGCTTCTCCCCTGGGTCTGATTGATACCTACTTACCACGCTCAGTGCGTAAGCTACATCTGGTCTGGTGAACAACATCGCATATATTATAGAGCCTACCCAGAAGCGTAGGGTATAATAGACATGCGATCCCTTTCCAAATCAGTCTTAGGAGACATCTCTTTGGAGAGGGTGATTCCGTGACAAGACGGTAAATTACCGTGCTTAGAATCTTCCATACTGAATCTTTTCGGTATAGTGTTGATATACCTGGACTGCAAAAGTCCCAACATTCTCTTGGATCTATCACGATAGATCCGGATCCCCAGAAAGTAAGAGGCATCACCCAGGTCTTTCATGGAGAACCTGTGTAACAAGAATCCTTTGACAGATTGTAGCATAGGAATGTTATTTCCTATCAGTAGAATGTCATCCACGTACAAGACGAGGAATACGACAGTTCGTGCTACAATTTAACTATATATACATGGTTCATCTGGATTTTTGATAAAGTCATATTCTTTGACCGTTTCATCAAAACAGATGTTCCAACTCCGCGATGCCTGCTTTAGTCCATAAATATACTTAAGCAACTTGCACACTTTCCCGCTGCTCCCACTCTGATTGAAGCCTTCTGGCTGATCCATATAGACGCACTCTTCCAAATTACCATTTAGAAAAGCCGTCTTTACGTCTATCTGCCAGATCTCATAATCATGGAAGGCGGAAATAGCAAGAAGGACTCGAATAGATTTGAGCATAGCCACTGGAGAAAAAGTTTCATCATAGTCCAAACCAGGTCTATGACGAAAACGCTTTGCAACAAGTCTATCCTTATAGGTTTCCACCTGTCCATCTACACCAATCTTTTTCTTGAAGATCCATTTGCATCCTATGGGTTTTACCCCATCGGGAGCAAAGTCCAAAGTCCATACTTTGTTGGTGTACATGGACTCCATCTCGGTTCGCATTGCATCCAGCCATCTTACCGAGTTACCGCTCTGGATGGCTTGCTGGAAGCTAGTAGGTTCATCATCATCAATGACGCAATCCTCTCTATCCCCATCTATGAGAAAATCGTAGTATCTCTCAGGCGGATGAGACGGCCTACTACTCCTGCGGAGGGGTGCAGGAATGTCCTGTTCTTCTTGAACTACTGGTTCTACCAAACTTTCAGTAGTAGTTTGTGGTTCTGGAATTTCTTCCAGTTCTATTGCGCTCCCACTTGTTTCCTTTTCTAAAAACTGCTGTTCTAGAAAATGGGCATGACGAGAAACAAAAACCTTTTGTTCCTCTGCGTAATAGAAGAAATACCCCTTGGAGTTCTTTGGATATCCCACAAACTTACACTGCACCGATCGTGCCTCGAGTTTGTCCGTATGCTGCTTTTTAACAAAAGCTGGACATCCCCATATCTTCAGAAACTGAAGATAGGGTTTCTTCCCACTCCACATATGATATGGCGTGGTAGGCACAGTCTTGGTAGGAGCCCTGTTCAAAAGATATGCCGCTGATTCTAGTGGATAACCCCAGAAAGATCGCGTTTACTCAGCATTACTCATCATGGAACGTACCATATCCAATAGGGTTCGATTCCGTCTCTCCGATACACCGTTATGCTGTGGAGTGTATGGAGGAGTAAGCTGAGAGAGAATTCCTTTCTCTTTTAGGTAACCTAGGAACTCGGCACTTAAGTATTCACCAGCTCGATCAGATCTTAGTGTCTTGATACTTTTGCCGGTTTGGTTTTCTATTTCATTCTTATATTCTTGGAATTTCTCAAAAACCTTGGATTTATGTTTCATTAAGAAAACGAATCCGTACCTAGAGTAATCATCCGTAAAAGTAATGAAATAGGAAAAACCACCTCTTGCATGTGTAGACATTGGACCACATACATCGCTGTGTATGAGTCCTAAGAGCTCGCTCGCTCTTACTCAATGTCCAGTGAATGGAGTCTTTGTCATCTTTCCTTTGAGACATGAATGACAAGTGGCATAAGTTTGATATTCGAACGAATCCAAATATCCTTCTCTATGTAACTTAGTTAACCTTGTCTCATTGATGTGACCTAGTCTACAATGCCATAAGAAAGCCTTATTTAAATCTGGAGTCTTTCTTTTTAGTGTGTTCTGGACATTGAAAATCTGTAATTGGTTTAAAACATATATACCGTTATCTAGTGTACCGGACCCAATCAAACCATGATTAAGGTGGATGTTAACAACATCGCTTACAAACGTGAAATCATAACCTTCTTTTGATAACAACGAAACCGATATGATATTACACGTTAAACTGGGTACACAAAAACAGATATGCAAAACCAAAATATGTCCACTCGTCAATCCAAGGTGATAATCCCCTACGGACACAGCACCCACGCTAGCTCCATTAGCAACCTGGAGGGTCATATCACCAACTTTCAGCTCTCTACGGTTTCTCAGTGCCTGCAATGAATTGCATATATGAGATCCTGATCCGGTATCCAATACCCAGAAAGTAGAGTTGATTGACAGACAATTTTCAATTACAAACACACCCGAAGTCGAAGCCACATCTTGCTTCGGTTCTTGGTTCTTGGCATTCCAAGCTTTGCAATCTTTCTTCCAATGGCCTTTTCTAGGACAGTGGAAGCACTCGTCCTTCGCCACTACTGGCACTGCAATCTTTGTCTTTCCCTTAGCTCCCACCTTACTAACACCACCTCTCGGTTTGGTAGCGGCCTTCATCTTCCTTCTTTTGGCCCTAGCCTTGGACCTGGAAGAAGAAGCACCGTGAACAAACATAGCGGGTATTTCCCTTGCCTTCTCCAAGGTGCCCTCTGCACTCCTCAACATGTTAAGGAGTTTTGGAAGTTCAACTTCTTTTCTTTGAATGTTGAAATTCAGAATAAACTGGACGTAGGTGGAAGGAAGGGACTGAAGAATCAAGTTTATATAGAGCTCGTTCTCCAAAGTCGTCCCGAGATCCGCGAGCTCTTCTATATAGCCAATCATCTTTAGGACATGTTCTCCTACAGATGATCCGACGGCCATCCTCGACTGAAACAAGTTCTTCGAGGTCTCGTATCTTGCTATACGAGATTGCTCTCCATACAGTTCCTTGGTGTGGAGAAATATGGATTCAAGATCCATATCCTCGTGCCTCCTCTGATGTTCATTATTCATAGAGGCAAGCACGATGCATTTGGCCCTCGCGCAATCTAACTCCCAGGTCTTGCGGATTTCCTTATCCGCATTACTGGATTTTGGACCAGGGACAGCAGGTGCCTTAGCAGTAAGGACATACCCCAATTTGTCATAAGTCAAAGCCATCTTAACATTCCGGAACCAATCTTTATAGTTTGGCCCTGTCGATATATTTTTCTTTAATAGTAACTTAAGGCCTGTCATGTTTTGGGTCGCTGCAATGAGAGAGAGAGGGAACACTTTAGCATGATGCTCTTGCAAGTTTAGAGTGGTTTTTAGTTTATCTAAACTGGATGGCTCCCACTGTTTCTCGAATCCCTCCTCAAACCAAAAAGGAAGAACTAGTCAGGACTATTCTCACTGTACAATACTTTCTTAACCGTTTAGCCAGGCCGGTGTCGGTACTTCGAGGGAGGTTTTCCAACGCTTTCGCGAAGTTCCTTAATTAAATAACCTCTTTTCTCTGGGGGCGTAGCCCCGCTAACACCTTTCTCGGCACCTACTTGGTTTATAGCATTGATCGTTAAGTGATGAATCTTCTGATGAGTAGCGGATACTCACAGTAGGATCGGGATTCAAATATCATCGTGTGATAATGTTGAAGAAATCCTACTAACGTTCATCAAACTCCAAATGGTATGCATCTCTTTGCAAATTTCAGTTTCTTTAGAAATTCCCGATATAAATTTCTGCCCCATGCTCTTATGACCTTGGCTTTGGTCAAAATGTCATAAGTCACATGTCAAGTTCTACCCATCATTATCTTGTTAATTTGAACCCATCCGTACATATCCCTGACGTTGGCCAAATGATAATACGACTTCCCCAAACTAACTCATCTATCTATGCAACAAATGAATACCCAGCAGCTACAAAACACTATGCCTTGGCTTTGGTCAAAATACATAGCTTGAATACTATTGAATACCCAAATGAAATGACGGAGGGCTACGAATGGTTTTGGCGAAACCGTGAACGTAGTGAACTTGATATGATCGAAGGAACCTGATAGCTTTTAAAAGGAGTGGTTAAAGCTCCGCAATTTAAAAAATATCCTCTGTTTTAAAATAACCGAGTGGTTTCTTTTAAACTGTTCCAACGATTCAACTTTAGTTTATTTTCTTTGCATTATTATAATGCGTCCCATCAATTAACCTATCATTGCAGAAAACAACGAAAATACAACACCCTCTTATGCCATCCGCATTCGCCACTGGGTCCCGTCATCACCCGTTAGGTTAATTAACTAACGACAGAGCGGGGGCTGGGCTAGCGCGGGTGTAAAACATAAATGACGTCTAATAACTATCATATATAATTATTGTACATTCGTCTGACGCAATAATAGGCATTCCAGATCACAGATGAACATATTGGATTTTCTATGAATCCGCATTTCTTTTGAGCCTGCAAAGAAAAACGGATCACACAGTCGCGATGAATAGCCAAAACCCCACCCTAGACCCCTAAGGGTACGGCAAACTACCCGCCAAGTACCCGAAGTGAAGCGGTCTCCCTCAACAACGTGAGTAGGCCACTAAACACTTCAACGTACCCGGTAGTTTGTGCACCCCACCTTGGGTCTATCCTAGGAGCAAAAATCAGTAAATGAAATAATACAACGGTGGCTACAACCGCAACCTGGATGTGCCCAGCAAAAGAATATTACAACAATTAACAAATTACATTTGAATGAAAGAAACGCTCGTCTCACATCCCCGGCTATCCATTCACGACAATCCAACAAGTCCACAAACACAAACAGTAAAAACCATTACAGAAATGTGCAACCCCCTGCCAACCGACATACTAGCAGTTAGGGGAGGTTTACAAACACATTAAAAAATCACAGATATAATCTAATTAGCCAAACATCGTAGAATTTCGATCGAGCAAACATAATTGATTCTACTCTAAAAACTTCTCTGTGCATCTGAAACTTGAGCAGAAACAAAACATTCCAGAAAAACCAAAATTAACACAGAAGAGTTACAGGGGAATTTTGGGTTGACTCGACCCCAACTCGGCTGCGGATCCGCGGTAGATCGCGTTGGATCGGCCGCGGTTCCACGGAGGTTTGGATGAGTTAGAACCCCAAATTTCTCCAGTAACCTTAGATTTCCCTGCTTGTATTTTTAAGGGTCCCTGAAAAATTTTTAGACCCTGTTTTAAAATCGACAGAAACTTGGTGAAAAAGATGTTTTTTTCGGTTCGTTTTGCGATCGAATTTCTAACGACTTTGCTAACAAGTTAGTTATGGTTTAGCGAGGCTCTGATACTGTTAGTTATATGTATGCCCTAGAGGCCATTGCTATACATAGGATGTATATTGTAGTGGATGCTTGGACATATATAGGGAGGACTTTCTTGCTCGACATGATAGTGTGCTATCTGGTTGCTCTTTACCTTAACGTGTACACTGATTGTCTCTCTGTTACATGTTGGTAAAGCCCTTAGGATGTGTACTTGACTACCTGGACTATGATGCGGATCATACTAGTGGGGACATGGTAGTCCATAAATACATCCTTCAAGGTCCCTAGTCGTGGGTGTATCGAGACGGGGCATCGATATACAAGAGTAGACTAGCGTATACCTTCTCGACCCATACAGATGGGCGATGGATGATCCCATATCCATTGGTGTTCGACATCAGAGATGATATACGGGTGCTCAGTGGAGACTGGGTACACTGGACGGACTCGCCGAGAACTTCTAGATGGTCTTATACCTTACGTCAGATGGCAGTTCTCTGGTGACACTGGTACAGAGTAGTCTGTTGACCCGAGATCGTCATAGCGTCTTGTGTGATTCCCACTGTGCTTTGATTTCCACCTTACCACGTCCAAGAGGGCATGCAAAACGGTGGTTTTTGGGTACAGTCTCGAATCACATGGAGGCAATGAGCGATAGGAGGGGATTCGTTTCTCCCGGTATAGGGAGTTGATGTTGCGCTGTGTTCGATTGGTTATAACCGGAAATCCCTGGCCAGGGTTCCTGAGATTTACTGGTAAGTGTTACCAGTAGTTTCTCGAACTGTTATAGACCTCATATCGACACGACTTATCGAGCTATTGGGGTCTGACGTTTACCACCCCTAGGTAAGATATGCGACATATCAGACGACCAGACCGGACTGTACGGTAAGTGTTACTGGTTGGATTCACAGGAGTGTGAGCGGGCTTGCTCGTTGATCTTCTGATCGCTCAATACCCGGGTGGCCGTTACGTTTAGCAGACCACTTGCGGCTTGTGGGTGTTTGATATGATCATCACCTGCTGCCGGCGTATTGACGAGTCTTTAGAGTCCTACACAGAGGTTTCCTGGCTCAAGCGAAACGAAATAGGAGCGCTTATGAGATATGTGCGGGACCGAGAATAATACCAATATGTGATACTGTATTCTATTCTCGCGATTTGTATCATTGGACGGTTATATATGATATAGCCGGGTTACCGGATCAAGCGTTGATTCGATACATTGATACACTAGATATTAGTCGGTTATATGCGATATGACCGGATCATTAAATCAAGTGTTGATTTAATGATTTGATGTATAATTATATATTTGATATATTACTTTACATTAACTATTATTTGTTCACTTAAGATTGATTTTCTCACTTGATGTGCACAAGTAGTATATGTGATATATTTTTGTGCACTTGATTGTATCATGTTTGATGATACATGCAAACTTGGGTGTATGGTTGATTTAATCCATGTTTAGGTTAATGGTTAGGGTTTTTTTATCTTTATTTATTTTCTTTATTCATTTTGGCAAAAACAAATATGGCAGCTTTCTTTTTTTTTTCTCTTGAAGCTTCATGAAGCTTTCATAAGTCTAGCCATTTTGTCTTTTGCCTTAACCTAACCATTAAACCTAAACCCTAGTTTATTCTCTACATGTGTTAGCCTCACCCATGGTTGCATTATGATAAGGCATCACTTGATTTTCTATTTTATTAATTCATTTTTCATTTCTTTCTTCTTCTTCTTCTTGATGAAGAAAGAAAACCTTTGCTAGAAATTTTCAAGTGATGAATCCAAGTGAGAAATCCAAATCAAAAGTGAACCCACTTCCTATTTCTTCATCCTCTACCACTTGCCATGTAGTATAGGGTGTTTTCTTTACAAGTTTCATGACTTAGTGAAGGTGGAGCTTGAGTTTGAGTTGCCTCGACGTAGATCATCTTCGGCAGCGAAGTCAACGACCTAGCCCGCCCATTTCTCCGATGAAACCGACGCTAGAGTCCAGGATTCCGATGATCGCAGAGGAGAGATGTCAACATGGAGCCAGAGAAGTGGAGGACCGGATCTACAAAGGTTGTATTTCCATTCACTTAGTAGCAAAGTTGTTAACTTGCTTGCTTTTCGCCTTTACCTCTAGTTAACGATCTAGCATTAGGGTTTCTCGGCATATAATTTTTTAATTTGGCATGGTTGATACCTTGTGGAACCTCTTGAGTGTGCCTAGGAACCCTACAGTGGTATCAGAGCCTAGCTAGAGCTTTAGACGAAGTGTAGACGATGTTAGAAATCCGATCGAACCCCGAAACCCTAACTCAAACACTTCTCTGTACATTTTCTGAAAATGTGGATTTTTCCAAATTAAAAATATCCAAAAAATACAGCAGGGAATTATAAGAGTTACTGTGAAGCACGTGGGCCCAAGTCAACTAAAGCGCCGCGGAACCACGGCCCCACCCTTGCATGTGCGGCGGTTCCGCGGCCAGAAAGTTGATTCTTGGCACGTGCTTTGCACAGTAATGTCCTATATTGATTCCTGTGTTTTATGGGTAATTTTAACTTATACTCAAGTGTTGAGTTTTCTGGGTTGTATTGGAAGTTCGTCGATTCGATCGGAATCTTTAACTTTGTCTGTGTTTTTTCGGATAATTTAGAACATGTTAAAAAGTTCGACCGGATATAAATACCCAATTTTTCCCCTGCCGGGAAATTTCCAAGTGTTGGATTTTTCCGTAGTTTGAAAATGTTCTAAGTAGTGCAAGTAACGCGATGGACCCTCTAGAAGACAACAAACCTTAACTCGATTATGTGACCGTCTTGAACTGCCCTTTGAACCTTAGGGTTTGGGGCAGTACGGCGTGCCACATGTGAGGCGTTGGCTTGACCCTTCTACGGCTGGACCGTTGGTACTGTGGCATGAAATGGATGTTTTAGAACTTATTTCAAGAGTTGAGCTGTTTCGGGAAAACTTGGGTGTTTGATTGTTCGATCGGAAAGTTTAACATTTTCTATTTATCTAGAATGTGATACAATATTTGGAATCCACAAGTAGTTATGAGATAACTAATATGAATGTTATAAAAATAGCACTTTAGTCTCACTTGATCGGTTGCCACGGAATTTTGATATGATCAAAAGTCCGTCGCAATCACGTAGCGTATGCGGATACTCGCCGGGTAAACTTAATAGACAGCTACACCCCATAGCCCCGACTTAGTGACTGTAGGAGAACCCCGTCGTCGAAAGCATCCGTTCGGGTGCTCGCGGCAGCGGTGTTCCGCCTTAGTGTACTTCATCGACGGTATCGGGGGTGCGGCCGTCTACTAAAGTTTGCGACGAGCATTCGATCGCATATCGGGAATCTTGTTGAATTGCCCGACTACATATTGAAAAGTGTTTTCGATATAGAGACTAAAATGCGGGGTCTATAATTGTTAGGCATGCGATGTCTAAGGAATTCATTTGGTTAGGCATGCGATGTCTATGCAGGTTGCGGATTCCAACTGTTGTAGTTTTACACTTTCTTTTCTGCGACCGTAAGTGTAATATGTGATATCTCCGGTTTCGTTGCTATATGTCAACGACAATTGGGATGCGCATATTTACTTACGTTGATGACATGTGATGTTATGTGTTGCTGGATATGTTATATTGGATCGTCGTGTTTGAATAGCCGGGTTTTTTTTATGTGAGATGAGTGTTTTTCATTTTCATTCATGTAAAAACTTGTATGTAATATTCTTTTATTGGGTCACTTCCAGGTTGCGGAAGATGTCACCGTTGATGTATATTATTTACTTTTCCGCACTAGGATAGACCCAAGGAGGAGGGCACAAGTAACCGGGTTCTGGAGTCCAGTGGGAGACCAACTCGAGGAGTCGAGTCCGGGTCTCCTAACTATAGAATTGGTAGGGTTGCTTGCCGCTCTTGTAGGGGTCTAGGGGTATGGGTTTGGCTATTCATCACGACCGTGGAATCCGTGTTTTATACTGGCTCGTATTGAAAACACGGACGTCCTAGTATATCCAATGTTTCATATGATTCTTCTGCTGCGATATCTGTGATGTGATCATTTGATATGTTGTGATAGATACTGTATATAGTATATATGATATATTATATAGACGTTATTTATGTTTTACACCCGCGCTAGCCCTGCCCCGCTCTGCCGTTAGTTACCCAACCTAACGGTGCACGAGGGGATATCGAGGCAAATGCGGATGGCATAAGTATACGTCGTATTTATCTGTGATGTTTAGGTACTTAAATGATGGGACTTCATTAATGAGATTAATGAAATAAAAGAAACCTAAAGATGTTGTGGAATCGAATTTTCAAAAACAGGTAGCTACAGTTCTTGCTTTGCATCGCGGTGTTCCTTGTAGAACATCCTGCACCTTATTCGATATGGAAAGGGCCGACGATCCCTTCACCGGGAGTGACCCCTTTAGCAATAACTGGCAGATGCTACAACCCTCGGTTTGTCTTTTGATTGCTTCTATAGTTTTTGCTTTGCACAGCGGTATATATGATATATCCTGCACCTTATTCGATGAGGAAAGGGCCGACGATCCCTTCAGCGGGAGTGACCCCTTTAGCAAAACTAGAAAAGCCTAAAAAACACTCCATTTTAAAATCATTTGATTCTACAACGATATCAAGTTCATTACGCAATAGGTTTTCAGAAAAACCTGTCGTAACCCTCCGTCATTTCAGATAAGTTGTATATAGTATTCGTGCTACATTTGTTGGCTTTCGTCAAGGTGTAGTGTGCGGTAGCTATATGCTGCTTATCTGCAGCATACGATGCAATTGTATTAGGGTAGTCGTACGGCTTTGTTGGCTTTCGTCAAGGGTCGTGCGGGTGGGTTTAATTCAGTCAAGAAATGTACGGGTTGAACTTGACTAGCGGGCTATGGTTTGTTGGCTTTCGTCAAGGTCATAGCACGTCAGGGGAAAAATATTATCGGGAATTTCAAGTGTTGAAATTTGCAATGAGATTGCATACCTTCTATGAGATAGTTGGATCCCGATACCCGCTGCGAGTAAGAGTTACTCCTGGGAGAGTTTTACACATTACAATTAGCCGATCAAGTAGGTGTCTAGAAAGGTGTCAACGGGGTTGCGCCTCTGGGAAAACGAGGTTTACATTAATTAAGTTCGTGCGAAAGCACGGGGGACCTCCCTCAAAGTACCAACACTGGCCTGGCTGAAAGATTGGCGAACTTGTAGCGTGTAATTAATCCCGGCTAGTCTTTCCTTTTAGGGTTTGAAGAAAGATTTGATAAAAACAGTGGGAGCCATCCTGATTAGATAAAATAATAACCAATCTGATCTTGCAAGAGCGCACGCAGAGTGTTTTCTTCTCTCTCTCTCCTGGTAGCGACCATATCACGCTTTAATCAAGATAATAATACGGATGTATTGACCGAACCTGCTTGTTATACTGAGCTGGGGAACGTTAGTCCCGCTCCAACTTATAATTGTTATAAGACAGAGCAGGAAATAGGGGAATACCAGAATTTCTATGCCGCCCAAACGAAGAAAGTGCATATGATGCATCTCCTTCGGGTGTGTTCATTATAAAGAACTGTTTCTCATGTATCCTCTACATCCTGCGTATTTGATGCCGGATCAGGATCCCGCATATGTAATTTGTTACATGGGCTACAGATAGGTAGAGACTGAGAACGGGTGATAAGTTTCATGAGGCAGAAAACGGTGCAAGTGTTGCAGCCAAGTCTGTTGGTCACTGTCACCCTGTATTACCAAAATACATTGATTCTGAACAAATGTTATTAGATACCGAACCAGATGTACAAAATCATATCAGTCTCTTTATTAGTAAAGAAAGGATATAATTTTGTATTGTTGGATAATGTTTTGAACATTTCCTATATCAAAAGTTGATCGGTTCAGGCACGTTATCTAAAAGCATTGATGTTCTAAATCAAACTACAGTTCTTAGTATACAGAACACACACAAGAGGAAGAGTTCAGAAATGAACGAATCCTTCTTGAGGTATTGTAGACTTGGTCATATCAATGCGACCCGACTAGCTGAAGTTACATATAGATGCATATTTAAATCAGTTTGAATTTACATCTTCTGAAACTTGCTGGTCATGTCACAGAGATAAGATGCCCATAGCTCTGTTTATTGGAAACAGAGAAAGAGTCAGTGAACTCTTGAGATGATACATGTTGATGTATGTAGGTCCCCTGTCTATACATGCCAAGACCGGTTATTTGTACTTCATTACATTCTCTGATGATCTCTCAGGATTCAGACATATGTTCCTGTTGAAACACAAGTCCGAACCTTTTGAGATATTCACGGAATATAAGTTAGAAGTAGAGAACCAAAACGGGTAAAAGTATTATGTCCTTTGATGTGATCAAGGAGGAGAATACTTGAGCACGGAATTCTTGGACTTTTCTAAAGGAGAATGAGATTCTCTCTCAGCATTACTCCTCCGTATACACCATAACACGTCGGTGTATCGGGGCAGAGCAATCACACCCTATATGATAAGGTGTGCTCTATGATGAGTACTACTGAGTTACCTATTTCCTTTTGGGAGTTATGCGCTTGAGAAGCTGCATACCTATTGAATAGGGTTCCAATCAAATCAATTGCCTACCACTTCATATGTGATATGGAAAGGGAAGTGTCCATATCTTAAGTTTGTTAAGATTTAGGGTTGTTCGGCCTATGTCTAATAGCAAAATCCGGACAAGCTCGAGGCAAGGTCAGTTATGTAGAACTGGAAAGGTTCCAGCTATACAAACTACAGCTGATTTGGTAGAACCAAAGGATTTAGTCTATACCAACGAACTTCAGCCTCTCCGCCGATCTAGTAGGGTTTCTCACCCACCTGAGAGATACTTCTGTTTCTCTATGACAGTGGGAGCAAGGATTGCACCATGAGATGATGACCCAACTAGTTTCGAGCTGGCCATCGGGAGTGGGACTCTATAAGAATGGCCAGATGCTTAGCGATCTGAGATGGAATCCTTATACACTAACAAAGTATGGACTTTGGTTGCTTTATTTGAAGGGTTAAATCTCCATCAGGAGCAAGTATATCTTGAGAAGATTACTTGGTGTAGATGGAAATGTTGAGACTTTCAAAGCTAGACATGTTAAAGGTTTTCATCATCGACCAGGCGTGGATAATGATGAAACCTTTTTCAGTGGCTATGCTTAAGTCCATCCAGATCCTACTTGCCACGGCTACATACCATGACTGCGATATCTGGCGGTTGGGTGTCATGACTGCTTTTCTAAATGATGATTTGGAAGAGAGCGTCTATAAGTACACAGCCAGAGGGCTTCGTAGACAGTGGGAGCAGCGGAAACGTGTGCAAGATGTTTTATGTGATAAAGCAGGCATCGCGGAGTTGGAACGTCTGTTTTGATGTGTTAGTCAAAGAGTTTGACATCATCAAAATGGTAGATGAACCTTGTATATACAAAAAGGTAGTAGGGAGTATGGTAGTGATCCTCGTAGAGTACATGGATGACATACTCTTGATGGGGAAGGAGTTTCCTATGCTACGCTCGGTCAACCTCCGCTTATCACAAGGATTCTCCATATAGGATCAAAGTGATACCTCCTAAATCCTGATTTTTGATCTATGAGATAGAAGTAATTGGATGTTAGGATTCTCACTAGTTGTAGTGAGATGGTATCAATCGATCCTGAGGAGAATCACTGGAAAGGTTCCAGGGTGATAAGGACGACTGAATGTCAGTCACAGGTATTGTCTTACCCTCAGTAAAGGGACGGTATGTTGGAAGAGTTCCAAGCTAGATACCGTGGCATACTAGACGATAAAGGCTGGATACATCGCTACCAAAGATGCTACCAAAGAGGAAGTCTGGGTGTATATTGGTTCATGAGATGAACTTCGTTCCTACCATTGTGAGACAATGGAGTTGTGGCTTATGCCAAGGAACGCCCGTCCCATCAGTGATCCAGACATATTCTAAGGCAGTGTCACCTGATCGTGGAGATGGTTGATCTCCAAGGGATCGAGGTCAGGAGAGTAGACTCAGAGAACAACACGGCGGATCCACTCACAAAGGCCTTTTTCCCAGAGAGAGACTCTTATAGGATGGTTGAGTATGAGATACTACAACCACTGCTATCAGATGGCCCTAGTGCAAGTGGGAGATTGTTAGTTATATGTATGCCCTAGAGGCCATTGCTATACATAGGATGTATATTGTAGTGGATGCTTGGACATATATAGGGAGGACTTTCTTGCTCGACATGATAATGTGCTATCTGGTTGCTCTTTACCTTAACGTGTACGCTGATTATCTCTCTGTTACATGTTGGTAAAGCCCTTAGGATGTGTACTTGACTACCTGGACAATGACGCGGATCATACTGGTGGGGAAATGGTAGTCCATAAATACATCCTTCAAGGTCCCTAGTCGTGGGTGTATCGAGACGGGGCATCGATATACCAAAGTAGACTAGCGTATACCTTCTCGACCCATACAGATGGGCGATGGATGATCCCATATCCATTGGTGTTCGACATCAGAGATGATATACGGGTGCTCAGTGGAGACTGGGTACACTGGACGGACTCGCCGAAAACTCCCAGATGGTCTTATACCTTACGTCAGATGGCAGTTCTCTGGTGACACTGGTACAGAGTAGTCTGTTGACCCGAGATCGTCATAGAGTCTTGTGTGATTCCCACTGTGCTTTGATTTCCACCTTACCACGTCCAAGAGGGCGTGCAAAACGGTGGTTTTTGGGTACAGTCCCGAATCACATGGAGGCAATGAGCGATAGGAGGGGATTCGTCTCTCCCGGTATAGGGAGTTGATGTTGCGCTGTGTTCGATTGGCTATAACCGGAAATCCCTGGCCAGGGTTCCTGAGATTTACTGGTAAGTGTTACCAGTAGTTTCTTGAACTGTTATAGACCTCATATCGACACGACTTATCGAGCTATTGGGGTCTGACGTTTACCACCCCTAGGCAAGATATGCGACATATCAGACGACCAGACCAGACTGTACGGTAAGTGTTACTGGTTGGATTCACAGGAGTGTGAGCGGGCTTGCTCGTTGATCTTCTGATCGCTCAATACCCGGGTGGCCGTTACGTTTAGCAGACCGCTTGCGGCTTGTGGGTGTTTGATATGATCATCACCTGCTGCCGGCGTATCGACGAGTCTTTAGAGTCCTACACAGAGGTTTCCTGGCTCAAGCGAAACGAAATAGGAGCGCATATGAGGCATGTGCGAGACCGAGAATAATACCAGTATGTGATACTGTATTCTATTCTCACGATTTGTATCATTGGACGGTTATATATGATATAGCCGGGTTACCGGATCAAGCGTTGATTCGATACACTGATACACTTGATATTAGTCGGTTATATGCGATATGACCGGATCATTAAATCAAGTGTTGATTTAATGATTTGATGTATAATTATATATTTGATATATTATTTTACATTAACTAGTATTTGTTCACTTAATATTGATTTTCTCACTTGATGTGCACAAGTAGTATATGTGATATATTTTTGTGCACTTGATTGTATCATGTTTGATGATATATGCAAACTTGGGTGTATGTTTGATTTAATCCATGTTTAGGTTAATGGTTAGGGTTTTGTTATCTTTATTTATTTTCTTTATTCATTTTGGAAAAAACAAATATGGTGGCTTTCTTTGTTTTTTCTCTTGAAGCTTCATGAAGCTTTCATAAGTCTAGCCATTTTGTCTTTTGCCTTAACCTAACCATTAAACCTAAACCCTAGTTTATTCTCTACATGTGTTAGCCTCACCCATGGTTGCATTATGATAAGGCATCACTTGAATTTCTATTTTATTAATTCATTTTTCATTTCTTTCTTCTTCTTCTTCTTGATGAAGAAAGAAAACCTTTGCTAGAAATTTTCAAGTGATGAATCCAATTGAGAAATCCAAATCAAAAGTGAACCCACTTCCTATTTCTTCATCCTCTACCACTTGCCATGTAGTATAGGGTGTTTTCTTCACAAGTTTCATGACTTAGTGAAGGTGGAGCTTGAGTTTGAGTTGCCTCGACGTAGATCATCTTCGGCATCGAAGTCAACGACCTAGCCCGCCCATTTCTCCGATGAAACCGACGCTAGAGTCCGGGATTCCGATGATCGCAGCGGAGGGACGTCAACATGGAGCCAGATAAGTGGAGGACCGGATCTACAAAGGCTGTATTTCCATTCACTTAGTAGCAAAGTTGTTAACTTGCTTGCTTTTCGCTTTTACCTCTAGTTAACGATCTAGCATTAGGGTTTCTCGGCATATAATTTTTTAATTTGGCATGGTTGATGCCTTGTGGAACCTCTTGAGTGTGCCTAGGAACCCTACAGATACCACTGTTAGTCGACGTTAGACACCCCACGAGTTGCGGGGAGGCGGAATAGGTAAAACAATCATTTTGTTTAAAACAAATATCGACTAACTTACTGATCTTTGCCAAACCTTAACTAACAACATCATAGGAGGGATTAGCTACTATGAAAGAAGATTATACCTAATGAACCAAGTCCTTCTTGTTTTCGATGACCACCTCCTCGTCGGCCTCCTCTTTGTGATAGAAGATCCACCCGAGAGCTACTACTCCAAGCTTGACCTCTAACTTGAGGTAACTAGGTTACTCAAAGTGCTAATCAAAGCAACCTAAGGAATATAGAGTAGGATTAGGGATTAATAAGTCTTGCTAACCCTTGATCTCAACACATGAGAGGTTAGGGTTAGGGTTTGAAGAGAGAGAGCTTGAGAAGAGAGAAGGTGAGAATGAGAATCCTTTTGGAATAATGATTCATTTGTGAATATATGAAGCATATGATATTATTAAATGAATAACAAATAATAATATATCATCATGCTTCATTAACTCACATAGTGATTCATCTCATGAGTCATTTAAATTATAAATGCATCATTAACTCCATGGATGAATCACACCATGACTCATTAAACCAATAAATGCAAATGCCACCTTAGCCTCCAAGTCATCAACCTTCTAGAAGCTTCTCGAAAATTTACGAGAACGCCCCTCCTATCCGTGAAAACACGAAAATACCGAGACTGTATAAATCCAATAATCCAATACTAGAATCTGGTTTAAACCAAAGCCTGCTAGTATAAACCGTCCGAACATCGTACGTGCATAAATGCACGTGCGTGTCCGAACCCTGTTGTAAAACCATACGACCTCTATATCGTTTCGCCCGAAACAGGGAAACTCTCTATGTGGGACTCTAAAGACTCGACTACTACGCTGGCAGTGGATTTAACCACAGACCGCAAGCGGCACTAGCTGTACGTAATGGTCCCCAGGTAGATGTCGATAAGAAGGCCGATGAGGAAACCCATCCGAACTCCTACTGAGTCTGATGTGACAATCTCCGTACAGTCCGGTCTGTTCGTCTAGGACTATCGCATATTGGGCCTAGGGGGCGGCAAGCGTCAGTCCCCTAAAAGCGGTATAAGTCGTGTCAGAGTGAAGCCTATTACACCTTGAGAAACTACTGGAAAACCTACCAGTAAATCTCGCTTGCCCTGGCCAGGGACTTTGCGTAATGGCTCTCCAGACACACCGCGATATCAACTCCCAATACTGAGAGAGACGAATCCTGTCTAACCGCCACTGCCTCCAAGTGCTCGGGACTGCACCCAACTGCTACCTGTTTGCACGACTCCTTTGAGCCGTGGTAGGGTAGCAATCTAAGAACAGTGGGAACACATTCGAGGCAAAGCAGCAGTGTCAAGTCTGCGGACTATGCTGTACTCATGTCACCTGGGAACTGTTAACTGACGATGGGTACAATACCAACCAACAGTTCCCTACGAGTCCTGTCCGGTGTACCCGTAACCCAACGAGCACCTGTATACTATCTCCAGTACAACGTACTGATGGCTGTGGGACAGACCATCTCCCCAACTGGGATGAGAAGCGTACACACTAGTCTACTCCGAAGTATCGATGCCCTGTCTCGATAATCCTACGACTAGGGACCTGGAAAAGGATGTGCTTGTAGACTACCCAGCCCCCACTAGTGTGACTGCCATCACAACGCTGGTAGTCAAGCAAGATCCTAAGGGCTCTATCAATACGTACACACATAATAAGATAGATATAAACCAAGTAGCATACTACCATGTTTAGCAAGACTGTTAATATAACTATGAATATCCCAAGCTTCCATTGAGTAATATACAGCTAGTATGATACAATAATGGCCCCTAGGGCATAAACACTAACATATGGTAATCTGAAACATCATCAATGAAATCCATGGAAATCTGTGTCAAGCATCGACACAAAACATGTAATCTCAAAGTCTTAATACCTCATAGTCTCAATATCTCGGGCTCCGTCAGTCCGGATCGGCCCATATCATCAAATCACACGACAACAGTCGGTATCCTCCGGATATCCACCGCGCCAGACATCATCGGTAGGTAGTCTTCCCCTGCTAGGCTCATCATCTACAACTCGAGCTTCTTGCCCTGGGGTACCATACCGGGCCCACCATGTACCCGAGACGGTTCATCCACTCCTCGAATCGGGTCTCGAAATCCAACAGAAAACATGAAATCTCATGGTGGACGACACATACATCACGAGAAAACCGCAACTTGTTTTTTAAAATGAGAGAGAGAGAGATGTTTATATATATATTCTTGCGGTTTTCCCCAAAATCCAGAAATCTCATAGAAATCCAAAATCCCAAAATCATGAGTAAGTAAATAATGAGTATCGGCATATGCCCCACAATACTGCATGATAATATGAAAATGTGAATGCATGAAGTGTCTAAGTAATAAGTGCAATGTCTAAACCAGCACATGAGAGTAATCATATAATATTATATCGGACTAGTATTTAGCTGATTATATCAATAAAAAGATAATATGTTCTAAAGTGTACGTGGCATGGCAATTACCGATGATGATGTGTGTGAGCCGGCAAATAAGTGTACGTGGAACATACGCATAATCGGTAATGGTGCTGGTGTCCTAACAGGCAGAGTTTCGTATTAGCTAAAGAAACATATGTATGAACATGCAATGCGATGAAGACAACATGAACATAATGGTGAATGTGTAGTAAACGCACAACTAGAGAATACATACTAATTACGAGTTATACAGTTTGTTGTTTGAAAAAGCACGAATCGTGGTTTTAGAAAATTAGGGGCTACGGGGTTTTTTAAGAAAAGATATGTCCTTTGAAAAATCTGTAGTATCCCTCAGGCTGTCTTTAAAAATGCACACGATTCGTTAGTTTTGAAAATAAGTATGACTCGAGCTTAAACTAATATCTACCTAACCAGCTAAGGGACTAACTAAAGAAACTAGACGAAAAGTAAGAAGAATCCTCCTAAAGTCTTAGTCGATATCTCAAGTAGTCGGCGATCCAGCCTCAATAGCGTCACGTACAAAGTACGACTTCCTCAAGTTAAGAGTGCGGATCAATTATCATATCTATACCTCGTACGGTAAAATCCATCGTACGGCATCCCAAAATCGGGATACGGGTCAACTATCACAAATATACATTATTGTTCGTATAGTATCATCATCAACAATATCATGATCAAGGGTACTGTACTATAATCGCATACATTCCAATATTATCAAACATATACATCGTCTGTGTAAATATACATTGTCAAATGATCCATTAAAATATCATGTCATATATCATATCGTGAATAAGTCACATATTACAATCTGGGTTTTATTCTAGAGTCTCGTTCATTTCAATGTCATCTACACATATCATCGTTTATATATTTTCTCATTACCCAACGATCCGCTAATATCGTAACACATTTCATATCATATCTCGATCATATATCCAATATCTCACGGCATCATGCCCGATCATATCGACTCATCCCCAAGCATCATATAATATCCTCATCTCACATGTATATGTTGTGTGTGTGTGTGTGTATACACACACACACACACACACACACACACACATAAACACTCATATACACCAAGTCAAGTTTATGTGGGTGCGTGTGTGTGTGTCTACATGAAACCTACGAATTCCTTCCAAGGCAATCATCCTCTGGTTAAGTCTTTCTAAATCAGTCTAATCCAACTTAAAGTCTTCAATAGTACCCTACTTGTCAAGAATCTAAGGTCACGTCCGACTTCCTAATAATAGTACATAATATCATTATTCTACGTTTTCGGGGGTGCTATACGCCATCCACCCGACTTCCCCCGTAGATATACATCTACTCACCTGGTCCTTGTCTGCCGAAGTCGATGCCGCCATCCTCTTCTTCATCGTCTGAAGTCCATGTGAGGGATACCTATACGCAAACATATATAATATCGTAAACCGAAATCGCGGACAAAACCAAAACGACGTATGAAACGCGCATAGGTTAAAACTTATGACCCGCTCATGCAAAATAACCAAATAACCCTCGATATCGGCATACAAACGCCGATTGATCGAGAAAAACCCAACACACCAATCGTGGTTTCACAAATCACTAATTATAATATGAAATAGATTGCAACTCATTAAAATCTCAAAATAAATCAAATCGATTTATTTCCGAAAACCTAGAAAGCACTTAATTATCGTTTTAATTCGAAACTTGATGTTTTAACAAATCTAATGACCATAATATTCACTAAATATCATAACTAAGTCATACAAACCATCACCATAATTTAATCTCATCAATTTGTATTAAATCTAAAATTCTAGTTTGCAAATTTTTCCAATTTTTCCAATTTTAAAGTAAAAATTAGCAAACTAGTAACTAGATTAGGTTTTGCATTCCAGTAACATGTTAATATACTCACTAAATCCATAATTTAATGATAAAAACCCTCACTAGAATTTTATCACACATATATATATATTTTACAAAAACCTAGTTTGCAATAATTAAGCAATTTGGACAAATTAGTTGTAACAATTAGTAACTTAACAATCTAAATTAGATTTTACATGTCTTTATGTGTTAAGCTACATATTAAAACCATGAACAATTTATAAAAACCCTAACTTGATCACAAATCCTTTCTTGAATTTTTAATTTAGCAACTAGAATCCTAATTAAACACCGAAATCCATTCAATTTAAGTAATTAACCTACAATTAACACTAAGGTTAGAATTATACCTCACTAAACATGAGATCAAACATGGAAATTATAGCCTCCAAAGTGCTAACTTTGCTCCAAGATCCATGCTAGATAAGACAAAGAATAATGGGTAGAGATTGGATTGTGAATTTGAGCTTTTATTTTGGATTTTTTGTTGAATTTTTGAAGAATTTTGATTCAAAGTGAAATGGAGAAATGGGGGGCTGCCCAATGTGAGGCTCGGCCAGAGCTAGGTGAGTGAGGGGGGAGAGAGAAAGAGTGTAGAAATGCGTAGAAGAATTCCTTAATTAATGACTCTTTTAAGCCTTTTCAAAATTATTTAATTTTATTTATTTTCTTAATTCTATTTGACCTAGAAAAGTCTAGAAATTTGAAGAAAAATCAAGAAGAGAAGAGCATGCTACAAACTAAATTCTAGTATGTCATGGCTCACTTTTGTAAAATTAACCCACTCCAATTTATAATTTGCACCCATTTAAGGTATAATTAAAAGTTTATGTTAATATTAAAAATAATTACTTAAGGAAAAATATTTAGGTAAACTAATAATTTATAAGTGACTAAATAGATACCAAATACTAGCAATTATATAGTTAAAATAGGCATATTAATATCTATATCGAAAAATAATTGTAGTTGAGTTTTACGAAAATACGGTTTATTTTACCGATTATCAGAAAATTCACCTAAAAGATTTTATTTATTTAATTATTTAATTATTTATTTTTAAAATGTTACAGTCATATCGGAGAGAAAAGACTAAGTAATTTACAAAAGATGGATTCTTGAATACGTTCGAATTTTCATCTTATGAAACTTGTCAGTCTTGTCTCAAAGGAAAGATGACCAAATGTCACGACCCGAAATTGGCACGTGACGGCCCTAATACTACGCAACGTCTACAGGCGTAACGCAGTAAAAGAAAGCCAAAACCCAGAAATCTAAACCATTAAAAGACAAGAAAAGATAAGAAACATTGTTTAAAAGTCTTTGAAATCACAACCCAAATTCTTTAAAAGTCCAACTTTATTTCCTTTAAAATTTTGGCAGCACCTCCTTTGTAAAAACTAGCCCCAAAAATGGGTACAACATAAATATAAAATAAAGCATCCCCAAACAGGAGCAAATACATGCCCAAAGGCGGAAAACAACCATCATAACAAATATACGACGCCGTAGCGAAGAAATAAAAGACGGTAGAAAGGAAACTGTATAAAAGACAACAAGTCACAAATAATATACAATATCGTCCTCACCAAGTCTCTAAGTCAATAAGAAAATATAGTAGATGGAGAGTACAAGGATACAACGAATATACAATACAACAAACGAATAACCACAAAACCCACCTAAGCAAACTGCACACTGTGAGATGATGCGGTATCCGTAGCAAAAGATGATAGAAGAATAGCCTGCCTCGACTACTCTAGGGAACACCCTACAAAACAAACTGTGGCACAACGGGGGTGAGTTGCCAACTCGTGAATAGTAAATAACATATGCAGGTAATTGCACGTATGCACGTACAACGTGAATCTAACATGTGCAATTAATAGTAATAAAAAGTCATATGAATGCAATAATCATGAAAGGTACACTAGCAGGTACAACTAATACATGAAGCAATGCATATAAATAAAGGTATGTAAATGCAACGGTTATGAAAGGTACTCTAACAGGTACTACTAATACATGAAGCATTGCATAAACAATAAATGTAGAGTATGGAATGAAATATGTCATTTCCACGGAATCCTGACATCGTGGTAGGATCACAATCCATCAAGACAAATCCAAATCCAGATTCCTCAAATCAGCCCCCAAATTGGCTCTCATATCATATAAGTCTCACAAATCCTGAATGTACAATATCGAATAAATCTCAGATATCCTGAATGTACAAATCAACAACCTCATAAATAACCTGTATCCAATATCAAATGAATCACCTATATTCCAAATCAAATTATCAAGTAAAAATCTAACATCCTAAATATATTTGCATGAATAAATATGATGATATATATAATTTAATGTCAATACACATATATTAGCGTCCCATTCCACTGATAATGGTGTAAGGGCATATATAACAGCGTCCCATTCCACTGTTATATATACAAAGAAGTAAAAAGAAATATCATGAAAACAATGTGTCAAGCATCGACACAGAAATACTGATCTATCAGGTGCTGTCACCAAGACTGGCACCCTGATAGGTACGTATCACACGCTATCCGAAAAGCACGAGTGCCTAGCTCTGACCCTCGTCTTTCCACGTATCTATACGTACATGACTCCCGTCGGTATCCCCATGATAACCGCTGAGTCATTCGTAATGTCACCGGATGGTATGGTTCTCCCACTAACTCATCGTCTAGCTCCACGAAATTCTTGCCTCGGGGTACCTCCGGGCCCCACCATGTACCCGCACACAGACCCCGCCTTTCCTCGCGTGGGGTATATATATATCAGAACCGATAAATCTCATGGTGGCTGCTGAAATATCAAATTAAGGGAAACCGGGTTTTTCAAATAATGCATAATTTCATGAACTCCCTTGGTCCCCAAATCCAGAAAACATCATGAAAAATCCATATCACAATGCGAAAATCCATGAATATAATATATGCAACATAAACGGAAATGTAAGCATATAAAGGAAAAGCCGCTAATTAACTGCAACAAGTTAATATAAATATCATGCGGTTCCTAATTTTCTCCAATTCTAAAATAACATCAGGTAAAGGTAAACATGTAGCTATAACCAGATATATGTGAAAACATAAAGGTATAGCAAGATATATGTATCTACCTATAAGTAATGATATAGTATACCCCCTGGGTATAAGTGAAATAGGTGTGCAAGGTATACCTGTAGCTATATCATAAAGTGTGCATGTACCTATCACTAATGGTACAATACTCTATAAGTATACAGGTAACTAACATGTAAATATGTCAGAGCATATGTGTAAGCATGTAGGTATACAGGTATGCTATAAGTCAATGCGTAAAGAAATATGAATCAAAGTCTCAATGTCCCTAACCAAGCAATATAATATCTATAAGTGGGTTGTGCGTGACATGGCAATTATTGACGGTGTGTGCAGCATACAATCAGTGTTCGTGCAACATGAATCGTCAATAATATGTGCAGTGTCCTAATGATACTAGTCCAAGTACAACAATATCTAAGTAATAGGGTAAATGCGCAATTCTAAATATGACATAGAATATGTGACAGAAATAACATCTCTAGCCCAGACGCATAACGCCATGCGGGCGATTCCCCTGTAAATGTTAAATCTACCCACCAACGCTCCAAGCTAGGTGAATCCTACCACCTGTTTTCCCTTTGTAGCAGTGTCCGTAGTCTCCGCCTGCGAACTTAAAATTTCACAAACACAACACATAAGAAAAACATCCTACAATGACGAAAAGACAACGAAACGCGATGAAAACGCCTGGAAAATTACACTGCGCGCTTAGCGCATCTATCGCGCACGACATCGGCCAAAAACCCTAACTGGGGTCGCTAAACTACAAAACACCAAGTCTAGACCCTGATCGTCCTGATCGCGCAACACAATACAAACAATTACGAGGAATAAAATAGATATAACCTCGCAACGACCAATCGAACCCACGTCGGAAAACCCCCGAAACCTAGTAAGCAACTTATCGCAATATTTCGCACTAGTTTCAAGCTAACGCATATCTAGCGATTAAAAACACCTTATAATAGCTTAACTAAGCTATCTAAACCATTTCTAAATTTTTAACACTTGCTAAATAAATTTTAGCAAAAACCTAGTAAGCAAAATTGTATAATTAAACAAAATATTCATTAACAATAATTAACATTTCAACTAGGTTAATCTTTTCCAAAACACAAATTAACACTTTAAATGAACATTAATCACTTGAACAAACTTTAACTCTAACATGAATTTCTTAAAACAAATATAAATGAATTAATCATGATTTAAAAGCTATATAAAACACATAATTAGCTAACTTAAATAGCTAGATTAAGATAAAAACAACTAATTATGGATTAAGGTAAGAAATTATACCTCCCCAAGAACACCAAAATGAAACTTAATCCCTCATCATAGCATCAAAAAAACCATGCTTTGTTGAAGATCCAAGAAGAATTAGTGAAGGAAAAGATGGTTTTATTTTATTTTAGGATTTTATGGATTATTTTTGCGATTTTTGAAGTGTTTAGTGAGCAAGAAAATGGAGAAATGAGCTAAACAAATGCAAAGGGCAGAAATGGGGAGAGGCTCGGCCAAAGAGGGGATTGGGGGTATTTTTGTGAATTTTGAGTGAAGAACTTGCTAGAAAATTAAGTAATAAATGCTAATAAATGCTATATGCCACATTTACACCTTTTCTTTTCTTTTTAAAATAAAATCTTTTGCACTCAAAAAATATCTAGATATTTAAAAAAGAAGTTTCCAAAATTTTCTAGTGACAAAAATTAATTTATTCTCATGAGAAGGAATGTCCCGATTTACGTGCACAAAATACCGCTTAAAATAATATTTTATTTGGGAAAAATTCTATCTGAACCAAAACCTTCCAAATACCCCCAAAGTTCGCGCACAAGCTTTATTTTAGCTAAAATAGGTGTCGACAAGTTTTTACGGACGTTTGATCGAAATCGGGTTAAAACGGAAAATACCGACAATTTTGTCATAAAACGGAAAAATTCGCAAAACGATTTCTGAAACGTTACAATCTTCCCCCCTTAAAGAAATTCGGTCCCCGAATTAAAATTCATCTACGCGTACCTTCAAGAAGATGAGTACAAAACTCCCAAATCTCGCTCGTAGCTTGCCAAGCGATCACCTTACTATACAGCTACGCCAAAGAACCCTCACAGACGGCAAGACCCTTGACCGAAGTTCCTCCACCTGCTGATCTACTATAACTAGTTGCTGCTGGTGAACAAAAGATCGCGTCCAAGCTAATTGGTCTGATGCTGAATCTTGTGAAAAAGGTCATGAAGGTAATTGCGAAGTATCGACACAAGGAATACGGGGTGAATACTCAAAATCTGGGCGGAAGTGCCAAATTTTAGGCAATGGAACCAACTCACTTCAAGGATCTCAAAAGGACCTACAATCCTGGGATACTTCCCAAACTCAACACATCATTCATCGGAAAATCCCGTAGGAATACATGATCTCCCACTACGAACTCAAGTCTACGACCACTACGGTCGGCATAAGACCTCTGTCTGCACTGGGCCTCTCTCATCCTGACCTGAACTAACTGGATCATCTCCGAAATCTCTAGACTAGCTGGGGTCCAAAAATCCTACTTACGCAGAGTCAAAAAAACAGACTGGAGATCGACACCACCTAACAAACAAAACTTAAAGGTTGCCAATTGGAGTGCCTCCTGATAACAGCTATCGAAGGAGAATCCGAAAAATGGAAAGTGACGATCCTAACTGCCGACAATAATTAATACATACGCACAAGCATATCCTCCTGAGTTGGTATAGCCCGCTCTCACAAAACCATCATCCTACGGATGGAAAAACGGAGCTAAAGCTCAACCAGTACCCAAGGCTTCCTGAAGTTCCTGCCCAAGACGGCAAGCGAATAGGGTGCCCTATTTGGATACGACCCATGAAGGAACTCCGTGCAACGCACAAACTTAACCAAGGACAACTGAGCAACCTGAGTATAACCGGACAACTAGCATCCGAATGGAGTCACACCCAGACTAAACCTGGGTAGACGCCACAACGAATATTGATGGAGACTTGCTCCCATTCCCACTCCGGAACGGTTAAAGGTTGAAACTCTCCAGCCGGTCTCAGATGCTCAACCTTAACACACAACAAGACAGCCACCTCGAAACGAAATCTGAAACTTCTCTTTACATCCCTGCCCACCCGTAACTATCTCACAAGTCACGTCAAATGCTAGTGGAACTTGAATGAGTACAGAGAGTTGACAGATGTGCCTGCTCTAGGATTTCACGTCTCTACCCAATAGTATCAGGTACACAAACGCGTCCCTAAACTTAGCACACCCTTGTCACAAATCAAGGACTCCGAATCATTACCCAGCCAAGTATGCTCAAGAACCTTTGACGAACGAGCATTGGCGGGCAGTGCCTCGCGAAAGAGATTAAGGAATAGTGGTCGGGCGCGGACATGAGCAAGCTGTCCCATCAGTAGAGGTGAACTTAAGCTATACTCAACGATCGCACAAGAACTGTAAATCTGCAGAAGACTGTCTCAACAATCTACACCCGCTGCAGGAAGATATATATTAAGCTCTGGTGGTCCGTGAAAATCTGACACAACTCTCGAACAAGTAGTGTCTCCAAATCTCCAATGCAAAACCACCGCGGCCATCTCCAGATCATGAGTGGGATATCATGCTAGTACTTCCTCCAAGTGTAGGGAAGCAAAAGCGATAACTCTATAATGTCACCTCGGTACACACTCGAGCCCTACTCACGAAACATCACAGTTAAACAACAAAGTCGCCCGAACCAGAAAGCAAAGAAAGAACTGATGCAGTTGTTAACCGAGTCCTCAACTGCCGAAACTCTGCATACATGCCTCAATCCAAAGAAAAGAAACCTCCTTTCCGGTCAGTCCAGTCCACGGTATAGCACTACACTAGTAATACTGCACGAAACGGCGGTAAAAACCTGCTAAGCCCCAAAATCTGCGAACCTCCGTCCTGCACACAAGTCTGGGCCTAAGCTGCACGGCCTCGATCTTCCTCGGAACCATACGAAAACCGTCTCCCGTAACTACAAGACCTAGGAGTCAACACAAACAAGCCTGAAGAAACACTCCGAGAACCTAGCAAACCGCTGGGGCTCTCCCAGTATCTGCAAAAAAAATCCTCAAGTGTTGCTCCTGTTCCTCAAAACACATTAAATAGATCAGAATGTTATCAATAACACAACAATAACTGGTCGAGGAACGGCCTGAAGAAATCTGGTTCATCATGTCTACAAATGCCACTAGGGCATTGGTGAGTCCGACGACACCACCAAAACACACAAACCCGTAGCACACACAAGGCAGTCTTCGGAATGTCATCACTCTGAACCTGCAACAATGATGACCTGATCCCGATCAAACTTAGAAAATGTCTCGCACTCTGGAGCCGATCGAAGAAATCGTCAATGCGAGGTAAAGGATATCTATCCGCATCGTAAGCCGGTTCAATTGGCGATCCATCAATATACAACCTAAACTGCCGTCTTCCTCCTTGACGAACAGAAATAGGAGCTCCCTAATGCGAAACACTCAGACGCACAAGCCCCCTAACAAATAACTCTGCAGCTGATCCTTAAGCTCCCTAAGCTTCGCCGGCTCATCTAGAACAACATCGGATAACTCTCGCACGAAAGGAAACCGGTCCAACAAACCAACTGTGGCTCCGGTACCATGAATGAACGCCAAGAATCCATGACATCCTCTCCTCAAAAGCGGACTAGCGAAAAAGGCTGAATTCGAGCTGTGAGAGGTGGCACAACTATCCACCTGCACAACAATAACTGACTCGCCGGGGAAAACAACACCTGACTGTTTTCCCACGGTAGTCTGCAGACGTCTAGCGCGTAGCTAACCAGTCCGTGCCCAGGAGAACGTCAAATCCAACATCTCTAGAAGGATCAAGTGACGGATGAATCTCCTACCCGATTGGCAAACAACTGAAATACGTGTTGCGCAACAAAATAAACGCTGACAGAAATTAACACAACAAACGGCTGATCTACCTAACACGACTCTCGTCCCCACCACGGCACAAGTGTGAAAACAAACAAATACATCAAAAGAACATACGAATTAAAGTACCTGAAAATTCTGCATTGGACGCCCGCGCGTCCCGATGAGTAGAAGCAAACTCTCGTGTCTGCCCCCTACCCACAACTGGCTGAACTCTTTTTCTGGTAACCTGTCCCCTCTGAGCGAACCTTCCGCATCCATGAACTCTATGAATACGACCCTGACGCGGTGTTAGGGAACAACTCCTGATGTGGTGATGAAGGCTCCCATACCGATAGCATCCAGAATAATGCTGCTGACCTTCCTGGGGTTGAGAGCTGAACGACTGTTCTCGTCCTAAGCCTCTGCTACTCCCGCGATGGTCACGAAATCTGTCTCGACGACTAGGCTTCTGTCTCTGGGCTGATACACCGGTACGAGTCCTCCACGGTTCCGGAACTCTCAAAGTCTCTGGAAGACGTGTCTCGTAAACTGGGGCTGCATCTACTAGTGCTATGTAGGTGACGGACTGCTGCATGCTGATCGCAAGGAACAACTGAATAACCGGGGTGACAACCTCCTGTCGCTGCACTCGAACGATCTGAACCAAAGAACTCATCGTCTGGCGCATGTCCTGCATTTCTGCCATAAGCCTAGCGATGCTATCTGTCGAAGGAGAATTTGTCGTCTCCTGTGCAACGAGCGTGCCATCCGGGTCAGTCCTCGTCTCACCCGAGTCAATCCTGACCTCGGCCCTCGCTGCATTACTCTGAGTCCCCACAGTCATCAGCGGTAAGGGTATAAATGGAAAAAGGATTCAATAAGAATATGGAAATCGAATCACAAGATATGAATCATCAAGGAAGGAATTTCAAGCAATTTGTATTTAGGTCACTTTAGGCAAAGTACGGCATCGTGAGAATGCTGCAGACATACACACACTACGTTACTCTGCTTAAGCTACCTATTCTATCATACCAAGGTCATCCTACTCTCCGAAAGGTAAAACCTAGCGCTCTGATACCAACTTTGTCACGACCCGAAATTTGCACGTAACGGCCCTAATACTACGCAACGTCTACAGGCGTAACGCAGTAAAAGAAAGCCAAAACCCAAAAATCTAAACCATTAAAAGACAAGAAAAGATAAGAAACATTGTTTAAAAGTCTTTGAAATAGCAACCCAAATTCTTTAAAAGTCCAACTTTATTTCCTTTAAAATTTTGGCAGCACCTCCTTTTTAAAAGCTAGCCCCAAAAATGGGTACAACATAAATATAATGTAAAGCATCCCCAAACGGGAGCAAATACACGCCCAAAGGCGGAAAACAAACACCACAACAAATATACGACACCGTAGCGAAGAAATAAAAGACGGTAGAAAGGAAACTGTATAAAAGACAACAAGTCATAAACAATATACAATATCGTCCTCACCAAGTCTCTAAGTCAACAAGAAAATATAGTAGAAGGAGAGTACAAGGATACAACGAATATACAATACAACAAATGAATAACCACAAAACACACCTAAGCAAACTGCACGCTGTGAGCTGATGCGGTATCCGTAGCAAAAGATGATAGAAGAATAGCCTGCCTCGACTACTCTGGGGAACACCCTGCAAAACAAACTGTGGCACAACGTGGGTGAGTTGCCAACTCGTGAATAGTAAATAACATATGCAGGTAATTGCAAGTATGCACGTACAACGTGAATCTAACATGTGCAATTAATAGCAATAAAAAGTCATATGAATGCAATAATCATGAAAGGTACACTAGCAGGTACAACTAATACATGAAGCAATGCATATAAATAAAGGTATGTAAATGCACGGTCATGAAAGGTACTCTAACAGGTACTACTGATACATGAAGCAGTGCATAAACAATAAATGTGGAGTATGAAATGAAATATGTCATTTCCACGGAATCCTGACATCGTGGTAGGATCACAATCCATCAAGACAAATCCAAATCCCAATTCCTCAAATCAGCCCCCAAATTGGCTCTCATATCATATAAGTCTCACAAATCCTGAATGTACAATATCGAATAAATCTTATATATCCTGAATGTACAAATCAGCAATCTCATAAATATCCTGTATCCAATATCAAATGAATCACCTATATCCCAAATCAAATTATCAAGTAAAAATCTAACATCCTAAATATATTTGCATGAATAAATATGATGATGTATATAATTTGATGTCAATACACATATATTAGCGTCCCATTCCACTAATATTGGTGTAAGGGCATATATAATAGCGTCCCATTCCACTGTTATATATATAAAGAAGTAAAAAGAAATATCATGAAAACAATGTGTCAAGCATCGACACAGAAATACTGATCTATCAGGTGCTGTCACCAAGACTGGCACCCTGATAGGTACGTATCACACGCTATCCGAAAAGCACGAGTGCCTAGCTCTGACCCTCGTCTTTCTACGTATCTATACGTACATGACTCCCATCGGTATCCCCATGATAACCGCTGAGTCATTGGTAATGTCACCGGATGGTATGGTTCCTCCACTAACTCATCGTCTAGCTCTACGAAATTCTTGCCCCGGGGTACCTCCGGGCCCCACCATGTACCCGCACACGGACCCCTCCTTTCCTCGCGTGGGGTATATATATCAGAACCGATAAATCTCATTGTGGCTGCTGAAATATCAAATCAAGGGAAACCAGGTTTTTTAAATAATGCATAATTTCATGAACTCCCACGGTCCCCAAATCCAGAAAACATCATGAAAAATCCATATCACAATGCGAAAATCCATGAATATAATATATGCAACTTAAACGGAAATGTAAGCATATAAAGGAAAAGCCGCTAATTAACTGCAAGAAGTTAATATAAATATCATGCGGTTCCTAATTTTCTCCAATTCTAAAATAACATCAGGTAAAGGTAAACATATAGCTATAACCAGATATATGTGAAAACATAAAGGTATAGCAAGATATATTTGTCTACCTATAAGTAATGATATAGTATACACCCTGGGTATAAGTGAAATAGGTGTGCAAGGTATACCTGTAGCTATGTCATAAAGTGTGCATGTACCTATCACTAATGGTATAATACTCTATAGGTATACAGGTAACTAGCATGTAAGTATGTCAGAGCATATGTGTAAGCATGTAGGTATACATGTATGTTATAAGTCAATGCGTAAAGAAATATGAATCAAAGTCTCAATGTCCCTAACCAAGCAATATCATATCTATAAGTGGGTTGTGCGTGACATGGCAATTATTGACGGTGTGTGCAGCATACAATCAGTGCTCATGCAACATGAATCGTCAATAATATGTGCAGTGTCCTAAAGATACTAGTCCAAGCACAACAATATCTAAGTAATAGGGTAAATGTGCAATTCTAAATATGACATAGAATATGCGACATAAATAACATCTCTAGCCAGACGCATAACGCCATGCGGGCGATTCCCCTGTAGATGTTAAATCTACTCACCAACGCTCCAAGCTATGTGAATCCTACCACCTGTTTTCCCTTTGTAGCAGTGTCCGTAGTCTCCGCCCGCGAACCTAAAATTTCACAAACACAACACATAAGCAAAACATCCTACAATGACGAAAAGACAACGAAACGCGATGAAAACGCCCGGAAAATTACACTGCGTGCTTAGCGCATCTATCGCGCACGACATCGGCCAAAAACCCTAACTGGGGTCGCTAAACTACAAAACACCAAGTCTAGACCCCGATCGTGCTGATCGCGCAACACAACACAAACAATTACGAGGAATAAAATAGATATAATCTCGCAACGACCAATCGAACCCACGTCGGAAAAACCCCGAAACCTAGTACGCAACTTATTGCAATATTTCGCACTAGTTTCAAGCTAACGCATATCTAGCGATTACAAACACCTTATAATAGCTTAACTAAGCTATCTAAAACATTTCTAAATTTTTAACACTTGCTAAATAAATTTTAGCAAAAACCTAGTAAGCAAAGTTGCATAATTAAACAAAGTATTCATTAACAATAATTAACATTTCTACTAGGTTAATCTTTTCCAAAACACAAATTAACACTTTAAATGAACATTAATCACTTAAACAAACTTTAACCCTAACATGAATTTCTTAAAACAAATATAAATGAATTAATCATGATTTAAAAGCTATATAAAACACATAATTAGCTAATTTAAATAGCTAGATTAAGATAAAAACAACTAATTATGGATTAAGGTAAGAAATTATACCTCCCCAAGAACACCAAAATGAAACTTAATCCCTCATCATAGCATAAAAAAAATCATGCTTTGTTGAAGATCCAAGAAGGATTAGTGAATGAAAAGATGATTTTATCTTATTTTAGAATTTTGTGGATTATTTTTGGGATTTTTGAAGTCTTTAGTGAGCAAGAAAACGGAGAAATGAGCTAAACAAATGCAAAGGGCAGAAATGGGGAGAGGCTCGGCCAAAGAGGGGATGGGGGGGTATTTTTGTGAATTTTGAGTGAAAAAATTGCTAGGAAATTAAGTAATAAATGCTGATAAATGCTATATGCCACTTTTACACCTTTTCTTTTCTTTTTAAAATAAAATCTTTTGCACTCAAAAAATATCTAGATATTTAAAAAAGAAGTTTCCAAAATTTTCTAGTGACAAAAATTAATTTATTCTCATGAGAAGGAATGTCCCGATTTACGTGCACAAAATACCGCTTAAAATAATATTTTATTTGGGAAAAATTCTATCTGAACCAAAACCTTCCAAATACCCCCAAAGTTCGCTCACAAGCTCTATTTTAGCTAAAATAGGTGCCGACAATTTTTGACGGACGTTTGATCGAAATCGGGTTAAAACGGAAAATACTGACAATTTTGCCCTAAAACGGAAAAATTCGCAAAACGATTTCTGAAACGTTACACCAAATATCCGTTCACCGGATATGGAGAAAGAGCATCGGAGATCTTAGGACTGATACACAGCAATATATGTGGTCCAATGTCTATACATGCAAGGGGTGGGTTCTCATACTTCATCACATTCACTGACGTTCTCTCTAGGTTCGGATATGTGTATCTTATGAAACACAAATCTGAAGCCTTTGAGAAATTCAAAGAATTCAGAAACGAAGTAGAGAACCAGACTGGCAAAAATATTAAGATCCTCAGATCAGATAGAGGAGGGGAGTACTTAAGCACGGAATTTCTAGAATACTTAAAAGAGAATGGAATTCTCTCTCAGCTTACTCCTTCTTATACACCATAGCACAACGGTGTATCCGAGCGGACGAATCGTACCCTATTGGATATGGTTTGCTCCATGATGAGTATTGCTGAGTTACCTCTTTCATTTTAGGGACTTGCGCTTGAAACAGCAGCCTATCTATTGAATAGGGTTCCGACCAAATCCGTGCCTACCACCTCATATGAACTGTGGGAGCGGAAAAGACCATACCTTAATTTTATTAAGATATGGGGTTGTCCAGCTTATGTAAAGAAGCAGAACCCAGACAAATTCGAGGCACAGTCAGTTTTGTGTAAGTTTGTAGGATATCCTAAGCATTCGCAAGGATATCAGTTCTACCACACCGAGGAACAGAAGGTGTTTATTGCTCACCACGCTGTCTTCTTTGAAAAGGAATTTCTCGCAAAAGAAATTAGTGGGAGAACGGTAGAACTGGAAGAAATTCCAGAGGGACAAACTGCAACCGAAGATTTGGTGGAACCTCAGGATTCAATGACCCCGGACGAACCTCAGCCACTCCGTAGATCTAGTAGGATTTCTCATCCGCCCGAGAGATACTACGGTTTTCTCATAGATGGGGATCGAGAGGATTGCATCTTGGAAGAAGATGATCCAACTAGTTTCAGACAGGCCATTATCAGTAGGGACTCTGATAAGTGGCTGGATGCTATGCAATCTGAAATGGAGTCCATATACACCAATAAAGTGAGGACCCTAGAAGTTGCTCCACCTGGGGTAAAACCCGTTGGATGCAAATGGATTTTCAAGAAGAAGTTTGGTGTAGATGGGCAGGTGGAAACCTATAAGGCTAGACTTGTGCAAAAGGTTTTCGTCAAAGACCAGGAGTGGACTATGACGAAACTTTTTCTCCAGTGGCTATGCTCAAATCCATTCGTATCCTGCTTGCCATTGCTTCCTTCCATGACTATGAGATCGAGCAGATAGACGTAAAAACGGCTTTTCTAAATGGAAGTTTGGAAGAGTGCGTTTATATGGATCAGCCGGAAGGTTTTGTAGACAGTGGGAGCAGCGGGAAGATGTGCAAGTTGCTCAAATCCATTTACGGATTGAAGCAAGCATCACGGAGCTGGAACATCTATTTTGATGAGACAGTCAAGGACTTTGACTTCATCAAGAACGAGGATGAACCTTGTATTTATAAGAAGATTGTAAGACGAACTTTTGTATTCCTAGTCTTGTACGTGGACGGCATTCTTTTGATAGGAAATGACATTCCTATGTTACAATCTGTCAAACAATTCTTATCACAATGGTTCTCCATGAAAGACCTAGGTGATGCCTCATACATTCTGGGGATCAAGATCTACAGAGATAGATCCAAGAGACTACTGGGACTTTCGCAGTCCAGGTACATAGAGACTGTACTACAGAGATTTAGTATGGAAGATTCCAAGCACGGTAACATACCCGCATTGCATGGAATCATCCTCTCCAAGGAGATGTCTCCCAAGACTGACGAGGAGAGGGTTTGCATGAGCACTATACCCTACGCCTCGGTGGTAGGATCTATAATGTATGCGATGCTATGTACTAGACTAGATGTAGCTTACGCACTAAGCGTGGTGAGCCGGTATCAGTCAGACCCAGGTGAGAACCACTAAACAGCAGTAAAGAACATTTTCAAGTACCTGAGAAGGACTAAGGAGATGTTCCTCGTTTAGGATAATGGAGACCTCAGGGTCGAGTCCTTTACCGACTCAAGCTTCCAGAGTGACAAGGATGACAGCAAGTGTGTCTCGGGTTTTGTGTTTACCTTCAACGGAGGGGCGGTATGTTGGAAGAGTTCCAAACAGGATACCGTCGCAGACTCGACGATGGAGGCTGAATACATTGCTACAAGCGATGCCGCAAAATAGGCGGTCTGGATGAAGAAGTTCATAGCTGAACTTCAGGTGGTTCCGTCCATTGTTGATCAAATACCAGTGTATTGTGATAACAATGGGGCTATAGATTTAGTGAAGAAACCACGGTCCCATCAGAAATCCAGGCACATCTTAAAGCGGTATCAACTAATCAGGGAGATTGTAGATCGCCAGGAGATCGAGGTCCGGAGAGTGGATACGAAAGACAACACGGCGGATCCATTTACAAAGGCCCTCCCTTAAGTACAGTTCGAGCAACTTTTTGGGATGTTGGGTATGCGGTACGCCAGCAGCTGGCCTTAGAGCAGACGTTGGGTATTCGGTACGCCAATCATTGGCCTTTAGTGCAAGTGGGAGATTGTTGGATGTATATGCCCTATAGGCCAGTATTGTATATGTATACATATGGATACTAGGAATGTGTACGTACAGAACAATCTTGCTCAGTTTTATAGTAAATTATTTAACTTGTCTTTATCGGGATATGTGTATTTATTTGTATTGTTGTTATAGCTGGTTTGCACATATTGATAAAGACTCGATACGGTAGTATACTATTGTGGTTTGTCTTTATCTTAACATGGCATATGTCATACTCGTTATTACATATTGCGGTTACATGTTGATAAAGCCCATAGGATCTTGCTTGACTACCTGCGTTGTGATGGCGATCATACTTATGAGAGCAGGGTAGTCCATAAGCACATCCTTAAATGGTCCCTAGTCGCGTGAGTATCGAGACTGGGCACTGATACTCCAGAGTAGACTGGTGTGTACGTTTCTAGCCCCGTCGGGGGATGGTTGGTCCTGCAGCCATTGGTCTGATGCACCTAAGATCGTATACAGGTGCTCATTGGGTGTGAGTATACTGGAAGGACTCGCCGAGAACTTCTATGTGGTACTATACCTATCGTCAGATGGAAGTTCTTAGGTGACATGTGTATAGGTTAGTCTTTGGACCCGAGATCGGCATTTGTCTCGTGTGAGTTCCCGCTAAACTTTGATCACTACCCTACCACGGCTCTACTGAGTCGTGCAAACATGTTTTGGTTGGGTTCAGTCCCGAGCCACATGGAGGCAGTGAGCGATTGTCGGGGATTCGTCTCTCCCGGTATAGGGAGTCGATATCGCACTGTGATTCGATTGGTCAGGACCATAAGACCTTGGCCAAGGAACTTGGGATTTACTGATAGGTTGATCAGTAGTTTTCCGGATTGGTCCTGAGCCACATCAGCATGACTTATCAGGTTATTCAGAGTCTGACATTCACCATCCCCTAGACCCGGTATGCGATACTTTTTGATGAAGAGACTGGACTGTACGAATATTGTCACGGATAGGCTCAGTAGGAGATCCGGATGAGTTTACTCATCGGCCTTCTTTTCGACAGGTACCTGGGTAGCCATTACATACAGCTAGTGCCGCTGACGTGCTTGTAGTTAAACCCACTGCCAGAGTACTGTCGAGTCTTTTTGGTACTATTCTTTTGGGCCCAGATTTTATTACTGTACAGCAGATGTTCGTGGGGCCCACTTCGGGAAGTTTTGTCGATCGAAATTTTAAACTTGTTAGTATGCAGTAATTACATTATATCTCCGACCGGGAATGTCATTCGAGCGGTAAACCACGTCTGATTGCTATAGTTCTTTTAGACGGGTTTGTGAACGTGACATTCGCGTTGATGTTCTGTGTTGTGCTGTGATGTTGCGGATATGTCGTGGTGGATAGCAGTGTGCAATGGTAGTGCAGTTTGGATTTATTTGTACATTTAATATTGCGGGGCGAGTGTCCAACATGTGGACAGCCGTCACTGCCTGTTTGTATATTATTCTTTTGGGGCACGACCGGGTTGAGGTCGATGTACCCGTTGTACATATTTTAATTTCTGTACTAGGTTTACCCCACGACGGAGTGCACGGATAGCCGGGTTCTGGAGGGCAATGGGTCCGTATCTCATGGCTTTGAGAGGCAGAGGGGCCTCACTCTAGAATTAGCAGACTATTCGCCGCACTCGTAGGGGGTACAGGTTGACCCAAGGAGGGGTGCTCAATTTACCGGATTCCGTGAAGTGCTGGGTGGTCCATTCATTATGCTGTAGGGGGCTACCTCACTTCAGGTTTTGGCGGGTAACTTACCGCACCCGTAGGGGTCTAGGTTTCATTGCACAGGCTATCCACACGACCAGGGGAACGTCGGGTTTTAGTAGCGGCTCTGTGAAACCCGGGGATCCCAGATTATCTGTATTGTTCTGTGATGCTTATTACTTTTCTGTAATGTTACATATTATCACTCCTGGAGCGATCATTGTATATTGGTATATATACTATTAGATGTTGTATATGTTTTACACCCGCGCTAGTCCAGTCCCCGCTCTATCGTTAGTTAAGTAACCTGACGGGTGATGACGGGACCCAGTGGCGAATGCGGATGGCATATACGTACATTTTATTTTTCGTTCTTTTCTGGTGTGATTGATTGATGGGACTGCATTGATTCTTATCAATGCAAGGATAAAACAAACCTATATTTGATATTGTTGGAACAAATTTTAAAAGGTGTTATTACAAAGATGTTTCCTTTTGTTTTGCATAGCGGTATTCAGTTAGAATATCCTGCACCTCATTCGACAAGGCAAGGGCCGAGATCCCTTCACCGGGAGTGACCCCTTGGGCAGAAGTTTACGTCAGGGTAATAACTTCACTATAGTCGATTACAAGTTGCTTTGCATAGCGGTATTCAGTTAGAATATCCTGCACCTCATTCCACGAGGAAAGAGCCGAGATCCCTTCACCGGGAGTGACCTCTTTAGCAAAAGGTTTTTGCCACTATATCTTTATAAAAAAGCTATCAGGTTCCTTCAACAAAATCAAGTTCATTACGTTAAAGGTTTTTCGCCAAAAACTAGCCGTAGCCCTCCGTCATTTCTTATGGATAGTCAGTAGTATTCAAGCTATGTTTTTTGACCTTCGTCAAGGCATAGTGTTTGGTAGCTGCTGGGTATTCATTTGTTGCATAGATAGATGTGTTGGTTTGGGACAGTCGTATAGCCTTGTTGACCTTCGTCAAGGGCTTGTACGGGTGGGTTCAAATTGACTTGGACAATGACAGGTAGAACTTGACATGTGACTTATGATTTGTTGACCTTTGTCAAGGTCATAAGAGCATGGGGTAAAAATCACATCGGGAGTTTCAAACATACAGGAAACTTGATAGGCATGCGCATACCTTCTGGAGTGTGATAACTTGAGTGGCTTCCATCGAGTTATCATGCGATGAGAGTTGGATCCCGATTCCCACTGATGAGTTGGTTTACTCTTCGGGTGATCCCGATTGATTCTTCTTTTAGGTTTGGAAGAGAATTTGACGGTACAGTGGGAGGTTTCCTGATTAGATAAAGTGATAACCATTCTGATCTAGGTTAGAGTGCATGCAGAGTGTTTCTTTTCTCTCTCTCTCTTTGGCAGCGACCTTTGACCAACCCTAGACTATTACTCAGTGACCAAGTTGACCGAACCTTCTTAAAATACTGGCTTATGGATTGTCCGAGTTGCATAAGTCATTGCCGCTCCTTCTTTTACCCTTTGAATTTCTCAGAACACCCCGTATTACTACGGACATCCACTTCCATTGGATAGATCCATCGTATGGTTATATACGAACTCGAAGGTACTACTTCGAGGATGGATCCAGGTTCAGGAGAAAAAGAATTGGTTTATTCAGTTGTCTTTTATTATCACTTTCTCTCAGGTTGCGAGGGCTCCTTAGTTAAGGAGAGTACACCTATTATGCTTATTGGATAGTCTTATTCCAAACCATAGGCAGGTGCCGAGATGTAGGGAATGAAGAAAACCAATTAGCCTAAGTAGGGTGTACAGAAGGTAATAACTAAAGACAAAATAAAGAGATTGGAAAGAGGGCAAAGTAAATTGCGACTGCTATAATTCACGACCAAACCTCGTACTTCATCGCCACTCCTATTTCACCTTTGCTTTTTCCCCCAGTTCGGGAGAAATAGAATAAGGTATTATTCAGTTGTCTTTTATCATCACCTTCTCTCAAGTTGCGAGTACTCCTAGGATTAGGAGAGTACACCTATTATGCTTACTGGATAGTCTTCTACCAAACCATAGGCTGGTGCCGAACGGTAGGGAAGGAAGAAAACCATTTAGCCTAACGAAAGTGTACAGAAGGTAATGAATAAAGACAAATAAAGGGATTTGGAGAAAGGGCAAAGAGATATACGGTTATAGTCATGAATTGGATTATGGAAGAGGCATTATTAAGAATACCAGGATACCCCTATGAAACATTTTTCATGTTTCAGTGCATTGATAAAGGAAAACTGATTTCCCGATTAGATACTTAGTCCAGGGTATGTATTTACCAGGTATGATTCTCACATCTGTATGGTTTTACAGATGATGAGTGGGAGTAAGTTATTGGGAATTAGGTGATCATCCTCATTATATCGGAATTCGTAATAATTGGTGATATTTGAGGAAATCGCCTGGGTACAATTTTCAACCTACGATGCACAGGTTTTGAGTTATTCAACTCAGCGGACTTATACAGAGTATTGTATATTGTCCAGTGTTCATCAGGACAAAAGGGTAGGTCCTCGTACTCTGTTCTATTTACTTGTAACTTCTCTAGTTTTTTTTAGACAAGTGTTTCGTAGAAATACAAAGTCTAAGTTTTGAGAAGTTGTGGGTATAAGAATAAAGTAGAGAACCAGATGTCGCAAGTATCGGGATTCTTTAAAGAGATCGAAGATGTAGATTCTTGTGATTGGTATTCAGATGATAGTAATGGTTTTGAGAAACTTGTTTCTCTTTCAGGTTACTCATAATTGGATGTATTTCTAAGTTGAGTAATACTGATTAGCCTTTCTCCATTGAGTTGATATGCACTGGAGACAGTTGCATGATTAGAATCTGGTTCCAATTAAATAAGTGCCAATGTTTCTATATTAGATATAGAATGGATCATATCTTAACGATGTTAAGGTACGGGGAGTTGTCCAGCTTATGCTTAAAACCAGACACTGGATAACTCAAGGAACGTTTCTGTAATAGCAGTTTGTGGGTTGACCCTGGCTTTGACGAGGGTTGATTTTCTACCATCTGGAAGATCAATAGTGATATTGTTCTTGACTCGCCACAGTTTTAGTAAAATGGGTTTTTTCAGAAAACGATAGTGGGAGTATGGTAGAACTGGAAGTGATTCCAGAACCACAAACGGTTATGGAAAATTTAATAGGACCTATATATTCAATCAGGTTTGACATTCCATTAGCCACTCCGCAGATATGGTGGGTAACCTCAGACACCCGAGAGGTACTTTGGTAGCCTCAAGGACGGTGACAGGGAGGTTCTTATTTACCCAAACTTGACACTACTGTTGTTCCATACTATGAGACCCGGCAGGAGGATAAGTATAGCGTCATTCTAAACTAGATTTAGAAGTGCACGTATATATTATTCTGCCAGAGGGTTGTCGTAGTCAGTGGGAGCAGCGGAAGCATAGTGGGCAAGTAGCTTATGTCTATTTATAGACTTGAGAAGATATAGCGGAGATAGATCATCTATTTTTGATGTGACAGTCATGGGTTTGACTTCATCAGAATAGGGGATGGATCTGTTAAGAAGGTAGTAGGGTGTGATGTCCTGGTATTTGGATGACATACACAGAGTAGGAAGTGAAATTCATATACTACGATCGGTTGTACTGTGGTCGTCACATAGTTGTTTCTTCAGAAAGGGCATGGATATAATATCTGACATTCTGGTTACTAGATCTATGGTTTTAGATCTAGATTTGGGTAGTTTCCCAATGTGGGTACTTTGACAGTATTTTAATGGTTTTTAGAATAGTTGACTCCTGGCATGGTGGTGTACCTGCAGGTGACGGAGTCACCTTCTCTAAAGGTATCTTACAGACTAAAAAGGGAAGAGGGATGCGCATGATTAGCAGATCACTTGCTTAGGCAATTGAGTCAATCGTGAGATGTCAAGTACCACACCAGAAGTTGTTTTTGCACTAGATACAATAAGTTTATATTAATCCAATCCTGAAGAAACATAAGGAAGCAGTTTTAGAACATAAGTGCATATTCTACGGATTTGGTGACGGCAGCCTCCTTCGGGAGACGGTTATCATTCCAGGCTTCAAAGGTGACATGTATGGCAGAGTGATTGTCAGAGTTATAGTTTTTCCTTTGACAAGGGACAGTATTATGGACAGGTGGTCCAAGAGGATACTGTGGGAGGCATGGTGCTGGATACTGATTAGGTTCAGTTATCAATACAGTCTAAGAAGTTTGGATTTGGAGTTCATTTATGAACTAGGTCTCATCATATATCCAGACATATTCTAAGACAGGTATTACTCGATTCGGGAGATGGCTTTCTCCACGAACTTGAGATTAAGAGAGACATAGAAAGAAACATCAGGGCGGATCCACTCACTGAAGCAATGAGTATGCGATATCGCAATAATAGCTTTCAGTGCAAGTGGGAGATTGTTGGATATAGTGCCCTCTAAGTCAATTATTGGATCGCAGATACGTGATTGCAATGATTGAGAGAGGACCTATACCGATATGAAAGTCTTGCTCGAGATGATAGTATGCTATCTGGTTTGACTTTATCATCGTTTACATGCTTTAGTTCTCTATTGCATGTTGATAGAGCCCATAGGATTCTTGCTTGACTGCCAGCAGTATGATGGCGATCATATACGTGGGAGCTGGGGTCTGTAAGGACATCCTTAAAGCGTCCCTAGTCGTAGGAGTTTCAAGACAGGGCATCGATACTCCAGAGTAGACTAGTGTATACAGTCGAGACCCCGACGAGGGGCGATGGCCGGTCTCACAAGCCATTGGTGTCAGTTGGTTCACCTAAGATGTATACAGGTGCTCATTGCATTATGAGTACACCGGACATGACTCGCCGGGAACATGCTAGTTGGTATTTTATATATATCGTCAGATAGCAATTTCCTAGTGACATGTGTACAGGTTAGTTTGTCGACCTGAGATCGTCATTTGTCTCGTGTGAGTTCCTACTGTGCTTTGATTTCTACCCTACCACGCTCAAAGGAGACGTGCAAACAGGTATTTTTTGGGTACAGTCCCGAGCCACATGGAGGCAGTGAGCGGATCGTCGGGGATTCGTCTCTCCTGGTATTGGGGGTTGATGTCGCACAGTGTACGGGTGGCCATCATTATAAATCCTCGGTCGAGGTAGTGGAGAATTACTGATTTGGATCAGTAGTTTCTCAGGTGGTGATGGGCTTCATACCGACATGAATTATCGTGTTATTAGGGGTCTGACTTTATCCACCCCCTAGACTCGATATGCGATACACTTAGACGAACGGACCGGACTGTACGGATATTGTCACTGTCAGGCTCAGTAGGGTTTCTGGATGAGTTCGCTCATCAACTTCCCTTCCAATCAATACATAGGCAAATGTTACGTAAAGCTTGTACCTCTGACGTGCTAGTGGTTATACCCAGTGCCAGTGTGTTGATGAGTCATTAGAGTCCCCCACAGACCGTTTCCCAAGTTCGGGCGAAACGTTGTTGAGGCCGTATGGTTTTATGGCAGGGTTCGGAAAATGCACGTACGTTTACGCACGTGTCATATTTCAGGCAGATAATACTGGTCGGCTTTGGTTTAAGCCGGATCCGAGTATTATACTATGTAGATATAATATCTTTGTCTCAGTTGCATTTGTATTCGGTCGTAATACAAATGCGGGTTACGGGGTTATCCTGAAATTCGTTTCGGGATCGCTTTTTGGAAGTTGCCAGTTTCCAGTTTTCTATCACCCGTATTTAACATTCGGTTAAATGCGGATTTATCTTTTCTTAGGTGAGTCATGGTTCTAGAAGTTTCTAGATGATGACTAGGATGATGAGATGGCTAGTGACTCATTTGTTGCATTAATTGTAATGGTGACTAGGTTAATGAATCACCATTTTGCATTAAATGTTTAAAGTGAGTCATTATTTTCTTTATGTGTTATGATAAGGTTTTATCTTATGGTCACCCCCTCCCTCCTCCTACACTCACCCCCTTGCTCCTATATATGGCCGGCCCCTCTTGATAGGGATAATGGGTTGATTTGGAAAAAAGATACAAGTTTTTGTTCATGGAAATTAGATAACTAGATTTCTCATTTCACCCGATCCAAAAGGCAACATCATTAACCGTTCGTCCATAGTTTTGGACGAAGCGAGACAAAGTGTTCTACTCATTCTCTACATCAATCTTGGTCATCTCTTTTAGCAAACTTGATGATCGAGTTATCTCGGTTCAGAGGCGGGAGCCCGTTTAAAGATCCGTCGACGTGGTGCCACCTGGACGAGAAGACTGGAGATTCAGGAGATCGGAGCAGCCGCAACAAAGTGTGGGATGATGGTTGAAGACCGAAGGACTCGGATCGTTCGGTATAACTTTTCTACCCACTTTGTAGTTTGTTAGTTTAGCTTTAATGGCAGATCCGGGTTATAGTACGCGATAGCGCCAGTTGTAAAAGTTTTTGTTCCGCATTTGGCGTCTGTTAGACGACCGGGGCGCTATTGTGCACTTACACTCATCTAATTCAAGTAAGCCAAAATCCCAGAAATCTAAAACCATTTTAAGGAGTAAATAAAGAAAACTAGTTTTTAAGAGGTAAAGGAAACATGTTTAAAAACAAGGTTTTTAAATAAGTAAGACGAATATACATTTTTAAAAAAAATCTCTAGTCTTTTCTGAAAAATTTCGGCAGAGTTTCCTTTGTAAATACTGGCCGTGAACAGGGTACAACAAGAATAATATATGCACAATGATAAAAGGCATCCCGAAGCGGGAGCTAGCTCTTCGTCAATCGACGGTCACAACCATGCAAGCAATATAATATACAACGCCGAAGGGCGAGGATAAAAACTCAAAAGGAAACTCAAAATCTGCAGGAAAACCATAATACTACAACTCGCAACTCTAAGGTCGAAAATAATACACATCTGGTTTTCTAAGTATGAAACAATATACAAGTTTGGTTGATGGAATTACTAGATACAACTGAATAATACATATACAATGGTGGTTCTGATTCAAAAGAACCCACCTACCAAAGCAAATCACCCGTAAGGAAAGCAGTGTGCCAGAAAAGCCGCAATGGAACCTTTACGGCAAAACCTGCAAGAACTGTGGCACAACGGGGGTGAGTTGCCAACTCGTGAATAGAAAACATCACAGAGCAGAAATCTTATGTATGGCACAATCCTAGGTCAATACGATCAATATATATATAAAGCTCAAATGAATAAGTCTGAAGCATGATAAGGTGGAAATGTAATATCTATACATGAGTGTTGTGCCAAGTGCTCGTGCCAGTGCCTCAGGTAATAACATATCATAAATATGAGGTATGATCAATGTCGACTATATCATGAAGTCTATGAATATGTGGATATCATCCAACTATGTGATCAATATCATCAATGTCAACTATATGTATGTGGAAATCGTCCACGTGTCACCCAATGACAATAAGCATCACTCATGTAAATGACATAAAGCATATGCATGGAAGTATGAGGATGTAAATGAACATGTGTCGCTCATGACATATCAAATCATGGAACCTGAGTGTCAAGCATCGGCACTTGAAAACATCATGAAACCTGTGCCTAGCATCGGCACGTAAATCCTCATATACATAGGGCTCCGTCAGTCCGGATCGACCCGTCTCCTCTTTCAACTCCGGTCGGTATACCCCAGATATCCGCCGAGCTCAAAAACAATCAACGGTAGGTATTACTCCCCTGCCAGGCTCACCATCTAACATATACGAGTATTCTTGCCCCGGGGTACCTCACCGGGTCCACCATGTACCCGCAGACGGTGCCTACCGCTCCTCGAATCGGGTTTCACATGCCGCTCTCAGAACTGAGAAAACACATGGTGGACGCACTGAAATATCATATCAAGGGTAACCGGGTTTTTAAAACAATACATACTCTCTTTTGAAATACCTATGGTTCCCAAATCCAGAAATATCATGGAAACAACATATCTCAATGCGTATAATCATAAAGCATGATGTATGCGACATGTAAAAGAAATGTAAGCATTTCAGTATATCATGCAAGGGATCATATCCAGAATGCAACAGTCCTACAGTGTAGTGACATGGCAATTATCGATGATGAAGTGTGTGAGCCGGCAAGCAGGTGTACGTGGAACATATGCATCATTGATAATGGTGCTGGTGTCCTAACAGCATGGTTTTGATATAACAATAAACATATTTAACATGCAATGCGATGCAAAAAGTAAGAATATGCGACAAATGAATAATAAACACAACAGTGTAGAATCTACATCAATGCATCCATGTCATACTGTTTTGCCATTTGAAAGAAAACGAATCGGGGTTTTTAGGAAAATAAGGGCTACGGTGTTTTAAAGAAAAGTCGCGTCTTTTGAAAATATCAGTAGAATCTCTTTGCCTCTCTTTAAAATACTCCCGATTCGTTAGTTTTTGAAATAGGTATGACATCGGCCTAGCCTAATATCTACTAGCAAAACTACAGCTCTAGCTAACAAGTCAACCAGGAGGGGTATGGAAACCATCTAAATTTGAGTCGATATACATATATATATATATATATATATATAATAGTCGGTGATCCCGCCTCAAAGGTACCGCGTACGATACAATATTATAAGACATCCTCGAGTCATGAGTGCGGATCTATCATCAATATAAAGCTCGTACGGTAAATCATCGTACGACATCCTAAAAGCTGGGTACGGGTCAATATCACATTCATCTCATCAATTATCTGGTATGCTTATCATAATATCTCATGATCTGGGGTACTGATCTAAGTTTAGTACAAATCGATACCATCTATATAAATATAAATGCGTGTGTGAAACACACGTCCAAAGGCCCGCTAACATCTCATGGCGTATCTCAAATACGAATCACATCATATCACCGATCTCATGGCACTATGCCCAATCTCATCGACTCATCTCCAAATATCATACACTATCCTCATCATCCAGGTATAAGTATCACAAGTAAGCATATGTGTGTGTGTGGGTGTAAACCTATTCTAGAGTTCGCAACTAGGGAACTATACTAGTTTACTTCTAAACCCTAATCTATCCATAGTACACCTAAACACATCTAGAATATCCATATCACACGTAACGCTATCATACTTATATATAGTTTATATATAGTATACTAAACATCGAACTGCGGGGGTGCTATACGCCATCCACCCGACTTCCCCCGTAGATATAATCTACTCACCTTGCATCCTGCGTGTTGGTGTCGATGTCGCCTTCATCTTCTTCATCATATGAAACTCTCGTGAAGATACCAACAAAGATAACACAATCGCAACGCACATTAAAATCACATCGGAAAACCAAAACGACACGCTAAGGCCTATAGGTTAGAACCTATGGACTACGCTTTCAAAGCCATCAAACAACCCTCGATATCGTCGTACAAACGTCAAGTGATCGAGGTAAACCATAAATACGCAAATCCAGAATTCAAAATACGAGAAACAAAACCCGAATCAAAACAACAACTCAAGAAAATGGTCCCAGATTTCACCCTAGGTCAAATTGGTCAATTTTGCATATACCAAGGGTCTAGTTTACATGAGATAAAGCTACAGAACAAACACGAATCACATCTTTACTGGTCTGGCCGCAAATTGCGGCCAGAAGGAATTTATTTGCGACCATGGTTGAGGGTTAGGGGCTAGGGTTTTGGTGGTAGCTTCCTAGGTGCCTACATGTCTCTCTGTATTTGCAAAATAATTTTCAGAGTCTCCGAGTGATAGCAGATTTCATTTAACCCTCACAGAATCCACAATTTTCCGATATCGGCTTTTCTAAATCCGTATTCCGGGGTTCTAGTCTCTGGTTTAGGCTTGAATTCTAGCACTAGAGGGTTTGTGTGGTCTCTACTGAGCTCAATTTCACATCACAACCATCAATTTCCCTAAACCCTAACTATAATTTTCTAAGTTCATAAAACCACTCAATATCGACATGAAACATGTATGGATGCATAAGAAATTAAAACACTACACTAATGGAGCAGAAATTACCTCCTTTGGCAACTCAAGAATTTTCTTGAGTTGCCCAAAGTCCTCAAAATCTCTTCTTTCTTGTTCCAATGTGCTTCCCTTGAGCTTGTGCACCTTTTTAATGAAAAGGGTAATGGGTTTGAGGTGTTTATTGTGATGATTTGAGAGGGTTGAAGAGGGGGAGGGAGTGAGACGGCAGCAGCAGCAGCAAGAGATGGAGGGGAGAGGTAATGAGTGAAGAATGAAGAGGGAAATGGCCAAGTCAAAGTAATCCTCACCTTTCTCTCTCTCACCCATACCCATTATTCTAATTTCTTTTTCCCATTCTCTTTAATTTACAACCATGCAAGAATCATGAGGAATGCCATGATAGAAAAAAAAATGTAACAAGTGAAGAAAAAAAAGACTTGTGCATGTTTTGCACAAAACACGCTTAAAACCCGATTAGCGATTTTTAATCACGATTAGCACTAAATTAGTGTCAGAGAAATCGTAAAACTTCATAATTTGCATAAATCCAATAAAGCACCCTCATTTTAGTAATTTCCATAATTTTCAAAAATTTTCCCAATTTATCGGTATTTAATTATACCGAAATATTAAAATATTCAATATAATATTATTTAATTATAAAAATTCCCAAAAATAATATTTTATTTTTCTGAAATGTTACAATCTTCCCCCCTTAAAGAAATTCGGTCCCCGAATTTATATTTAAACCACTCAATTACTAAAACATTTCAGTAAAAGTCCAAGTCGTCGGGGCTCCGAAATCATCAATACATAAGACGCATCATAGCGCAATGCATGCGCATGAACAATGAGCGGATAACTCGAAAACAAAACTCCGTCAAGCATCCCGCAATCATCGGAGTCATGGTAAAGACACAAATGTCAAATCCAAAACAAAACCAATATGATATGCATCAAAATTATACATGTAGATATCAAATCTATACATGTAATTAACTGAAGGGAATGCATGCCAAACCTTTTTAAGTCGCCGTGTGATGCGCATTGTTGCGCCACGGCAGCGCCCCGGCCGTCTATCCGAGGCCAAAATGCGGAATCAAAATTTTCTTAACTTTTAAACTGGCGCTACCGCGGACAATATACCCGGATCGTAACCATTAACCGATACTAGCTAACTAGAGATAGGGTGAGAGATGTACCGAATGATCCGAGTCCTCCGGTCTTCTCGTCGTCGTCCCGATCTCCCGCGGAAACTCCAGTCGTCGCCTCCTTGCCGGAAGGGCACCACATCGTCTGTATCTTTTACGGGCTCCCACCTCAATACCGAGGCAACTCGGGCACGAAGCTGGCAAGTCGACGTGCCCAAGATATGCTGTAGAATGTAGTGTAGATGAAGCTTATCTCATTTGGGGTTTGTAGTTGCCTTGATGGAGGAATAAGGTTATGGAAAAATGGTGCTTTCATTTTTCCAAAACAAAATGAATGAGATGAAGAAATATGTGCCACACTCAAAATGGAAATTTCTCTCTTCCTCCCACAAAAAGTGGCCGGCTATGATCATGTAGGAAATGGTGGGGGAGTGAGAACCAAATGCAAGAGGGAGGTGAGTGTAGGATAAAGATAAAGGTGACCACATCCAAAAACATCAACCATACTTCAAACTTTAAACCCATACCCTCTTATTAAATGAAAGTGATGGTAAAAAGAATGATGATGGTCATATCATAATCCCACATATGCAAGAAACCCCCTCCCCAAATGTAATTTGCAAAACTGCAAATTACCCCCTCCATCGGAAAAGTCCGGCCGGGAAAGAACAAAGGAAAACCGGCCGGAACGGAAAGCAAACTGGCAACTTCAGAAAACTGGTCCCGTAATAAATTACAGGAAAAACCCCGATACTGTGTATACACACCCGCATCTGTATTCCGTCCGGATACAAATGCAAAGAGACAAAATCTACACTGTACTAAACTAGGATCCGGCTTAAACCAAAGCCGGCTAGTAATATCCGTCCGATCCTGATCCGTGCAATACCGCACGTATCTGATCGAACCTTGCCATATATCCATACGGCTACTAGTACAAACCGTCCGATCCTGATCCGTGCAATACCGCACGTATCTGATCGGACCCTGCCATATCTCCATACGGCCTCTACAGCGTTTCGCCCGAAAACTGAGTAACTGAAAGTGTGGTGGACTCTAAAGACTCGTCAATACTATGGCTGTGGATTTAACCACTAGCACGTCAGAGGTATTAGCCAATACGTGACGGGCCACCAGCTATTGACCAAAAGGGACGTCGATGAACGAACTCATCCTGACACCCTACTGAGCCTGTCAGTGACAATATCCGTACAGTCCTGTCCGTTCGTCTATGAGTATCGCATGGCGGGCCTAGGGGGTTGGTAAAAGTCAGACCCCCAAAGGCGGTACAAGTCGTGTCGGAGTGAAGCCCAGAACACCCTGAGATACTACTGGAATACCTACCAGTAAATCTCCTGCCTCGGCCGAGGGCTTTGTGTAATGGCTCTCCTAGACACAGCGCGACCTCACCCCCAATACCGGGAGAGACGAACCCCTGCAGATCCGCTCACTGCCTCCATGTGGCTCGGGACTGTACCCAACTAAAACCTGTTTGCACGACTCCTTTGAGCCGTGGTAGGGTAGTAATCAAAGCACAGTGGGAACTCACACGAGACAAATGACGATCTCAGGTCGATGAACTAACCTGTACACATGTCACCTGGGAACTGCTATCTGACGCATGGTATAATCCCAACTAGTAGGTTCCCGGCGAGTCCTGTCCGGTGTACTCATAACCCAATGAGCACCTGTATACATCTTAGGTGAACCAACTGACACCAGTGGCTTGTGAGACCGGCCACCGCCCCTCGTCGGAGTCTCGACTGTATACACTAGTCTACTAATGGAGTATCGATGCCCTGTCTCGAAACTCCTACGACTAGGGACCTTTTAAGGATGTGCTTATAGACCCCAGCTCCCACGTATATGATCGCCATCATACTGCTGGTCGTCAAGCAAGAATCCTAGGGGCTCTATCAACGTGTAATAGCGACCTGTCAGGTCACCTAAAGCAGTACACGATGATAAAGATAAACCAGATAGCATACTATCATCTCGAGTAAGACTGTCCTACCGGGATATGTCCTCCCTCAATCATTGCAATCACGTGCCTGTGATCCAATAATTGACTCTGAGGGCACTATCTCCAACAATCTCCCACTTGCACTCAAGGCTAATTATTGCGATGTCGCATACTCACAGCCCGTGTGATACCGAACACCCAACTCCTCTACTAGTCAGTCTTACAAAGCTCGTTTGCGAAACTATTGCGTTCGAGGAATAGCCTCAGCGAGTGGATCCACTGTGATGTTTCTTTCTATGTCTCTCTATATTTCAAGTTCGCAGAGAAAGCCATCTTCCGAAATGAGCAATACATGTCTTAGAGTATGTCTGGATATCTGATGGGACCTAGCTCATAAATGAACTCCAAATCCAAACTTCTTAGACTGTATCATCAACTGAACTTAATCAGTATCCTGCGCCATGCCTCCCTCAGTATTGCCTTGGACCACCTGTCCAAAATACTGCCCCTCGTCAGAGGGAGAACTATAACTCTGACAACTTCCTTGTCGTCCATGTCACCTTGGAAGCCTGGAGTGATAACCGTCTCCTAAAGGAGGCAGCCGTTATCATATCCCTAGAACATTCACTTATGTTCTAAAACTGCTTCCGACTGTTCCTCCAGGATTGGATCAATATCAACTTATTGCATCTAGTGCAAGAACAACATCTGTGTGGTACTTGACATCTCATGATTGACTCAATTGCCTAAGCAAGTGATCTGCCAATCATGCACATCCCTCTCTACTTTAGTCTATAAGACTCCTTTAGAGAGGGTGACTCCATTACCTGCAGGTACACTACCATGCCAGGAGTCGTCCATTCTAAATACTCTTAGAATGCTGTCAAAGTACCCTGATTGGGAAACCACCCAAATCTAGATCTAAAACCATAGATCTAGTAACCAGTATGTCTGATATAGTATCCAAGTCCTGTGTGGAGAAACCACTGCATGACAACCAAAGTATAACCGATCGTAGTATAGGAATATCACTTCCTACTCTGTGTATGTCATCCAAATACCATGACATCACACCCTACTACCTTCTCAACAGATCCATCCCCTATTCTGATGAAGTCAAACCTAAGACTGTCACATCAGAAATAGATGATCTATCTCCGCTGTATCTGCTTTAGTCTATAAATAGACATAAGCTACCTGTCCACCAATGCTTCCGCTGCTCCCACTGACTACGACAACCCTCTGGCAGAGTCATATAGACGCGCACTTCTAAAGCTAGTTTAGAACGACGCTATACTCATCCTCCTGCCGGGTCTCGCAGCCTGGAACAGCAACAATGGCAAGTGTGGGTAAACAAGAACTTCCCTGTCACCGTCCTTGAGGCTACCGGAGTACCTCTCGGGTGCCTGAAGTTACCCACTTTATCTGCGGAGTGGCCAATGGAATGTCAAATCAGATTGAATCTTTAGGTTCCTTATCAAATCTTCAGTAATCGTTTGCGGTTCTGGAATCGCTTCCAGTTCTACCATACTCCCACTACTGTTTTCTGAAAAATAACCATTTCCTTTTAAAATGTGGCGAGTTAAGAACAATATCACTATTGATCTTCCAGATGGTAGAAAATCAACCCTCGTCATAGCCTGGGTCAACCCACAAACAGCCATTACAGAAACGTGCCTTTAGTTGTCCGGAGTCTGGTTTTAAGCATAAGCCGGACAACTCCCCGTACCTTAACAATGTCAAGATATGAACTGTTCTATATCCAATATAGAAACAGAGGCACTGATTTAATTGAACCAGATTCAAATCATGCAGCTGTCTCCAGTGCATGTCAACTAAATGGAAGGAGGCTGATCAGCGTTACCCAACTTAGGAATGCTTCCAATTATGAGTAACCTGAAAGAGAAGCAAGTTCTCATTACTATCAACTGAATACCATACACAAGTATCTACATCTTCGATCACCTTGAAGAATCCCGATACTCGCAACACCTGGTTCTCTACTCTATTCTTATACCAATAACTCCTCAAAACTGGGACCCTGTGTTTCTACGAAACACATGTCTAAGAATTAGAGTAGTTAAAAGTAAACAGAATATAGTATGAGGACCAACCCCTCTGTCCTAATGGACACTGGACAACATACAATACTCTGTATAAGTCCGCTGAGTCTAACAACTCTTTCACTGTGTGTCGTAGGTTGAAAACTGTACTTATGGTTAAGAAGAATTACACCGCTGTTTAATGCTCCTTACCTAACCATCCACTGATATAGGTAAATGTCATCGACATAATATCAAAAGGTATATCTCACTCTATGAAAATAGACGTACAGATATATCAATTTGAAATTGGTGCATAACAACGGATATTCAAAACCAAAATATTTGCCGACCGGCAAACAACCCAGGTGGCTTCCTCAAATATCACCAATTACAACGAATCCCGATATAATGAAGATGGTCACCTAATTCCCAATAACTTACTCCCACTCATCATCTGTAAAACCATACAGATGTGAGAATCACACCTGGTAAATACATACCCTGGAGTAAGTATCTTATCGGGAAATCAGTTTTCTTTTAACATTACACAGTGAAACTGAAACATTGAAATGTTTCGGTGGGGTATTCCGGTATTCTTAGTAATGCCTCTTCCATTATCCAGATTCACAACTACAACCGTATAATTCTTTGCCACCTCTCCAAATCCCTTTATATGTCTTTAGTCATTATCGTCTGCACACCCCTTTAGGCCAAATGGTTTTCTTCCTTCCCTACCGTTCGGCACCAGCCTATGGTTTGGAAGAAGACTATCCAATAAGCATAAAAGGTGTACTGTCCTAATCCTAGGAGCACTCGCAAAGCGAGAGAAGGTGAAGATAAAAGACAACCGAATAAACCTTATTCCTATTTCTCCTGAACCAGAATCCATCCCCGAACTGGAACAAGTTCCTTTCGAGTTCGTATATAACCATACGATGGAGTATCCAAATAAATGTGGATCTTCGTAGTGATACGGAGTGTCCTGGAGAAATGCAAAGGTGATTTAGGATTGGCGAAGAAATACTTGGTTCGGTCGTGAATAGCAGTCGCAATTTACTTTGCCCTCTTACTAATCCCTTGCTTTGTCTTAACTTAATACCTTCTGCACACCATCGTTATGCTAATTGGTTTTCTTCATTCCCTACCGGTCGGCACCAGCCTAAGGTTTGGAAGAAGACTATCCAATTTGCGTAATAGGTGTACTATCTCCTAAACCAAGGAGTACTCGCAATGAGAGAGGGTGAAAAGAAAAGACAACTGAATAATCCTATTCGTTTTCTCCAGAACCAGAAACCATCCTCGAAGTCCTTCGAGTTCGTATATAACCATACGATGGTTTTGTCCAATGGAAGTGGACGTTCGTAGTAATACGGGGTGTCCTGGAGAAAAGGGTAAAAGTAGGAGTGGCAATGAGGTTTGCAACTCTGACAATCCAAAAGCCAGTGTTAAGAAGGTTCGGTCAACTTGGTCACTGAGTCATAGTCCAGGGTCGGGTCAATGGTCGCTTCTAAAAAGAGAGAGAAAAGAAACACTCAGCGTGCACTCTAACCTAGATCAGAATGGTTATCACTTTGTCTAATCTGGAAACCTCCCACTGTACCTCAAATTCTCCTCCAAACCTGAAAGAAGAATTAGTCGGGATTACCCGAGGAGTAAACCAACTCATCAGTGGGAATCGGGATCCAACTATCATCGCATGATAACGTGACGGAATCCACTCACGTCACCACACTCCAGAAGGTATGCGCATGTCTGGCAAGTTTCAGTTCTTTTGAAACTCCCGATGTGATTTTTACCCCAAGCGGTTTATGACCTTGACTAGGTCAACAAACCATAAACCGCCAGTCAAGTTCAACCCGTCATTATTCTGGATTGCATTAAACCCACCCGTACGTGCCCTTGACTAGGTCAACAAGGCCGCACGACTGTCTTAACCAATCCTACTTATGCAACAAACAAGTACCACTTAGCTACCGAACACTACGTCTTGACTAGGTCAACAAACGCAGCACGAATACTAAATAATACCTGTAGGAAATGACGGAGGGCTACGGCTGGTTTTTGGCGAAAAACCTTTAACGTAATGAACTTGATATCGTTGAAGGAACTGCATAGCCTTTTTAGAAAATATAGTGACGAAAACCTTTACTAAAGAGGTCACTACCGGTGAAGGGATCTCGGCTCTTTCCCCGTAGAATGAGGTGCAGGATATTCCAACTGAATACCACGATGCAAAGCAAAAGTAATCGGCTATAGTGAAGTTAATGCCCTGACGCAAACTTCTGTCCAAAGGGTCACTCCCGGTGAAGGGATCTCGGCCCTTGCCTCGTCGACTGAGGAGCAGGATATTCCAAATGAATACCACGATGCAAAACAAAAGTGAACGTCCTTGCAATAACAGCTTTTTGAAAAATGTTCCAACAACATCAGATTAGGTTTGTTTATCTTGCATTGATCCGAATCAATGCAGTCCCATCAATTGATCACACCACAAAGAACGAAAATATACTGACGTACGTATATGCCATCCGCATTCGCCACTGGGTCCCGTCATCACCCGTTAGGTTAGCTAACTAACGGCAGAGCGGGGACTGGACTAGCGCGGATGAAAAACATATACAACATCTACTAATATATATACCAATATATAGTATTTCGCTCAAGGCGTGATAAAATGCAACATCACAGAAATGTACAGCATCACAGAACAATACAGATATCTGGAAGCCCCGGGTTTCACAGAGCCGCTGCAGAAACCCGACGTTCCCCTGGTCGTGTGGATAGCCTGTGCAATGAAAACCTAGACCCCTACGGACGCGGCAAGTCACCCGCCAAAATCTGAAGCGAGGCAGCCTCCTTCAGCACCGTGAATGGACCACCCAGCACTTCACGGAATCCGGTAACTTGGGCACCCCTCCTGGGTCAACCTGTACCCCCTATGAGTGCGGCGAATAGCCCGCCAATTCCAGACTGAAGCCCCCTCCGTCTCAATGCCCTGAGATGCGGGCCCGTTGCCTTCTAGAACCCGGCTATCCGTGCACCCCTCCGCGGGGTAACCCTAGTACAGAAAGTAAAATATACATACAACGGGTATATCGACCGCAACCAGGTCGTGCCCCAAAAGAATAATACAAACAGGCAGTGACGGCAGTCCACATGTCGGACGCTCGCCCCGCAAAATCAAATGTACAAAATACAACAGCACTGTACTAGCATTGCATCCAGGCTATCCCCCACGACCGATCCGCAACAACACAGCATAAACATAGAACATCAACGTGAAAATCACGTTCGCAAATCCGTCTAACCGGGCTATAGCAGTTAGACGGGATTTACCGATTAAGTGACATTCACGGTCGCAGATATAATGTAAATACTGTGAAATAATGTGTTTAAAATATCCGATCGATCAAACAATTAACAAGTGGGCCCCCAAGCAATACTGTAGCAGTCACAGAAAATCTGGGCCCAAATTTAATATTCCAAAACCCCTAATTTTAGCCCCCAAGCCCACCGGAAAAAATTAATGACATGATCCCTCATTCATGCGGCGGATCCGCGGCCTCCACAGTGGTAATGGCCGCGGATCCGCGGTCGTACGGAGGGATCGTGTTGTCGAATTTTTCCAGTGTTCTTCGAACTCCCTGCACATCATTCTGAGACAACCTGAAAAATTTTTAGAAACCAAAAAAATTCAACTGAAACTGATGTGAACAAAAATGCAAGTTTTGGAGTTTCGGTCGATCGGAAATGTAAAACACATTAGAACAAGCTAGACAAGGTTAATGGCGTGGCTCTGATACCATGTTGCGCCACGGCAGCGCCCCGGCCGTCTATCCGAGGCCAAAATGCGGAATCAAAATTTTCTTAACTTTTAAACTGGCGCTACCGCGGACAATATACCCGGATCGTAACCATTAACCGATACTAGCTAACTAGAGATGGGGTGAGAGATGTACCGAATGATCCGAGTCCTCCGGTCTTCTCGTCGTCGTCCCGATCTCCCGCGGAAACTCCGGTCGTCGCCTCCTTGCCGGAAGGGCACCACATCGTCTGTATCTTTTACGGGCTCCCACCTCAATACCGAGGCAACTCGGGCACGAAGCTGGCAAGTCGACGTGCCCAAGATATGCTGTAGAATGTAGTGTAGATGAAGCTTATCTCATTTGGGGTTTGTAGTTGCCTTGATGGAGGAATAAGGTTATGGAAAAATGGTGCTTTCATTTTTCCAAAACAAAATGAATGAGATGAAGAAATATATGCCACACTCAAAATGGAAATTTCTCTCTTCCTCCCACAAAAAGTGGCCGGCCATGATCATGTAGGAAATGGTGGGGGAGTGAGAACCAAATGCAAGAGGGAGGTGAGTGTAGGATAAAGATAAAGGTGACCACATCCAAAAACATCAACCATACTTCAAACTTTAAACCCATACCCTCTTATTAAATGCAAGTGATGGTAAAAAGAATGATGATGGTCATATCATAATCCCACATATGCAAGAAACCCCTTCCCCAAATGTAATTTGCAAAACTGCAAATTACCCCCTCCATCGGAAAAGTCCGGCCGGGAAAGAACAAAGGAAAACCGGCCGGAACGGAAAGCAAACTGGCAACTCCAGAAAACTGGTCCCGTAATAAATTATAGGAAAAACCCCGATACTGTGTATACACACCCGCATCTGTATTCCGTCCGGATACAAATGCAAAGAGACAAAATCTACACTGTACTAAACTAGGATCCGGCTTAAACCAAAGCCGGCTAGTAATATCCGTCCGATCCTGATCCGTGCAATACCGCACGTATCTGATCGAACCTTGCCATATATCCATACGGCTACTAGTACAAACCGTCCGATCCTGATCCGTGCAATACCGCACGTATCTGATCGGACCCTGCCATATCTCCATACGGCCTCTACAGCGTTTCGCCCGAAAACTGAGTAACTGAAAGTGTGGTGGACTCTAAAGACTCGTCAATACTATGGCTGTGGATTTAACCACTAGCACGTCAGAGGTATTAGCCAATACGTGATGGGCCACCAGCTATTGACCAAAAGGGACGTCGATGAACGAACTCATCCTGACACCCTACTGAGCCTGTCAGTGACAATATCCGTACAGTCCGGTCCGTTCGTCTATGAGTATCGCATGGCGGGCCTAGGGGGTTGGTAAAAGTCAGACCCCCAAAGGCGGTACAAGTCGTGTCGGAGTGAAGCCCAGAACACCCTGAGATACTACTGGAATACCTACCAGTAAATCTCCTGCCTCGGCCGAGGGCTTTGTGTAATGGCTCTCCTAGACACAGCGCGACCTCACCCCCAATACCGGGAGAGACGAACCCCTGCAGATCTGCTCACTGCCTCCATGTGGCTCGGGACTGTACCCAACTAAAACCTGTTTGCACGACTCCTTTGAGCCGTGGTAGGGTAGTAATCAAAGCACAGTGGGAACTCACACGAGACAAATGACGATCTCAGGTCGATGAACTAACCTGTACACATGTCACCTGGGAACTGCTATCTGACGCATGGTATAATCCCAACTAGCAGGTTCCCGGCGAGTCCTGTCCGGTGTACTCATAACCCAATGAGCACCTGTATACATCTTAGGTGAACCAACTGACACCAGTGGCTTGTGAGACCGGCCACCGCCCCTCGTCGGGGTCTCGACTGTATACACTAGTCTACTAATGGAGTATCGATGCTCTGTCTCGAAACTCCTACGACTAGGGACCTTTTAAGGATGTGCTTATAGACCCCAGCTCCCACGTATATGATCGCCATCATACTGCTGGTCGTCAAGCAAGAATCCTAGGGGCTCTATCAACGTGTAATAGCGACCTGTCAGGTCACCTAAAGCAGTACACGATGATAAAGATAAACCAGATAGCATACTATCATCTCAAGTAAGACTGTCCTACCGGGATAGGTCCTCCCTCAATCATTGCAATCACGTGCCTGTGATCCAATAATTGACTCTGAGGGCACTATCTCCAACACGCATAACACTGCACAGTGGCGGACGTCCATTATAAGAAAATAACATTATATATACTTATCCTTTATTTAATATGTACGTTCCGCCATTTTGAAAACAATTTAGAAGGGTTTCCTTATTTTGAACGTGTCGTGTCGTATCAGACACGTAGGTAAATACTGAGACTATAGATCCCTTTTTGAAAATCCCTTCAATAACTATTAATGCATGCAAAATATATCCAGCTACTGTCCTCTGACTAGTCCTGCTCAGTACGAAAACAAATAGTAAATATCATAAAAACATACTGCTCCATAAGAAATCAATCTTAAAATGTGCATATGAATGCTATGTGCGTCTGGTGCGCACGGAAATCAAAATCCATATATGTGCCATACATGTGCACAGAAACAACACCTAAGTGCAACGGGTGTGCACAAAACCCCTGTCAGAGGCAACGTGTGTGCCTGACAGCAAAATCAGATGCATCCGATGTGCACGAAGAATCCCGATTTAGTGCATCTAGGGTGCACCAAAATCGCATCTCAAAACATGCGCTCAACCCGCGCGAAAATCCAAATCAGGTACATCCATCATGCACGAATAAAATCTAAATCATGTGCATCTAACCTGCACGAAATCAGGAAATCCAATATCAAGCGTCGAACATGCGCAAGAATCCAAATCAAATGCATAGAGCGCACAAAATCAACATCAACTTCATAATCGAAATAGACGGTATACAATAAACTTCAATCCAAATCAAGTATACCGTGGTATATAATCTCACCACCATGTGCATCAGCGTGCACAAATCAAATCAAAATACTAAAAATGCTTGAAAACTATGCCGAACTCTGGCCTGCTGGGTGTGCGCAATATGACCGCTCCTGGGTCTAAGTCTCCTCGTATAGTATTCCAGAAAGGTCCTGTCAAAGTCTCTCTCAAATCTCGTTTCTGCCAAATTGCCTAGAAGTCATCGTCCTTTACTAAAGCTATTTCTTGTTCCGGAACGGCTGCATACTCATCGCGACTCCTTCTGGAAGATATATCCATAATCAACGCCTCTGCATGCGTATCACATCTCTGATGTTGGCGGAATGGAACGTCATCTCATCAAGATCTCGTACGAACCTTTTACTCCACTTTTCTCTGCTGTCGACTGCTTCGGACTCGTCTCATCGTGGCTGCATGGACTGTGCTCCAACGGCTATACTCGTGTCTGGCGTCTCTCAAGCAATGCATCCCATCATATGATATCCGAAAGATGTCGAGCCTTTTGATTGATTCGTCAAAACCTCATAATCCCCCTAGAGCTCAACATCTTGGGTACAGTTTAATAGTATCGAGTACATACCACAGCATCGGTGGACCAGCCGTAGAAGGGCAAACCCAAGCCTCACTAATGGTGCCGTGGAACTGCCACAAACCCTAAGGTTCAAAGGCTTTCACATGGTCATTATGTCGAGTTAGGGTTTCATTCTTCTAGAGGGTCCATAGAATCGCTTGCATATCTTTCCGAATACTTTAAACTTGGAATATGGGTTTCTGACATTCGATCGCCTCCATCGACTCTCAACGTACCTGCGTGAAGTCGTCTCTAGCTGGAATCAATCTATCTGATGACCTCGCATCGGGGTAAGCGAATGAACCACATGTCCTAGTCATTCACCCTCGGGTGACTAGCGACCTTCCATCATATCTCTGAGTATATACTCATGCTGCAGTAGCTCCAATCATCTGGGCAATATCTCGTTGTTTGCAGCAACAACTGGCTCATTCGTCTGTACGCTGAGCAGCTCCTCAATCATCCTGAGTAAGCGATATATCAATGGTCATCACATTCTGGCTGGCCTCTAGCAGTAGTCTGATCCTCTGGTGCTGACCTGCATGTCCGAGAAATCTCGTAAAAGCGATCTGTCAAACGCTCATGGCGCGAAAACACACTAAAACGACGCCTCTCTATGCAATCGTACGTCTCTGGAATCACGCCCTGGTCAGTCCTCGTCCGTGATGAGCTCAAGATGATGCAACTCTAGCCGTAGCTCTCTCTGCCCGTGTAATCGTAGCAGCAAAATCATAACCAATTCCGATGAGGATAGATCATAGGAATGAATATAATACTGTGCAAGGAAATCTACATCCTAAGGTTTCTTAAGCAGAGTAGCATATCGTAAGTATGCCGCGGAACATACGTACGGTACGTCACTCAACTCAAACTACCTACTCATCAACCAAGGGTCATCCTACGCGATGAAAGATCGGGTATAATACCCCCTCGACTAAGTCTAAGTTCCGTAAGGTCAAGCTTAAGTTCTGTATATATATAAACGCTCTAGGCTCCGCATAGTCAAACTTAGACTCGAACTAAGGTTAACCTAGCGCTCTGATACCAACTTTGTCACGACCTGAAATAGCCCGTGACTGGCCCTTGAATCATATGAAGTCTATAGGACCTCATCTAATTCAAGTAAGCCAAAATCCCAGAAATCTAAAACCATTGTAAGGAGTAAATAAAGAAAACTAGGTTTTAATAGGTAAAGAAAACATGTTTAAAAACAAGGTTTTTAAATAAGTAAGACGAATATGCAATTTTTAAAAAAATCTCTAGTCTTTTCTGAAAAATTTCGGCAGAGTTTCCTTTGTAAATACTGGCCCCGAACGGGGTACAACAAGAATAATATATGCATAATGATAAAAGGCATCCCCAAGCGGGAGCTAGCTCTTCGTCAATCGACGGTCACAACCATGCAAGCAATATAATATACAACGCCGAAGGGCGAGGATCAAAACTCAAAAGGAAACTCAAAATCTGCAGGAAAACCATAATACTACAACTCACGACTCTAAGGTCGAAAATAATACACAACTGGTTTTCTAAGTCTGAAACAATATACAAGTTTGGTTGATGGAATTACTAGATACAACTGAATAATACATATACAATGGTGGTTCTGATGCAAAAGAACCCACCACCAAAGCAAATCACCCGTAAGGAAAGCAGTGTACCAGAAAAGCCGCAATGGAACCTGTACGGCAAAACCTGCAAGAACTGTGGCACAACGGGGGTGAGTTGCCAACTCGTGAATAGAAAACATCACAGAGCAGAAATCGTATGTATGACACAATTCTAGGTCAATACGATCAATATATATATAAACCTCAAATGAATAAGTCTGAAGCATGATAAGGTGGCAATGTAACATCTATATATGAGTGTAGTGCCAAGTGCTCGTGCCAGTGCCTCAGGTAATAACATATCATAAATATGAGGTATGATCAATGTCGAATATATCATGAAGTCTATGAATATGTGGATATCATCCAACTATGTGATCAATATCATCAATGTCAACTATATGTATGTGGAAATCGTCCACGTGTCACCCAATGACAATAAGCATCATGCATGTAAATGTCATAAAGCATATGCATGGAAGTATGAGGATGTAAATCAACATGTGTCGCTCGCGACATATCAAATCATGGAACCTGAGTGTCAAGCATCGATACTTGAAAACATCATAAAAACTGTGCCTAGCATCGACACGTAAATCCTCATATACATAGGGCTCCGTCAGTCCGGATCGGCCTGTCTCCTCTTTCAACTCCGGTCGGTATACCCCAGATATCCGCCGAGCTCAAAAACAATCAACGGTAGGTATTACTCCCCTGCCAGGCTCACCATCTAACATATACGAGTATTCTTGCCCCGGGGTACCTCACCGGGTCCACCATGTACCCACAGACGGTGCCTACCGCTCCTCGAATCGGGTTTCACATGCCACTCTCAGAACCGAGAAAACACATGGTGGACGCACTGAAATATCATATCAAGGGTAACCGGGTTTTTAAAACAATACATACTCTCTTTTGAAATACCCACGATTCCCAAATCCAGAAGTATCCTAGAAACAACATATCTCAATGCGTATAATCATAAAGCATGATGTATGCGACATGTAAAAGAAATGTAAGCATTTCTGTATATCATGCAAGGGATCATATCCTGAATGCAACGGTCCTACAGTGTAGTGACATGGCAATTATCGATGATGAAGTGTGTGAGCCGGCAAGCAGGTGTACGTGGAACATATGCATCATCGATAATGGTGCTGGTGTCCTAACATCATGGTTTTGATATAACAATAAACATATTTAACATGCAATGCGATGCAAACAGTAAGAATATGCGGCAAATGAATAATAAACACAACAGTGTAGAATCTACATCAATGCATCCATGTCATACTGTTTTGCCATTTGAAAGAAGTCGAATCGGGGTTTTTAGGAAAATAAGGGCTACGGTGTTTTTAAGAAAAGATGCGTCTTTTGAAAATATCCGTAGAATCCCTTTACCTGTCTTTAAAATACTCCCGATTCGTTAGTTTTTGAAATAGGTATGACATCGGCCTAGCTTAACATCTACTAGGAAAACTACAGCTCTAGCTAACAAGTCAATCGGGAGGGGTATGGAAACCACCTAAATCTGAGTCGATACACACACACACACACACACACATACATATATATATAATAGTCGGTGATCCCGCCTCAAAGGTACCGCGTACGATACAATATCATAAGACATCCTCGAGTCATGAGTGCGGATCTGTCATCAAAATAAAGCTCGTACGGTAAATCATCGTACGGCATCCCAAAAGCTGGGTACGGGTCAATATCACATTCATCTCATCAATTATCTGGTATCCTTATCATAATATCTCATGATCTGGGGTACTGATCTAAGTCTAGTACAAATCGATACCATCTATATAAATATAAATGTGTGTGTGAAACACACGTCCAAAGGCCCGCTAACATCTCATGGCATATCCCAAATATGAATCACATCATATCACCGATCTCATGGCACTATGCCCAATCTCATCGACTCATCTCCAAATATCATACACTATCCTCATCATCCAGGTATAAGTATCACAAGAAAGAATATGTGTGTGTGTGGGTGTAAACCTATTCTAGGGTTCGCAACTAGGGAACTATACTAGTTTACTTCTAAACCCTAATCTATCCATAGTAGACCTAAAAACATCTAGAATATCCATATCACACGTAACGCTATCATACTTATATATAGTCTATATATAGTATACTAAACATCGAACTACGGGGGTGCTATACGCCATCCACCCGACCTCCCCTGTAGATATAATCTACTCACCTTGCATCCTGCATGTCGGTGTCGATGTCGCCTTCATCTTCTTCATCATATGAAACTCTCATGAAGATACCTACAAAGATAACACAATCGCAACTCACATTAAAATCACATCGGAAAACCAAAACGACACGCTAAGGCCTATAGGTTAGAACCTATGGACTACGCTTTCAAAGCCATCAAACAACCCTCGATATCGTCGTACAAACGTCAAGTGATCGAGGTAAACCACAAATACGCAAATCCAGAATTCAAAATATGAGAAACAAAACCCGAATCAAAACAGCAACTCAGGAAAATGGTCCTAGATTTCACCCTAGGTCAAATTGGTCAATTTTGCATATACCAAGAGTCTAGTTTACATGAGATAAAGCTACAGAACAAACACGAATCACATCCTCACTGATCTGGCCGCAAATTACGGCCAGAAGGAATTTATTTGCGGCCATGGTTGAGGGTTAAGGGCTAGGGTTTTGGTGGTAGCTTCCTACGTGCCTGCATGTCTCTCTGTGTTTGCAAAATAATTTTCAGAGTCTCCTAGTGATAGCAGATTTCATTTAACCCTCACAGAATCCACAATTTTCCGATATCGGCTTTTCTAAATCCGTATTCCGGGGATCTAGTCTCTGGTTTAGGCCTGAATTCTAACACTAGAGGGTTTGTGTGGCCTTTACTGAGCTCAATTTCACATCACAACCATCAATTTCTCTAAACCCTAACTATAATTTTCTAAGTCCATAAAACCACTCAATATCGACATGAAACATGTATGGATGCATAAGCAATTAAAACACTACACTAATTGTGCAGAAATTACCTCTTTTGGCAACTCCAGAATTTTCTTGAGTTGCCCAAAGTCCTCAAAATCTCTTTTTTCTTGGTCCAATGTGCTTCCCTAGTGCTTGTGCACCATTTTAATGAAAAGGGTAATGGGTTTTGAGGTGTTTATTGTGATGATTTGAGAGGGTTGAAGAGGGGGAGGGAGTTAGGCGGCAGCAGCAGCAAGAGATGGAGGGGAGAGGAAATGAGTGAAGAATGAAGAGGGAAATGGCCAAGTCAAAGTAATCCTCACCTTTCTCTCTCTCACCCATACCCATTATTCTAATTTCTTTTTCCCATTCTCTTTAATTTACAACCATGCAAGAATCATGAGGAATGCCATGATAGAAAAAAAATGTAACAAGTGAAGAAAAAAAAGACTTGTGCATGTTTTGCAAAAAAAACGCTTAAAACCCGATTAGCGATTTTTAATCGCGATTAGCACTAAATTAGTGTCAAATAAATCGTAAAACTTCATAATTTATATAAATCCAATAAAGCACCCTCATTTTAGTAATTTCCATAATTTTCCAAATTTTTCCCAATTTATCGGTATTTAATTATATCGAAATATTAAAATATTCAATATAATATTATTTAATTATAAAAATTCCAAAAAATAATATTTTATTTTTCTGAAATGTTACAGGTTACAAGGAGCTTAGGATGAAAAACGAAGACCGAAGGACTTGGTTCGTTTGGTGAGAATCTTTTATCATAGTAGATAGAACTCCTATTAGCTAACTAGGTTTATGGTTAATGATCTGGTTAAGTTTTATTCTAGTGCCAAGTTTTCGATCATTTTAAAATTTTTGTTCCGCATTTGGCCACGGAAGTTGGCCGGGGCACTAGGGTAATCCTTCATAATCATGATCGGCTCATATGCTTGCTTTATATATGCTAACTCATGTTACTTGTTGCTGAAATTTTAATCATTTATATTTAATTTTGAATAAAAGAAAAACAGAGTTACAAATAAATACCATATTTTGTTATTCATACATACGACCTTAAAATACCTTTATATTCGAAATAAATTCTAGAGATCAGTGATTTCTGGAAATTCTAGGAACATTAGAATAAATATTAGATAGAATTTCAGATCTACAGTAAAAATTTCAAATTGGATCGAATAACGGTTTAAGGGTTACGTAGTTTTTATTCACTGTTTTTAAAACCGAAAAACTGCTTTTAAGGGGTTTATTCTAGAGGCCATAACTCTGTCATTGGTGATCCAAATTAAGTATTTTCAAATGTTCTGAATATCTGGATCGAAAGATCTAGATTTCCTTAGTTATACCGATTTCCTAAAAATCGATATAAATTATGGTTACCGAGTTACAAAATTAAGCGACGAATCTGAACAGAAACTGCATTGATTCGCACACTGTTTTTAAATAGAATATAACTTGAACTCCCGATGTCCATTCCTAACAAACTTTAGATGTATGATACAAAATTGACAGATGTAGAACTTTAATACATGTTTGATGACCCAGAAATGTATAGAATGACCCGATATATGCCCGGCAATACACTCAATAGTTGCTGTCCAGAAATCAGAATTTCCGTTTTAAACCTTGATATTAAAATGACCATAACTAGAGCCTCAAGAATCCAAATCATGCGGAACTTGATTGTTTCGATAAGTACACTGAAATACCTATAAGTTTCTAATAATTTTTGAAACCTGAAACCCGACAGAAATTAGATCAAACCGTGTTTTAAAAATGTGTGACGATACTGGACAGATTCTGATCTGTTCTGCGCGATGATACGAAAACGGGCATATTTCCCAAACCAGTGGTTGTATTTATGCTAGACTTGAACTCATGTTTGCATAACACTTATGAATATGTTTTGTGTTGGTGTGAAGCCCATCACCCCTTGAGAAACTATTGATCCAAATCAGTAATTCTTGTCCACCTTAGCCAAGGATTTCTGGTGATGGCCACGCGTGCACAGCGTGGCATCTACCCCTAATATTGGGAGAGACGACGATCCGCTCACTGCTTCTATGTGGCTCGGGACTGTACCCAACTAAAACCCGTTTGCATGACTCCTTTGAGACGTGGTAGGGTAGTAATCAAAGCACAGTGGGAACTCACATGAGATAAATGATGATCTCAGGTCGACAGACTAACCTATACTCATGCCACCTGAGAACAGCTATCTGACAATAGGTATAATACTATCTAGCATGTTCCCGGTGAGTCCGTCCAGTGTAACTCATAACCCAATGAGCACATATATACTATCTTTGGTGACTAGTTGACACCAATGGCTGTAAGACCGGCTATCGCCCTTCGTCGAGGTCAAGAAACGTAGACACTAGTCTACTCTGGAATATCGATGTCCAGTCTCGATATTCCCACGACTAAGGACATTTAAGGATTTGCATATAGACTACCCAGTTTTCATAAGTGTGATTACCACAATAATCCTGGTAGTCAAGAATGAATCCTATAGGCTATATTAATATGTAATAATGATATGTAATACCACATAATATATGTACATGATGATAGAGATGAACCAGATAGCATACTATCATCTCGAGTAAGACTGCTTTACCCATATAGGTCCTCCCTCAATCATCATAATCGTATGCCTACGATTACGATAATTGACTTGAGGGCACTATATCCAACAATCTCTAACTTGCACTTATGGCTGATTATTGCGGTATCGCATACTAACAGTCTCTGTGCTACTGAATACCCAACTTCTCTACTAATCAGTTTCGCAAATCATGTTTGCGAGACATTCGTGTTCAAGAAATAGCCTTAGTGAGTGGATCCGCTCCAATGTTTCTATCTTTATCTCTTTATGTCTCAAATTCGTGGAGAAAGACTATTTATTGAAATGGGTGATACCTGTCTTAGATTTTGTCTGGATATCTGATAGGACCAAGTTCATAAATGAACTCCAAATCCAAAAAACTTCTCAGACTGTATCTTCCACTAAATTTAATTAATATCCCACGCTATAACTTTCTCAGTGTCCGCTTGGATCTCCTGTCGAACAAACTACCCCTCATTAGAGGGCAAACTATTAACTCTGACAGCCACTCTGTCATCCAGGTCACCTTGAAAGTCTGAAATGATAACCGCCTCTTTAAGGAGGCCGTTATTACCCTATACCAAGAATATTCTCTTATGTTCATAATCGCTTCCCAATATTTCTCTAGAATTGGATTAATATATGTTTATTGCATCTAGTGCAACAGCAATATTTGGTGTGGTACTTGACAAAGCATGATTGACTTAATTACCTAAGCAAGTGATATATTATTCATACAAATCCCTCTCCTCATCTGTCTAGAAGACTGTATGTCTACGGTAGCACCCCGGCCAATAATCTGAGGCCAAACGCGGAATAAAAACTTTTTCATAAACTGGCGCTAACATAGACTGTAACCCGGATCGGGCCATTAACACTAAACTAGCGAACTATTAAAAGATAGAATGGCTATACCGATCGATCCGTGTCCTTCGGTCTTTAGCCATCATCCCACGCTCCTCACGGCATCTCCGATCTTCTGTCTCCTCATCGAGGTGGCACCACGTCAACGGATCATTATACGGGCTCCCGCCTCTAAACTGAGGCAACTCGGACATGAAGTTTGCTAACCGATATGTCCAAGATTGAACTAGAGAGTGTGTAGAATAATTTTTCTCAAGACACCCAAGCCATTGGGTGGAGGTAAATTGAAGTTGCCTAAAGGAGTGATGATGAAAATCTTGAAGGTTTACTAGGCGCTCTAACAAGGTACTACAAGGCATCAACCATGCCTGATTAAAATTTTAGCCGTGCCGAATAACCCTAAACAAGATCTTGGCTAGATAATTAGGGTTTCACATGCAAGTAAATAACATTTACGACTAAGTGAATACGAAATACAACCTTTGTAGATCGGTCCTTCACTTCTAAAGCTCCTTGTTGTAGTCCCTTCGCTGCGATCATCGAACTCTCAGACTCTCGGACGGCTCCATGAGGAGATGACAACGTATTTTCTTGTAGTCTTCGAGGCCGAAAATGATCTACGTCGAGAGAATACGAACTCAAGCTTCTACTTCACTAACTAAAGAATTAGTGAAGCAAACACCCTAAACTAAAGTGCTAGTCTAGTAGAGGATGGTGAAATAGGAAAAGGGTACACTTTAGAATTTCTTTTCTTACTATATTTCTCTCTCTTTATCAAACCCTAGCAAGCATTTGAAGGAGGAAGAAGATGAGCTCAAAAATAGGAATGAAAACTAATCAAGAGAGAGAGAGCTAACCATGGGTGAGTGGGTATCATATATCAACTCATGTAGAGACGTAACCATGGCTACATTATAATGGTTAGGTTAATTAATATCTTAAGTAATCAAAAACTAGTAGACTAAGTCAATGCAACCCTAAGCTTCATGAAGCTTCATGCATGTGAGCTCATCATGAACTAATTTTAGAATTACTTTAAATATTAAAAACCTAACACTGTAATTAGTATGGTATAAGTCTTATACACCCATGTAAGTTGTATCAACAACCATGATACAAAATGAACACAAATAAATATATATCACATATATATTAAGTTGTGCACTAGTGAGAAAACTAAATTCTTAAGTGAACCAATGTTAGTTAATGTAAATTAGTATATCACATATACAATTATAAACTAAATTATTAAATCAACACTTGACTTAATAATCCGGTTATATCACATATAACCGACTAACATCCAATGAATCGACTTATCGAATTAACCTTTGATTCGATAACCTGGTTATATCACATATAACCGATCGATACAAACATCGCGAGAATAGAATACGGTATCACATACTCGCATAATTCTCGGCCCCGTACATATCACATATGCGCTCCTATTTCGTTTTGCTTGAGCCAGTAAAACCTCTATGTAGGACTCTAAAGACTCGTCAATACGCCGGCAGTAGGTGATGATCATATCAAGCACCCACAAGCCGTCAGCGGTACTAGCTGGACATAACGGCTACCCGGGTATTGAGTGATCAGAAGATCAGCAAGCAAGCCCGCTCCAACTCCTGCAAAAAGCCTGACAGTGACACTACCGTACAGTCCGGTCTCCTCGTCTGATATGTCGCATATCAAGTATAGGGGTGGTAAACGTCAGACCCCAATAACCGATAAGTCATGCCGATATGAGGCTCATAATGGGTCGAGAAACTATTGGTAACACTTACCAGTAACTCTCAAAACCAGCCCTTGCCAGGGACTTCCCTGTTATGGCCAATCGAGCATAGCGCAACATCAACCCCCAATACCGGGAGAGACGAAACCCCTCCTATCGCTCATTGCCTCCATGTGACTCGGGACTGTACCCAAAAATCACCGTTTTGCATGCCCTCTTGGAAGTGGTAAGGTGGAAATCAAAGCACAGTGGGAATCACACAAGACTCTATGACGATCTCGGGTCTACAGACTAACCTGTACCAGTGTCACCAGAGAACTGCCATCTGACGTAAGGTATAATACCATCTGGGAGTTCTCGGCGAGTCCGTCCAGTGTACCCAGTCTCTACTGAGCACCCATATATCATCTCTGATGTCAAATACCAATGGATATGGGATCATCCATCGCCCATCTACATGGGTCGAGAAGGTATACGCTAGTCTACTCTGGTATATCGATGCCCCGTCTCGATACACCCATGACTAGGGACCTTGAAGGATGTACTTATGGACTACCATGTCCCCACTAGTATGATCCGCATCATAGTCCAAGTAGTCAAGTACTCATCCTAAGGGATTTACCAACATGTAGCAGAGAGACAATCAGTGTACACGTTAAGGTAAAGAGTAACCAGATAGCATACTATCATGTCGAGCAAGAAATTCCTCCCTATATATATCCAAGCATCCACTACAATATACATCTATATGTATAGTAATGGCCTCTAAGGCATACATATAACTAACAATCTCCTACTTGCACTAGGGCCATCTGATAACAGTGGTTGAAGTATCTCATACTCAACCATCCCATAAAAGTATCTCTCTGGGAAAAGGCCTTTGTGAGTGGATCAGCCGTGTTTTCCTCTGAGTCTACTATCCTGACCTCGATCCCCTGGAGATCAACCATCTCCATGATCAGGTGACACTACCTTAGAATATGTCTGGATCACTGATGGGACGGACGCTCCTAGGCGTAAGCCACTACTCCATTGTCTCACAATGGTAGGAACGAAGTTCATCTCATGAACAAATATACACCCAGACTGCCTCTTTGGTAGCATCTTTGGTAGCGATGTATCCAGCCTTTATCGTCTAGTATGCCACGGTATCTAGCTTGGAACTCTTCCAACATACCATCCCTTTACTGAGGGTAAAGACAATGCCTGTGACTGACATCCAGTCGTACTTATCACCCTGGAACCTTTCCAGTGATTCTCCCCAGGATCGCTTGATACCATCTCACTACAACTAGTGAGTATCCTAACATCCAATTAGATCTATCTCATAGATCCAAAAACCAGGATTTAGTAGGTATCACTTTGATCCTATATGGAGAATCCTTGTGATAAGCAGAGATTGACCGAGCGTAGCATAGGAAACTCCTTCCCTATCAAGAGTATGTTATCCATGTACTCTACGAGGATCACCACCATACTCCCTACTACCTTTTTATATATACAAGTTTCATCTACCATTTTAATGAAGTCAAACTTTTTGACTACCACATCAAAACAGATGTTCCAACTCCGCGATGCCTGTTTTATCATATAAAATATCTTGCACACGTTTCCGCTGCTCCAACTGTCTACGAAGCCCTCTGGCTATGTACTTATAGACGCTCTTTTCTAAAACTTCATTTAGAAAAGCAGTCATAACACCCAACCACCAGATATCGTAGTCATGGTATATAGCCGTGGTAAGTAGGATCTGGATGGACTTAAACATAGCTTTGAAAGTCTCAACTTTTCCATGTACACCAAGTAATCTTCTCAAGATATACTCGCTCTTGATGGGAATTTAACCCTTCAGATTAAGCAACCAAAGTCCATACTTTGTTGGTGTATAAGTATTCCATCTCAGATCACTAAGCATCCAGCCATTCTTATAGAGTCCCACTCCTGATGGCCAGCTCGAAACTGTTAGTTATATGCATGCCCTAGAGGCCATTACTGTACATGAGATGTATATTGTAGTGGATGCTGGGACATATATAGGTAGGACTTTCTTGCTCGACATGATAGTACGCTATCTGGTTGCTCTTTATCTTAACATGTACACTTATTGTCTCTCTGTTACATGTTGATAAAGCCCTTAGGATGCGTACTTGACTTCCAGTACTATGATGTAGATCATACTAGTAGGGCCTGGGTAGTCCATGAGTACATCCTTCAATGTTCCTAGTCGTGGGAATATCGAGACGGGGCATCGATATTCCAGAGTAGACTAGCGTATATCTTCTCGACCCATGTGATGGGCGATGGATGATCCCATATCCATTGGTGTTTGACATCAGAGATGGTATGCGGGTGCTCAGTGGAGACTGGGTACACTGAACGGACTCGCCGAGAACTCCCAGATGGTATTATACCTTACGAAAGATGGCAGTTCTCTGGTGACACCGGTACAGCTTAGTCTGTTGACCCGAGATCGTCATAGAGTCTGTAAGTGCACGGCGGCGCCCCGGCCGTCAATCCGACGCCGGAATGCGGAAGCGGTGAATAACTTAAATTTTTGCGGACTTTGCAAACCGGCACCACCGCGCACTTTAACCGGATCGAACCATTAACTAGTCTACGCTACAAACAAGAAAGGGAAGAGATGTATACCGACGATCCAAGTCCTCCGGTCTTCATCTCCACTCCGATCTCCTCGCGGGATCTCCGTCCGTCTCCTCCTCGTCGGAAAGGGCACCACGAAGCCGGGTACTTTTACGGGCTCCCGCCTCTATACCGAGGCAACTCGGGCATGAAGCCGGCAACTCGACATGCCCAAGGTTTGCTGTAGGATGTGTAGGGTCTATGTCTCATTGGGGTTTTGGTTGCCTTTTGAAGATGGAGGAATGAAGGTATGAAAAATGGTGCTTTCATTTTTCTTGGCATGAAAAGAGATCAAGAATGAAAAACACTTTCAAGGATGAAACTCTCTCCTTCTCTTTTCTTCTTCTCACTCAACCATGAAAAAAACTTATCAACTTAGAAAAGGGAGGAGGAAAGAATATGAAGCAATAAGGGAGGTGAGTGTAGGAGATGAGAAGAGGTGACCACATCAAGGGACAAAGAAACATACACCATGCTTGTTACTATTGAACCCATACCCTCACTTTATCACCATCAAATCTCATAAAGAAAAAGCATGGTGGAAAAGAAAATGATAGCTATCATAATCAACCTTTATTCAATAAAACCCCTCCACAAATGTAATTTGCAAAACTGCAAATTACCCCCTCCATCGGAAAAGTCCGGCCGGGAAAGAACAAAGGAAAACCGGCTGGAACGGAATGCAAACTGGCAACTCCAGAAAACTGGTCCCGTAATAAATTACAGGAAAAACCCCGATACTGTGCATACACACCCGCATCTGTATTCCGTCCGGATACAAATGCAAAAAGACAAAATCTACACTGTACTAAACTAGGACCGGCTTAAACCAAAGCCGGCTAGTAATATCCGTTCGATCCTGATCCGTGCAATACCGCACGTATCTGATCGAACGCTGCCATATACCTATACGGCTACTAGTACAAACTGTCCGATCCTGATCCGTGCAATACCGCACGTATCTGATCGGACCCTGCCATATCTCCATACGGCCTCTACAGCGTTTCGCCCGAAAGCTGAGTAACTGAAAGTGTGGTGGACTCTAAAGACTCGTCAATACAATGGCTGTGGATTTAACCACTAGCACGTCAGAGGTATAAGCCAATACGTAACGGGCCACCAGCTACTGACTAAAAGGGACGTCGATGAGCGAACCCATCCTGACACCCTACTGAGCCTGTCAGTGACAATATCCGTGCAGTCCGGTCCGTTCGTCTATGAGTATCGCATGGCGGGCCTAGGGGGTTGGTAAAAGTCAGACCCCCAAAAGCGGTACAAGTCGTGTCGGAGTGTAGCCCAGAACACCCTGAGATACTACTGGAATACCTACCAGTAAATCTCCTTGCCTTGGCCAAGGACTTTGTGTAATGGCTCTCCTAGACACAGCACGACCTCACCCCCAATACCGGGAGAGACGAACCCCTGAAGATACGCTCACTGCCTCCATGTGGCTCGGGACTGTACCCAACTAAAACCTGTTTGCACGACTCCTTTGAGCCGTGGTAGGGTAGTAATCAAAGTACAGTGGGAACTCACACGAGACAAATGACGATCCCCAGGTCGATGAACTAACCTGCACACATGTCACCAGGGAACTGCCATCTGACGTCTGGTATATGACCAACTAGCATGTTCCCGGCGAGTCCTGTCCGGTGTACTCATAACCCAATGAGCACCTATATACATCTTAGGTGATCCAACTGACACCAGTGGCTTGTGAGACCGGCCACCGCCCCTCGTCGGGGTCTCGACTGTATACACTAGTCTACTAATGGAGTATCGATGCCCAGTCTCGAAACTCCCACGACTAGGGACCTTTTAAGGATATGCTTGTAGACCCCCAGCTCCCACTTATATGATCGCCCTCATACTGCTGGTGGTCAAGCAAGAATCCTAGGGGCTCTATCAACGTGTAATAGCGACGTGTCATGTCACTTAAAACAGTACACGATGATAAAGGTAAACCAGATAGCATACTATCATCTCGAGTAAGACTGTCCTACCGGGATAGGTCCTCCCTCAATCATTACAATCACGTACCTGTGACCTAATAATTGACTCTGAGGGCACTCTCTCCAACAATCTCCCACTTGCACTCAAGGCTAATTATTGCGATGTCGCATACTCACAGCCCGTGTGATACCGAACATCCAACTCCTCTACTAGTCAGTCTCACAAAGCTCGTTTGCGGAACTATTGCGTTCGAGGAATAGCCTCAGTGAGTGGATCCGCTTAGTTGTTTCTTTCTATGTCTCTCTATATCTCAAGTTCGCGGAGAAAGCCATCTCCCGAAATGAGCAATACCTGTCTTAGAATGTGTCTGGATGTCTGATGGGACATAGCTCATAAATGAACTCCAAATCCAAACTTCTTAGACTGTATCGTCAACTGAACTTAATCAGTATCCTGCGCGCCATGCCTCCCTCAGTATTGCCTTGGACCACCTGTCCAAAATACTGCCCCTCATCAGAAGGAAAACTATAACTCTGACAACCTCCTTGCCGTCCATGTCACCTTGGAAGCCTGGAATGATAACTGTCTCCTAAATGAGGCTGTCGTTATCATCTCCCTAGAACATTTGCTTATGTTCTAAAACTGCTTCCGACTGTTTCTCCAGGATTGGATCAATGTCAGCTTATTGCATCTGGTGCAAGAACAACATCTGGTGTGGTACTTGACATCTCATGATTGACTCAATTGCCTGAGCAAGTGATCTGCCAATCATGCACATCCCTCTCCCCTTTAGTCTGTAAGACACCTTTGGAGAGGGTGACTCCATTACCTGCAGGTACGCTACCGTGCCAGGAGTCGTCCATCCTAAATACTCTTAGAATGCTGTCAAGTACCCTGATTGGGAAACCACCCAAATCTAGATCTAATATCATAGATCCAGTAACCAGTATGTCTGATATAATGTCCAATTCCTGTGCGGAGAAAACACTGTGTGACGACCAAAGTATAACCGATCGTAGTGTAGGAGTTTCTTTTCCTACTCTGTGTACATCATCCAAATACCAGGATATCACATCCTACTACCTTCTCAACAGATTCATCCCCTATTCTGATGAAGTCAAACCCATGACTGTCACGTCAGAAATAGATGATCTATCTCCGCTACTTCTTCTTTAGTCTATAAATAGACATAAGCTACCTGTCCACCAATGCTTCCGCTGCTCCCACTGACTACGACAACCCTCTGGCAGAGTCATATAGACGTACACTTCTAAAACTGGTTTAGAATGACGCTATACTCATCCTCCCGCCGGGTCTCGCAACCTGGAACAACAGCAATGGCAATTGTGGGTAAACAAGAACTTCCCTGTCACCGTCCTTGAGGCCACCGTAGTGCCTCTCGGGTGCCTGAAGTTACCCACCTTATCTGCGGAGCGGCCAATGGAATGTCAATCCAGATTGAATCTTTAGGTTCCTTATCAAATCTTCAGTAATCGTTTGTGGTTCTGGAATTACTTCCAGTTCTACCATACTCCCACTACTGTTTTCTGAAAAAAATCCATTTTTAATAAAACTGTGGCGAGTCTAGAACAATATTGCTATTGTTCATCCAGATGGTAGAAAGTCAACCCGCGTCATAGCCTGGGTCAACCCACAAACAGCCATTACAGAAACGTGCCTTGAGTTATCCAGTGTCTGGTTTTAATCATAAACCGGACAACTCCCCGTACCTTAACATCGTTAAGATATGAACTGTTCTATATCCAATATAAAAACAGAGGCACTGATTTAATTGAACCAGATTCAAATCCTGCAGCTGTCTCCAGTGCATGTCAACTAAACGGAGAGAGGCCGATCAGCGTTACTCAACTTAGGAATGCTTCCAATTATGAGTAACCTGAAAGAGAAGCAAGATCTCTTTATCATTACTATCAACTGAATACCATACACAAGTATCTACATCTTCGATCACTTTGAAGAATCCCGATGCTTGCAACACCTGGTTCTCTACTCTATTCAAATACCTATAACTCCTCAAAACTTAGACCCTGTGTTTCCACGAAACACCGGTCTAAAAACTAGAGAAGTCATAAGTAAACCGAATATAGTACGAGGACCTACCCCTCTGTCCTGATGGACCCTGGACAACATACAATACTCTGTATAAGTCCCTTGAGTCTGATAACTCATTCACTGTGTGGCGTAGGTTGAAAACTGTACTTATGGTTAAGAAGAATTACACCGCTGTTTAATGCTCCTTACCTAACCATCCACTGATATAGGTAAATGTCGTAGACATAATTTCAAAAAGGTATATCTCACTCTATGAAAATAGACGTACAGATATATCAATTTGAAATTGGTGCATAACAGTGGATATTCAAAACCAAATATTTGCCGACCGGCAAACAGGCCAGGTATTTCCTCAAATATCACCGATTACAACGAATCCCGATATAATGAGGATAATCACCCAATTCCCAATAACCTACTCCCACTCATCATCTGTAAAACCATACAGATGTGAGAATCATACCTGGTAAATACATACCCTGGAGTAAGTGTCTAATTGGGAAATCAGTTTTCTTTTAATAGTACACAGTGAAACTGAAACATTGAAATGTTTCGTTGGGGTATCCTGGTATTCCTAGTAATGCCTCTTCCAGATTCACGACTGTAACCGTATAGTTCTTTGCCACCTCTCCAAATCCCTTCATATGTCTTTAGTCTTTACCTTCTGTACACCCCTTAAGCCAAATGGTTTTCTTCCTTCCCTACCGTTCGGCACCAGCCTATAGTTTGGAAGAAGACTATCCAATAAGCATAATGGGAGTACTGTCCCAATCTTAGGAACACTCGCAACACGAGAGAAGGTGAAGATAAAAGACACCCGAATGTACTTTATTCCTATTTCTCCTGAACCAGGATCCATCCCCGAACTGGAACAAGTTCCTTTCGAGTTCGTATATAACCATACGATGGAGTATCCAAATAAACTGTGGATCTTCGTAGTGATACGGAGTGTCCTGGAGAAATACAAAGGTGATGTGGGAGTGGTAACGAAATATTTGGTTTGGTCGTGAATATCTGTTGCAATTTACTTTGCCCTCTTACTAATCCCTTGCTTTGTCTGAACTTAATACCTTCTGCACACCATCGTTATGCTAATTGGTTTTCTTCATTCCCCACCGGTCGGCACCAGCCTAAGGTTTGGAAGAAGACAATCCAATTTGCGTAATAGGTGTACTACCCCTAAACCAAGGAGTACTCGTAACCTGAGAGAGGGTAGAAGGAAAAGACAACTGAATAATCCTATCCGTTTTCTCCAGAACCGGAAACCATCCTCGAATCCCTTCGAGTTCGTATCTAACCATACGATGGTTTTGTCCAATGGAAGTGGACGTTCGTAGTAATACGGGGTGTCCTGGAGAAAAGGGTAAAAGTAGGAGTGGCAATGAGGTCTGCAACTATGACAATCCAAAAGCCGGTGTTTAAGAAGGTTCGGTCAACTTGGTCACTGAGTCATAGTCTAGGGTCGGGTCAATGGTTGCTGCCAGATAGAGAGAGAAAAGAAACACTCAGCGTGCACTCTAACCTAGATCAGAATGGTTACCAATTTATCTAATCTGGAAACCTCCCACTGTACCTCAAATTCTCCTCCAAACCTGAAAGAAGAATTAGTCGGGGTCACCCGAGGAGTAAACCAACTCATCAGCGGGAATCGGGATCCAACTCTCATCGCATGATAACGTGACGGAATCCGCTCACGGTATCACACTCCAGAAGGTATGCGCATATCTGGCAAGTTTCAGTACTTTTGAAACTCCCGATGTGATTTCTGCCCCATGCTCTTATGACCTTGACTAAGGCCAACAAATCATAAGTCACATGTCAAGTTCTACCCGTCATTGTCCAGGTTGATTTGAACCCACCCGTACAAGCCCTTGACTAAGGCCAACAAGGCTATACGACTGTCCCAAACCAACGCATCTATCTATGCAGCATATGAATACCCAATAGCTACCAAACACTGTGCCTTGACTAAGGCCAACAAACACAGCTTGAATACTATTGACTACCCATATGAAACGACGGAGGGCTACGAATGGTTTCTGGCGAAAACCTTTAACGTAATGAACTTGATATCGTTGAAGGAACGGATAGCTTTTTAGAAAATATAGTGACGAAAACCTTTACTAAAGAGGTCACTCCCGGTGAAGGGATCTCGGCTCTTTCCCCGTAGAATGGGGTGCAGGATATTCCAACTGAATACCACGGTGCAAAGCCAAAGTAATCGGCTATAGTGAAGTTAATGCCCTGACGCAAACTTTTGTCCAAGGGGTCACTCCCGGTGAAGGGATCTCGGCCCTTGCCTCGTCGACTGAGGAGCAGGATATTCCAACTGAATACCACGATGCAAAACAAAAGTGAACGTCCTTGCAATAACAGCTTTTTGAAAAGTGTTCCAACAACATCAGATTAGGTTTGTTTAACTTGCATTGATCCGAATCAATGCAGTCCCATCAATTGATCACACCAAAAAGAACGAAAATATACTGATGTACGTATATGCCATCCGCATTCGCCACTGGGTCCCGTCATTACCCGTTAGGTTAGCTAACTAACGACAGAGCGGGGACTGGACTAGCGCGGATGTAAAACATATACAACATCTACTAATATATATACCAATATATTATATTCGCTCAAGGCGTGAATGAAATGCAACATCACAGATAATGAACAGCATCACAGAAACAATACAGATATTTGGGATCCCCGGGTTTCACAGAGCCGCTGAAACTCGACGTTCCCCTGGTCGTGTGGATAGCCTGTGCAATGAAATCCTAGACCCCTACGGGCGCGGCAAGTCACCCGCCAAAACCTGAAGCGAGGCAGCCCCCTTCAGCGCCGTGAATGGACCACCCAGCACTTCACGGAATCCGGCAACTTGGGCACCCCTCCTGGGTCAACCTGTACCCCCTACGAGTGCGGCGAATAGCCCGCCAATCCTAGAGCGAAGCCCCCTCCGTCTCAATGCCATGAGATGCGGGCTTGTTGCCCTCCAGAACCCGGCTATCCGTGCACCCCTCCGCGGGGCAATCCTAGTACAGAAAGTAAAATATACATACACCGGGTACATCGACCGCAACCAGGTCGTGCCCCAAAAGAATAATACAATCAGGCAGTGACGGCAGTCCACATGTCGGACGCTCGCCCCGCAATATCAAATGTACATAATACAACAAAACAGTACTAGCATTGCATCCAGGCTATCCCCCACGACCGATCCGCAACATCATAGCAAATACATAGAACATCAACGTGAAAGTCACGTTCGCAAATCCGTCTAACCGGGCTATAGCAGTTAGACCGGATTTACCGATCGAGTGACATTCACGGTCGCAGATATAATGTAAATACTGTGAAAAATGTGTTTAAAATTTTCCGATTGATCAAACATTAACAAGTGGGCCCCCAAACAAAACTGTAGCAACCACAGAAAACCTGGGCCCAATTTTAATATTCCAAAAACCACAATTATCACTCAGAAACACACTGAAAAAATTTGGGGTGGTGAACAGTAATATCCGCGGCGGAAGAGCGGCCAAATCAGGGCTTTGGCCGCCCTTCCGCGGCGGTATGGGGAGATCGAGGTACCAAATTTTTACAGTGTGCTTAGTTTTCCCTGCACATCATTCTGAGGCCACCTGAAAAATTTTTGGACTCAAAAAAAATTCGACAGAAACTGATGTGCAAAAAAATACGGGTTTTCGGGATTTTGTTCGATCGGAAACGTAAAACACATTACACAAAAGCTAGACGAAGTTAATGGCGTGGCTCTGATACCACTGTAAGTGCACGACGGCGCCCCGGCCGTCAATCCGACGCCGGAATGCGGAAGCGGTGAATAACTTAAATTTTTGCGGACTTTGCAAACCGGCACCACCGCGCACTTTAACCGGATCGAACCATTAACTAGTCTACGCTACAAACAAGAAAAGGAAGAGATGTATACCGACGATCCAAGTCCTCCGGTCTTCATCTCCACTCCGATCTCTTCGCGGGATCTCCGTCCGTCTCCTCCTCGTCGGAAAGGGCACCACGAAGCCGGGTACTTTTACGGGCTCCCGCCTCTATACCGAGGCAACTCGGGCATGAAGCCGGCAACTCGACATGCCCAAGGTTTGCTGTAGGATGTGTAGGGTCTATGTCTCATTGGGGTTTTGGTTGCCTTTTGAAGATGGAGGAATGAAGGTATGAAAAATGGTGCTTTCATTTTTCTTGGCATGAAAAGAGATCAAGAATGAAAAACACTCTCAAGGATGAAACTCTCTCCTTCTCTTTTCTTCTTCTCACTCAACCATGAAAAAAACTTATCAACTTAGAAAAGGGAGGAGGAAAGAATATGAAGCAATAAGGGAGGTGAGTGTAGGAGATGAGAAGAGGTGACCACATCAAGGGACAAAGAAACATACACCATGCTTGTTACTATTGAACCCATACCCTCACTTTATCACCATCAAATCTCATAAAGCAAAAGCATGGTGGAAAAGAAAATGATAGCTATCATAATCAACCTTTATTCAATAAAACCCCTCCACAAATGTAATTTGCAAAACTGCAAATTACCCCCTCCATCGGAAAAGTCCGGCCGGGAAAGAACAAAGGAAAACCGGCTGGAACGGAATGCAAACTGGCAACTCCAGAAAACTGGTCCCGTAATAAATTACAGGAAAAACCCCGATACTGTGCATACACACCCGCATCTGTATTCCGTCCGGATACAAATGCAAAAAGACAAAATCTACACTGTACTAAACTAGGACCGGCTTAAACCAAAGCCGGCTAGTAATATCCGTTCGATCCTGATCCGTGCAATACCGCACGTATCTGATCGAACGCTGCCATATACCTATACGGCTACTAGTACAAACTGTCCGATCCTGATCCGTGCAATACCGCACGTATCTGATCGGACCCTGCCATATCTCCATACGGCCTCTACAGCGTTTCGCCCGAAAGCTGAGTAACTGAAAGTGTGGTGGACTCTAAAGACTCGTCAATACAATGGCTGTGGATTTAACCACTAGCACGTCAGAGGTATAAGCCAATACGTAACGGGCCACCAGCTACTGACTAAAAGGGACGTCGATGAGCGAACCCATCCTGACACCCTACTGAGCCTGTCAGTGACAATATCCGTGCAGTCCGGTCCGTTCGTCTATGAGTATCGCATGGCGGGCCTAGGGGGTTGGTAAAAGTCAGACCCCCAAAAGCGGTACAAGTCGTGTCGGAGTGTAGCCCAGAACACCCTGAGATACTACTGGAATACCTACCAGTAAATCTCCTTGCCTTGGCCAAGGACTTTGTGTAATGGCTCTCCTAGACACAGCACGACCTCACCCCCAATACCGGGAGAGACGAACCCCTGAAGATACGCTCACTGCCTCCATGTGGCTCGGGACTGTACCCAACTAAAACCTGTTTGCACGACTCCTTTGAGCCGTGGTAGGGTAGTAATCAAAGTACAGTGGGAACTCACACGAGACAAATGACGATCCCCAGGTCGATGAACTAACCTGCACACATGTCACCAGGGAACTGCCATCTGACGTCTGGTATATGACCAACTAGCATGTTCCCGGCGAGTCCTGTCCGGTGTACTCATAACCCAATGAGCACCTGTATACATCTTAGGTGATCCAACTGACACCGGTGGCTTGTGAGACCGGCCACCGCCCCTCGTCGGGGTCTCGACTGTATACACTAGTCTACTAATGGAGTATCGATGCCCAGTCTCGAAACTCCCACGACTAGGGACCTTTTAAGGATATGCTTGTAGACCCCCAGCTCCCACTTATATGATCGCCCTCATACTGCTGGTGGTCAAGCAAGAATCCTAGGGGCTCTATCAACGTGTAATAGCGACGTGTCATGTCACTTAAAACAGTACACGATGATAAAGGTAAACCAGATAGCATACTATCATCTCGAGTAAGACTGTCCTACCGGGATAGGTCCTCCCTCAATCATTACAATCACGTACCTGTGACCTAATAATTGACTCTGAGGGCACTATCTCCAACAGAGTCTTGTGTGTCTCCCACTGTGCTTTGATTTCCACCCTACCACGGCTCTATTGAGTCGTGCAAACAGGTGGTTTTTGGGTACAGTCCCGATTCACATGGAGGCAATGAGCGATAGGAGGGGATTCGTCTCTCCCGGTATTGGGGGTTGATGTTGCACTATGCTCGACTGGCCATAACTGGAAATCCCTGGCCAGGGTTGCACTGATTTACTGGTAAGTGTTATCAGTAGTTTCATGCTTGTTATGGACCTTACATCGGCATGACTTATCAAGCTACTGGGGTCTGACTTTTACCACCCCTAGGCGAGATATGCGATATATCAGACGAACAGACCGGACTGTGCGGTAAGTGTTACTGATTGGATTCGCAGGAGTGTGAGCAGGCTTGCTCGTTGATCTTCTGATCGTTCAATACCCGGGTGGCCGTTACGTTTAGCAGACCGCTTGCGGCTTGTGGGTGATTGATATGATCACCACTTACTGCCGGCGTATTGACGAGTCTTTAGAGTCCTATATAGAGGTTTCCTGGCTCAAGCGAAACGAAATAGGAGCGCATATGAGATATGTGAGGGACCGAGACTAATACCAGTATGAGATACTGTATTCTATTCTCGCGATTTGTATCATTGCTCGGTTATATGTGATATAGCCGGGTTACCGAATCAAGTGTTGATTCGATATATTGATACACTAGATATTAGTCGGTTATATGCGATATGACCGGATCGTTAAATCAAGTGTTTATTTAACGATTTAATGTATAATTATATATTTGATATATTGCTTTTGTCACGACCCGAAAGTACGGAACATGACCGGCACTTAAACTACGAACGTCTCGAGGCGTACGTAATCTAAGTAAACCGAAAACCCAGAAATCCAAACCAAGAAAAGTAGTAGAGTGCAGGAAAAACCAACTTAAAGCAAGTAATTTCAATAGCATAAGCCGAATTATGCGGTTTTTTTTTAAAACATCAAAAATTTCCTGAAAATTTCGGCAGAGTCTCCTTTGTAAATACTGGCTCCCAAACGGGATACAACATGAATAGTATACGAAATCAATAAAAAGGCATCCCCAAGCGGGAGCTAGCTCTTCGTCAATCGACGTTCACAACCACACAAGCAATATAATATACAACGCCAAGGGCGAGGATCAAAACTCAAAAGGAAACTCAAAACAACAAGAAATCCACAGAAATACAATGCGCGACTCTAAGGTCGAAAGAATAACATCACTGGTCTCTATCTCAAAATAAATACATGTTTGGTTGATGGAACTTCTAGATACAACAGAATAATGATATACAAGATATATAATGGGGGTACGATACAAGTAAACCCACCTACTAGGAAGTCACCCGAATGAAACTGAGCCCGCAAAGCCGTAATGAAACCTGTACGGCAACCTGCAAGAAACTGGGGAACAACGGGGGTGAGTTGCCAACTCGTGAATAGAAAAATATCTACGCACAGAAATCGCATAAATAACGCAATCCTAGGTCAATGATCATAATATATCCTCAAAAATGTATATAACACGTAGCCTATAACAAGGCTAGGGTAAATATCTAACCCGAGTGAAATCTCATGTGCCCGTGTCAGTGCCTCAGGTAGCAATATATCATATGGATGATGTATGAATGCATAAAACAGAATGCATGTACCGAATAAAACTGGTTTCATAAATCAGTCTGATTTCTGTATTTTAAAAGAAATGAGGTACCATATATGAAATCAGCATAAAACAGTGCCCAGCATCGACACAAAACAAGTGTCCAAATACCTCGATATCTCTGTGTCACAATCTATGTACCTCAAGTCTCAATATCTAGGGCGCCGTCAGTCCAGACCGGCCCCTACCATCCATCTCAAGACCACGACGGTATCCTCCGGATATCCGACGCGTCGGGTAATATCACCGGTAGGTAGTGCTCCCCTGCCAGGCTCACATCGTCATCATCACGCGCTTCTTGCCCCGGGGTACCTTACCGGGTCCACCATGTACCCGAAACGGTTCATCCGTCTCCTCGAATCGGGTCTCGAAATCCATCAGCAAACTCATGGTGGACGACTCATACATCATGGGAAAACCGCACTTTTTATTTTAAAAGAGGAAAAAGGTTTATTTATGTTTTTGCGGTTTTCTTCCAAATCCAGAAAATCTCATGGAAATCCGAATCCAAAACCTCAATAACACGTAAAATGGTGAATATATGCATGAAAATCCATGAATGCGGCATAACAATGAATAACAGTATGCATGAAGTAGCAGGTAATAACTACAATGTCTAAACTAACATATAAGGCAAGTACACTAATATCATGTCTAACTATTAGCTAACAGGCTATGTCAAGCAATAATATTTTCTAAGGTGTACGTGACATGGCAATTACCGATGAAGATGTGTGTGAGCCGGCAAATAAGTGTACGTGGTACATACGCATCATCGGTAATGGTGCTGGTGTCCTAACAGCATGATATCAATAATGGAGTATGAAACATAAAATAAGCATGCGATGCGAAGCGGACCACAAAAGAAGAGCGGGAGCTGAAAACTAGACGCAACTATAACTAATCTGCATTAATCTAATATAAGTCCTACAAATGGTGCCTTTTGAAATAACACGAATCATGGGGTTTTGAAAATAGGGGCTACGGTGTTTTTATGAAAAGATAGTCTTTTGAAATATCCGTAGGATCCCTTGGGCTGTCTTTTAAAATACCCACGATTTGTTAGTTTTTGAAATAGGTAGGAGTCTAAGATAATCTAACAACTACACTAAACTATACGGCTGAACTAACAAGCTGAACTACAGGTAAGGAAACCGCCTATCATCTGAGTCGATACATATACATACCTGTATATGTATAGTCGGTGATCCCGCCTCAATAATATCATATCCGATACCATATCTATAATCAGGCATCCCAAGTCAAGAGTGCGGATCAATCATCAATATAGCTCGTACGTAAATCCGTCGTACGGCATCCCAATCTGGGTACGGGTCAATATCACATTCATCATACTATTCACCTGGTATCCTCTTTATCAAATATCATGATCGGGGTACTGATCTACGTCTAGTACCATACTGATACCGTCTACGTATGCAAGGACGTGTGTGAAACACTACGTCAAGGACCTGCTACAACGTCATGTCGTATCTCAAATACGAATCCTGCCATATCACCGAATTCACAACCTCAAAACAAATCTCATCGACTCATCTCAGACCCAAGTATCATCCTCAAATCCGTATGTGAACATATAGTCCCATACCCATGTGAACACATAACTATAAAGAATCCCATGAGCACATATAAATAGGGATGTATGCAAGTATGTATGTGTGTATGTGTAGTGCAACACTACCCTAGGGTTCGCAACACTAAAATAATCCAACACACCAATATCCATCCAAAACATCGTTATTAATCCCAAATAACATATAATAATTGTTGGTGTGTATACGCATCCGTATACACCACCACGGACTGCGGGGGTGCTATACGCCATCCACCCGACTTCTCCCCGTAGATATAAATCTACTCACCTGGTCCTCGCTAGCCGGTGCCGATGTCGCCACGCGCTTGCTTGTCGTCTCGAAGTCCACATGGGGGTACCTACATATCATAACGCACCATATCGCATTAAAACTAAATTCGAAATCGAAACGGCATACGAAAATCAAATCGGCACGCGTATCACGCATAGGTCCAAACCTATCGCCTACGCATGCAAGAATAGTCAAACCGACCCTCGATGTCGATGTACAAACGTCAAACCATCGAGAAAAATCCAATCACACTCATTTGCACATTCACGAACACTAATTTTAATATAAACTAGGTTAAAACTCACAAAAACCCCAATTTTACATAAAAAGTCATTTTTCCGAAAATCTAGCAAGCACAATTCGCCGTTTTTGTACAAAACAGGATGTTTAAATGAATGTAGCGGACAATATATTTATTAAATATCTTAAATAAGTCATATAAACAATTCCCGGAATTTAATCTCATTAAATTCCAAAAACCCTAATATTCTAGTTTACAAAATACCTAAAATTTAACAATTTCAAAGCAAAAATGCACAAACTACAATCTAGCTTAGATTTGCATGATCTAAAACATTAAACCACACTTAATAAAGTTAATGAAGTCATGAAAAACCTAAACACATTTTTAATCCCAAGTATTTAACCAATTTCAAAAACCTAGTAAGCAAATTAGCAAATTAACACAATTTTAAAAAAACAATTAGTAACCTAGTAATTAACTTTGTTTTAGCATGCCCACTAGATAATAACCACACAATTAGATCATGATCAAATGACCTAAACCCTAACTTAGTATTCAAAACCCTTTCTTTAAATTTCAAACTTGAAATTTAAAACCCTAATTTAACACCTAATAGCTAGATTGAAGTAATCTAACAACAATTTAAGCATAAGGTTATGATTATACCTCACAAGCTTGAGATCAAACTTGCAAAAATTTTAGCCTCCAACAATGATTTCATGCTCCAAGATCCATGCTTGAATAGCTAAAGAATAATGGGTAAAGCTTGGATTTAGAATTAGCTTTGAATTTTTGAGAAAAAGGGTGGATTTTTGATAGAAAATTTGGGGATTTTGATGGAAAATGAGATGAAGAATTTGGGGGCTGTTGTGGGTTCAGATTTTGGCCAGAATTTGTGGGGATTGGGTGAGGGAGGAGAGAGAGTGAGGTGGGGAAAGTCCACTCTAGTCAAAGTCCACTCTAATTCTATCATTTTCTACTCTTTTCTTTTCATTTCTTTGACAAAAGAAGTGATTGGAGAGAGGGAGAGGGGGAGGGCTGTCATGGTGGGGCCGGCCACATGGGGAGAGGGAGAGAGGGTGAGGTGTGGGTGAGTGGGTTAGGGAAAAAGATAAATGTATTACCCCAACTCCCGTTAACACTAAATTTCACCGAAAAAAGCCTTTTTCTTCGATATTTTCTAAACCGTTTTGGCAAACGATTTCATTTCAAAAACCACATGATAAAATTTTATTTAATGTGTCATGATGCACAAAATTTGTTTCAACTCATTCCAATTTGTAATTTTCCCTAATTAAATGTATTAGTGACGGCTTAAAATAATAATAAAATAATTTTTTTCAGAAAATTTGAAATTTCACCAGTGGCTCAATAAACACCAAATACTAGCAATTACATAGCTAGAATATGTATATTTAATTTTATAATAAAGATATTTGCATTTTGACTTTTTTTACAGAAAACCCCCTTATTTTACCGATTTTTTCGAAATTTCACCGAAACGATTTTCAAAACGTTACAATCTTCCCCCTTTAAAGAAATTCGGTCCCCGAATTTAAATTCAAACTCCCCCCAAATACAAAAACATCTAAGCAAAACCATCAAGTCGTCGGGGCTCCGAAATCATAAGTACATAAAACGCATCATAGCGCAATGCATGCGCATGAGTATTGGGTAGATAACTCGAAATCAAAACTCCGTCAAGCATCCCGCAATCATCGGAGTCAAGGTGAAGACATGAATGCCAAATCTCAAGCAAGACCGATATGCTATAAATCGGAACTATACATGTAAACATCGAATCTATATCTGTAAGTATCTGAAGGAAATGCATGCCAAATCTCTTTAAGTCGCTGTGCAACGCGTATAACACTGCACAGTGGCGGACGTCTATCATAAGAAAATAACTATATACATATATACCTTTGTTTGAAATGTACGTTCCGCCGTTTTGGAAACAATTTAGAAGGGTCTCCTTGTTTTAAACATTTCGTGTCATATCAGACACGTAGGTAAATACTGAGGCTATAGCTCGCTTTTTGGAAATCCCTTCAATAACTATCAATGCATGCAAAATATATTCAGGTACTGTCCTCTGACTAGTCCTGCTCAGTACGAAAATACATAGCAATATCATAAAAACGTACTGCTCTATACGAAATCAATCCCAAAATATGCACATGAATGCTACGTGCGTCTGGTGCGCACGGAAATCAAAATCCATGAATGTGCCATACATGCGCACAGAAACAACATCTAAGTGTATCGGGTGTGCACGAAACATCTGTCGTAGGCAACATGTGTGCCTGACAGCAAAATCAGGTGCATCTATCGTGCACGAAATCATGAAATCCAATATCAAGCGCCGAACGTGCATCTATCGTGCACGAAATCATTTTTGTACAGTTTCATCCGTATGTGTTTCCTTATGTTTCTGGGTACTTTTAATTATACTCAAGTGTTGAGTTTTCTGGGTTGTATTGGGGACTCGATGATTCGATCGGATTATTTAACTTTGTTTATTTTGTCCGGATAATTTTAGAAAGTGTTAAAAAGTTCGAACGGATATTAATAACTCACCTTTTCCCTTGCCGGAAAATTTCCAAGTGTTGGATTTTTCCGTAGTTTAAGAACGTTCTAAGTCGTGCAAGTTACGCGATGGACCCTCTAGAAGACAACAAACCTTAACTCGATTATGTGACCGTCTTGAACTTCCTTTTGAACCTTAGGGTTTGGGGCAGTACGGCGTTGCCACATGTGAGGCGTTGGCTTGACCCTTCTACGGCTAGACCGTTGGTACTGTGGCATGTGATGGATGTTTTTAAACTCCCCTCAAGTGTTGAGAACTATTTGAGAAAACTTGGGTGTTTGATTATTCGATCGGAAAGTTTAACATTGTCTATTTATCTGGAATGTGATACAATATTTGGAATCCACAAGCAGTTATGAGATAACTAAATTGAATGTTGTAAATCCAGCAGTTCAGTCTCAAATGATCGGTTGCCACGGAAATTCTTATGTGATCAAAAGTCCGTCGCAATCACGTAGCATACGCGGATGCTCACCGGGTAAACTTAATAGATAGCCACGCCCCCATAGCCCCGACCAAGTGACTGTAGGAGAACCCCGTCGCCAAAAGCATCCGTTCGGGTGCTCACGGCAGCGGTGTTCCGCCTTAGTGCACTTCGTCGACGGCATCCGGGGGTGCGGCCGTCTACTAAAGTTTGCGACGAGCATTCGATCAGGATGTCGGGAATCTTGTTGAATTGCCCGACTTGATATTGAAAAGAGTTTTCGATAATGAGACTAAAATGCGGGGTTTATAATTGTTAGGCATGCGATGTCTAAGGAATTCATATGGTTAGGCATGCGATGTCTAAGGAGGTTGCGGATTCCAACTGTGTAGTTTTACACTTTCTTTTCTGCGACCGTAAGTGTAATATGTGGTGTATCGCCGGTTTCGTTGCTATACATCAACGACAATTGGGATACGCATATTTACTTACGTTGATGATATGTGATGTTATGTGTTGCTGGATATGTTATATTGGATCGTCATGTTTGAATAGCCGAGTTTTTTATGTGAGATGAGAGTTTTTCTTTTTCATTAATGTAAAATTCATTATATATAATATTCTTTTATTGTGGCACTTCCGGGCTGAGGATGATGTCACCATTGTATATTATTTACTTTTCCGCATTAGGATAGACCCAAGAAGGGGAGCACAAGTAACCGGGTTCTAGGGTCCAGTGGGAGACCATATCAAGGAGTCGAGTCACGGTCTCCTAACTCTAGAATTGGTAGGGTTGCTTGCTGCTCTCGTAGGGGTCTAGGGGTGTGGGATTGGCTATTCATCACGACCGTGGAATCCGTATTTTATACAGGCTCAAAATAAAACACGGACGTCCTAGTATATCCAATATTTCATATGATATTTTCTGCTGCGTTATCTCTGATGTGATCATGTGATATGTTCAGATAGATACTGTATATAGTATATATGATATATTATATAGACGTTGCTTATGTTTTACACCTGCGGTAGCCCTGTCCCGCTCTGCCGTTAGTTACCTAACCTAACGGTGCAGACGGGACATCAAGGCGAATGCGGATGGCATAAGTGTACGTTGTATTTATCTGTGATGTTTAGGTGGACTTAAATGATGGGACATTCATTAATGAGATTAATGAAAGAAAATAAACCTAAATGATGTTGTGGAATCGAATTTCAAAAAAAAATCAGGTAGCTCTAGTTGTTGCTTTGCATAGCGGTGTTCCTTGTAGAACATCCATCACCTTATTCGATAAGGAAAGAGCCGAGATCCCTTCACCGGGAGTGACCTCTTTAGCGATAACTAGCAGATGCTACAACCTTCGGTTTGTCTTTTGACTACTTTTCTAGTTCTTGCTTTGCATAGTGGTATTGTGAATATCCTGCACCTCATTCGTCAAGGAAAGAGCCGAGATCCCTTCACCGGGAGTGACCTCTTTAGCGAAACTAGCAAAAGCCTCAAAAACACTCCATTTTAAACCATTTGATTCTGCAACGAGATCAAGTTCAAAGCGTTAAAGGTTTTCTTAAAAACCATCCGCAGCCCTCCGTCATTTTAGGAAGTAGAGTACTTAGTATTCGTGCTGCGTTTGTCGACCATAGCCGAGGCGTAGTGTACGGTAGCTAAGTGATGTTTTCCTACTCAGCATATGATGCGATTAGTTAGGACAGTCATGTGACTTTGTTGACCTTAGCCAAGGGTCATGTGGGTGGGTCTAATTAATCACGAAATGACGGGTAGAACTTAACTAGTGCTTATGATTTGTTGACCATAGCCAAGGTCATAGGTGCTAGGGGTAAAAACCATTATCGGGAGTTTCAAGTGTTGAAATTTGCAATGAGATTGCATACCTTCTATGAGATAGTTGGATCCCGATACCCACTGCGAGTAATTGTTATTCCTGGGAGAGTTTTGCACTTTACAATTAGCCGATCAAGTAGGTGTCTAGAAAGGTGTCAACGGGGTTACGCCCCTGGGAAAATGAGGTTTATTTTAATTAGGTCCGTGCGAAAGCACGGGGAACCTCCTTCAAAGTACTGACACTGGCCTGGCTGAAAGATTGGCGAACTTGTAGAGTGTAATTAATCCCGGCTAGTCTTTCCTTTTAGGGTTTGAAGGAAGATTTGATAAAAACAGTGGGAGCCATCCTGATTAGATAAAATATATAACCAATCTAATCTTGCAAGAGCGCACGCAGAGTGTTTTCTTCTCTCTCTCTCCAGGTAGCGACCATGTCACGCCTTAATCAAGATAATAATATGGATGTATTGACCGAACTCGCTTGTTATACTGAGCTGGGGAACGTTGGCCCTGCTCCAACTTATAATTGTTATAAGACCGAGCAGGAATTAGGGGAATACCAGGATTCCCATGCCGCCCAAACGGAGAAAGTACATGATGATGCATCTTCTTCGGGTATGTTCATTACAAAGAACTGTTTCTCTGTATCCTCTACGTCCTGGGTATTAGATACCGGATCAGGATCCCACAAATGTAATCTGTTACATGGGCTACTGATAGGTAGAGAATTGAGAACGGGTGATAAATTTCATGAGATAGAAACGGTGCAAGTGTTGCAACCAAGTTTGTTGATAGTTATCACCCTGTATTATAAGAATATATTGATTCTGAACGAATGTTATTAGATACCGAACCTGATATACAACATCATATCAGTTTCTTTTTATTAAAGAAGGATATAATTTTGTATTGTTGGATAATGTTTTGAACATTTCCTATATCAAAAGTTGATCGGTTCAGGCACGTTATCTAAAAGCATATACATTCTAAATCAAACCACAGTTCCTTATGTACAGAACACACACAAGAGGAAGAGTTCAGAAATGAACGAATTCTTCTTGAGGCATTGTAGACTAGGTCATATCAATGCGACCCGACCAGCTAAGTTACATTTAGATGCATATTTAAATTAGTTTGAATTTAGATCTTGTGAAACTTTCCAGTCATGTCACAAAGATAAGATGACCATAACTCCGTTTACTGGAAACAGAGAAAGAGTTAGTGAACTCTTGGGACTGATACATAGTGATGTATGAAGGTCCCCAGTCTACATATGCCAGGACTGGTTCTTTGTACTTCCTTACATTCACTGATGATCTCTCAAGATTCGGACACATGTTCCTGTTGAAACACATGTCTGAAACTTTTAAGAAATTCAAAGAATATAAGATAGAATCAGAGAACCAAAACGGGAATAAGTATTATGTCCTATGATGAGATCAGGGAGGAGAATACTTGTGCATGGAATTCTTGGACTATTCTAAAGGAGAATGAGATTCTCTCTCAGCATTACTCCTCCGTATACACCACAGCACTACGGTGTATCGGGGTGGAGCAATTGCACCCTACGAGATATGGTGCGCTCTATGATGAGTACTACTGAGTTACCTGTTTCCTTTTGGGGGTTATGCACTTGAGAAGCTGCATACCTATTGAATTGGGTTCGAATCAAATCAGTGCCTACCACTCCATATGAGATATGGTATGGGAAGAGCTCATCTCATAAGCAAGTTAAGATTTTGAGTTGTCCGGCCTATGTCAAAAGCAAAATCCAGACAAGATCGAGGCAAGGTCAGTTCTGTAGAACTGGAAGGATTTCCAGCTATACAAACTACAGCTGATGATTTGACAGAACCAAAGGATTCAATAGTCCCCGACGAACCTCAGCCTCTCCGCCGATCTAGCAGGGTTCCTCATCCGCCTGAGAGATACTTCGGTTTCTCGATGACAGTGGGGGCGAGGGTTGCATCATGAGATGATGACCCAACTAGTTTCGAGCAGGCCATCGAGAGTAGGGACTCTGTAAGAATGGCTGGATGCTTAGCGATCTGAGATGGAATTCATGTACACCAACAAAGTATGGACTTTGGTTGCTATGTCTGAAGGGTTAAATCCCCATCAGGAGCAAGTATATCTTGAGAAAATTACTTGGTGTAGATGGAAAGGTGGAGACTTTCAAAGCTAGACTTGTTAAAGGTTTTCGTCATCAACTAGGCATGGATAATGATGAAACCTTTTCCAGTGGCTATGCTTAAGTCCATCCGGATCCTACTTGCCATTGCTACATACCATGACTACGATATCTGGTGGTTGGGTGTCATGACTACTTTTCTAAACATTGATTTAGAAGAAAGCGTCTATAAGAACACAGCCAGATGGCTTCGTAAACAGTGGGAGCAGCGGAAACGTGTGCAAGATGTTTTATGGGATAAAGCAGGCATCTCGGAGTTGGAACATCTATTTTGATGTGGTAGTCAAAGAGTTTGACTTCATCAAAATAGTAGATGAACCTTGTACATACAAAAAGGTAGTAAAGAGTAAGGTGGTCATCCTCGTATTGTGCGTGGACAACATAATCTTGATAGGAAAAGAGTTTCCTATGTTACGTACGGTCAATCTCCGCTTATCACAAGGATTCTCCGTATAGGATAAAGGTGATACCTCCTAAATCCTGGGTTTTAGATCTATGAGATAGATCTAAATGGATATTAGGATTCTCACTAGATGTAGTGAGATGGTATCAATCGATCCTTGGGAGAATCACTGGATAGCTTCAAGGAAGATAAGCACTACTGAATGTCAGTCGCAGGCATTGTCTTTACCCTTAGTGGAGGGACGGTATGTTGGAAGAGTTCCAAGCTAGATACTGTGGCAAACTAGACGATAAAGGCCGGTGACATCGCTATGAAAGATACTACCAAAGAGGAAGTTTGGGTGTATATTAGTTCATGAGATGAAATAGGTTCCTACCATTGTATGACAATGGAGGTGAGGCTTTAGCCCAGGAACCCCGGTCCCATCAGTGACCCAGACATATTCCAAGGCAGTATCACCTGATCATGGAGATAGTTGATCTCCAGGGAGATCAAGGTTAGGAGAGTATACTCAGAGGACAACACGGCGGATCCACTCACAAAGGCCTTTTCCCAGAGAGAGACTTTTATGGGATGGTTGAGTATGAGTTACTTCAACCACTGCTACAGATGGCCCTAGTGCAAGTGGGAGATTGTTAGTTATATGTATGCCCTAGAGGCCATTACTGTACATGAGATATATATTGTAGTGGATGCTGGGACATATATAGGTAGGACTTTCTTGCTCGACATGATAGTACGCTATCTGGTTGCTCTTTATCTTAACATGTACACTTATTGTCTCTCTGTTACATGTTGATAAAGCCCTTAGGATGTGTACTCGACTTCCAGGACTATGATGTAGATCATACTAGTGGGGCCTGGGTAGTCCATGAGTACATTCTTCAATGTTCCTAGTCGTGGGAATATCGAGACGGGGCATCGATATTCCAGAGTAGACTAGCGTATATCTTCTCGACCCATGTGATGGGCGATGGATGATCCCATATCCATTGGTGTTTGACATCAGAGATGGTATGCGGGTGCTCAATGGAGACTGGGTACACTGAACGAACTCTCCGAGAACTCCCAGATGGTATTATACCTTACGTCAGATGGCAGTTCTCTGGTGACACCGGTACATCTTAGTCTGTTGACCCGAGATCGTCATAGAGTCTTGTGTGTCTCCCACTGTGCTTTGATTTCCACCCTACCACGGCTCTATTGAGTCGTGCAAACAAGTGGTTTTTTGGTACAGTCCCGATTCACATGGAGGCAATGAGCGATAGGAGGGGATTCGTCTCTCCCGGTATTGGGGGTTGATGTTGCGCTATGCTCGACTTGCCATAACTGGAAATCCCTGGCCAGGGTTGCACTGATTTACTGGTAAGTGTTATTAGTAGTTTCATGCTTGTTATGGACCTTACATCGGCATGACTTATCAAGCTACTGGGGTCTGACGTTTACCACCCCTAGGCGAGATATGCGATATATCAGACGAACAGACCGGACTGTGCGGTAAGTGTCACTGATTGGATTCGCAGGAGTGTGAGCAGGCTTGCTCGTTGATCTTCTGATCGCTCAATACCCGGGTGGCCATTACGTTTAGCAGACCGCTTGTGGCTTGTGGGTGATTGATATGATCACCACCTACTGCCGGCGTATTGATGAGTCTTTAGAGTCCTACACAGAGGTTTCCTGGCTCAAGCGAAACGAAATAGGAGCGCATATGAGATATGTGCGGGACCGAGACTAATACCAGTATGAGATACTGTATTCTATTCTCGCGATTTGTATCATCGCTCGGTTATATGTGATATAGCCGGGTTACCGAATCAAGTGTTGATTCGATATATTGATACACTAGATATTAGTCGGTTATGTGCGATATGACCGGATCGTTAAATCAAGTGTTGATTTAATGATTTAATGTATAATTATATATTTGATATATTACTTTACATTAACTAGTATTTGTTCACTTAAGATTGACTTTCTCACTTTATGTGCACAAGTTGTATATGTGATATATATTTGTGCACTAGTTTGTATCATGATTGATGATACATGCAAACATGGGTGGGTGTGTGACATACACCATGTTAATTATAATTTAGGTTTTTATTTATTTTAATTATTCAAAATGGTGGCTTCTTTTGTCATGGCTTGAAGCTTCATGAAGCTTGAAGCAACTTTGACAAAGTCCACTCATTTTGTCTTGATTAAGATATTCATTAACCAAACCATTATAATTAACTATGGTTTAGTCTCTACAAAGGTTAACTCACCCATGGTTGCATTATGATATACTTCACTTGATTATTCTTGTGTGAAAATTCATTTTTTCATTCTTATTCTTTTTCTTTCTTCTTCTTCTTCTTCAAGAAGAAGAAAGCTTGCTAGAAATTTTCAAGTGAAGAAATAGAGTGAGAAATCCAAATCCAAAGTGAACCCACTTCCTATTTCATCATCCTCTACTACTTGCCATTTAGTTTAGGGTGTTCTCTTCACAAAGTTCATGACCTAGTGAAGATGGAGCTTGAGTTTGAGTCTTCTCGACGTAGATCATCTTCGGCCTCGAAGTCAACGACCTAGCCCGCTCATTTCTTCGAGGAAACCATCGCTAGAGTCCGGGATCATGATGATCACAGCGAAGGGACGTCAACACGGATCTTTAGAAGTGAAGGACCGGATCTACAAAGGTTGTAATCCCTTTCACTTAGTGTTAAATTTGTTTGCTTGCTATTAGTTTCGCATAATCTCTAGTATACGATCTTGGTTAGGGTTGTTAGGCATGGCTAGTTTTTTGAATCGGGCATGGTTGATGCCTTGTAGACCCTTGTGAGAGTGCCTAGGAACCCTACAGAAACTAGTTGGGTCATCATCTTATGATGCAATCCTCGCTCCCACTGTCATAGAGAAACTGAAGTATCTCTCAGGTGGGTAAGGAACCCTACTAGATCGGCGGAGAGGCTGAGCTTCGTTGGTTACTATTGAATCCCCCGGTTCTACCAAATCGTCAGCTATAATTTGTTTAGCTGGAACTCCTTCCAGTTCTACCTCATCACCACAAATTTGTTTCCAAAATAAATTCCTTTTCCTAAAAAGGTGGCATGCCGAGAAACAAAACATCTTTTGTTCCTCGGTGCGGTAGAAAATATTCCTTTGCGAATGCTTGGGATATCCAACAAACTTCCACAGAACTGACCTTGCCTCGAGTTTGTCCGGATTTTGCTTTTCGACATAGGCCAGACAACCCGAAATCTTAAAAAACTTAAGATATGGGCTCTTCCCTTTCCATATCTCATATGAAATGGTAGGCAACCGATTTGATCGAAACCCTATTCAATAGGTATGCAATTTCTCCAGTGCATAAGTCCCAAAAGGAAATAGGTAATTCAGTAGTACTCATCATAGAGCACACCTTATCACATAGGGTGTGATTTCTCCGCCCCGATACACCGACGTGCTGTGGTGTATACGGAGGAGTAATGCTGAGAGAGAATCTTATTCTCCTTTAGAATAATCCAGGAATTCTGTGCTCAAGTATTCTCCTCCCTGATAACATCAAAGGACTTAATACTTATACCCGTTTTGGTTCTCTACTTCTAACTTATATTCTGTGAATATCTCAAAAGTTTTGGACTTGTGTTTCAACAGGAACATATGTCTGAATCTTGAGAGATCATCAGAGAATGTAATGAAGTACAAAAAACCGGTCTTGGCATGTGTAGACTGGGGACCTTCATACATCAACATGTATCATCCCAAGAGTTCACTAACTCTTTCTCTGTTTTATAAACAGAGCTATGGTCATCTTATCTCTGTGACATGACTGCCAAGTTTCACAAGATGTAAATTCAAACTAATTTAAATATGCATCTTATGTAACTTCAGCTAGTCGGGTCGCATTGATATGTCCTAGTCTATAATACCTCAAGAAGGATTTGTTCATTTCTGAACTCTTCCTCCTGTGTGTGTTTTGTATACTAAGAACTGTAATTTGATTTAGAACGTCGATGCTTTTAGATAACGGCCTGAACCGATCAACTCTTGATATAGGAAATGTTCAAAGCATTATCTAACAATACAAAATTATATCCTTTCTTAACTAATAAAGAGACTGATATGATGTTGTATATCAGGTTCGGTATCTAATAATATTCATTCAGAATCAATGTATTCTGGTAATACAGGATGATAACTGCCAACAACTTGGCTGCAACAATTGCACCGTTTCCAACTCTTGAAATTTTATCACCCCTTCTCAGTTCTCTACCTGTTCTTAGCCCATGTAACAGATTACATATGTGAGATCCTGATCCGGTATCTCATACCCAGGACGTAGAGGATACTGAAAAATAGTTCTTGGTAATTGAACACACCCGAAGCAGATGCATCATCATGCACTTTCTTTGTTTGGGCGGCACGGGAATCCTGGTAATCCCCTATTTCCTGCTCAGTCTTATAACAGTTATAAGTTGGAGCGGGACCAACGTTCCCTAGCGCAGTATAACAAGCGGGTTCGGTCAATACATCCGTATTATTATCTTGATTAAGGCGTGACATGGTCGCTACCTGGAGAGAGAAAGAAGAAAACACTGTGCGTGCGCTCTTGCAAGATCAGATTGGTTTTTATTTTATCTAATCAGGATGGCTCCCACTGTTGTATTCAAATCTTCCTTCAAACCTTAAAAGGAAAGACTAGCAGGGATTAATTACACCCTACAATTTCACCAATCTTTCAGCCAGGCCAGTGTCGGTACTTTGAAGGAGGTTCCCCGTGCTTTCGCACAGACCTAATTAAAGTAAATCTCATTTTCCCAGAGGTGTAACCTCGTTGACACCTTTCTATACACCTACTTGATCGGCTAATTGTAATGTGTAAAACTCTCCCAGGAGTAACAATTACTCGTAGTGGGTATCGGGATCCAACTATCTCATAGAAGGTATGCAATCTCATTGCAAATTTCAACACTTGAAATTCCCAATAATATTTTGCCCCTAGAGTCCCATGACCTTGACGCAGGCCAACAAACCATAGTGCGCTAGTCAAGTTCAACTCGTCATTTGTTGATTGAATTAAACCCGCCCGCACGATCCTTGACGCAGGCCAACAAAGTCGCACGACTACCCTAATCCAATCTGCATCATATGCATAAGCAGATAAATACTAGTTAGCTACCGCACACTACGCCTTGACGCAGGCCAACAAACGTAGCACGAATACTAAGTAGGACATATCCGAAATGACGGAGGGCTACGACAGGTTTTTCTGAAAACCTATTGCGTAATGAACTTGATATCATTGTAGAATCGAGTGAATTTTGAAATGGAGTGATTTTGAGACTTTTATTAGTTTTGCTAAAGAGGTCACTCCCAGTGAAGGGATATCGGCTCTTTCCTTATGGAATAAGGTGCAGGATATATCATATATATCGCTATGCAAAGCAAAAACTCCAAAAGCAATCAAAAACAAACCGAGTGTTGTAGTATCTGCCAGTTTTGCTAAAGAGGTCACTCCCGGTGAAGGGATCTCGGCTCTTTCCTCATCGAATAAGGTGCAGGATGTTCTACAAGGAACACCGCGATGCAAAGCAAGAACTGTAGCTACCTGTTTTTGAAAATTCGATTCCACAACATCTTTTAGGTTTCTTTTCTTTCATTAATCATATTAATGAAGTCCCATCATTTAAGTCACCTAAACATCACAGATAAATACGACATACACTTATGCCATCCGCATTCGCCTCGATGTCCCCTCATGCACTGTTAGGTTAGGTAACTAACGGCAGAGCGGGGCAGGGCTAGCGCGGGTGTAAAACATAAGTAACGTGTATAAAATATATCATATATACTATATACAGTATCTATCACAACATATCAGATGATCACATCACAGATATCTCAGCAAAAGAAACATATGAAATATTGGATATATTAGGACGTCCGTGTTTTATTTTGAGCCTCTATAAAACACGGATTCCACGGTCGCGATGAATAGCCAAACCCACACCCCTAGACCCCTACGAGAGCGGCAAGCAACCCTACCAATTCTAAAGTTAGGAGACCCGGATTCGACTCCTCGACTTGGTCTCCCACAGGACTCTAGAACCTGGTTACTTGTGCTCTCCTCCTTGGGTCTATCTAATGCGGAAAAGTAAATAATATACAATGGTGACATCATCCTCATCCCGGAAGTGCCCCAATAAAAGAATATTACATACAATGAATTTTACATGAATGAAAATAAAAACTCTCATCTCACATAAAACCCCCGGCTATTCAAAACACGGCGATCCAATATAACATATCCAGCAACACATAACATCACATGTCATCAACGTAAGTAAATATGCGCATCCCAATTGTCGTTGACATATAGCAACAAAAACGGCGATAATACATATTACACTTACGGTCCCAGAAAAGAAAGTGTAAAACTACAACAGTTGGAATCCGCAACCTCCTTAGACATCACATGCCTAACTATTATAAACCCCGCATTTTAATCTCTATATCGAAAACACTTTTCAATATCTAGTCGGGCAATTCAACAAGATTCCCGATATGTGATCGAATGCTTATCGCAAACTTTAGTAGACGGCCGCACCCCCGGATGCCGTCGACGAAGTGCACTAAGGCGGAACACCGCTGCCGCGAGCACCCAAACGGATACTTTTGGCGACGGGGTTCTCCTACAGTCACTTGGTCGGGGCTTTGGGGTGTGGCTGTCTATTAAGTTTACCCGGCGAGTATCCACGTACGCTACGTGATTGCGACGGACTTTTGATCGCATCAAAATTCCGTGGCAACCGATCATTTGAGACTAAAGTGCTATGTTTATAACATTCAAATTAGTTATCTCATAACTTCTTGTGGATTCCAAATATTGTATCACATTCCAGATAAATAGACAATGTTAAACTTTCCGATCGAATAATCAAACACCCAAGTTTTCCCAAGTTCTCAACACTTGAGGGGTGTTTAAAAACATCCATCACATGCCACAGTACCAATGGTTCAGCCGTAGAAGGGTCAAGCCAACGCCTCACATGTGGCAACGCCGTACTGCCCCAAACCCAAAGGTTCAAAAGGCAGTTCAAGACGGTCACATAATCGAGTTAAGGTTTGTTGTCTTCTAGAGGGTCCATCGCGTAACTTGCACGATTTAGACGTTCTTAAACTACGGAAAAATCCAACACTTGGAAATTTTCCGGCAGGGGAAAAAGTGAGTTATTGATATCCGTTCGAACTTTTTAACACGTTCTAAATTATCCAGAAAACATAACAAAATTAAATATTCCGATTGAATCAACGAATACAAAATAATCCCCTGAACAATCAACACTTGAGTCATTTTAAAAATACCCAGAAAATAGCACTAACAGATAAGGGTATTACTGTACAAAAAGCATAACCAAATCTCACTGTACGGCCGCGGATCCGCGGCACAAGCAGAGTATGGCCGCGGTTCCACGGCGATTTGTACGAGTTACATTGTCGTTTTGCATAATAATTCCTAAAATCACCTGCTAAATTTTTTAGATATTTTTAATTCAGAAAAATCACGGTTTTAAAAAAATGTCCAGAGAGGGGGTTAAATTGACGTTTCCGGGTTCGATCGGGGTTTTAACTTCGTATACACGTCGCCTAATGCTCTAGCTAGGCTCTAATACCACTGAAGGCTTACTAGGTACTCTAACAAGGTACTACAAGGCATCAACCATGCCCGATTAAAAATTTAGCCGTGCCGAATAACCCTAAAAAAGATCTTGGCTAGATAATTAGGGTTTCACATGGAAGTAAATAACATTTACGACTAAGTGAATACGAAATACAACCTTTGTAGATCGGTCCTTCACTTCTAAAGCTCCTTGTTGTAGTCCCTTCGCTACGATCATCGAACTCCCGAACTCTCGGACGGCTCCATGAGGAGATGACAACGGTTTTGCTTGTAGTCTTCGAGGCCGAAGACGATCTACGTCGAGGGAATACGAACTCAAGCTTCTACTTCACTAACTAAAGAATTAGTGAAACAAACACCCTAAACTAAAGTGCTAGTCTAGTAGAGAATGGTGAAATAAGAAATGGGTACACTTTAGAATTTCTTTTCTCACTATATTTCTCTCTCTTTATCAAACCCTAGCAAGCATTTGAAGGAGGGAGAAGATGAGCTCAAAAATGAGAATGAAAACTAATCAAGAGAGAGAGAGCTAACCATGGGTGAGTGGGTACCATATATCAACTCATGTAGAGACATAACCATGGCTACATTAAATGGTTAGGTTAATTAATATCTTAAGTAATCCAAAACTAGTAGACTAAGTCAATGCAACCCTAAGCTTCATGAAGCTTCATGCATGTGAGCTCATCAAGAACTAATTTTAGAATTACTTTAAATATTAAAAACCTAACACTATAATTAGTATGGTATAAGTCTTATACACCCATGTAAGTTGTATCAACAACCATGATACAAAATGGACACAAATAAATATATATCACATATATATTAAGTTGTGCACCAGTGAAAAAAATAAATGCTTAAGTGAACCAATGTTAGTTAATGTAAATTAGTATATCATATATACAATTATACACTAAATTATTAAATCAACACATGACTTAATAATCCGGTTATATCACATATAACCGACTAACATCCAATGTATCGACTTATCGAATCAACCTTTGATTCGATAACCTGGTTATATCACATATAACCGATCGATACAAACATCGCGAGAATAGAATACGGTATCACATACTCGCATAATTCTCGGCCCCGCACATATCACATATGCGCTCTTATTTCGTTTTGCCTGAGCCAGTAAAACTTCTATGTAGGACTCTAAAGACTCGTCAATACGCCGACAGTAAGTGATGATCATATCAAGCACCCACAAGCCTTCAGCGGTACTAGCTGGACATAACGACTACCTGGGTATTGAGCGATCAGAAGATCAGCAAGCAAGCCCGCTCCAACTCCTGCAAAAAGCCTGACAGTGACACTACCGTACAGTCCGGTCTCCTCGTCTGATACGTCGCATATCAAGTCTAGGGGTGGTAAACGTCAGACCCCAATAACCGATAAGACATGCCGATATGAGGCTCACAATGGGTCGAGAAACTACTGGTAACACTTACCAGTAAATCTCAAAACCAGCCCTGGCCAGGGACTTCCCTGTTATGGCCAATCGAGCATAGCGCAACATCAACCCCCAATACCGGGAGAGACGAAACCCCTCCTATCGCTCATTGCCTCCATGTGACTCGGGACTGTACCCAAAAACCACCATTTTGCACGCCCTCTTGGACGTGGTAAGGTGGAAATCAAAGCACAGTGGGAATCACACAAGACTCTATAACGATCTCGGGTCTACAGACTAACATGTACCAGTGTCACCAGAGAACTGCCATCTGACGTAAGGTATAATACCATCTAGGAGTTCTCGGCGAGTCCGTCCAGTGTACCCTGTCTCTACTGAGCACCCGTATATCATCTCTGATGTCAAACACCAATAGATATGGGATCATCCATCGCCCATCTACATGGGTCGAGGAGGTATACGCTAGTCTACTCTGGTATATCGATGCCCCTTCTCGATACACCCACGACTAGGGACCTTGAAGGATGTACTTATGGACTACCATGTCTCCACTAGTATGATCCGCATCATAGTCCAAGTAGTCAAGTACTCATCCTAAGGGCTTTACCAACATGTAACAGAGAGACAATCAGTGTACACATTAAGGTAAAGAGTAACCAGATAGTATACTATCATGTCGAGCAAGAAAGTCCTCCCTATATATGTCCAAGCATCCACTACAATATACATCTATATGTATAGTAATGGCCTCTAGGGCATACATATAACTAACAAATCTAGCAAAGGAATTTTGCTTTGGAAATATTGAAATGAAATTTTGTGCATTATTTCACAGAATGGGGCCGGCCACTTCTTAGCACATAATGTGCTCTGCCATTTGCAAATCATGATGGATAAATGTTCACAGCCAATCAATAAAAGGGGGGAGGTGACCATAAGCTTCAAGTGGTGATAATAAACCAATACCAATCAAAATATCTACACAAAAAATCCTAAGCTCAACAAAAAGCTTTAATTGCTTTAGCCACCTCACAAATTAAAACCATGCCTCTTTAATGCAAACCAAAACCACCTTGGAGCCCACTGAATTGGGCGGCCTACAGAATTGGTGAAAATCCGTATTAAACCAGATGTTTAAGACGGATGACAGAAAACTGGCAACTTCAAAAGCAATCCTGTAATGAATTACAGAATTACCCCTCAATAGTATATACATACTTGCATCCGTATTCCGACCGAATACGAATGCAATGAGACAAAAATATCCCTACACAGTATAATACTAGAATCCGGCTTAAACCAAAGCCCACTAGTATTATCTGTCCGAACCATGACATGTGCACAAGTGCACGTGTATGTTCGAACCGTGCCATAAAACCATACGGCCTCTACAACGTTTCGCCCGAACTTGGGAAACAATCTGTGGGGGACTCTAACGACTCGTCAATACTCTGGCAGTGGGTTTAACCACAAGCCGTCAGTGGTACTAGCTGTACGTAACGGCTGTCCATATATTGACAGAAAGGGAAGCTGATGAGCGAACTCATCCTGGAACCCCACTGAGCTTATCAGTGACAATATCCGTACAGTCCGGTCCATTCGTCTATAAGCATCGCATATCGGGCCTAGGGGGCTGGTAACGTCAGACCCCTAATAGCGGTATAAGTCGTTGATTTATCCAAAAAATTGTGTTTACCGTAATCAGAAACGACGTCGCTTAGCAGCTAGCCGGTGAGTACGGGTCGATCCGCAGAGATGTGTAATTTCTTGTTTTTGTGTTATAACGAGTTGATTCAGATTGTTGTTTGGTTTTTTATCGATTGATCTAAAAACTAATTTATATGATATGAAAGAACTCATTAGGGTTAGGTCTAAGGTAGGGTTGATGAGATTCATATTGTCACCTCTTTCAATGCCGTTTGATTAAAGCTTTTTAGAAAATCACAGCAATTATTAGCAAAGGGGATTAGGATGATTGGGAAGAAACGAAGTTTCTTCCTCTAGATCCTTGTCCGTCCTTTCCTATTAATTGCTACAATCATCATGGACGTCATGTATGTCCGGCCTTTTAGACTACGGTTCACCGTTACCTCATAGGTAGGGTGCCGTAGGGGGCGGATCATGCATGCGTGCATGAAGGTTTCGTTTTGAAAATATGTTGGCATTGAAGGAGGTGAGAGATATCCATCTCTTACTCCCTCTCTTGTTCCTAACCCTAACGAGCGAGGATTTTACTCGCTCATTAGGGAATTATTTAAAAGCGACATTTTTGTTGTTTATCTTTTAAAGTTTTACTCTTACTACAGATTAAAAATAGCTAAACTAGTTAACTACAGCAAACAATGGGATAACTAGGGCAAGTAATGAAATTAAACTAAGGCAGGAATTAAATAAATTAAAACTTACAAGAAGGTTGATGCTCTAAATCTCCCAACAAATCTGAACTTTTATTGATTGAAAAGAGGCATACATTTTACAGATTTTGAGTACAATTTATAAGCAACCAGTGAAGCTAGGGTTACAGACTCTCGTAGACATGCAATTACAGATTTGCCCCCTAAAAATCCCAACACCCGCACCGTCGCACCGACACAAGAAATCGGTGCCGACACGGGCACCATACGGCTGCGGAACCGCGGCAATGATAGGCCTTTGGCCGCGGTTCCGCGGCCCTTTGGTGGCTTCATGCCACCATCTTCTGTGGTCTTCATTCTGGGTTCTTGGGCTTATTTGTTCTTCACTATTTTTCTCTGTTTGACTTCTTGGTCTTTTCCAGATCTTCAATGAAAACTTGTAAGGAGCTTTTGACCGTTCACTTTCGTCTTTTGGACCTTGCACTGTTCTTCATCTCGGCTTGAGTAAGATCTGTCTGCTTGTTGGTCAAAAGTCTCTTTTCTGTAGCATCTCTCGTCTTTTTCACTGTATTTGTTCCAAGAGCCTGTATCCTGTGTCATGCAACAAACGAGCGTCAAAAGTACCTGTTTACTTATAAAATGCATAAAAGTGGGGCGTATGAATTGCAATATTATGATATGAACAAATACCCCCAAACTTATCTTTTGCTCGTCCTCGAGCAATCTTATTAATTTATTCTAACCCAGCCGCACTTTCGCAGGGAAACGCGATTGCACTGAGCACGTGCAACAAGCCGTTAAACCTTTAGGTGTCCCTAGTAGGAGGAGTGTTGTCTCCTGAGGGTTTTCAGCGGATTACACCCACAAAATCCTATCAACTTGGTTTTTCGACTTTTGTTTTCCAATTAGGTTTTCTAACAAGGAATTCTATTATCGTCGCCCCGCAAATTATCCACCCATATTCTTCACACTTCCTTATTATATAACTTAAGATTGTACATGTTCTATAAAATTACTTAAAATTCAGCATTTCTTAAGTTTTTCTTCTAGAGTTTCATCTCCACTTAGGAATTTCTATCAACTCTATTAAAGATACAAGTTTTATTTTTCATTCCTTTCTCTTATCTAAACTCTAATCACATATCCCCACGTGTATGTAATTTTTTTACCCCTACACTTGGAAATTCAAATCAAGCAATCGTACTCTCGTCCATTGTCCAAAGCACTTAACTTTCGCTTACACATCCTTCATGCGACCGTTAATACTTCTTGAGGTACCAACAGCCGATTACAAGATGCGTTAGACCTTTAAAGCGTATTTCCTAGTTTTGCAAGACCCAAGGCTTTTAGCAGTGACTCCTAAACCAGTTGGTCTAAGGCACTAGGTGATGAAGCACCCTCGCTAATTAATTTTCTAGCCCTAAGTAATCACAAAAACCAGTGTCCATTTTTTTTTTATTCACTTTTTTTTTCTTTTTCTTTTTATTGTGCTAAGGACTTTAGACAAGAGTAATTCAAGGTCTCTTCTACTAATCCAAGTTTCAAGGTGCGTGATTGTGCATTTTGTAGGGTACATGTTTTCAGAATCTAAACTCAAGCTAGGAACTATCTTTCAAACTTATACTTTAATAAGAACATTAATACTCTTCCCTCGTTTTGGCTTAACCCACGAAGTGAACCCAAAATTTGCCTATTCCTAAATAACCTACAAAGACATACACTTTCTACCGTTAAACTTTAAGCAAGGTTATTTTTAGGGTTTTTAATTTACTAAGTCTAAGATCTAGTTTTTCCTAGCTAGTTAACCTTTTTATCAACTCAAGTCAATTAACCAAAATTGAATACAATAATTTTTATAATTTTTGAAATTTTCTCAATTTTTATGGGTTTTTCAGTTTTCCATTTTTTTTTTTTTTTCAAATTTTCAAATTTTTATGAATTTTTTATATAAAGATGCAATGCAGAAATTAAATATGCAAAAGGGAAAGAAAATATATACAATATGCAATGCAAAAGATAACTATATACATTACCCTCTCCCCCAAACTTGAGCAAAGCAGTGCCCTCACTGCCCGGCCCCACGTCGCGCTCGTGAGCGTGAACGTGATCGTTCCCCTCTAGCCAAAAGTGTTTGGATTCCCCTCTCAATTTCCGTCAACCGACGGTCGTGATCTCGTGCAGTTGCCCGAAACTCATCCCTCGAAGAGTCGATTCTTCTCACTGTTCTTCGCATCAGTCGCGCATGCTCCTGGGGAGTTAGTTCTTCCCCGCTCGAAGTCGAGCTTGAACTAGGGGTGTGTGCAGGTACCTTTTCTGCCGGTTCGGTTCGGGTCCAAATATCCGTGAGTCTAGAGTAGGATGACGAGACGCCCTCTATAAGTGGTCGAACCGGGACACCGTCTATCATGTATGCGTCAAATTCCTCGGCGGGGAGGAAATAACGGCAGAGTTGGGTAACGAGCATGGGACATGGGTATACGGAACCTCGTTTCCCCGTACCTATAGATTGGAGCAAAACCGTGCACATGTCGAACCTAGGATTTTTCATCATCAGCGTGTGTACGACATGTAACGAAGGGGTGAAAAAGGTCGTGTTGTGGGAACTTCCAAAAATATTGTTTTGTGCCCACCGGCACACAGTTAAAACGTTCGCGAAAAGGGTCCGTGCTTGGATGCCCTTACGCGGTTCTCGTGCACAGTCATTACCCATCAAGGGCATATAATCTTCAAAGCGCAATGGGTGTTCATGTGCCGGTACACATGGTATGAGTGTAACCTCGTGTATCAAGTTCCTATCGATGTGAATTTCACGATTTCCCCAATTCAGTTTAATGTAACCTAAGTTGTCAAGGCTATTATCTTCCATGGATTCGTACAATAGGGCAACTAGGTTAGGTAGAGCAAACGCAGATGCGTGATTATAGAAGAGGAAATTCCAGCCCCTTTATGCGATTTCATGTGCGAAATATATACCGTATACTTCGTGTGCGAAAACAGGGGAAAAATCCCTTTCATACTGCATTTTATGTGCCATTACGATTTTACAGTAAATATTTTATGCGGTACAGAGAGGAAACAGTCAGATTTACCTCCCCTGAAAATTTCAGGGGGTGAAGACTCCAGACGGCGGCGGTTGCGCGGCCGGAGGCGGCGGAAACGCGGCGGCTTGGTGGAGTTGCGGCGAGATTTTTCTGTTAGTTGTATGTATGCCCTAGAGGCCAGTATTGTACAGATGATGTATATTATATTGGATGCTTGGACATATATAGAGATGACTTTCTTGCTCGATATGATAGTATGCTATCTGGTTACTCTTTAACTTAACATGTATACTAGTCTCTTTATACTGTCTTATAGTTACATGTTGATAAAGCCCTTAGGATGTGTACTTGACTACCTGGACTATGATGCAGATCATACTAGTGGGGACATGGTAGTCCATAAGTACATCCTTCAAGGTCCCTAGTCGTGGGTGTATCGAGACGGGGCATCGATATACCAGAGTAGACTAGCGTATACGCTTCTCGACCCATGAGATGGGCGATGGATGATCCCATATCCATTGGTGTTTGACATCAGAGATGGTATACAGGTGCTCAGTGGAGACTGGGTACACTGGACGAACTCGCCGAGAACTCCCAGATGGTATTATACCTCACGTCAGATGGCAGTTCTCAGGTGACACTTGTACAGGTTAGTCTGTAGACCCGAGATCGTCATAGAGTCTTATGTGATTCCCACTGTGCTTTGATCTCCACCTTACCACGTCCATGAGGGCGTGCAAAACGGTGGTCTTTGGGTACAGTCCCGAGTCACATGGAGGCAATGAGCGATAGGAGGGGTTTCGTCTCTCCCGGTATTGGGGGTTGATGTTGCGCTGTGCTCGATTGGCCGTAACAGGGAAGTCCCTGGCCAGGGCTGATCAGAGATTTGCTGGTAAGTGTTACCAGTAGTTTCTCGACCCGTTATGAGCCTCATATCGGCACGACTTATCGGTTATTGGGGTCTGACATTTACCACCCCTAGACTTGATATGCAACATATCAGACGAACAGACCGGACTGTACGGTAAGTGTTACTGGTTGGATTCACAGGAGTGTGAGCGGGCTAGCTCGTCGATCTTCTGATCGCTTAATACCCGGATGGCCGTTACGTTTAGCAGACCGCTTGCGGCTTGTGGGTGCTTGATATGATCATCATCTGCTACCGGCGTATTGACGAGTCTTTAGAGTCCTACACAGAGGTTTCCTGGCTCAAGCTAAACGAAATAGGAGCGCATATGAGATATGTGCAAGACCGAGAATAATGCGTGTATGTGATACCGCATTTCATTCTCGCGATATATGTTTCGATTGGTTATATTCGATATGACCTAGTTATCGAATCATTGATTCGATAAATCGATACATTGGATTCTAGTCGGTTATGTGCGACATGACCGGATCATTGAATCAAATGTTGATTTAATGATTTAATGTATAATTATATATTTGATATATTACTTTACATTAACTAGTATTGGTTCACTTTAAACGGATTTTTCTCACTTGATGCACATTGTATATGTGATATGCTTTTGTGCACTTTTTTGTATCATGTTTGATGATACTTGATCATTTGGTTAAATGTGTAGAATTAAACCATGGTTAATTTGATAATTAGGGTTTTACATATTCATTTATTTATTTATTTATTTTGTTCATTTATTTATTTGAAAATGATTTAATGAGAATGGTGGCTTTATTTTGTCATTAGTTGAAGCTTCATGAAGCCTTGACTTTTTGCAACCATTCTTGTCCTCATGCTTAACCCTAACTCTCCAAATGACCATGGTTTATTCTCTACACTTAACCCTAGTTAGATTATGATAAGTATGAATTTTCTTTTCATTTTAAAAAGAACTTATCATAAACTAGCTTCATCTTCTCCTTCTTCTTCAAGATAAAAACCTTGATGCAATCAATGGCAACTTGAGTTCTAGTGAGAGAAATCCAATTCTAAAGTGAACCCACCTCCTATTTCTTCACCCTCTACCTCTTGCCAAGTTGTTTTGGGTGTTTTCTTCACAAGTTTCACAACTTTGTGAAGTCGGAGCTTGAACTTGTGATGCCTCGACGTAGATCGTCTTTGACACGAAGCCGACAACCTAGCTCGCCCGTTTCTCCGATGAAGCCGACGATTGAGTTCGGGATTCATGATGGACAGCGAGAGGACACCCATGTGGAGCTAAGGAAGTGGAGAACCGGATCTACAAAGGTTGTAGCATCTAACTTTTAGTTAAGTAGTTAACTAGATTATCTTTTCGCCTAAACTTCTAGTCAACGATCCGTATTAGGGTTTCTCGGCACCCATAATTTTTTAAATTGGCATGGTTGATGCCTTGTGAGACTTCATTAGAGTGCCTAGGAACCCTACAGTGGTATCAGAGCCTAGCTAGAGCCTTAGGCGAAGTCCAGACGTCGTTTGAAGTCCGATCGAACCAAAACCCTAACCCGAAAACGGCTCTCTGTACATTTTCTAAAAACTGGGATTTTTCCAAATTAAAAATATGCATAAAACTTAGCAAGAAATTATAAGAATTACGGCACAAAATTTGAGTCATGAACAGTGCAAACTGCGGCGGAACCGCGGCATAAGCCTCCTTAGTCGGCGGTTCCGCGGCAGTATGATGACGTTAGCACTTCTACTTTGCGCAGTAATTAATTATTTCAGAAGCTGAGTTTTAAGGGTATTTTTAATATTTATTCCAGAGTTTTATTTTCTGGGGTGTTTTGGGGTTTTGGTGTTTCGACCGGATTATCAAATTTCGTCTTTGTGTATTTCTGGATGACTTTAGAATATGTTAAAAAGTTCGACCGGATATAAATACCCAACTTTTTCCCTGTCGGGAAATTTCCAAGTGTTGGATTTTTCCGTAGTTTAACGACGTTCTAAGTAGTGCAAGTAACGCGATGGACCCTCTAGATGACAACAAACCTTAACTCGATTATGTGACCGTCTGGAACTGCCCTTTGAACCTTCGGGTTTGGGGCAGTACGGCGTGCCACATGTGAGGCGTTGGCTTGACCCTTCTACGGCTGGACCGTTGGTACTGAGGCACGAACTGAATGTTGTTAGACTTATTTCATGTGTTGAGCTGTATCGGGAAAACTTGGGTATTCGACTGTTCGATCGGAAAGTTTAACATTTTCTGTTTATCTGGAATGTGATACAATAATTGGAATTCACAAACAGTTATGAGATAACTGAATGAATGTTATAAATCTAGCAATTTAGTCCCATATGATATTGAAAAGAGTTTTCGATAATGAGACTAAAATGCGGGATTTATATCTGTTAGGTATGTGATGTCTAAGTATTTCATTTGATTAGGCATGCGATGTCTAAAGAAGTTGCGGATTCCAACTGTTGTAGTTTTACACTTTCTTTTCTGTGACCGTAAGTGTAGTATGTTCATATCGCCGGTTTCGTTGCTATACGTCAACGACAATTGGGGTATGCATACTTACTTACGTTGATGACATGTGATGTTATGTGTTGCTGGATATGTTATATTGGATCGTCGTGTTTGAATAGCCGGGGGTTTTTATGTGAGATGAGTGTTTTTCATTTTCATTCATGTAAAAACTTGTATGTAATATTCTTCTATTTGGGACACTTCCAGGTAGCGGAAGTTGTCACCTTTTGTATATTATTTACTTTTCCGCATTAGGATAGACCCAAGGAGGGGAGCACAAGTAACCGGGTTCTGGGGTCCAGTGGGAGACCAACTCGAGGAGTCGAGTCCGGGTCTCCTAACCCTAGAATTGGCAGGGTTGCTTGCCGCTCTCGTAGGGGTCTAGGGGTGTGGGATTGGCTATTCATCACGACCGTGGAATCCGTGTTTTATACTGGCTCGTATTGAAAACACGGACGTCCTAGTATATCCAATGTTTCATATATTTCTTCTGCTGCGATATCTGTGATGTGATCATGTGATGTTCTGTGATAGATACAGTATGTAGTATATATGATATATTATATAGACGTTACTTATGTTTTGCACTCGCACTAGCCCTGCCCTGCTCTGTCGTTAGTTACCTAACCTAACGGTGCACGAGGGGACATCGAGGCGAATGCGGAAGGCATAAGTGTACGTCGTATTTATCTGTGATGCTTAGGTATATAAATGATGGGACTTCATTAATGTGATTAATGAATGAAAAGAAACCTAAGATGTTGCAGAATCAGATTTTAAACAAAACAGGTAGCTACAGTTCTTGCTTTGCATAGCGGTATATATGATATACCCTGCACCTTATTCGATGAGGAAAGGACCGAGATCCCTTCACCGGGAGTGACTCCTTTAGCAGTAACTGGCAGATGCTACACACTCGGTTTGGCTTTGATTGCTTTTAAGGGTTTTTGCTTTGCACAGTGATATATATGATATATCCCGCACCTCATTCGACGAGGAAAGGGCCGGCGATCCCTTCACCGGGAGTGACCCCTTTAGCAAAACTGGAAAAGCCTCAAAATCACTCCATTTCAAAACTTTATTTGATTCTACAACGATATCAAGTTCATTACGCTCATGGTTTTATGAAAACCTGCGTAGCCCTCCGTCATTTCAGATAAGTACTACTTAGTATTCGTGCTACGGTAGTTTGGCATTCGTCAAGGCATAGTGTACGGTAGCTAACTAGTATTTATCTGCTTATGCATATGATGCAGATTGGATTAGGGTATTCGTACGGCGTTGTTTGGCATTCGTCAAGGGTCGTGCGGGTGGGTTTAATTCAATCAAGAAATGTACGGGTTGAACTTGACTAGTGGACTATGGGTTGTTTGGCATTCGTCAAGGTCATAGAACACTAGGGGTAAAATATTATCGGGAATTTCAAGTGTTGAAATTTGCAATGAGATTGCATACCTTCTATGAGATAGTTGGATCCCGATACCCACTGCGAGTAAGAGTTACTCCTGGGAGAGTTTTACACATTACAATTAGCCGATCAAGTAGGTGTCTAGAAAGGTGTTAACGAGGTTACGCCTCTGGGAAAATGAGGTTTACATTAATTAGGTTCGTTCGAAAGCACGGGGGACCTCCCTCAAAGTACCGACACTGGCCTGGCTGAAAGATTGGCGAACTTGTAGTGTGTAATTAATCCCGGCTAGTCTTTCCTTTTAGGGTTTGAAGGAAGATTTGATAAAAATAGTGGGAGCCATCCTGATTAGATAAGATAATAACCGATCTGATCTTGCACGAGCATACGCTAAAGTGTTTTCTTCTCTCTCTCTCCAGGTCGCGACCATTTCATGCCCTAATGAAGATAATAATATGGATGTATTGACCGAACCCGCATGTTATACTGTGCAGGGGAACGTTGGACCCGTTCTATCTTATAAGTGTTATAAGAATGAACAGGAAACAGGAGAATATCTGGATTCTCACACCGCCCAAACGGAGAACATGCATGTTGATGCATCATCTTCGGGTGTGTTTGTCATTGAGAACTGTTTCTCAGTTCACCCTACGTCCTGGGTATTAGATACCGGATCAGGATCCCACATATGTAAGATGTTACATGGGCTGCAAAAAGGTAGAGAACTGGGAAAAGGTGATCATTCCGTTCAAGTAGGGAACGGTGCAAATGTTGCAGCCAAAGCAGTTGGCGAATATCACCTTGTATTACCAAGTGGTGATACAATAATTCTGAATGAGTGCTATTATATACCAAACATGATGTGCAACATTATATCAATTTCTTTATTGAGTAAAGAAGGATATAATTTTGTAGTAAAGGAAAATGTTATGAACATATTCCTAGATCAAAAGTTGATTGCATCAGGCTCGCTACATAATGGCATATTCATTCTAAATCAAAATACAGTCCTCAATATACAAAACACACACAAGAGGAAAAATTCAGAAATGAACGAATCCTTCTTGTGGCATTGTAGACTTGGTCATATCAATGCGACACGACTGGCTAAGTTACATAAGGATGGTTATTTGAATCCGTTCGAATTATCATCTTATGATACTTGCCATTCATGTCTCAAAGGAAAAATGACCAAAGCTCCGTTTAGTGGACACGGAGAAAGAGTTACTGAACTCTTAGGACTGGTACATAGTGATGTATGCGGTCCCATGTCTACCCTTGCCAGGAACGGTTCTTCCTACTTCATTACATTCACTGACGATCTCTCTAGATACGGGCATGTGTTCCTATTGAAACACAAGTCTGAAGCTTTTGAGAAATTCAGAGAATATAAGCACGAAGTACAGAACCAAACGGGCAAAAGTATTAAGATCCTTCGATCTGATCGAGGAGGAGAATACTTGAGCAATGAGTTCCAAGATTATCTAAAAGAGAATGGGATTCTCTCTCAGCTTACTCCACCTTATACACCACAGCACAACGGTGTATCGGAACGAAGGAATCGCACCCTATTAGATATGGTGCGTTCGATGATGAGTACAACTGAGTTACCTATTTCCTTCTGGGGGTATGCGCTTGAGACAGCCATACACCTATTGAATATGGTTCCTACCAAATCAGTGCCTACCACTCCATATGAGATATGGAAAGGGAAGAGACCATCTCTTAAGTATGTTAAGATATGGGGTTGTCCAGCCTATGTCAAAAGACAAAATCCGGATAAACTCGAGGCAAGATCTGTCTTATGTAAGTTTGTAGGATATCCCAAAAATTCACAAGGGTATATCTTCTACCACCTCGAGGAATAAAAGGTGTTTGTTTCTCGACATGCCACTTTCTTAGAAAAAGGTTTTCTTATGAAACAGATTAGTGGCATTGAGGTAGAACTGGAAGAGGTTCCAGCAACACAAACTGCAACAGAAGACTTGGTAGAACCAGAGGATTCAGTAGAAATCAACGAACCCCAGCCTCTCCGCTGATCTAGTAGGGTATCTCGTCCACCTGAGAGATACTACGGTTTTCTCATTGACGGTGGAAGCGAGGATTGCATCATGGAGGATGATGACCCAACTAGCTTCGAGCAGGCCATCACGAGTAGGGACTCAGTGAAGTGGCTGGATGCTATGCGGTCTGAGATGGAATCCATGTACACCAACAAAGTATGGACTTTAGAAGTTGCTCCTGAAGGGGTAAAACCCATTGGGAGCAAGTGGATCTTCAAGAAGAAAATTGGTGTAGATGGGAAAGTGGAGACTTTCAAAGCTAGACTTGTTGCAAAAGGTTTTCGCCAAAGACCAGGTGTGGACTATGACGAAACCTTTTCTCCAGTGGCTATGCTTAAATCCATCTGGATCATGCTTGCCATCACTGCATATCATGATTACGAAATCTGGCAAATGGATGTTAAGACTGCCTTTCTAAACGGTGATTTAGAAGAGTGCGTATACATGACTCAGCCAGAGGGCTTCGTAGACAGTGGGAGCAGCGGGAAGGTGTGCAAGCTGCTTAAATCCATTTATGGATTAAAGCAAGCATCGCGGAGTTGGAACATCTGCTTTGACGTCGTTATCAAAGAGTTTGATTTCGTCAAAAACCCAGGTGAACCTTGTATCTACAAGAAGGTAGCAGAGAGTAAGGTTGTCTTCCTCGTATTGTACGTGGACGACATACTCTTGATAGGAAATGATATTCCTATGCTGCAAGCGGTCAAGCTCTTCTTATCACAAAGATTCTCGATGAAAGATCTTGGTGATGCCTCCTGCATATTGGGAATCAGGATCTATAGAGATAGATCCAAACGGATATTGGGATTGTCCCAATCCAGGTACATTGACACCATACTAAAGAGGTTTAGTATGGAAGAATCCAAGCATGGGAACTTGCCCACGATCTCTGGAGTCACTCTCTCCAAAGAGATGTCTCCCAAGACTGATTTGGAGAGAGCTCGCATGCAAGGGATACCCTATGCTTCGGCTGTAGGCTCTATCATGTATGCGATGCTATGTACCAGACCCGATGTAGCATACTCACTAAGTATAGTGAGCAGGTATCAAGCTGATCCTGGAGAGAGTCACTGGACAGCTGTGAAGAGCATTCTCAAGTACTTACGAAGGACTAAAGAGATGCTCTTGGTGTATGGTAATGGAGAACTCCAAGTGGAGTCCTTTACCGATTCCAGCTTCCAGAGTGATAAGGACGACTCTAAGTCGCAGTCGGGATTTGTCTTTACCCTTTACGGAGGGGCGGTTAGCTGGAAGAGTTCCAAGCAGGAAACCGTGGCAGACTCGACGATGGAGGCTGAATACATCGCTGCCAACGATGCTGCCAAAGAGGCTGTCTGGATCAAGAAGTTCATTACTGAACTTGGAGTGGTTCCATCCATTGAGCATCCAATACCTTTGTATTGCGATAACAATGGAGCGGTGGCTTTGGCCAAGGAACCCAGGTCCCATCAGCGATCCAGGCATATTCTGAGGCGGTATCACCTGATCCGGGAGATAGTTGATCGCCGGGAGATCGAGGTCAGCAGGGTTGACACGAAGAACAACACGGCGGATCCACTCACGAAGGCCATTCCCCAGATACAGTTTGAGAGACTCTTCGGGATGCTCGGTATGCGTTACTACAGCAGCTGGCCTTAGTGCAAGTGGGAGATTGTTAGTTGTATGTATGCCCTAAAGGCCAGTATTGTACAGATGATGTACATTATATTGGATGCTTGGACATATATAGAGATGACTTTCTTGCTCGATATGATAGTATGCTATCTGGTTACTCTTTATCTTAACATGTATACTAGTCTCTTTATACTGTCTCATAGTTACATGTTGATAAAGCCCTTAGGATGTGTACATGACTACCTGGACTATGATGCAGATCATACTAGTGGGGACATGGTAGTCCATAAGTACATCCTTCAAGGTCCCTAGTCGTGGGTGTATCGAGACGGGGCATCGATATACCAGAGTAGACTAGCGTATACGCTTCTCGACCCATGAGATGGGCGATGGATGATCCCATATCCATTGGTGTTTGACATCAGAGATGGTATACGGGTGCTCAGTGGAGACTGGGTACACTGGACGGACTCGCCGAGAACTCCCAGATGGTATTATACCTCACGTCAGATGGCAGTTCTCAGGTGACACTTGTACAGGTTAGTCTGTAGACCCGAGATCGTCATAGAGTCTTGTGTGATTCCCACTGTGCTTTGATCTCCACCTTACCACGTCCATGAGGGCGTGCAAAACGGTGGTCTTTGGGTACAGTCCCGAGTCACATGGAGGCAATGAGCGATAGGAGGGGTTTCGTCTCTCCCGGTATTGGGGGTTGATGTTGCGCTGTGCTCGATTGGCCGTAACAGGGAAGTCCCTGGCCAGGGCTGATCAGAGATTTGCTGGTAAGTGTTACCAGTAGTTTCTCGACCCGTTATGAGCCTCATATCGGCACGACTTATCGGTTATTGGGGTCTGACGTTTACCACCCATAGACTTGATATGCGACATATCAGACGAACAGACCGGACTGTACGGTAAGTGTTACTGGTTGGATTCACAGGAGTGTGAGCGGGCTAGCTCGTCGATCTTCTGATCGCTCAATACCTGGATGGCCGTTACGTTTAGCAGACCGCTTGCGGCTTGTGGGTGCTTAATATGATCATCATCTGCTACCGGCGTATTGACGAGTCTTTAGAGTCCTACATAGAGGTTTCCTGGCTCAAGCGAAACGAAATAGGAGCGCATATGAGATATGTGCAAGACCGAGAATAATGCGTGTATGTGATACCGCATTTCATTCTCGTGATATATGTTTCGATTGGTTATATTCGATATGACCTAGTTATCGAATCATTGATTCGATAAATCGATACATTGGATTCTAGTCGGTTATGTGCGACATGACCGGATCATTGAATCAAATGTTGATTTAATGATTTAATGTATAATTATATATTTGATATATTACTTTACATTAACTAGTATTGGTTCACTTTAAACGGATTTTTCTCACTTGATGCACATTGTATATGTGATATGCTTTTGTGCACTTTTTTGTATCTTGTTTGATGATACTTGATCATTTGGTTAAATGTGTAGAATTAAACCATGGTTAATTTGATAATTAGGGTTTTACATATTCATTTATTTATTTATTTATTTTGTTCATTTATTTATTTGAAAATGATTTAATGAGAATGGTGGCTTTATTTTGTCATTAGTTGAAGCTTCATGAAGCCTTGACTTTTTGCAACCATTCTTGTCCTCATGCTTAACCCTAACTCTCCAAATGACCATGGTTTATTCTCTACACTTAACCCTAGTTAGATTATGATAAGTATGAATTTTCTTTTCATTTTAAAAAGAACTTATCATAAACTAGCTTCATCTTCTCCTTCTTCTTCAAGATAGAAACCTTGATGCCATTAATGGCAACTTGAGTTCTAGTGAGAGAAATCCAATTCTAAAGTGAACCCACCTCCTATTTCTTCACCCTCTACCTCTTGCCAAGTTGTTTTGGGTGTTTTCTTCACAAGTTTCACAACTTTGTGAAGTCGGAGCTTGAACTTGTGATGCCTCGACGTAGATCGTCTTTGACACGAAGCCGACGACCTAGCTCGCCCGTTTCTCCGATGAAGCCGACGATTGAGTTCGGGATTCATGATGGACAGTGAGAGGACACCCACGTGGAGCTAAGGAAGTGGAGAACCGGATCTACAAAGGTTGTAGCATCTAACTTTTAGTTAAGTAGTTAACTAGATTATCTTTTCGCCTAAACTTCTAGTCAACGATCCGTATTAGGGTTTCTCGGCACCCATAATTTTTGAAATTGGCATGGTTGATGCCTTGTGAGACTTCATTAGAGTGCCTAGGAACCCTACATTTTCTGTAGAGGCTAGGGGGCGGCGGCTAGGGTTTTATGAAGAGGAAAGAATTTAGGGTAACAGAACAGGGGGGTCGGGTTCCTTTAAATAGGGGGGGAGGAGGTGATTTGCATAAAACACCCTCCAAAACGAGGGTTTTATTTGTAAAATCAGCTATTAATCTGCAAATTTGCAATTAGGTCCAAAAATTATTATATTATATATATATATATATATATTTTATTATTATATTTTTATAAAAAAATTTACACATATACAAATAATGTACACACCCCCAAACTTATTTGAAATAATGTTTTGTGGAAAAGAAACTTGGGGGTGAAAGTGGGGGAAGATCAATCAGTGTAAATCGGCTCCTGCAAGAACAAGAGCTCCTCCGTAGGGTCCGTTGTGAAGAATGTTTTCAGTCGATGCCCATTCACCTTGAATAAGGTACCGTCTTCAGGGTTCTCAAGATCAACCGCACCGTGCGGATAAACGGTGCGGACTACAAAAGGTCCTCTCCATCTGGACCGGAGCTTGCCTGGATGAAAGTGTAACCGAGTGTCATAAAGTAAAACCTGTTGACCAGGTTCGAAAGTTTTTCGCAAAAGGTGTTTATCGTGGAACACCTTGGCTCGGTTTTTAGCAGTTATGGCATTATCATAAGCCTCATCCCTCAGCTCCTCCAACTCATTCAATTGCAGCTTTCGATTGCTGCCCGCATCTCCTAAAGACAAATTCAGCTCTTTGATAGCCCAAAATGCTTTATGCTCGATCTCCACTGGGAGGTGGCAAGCCTTCCCGTACACAAGTCAGTATGGAGACATACCAAGATCGGTCTTATATGCAGTACGGAAAGCCCATAGTGCATCTATCAGTTTAAGTGACCAATCTTTACGGTTTTTGGAAACCGTTTTCTCCAAGATTTGCTTTATTTGCCGATTTGACACCTCCGCTTGCCCACATGTTTGAGGGTGATATGGCGTTGACAATTTGTGGGTGATAGAGTATTTCCGCATTAAGGACTCGAAAGTCCTATTGCAGAAGTGAGAACCATTATCACTTATTATTGCCCGAGGGTGCCCAAATCGAGAAAATATGTGTTCTTTAAGGAATCGAACGACAACTTTATTATCGTTCGTTCGGCTGGGCACAGCCTCGTCCCACTTAGAAACTTAGTCAACTGCCAACAGAATATACACATTTCCAAAAGAGTTAGGAAATGGACCCATGAAATCTATACCCCAAACTTCAAAAATGTCCACAACCAAAATAGGTTGGAGCGGCATTTCGTTTTTCCGCGAAATCCGGCCCAAGTGTTGGCACCGGGAGCAAGTTTTGCAGTATTCAAATGCATCCTTGAAGAGTCGTGGCCAATAGAAACCACACTGCAAAACTTTTTCGGCTGTCTTCTTTGGGCCAAAGTGCCCGCCACATGCTTGATCGTGGCAAAAAGACAGCATGCTCTTGACCTCACTTTCAGGCACACACCGACGAATGATTTGGTCAGAACAGTATTTAAAAAGATAGGGTTCATCCCAGTAAAAATGCTTTACTTGGGATAAAAATCGAAGTTTATCCTGTTTAGACCAATCATTAGGAATCAGGCCGGTGGCTAAATAGTTCACAATATCGGCGAACCATGGTTCGCAAGAAACGGTCAAGAGTTGCTCGTCGGGAAAAACATCAGTGATTGGAAGATCGAGCGTGGGCGAAGAAGGGAGTCGTGATAGGTGATCAGCTACTACGTTTTCACATCCCTTTTTGTCCTTAATGACAAGGTCAAATTCTTGTAATAAAAGGATCCAACGTATTAGCCTTGACTTAGCATCTTTCTTCGCGAAAAGGTGGCGAAGAGCTGAATGATCAGTATATACAACGACTGGAGAGCCGATTAAATAAGGCCGAAATTTTTCGAGTGCAAACACAACAGCTAAAAACTCTTTCTCTGTTGTTGTGTAGTTGAGTTGGGCCTCATTTAGTGTTTGGCTAGCATAATAAATCATGTGCGGCATCTTATTAATGTGCTGTCCAAGAACAGCGCCAATAGCAAAGTCTGATGCGTCGCACATGATTTCAAAAGGGTGCGTCCAGTCGGGAGATGAGAGGATGGGCGCAGTGATGAGTGAATGTTTCAAAGATTCAAATGCTTCAATGCATATGGAGTCGAAAGCGAAAGTTGTGTCCTTGGCCAGTAATAGAGTCAAGGGTCTAGCAATCTTGCTAAAGTCCTTGATAAACCGTCTGTAGAAACCGGCGTGGCCAAGGAAGGCTCTAATATCTTTGACGCATTTCGGGGGAGGGAGGTTAGAAATCACTTCGATTTTTGCTCTATCTACCTCGATGCCGTTTTGCGAGATGACATGTCCTAAGACAATGCCCTCTTGCACCATGAAATGACACTTCTCCCAATTCAATGTTAGGTTCTTATCCCTGCAGCGGGTAAGAACAGCGTCAAGATGGCGTAAACACTCGTCAAAGGAGTCGCCAAAGATGGAGAAATCATCCATAAAGATCTCCAAGAACTTTTCAACCATGTCTGAAAAGATCCCCATCATACACCGCTGAAATGTCACGGGTGCATTGCATAACCCAAAGGGCATGCGACGATAAGCAAACGTGCCAAAGGGACAAGTGAATGTTGTCTTGTCTTGGTCCTCTTTGGCGATGGGGACTTGGTTGTAACCGGAATAGCCATCAAGAAAGCAATAGAACTCGTGCCCTGCCAATCGCTCGAGCATTTGGTCAATGAAAGGTAAAGAAAAGTGGTCTTTCCTTATTGCGGCATTGAGTTTCCTATAGTCTATGCAGACTCGCCACCCAGTTTGGGTGCGGGTGGGAATCAACTCATTTGCCTCATTGGTAATGACCGTAATGCCCGATTTCTTTGGCACGACGTGGATTGGGCTAACCCATTGGCTATCCGAGATAGGGTAAATGATACCGCTATCTAGACACTTGACAATTTCCTTCTTAACAGCCTCTTTCATGATGGGGTTGAAGCGCCTTTGTGGATCCCGTGCTGGCTTGGCATCATCTATTAAGTGTATATGATGTTCGACTATAAGGGGACTAATCCCCTTAATGTCCGCCATAGACCAGCCGAAAGCTTGCCGATTATTATGTAAGACCATCAAAAGAGCCTTCTCTTGCTCAAGAGCTAGAGAGGCTGATATAATGACAGGTAAGGTCTCATTATCACCTAGATAAGCATATTTTAGGTGTGTCGGCAAAAGCTTTAACTCGAGTTTAGGAGGTGAAACAATAGATGGTAACAATGGGGTAGTTGTTTCAAACTCGAATGATTCCATCAAAGGTTCGAACCGAGTGTACGCAACAGTGTCGGATGGTTCAACTAACTCATCCGAAAAAGCAAAAGACTCCAATTCAGGAGATGAGTCTTCAAAGTCATCAACGAAGGTAAAGCACTCAAAATCATTATCTGTTGTGAAAGCTGCGTCGGATTCTATGAGGAACGCACTAGTGGCGTTAACATTGCTGTGATGGAACAAAAAATTCTCGAATTCACAGTCCTCCTCCGCGATCTCATTGATCGAGCAAACATCGAGTACGCCAGCATTGGGCTCAGCAGGCTGACTTCCCAACTTGAAAATATTGAGCTCAATTGTCATATTGCCAAAAGATAGGTTCATTGAACCATTACGACAATTGATCACTGTGTTGGAAGTAGCCAGAAATGGTCGACCAAGTATTACCGGAATTTGGTTCCGGGGGTTAGCAACAGGTTGTGTATCCATCACAATAAAGTCAACGGGGAAAATAAAATCCCCTACTCTTATTAACACATCCTCCAGCTCTCCCCTAGGATGGGTTATTGACCGGTCGGCCATTTGGAGAGTACAGTGAGTGGGCTTAAGCTCTCCAACACCCAATTGCTCGTACACAGAATAGGGTAGCAAATTGACGCTCGCGCCAAGATCTAATAGTGCTCTATTGATGTTCTTGTCCCCAATTGTTATCGAAATGATAGGACACCCGGGGTCCTTTTGCTTTGGGGGAAGGGAATTTACAAGAGCATCACTAATAGCACTAGCCACAAAAACTTTCTTTGGCACTTGAGACTTCCTCTTTTTGGTGCATAAGTCCTTTAAAATTTTTGCATATGAAGAAACTTGCTGGATGGCATCCAAAAGAGGGATATTTATGCTAACCTGTTTGAACAACTCAACAATCTTTTCCATCTGCGGAGTTGGTTTATTGGATCTCAACCGATTAGGAAAAGGAACATTTTGAAAGGTGGTTGAGTCTAATTTTTGCGGATCAGACTGTCGAGTTGGAACGACGCCCCGTGTAGATGTGTTCGTGTTGTGAGAAATGGGTCCGTTCGAGCTAGAAGGGGTAGAGCCATGTGAAGGGTGGAGAATAGGCTCTAAGGAAGAAGAAGATGAAGGTGAAGAAGATGAAGAAGCCCCACCGGCAGGGGTGTCATTGTTCATGCCCACATTTTTCTGCAACACTTTTCCCGATCTCAACGTGGTCATGGCATTTACGTTATGATTTTACTGTTGAAATGCAGCATGTGCGTGACCGGGGTTGGGCAGTGGTTGAGACGGGAGTTTTCCTTTTTCGCGCTCGCTCAAAGCTGCATTGAGTTGTGCAATTTGTGCCTCAATAGATTTGATGCTTTGATCGTGTGAGGCACTATTTTGCACTAAAGATTGAATAGAAGTCTCAAGTCTTGCTGTAGACTGTGTAGATTGCTTAAGGAACGCATCTAGACTTCTTTCGAGCGAGCTAACCTTATCATTATTAGGTTGAACATAATTATTTGGCTGATAAGCATTGTTAGGAACAAAATTGTTCACCTGATTAGGGTAAGGTTGTTGTTGAAATTGTTGCGGTTGAAATTGAGTTTGTGAGGGTGCTTGTTGTTGTTGTTGTGGAGGAGGAGGTCTTTGAAAATTGTTATTTCCTTGGAATTGTTGATTTTGGTTCCAAGCGAAATTTGGGTGACTCCTCCACCCCGGATTATATGTCGAAGAGTACGGATCGTTCCTTTGTCGTTGCTGAAATGCAGCACTGACTTGATCCTGTCCTTGAGTGGATGCATTATAAGGACACTCTTCAGTTAGGTGTGATGGATCCGCACAACAAGCACAGACAGTTCGTGGGGGCATAGCAGGGGCAGGAGAAGACGATGATATTTTGGTCTCGATCGCTTCTAGCTTTTTCGTAAGAGCGGCCATCTCGGCCTTCATAGCAATCGACATCTCTACTTGATGTATGCCTGCCCTAGATTGACCACTAGAAGATGATGTGGTCTTGGTACTCTCCCACTGTATTGTTTGCTCACTAAGGTCCTCAAGAAACTGCCAAGCTTCATCACTAGACTTAGAGAGAAAATGACCTTGACATATGGTTTCTAGCAACTGCTTCGTTGCCGAGTTCAATCCCTCGTATAATGTTTGGAAAAGTTGCCAACTTTCGATCCCATGGTGAGGGCATTGAACTAGTAGGTCCTTAAATCTCTCGAAGCACTTCCAAAATGGTTTGGAAGGAAGTTGTGAGAATTGAATTATTTCATTTCGAATTCTGGCAGTTTTGTGATGAGGATAGAACTTTTTCAGAAAAGCCTTCACAAACTCATCCCAATTTCTTATGGAATGTGATGCGGTGCTATATAGCCACTTCTCGGCTAGGTCACATAAGGTGAATGGAATGACCCTTAGCCTTATAGCGTCATCACTCAATTGGATTGTTTTCATCATAGCGCACACATTTTGGAATTTATTAATAAAGATATATACGTCTTCAGATTCCAAACCATGAAATTTTGGCAGCATATTGATGAAGTGTGGTTTTATCTCAAAATTGTCCCCATTTGCCGGTGGGGGTGAAAGACAAGTATGTAAAGAAGTGCGGATGGGGTAAAAGAGATCCTGGAGCGCAACTCGTGCGGGCGCTTCAACAGGCGGCTGGTTCGGGTCATTCGCACCTAACGGAGGTGGAATCCTTCCCGTCGGTAAGGTATTGTTAGGGTTGAATCCCGACATACCTTCGGTGAAAGAAATTGAAGTTGAGGGTAAGGAAGTGGACGGAGTGTCGACTTTAGTGTCAAAATGTTCGTCGGTCGGTACCAACGAAACACGGACTAATCGGGCGTCAGTATCCCTAGTCCAAAGTGACATACACTAAAGGGTAGTGCAGTCAGAAAAAAGAAAAGACAGAATGTGGGGGTAAGATAACGTCAGTGAGGGAAAGTGGTGGAAGTGGTGGGAGTGAGTTGCAAGTTTTCTTAGCGACAAATTGCAAGTTTTGAAAAGATTTTTCTCTTCTTTTTTTTTATATGTGAGAGTTTTGCAAAAAGGTTTTTCAGAAGGGACTCGTGACACAAATCAACCACACATGCATAATCAGGCCTAGATCTAGGGTCGCCTAGGTCTGCTAGACAGCTCCTAACTAGGGCTAGAAATAGGACCTCAAACCGCCTCTTCACGGACAAGTACGGCCAGGTAAGTGGGAAGGAACCACCACTACAGTGGGCCTAATTAATAACCACTAGCCTAGACACCGCAATGTCGGTTAGGATAAACGGCCGATGCCTATACTAGTACTTTTCCTATTGAGCTCGATGTCCTTAGGTCTGAGTCTAATCTTTTTTTATTAATTGTGGTCAATGCACATGCTTTAGGTATTTTCTGGGGTCCTGGGAAGGGTGATGAAATCCCCACCCAATCTGAGTTTGGTCAATTAGCCCCTTAGAGTCCGATTAAATTATGCAAAACAGTAAAATTCACTTGCAATCAATTTTAGCGCGGCGCAAAGAACCCTGCAGAAAATCTGTTATTTAGAAGGGGGAGAGAATTTTTTTTTTTAGCGCAAAGAATTCCTGCAGAAACTTTTTACAGTGGAGATATGGAGGTTGCAGAGGGAAGAATGAGGGATCAAACCATGCAATTTTTAGGTGCTGACGTGGCAGGAGGAGCGCGGAACCGCGGCGGGAGGCGGCAATGGCGGCGGAAAAGCGGCGCCTTGGTGGGTTCAGCCTCTGAAAATTTTTGTGCTGCTCTGTACTTATGATTCCTCTCTGTTCTTATGTACCAGCTTCTGTTTTGCCCTCTGTAAATTTCCAGATTCGCAATCCTTCGTTGTTCCTGCAAGATTCAAATAACAAACCCTTCAAACAGATAAAAATTGATAAAATGTTTTTTTATTTTTCTATTTTCTGATTTTATGATTTTTCACAATTTATATCAACCCGAAATCATACAAAACAAAAAATTACGCCATCCCCGGTAACGGCGCCATTTGATTTATCCAAAAAATTGTGTTTACCGTAATCAGAAACGGCGTCGCTTTGCAGCTAGCCGGTGAGTACGGGTCGATCCGCAGAGATGTGTAATTTCTTGTTTTTGTGTTATAACGAGTTGATTCAGATTGTTGTTTGGTTTTTTGTCGATTGATCTAAAAACTAATTTATATGATATGAAAGAACTCATTAGGGTTAGGTCTAAGGTAGGGTTGATGAGATTCATATTGTCACCTCTTTCAATGCCGTTTGATTAAAGCTTTTTAGAAAATCACAGCAATTATTAGCAAAGGGGATTAGGATGATTGGGAAGAAACAAAGTTTCTTCCTCTAGATCCTTGTCCGTCCTTTCCTATTAATTGCTACAATCTTCATGGACGTCATGTATGTCCGGCCTTTTAGACTACGGTTCACCGTTACCTCATAGATAGGGTGCCGTAGGGGGCGGATCATGCATGCGTGCATGAAGGTTTCGTTTTGAAAATATGTTGGCATTGAAGGAGGTGAGAGATATCCATCTCTCACTCCCTCTCTTGTTCCTAACCCTAACGAGCGAGGATTTTACTCGCTCATTAGGGAATTATTTAAAAGCGACATTTTTGTTGTTTATCTTTTAAAGTTTTACTCTTACTACAGATTAAAAATAGCTAAACTAGTTAACTACAGCAAACAATGGGATAACTAGGGCAAGTAATGAAATTAAACTAAGGCAGGAATTAAATAAATTAAAACTTACAAGAAGGTTGATGCTCTAAATCTCCCAACAAATCTGAACTTTTATTGATTGAAAAGAGGCATACATTTTACATATTTTGAGTACAATTTATAAGCAACCAGTGAAGCTAGGGTTACAGACTCTCGTAGACATGCAATTACAGATTTGCCCCCTAAAAATCCCAACACCCGCACCGTCGCACCGACACAAGAAGTCGGTGCCGACACGGGCACCATACGGCCGCGGAACCGCGGCAATGATAGGCCTTTGGCCGCGGTTCCGCGGCCCTTTGGTGGCTTCATGCCACCATCTTCTATGGTCTTCATTCTGGGTTCTTGGGCTTATTTGTTCTTCACTATTTTTCTCTGTTTGACTTCTTGGTCTTTTCCAGATCTTCAATGAAAACTTGTAAGGAGCTTTTGACCGTTCACTTTCGTCTTTTGGACCTTGCACTGTTCTTCATCTCGGCTTGAGTAAGATCTGTCTGCTTGTTGGTCAAAAGTCTCTTTTCTGTAGCATCTCTCGTCTTTTTCACTATATTTGTTCCAAGAGCCTGTATCCTGTGTCATGCAACAAACGAGCGTCAAAAGTACCTGTTTACTTATAAAATGCATAAAAGTGGGGCATATGAATTGCAATATTATGATATGAACAGTCGTGTCGGAGGGTAGCCCTAAACACCCTGAGAAACTACTGGAATACCAACCAATAATTCTTACCTGCCTTGGTCAAGGACTTGGTGTAATGGCTCTCCTAGACACAGCGTGATCTCACCCCCAATACCGGGAGAGAAGAATCCCCTGCCGATCCGCTCACTGCCTCTATGTGGCTCGGGACTGTACCCAACTAAAACCTGTTTGCACGACTCCTTTGAGCTGTGGTAGGGTAGTAATCTAAGTACAGTGGAAACTCACACGAGACAAATGACGACCTCAGGTCGATGAACTAACCTGTATACATGTCACCAGGGAACTGCTATCTGACATTAGGTATAATACCAACTAGCAGGTTCCCGGCGAGTCCTGTCCGGTGCACTCATAACTCAATGAGCACCTGTATACATCTTAGGCGAACCAACTGACACCAATGGCTTGTGAGACCGGCCATCACCCCTCGTCGGGGTCTCGACTGTATACACTAGTCTACTCCGGAGTATCGATGCCCTGTATTGAAACTCCCACGACTAGGGACCACTTTTTAGGATGTGCTTATGGACTACCCAACTCTCACGTATATGATCGCCATCATACTGCTGGTATCCAAGCAAGAATCCTAAGGTCTCTATCAACGTGTAATAGTGATCATGTCACCTAAAACTGTACACGATGATAAAGGAAAACCAGATAGCATACTATCATCTCGAGTAAGACTGTCCTACCTGTATAGGTCCTCCTTAATCATTGCAATCACATGCCTGCGATACAATAATTGACTTTGAGGGCACTACATCCAACAATCTCCCACTTGCACTTAAGGCTAATTATTGCGATGTCGCATACTCACAGCCCGTGTGATACCGAACATCCAACTCCTCCACTAATCAGTTTCACAAAGCCCGTTTGTAAAACTATTGTGTTCGAGAAATAGCCTAAATGAGTGGATCCGCCCTGATGTTTGTTCTATGTCTCTCTTAATCTCAAGTTCGCGGAGAAAGCCATCTCCCGAATTGAGTAATACCTGTCTTAGAATATGTCTGGATATCTGATGGGACCTAGTTCATAAATGAACTCCAAATCCAAACTTCTTAGACTGTATCGTCAACTGAACCTAATCAGTATCCGGCACCATGCCTCCCTCAGTATCCTCTTGGACCACCTGTCTATAATACTGCCCCCTTCGTCGGAGGGAAAACTATAACTCTGACAGTCACTCTGTCATCCATGTCACCTTGGAAGCCTGGAATGATAACCGTCTCCCAAAGGAGGCTGCCGTTATTAAATCCCTAGAACATCCACTTATGTTCTAAAACTGCTTCCGTATGTTTCTCCAGGATTGGATTAATATAAATTTATTGCATCTAGTGCAAAAACAACATCTGGTGTGGTACTTGTTGCGCCACGGCAGCGCCCCGGCCTCGTACTCGAGGCCAAAATGCGGAATCAAAAATTTTCCTTACTCGGAAACCGGCGCTACCGCGGACAAAGAAAACCCGGATCGTTTACCATTAACCTAATGCTAGCAAACAAGAGATAGGGTGAGAAGTATACCGAGTGATCCGAGTCCTCCGGTCTTCTCTTCATCATCCCGATCTCCCGCGGAAAGTCTTGTCTCCATATCGTCGCCTCCTCGCCGGAAAGGGCACCACATCGCCTGCGTCTTTTACGGGCTCCCGCCTCAATACCGAGGCAACTCGAGCATGAAGCCGGCAACTCGACATGCTCAAGATATGCTGTAGAAGGTGTAGTGTAGTGTCTCACTTGGGTTTTGGTTGCCTTGATGGAGGAAATGAGATAAGAAAAATGGTGCTTGCATTTTTCTAGCATGAATGAGATCAAGAAGATGAAACTCTCAAGAATGAAGAACTCTCTCCTTCTTCTTCTCTTTTTCTTTTTCTTCTTCTCTCTTTTCTTTTTCTTCTTCTCTCTTTTCTAATGAAAAACTTATCAAGTAAATGAGAATGGTGGAGGAGGTAATATGAAGCATGAAGGGAGGTGATGGTAGGAGCACAAGTGGTGACCATAGCCAAACATAATCATCATCAAACTTACATCAACCTCAAATCCAATCTTTTCACAATAAAGCATGAAATGAATGGTATCTAAAAAGGTTATCATAATAAATCATCTTACAAATAAAACCTCCACCATATGTAATTTGCAAAACTGCAAATTACCCCCTCCATCAGAAAAGTCCGGCCGGGAAAGAACAAAGAAAAACCGGCCGGAACGGAATGCAAACTGGCAACTCCAGAAAACTGGTCCCGTAATAAATTACAGAAAAACCCCGATACTGTGCATACACACCCGCATCTGTATTCCGACCGGATACAAATGCAATGAGACAAAATCTACACTGTACTAAACTAGGACCGGCTTAAGCCAAAGCCGGCTAGTAATATCCGTCCGATCCTGATCCGTGCAATACCGCACGTATCAGATCGAACCCTGCCATATAAGTATACGGCAACTAGTACAAAACTGTCCAATCCTGATCCGTGCAATACCGCACGTATCTGATCGGACCCTGCCATATCTCCATACGGCCTCTACAGCGTTTTGCCCGAAAGCTTGAGTAACTGTAAGTGTGGTGGACTCTAAAGACTCGTCAATACTATGGCTGTGGATTTAACCACTAGCACGTCAGAGGTATAAGCCAATACATGACGGGCCACCAGCTATTGACTAAAAGGGACGTCGATGAGCGAACCCATCCTGACACCCTACTGAGCCTGTCAGTGACAATATCCGTACAGTCCGGTCCGTTCGTCTATGAGCATCGCATGTCGGGCCTAGGGGGTTGGTAAAAGTCAGACCCCCAAAGGCGGTACAAGTCATGTCGGAGTGTAGCCCAGAACGCCCTGAGATACTACTGGAATACCTACCAGTAAATCTCCTGCCTCGGCCGAGGGCTTTGCGTAATGGCTCTCCTAGACACAGCGCGACCTCACCCCCAATACCGGGAGAGACGAACCCCTGCAGATCCGCTCACTGCCTCCATGTGGCTCGGGACTGTACCCAACTAAAACCTGTTTGCACGACTCCTTTGAGCCGTGGTAGGGTAGTAATCAAAGCACAGTGGGAACTCACACGAGACAAATGACGATCTCAGGTCGATGAACTAACCTGTACACATGTCACCAGGGAACTGCTATCTGACATCTGGTATAAGACCAACTAGCAGGTTCCCGGCGAGTCCTGTCCGGTGTACTCATAACCCAATGAGCACCTGTATACATCTTAGGTGAACCAACTGACACCAGTGGCTTGTGAGACCGGCCACCGCCCCTCGTCGGGGTCTCGACTGTATACACTAGTCTACTAATGGAGTATCGATGCCCTGTCTCGAAACTCCTACGACTAGGGACCTTTTAAGGATGTGCTTATAGACTACCAGCTCCCACGTATATGATCGCCATCATACTGCTGGTAGTCAAGCAAGAATCCTAGGGGCTCTATCAACGTGTAATAGCGACATGTCAGGTCACCTAAAGCAGTGCACGATGATAAAGATGAACCAGATAGCATACTATCATCTCGAGTAAGACTGTCCTACCGGGATAAGTCCTCCCTCAATCATTGCAATCACGTGCCTGTGATCCAATAATTGACTCTGAGGGCACTATCTCCAACAATCTCCCACTTGCACTCAAGGCTAATTATTGCGATGTCGCATACTCACAGCCCGTGTGATACCGAACACCCAACTCCTCTACTAGTCAGTCTCACAAAGCTCGTTTGCGAAACTATTGCGTTCGAGGAATAGCCTCAGTGAGTGGATCCGCTGTGATGTTTCTTTCTATGTCTCTCTATATCTTAAGTTCGCGGAGAAAGCCATCTCCCGAAATGAGCAATACCTGTCTTAGAATATGTCTGGATATCTGATGGGACCTAGCTCATAAATGAACTCCAAATCCAAACTTCTTAGACTGTATCAACAACTGAACTTAATCAGTATCCTGCGCCATGCCTCCCTCAGTATTGCCTTGGACCACCTGTCCAAAATACTGTCCCTCGTCAGAGGGAGAACTATAACTCTGACAACCTCCTTGTCGTCCATGTCACCTTGGAAGCCTGGAGTGATAACCGTCTCCTAAAGGAGGCAGCCGTTATCATATCCCTAGAACATTCACTTATGTTCTAAAACTGCTTCCGACTGTTTCTCCAGGATTGGATTAATATCAACTTATTGCACCTACTGCAAGAACAACATCTGGTGTGGTACTTGACATCTCATGATTGACTCAATTGCCTAAGCAAGTGATCTGTCAATCATGCGTATCCCTCTCCCCTTTAGTCTGTAAGACACCTCTAGAGAGGGTGACTCCATTACCTGCAGGTGTACTATCGTGCTAGGAGTCGTCCATTCTAAATACTCATAGAATGCTGTCAAGGTACCCAGATTAGGAAACCACCCAAATCTAGATCTAAAACCATAGATCTAGTAACCAGAATGTCTGATATAATATCCAAGTCCTGTGCGGAGAAACCACTGTGTGACAACCAAAGTATAACCGATCGTAGTATAGGAATATCACTTCCTACTACCTTCTCAACAGATCCATCCCCTATTCTGATGACGTCAAACCTATGACTGTCACATCAGAAATAGATGATCTATCTCCGCTATATCTGCTTTAGTCTAAAATTAGACATAAGCCTGATGTCCACCAATGCTTCCGCTGCTCCCACTGACTACGAAAACCCTCTGGCAGAGTCATATAGACGTGCACTTCTAAAGCTAGTTTAGAACGAGGCTATACTCATCCTCCTGCCGGGTCTCGCAGCCTGGAACAACAACAATGGCAAGTGTGGGTAAACAAGAACTTCCCTGTCACCGTCCTTGAGGCTAACGGAGTACCTCTCGGGTGCCTGAAGTTACCCACCTTATCTGCGGAGTGGCCAATGGAATGTCAAAACAGATTGAATCTTTAGGTTCCTTATCAAATCTTCAGTAATCGTTTGCGGTTCTGGAATCACTTCCAGTTCTACCATACTCTCACTGCTGTTCTTGAAAAAATCCATTTTTAATAAAACTGTGGCGAGTCAAGAACAATATTTCTATTGATCTGCCAGATGGTAGAAAGTCAACCCTCGTCATAGCCTGGGTCAACCCACAAACAGCCATTACAGAAACGTGCCTTGAGTTGTCCAGTGTCTGGTTTTAAGCATAAGCCGGACAACTCCCCGTACCTTAACAATGTCAAGAAATGAACTGTTCTATATCCAATATAGAAACAGAGGCACTGATTTAATTGAACCAGATTCAAATCATGCAGCTGTCTCCAGTGCATGCCAAGTAAATGGAGAGAGGCCAATCAGCGTTACTCAACTTAGGAATGCTTCCAATTATGAGTAACCTGAAAGAGAAGCAATTTCTCTTTATCATTACTATCAACTGAATACCATACACAAGTATCTACATCTTCGATCACTTTGAAGAATCCCGATACTTGCAATACTTGGTTCTCTACTATATTCAAATACCTATAACTCCTCAAAACTTAGACCCTGTGTTTCCACGAAACACATGTCTATGAACTAGAGAAGTTAAAAGTAAACAGAATATAGTAGGAGGACCAACCCCTCTGTCCTAATGGACACTGGACAACATACAATACTCTGTATAAGTCCGCTGAGTCCAACAACTCTTTCACTGTGCGTCGCAGGTTGAAAACTGTACTTATGGTTAAGAAGAATTACACCGCTGTTTAATGCTCCTTACCTAACCATCCACTGATATAGGTAAATGTCATCGACATAATATCAAAAGGTATATCTCACTCTATGAAAATAGACGTACAGATATATCAATTTGAAATTGGTGCACAACAGCGGATATTCAAAACCAAATATTTGCCGACCGGCAAACAGCCCAGATGATCTCCTCAAATATCACCAATTACATCGAATCCCGATATAATGAGGATGGTCACCTAATTCCCAATAACTTACTCCCACTCATCATCTGTAAAACCATACAGATGTGAGAATCAAACCTGGTAAATACATACCCTGGAGCAAGTGTCCAATCGGGAAATCAGTTTTCTTTTAACAATACACAGTTGAACTTGAAACATTGAAATGTTTCGATGGGGTATCCTGGTATTCTTAGTAATGCCTCTTCCATTATCCAGATTCACAACTGTAACCGTATAATTCTTTGCCACCTCTCCAAATCCCTTTAAATATCTTTAGTCATTACCTTCTGTACACCCCTTTAGGCCAAATGGTTTTCTTCCTTCCCTACCGTTCGGCACCAGCCTATGGTTTGGAAGAAGACTATCCAAAAAGCATAAAGGGTGTACTGTCCTAATCCTAGGAGCACTCGCAATGCGAGAGAAGGTGAAGATAAAAGACACCTGAATGTACTTTATTCCTATTTCTCCTGAACCAGGATCCATCCCCGAACTGGAACAAGTTCCTTTCGAGTTCGTATATAACCATACGATGGAGTATCCAATAAACTGTGGATCTTCGTAGTGATACGGAGTGTCCTGGAGAAATACAAAGGTGATTTAGGATTTGCGAAGAAATACTTGGTTTGGTCGTGAATATCAGTCGCAATTTACTTTGCCCTCCTACTAATCCCTTGCTTTGTCTTAACTTAATACCTTCTGCACACCATCGTTATGCTAATTAGTTTTCTTCATTCCCCACCGTTCGGCACCAGCCTAAGGTTTGGAAGAAAACTATCCAATTTGCGTAATAGGTGTACTATCTCCTAAACCAAGGAGTACTCGCAACCTGAGAGAAGGTAAAAGGGAAAAGACAACTGAATAATCCTATCCGTTTTCTCCAGAACCGGAAACCATCCTCGAATTCCTTCGAGTTCGTATCTAACCATACGATGGTTTTGTCCAATGGAAGTGGACGTTCGTAGTAATACGGGGTGTCCTGGAGAAAAGGGTAAAAGTAGGAGTGGCAATGAGGTCTGCAACTCTGACAATCCAAAAGCCTGTGTTAAGAAGGTTCGGTCAACTTGGTCACTGAGTCATAGTCCAGGGTCGGGTCAATGGTCGCTGCCAAAGAGAGAGAGAAAAGAAACACTCAGCGTGCACTCTAACCTAGATCAGAATGGTTATCACTTTATCTAATCTGGAAACCTCCCACTGTACCTCAAATTCTCCTCCAAACCTGAAAGAAGAATTAGTCGGGATCACCCGAGGAGTAAACCAACTCATCAGTGGGAATCGGGATCCAACTATCATCGCATGATAACTTAACGGAATCCACTCAAGTCACCACACTCCAGAAGGTATGCGCATGCCTGGCAAGTTTCAGTTCTTTTGAAACTCCCGATGTGATTTTTACCCCTAGGACCCAAGTGACCTTGACTGAGCCAACATATCAAAGGGTCCTAGTCAAGTTCAACCCGTCATTATCTTGATTGCATTAGACCCACCCGCACGAATCCTTGACTGAGCCAAAATGACCGCACGACTGTCCTAACCAATCACATATCCATGCAACAGAAAAGCACTACATAGCTACCGAACACTACGCCTCGGCTAAGCACGACATACGCAGCACGAATACTAAGTAATACTAATCTGAAATGACGGAGGGCTACGACTGGTTTTTGGCGAAAAACCTTTAACGTAATGAACTTGATATTGTTGAAGGAACTGCATAGCCTTTTATAAAAATATAGTGACGAAAACCTTTACTAAAGAGGTCACTACCGGTGAAGGGATCTCGGCTCTTTCCCCGTAGAATGAGGTGCAGGATATTCCAACTGAATACCACGATGCAAAACAAAAGTAATCGGCTATAGTGAAGTTATTGCCCTGACGCAAACTTCTGTCCAAGGGGTCACTCCCGGTGAAGGGATCTCGGCCCTTGCCTCGTCGACTGAGGAGCAGGATATTCCAAATGAATACCACGATGCAAAACAAAAGTGAACGTCCTTACAATAACAGCTTATTGAAAAATGTTCCAACAACATCAGATTAGGTTTGTTTATCTTGCATTGATCCGAATCAACGCAGTCCCATCAATTAATCACACCACAAAGAACGAAAATATACTGACGTACGTATATGCCATCCGCATTCGCCACTGGGTCCCGTCATCACCCGTTAGGTTAGCTAACTAACGGCAGAGCGGGGACTGGACTAGCGCGGATGAAAAACATATACAACATCTACTAATATATATACCAATATATAGTATTTCGCTCAAGGCGTGAATAAAATGCAACATCACAGAAATGTACAGCATCACAGAACAATACAGATATCTGGAAGCCCCGGGTTTCACAGAGCCGCTGCTGAAACCCGACGTTCCCCTGGTCGTGTGGATAGCCTGTGCAATGAAATCCTAGACCCCTACGGGTGCGGCAAGTCACCCGCCAAAACCTGAAGCGAGGCAGCCCCCTTCAGCACCGTGAATGGACCACCCAGCACTTCATGGAATCCGGTAACTTGGGCACCCCTCCTGGGTCAACCTGTACCCCCTACGAGTGCGTCGAACAGCCCGCCAATTCCAGACTGAAGCCCCCTCCGTCCCAATGCCATGAGATGCGGGCTTGTTGCCCTCCAGAACCCGGCTATCCGAGCACCCCACCGCGGGGCAATCCTAGTACAGAAAGTAAAATATACATACACCGGGTACATCGACCGCAACCAGGTCGTGCCCCAAAAGAATAATACAAACAGGCAGTGACGGCAGTCCACATGTCGGACGCTCGCCCCGCAAAATCAAATGTACAAAATACAACAGCACTGTACTAGCATTGCATCCAGGCTATCCCCCACGACCGATCCGCAACAACACAGCATAAACATAGAACATCAACGTGAAAATCACGTTCGCAAATCCGTCTAACCGGGCTATAGCAGTTAGACCGGATTTACCGATCGAGTGACATTCACGGTCGCAGATATAATGTAAATACTGTGAAATAATGTGTTTAAAATTTTCCGATTGACCAAAAATTAACAAGTGGGCCCCCAATCAAAACTGTAGCACTCACAGAAAACCTGGGCCCAATTTTAATATTCCAAAACCCCTAATTTTAGCCCATAAGCCCACTGCAAAAAAATAATCATACGAACTTACAATACTGCGGCGGAAGCGCGGCCAAAAAGGGGTTTTGGCCGCCCTTCCGCGGTCGTACGGAGTGATCGTGTGACCAACTTTTTCCAGTGTTCTTAGAACTCCCTGCACATCATTCTGAGACCACCTGAAAAATTTTTAGACTCCAAAAAATTTCGACAGAAACTGATGTGCTAGAAAAATACGGTTTTTGGAAATTTCGGTCGATCGGAGACGCAAACACATCAAACGAAGCTAGGTAAGGTTAATGGCGTGGCTCTGATACCATGTTGCGCCACGGCAGCGCCCCGGCCTCGTACTCGAGGCCAAAATGCGGAATCAAAAATTTTCCTTACTCGGAAACCGGCGCTACCGCGGACAAAGAAAACCCGGATCGTTTACCATTAACCTAATGCTAGCAAACAAGAGATAGGGTGAGAAGTATACCGAGTGATCCGAGTCCTCCGGTCTTCTCTTCATCGTCCCGATCTCCCGCGGAAAGTCTTGTCTCCATATCGTCGCCTCCTCGCCGGAAAGGGCACCACATCGCCTGCGTCTTTTACGGGCTCCCGCCTCAATACCGAGGCAACTCGAGCATGAAGCCGGCAACTCGACATGCTCAAGATATGCTGTAGAAGGTGTAGTGTAGTGTCTCACTTGGGTTTTGGTTGCCTTGTTGGAGGAAATGAGATAAGAAAAATGGTGCTTGCATTTTTCTAGCATGAATGAGATCAAGAAGATGAAACTCTCAAGAATGAAGAACTCTCTCCTTCTTCTTCTCTCTTTCTTTTTCTTCTTCTCTCTTTTCTTTTTCTTCTTCTCTCTTTTCTAATGAAAAACTTATCAAGTAAATGAGAATGGTGGAGGAGGTAATATGAAGCATGAAGGGAGGTGATGGTAGGAGCACAAGTGGTGACCATAGCCAAACATAATCATCATCAATCTTACATCAACCTCAAATCCAATCTTTTCACAATAAAGCATGAAATGAATGGTATCTAAAAAGGTTATCATAATAAATCATCTTACAAATAAAACCTCCACCATATGTAATTTGCAAAACTGCAAATTACCCCCTCCATCAGAAAAGTCCGGCCGGGAAAGAACAAAGAAAAACCGGCCGGAACGGAATGCAAACTGGCAACTCCAGAAAACTGGTCCCGTAATAAATTACAGGAAAACCCCGATACTGTGCATACACACCCGCATCTGTATTCCGACCGGATACAAATGCAATGAGACAAAATCTACACTGTACTAAACTAGGACCGGCTTAAGCCAAAGCCGGCTAGTAATATCCGTCCGATCCTGATCCGTGCAATACCGCACGTATCAGATCGAACCCTGCCATATAAGTATACGGCAACTAGTACAAAACTGTCCAATCCTGATCCGTGCAATACCGCACGTATCTGATCGGACCCTGCCATATCTCCATACGGCCTCTACAGCGTTTCGCCCGAAAGCTTGAGTAACTGTAAGTGTGGTGGACTCTAAAGACTCGTCAATACTATGGCTGTGGATTTAACCACTAGCACGTCAGAGGTATAAGCCAATACATGACGGGCCACCAGCTATTGACTAAAAGGGACGTCGATGAGCGAACTCATCCTGACACCCTACTGAGCCTGTCAGTGACAATATCCGTACAGTCCGGTCCGTTCGTCTATGAGCATCGCATGTCGGGCCTAGGGGGTTGGTAAAAGTCAGACCCCCAAAGGCGGTACAAGTCGTGTCGGAGTGTAGCCCAGAACGCCCTGAGATACTACTGGAATACCTACCAGTAAATCTCCTGCCTCGGCCGAGGGCTTTGCGTAATGGCTCTCCTAGACACAGCGCGACCTCACCCCCAATACCGGGAGAGACGAACCCCTGCAGATCCGCTCACTGCCTCCATGTGGCTCGGGACTGTACCCAACTAAAACCTGTTTGCACGACTCCTTTGAGCCGTGGTAGGGTAGTAATCAAAGCACAGTGGGAACTCACACGAGACAAATGACGATCTCAGGTCGATGAACTAACCTGTACACATGTCACCAGGGAACTGCTATCTGACATCTGGTATAAGACCAACTAGCAGGTTCCCGGCGAGTCCTGTCCGGTATACTCATAACCCAATGAGCACCTGTATACATCTTAGGTGAACCAACTGACACCAGTGGCTTGTGAGACCGGCCACCGCCCCTCGTCGGGGTCTCGACTGTATACACTAGTCTACTAATGGAGTATCGATGCCCTGTCTCGAAACTCCTACGACTAGGGACCTTTTAAGGATGTGCTTATAGACTACCAGCTCCCACGTATATGATCGCCATCATACTGCTGGTAGTCAAGCAAGAATCCTAGGGGCTCTATCAACGTGTAATAGCGACATGTCAGGTCACCTAAAGCAGTGCACGATGATAAAGATGAACCAGATAGCATACTATCATCTCGAGTAAGACTGTCCTACCGGGATAAGTCCTCCCTCAATCATTGCAATCACGTGCCTGTGATCCAATAATTGACTCTGAGGGCACTATCTCCAACAGTACTTGACATCTCATGATTGACTCAATTACCTAAGCAAGTGATATGCCAATTATGCACATCCTTCTCCCCTTTAGTCTGTAAGACACCTTTAGAGAGGGTGACTCCATCACCTGCAGGTACACCACCATGCCAGGAGTCGTCCATTCTAAAATACCTTTTAGAATACTGTCTAAGTACCCAGATTGGGAAACTACCCAAATCTAGATCTAAAACCATAGATCTAGTAACCAGAATGTCAGATATTATATCCATATCCTTTGTGGAGCAACAAGTGTGTGACAACCACAGTATAACCGATCGTAGTATAGGAATTTTACTTGCTACTCTGTGTATGTCATCCAAATACCAGGACATCACACCCTACTACCTTCTTAACAGATCCATCCCCTATTCTGATGAAGTCAAAACCATGACTGTCACATCAAAATTAGATGATCTATCTCCGCTATATTTGCTCTAGTCTATAAATAGACATAAGCTACTTGCCCACTATGCTTCCGCTGCTCCCACTGACCACAACAACCCTCTGCCAGAATAATATATACGTGCACTTCTAAAGCTAGTTTAGAATGACGCTATACTCATCCTCCTGCCGGGTTTCATAGCCTGGAACAGCGGTAGTGTCAAGTCTGGGTAAACAAGAACCTCCCTGTCACCATCCTTGAGGCTGCCGAAGTACCTCTCGGATGCCTGAGGTTACCCACCATATCTGCGGAGTGGCTAATGGAATGTCAAACATGATTAAATCTTTAGGTTCTATTAAATTTTCTGTAATCGTCTGTGGTTCTGGAATCACTTCCAGTTTTACCATGCTCCCACTACTATTTTCTGAAAAAGTCCATTACTAAAATTGTGGCGAGTCAAGAACAATATCACTATTGATCTTCCAGATGGTAGAAAGTCAACCCTCGTCATAGCCTGGGCCAACCCACAAACTGCCATTACAGAAATGTGCCTTGAGTTATCCAGAGTCTGGTTTTAAGCATAAGCCGGACAACTCCCCGTACCTTAATATCGTTAAGATATGAACCATTCTATATCCAATATAGAAACTTTGGCACTGATTTAATTCGAACCAGATTCAAATCATGCAGCTGTCTCCAGTGCATGTCAACAAAATGGAGAGAGGCCGATCAGTATTACTCAACTTAGGAATGCATCCAATTATGAGTAATCCGAAAGAGAAACAAGTTTCTCAAAACCATTACTATCAACTGAATACCAATCACAACTATCTACATCTTCGACCACCTTGAAGAATCCCGATACTTGCTATACCTGGTTCTTTACTTTATTCTTTTACCTATAACTTCTCAAAACTTAGACCTTGTATTTCTACGAAACACTTGTCTAAAAACCAGAGAAGTCACAAGTAAACAGAACATAGTACGATGACCAACCCCTTTGTCCTAATGGACACTGGACAACATATAATACTCTGTATAAATCCGCTGAGTTGAATAACTCAAAACCTGTGCATCGTAGGTTGAAAACTGTACTTATGGTTAAGAACTACTCCGCTGTTCAATGCTCCTTACCCAATCGTCAACTGATATAGGTAAATGTCACAGACATAATTTCAAAAGATATATCTCACTTTATGAAAATAAACGTATAGATATTTCAATTTGTAATTGGTGCATAACAACGGATATTCAAAACCAAATACTTGCCGTCAGGAAAAAACCCAGGCGATTTCCTCAAATATCACCAATTACAACGAATTTCGATATAATGAGGGTAATCACCTAATTCCCAATAACTTACTCCCACTCATCATCTGTAAAACCATACGGATGTGAGAATCATACCTGGTAAATACATACCCTGGAATAAGTATCTAATCGGGAAAACAGTTTTCCTTTAACAATGCACAGTGAAACTGAAACATGAAAATGTTTCGAAAGGGTATCCGGGTATTCATAGTAATGCCTCTTCCAAAATCCAATTCATGACTGTAACCGTATATTTCTTTACCATCTCTCCAAATCCTTTTATTTGTCTTTAGTCGTTATCTTCTGTACACCATCATTAGGCTAAATGGTTTTCTTCCTTCCCTACCGTTCGGCATCAGCCTATGGTTTAGAAGAAGACTATCCAATAAGCGTAATAGGTGTATACTCATAATCCTAGGAGTACTCGTAACCTGAGAGAAGGTGATGATAAAAAACAACTGAATAAAACCTTATTCTATTTCTCCTGTGTAGGGTTCCTAGGCACGCTAATGAGGTCTCACAAGGCATCGACCATGCCAAATTCAAAAAATTCCGGTGCCGAGAAACCCTAATGCGATCGTTAACTAGAGTTTAGGCGAAAACAAATGCGAATAAACAACTTTACTGCTAAAAGGGAAGTGACTACAACCTTTGTAGATCCGGTCCTCCACTTCTTTAGCTCCGTGATGACGTCCCTCCGCTGTACCCATCGGATCCCGGACTCTCGCGGTGGTTTCATCGAAGAAATGATCGGGCTAGGTCGTCGACTTCGATGCCGAAGATGATCTACGTCGAGGCAACTCAAGATCAAGCTCCAACTTCACCAAGTCATGAAATTTGTGAAGAAAACACCCTATACTAATTGGCAAGTGGTAGAGGATGAAGAAATAGGAAGTGGGTTCACTTTAGAATTGGATTTCTCACTCTTTTTCTCATGTTGCCATTAATGGTAGCAAGCTTTCTTCTTGTTGAAAAAGAAGAAGAAGAAGAAAAAGAATATGATAAGAATAATTGGAAAATAGAAAATAAGTCATTCTTATCATTATGCAACCTTGGGTTAGATTAACAAGTGTAGAGAATAAACTAGGGTTAGGTGAATGGTTAAGTTTAGCATGAAACAAAAATGGTAGACTTTTTCAAAGCTTCAAGAAGCTTCAACTATAAAACAAAGCAAGCCACCATTTCTCTTTTTGCCAAAAAAGAATTAAGAGAATAAATAAATAAGTAAATCAAAATCCTAACCATTAACATAACCATGGTTTAATCATACACACCCAAGTTTGCATGTATCATCAAACATGATACAAACTTGTGCACAAAAATATATCACATATACAATGTGCACAAACAAGTGAGAAAAATATCTTAAGTGAACCAATATTAGTTAATGTAAAGTAATATATCAAATATATAATTATACATTAAATCATTAAATCAACACTTGATTTAACGATCCGGTCATATCGCATATGACCAACTAATATCCAATGTATCGACTTATCGAATCAATCCTCGATTCGATAACTAGGTTATATCGCATACAACCAATCGATACATTCATCGCGAGAATAGAATACGGTATCACATACACGCATTATTCTCGGTCCCGCACATATCTCATATGCGCTCCTATTTCGTTTCGCTTGAGCCAGGAAACCTCTGTGTAGGACTCTAAAGACTCGTCAATACGCCGGCAGCAGGTGATGATCATATCAAACACCCACAAGCCGCAAGCGGTCTGCTAAACGTAACGGCCACCCGGGTATTGAGCGATCAGAAGATCGACGAGCAAGCCCGCTCACATTCCTGTGAATCCAACCAGAAACACTTACCGTACAGTCCAGTCTGATCGTCTGATATGTCGCATATCTCGCCTAGGGGTGGTAAACGTCAGACCCCAGTAGCTCGATAAGTCGTGTCGATATGAGGTCTATAACAGTTCGAGAAACTACTGGTAACACTTACCAGTAAATCTCAGCAACCCTGGCCAGGGATTTCCAGTTATAGCCAATCGAACACAGTGCAACATCAACTCCCTATACTGGGAGAGACGAATCCCCTCCTATCGCTCATTGCCTCCATGTGATTCGGGACTGTACCCAAAAACCACCATTTTGCACGCCCTCTTGGACGTGGTAAGGTGGAAATCAAAGCACAGTGGGAATCACACAAGACTCTATGACGATCTCGGGTCTACAAACTAACCTGTACCAGTGTCGCCAGAGAACTGCCATCTGACGTGAGGTATAATACCATCTGAGAGTTCTCGGCGAGTCCGTCCAGTGTACCCAGTCTCCACTGAGCACCCTTATATCATCTCTGATGTCAAACAACAATGGATATGGGATCATCTATCGCCTATCTGTATGGGTCGAGAAGATATACGCTAGTCTACTCTGGTATATCGATGCCCCGTCTCAATACACCCACGACTAGGGACCTTGAAGGATGTACTTATGGACTACCATGTCCCCACTAGTATGATCCGCATCATAGTCCAGGTAGTCAAGTACACATCCTAAGGGCTTTACCAACATGTAACAGAGAGACAATCAGTGTACACGTTAAGGTAAAGAGCAACCAGATAGCATACTATCATGTCGAGCAAGAAAGTCCTCCCTATATATGTCCAAGCATCCACTACAATATACATCCTATGTATAGTAATGGCCTCTAGGGCATACATATAACTAACAATCTCCCACTTGCACTAGGGCCATCTGATAGCAGTGGTTGTAGTATCTTATACTCAACCATTCCATAAAAGTCTCTCTCTGGGAAAAGGCCTTTGTGAGTGGATCCGCCGTGTTGTCCTCTGAGTCTGTTCTCCTAACCTCGATCACCCTGGAGATCAACCATCTCCATGATCAGGTGATACTGCCTTAGAATATGTCTGGATCACTGATGGGACGGACGTTCCTTGGCATAAGCCACAACTCCATTGTCACACAATGGAAGGAACAAAGTTCATCTCATGAACAAATATACATCCAGACTGCCTCTTTGGTAGCATCTTAAGTAGCGATGTATCTAGCCTTTATCGTCTAGTATGCCACGGTATCTAGCTTGGAACTCTTCCAACATACCGTCCCTTTACTGAGGGTAAAGACAATGCCTGTGACTGACATTCAGTCGTCTTTATCACCCTGGAACCTTTCCAGTGATTCTCCCCAGGATCGATTGATACCATCTCACTACAACTAGTGAGAATCCTAACATCCATTTAGATCTATCTCATAGATCCAAAACCCAGGATTTAGTAGGTATCACCTTGATCCTATGTGGAGAATCATTGTGATAAGAGGAGATTGATCGAACGTAGCATAGGAAACTCCTTCCCTATCAAGTATATGTCATCCACGTACTCTACGAGGATCGTCACCATACTCCCTACTACCTTTTTGTTTATACAAGGTTCATCTACCATTTTGATGATGTCAAACTCTTTGACTACTACCTTTTTGTTTATACGGTAGCGCCCCGGCCGTCTTTCAGACGCCAAAATGCGGAACAAAAACTTTTATAACTGGCGCTATCGCATACTATAACCCGGATCTGCCATTAACGCTAAACTAACAATCTACAAAGAGGGAAGAAAGGTTATACCGAACGATCCGAGTCCTTCGTTCTTTAACCATCATCCCACGTTCCGTTGCGGCTGCTCCGATCTCGTCGATCTCCGATCTCGTCGTCCAGATGGCACCACATCATCGGATCTTTAAACGGGCTCCCGCCTCTGACTCGAGGCAACTCGGTCGTCAAGTTTGCTAAAAGAGACGACCAAGATTGATGTAAAGAATGAGTGGAATACTTTGTCTCGCTTCGTCCAAATCCATGGACGAACGGTTAATGAAGCTGCCGTGGGAATCGGGTGATGGAATGAAATGAGCTGTGAAATTCCATACACCCCAAAATCTATCATAGTCTTTTTACCAGATAAAACATCAAGTGTGTGAGAGTGAAAGAGGGGGAAGGGGGGCCGGCCACCATATATAGAGGTGGGGAGGTGAGTGTAAGAGAGGGAGGTGACAATAAGAAAATATCTCTAGTGTGAACACAAAGTGTGAACACACTTAATGAAATGATGAATCATTAAGCTAGTCATCAAGCATTAATGGAATCATTAAATGCAACCATGACTCACTAAACACCTCACCACTTCTAGAACCTTCTAGAAGCTTCCACACTCATCTCAAGAAAAGATAAATCCGTATTTAACCAAAAGTTAAAAGACGGCTGATAGAAAACTGGAAACTGGCAACTTCCAAAAGTGATCCCGAAACGAATTTCAGGATAACCCCGTAACTGTATAAACATACCCGCATTTGTATTACGACCGAACACAAATGCAACTGAGACAAAGATATTATATCTACTCTATATAATACATGGATCCGGCTTAAACCAAAGCTCACCAGTATTATCTGCCCGAAAAATAACACGTGCGTAAACGCACGTGCATTTTCCGAACCCTGCCATAAAACCATACGGCCTCTACAACGTTTCGCCCGAACTTGGGAAACTGTCTGTGGGGGACTCTAATGACTCGTCAGTACCCTGGCAGTGGGTTTAACCACAAACCGTCAGCGGCACTAGCTATGCGTAACGGCTGCCCATGGACTGACCTCAAGGGAGGCCGATGAGCGAACTCATCCGGAAACCCTACTGAGCCTAACAGTGACAATGTATATACAGTCCGGTCCGTTCGTCTATAAGTATCGCATATCCGGCCTAGGGGGCTAGTAACGTCAGACCCCCAATAGCTGTATAAGTCGTGTCGGAGACAAGCCCTGAACACCCTGAGATACTACTGGAGTACCTACCAGTAAATCTCACCTGCTTTGGCCAAGGACTTGGTGTAATGGCTTTCCTAGACACAGCGCGACCTCCACCCCCAATACCGGGAGAGACGAATCCCCTGCCGATCCGCTCACGTGCCTCCATATGGCTCGGGACTGTACCCAAAAACTACCTGTTTGCACGACTCCTTTGAGCCGTGGTAGGGTAGAAATCAAAGCACAGTGGGTACTCACACGAGAAAAATGACAACCTCAGGTCGATGAACTAACCTGTACACATGTCACCAGGGAACTGCTATCTGACGATATGTATAATACCAGCTAGCAGGTTCCCGGCGAGTCCTGTCCGGTGTACTCATAACCTAATGAGCACCTGTATACATCTTAGGTGATCCAACTGACACCAGTGGCTTGTGAGACCGGCCACCGCCCCTCGTCGGGGTCTCGACTGTATACACTAGTCTACTCCGGAGTATCAATGCCCTGTCTCGAAACTCCCACGACTAGGGACCACTATTAAGGATATGCTTATAGACCACCCAACTCTCACGTATATGATCGCCCTCATACTGTTAGCAGTCAAGCAAGATCCTAAGGGCTCTATCAAAGTGTAATCGTGATCAGTCACCTGAACCTATACACGACTGATAAAGGCAAACCAGATAGCATACTATCATCTCGAGTAAGACTGTCCTACCGGTATAGGTCCTCCTCAATCATTGCAATCACGTACCTGCGATCCAATAATTGACTTTGAGGGCACTATATCCAACAATCTCCCACTTGCACTTAAAGCTAATTATTGTGATGTTGCGTACTCGCAGTCCGTGTGAAACCAACACCCAACTCCTCTACTAATCAGTTTCACAAAGCCCGTTTGTAAAACTATTGTGTTCGAGAAATAGCCTCAGTGAGTGGATCCGCCAGGATGTTTCTTTCTATGTCTCTCTTAATCTCAAGTTCGCGGAGAAAGTCATCTCCCGAATTGAGTAATACCTGTCTTAGAATATGTCTGGATATCTGATGGGACCTAGTTCATAAATGAACTCCAAATCCAAACTTCTTAGACTGTATCGAAAACTGAACCTAATCAGTATCCGGCACTATGCCTCCCACAGTATCCTCTTGGACCACCTGTCCAAAATACTGTCCCTCTTTATCAGAGGGAAAACTATAACTCTGACAATCACTCTGTCATCCATGTCACCTTTGAAGCCTGGAATGATAACCGTCTCCCGAAGGAGGCTGCCGTCATCAAATCCTTAGAACATGCACCTATGTTCTAAAACTGCTTCCTTATGTTTCTCCAGGATTGGATTAATACAAACTTATTGCATCTAGCGCAAAAACAATATTTGGTGTGGTACTTGACATCTCATGATTGACTCAATTGCCTAAGCAAGTGATCTGCCAATCATGCACATCCCTCTCCCCTTTAGTCTGTAAGACACCTTTAGAGAGGGTGACTCCATCACCTGTAGGTACACCACCATGCCAGGAGTCATCTATTCTAAAAACCATTAGAATACTGTCAAAGCACCCACATTGGGAAACTACCCAAATCCAGATCTAAAACCATAGATCTAGAAACCAGAATGTCAAATATTATATCCATATCCTGTCTGAAGAAACAACTGTGTGACGACCACAGTACAACCGATCGTAGTATAGGAATTTTACTTCCTACTCTATGTATGTCATCCAAATACCAGGACAACACACCCTACTACCTTCTTAACAGATCCATCCCCTATTCTGATGAAGTCAAACCCATGACTGTCACATCAAAATTAGATGATCAATCTCCGCTATAACTGCTCTAGTCTATAAATAGACATAAGCTACTTGCCCACTATGCTTCCGCTGCTCCACTGACCACAACAACCCTCCTACCGGGTCTCATAGCCTGGAACAACAGTAGTGTCAAGTCTGGGTAGATAAGAACCTCCCTGTTACCGTCCTTGAGGCTACCGAAGTACCTCTCGGGTGTCTGAGGTTACCCACCATATCTGCGGAGTGGCTAATGGAATGTCAAACCTGATTGAATCTATTGGTCCTATTAAATTTTCCGTAATCGTTTGCGGTTCTGGAATCACTTCCATTTCTACCATACTCCCACTACTGTTTTCTGAAAAAATCCATTTTACTAAAACTGTGGCGAGTCAAGAACAATATCACTATTGATCTTCCAGATGGTAGAATGTCAACCCTCATCATAGCCTGGGCCAACCCACAAACTGCCATTACAGAAACGTGCCCTGAGTTATCCAGAGTCTGGTTTTAAGCATAAGCCGGACAACTCCCCGTACCTTAATATCGTTAAGATACGAACCATTCTACATCAAATATAGAAACATTGGCACTTATTTAATTGGAACCAGATTCTAATCATGCAGCTGTCTCCAGTGCATATCAACTTTAATGGAGAGAGGCTAATCAGCATTACTCAACTTAGGAATCCATCCAATTATGAGTAACCTGAAAGAGAAACAAGTTTCTCAAAACATTTACTATCATCTGAATACCGATCATAAGTATCTACATCTTCGATCTCTTTGAAGAATCCCGATACTTGCGACATCTGGTTCTCTACTTTATTCTTATACCCACAACTTCTCAAAATTTAGACCTTGTATTTCTACGAAACACTTGTCTAAAAACTAGAGAAGTCATAAGTAAACAGAACATAGTACGAGGACCTACCCCTTTATTCTGATGGACACTGGACAACATACAATACTCTGTATAAGTCCGCTGAGTTAAATAACTCAAAACCTGTGCGTCGTAGGTTGAAAACTGTACCCTGGCGATTTCCTCAAATATCACCAATTACAACGAATTCCGATATAATGAGGATGATCACCTAATTCCCAATAACTTCCTCCCACTCATCATCTGTAAAACCATACAGATATGAGAATGAAACTTGGTGAATACACACCCTGGAGTAAGTATCTAATCGGGAAAACAGTTTTCCATTAACAATGCTCTGAAACATGAAAATGTTTTGTAGGGGTATCCTGGTATTCATAGTAATGCCTCTTCCATAATCCAATTCATGACTTTAACCGTATATTTCTTTGCCATCTCTCCAAATCCCTTTATTTGTCTTTAGTCGTTACCTTCTGTACACCATCGTTAGGCTAAATGGTTTTCTTCCTTCCCTACCGTTCGGCACCAGCCTATGGTTTGGAAGAAGACTATCCAGTAAGCATAATAGGTGTACCCTCCTATACCAAGGAGTACTCGCAACTGAGAGAAGGTGATGATAAAAGGCAACTGAATAATACCTTATTCTTTTAAAAGTGAAATAGGAGTGGCGATGAAGTACGTGGTTTGGTCGTGAATGATAACAGTCGCAACTTACTCTGCCCTCTTTCTAATCCCTTTATTTTGTCTTTACATATTACCTTCTGTACACCCTACTTAGGCTGATTGGTTTTCTTCATTCCCTACCTTTCGGCACCTGCCTATGGTTTGGAAGAAGACTATCCAATAAGCGTAATAGGTGTACTCTCCTAAACCAAGGAGCCCTCGCAACCAGAGAGAAGGTGATAATAAAAGACAACTGAATAAACCAATTCTATTTCTCCTGAACCTTGATCCATCCTCGAAGAAGTCCCTTCGAGTTCGTATATAACCATACAATGGATCTATCCAATGGAAGTGGATGTCCGTAGTAATACGGGTGTTCTGAGAAATGCAAAGGGTAGAAGAAGGAGTGGCAATGACTTATGCAACATAGACAATCCAAAAGCCAGTATTTTAAGAAGGTTCGGTCAACTTGGTCACTGAGTCATAGTCTAGGGTCGGTCAAAGGTCGCTGCCAAAAAGAGAGAGAGAAAAGAAACACTCTGCGTGCACTCTAACCTAGATCAGAATGGTTATCACTTTATCTAATCCGGAAACCTCCCACTGTACTGTCAAATTCTCCCCCAAACCTGAAAGAAGAATCAATCGGGATCACCCGAAGAGTAAACCAACTCATCAATGGGAATCGGGATCCAACTCTCATCGCATGATAACGTGACGGAATCCACTCGCGTTATCACACTCCAGAAGGTATGCGCATGCCTGGCAAGTTTCAGTTTCTTTAGAAACTCCCGATGTGATTTTTACCCCATGTTCTTATGACCTTGACGAAAGCCAACAAATCATAAGTCACATGTCAAGTTCTGCCCGTCATTATCTTGTTAATTCGAACCCACCCGTACATATCCTTGACGAAAGCCAACAAGGTAATATGACTGTCCCAAACCAACTCATCTATGTATGCAACAAATGAATACCCCAGCAACTACCAAACACTATGCCTTGACGAAAGCCAACAAACATAGCTTGAATATTACTGACCATCCATAAGAAATGACGGAGGGCTACGGCTGTTTTCTGGCGAAAAACCCTTAACGTAATGAACTTGATCTCGTTGAAGGAACCAGATAGCTTTTTATAAAAATATAGTGGCGAAAACCTTTGCTAAAGAGGTCACTCCCGGTGAAGGGATCTCGGCTCTTTCCTCGTGGAATGAGGTGCAGGATATTCCACTGAATACCGCGATGCAAAGCAACATGTAATCGACTATAGTGAAGTTATTACCCTGACGCAAACTTCTGCCCAAGGGGTCAGTCCCGGTGAAGGGATATTGGCCCTTGCCCCGTCGAATGAGGTGCAGGATATTCCAACCGAATATCACTATGCATAACAAAAAGGAAACGTCTTTGTAATAACACTTTTTAAATTGTTCCAACAACATCCAAACAGGTTTGTTTTATTTTGCATTGATCAGAATCAACGCAGTCCCATCAATAATCACACCAGAAAAGAACGAAAATAAAATGTACGTATATGCCATCCGCATTCGTCACTGGGTCCCGTCATCACCCGTTAGGTTACTTAACTAACGACAGAGCGTGGACTGAACTAGCGCGGGTGTAAAACATATACAACATCTAATAGTATATAAACCAATATACAATAATCGCTCTAGGCGTGATAATATGCAACATTACAGAAAAGTAATAAACATCACAGAACAATACAAATAATCTGGGATCCCCGAGTTTCACAGAGCCGCAACTGAAACCCGACGTTCCCCTGTCGTGTGGATAGCTTTTGCAATGAAACCTAGACCCCTACGGGTGCGGCAAGTTACCCGCCAAAACCTGAAGGGAGGAAGCCCCCTACAGCATAGTGAATGGACCACCCAGCACTTCACGGAATCCGGTAATCTTAGGCACCCCTCCTTGGGTCAACCTGTACCCCCTACGAGTGCGGCGAATAGTCTGCCAATTCTAGAGTGAGGCCCCTCTGCCTCTCAAAGCCATGAGATGCGGACCCGTTGCCCCTCAGAACCCGGCTATCTGTGCACTCCGTCGCGGGGCTAAACCTAGTACAGTAATGAAAAATAGTACAACAGGTACATCGACCGCAACCTGGTCGTGCCCCAAAAGAATATTATACAACAGGCAGTAACGGCAGTCCACATGTTGGACGCTCGCCCCGCAATATAAAATGTACAAATAAAACCAAACTGCACTATCATTGCACACTGCTATCCACCACGACAAATCCGCAACATCACAGCACAACACAGAACATCAACGCGAATGTCACGTTCGCAAACCCGTCTAAAAGAACTATAGCAATCAGACGCGGTTTACCGATCAAATGACATTCCCGGTCGGAGATATAATGTAAGCACTGTAAAATAACATGTTTAAATTTTGATCGACTAAATTTCCCGAAGTGGGCCCCACGCAAATCTGCTGTACAGTAAAAAATACTGGGCCCAAATGAACAGTTCCAGAAACCACAATTTCCCAAGTAGAATCCACAGAAGAAAGATGGTCCATTGATTCACCTAGACGGCCGCGGTTCCGCGGCCAAAGCATGGCTTTGGCGGCGGTTCCGCGGCCGTATGGTCGAATCAGTGGGTCGAATTTCTTCTGTGTTCTTTAAAAAGCCTGCTTGACTTTCTGAGATGCTCAAAAAAATTTTTAGACCAGATTTAAATTCAACAGAAACTTTAGACTTGAAAATTGTAGTTTTTGAAAATCCGTTCGATCGATCTTTTAAACGTGTTAGCACAAGTTAGTAAAGCTTAATGGCGTGGCTCTGATACCATGTAAGTCTACGGTAGCGCCCCGGCCGTCTTTCAGACGCCAAAATGCGGAACAAAAACTTTTATAACTGGCGCTATCGCATACTATAACCCGGATCTGCCATTAACGCTAAACTAACAATCTACAAAGAGGGAAGAAAGGTTATACCGAACGATCCGAGTCCTTCGTTCTTTAACCATCATCCCACGCTCCGTTGCGGCTGCTCCGATCTCGTCGATCTCCGATCTCATCGTCCAGGTGGCACCACATCATCGGATCTTTAAACGGGCTCCCGCCTCTGACTCGAGGCAACTCGGTCGTCAAGTTTGCTAAAAGAGACGACCAAGATTGATGTAGAGAATGAGTGGAATACTTTGTCTCGTTTCGTCCAAAACCATTGACGAACGGTTAATGAAGCTGCCGTGGGAATCGGGTGATGGAATGAAATAAGCTGTGAAATTCCATACACCCCAAAATCTATCATAATCTTTTTACCAGATAAAACATCAAGTGTGTGAGAGTGAGAGAGGGGGAAGGGGGGCCGGCCACCATATATAGAGGTGGGGGGTGAGTGTAGGAGAGGGGAGGTGACAATAAGAAAATATCTCTAGTGTGAACACACTTAATGAAATGATGAATCATTAAGCTAGTCATCAAGCATTAATGGAATCATTAAATGCAACCATGACTCACTAAACACCTCACCACTTCTAGAACCTTCTAGAAGCTTCCACACTCATCTCAAGAAAAGATAAATCCGTATTTAACCAAATGTTAAAAGACGACTGATAGAAAACTGGAAACTGCCAACTTCCAAAAGTGATCCCGAAACGAATTTCAGGATAACCCCGTAACTGTATAAACATACCCGCATTTGTATTACGACCGAACACAAATTCAACTGAGACAAAGATATTATATCTACTCTATATAATACATGGATCCGTCTTAAACCAAAGCTCACCAGTATTATCTGCCCGAAAAATAACACGTGCGTAAACGCACGTGCATTTTCCGAACCCTGCCATAAAACCATACGGCCTCTACAACGTTTCGCCCGAACTTGGGAAACTGTCTGTGGGGGACTCTAATGACTCGTCAGTACCCTGGCAGTGGGTTTAACCACAAACCGTCAGCGGCACTAGCTATGCGTAACGGCTGCCCATGGACTGACCTCAAGGGAGGCCGATGAGCGAACTCATCCGGAAACCCTACTGAGCCTAACAGTGACAATGTATATACAGTCCGGTCCGTTCGTCTATGAGTATCGCATATCCGGCCTAGGGGGCTAGTAACGTCAGACCCCCAATAGCTGTATAAGTCGTATCGGAGACAAGCCCTGAACACCCTGAGATACTACTGGAGTACCTACTAGTAAATCTCACCTGCCTTGGCCAAGGACTTGGTGTAATGGCTTTCCTAGACACAGCGCGACCTCCACCCCCAATACCGGGAGAGACGAATCCCCTGCCGATCCGCTCACGTGCCTCCATGTTGTTAGTTATAAGTATGCCCTAGAGGCCATTACTGTACATTGGATGTGCATTGTAGTGGATGCTGGGATATATATAGGGAGGACTTTCTTGCTCGACATGATAGTATGCTATCTGGTTGTTCTTTACCTTAACGTGTACACTGATTGTCTCTCTGTTACATGTTGGTAAAGCCCTTAGGATGTGTACTTGACTACCTGGACTATGATGCGGATCATACTAGTGGGGACATGGTAGTCCATAAGTACATCCTTCAAAGTCCCTAGTCGTGGGTGTATCGAGACGGGGCATCGATATACCAGAGTAGACTAGCGTATACCTTCTCGACCCATACAGATGGGCGATGGATGATCCCATATCCATTGGTGTTTGACATCAGAGATGATATACGGGTGCTCAGTAGAGACTGGATACACTGGACGGACTCGCCGAGAACTCCCAGATGGTATTATACCTTACGTCAGATGGCAGTTCTCTGGTGACACTGGTACAGAGTAGTCTGTTGACCCGAGATCGTCATAGAGTCTTGTGTGGTTCCCACTATGCTTTGATTTCCACCTTACCACGTCCAAGAGGGCGTGCAAAACGGTGGTTTTTGGGTACAGTCCCGAATCACATGGAGGCAATGAGCGATAGGAGGGGATTCGTCTCTCCCGGTATAGGGAGTTGATGTTGCGCTGTGTTCGATTGGCTATAACCGGAAATCCCTGGCCAGGGTTGCTGAGATTTACTGGTAAGTGTTACCAGTAGTTTCTCGAACTGTTATAGACCTCATATCGACACGACTTATCGAGCTATTGGGGTCTGACGTTTACCACCCCTAGGCGAGATATGCGACATATCAGACGACGAGACCGGACTGTACGGTAAGTGTTACTGGTTGGATTCACAGGAGTGTGAGCGGGCATGCTCGTCGATCTTCTGATCGCTCAATACCCGGGTGGCCGTTACGTTTAGCAGACCGCTTGCGGCTTGTGGGTGTTTGATATGATCATCACCTGCTGCCGGCGTATTGATGAGTATTTAGAGTCCTACACAGAGGTTTCCTGGCTCAAGCAAAACGAAATAGGTGCGCATATGAGATATGTGCGGGACCGAGAATGACACCAGTATGTGATACTGTATTCGATTCTCGCGATTTGTGACATTGATCGGTTATATGCGATATAGCCGGGTTATCGGATCAAGTGTTGATTCGATATGTTGTTACTGTAGATATTAGTCGGTTATATGCGATATGACCGGATCATTAAATCAAGTGTTGATTTAATGATTTAATGCATAATTATATATTTGATATATTACTTTGCATTAACTAGTATCGGTTCACTTTAAATGGATTTTCTCACTTGATGTGCATATTGTATATGTGATATATTTTTTGTGCATTTGATTGTATCATATTTGATGATACATGATTGCTAGGGTTTGTGTAAAGAATTAAACCTTGGTTAAATAAATGGTTAGGGTTTTTATTTGATTATTCATTCATTTATCTATTTATTTTTGGATTAAATGAATGAGAAATGAAAACAAAAGGTTGCTTTTCTTCATGAAGCTTGTTGAAGCTTCATGAAGCTTTGACCAAAGTAACCATTTTGTCGTCATCTACTTAACCCTAACCATTCCTTTAACCTTGGTCAATTCTCTACACATAACTATAGTTAAAATTATGATAAGAATTGATTTTTCTATTCTATTCTAAGAACTTATCATAATATTATCATCTTCTTCTTCTTCTTCTTCAAGAAGAAAACCTAGACTTCATCAATGGTGACTTGATGAAATGAGTGAGAAATCCAATTCTAAAGTGAACCCACTTCCTATTTCTTCATCCTCTACCTCTTGCCAAGTAGTATAGGATGTTTCCTTCACAAGTTTTCATGGCTTGGTGAAGGTGGAGCTTGATCTAGTGATGCCTCGACGTAGATCATCTTCGGCATCGAAGCCGACGACCAAGCCCGTCCGTTTCTCCGATGAAGCCGACGCTAGAGCCCGGGATCCGATTTGGACAGCGGAGTGACATGATTGCGGAGCTATGGAGGTGGAGCACCGGATCTACAAAGGTTGTATTTCCGTTCTTTTAGTTAATTTGTTAACTAGTTTCATTGTTTCGCCTAAAATCTTGTTAACGATCCGTATTAGGGTTTCTCGGCACATGTAATTTTTGAAATTGGCATGGTTGATGCCTTGTGAGACCTCTTGAGAGTGCCTAGGAACCCTACAGTGGTATCAGAGCCTAGCTAGAGCCTTAGGCGAATTCTAGATGACGTTTGAAACCCGATCGAACCGAAACCCTAATTCCCGATATGCTCTCTGGACTTTTTCTAAAATCTGGGATTTTTCCATATTAAAAATGCTTAAAAAATTCAGCAGGAAATTCTAAGAATTACGATGCAAAATTTATCCCATGATCTGCTAAGGGCGCGGCGGAACCGCGGCAGAAGCCTGGCTTCTGCGGCGGTTCCGCGGCCATCTGATGACATCATCTGTCCATATTTGCACAGTAATTCCTATTTAATTATGCTGAATTTTCTGGGAATTTTTTAATTTGACTCAAGAGTTGAGTGTTCTGGGGTTGTATTGGGAATCGACGATTCGATCGGATTATCAAACCTTGTCTATGTGGCTTTCCGGATATTTTAGAATATGTTAAAAGGTTCGACCGGATATAAATACCCAACTTTTCCCCTGCCGGAAAATTTCCAAGTGTTGGATTTTTCTGTGGTTTAAGGACGTTCTAAGTAGTGCAAGTAATGCGATGGTCCCTCTAGAAGACAACAAACCTTAACTCGATTATGTGTCCGTCTTGAACTGCCCTTTGAACCTTTGTGTTTGGGGCAGTACGGCGTGCCATATGTGAGGCGTTGGCTTGACCCTTCTACGGCTGGACCGTTGGTACTGAGGCATGAAGTGAATGTCTTTAAACCTATTTCATGTGTTGAACGGTTTCGGGAAAACTTGGGTGTTCGAATGTTCGATCGGAAAGTTTAATATTTTCTATTTATCCGGAATGGGATATAATAATTGGAATTCACAAATAGTTATGAGATAACTGAATGAATGTTATAAATCTAGCGGTTTAGTCTCACTTGATATTGAAAAGAGTTTTCGGTAATGAGACTAAAATGCGGGGTTTATAATTGTTAGGCATGTGATGTCTAAGTATTTCATTTGATTAGGCATGCGATGTCTAATGAGGTTGCGGATTCCAATTGTTGTAGTTTTACACTTTCTTTTCTGTGACCGTAAGTGTAATATGTGATATCGCCGGTTTCGTTGCTATATGTCAACGACAATTGGGATGCGCATATTTACTTACGTTGATGACATGTGATGTTATGTGTTGCTGGATATGTTATATTGGATTGTCGTGTTCGAATAGCCGGGGGTTTTTATGTGAGATGAGTGTTTTTCATTTTCATTCATGTAAAAACTTGTATGTAATATTCTTTTATTTGGGGCACTTCCAGGTTGCGGAAGTTGTCACCTTTTGTATATTATTTACATTTCCGCATTAGGATAGACCCAAGGAGGGGAGCACAAGTAACCGGGTTCTAGGGTCCAGTGGGAGACCATCTCGAGGAGTCGAGTCCGGGTCTCCTAACCCTAGAATTGGTAGGGTTGCTTGCCGCTCTTGTAGGGGTCTAGGGGTGTGTGGGATTGGCTATTCATCACGACCGTGGAATCCGTGTTTTATACTGGCTCGTATTGAAAACACGGACGTCCTAGAATATCCAATGTTTCATATGTTTCTTCTGCTGCGATATCTGTGATGTGATCATGTGATATGTTCTGTGATGGATACTTTATATAGTATATATGATATATTGTATAGACGTTACTTATGTTTTGCACCCGCACTAGCCCTGCCCTGCTCTGTCGTTAGTTACCTAACCTAACGGTGCACGAGGGGACATCGAGGCGAATGCGGATGGCATAAGTGTACGTCGTATTTATCTGTGATGTTTTAGGTGACTTAAATGATGGGACTTCATTAATGTGATTAATGAAATAAAAGAAACCAAATGATGTTGTAGAATCAAATTTCAAATAAAACAGGTAGCTACAGTTCTTGCTTTGCATAGCGGTATATATGATATACCCTGCACCTTATTCGATGAGGAAAGGACCGAGATCCCTTCACCGGGAGTGACTCCTTTAGCAATAACTGGCAGATGCTACATACTCGGTCTGCTTTTGATTGCTTCTATAGTTTCTGCTTTGCACAGTGATATATATGATATATCCCGCACCTCATTCGACGAGGAAAGGGCCGACGATCCCTTCACCGTGAGTGACCCCTTTAGCAAAACTGGAAAAGCCTCAAAATCACTCCATTTCAAAACTTCATTTGATCCTACAACGATATCAAGTTCATTACGCAATAGGTTTTCAGAAAAACCTGTCGTAGCCCTCCGTCATTTCAGATAAGGACTATTTAGTATTCGTGCTGCGTTTGTTGACCTCTGTCAAGGCGTAGTGTGCGGTAGCTAACTAGTAATTATCTGTAAAGCATGTGATGTGATTGGATTAGGGTAGTCGTATGACCTTGTTGACCTCTGTCAAGGGTCGTGCGAGTGGGTTTGATTCAATCAAGAAATGACGGGTTGAACTTGACTAGTGCACTATGGTTTGTTGACCTCTGTCAAGGTCATGGCATACTAGGGGCAAAATATTATCGGGAATTTCAGGTGTTGAAATTTGCAATGAGATTGCATACCTTCTATGAGATAGTTGGATCTCGATACCCGCTGCGAGTAAGAGTTACTCCTGGGAGAGTTTTACATATTACAATTAGCCGATCAAGTAGGTGTCTAGAAAGGTGTCAACGGGGTTACGCCTCTGGAAAAACGAGGTTTACATTAATTAGGTTCGTGCGAAAGCACGGGGGACCTCCCTCAAAGTACCGACACTGGCCTGGCTGAAAGATTGGCGAACTTGTAGTGTGTAATTAATCCCGGCTAGTCTTTCCTTTTAGGGTTTGAAGGAAGATTTGATAAAAACCAGTGGGAGTCATCCTGATTAGATAAAATAATAACCAATCTGATCTTGCAAGAGCATACGCTGAGTGTTTTCTTCTCTCTCTCTCCAGGTAGCGACCATATCACGCCTTAATCAAGATAATAATACGGATGTATTGACCGAACCCACTTGTTATACTGAGCTGGGGAACGTTGGTCCCGCTCCAACTTATAATTGTTATAAGACAGAGCAGGAAATTAGGGATTACCAGAATTCCCATGCCGCCCAAACGAAGAGAGTGCATGCTGATGCATCATCTTCGGGTGTGTTCATTACATTGAACTGTTTCTCAGTATCCTTTACGTCCTGGGTATGTGATACCAGATCAGGATCCCAGATATGTAATCTGTTACATAGGGCTACAGACAGGTAGAGAACTGAGATCGGGTGATTAGTTTCATGAGGCAGAAAACGGGGCAAGTATTGCAGCCAAGTCTGTTGGTCACTGTCACCCTGTATTACCAATACATTGATTCTGAACGAATGTTATTAGGTACCGAACCTGATATACAAAATCATATCAGTCTCTTTATCAGTAAAGAAATGATAAACTTTTGTATTGTTGGATAATGTTTTGAACATTTCCTATATCAAAAGTTGATCGGTTCAGGCACGTTATCTAAAAGCATTGATGTTCTAAATCAAACTACAGTTCTTTAGTATACGGAACACACACAAAAGGAAGAGTTCAGAAATGAACGAATCCTTCTTAAGGTATTGTAGACTAGGTCATATCAATGCGACCCGACTAGCTAAGTTGCACATAGATGCATATTTAAATCAGTTTGAATTTACATCTTGTGAAACTTGCCAGTCATGTCACAGAGATAAGATGACCATAGCTTTGTTTACTGGAAACGGAGAAAGAGTTAGTAAACTCTTGGGATGATACATGTTGATGTATGCAAGGTCCCCTGTCTACACTTGCCAAGACTGGTTCTTTATACTTCATTACGTTCTCTGATGATCTCTCAAGATTTAGACATATGTTCCTGTTGAAACACAAGTCCGAACCTTTTGAGATATTCACAGAATATAAGTTAGAAGTAGGGAACCAATAAGGGTATAAGTATTATGTCCTTTGATGTGATCAGGGAGGAGAATACTTGAGCACGGAATTCCTGGACTATTCTAAAAGAGAATGAGATTCTCTCTCAGCATTACTCCTCTGTATACACCATTGCACGATGGTATATCGGGGCGGAGCAATCACACCCTATATGATATGGTGTGCTCTATGATGAGTACTACTGAGTTACCTGTTTCCTTTTTGGGAGTTATGCACTTGAGAAGTTGCATACCTATTGAATAGGGTTCCGATCAAATCAGTTGCCTATCGCTTCATATGTGATATGGAAAGGGAAGAGCCCATATCTTAAGTTGGTTAAGACTTGGGTTGTCCGGGCTATGTCTAAAAGCATAATCCGGACAAGCTCGAGGCAAGGTCTGTTATGTACAACTGGAAAGGTTTCAGCTATACAAACAACAGCAGATGATTTGGTAGAACCAAAGGATTCAATAGTTACCAACGAACCTCAGCCTCTCCGCCGATCTAGTAGGGTTCCTCACCCACCTGAGAGATACTTCGGTTTCTTGATGACAGTGGGAGCGAGGATTGCATCATGAGATGATGACCCAACTAGTTTCGAGCTGGCCATCAGGAGTGAGACTCTGTAAGAATGGCTGGATGTTTAGCGATCTGAGATGGAATCCTTATACACCAACAAAGTATGGACTTTGGTTGCTATATCTGAAGGGTTAAATCCCCATCAGGAGCAAGTATATCTTGAGAAGATTACTTGGTGTAGATGGAAAAGTTGAGACTTTCAAAGCTAGACTTGTTAAAGCTTTTCGTCATCGACCAGGCGTGGATAATGATGAAACATTTTCAAATGGCTATGCTTAAGTCCATCCAGATCCTACTTGCCACGGATACAGACCATGACTACGATATCTGGTGGTTGGGTGTCATGACTGCTTTTCTAAATGATGTTTTAGAAGAGAGCGTCTATAAGTACACAGCCAGAGGGCTTCGTAGACAGTGGGAGCAGCGGAAACGTGTGCAAGATGCTTTATAGGATAAAGCAGGCATCGCGGAGTTGGAACATCTGTTTTGATAAGTTAGTCAAAGAGTTTGACATCATCAAAATGGTAGATGAACCTTGTATAAACAAAAAGGTAGTAGGGAGTAAAGTGACGATCCTCGTAAAGTACGTGGATGGCATGCTCTTGATAGGGAAGGAGTTTCCTATGCTACGCTCGGTCAATCTCCGTTTATCACAAGGATTCTCCATATAAGATCAAAGTGATGCCTCTTAAATCCTGGGTTTTGGATCTATGAGATAGATCTAAATGGATGTTAGGATTCTCACTAGTTGTAGTGAGAAGGTATCAATCGACCCTGGGGAGAATCACTGGAATGGTTCCAGGGTGATAAAGACGACTGAATGTTAGTCACAGGCATTGTCTTTACCCTCAGTGGAGGGACGGTATGTTGGAAAAGTTCCAAGCTAGATACCGTGGCATACTAGACGATAAAGGCTGGATACATCGCTACTTAAGATGCTACCAAAGAGGCAGTCTGGGTGTATATTAGTTCATGAGATGAACTTTGTTTCTCCCATTGTGTGACAATGGAGTTGTGGCTTATGCCAAGGAACGCCGGTCCCATCAGTGATCCAGATATATTCTAAGGCAGCATCACCTGATCATGGAGATAGTTGATCTCCAGGGTGATCGAGGTTAGGAGCGTAGACTTAGAGGACAACACGGCGGATCCACTCACAAAGGCCTTTTCCCAGAGAGAGACTTTTATGGGATAGTTGAGTATGAGATACTACAACCACCGCTATCAGATGGCCCAAGTGCAAGTGGGAGATTGTTAGTTATATGTATGCCCTAGAGGCCATTACTGTACATTGGATGTATATTGTAGTGGATGCTGGGACATATATAGGTAGGACTTTCTTGCTCGACATGATAGTATGCTATCTGGTTGCTCTTTATCTTAACATGTATACTTTCTGTCTCTCTGATTACATGTTGATAAAGCCCTTAGGATGTGTACTCGACTTCCAGGACTATGATGCAGATCATACTAGTGGGGCCTGGGTAGTCAATGAGTACATCCTTCATTGTTCCTAGTCGTAGGAATATCGAGACGGGGCATCGATATTCCAGAGTAGACTAGCGTATATCTTCTCGACCCTTGTGATGGGCGATGGATGATCCCATATCCATTGGTGTTTGACATCAGAGATGGTATACGGGTGCTCAGTGGAGACTGGGTACACTGAACGGACTCGCCGAGAACTCCCAGATGGTATTATATCTCACGTCAGATGGCAGTTCTCTGGTGACACTGGTACAGCTTAGTCTGTTGACCCGAGATCGTCATAGAGTCTTGTGTGTCTCCCACTGTGCTTTGATTTCCACCCTACCACGGCTCTACTGAGTCATGCAAAAAGGTGGTTTTTGGGTACAGTCCCGATTCACATGGAGGCAATGAGCGATAGGAGGAGATTCGTCTCTCCCGGTATTGGGGGTTGATGTTGCGCAATGCACGACTGGCCATAACAGGAAATCCCTGGCCAGGGTTGCTGTGATATACTGGTAAGAGTTATCAGTAGTTTCACGAAAGTTATGGACCCTACGTCGACATGACTTATCAAGCTATTGGGGTCTGACGTTTACCACCCCTAGGCGAGATATGCGACATATCAGACGAACAGACCGGACTGTACGGTAAGTGTTACTGGTTGGATTCACAGGAGTGTGAGCGGGCTTGCTCGTCGTTCTTCTGATCGCTCAATACCCGGGTGGCCGTTACGTTTAGCAGACCGCTTGCGGCTTGTGGATGCTTGATATGATCATCATCTGCTGCCGGCGTATTGACGAGTCTTTAGAGTCCTACACAGAGGTTTCCTGGCTCAAGCGAAACGAAATAGGAGCGCATATGAGATACGTGCGGGACCGAGAATAATGTGTGTATGTGATACCGTATTCCATTCTCGTGATGAATGTATCGAATGGTTATATGCGATATAACCTAGATATCGAATCAAGGATTGATTCGATAAGCCGATACACAGGATACTAGTCGGTTATATACGATATGACCGGATCGTTAAATCAAGTATTGATTTAATGATTTAATGCATAATTATACATTTGATATATTACTTTGCATTAACTAGTATTGGTTCACTTTAAATGGATTTTCTCACTTGAATTGTGCAAGTTGTATATGTGATATACATTTGTGCACATGATTGTATCATGTTTGATGATACATGCTTACTTGGTTAAGTGTAAAGAATTAAACCATGGTTAAACTAATGATTAGGGTTTTGTTTTTTCATTTACTTATTTATCTATTTATTTATCTTTTTCATTTTGGAAAGGAGAATGACAAATGGTGGATTTTCTTTGTTTGCTAGTTGAAGGTTCTTGAAGCTTTGAACTAGTCCACCATTCTTGTCTTATACTTAACCCTAACCATTCAAGTTAACCATGGTCCATTCTCTACAATTAACCAAGGGTTAATATATGATAAGTATTGATTTATTTATCTTATTATTCAACACTTAATATATCTTCTTCTTCTTCATCTTCTTCTTCCATGAAGAAAAGCTTGCTACATCAATGGCAAGTGATGAAAACAAGTGAGAAATCCAATTCTAAAGTGAACCCACCTCCTATTTCTTCATCCTCTACCTCTTGCCAAGTAGTATAGGGTGTTTCCTTCACAAGTTTTCAAGGCTTGGTGAAGTTGGAGCTTGATCTTGTGATGCCTCGACGTAGATCATCTTCGGCATCGAACCGACGACCAAGCCCGCCCATTTCTCCGATGAATCCGATGCTAGAGTCATGGATTTGATTTGGACAGCGGAGGGACCTCATCACGGAGCCTAGGACGTGGAGGACCGGATCTACAAAGGTTGTAGCTTCTTTCCTTTAGTTAAAAGTCGTTAACTTGCATCGCATAGCCTATATATCTAGTTAACGATCCGTATTAGGGTTTCTCGGCACTTGTAAAATTTAAATTGGCCATGTTTGATCACTTGCAAGACTTCATTAGTGTGCCAAGGAACCCTACAGTGGTATCAGAGCCTAGCTAGAGCCTTAGGCGATGCGTAGACGGAATTAGAATTCCGATCGAATCAAAACCCAAACCCAAAAATGCTCTCTGTACATTTTTGAAATTCGTGGAATTTTTGGAATTAAAAATATGCAGAAAAATCAGCAAGAATATCTAAGAGTTACTGTGAAATTCGACAGCCTAATTCCATCAAGGCGCCGCTGTTCCGCGGCACGAGCATGCCTCGTGCGGCGGTTCCGCGGCCGTTTAGTCTCTTTGTGCATTGAATTTTGTACAGTAATTCTTAAATTGCAGTACTGGTTTTCCTGGGAAATTTTAATATTTATTCCAGAGTTTAAATTTCTGGGTTGTTTTGGGGCCTCGGTGTGTCGATCGGATTGTCTAATTTTGTCAGTGTGTTTTTCCGGGTAATTTTAGAATATGTTAAAAAGTTCGACCGGATATAAATACCCACTTTTTCCCTTGCCGGGAAATTTCCAATTGTTGGATTTTTCTGTAGTTTAATCACGTTCTAAGTAGTGCAAGTAACGCGATGGTCCCTCTAGAAGACAACAAACCTTAACTCGATTATGTGACCGTCTTGAACTGCCCTTTGAACCTTCGGGTTTGGGGCAGTACGGCGTGCCATATGTGAGGCGTTGGCTTGACCCTTCTACGGCTGGACTGTTGGTACTGAGGCATGAACTGAATGTTTTTAGACTTATTTCATGTGTTGAGCTGTATTGGGAAAACATGGGTGTTCGATTGTTCGATCGGAAAGTTTAACATTTTCTGTTTATCCGGAATGTGATACAACATTTGGAATTCACAAGTAGTTATGAGATAACTGAATGAATGTTATAAATCTAGTAGTTTAGTCTCTCGTGATCGGTTGCCACGGAATTTTGATGTGATCAAAAGTCCGTCGCAATCACGTAACGTACGTGGATACTCGCCGGGTAAACTTAATAGACAGCCTCGCCCCATAGCCCCGACCAAGTGACTGTAGGAGAACCCCGTCGCCAAAAGCATCCGTTCGGGTGCTCGCGGTAGCGGTGTTCCGCCTTAGTGCACTTCGTCGACGGTATCAGGGGTGCGGCCGCCTACTAAAGTTTGCGACGAGCATTCGATCTGAATGTCGGGAATCCTGTTGAATTGCCCGACTTTATAATGAAAAGTGTTTTCGATTTTGAGACTAAAATGCGGGGTTTATAATTGTTAGGCATGTGATGTCTAAGTATTTCATTTGATTAGGCATGCGATGTCTAAAGAGATTGCGGATTCCAACTGTTGTAGTTTTACACTTTCTTTTCTGTGACCGTAAGTGTATTATGTGATATCGCCGGTTTCGTTGCTATATGTCAACGACAATTGGGATGCGCATATTTACTTACGTTGATGACATGTGATGTTATGTGTTGCCGAATATGTTATATTGGATCGTCGTGTTTGAATAGCCGGGTTTTTTTTATGTAAGATGAGCGTTTTTCATTTTCATTCATGTAAATACTTGTGTGTAATATTCTTTTATTGGGGCACTTCCAGGTTGTGGAAGATGTCACCTTTTGTATATTATTTACTTTTCCGCATTAGGATAGACCCAAGGAGGGGAGCACAAGTAGCCGGGTTCTAGGGTACAGTGGGAGACCATCTCGAGGAGTCGAGTCCGGGTCTCCTAACCCTAGAATTGGTAGGGTTGCTTACCGCTCTCGTAGGGGTCTAGGGGTGTGGGATAGGCTATTCATCACGACCGTAGAATCCGTGTTTTATACTGGCTCGTATTGAAAACACGGACGTCCTAGTATATCCAATATTTCATATGTTTCTTCTGCTGTGATTTATCTGTGATGTGATCATGTGATGTTCTGTGACAGATATTATATATAGTATATATGATATATTATATAAACGTTGCTTATGTTTTACACCCGCGCTAGCCCTGCCCCGCTCTGCCGTTAGTTACCTAACCTAACGGTGCAGACGGGACATCGAGGCGAATGCGGATGGCATAAGCGTACGTTATATTTATCTGTGATGTTTAGGTGGACTTAAATGATGGGATATTCATTAATGAGATTAATGAACGAAAATAAACCTAATTGATGTTGTGGAATCGAATTTCAAAATAAAAACAGGTAGCTACAGTTCTTGCTTTGCGTCGCGGTGTTCATTATAGAACATCCTGCACCTTATTCGATGAGGAAAGGACCGAGATCCCTTCACCGGGAGTGACTCCTTTAGCAATAACTGGCAGATGCTACAACCCTCGGTTTGTCTTTGATCGCTTCTATAGTTTCCGCTTTGCACAGTGATATATATGATATATCCCGCACCTCATTCGATGAGGAAAGGGCCGACGATCCCTTCACCGGGAGTGACCCCTTTAGCAAAACTAGAAAAGCCTCGAAAACATTCCATTTAAAAACCATTTGATTCCGCAACGAGATCAAGTTCAAAGCGTTAAAGGTTTTCATAAAAACCATTCGCAACCCTCCGTCATTTTAGGAAGTAGAGTACTTAGTATTCGTGCTACGTTTGTCGACCATAGCCGAGGCGTAGTGTGCGGTAGCTAAGTGATGTCTTCCTACACAGCATATGATGCGATTAGTTAGGACAGTCATGTGGCTTTGTTGACCTTAGCCAAGGGTCATGTGGGTGGGTCTAATTAATCACGAAATGACGGGTAGAACTTGACTAGTACCTATGATTTGTTGACCTTAGCCAAGGTCATAGGTGCTAGGGGTAAAAAGCATTATCGGGAGTTTCAAGTGTTGAAATTTGCAATGAGATTGCATACCTTCTATGTGATAGTTGGATCCCGATACCCACTGCGAGTAATTGTTACTCCTGGAAGAGTTTTGCACTTTACAATTAGCCGATCAAGTAGGTGTCTAGAAAGGTGTCAACGGGGTTACGCCTCTGGGAAAACGAGGTTTACTGTAATTAGGTCCGTGCGAAAGCACGGGGAACCTCCCTCAAAGTACCGACACTGGCCTGGCTGAAAGATTGGCGAACTTGTAGAGTGCAATTAATCCCGGCTAGTCTTTCCTTTTAGGGTTTGAAGGAAGATTTGATAAAAACAGTGGGAGCCATCCTGATTAGATAAAATAATAACCAATCTATTCTTGCAAGAGCGCACGCTGAGTGTTTTCTTCTCTCTCTCTCCAGGTAGCGACCATATCACGCCTTAATCAAGATAATTATATGGATGTATTCACCGAACCCGCTTGTTATACTGAGCTGGAGAACGTTGGTCCCGCTCCAACTTATAATTGTTATAAGACAGAGCAGGAATTAGGGGAATACCAGGATTCCCATGCCGCCCAAACGAAGATAGTGCATATGATGCATCTCCTTCGGGTATGTTCATTACAAAGAACTGTTTCTCAGTATCCTCTGCATCCTGGGTATATGATACCAGATCAGGATCCCAGATATGTAATCTGTTACATAGGGCTACAAAAGGGTAGAAAAACTGAGAACGGGTGATAAGTTTCATGAGACAGAAAACGGGGCAAGTGTTGCAGCCAAGTCTGTTGGTCACTATCACCCTGTATTACTAATACATTGATTCTGAACAAATGCTATTAGATACCGAACCTGATATACAAAATCATATCAGTCTCTTTATAAGTAAAGAATTGATAAAATTTTGTATTGATGGATAATGTTTTGAACATTTCCAATATCAAAAGTTGATCGGTTCATGCACGTTATCTAAAAGCATTGACGTTCTAAATCAAACTACAGTTCCTCGTATACAGAACACACACAAGAGGAAGAGTTCAGAAATGAATGAATCATTCTTGAGGCATTGTAGACTAGGTCATATCAGTGCGACCCGACTGGCTGAAGTTACATTTTAGATGCATATTTAAATCAGTTTGAATTTACATCTTGTGAAACTTGCCAGTCATGTCACAAAGATTAAATGACCATAGCTCTGTTTATTAGAAACAAAGAAAGAGTTAGTGAACTCTTGGGATTGATACATGATGATGTATGTAAGGTCTCCTGTCTACACATGCCAGGACTGGTTCTTTATACTTCATTACATTCTCTGATAATCTCTCAAGATTCAGACATATGTTCCTGTTGAAACACAAGTCTGAACCGTTTGAGATATTCACAGAATATAAGTTAGAAGTAGAGAACCAAAATACGGGTATAAGTATTATGTCCTATGATGAGATCAGGGAGGAGAATACTTGTGCATTGAATCCTTGGACTATTCTAAAGGAAAATGAGATTCTCTCTCAGTATTACTCCTCTGAATACACCACAGCACAACGGTGTATCGGGGCGGAGCAATCACACAATATTAGATATCGTGTGCTCTATGTTGAGTATTACTGAGTTACCTATTTCCTTTTAAGGAGTTATGCGCTTGAGAAGCTGCATGCCTATTGAATTAGGTTCGAATCAAATCAGTGCATACCACTCCATATTAGATATGGTATGGGAAGAGCCTATCTCTTAAGTAAGTTAAGATCTGGGGTTATCCGGCCTATGTCTAAATGCAAAATCCGGACAAGCTCGAGGCAAGGTCAGTTATGTAGAACTGGAAATGTTCCAGCTATACAAACTGAAGCTGATGATTTGGTAGAACCAAAGCATTCAATAAAATCCAACGAACCTCACCCTCTCCACCGATCTAGCAGGGTTCCTCACCTGCTTGAGAGATACTTCAGTTTCTCGATGACAGTGGGAGCAAGGATTGCATCATGAGATGATGACCCAACTAGTTTCGAGCAGGCCATCAAGAGTAGGGACTCTGTAAGAATTGCTGGATGCTTAGCAATCTGAGATGGAATCCATGTACACCAACAAAGTATGGACTTTAGTTGCGATATCTGAAGGGTTAAATCCCCATCAGGAGCAAGTATATCTTGAGAAGATTACTTGGTGTAAATGGAAAAGTTGAGACTTTCAAAGCTAGACTTGTTAAAGGTTTTCGTCATCGACCAAGAGTGGAAAATGATGAAACCTTTTCCAGGGACTATACTTAAGTCCATCCAGATCCTACTTACCATTGCTGCATACCATGACTGCGAAATCTGGTGGTTGGGTGTCATGACTGCTCTTCTAAATACTGATTTAGAATAGAAAGTCTATAAGTACACAGCCAGAGGGCTTCGTAAACAGTGGGAGCAGCGGAAACATGTGCAAGTTGCTCTACATAATGAAGCAGGCATCGCGGAGTTGGAACGTCTGTTTTGATATGATAGTCAAAGTGTTTGACTTCATCAAAATGGTAGACGAACCTTGTATATACAAAAATGTAGTAAAGAGTAAGGTGGTCATCTTCGTATTGTACGTAGACAACATACTCTTGATAGGAAAAGAGTTTCCTATACTGCGATCGGTCAATCTCCTATTATCACATGGATTCTCCAAATAGGATAAAGGTGATACCTTCTCGATCCTGGGGAGAATCACTGGAAAAGTTCCAGAGTGATAAGGACGACTGAATGTCAGTCGCAGGCATTGTCTTTACCCTCGGTAAAGGGACGGTATGTTGGAAAAGTTCCAAGCTAGATACCGTGGCAAACTAGACGATAAAGACTGGTAACATCGCTATTAAAGATACTATCAAAGAGGCAGTTTGGGTGTATATTGGTTCATAAGATGAACTAGGTTCCTACCATTGTATGACAATGGAACTATGGTTTTGGCCAAGGAACCCTGGTCCCATCAGTGACCCAGACATATTCTGAGGCAGCATCACCTGATCATGGAGATAGTTGATCTCCAGGGTGATCGAGGTTAGGAGAGTTGACTCAGAGGACAACACGGCGGATCCACTCACGAAGGCCTTTTCCCAAAGAGAGACTTTTAGGGGATGGTTGAGTATTAGATACTACAACCACTGCTACAGATGGCTCTAGTGCAAGTGGGAGATTGTTAGTTATATGTATGCCCTAAAGGCCATTACTGTACATTGGATGTATATTGTAGTGGATGCTGGGACATATATAGGTAGGACTTTCTTGCTCGACATGATAGTACGCTATCTGGTTGCTCTTTATCTTAACATGTATACTTTCTGTCTCTCTGATTACATGTTGATAAAGCCCTTAGGATGTGTACTACCAAACACTATACCTTGGCGTGTAAGTGCACGGCGGCGCCCCGGCCGTCAATCCGACGGCCAAATGCGGAAACGGTGATAAACTTTAATTTTGCGAACTTTGCAAACCGGCACCACCGCGCACTAAACTCCGGATCGGACCATTAAACTTGTCCTAGCTAACTAACAAGATAGAAGAGATATACCGTGTGATCCGAGTCCTCCGGTCTTCTCGTCATCGTCCCGATCTCCTGCGGAAACTCCGGTTGTCGCCTCCTCGCCGGAAGGACATCACATCGCCTGTTTCTTTTACGGGCTCCCGCCTCTATACCGAGGCAACTCGGGCATGAAGCTGGCAAGTCGACATGCCCAAGAAGTGCTGTAGAATGTAGTGTAGATGATGCTTGTCTCTTTGGGGTTATTTTGCCTTGATGGAGGAATCAACAAGATATGAACTTGGGGATTTTGGTAGCAATGGAAAAATGAGATGGATGATTAATTTCCCACACCAAATTAAGCCTCTCATTTTTCTCCCCTCATCTAAATGTGGCCGGCCCCTTCTAAATGGAGAATGGTGGAGGGGTGAACAAAAGAACAAGAGGGAGGTGATGGTAGTGTAAAGTGAAGGGGTGACCACAAACAAACATCAACCATGCTTACACCTTAATCAACCCATACCCTTTCCAATCACAATTAATGCAAAAGAATGATGTAGAAAAGAATGGTATCATAATTAATCCATAAGCAAGAAAACCCCTCCACAAATGTTATTTGCAAACTTGCAAATAACCCCCTCCATCGGAAAAGTCCGGCCGGGAAAGAACAAACGAAAACCGGCCGGAACGGAATGCAAACTGGCAACTCCAGAAAACTGGTCCCATAATAAATTACAGGAAAACCCCGATACTGTGCATACACACCTGCATCTGTATTCCGTCCGGATACAAATGCAAAAAGACAAAATCTACACTGTACTAAACTAGGATCCGGCTTAAACCAAAGCCGGCTAGTAATATCCGTTCGATCCTGATCCGTGCAATACCGCACGTATCTGACCGAACCCTGCCATATATCTATACGGCCTCTAGTACAAACCGTCCGATCCTGATCCGTGCAATACCGCACGTATCTGATCGGACCCTGCCATATCTCCATACGGCCTCTACAGCGTTTCGCCCGAAAGCTGAGTAACTGAAAGTGTGGTGGACTCTAAAGACTCGTCAATACAATGGCTGTGGATTTAACCACTAGCACGTCAGAGGTATAAGCCAATACGTAACGGGCCACCAGCTATTGACCAAAAGGGACGTCGATGAGCTAGCTCATCCTGACACCCTACTGAGCCTGTCAGTGACAATATCCGTACAGTCCGGTCCGTTCGTCTATGAGCATCGCATGTCGGGCCTAGGGGGTTGGTAAAAGTCAGACCCCCAAAAGCGGTACAAGTCGTGTCGGAGTGTAGCCCAGAACACCCTGAGATACTACTGGAATACCTACCAGTAAATCTCCTGCCTTGGCCAAGGACTTTGTGTAATGGCTCTCCTAGATACAGCGCGACCTCACCCCCAATACCGGGAGAGACGAAACCCCCGAAGATCCGCTCACTGCCTCCATGTGGCTCGGGACTGTACCCAACTAAAACCTGTTTGCACGACTCCTTTGAGCCGTGGTAGGGTAGTAATCAAAGCACAGTGGGAACTCACACGAGATAAATGACGATCCCCAGGTCGATGAACTAACCTGTACACATGTCACCTGGGAACTGCTATCTGACGTCAGGTATAAGACCAACTAGCATGTTCCCGGCGAGTCCTGTCCGGTGTACTCATAACCCAATGAGCACCTGTATACATCTTAGGTGAACCAACTGACACCAGTGGCTTGTGAGACCGGCCACCGCCCCTCGTCGGGGTCTCGACTGTATACACTAGTCTACTCTGGAGAATCGATGCCCTGTCTCGAAACTCCTACAACTAGGGACCTTTTAAGGATATGCTTATAGACTACCAGCTCCCACGTATATGATCGCCCTCATACTGCTGGCCGTCAAGCAAGAATCCTATGGGCTCTATCAACGTGTAATAGTGACATGTAAGGTTACCTGAAGCAGTACACGATGATAAAGGTAAACCAGATAGCATACTATCATCTCGAGTAAGACTGTCGTACCGGGATAGGTCCTCCCTCAATCATTGCAATCACGTGCCTGTGATCCAATAATTGACTCTGAGGGCACTATCTCCAACAATCTCCCACTTGCACTCAAGGCTAATTATTGCGATGTCGCATACTCACAGCCCGTGTGATACTGAACACCTAACTCCTCTACTAGTCAGTCTCACAAAGCCTGTTTGCGAAACTCTTGCGTTCGAGGAATAGCCTCAGCGAGTGGATCCGCTCTGAAGTTTCTTTCTATGTCTCTCTCTATATCTCAAGTTCGCGGAGAAAGCCATCTCCCGAAATGAGCAATACCTGTCTTAGACTGTCTGGATGTCTTATGGGACCTAGCTCATAAATGAACTCCAAATCCAAACTTCTCAGACTGTATCGTCAACTGAACTTAATCAGTATCCTGCGCCATGCCTCCCTCAGTATTGCCTTGGATCACCTGTCCAGAATACTGCCCCTCGTCAGAAGGAAAACTATAACTCTGACAACCTCCTTGTCGTCCATGTCACCTTGGAAGCCTGGAATGATAACTGTCTCCCAAATGAGGCTGTCGTTATCATATCCCTAGAACATCCACTTATGTTCTAAAACTGCTTCCGACTGTTTCTCCAGGATTGGATCAATGTCAACTTATTGCATCTAGTGCAAGAACAACATCTGGTGTGGTACTTGACATCGCATAATTGACTCAATTGTCTGAGCATGTGATCTGCCAATCATGCACATCCCTCTCCCCTTTAGTCTGTAAGACACCTTTAGAGAGGGTGACTCCATTACCTGCAGGTACACCACTATGCCAGGAGTCGTCCATTCTAAATACTCTTAGAATGCTGTCAAAGTACCCTGATTGGGAAACCACCCAAATCTAGATCTAAAACCATAGATCTAGTAACCAGTATGTCTGATATAATGTCTAAATCCCATGTGGAGAAACCACTGTGTGACGACCAAAATATAACCGATCGTAGTATAGGAATATCACTTCCTACTACCTTCTCAACAGATCCATCCCCTATTCTGATGACGTCAAACCTATGACTGTCACATCAGAAACAGATGATCTAACTCCGCTATATCTGCTTTAGTCTATAAATAGACATAAGCCTGATGTCCACCAATGCTTCCGCTGCTCCCACTGACTACGACAACCCTCTGGCAGAGTCATATAGATGTGCACTTCTAAAGCTAGTTTAGAACGACGCTATACTCATCCTCCTGCCGGGTCTCGCAGCCTGGAACAATAACAATGGCAAGTGTGGGTAAACAAGAACTTCTCTGTCACCATCCTTGAGGCTACCGGAGTACCTCTCGGGTGCCTGAAGTTACCCACCTTATCTGCGGAGTGGCCAATAGAATGTCAAATCAGATTGAATGTTTAGGTTCCTTATCAAATCTTCAGTAATCGTTTGCGGTTCTGGAATCACTTCCAGTTCTACCATACTCCCACTACTGTTTTTGAAAAAATCCATTTTTATTAAAACTGTGGCGAGTCAAGAACAATTATCACTATTGATCTTTCTTATGGTAGAAAGTCAACCCTCGTCATAGCCTGGGTCAACCCACAAACAGCCATTACAGAAACGTGCCTTGAGTTATCCAGAGTCTGGTTTTAATCATAAGCCGGACAACTCCCCGTACCTTAACAATGTTAAGATATGAACTGTACTATATCCAATATAGAACCAGAGGCACTGATTTAATTGAACCAGATTCAAATCATGCAGCTATCTCCAGTGCATGTCAACTAAATGGAAAAAGGCCGATCAGCGTTACTCAACTTAGGAATGCTTCCAATTATGAGTAACCTGAAAGAGAAGCAAGTTCTCTTTATCATTACTATCAACTGAATACCATACACAAGTATCTACATCTTCGATCACTTTGAAGAATCCCGATACTTGCTACACCTGGTTCTCTACTCTATTCACATACCTATAACTCCTCAAAACTTAGACCCTGTGTTTCTACGAAACACATGTCTAAGAACTAGAGAAGTTAAAAGTAAACAGAATATAGTATGAGGACCAACCCCTCTGTCCTAATGGACACTGGACAACATACAATACTCTGTATAAGTCCGCTGAGTCTAACAACTCTTTCACTGTGTGTCGTAGGTTGAAAACTGTACTTATGGTTAAGAAGAATTACACCGCTGTTTAATGCTCCTTACCTAACCATCTACTGATATAGGTAAATGTCATCGACATAATATCAAAAGGTATATCTCACTCTATGAAAATAGACGTACAGATATATCAATTTGAAATTGGTGCACAACAGCGGATATTCAAAACCAAATATTTGCCGACCGGCAAACAGCCCAGGTGATCTCCTCAAATATCACCGATTACAACGAATCCCGATATAATGAGGATGATTACCCTATTCCCAATAACTTACTCCAACTCACCATCTGTAAAACCATACAGATGTGAGAATCAAACCTGGTAAATACATACCCTGGAGCAAGTGTCCAATCGGGAAATCAGTTTTTCTTTTAACAGTACACAGTTGAACTGAAACATTAAAATGTTTCGATGGGGTATCCTGGTATTCCTAGTAATGCCTCTACCATTATCCAGATTCACAACTATAACCGTATAATTCTTTGCCACCTCTCCAAATCCCTTTATATGTCTTTAGTCATTACCTTCTGCACACCCCTTTAGGCCAATTGGTTTTCTTCCTTCCCTACCGTTCGGCACCAGCCTATGGTTTGGAAGAAGACTATCCAATAAGCATAATGGGTGTACTGTCCTAGTCCTAGGAGCACTCGCAATGCGAGAGAAGGTGAAGATAAAAGACAACCGAATAAATCTTATTCCTATTTCTCCTGGACCAGAATCCATCCCCGAACTGGAACAAGTTCCTTTCGAGTTCGTATATAACCATACGATGGAGTATCCAATAAACTGTGGATCTTCGTAGTGATACGGAGTGTCCTGGAGAAATACAAAGGTGATTTAGGATTGGCGAAGAAATACTTGGTTTGGTCGTGAATATCAGTCGCAATTTACTTTGCCCTCTTACTAATCCCTTGCTTTGTCTTAATCTTAATACCTTCTGCACACCGTTTAGGCTAATTGGTTTTCTTCATTCCCTACCGGTCGGCACCAGCCTAAGGTTTGGAAGAAGACTATCCAATTTGCATAATAGGTGTACTATCTCCTAAACCAAGGAGTACTCACTACTTGAGAGAAGGTAAAAGGGAAAAGACAACTGAATAATCCTATCCGTTTTCTCCAGAACCGGAAACCATCCTCGAATTCCTTCGAGTTCGTATCTAACCATACGATGGTTTTGTCCAATTGAAGTGGACGTTCGTAGTAATACGGGGTGTCCTGGAGAAAAGGGTAAAAAGTAGGAGTGGCAATGAGGTCTGCAACTCTGACAATCCAAAAACCATTGTTAAGAAGGTTCGGTCAACTTGGTCACTGAGTCATAGTCTTGGGTCGGGTCAATGGTCGCTGCCAAAGAGAGAGAGAAAAGAAACACTCAGCGTGCACTCTAACCTAGATCAGAATGGTTACCAATTTATCTAATCTGGAAACCTCCCACTGTACCTCAAATTCTCCTCCAAACCTGAAAGAAGAACTAGTCGGGGTCACCCGAGGAGTAAACCAACTCATCAGTGGGAATCGGGATCCAACTCTCATCGCATGATAACGTGACGGAATCCGCTCACGGTATCACACTCCAGAAGGTATGTGCATATCTGGCAAGTTTTAGTTCTTTTGAAACTCCCGATGTGATTTTTACCCCATGCTCTTATGACCTTGGCGTGAGGTCAAAATATCATAAGTCACATGTCAAGTTCTACCCATCATTGTCCAGGTTAATTTGAACCCACCCGTACATACCCTTAACGTAGGCCAAAATAGTAGTACGACTGTCCCAAACCAACGCATCTATCTATGCAACAGATAAATACCCGGTAACTACCAAACACTATGCCTTGGCGTGAGGTCAAAATACATAGCTTGAATACTACCGAATATTTAACTGAAATGATGGAGGGCTACGAATGGTTTTTGGCGAAAACCTTTAACGTAATGAACTTGATATCGTTGAAGGAACGGATAGCTTTTTAGAAAATATAGTGACGAAAAACTTTACTAAAGAGGTCACTCCCGGTGAAGGGATCTCGGCTCTTTCCCCGTAGAATGGGGTGCATGATATTCCAAATGAATACCACGATGCAAAGCAAAAGTAATCGGCTATAGTGAAGTTAGTGCCCTGACGCAAACTTCTGTCCAAGGGGTCACTCCCGGTGAAGGGATCTCGGCCCTTGCCTCGTCGACTGAGGAGCAGGATATTCCAAATGAATACCACGATGCAAAACAAAAGTGAACGTCCTTGCAATAACAGCTTTTTGAAAAGTGTTCCAACAACATCAGAATAGGTTTGTTTAACTTGCATTGATCCGAATCAACACAGTCCCATCAATTGATCACACCACAAAGAACGAAAATATACTGATGTACGTATATGTCATCCGCATTCGCCACTGGGTCCCGTCATCACCCGTTAGGTTAGCTAACTAACGGCAGAGCGGGGACTGGACTAGCGCGGATGAAAAACATATACAACATCTACTAATATATATACCAATATATAGTATTTCGCTCAAGGCGTGAATAAAATGCAACATCACAGAAATGTACAGCATCACAGAACAATACAGATATCTGGGATCCCCGGGTTTCACAGAGCCACTACTGAAACCCGACGTTCCCCTGGTCGTGTGGATAGCCTGTGCAATGAAATCCTATACCCCCTACGAGTGCGGCGAATAGCCAGCCAATCCTGGAGTGAAGCCCCCTCCGTCCCAATGCCATGAGATGCGGGCTTGTTGCCTTCTAGAACCCGGCTATCCGTGCACCCCTCCGCGGGGTAAACCTAGTACAGAAAGTAAAATATGCATACAACGGGTACATCGACCGCAACCTGGTCGTGCCCCAAAATAATAATATAAACAGGCAGTGATGGCAGTCCACATGTCGGACGCTCGCCCCGCAATATCAAATGTACATAATACAACAAAACTGTACTAGCATTGCATCCAGGCTATCCCCCACGACCGATCCGCAACAACACAGCAAAAACATAGAACATCAACGTGAAAGTCACGTTCGCAAATCCGTCTAACCGGGCTATAGCAGTTAGACCGGATTTACCGATCGAGTGACATTCACGGTCGCAGATATAATGTAAATACTGTGAAATATTGTGTTTAAAATATCCGATCGATCAAAAATTAACAAGTAGGCCCCCAAGCAAAACTGTAGCACTCACAGAAATTCTGGGCCCAATCTTAATATTCCAAAACCCCTAATTAAAGCCCAGAAGCCCACTGGAGAATTTCGAAGCATTGATCCCACCAACCTGCGGCGGAACCGCGGCAACAAGGGGGGTTTTGCCGCGGTTCCGCGCTCGAGATGAGGGATCATTGTCTCGAATTTTCCCAGAGTTCTTAGAACTCCCTGCACATCATTCTGAGACAACCTGAAAAATTTTTTGAGACCAAAAATTTTCAACAGAAACTGATGCTAACAAAAAATATAGATTTTGGAATTTTGGTCGATCGGAAATGCAAAACACATCAAACGAAGCTAGACGAAGTTAATGGCAAGGCTCTGATACCACTGTAAGTGCACGGCGGCGCCCCGGCCGTCAATCCGACGGCCAAATGCGGAAACGGTGATAAACTTTAATTTTGCGAACTTTGCAAACCGGCACCACCGCGCACTAAACTCCGGATCGGACCATTAAACTTGTCCTAGCTAACTAACAAGATAGAAGAGATATACCGAGTGATCCGAGTCCTCCGGTCTTCTCGTCATCGTCCCGATCTCCTGCGGAAACTCCGGTTGTCGGCTCCTCGCCGGAAGGACACCACATCGCCTGTTTCTTTTACGGGCTCCCGCCTCCATACCGAGGCAACTCGGGCATGAAGCTGGCAAGTCGACATGCCCAAGAAGTGCTGTAGAATGTAGTGTAGATGATGCTTGTCTCTTTGGGGTTATGTTGCCTTGATGGAGGAATCAACAAGATATGAACTTGGGGATTTTGGTAGCAATGGAAAAATGAGATGGATGATTAATTTCCCACACCAAATTAAGCCTCTCATTTTTCTCCCCTCATCTAAATGTGGCCGGCCCCTTCTAAATGGAGAATGGTGGAGGGGTGAACAAAAGAACAAGAGGGAGGTGATGGTAGTGTAAAGTGAAGGGGTGACCACAAACAAACATCAACCATGCTTACACCTTAATCAACCCATACCCTTTCCAATCACAATTAATGCAAAAGAATGATGTAGAAAAGAATGGTATCATAATTAATCCATAAGCAAGAAAACCCCTCCACAAATGTTATTTGCAAACTTGCAAATAACCCCCTCCATCGGAAAAGTCCGGCCGGGAAAGAACAAACGAAAACCGGCCGGAACGGAATGCAAACTGGCAACTCCAGAAAACTGGTCCCATAATAAATTACAGGAAAACCCCGATACTGTGCATACACACCTGCATCTGTATTCCGTCCGGATACAAATGCAAAAAGACAAAATCTACACTGTACTAAACTAGGATCCGGCTTAAACCAAAGCCGGCTAGTAATATCCGTTCGATCCTGATCCGTGCAATACCGCACGTATCTGACCGAACCCTGCCATATATCTATACGGCCTCTAGTACAAACCGTCCGATCCTGATCCGTGCAATACCGCACGTATCTGATCGGACCCTGCCATATCTCCATACGGCCTCTACAGCGTTTCGCCCGAAAGCTGAGTAACTGAAAGTGTGGTGGACTCTAAAGACTCGTCAATACAATGGCTGTGGATTTAACCACTAGCACGTCAGAGGTATAAGCCAATACGTAACGGGCCACCAGCTATTGACCAAAAGGGACGTCGATGAGCTAGCTCATCCTGACACCCTACTGAGCCTGTCAGTGACAATATCCGTACAGTACGGTCCGTTCGTCTATGAGCATCGCATGTCGGGCCTAGGGGGTTGGTAAAAGTCAGACCCCCAAAAGCGGTACAAGTCGTGTCGGAGTGTAGCCCAGAACACCCTGAGATACTACTGGAATACCTACCAGTAAATCTCCTGCCTTGGCCAAGGACTTTGTGTAATGGCTCTCCTAGACACAGCGCGACCTCACCCCCAATACCGGGAGAGACGAAACCCCCGAAGATCCGCTCACTGCCTCCATGTGGCTCGGGACTGTACCCAACTAAAACCTGTTTGCACGACTCCTTTGAGCCGTGGTAGGGTAGTAATCAAAGCACAGTGGGAACTCACACGAGACAAATGACGATCCCCAGGTCGATGAACTAACCTATACACATGTCACCTGGGAACTGCAATCTGACGTCAGGTATAAGACCAACTAGCATGTTCCCGGCGAGTCCTGTCCGGTGTACTCATAACCCAATGAGCACCTGTATACATCTTAGGTGAACCAACTGACACCAGTGGCTTGTGAGACCGGCCACCGCCCCTCGTCGGGGTCTCGACTGTATACACTAGTCTACTCTGGAGAATCGATGCCCTGTCTCGAAACTCCTACAACTAGGGACCTTTTAAGGATATGCTTATAGACTACCAGCTCCCACGTATATGATCGCCCTCATACTGCTGGCCGTCAAGCAAGAATCCTATGGGCTCTATCAACGTGTAATAGTGACATGTAAGGTCACCTGAAGCAGTACACGATGATAAAGGTAAACCAGATAGCATACTATCATCTCGAGTAAGACTGTCGTACCGGAATAGGTCCTCCCTCAATCATTGCAATCACGTGCCTGTGATCCAATAATTGACTCTGAGGGCACTATCTTCAACATGGCGTTGGTCAAAATACATAGCTTGAATACTACTAAATACCCAACTGAAATGACGGAGGGCTACGGCTGGTTTTTGGCGAAAAACCTTTAACGTAACGAACTTGATATCGCTGAAGGAACCTGATAGCTTTTTACAAAAATATAGTGGCGAAAACCTTTGCTAAAGAGGTCACTCCCGGTGAAAGGATCTCGGCTCTTTCCTCGTAGAATGAGGTGCAGGATATTCCAACTGAATACCGCGATGCAAAGCAACAAGTAATCGACTATAGTGAAGTTATTACCCTGACGCAAACTTCTGCCCAAGGGGTCACTCCCGGTGAAGGGATCTCGGCCCTTGCCTCGTCGAATGAGGTGCAGGATATTCCAACCGAATACCACTGTGCAAAACCAAAGAAAACGTTCTTGTAATAACACTTTTTGAAAACTGTTCCAACAACGTCAAACAGGTTTGTTTTCCTTTGCATTGATCAAAATCAACGTAGTCCCATCAATTAATCACACCAGAAAAGAACGAAAATAAAATGTACGTATATGCCATCTGCATTCGTCACTGGGTCCCGTCATCATCCGTTAGGTTACTTAACTAACGACAGAGCGGGGACTGGACTAGCACTGGTGTAAAACATATACAACAGCTATCATTATATATACCAATATACAATAATCGCTCCAGGCATGATAAATGCAACATCACAGAAAAGTAAAAAGCATCACAGAACAATACAGATAATCTGGGATCCTCGGGTTTCACAGAGCCGCAACTGAAACCCGACGTTTCCCTGGTCGTGTGGATAGCCTGTGCAATGAAATCCTAGATCCCTATGGGTGCGGCAAGTTACCCGTCAAAACCTGAAGCGAGGCAGCCCCCTTCAGCAAAGTGAATGAACCACCCGGCACTTCACGGAATCCTGTAACTTGAGCACCCCTCCTTGGGTCAACCTGTACCCCCTACGAGTGCGACGAATAGCTTGCCAATTCTAGAGTGAGGCCTCCTGCTTCTCAAAGTCATGAGATGCGGACCCGTTGCCCTCCAGAACCCGGCTATCCGTGCATTCCGTCACGTGGTAACCCTAGTACAGAAATGAAAATATGTACAACGGGTACATCGACCTCAACCCGGTCGTGTCCCAAAAGAATAATATACAAACAGGCAGCGACGGCAGTCCACATGTCGGACGCTCGCCCCGTGATATCAAATATATAAATAAATCCAGACTGCACTACCATTGCACGCAAGCTATCCACCACGACAAATCCGCAACATCACAGCACAACACAGAACATCAACGTGAATGTCACGTTCGCAAACCCGTCTAAAAGGACTGTAGCAATTACACAAGATTTACCACTCGAATGACATTCACAGTCACAGATATAATGTAAGTACTGTAAACTAACACATTTAAAATTCCGATCGACAAAATTTCCCGAAGTGGGCCCCAAGTACAAATCCAGTACTCAAACAAATTTAGGCCCAAACAAAATATTCCAGAAACCACAATTCCACATGAAAGACACCAAGAAGAAAAATGGTGCATTGAAGCCCTAAAACGGCGGCGGAACTGCGGCAAACCCATGGGTTCCACGGCGGTTTTGTGGGATCAGTCTACCAAATTTCTTCTGCAGTCTTAGAAAAGCCTGCTCGATTTTCTGACAAACTCAAAATAATTTTTAGACGACAAAAAAATTTTGACAGAAACTTTAAATTTGGAATTGCAGTTTTGGAAATTTCGTTCGATCGATATTTTAAACATGTTAGAACAAGAAAGTAAAGATTAATGGCATGGCTCTGATACCATGTAAGTCTACGGTAGCACCCCGGCCAATAATCTGAGGCCAAACGCGGAATAAAAACTTTTTCATAAACTGGCGCTAACATAGACTGTAACCCAGATCGGGCCATTAACACTAAACTAGCGAACTACTAAAAGATAGAATGGCTATACCGATCGATCCGTGTCTTTCGGTCTTTAGCCATCATCCCACGCTCCTCGCGGTATCTCCGATCTCCTGTCTCCTTGTCGAGGTGGCACCACGTCAACGGATCTTTATACGGGCTCTCGCCTCTCAACCGAGACAATTCGGACATGAAGTTTTCTAACCGACATATCAAAGATTGAAGTAGAGAGTATATAGAATAATTTGTCTCAAGACACCCAAGCCATTGGGAGGAGGTAAATTGAAGTTGCCTAAAGGAGTGATGATGAAAATCTAGCAAAGGAATTTTGCTTTGGAAATATTGAAAGGAAATTTTGTGCATTATTTCACAGAATGGGGTCGACCACTTCTTAGCACAAAATGTGCTCTACCATTTGCAAATCATGATGGATAAATGTTCACAGCCAATCAATAAAAGGGGGGAGGTGACCATAAGCTTCAAGTGGTGATGATAAACCAATATCAATCAAAATATCTACACAAAAAATCCTAAGCTCAACAAAAAGCTTTAATTGCTTTATCCACCTCACAAATTAAAACCATGCCTCTTTAATGCAAACCAAAACCACCTTGCAGCCCACTGAATTGGGCGGCCCACAGAATTGGAGAAAATCCGCATTAAACCATATGTTTAAGACCGATGACAGAAAACTGGCAAGTTCAAAAGCAATCCCGTAATGAATTATAGAATTACCCCTCAACAGTATATACATACTCGCATCCGTATTCCGACCGAATACGAATGCAATGAGACAAAAATATCCCTACACAGTATAATACTAGAATCCGGCTTAAACCAAAACCCACTAGTATTATCTGTCCGAACCATGACACGTGCACAAGTGCACGTGTATGTTCGAACCCTGCCATAAAACCATACAGCCTCTACAACGTTTCGCCCGAACTTGGGAAACAATCTATGGGGGACTCTAAAAACTCGTCAATACTCTGGCAGTGGGTTTAACCACAAGCCGTCAGTGGTACTAGCTGTACATAACGGCTGCCCATATATTGACAGAAAGGGAAGCTGATGAGCGAACTCATCCTGGAACCCTACTGAGCCTATCAGTGACAATATCCGTACAGTCCGGTCCGTTCGTCTATGAGCATCGCATATCGGACCTAGGGGGCTGGTAACGTCAGATTCCCAATAGCGGTATAAGTTGTGTCGGAGGGTAGCCCTGAACACCTTGAGAAACTACTGGAATATCTACCAGTAATTCTCACCTGCCTTGGCCAAGGACTTGGTGTAATGGCTCTCCTAGACACAGCGCAATCTCACCCCCAATACCGGGAGAGACGAATCCCCTACCGATCCGCTCTCTGCCTCTATGTGGCTCGGGACTGTACCCAACTAAAACCTGTTTGCACGACTCCTTTGAGCCGTGGTAGGGTAGTAATCTAAGCACAGTGGGAACTCACACGAGACAAATGACGATCTCAGGTCGATGAACTAACCTGTACACATGTCATCAGGGAACTGCTATCTGACGCTAGGTATAATATCAACTAGCAGGTTCCCGATGAGTCCTGTCCGGTGCACTCATAACCCAATGAGCACCTGTATACATCTTAGGTGAACCAACTGGCACCAATGGCTTGTGAGATCGGCCATCGCCCCTCGTCGGGGTCTCGACTGTATACACTAGTCTACTCCGGAGTATCGATGCCCTGTCTCGAAACTCCCACAACTAGGGACCACTTTTAAGGATGTGCTTATGGACTACCCAACTCTCACGTATATGATCGCCATCATACTGCTGGTAGTCAAGCAAGAATCCTAAGGGCTCTATCAACGTGTAATAGTGATCATGTCACCTAAAACTGTACACGATGATAAAGGCAAACCAGATAGCATACTATCATCTCGAGTAAGACTGTCCTACTGGTATAGGTCCTCCTTAATCATTGCAATCACATGCCTGCGATCCAATAATTGACTTTGAGGACACTACATCTAACAAAGACATTTCTTTAGAGAGAGTGACTCCATCACTTGTGGGTACACTACCACGCTAGGAGTCGTCCATTCTAAAACACTTTAGAATAGTGTCAAAATACCCGAATTAGGACACATCCCAAATCTAGATCTAAAACCATAGATCGAGTCAGCAGAATCCTTGAAATTTTGTCTGGATCCTATATGGAGAAACACCTTATGACAACCACAGTATAACCGATCGTAGTATAGAAAAATCACTTCCTATCAGGAGTACGTCGTCCAAATACCAGGATATCACTCCCTATTACCTTCTTACCAGATCCATTTGTTATTCTGATGAAGTCAAACTTTATGACTGTCACATCAAAAATAGATGATCTATCTCCGCTATACTTGCTTTAGTTTATAAATAGACATAAGCTACTTGCCCACCATGCTTCCGCTGCTCCTACTGACTACAACAACCCTCTGGCAGAGTCATATACACATGCACTTCTAAAGCTAATTTAGAACGACGTTATAGTCATCCAGCTGCCAGATCTCATAGTTTAGGAAAACAGTAGTGGCAAGCTTGGGTCATCAAAACCTCCATGTCTCCGTCTTTGAGGAGACCAAAATTCCTCTCAGATAGCTGAGATTACCCACAAAATCTGTGGAGTGGCTAATGGATTGTCAAATCCAATTGAATCCTTAGGTTTTACCAAATTTTTAGTAACCGTTTGTGTTTCTGGAATCACTTCTGGTTCTACCATACTCCCACTAATGTTTTCTGAAAAGAATTCATTTTACTAAAATGGGTGGCGAGTCAAGAACAATATAACTATTGATCCTGCAAATGGTAGAATGTTAACTCTCGTCAAAACCCAGAATAACCCACAAACTGCCATTTCTGAAACATGCTTTGAGTATATCCGGATTCTGGTTTTAAGCATAAGCCAGACAACTCCATATAATTTAACATTGTTAAGATATGAATACATTCTATATCCAATATAGAAACGAATGTACTAATTTAATTGGAACCAGATTCAAAAATCATGCAGCTATTTCTAGTGCATATCGACTAAATGGAAGAAGGCCATGAAGCATTACTCATAAGGAGCGCACCCATAAATGAGTAACCTGAGAGAGAAGCAAGTTTTCAAATATATTACCTACAACGGAATACCTAGCATAAGTATTTACATCTTTGATCACTTCGAAGAATCCTGATACTTCCAATGCATGGTTCTCTACTTTATTCTTATACCTATAACCTCTCAAAATTTTGGACCTTGTATTTCAACGAAATACGTGTCTAAAATCAGAGAAGTCATAAGTACAAGGAATATAGTATGAGTACCAACCCCTTGTCTTAATGGACAATGGACAACATACAATATTTTATATAAGTCTTATGAGTTTAATAACTCAAACCATGTGCGTCGTAGATTGAAAACTGTATTATGGTTAAGAAAAATTACACTGTTATTGAATGCACCTTACCTAATCATCAACTGATAAAGATAAATGTCATAAACATAATTTCAAAAAGTTATATCTCACTTTATGAAATAAACGTACAGATATATCAATTTGAAATTGTTGCATAACAACAAATATTAAAAACCAAATATTTGTCGTTAGGCAAAACCCAGGCGACTTTCTCAAATATCACCAATTACAAAGAATTCTGATATTGAGATCTAATCACCCAATTCCTAATATTCTACTCCCACTCAGCATCTGTAACGCCATACAGATGTGAGAATCAAGTCTGGTAAATACATACCCTGAAGTCAGAATCTAATTGGGAAAGTAGTTTTCAATTAACACCACACAGTAAAGCTGAAACATAAAAATCTTTCGAGGGGGTGGCCAGGTATTCCTAGTAATGCTACTTTCATTATCCATATTTATGACGGTAGTCGCAATTTTCTATGCACTCACTTCAATCCTTTTATATGTCGCTACATCTTACTTTCTGTACACCATACTTAGGCTAATTGGTTTTCTTTCTTCACTACCTTTCGGCACTAGCTTAAGGTATGGAAGAAGACTATCTAATAAGTGTAACTGGTGTACTCTCCCAATACTAGGAGCCCTCGTAACCTGAGAGAAGGTAAAGATAAAGACAACCGAATAATCCTATTCAATTTCTCAAGAATCAGAATCTATTCTTGAACTGAAACAATCTTACTCGATATGATAGTATGCTATCTTATTTGACTTTATCATTCAGGTGTTTACGTTTTAGTCGTTATCGCGTATCGCTAATACATAATGATAAAGCCTATAAGATCTTTTCTTGACTACCAGGATTATGATAGGGATCATACTAGTGGGGCTTGAGTAGTTTATAAACACATCCTTAAAAGTCCTTAGTCACGGGAGAATCGAGACTGGGCATCGATAATCCAGAGTAGACCGGTGTATACGTTTCTTGATACCGACCACGGGCGATTGTTGATCCTATAGCCATTGGTGTTTGACACTAAAGATTGTATACATGTGCTCATTATATGAATGAGTTACACAGAAAAAAAAGACTCACCTGAGAACTCCTAGATGGTATTGCACTTATCGCCTTATAGCCGTTCTGTAACATTTCAGAAAATATAAAATATTATTTTTGGAATTTAATATTAAAATAATATATTTCGCGAAAACTATCCGATTTGTGAATTTGGGGTTTTCGTAAAATGGTATAAATATATACCAATAATTGTGAAATAATTGGAGATTAAAATAATTTACTCATTTAAAAATATATTTATTAGATTTTGCATTTTTATAATTAATTATATGCAGTTTAAATAAAAATTGATTTGTGCACTACTAATCGCGATTAAGCCAAATCTGTCTTTTTAATTAATCATGGCTAGTGCACCATGACATGTTGCATTTTTTGCATGTTGTTTCATTTGTGTTTATGGTATTGTGTTTGTTATGTGAGAAAAGAAAAGAAAGAGAAGTATTGGAGAGAGAGAGAGTGTGTGACATAGCATGAATGATTGAGAGGATGAGCATAAGAGAAAGAATGAGAATAAGAGAGGGGGGGCTGCAAACTTTTCCCTTCCCCTTTGTTTCTTCATCTTCTTCATCTTCAAGCTCCCCTCACTTTTATGTAGGGTCCCGGCAGCCCCCCGGCCATCGAAACACGGCCATCGAAACACGGCCAAAATGCGGAACAAAATTTTTCTAAACTGGCGCTACCGCTACCCGATTTACGGATCGACCTTAAACCCTAAACTAGCAAACTAACTAAGAGTTAGAATCATTATACCGAGTTGATCCGTGTCCTTCGATCTTCATTCCAAGCTCCTAGCGGCTCCTTGATGTGGTTTGGTTACCGGTCTTCCTCCATCTCCGATGATCCACCCGAGGGAAAGGGCGCAAGCTCCAATCTCGTCGAACGAGGAAACTGATGCTCCAAAGTCGCTAGCTAAGGAGAGTGGTGTTAGTGTATATGCCCTAGAGGCTATTACTGTATCATACTAGTTTGTATATTACTTAATGGAAGCTTGGGATATTCACCTTGTATATACAATCTTGCTCAAAATAGTAGTATGCTACTTGGTTTGTTTCTACTTCAATGTGTACATGTGTTTATTTTAGTATATCGCCTATACACATTAGTGGAGCCCTTAGGATCTTTGCTTGATTACCAGCGTTGTGATGGCAGTCACACTAGTGGGGGTTGGGTAATCTATAAGCACATCCTTATGCAGGTCCCTAGTCGCAGGACTATCGAAGCAGGGCATCGATACTCCGGAGTAGACTAGCGCGTGCGCTTCTCATCCCAGTGTGGGAGATGGTCTGTCCCTCAGCCATCAGTACGTCGTACTGGAGATAGTATGTGGGTGCTCGTTAGATTACGAGTACACTGGACAGGACTCGTCGAGAACTGACCGGTTGGTATTATACCTATCGTCAGTTATCAGTTCCCAGGTGACATGAGTACAGCTTAGTCCGCTGACTTGACACTATCACTTTGCCTCGAGTGTGTTCCCACTGTACTTTGATTACTACCCTACCACGGCTCAAAGGAGTCGTGCAAACAGGTAGTAGTTGGGTGCAGTCCCGAAGCACTTGGAGGCAGTGACGTTTAGACAGGATTCGTCTCTCCCGGTATTGGGGGTTGACATCGCGCTGTGTCTAGGAGAGCCATTACACGAGTAGTCCCTGGCCAGGGCAAGCGAGATATACTGGTAGTTTTCCAGTGTTATCTCAGGGTGTATTGGGCTTCACTCCGACACGACTTGTACCGCTATTAGGGGACTGACGTTTACCGCCCCCTAGGCCAGCCATGCGATGTATCAGACGAACAGATCGGACTGTACGGAGATTGTCACATTCAGGCTCAGTAGGAGTTCAGATGGGTTTCACCTCGTCAGTCTTCTTGTCGGCATCTACCTGGGGACCGTTACGCACAGCTAGTGCCGCTTGCGGTCTGTGGTTAAACCCACTGCCAGCATAGTGTCGAGTCTTTAGAGTCCCACACAGAAAGCTATTCGCCTTTAGGCAAAAGAGTAGAGGTCGCATGGTTTTGCGACAGGTCGCATGGTTTTGCGACAGGGTTCGGTCACATCCGTGCACTTGTGCACGTTTAGTGTCCGGACAGTTTACACTAGCAGGCTTTGGTTTAAGCCAGATCCTAGTGTACGTATTGGGATTGGTTTTATCCAGTATGTATTCGTGTTCCTCGGAACGCGGATGCGGGTGTGTATGCACAGTTGACGGAGAGACAGAGGCAGAGAATTCTCATTAGGGTTGTTGACCGTTGACTGTTGACTATTGACTTTTTGCTCAACCCTAATGAGAATATGATATGTAATTAACAATTATATTAATTAAGTATTATGGTGACATGGTTGTTGAGGGGTTGACTTTGTTGACTTGTTGACTTTGTTGACTTGTTGACTTTGTGGACTTATTGACTTTGTTGACCGGTTGACTAGGCTTGACTAGTTGACCATCATGATAACAATAGCTATCATTTCATGGCAAAGACTTTTGCTTGCTTGCTCTCTTGTGCAAAATGAGTGCATGAAATGATGTGGCTATTGTTGCTTAAACCATCACATAATACTTGATTGCTATGATGGGTTATGATGGTTTTGGATTATGAGAGCAAAATGAGAAAAGTCTTCTCTCATTCTTTCATGCTCATTCTCTCTCTTGTTCTTGAGCTCTCATCTTCCTCCTCTTGCTCTCCCTCTCTTGAGTCTATGGTTCACTTGTCTCATGAGTTGAGAACCAAGAACCATAGATAAAATCCCAAACAAACTCTTCTCTACTCACTCTAGTTCACAAGGTTTAGCAAACCGAGTGAACTAGTTTCTTCAAAGTTCGAAGAAGGAGCCAAAGGTTGAAGCTTTCAGGTGGATCGATCTTCGGCGTAAGGAGACGACGGGGAGAAGCCGATTCGGACAACCATCGAGGCTAGAAGACGAAGGAGTTCGAGATAAGAAAGGTATAAACCCCCTAACCGAGTAGTTAACAACTCCTAGTTAGGTTGTTAGTTAGATGTTTAACAAAGATCCGGTTTTGAGTCCATGTTACCACCTCTAGAAAATTGTTTTTCACCAAATTCCGCATGCCCGAAAGTACCGGGAGAGGTAGCATGGACTTACAGTGGTATCAGAGCCTAGTTAAACTCTATCTAACATGTTAGCAAAGTAACTAGAAGATCGATCAAAGAAAAAGTCACAAAACGAACCCGAGTTGTCAAGTTTCTGCCGATTTTTATTCTGTTCAAAAGTTGATAATTTTCATCTTAAAAATCGGCTCAGGCTTTTGTTTGAATAACCACCAAATTTGGTCCCACGAACCGTTCAAAGAGCCGCGGAAACGCGGCGGACTCAGCCGAGGTCCAAATTTGGTGCAGAGTATTTCTGGGGTTATTTTGGGATTTTTAGAATATGTATTTTCTGCCCAGATTTTCCAGAACGAAAATTTTGTGTTTGGGGCCTGAAAATCCGTATTTTTGATCGAACTTCTAAAAGACTTAAGCTGACGGGTTTTTCTGTGATGTGATATTTGTATTGAACGTCTGCTAATCGCTATATGTCGATTAGTGGGGGTTATACAAATCTGTGATCTGTAATGTTATTGGAATGTGTATATGAATTCATTGGATTATCGCGGGTGAATAGCCGGGGGTTGTGAGACGAGAGTTTTCTTTTCTTTCAATTCATGTAAATTTGTAAATTGATGTAATTATTATTTGTATGGCCGCACAACCGGGTCGGGGTTGTAGCCGTCATTGTATAATTTCCTTTTACTGTTTTTGCTCCTAGGATAGACCCATGGAGGGGGTGCACAAACTACCGGGTATGCCGAAGTGCCGAGTGGCCTACTCACGGAGTTGAGGGAGGTTGCTTCGCTTCGGGTACTTGGCGGGTAGTTTGCCGCATCCGTAGGGGTCTTGGGTGGGGTATTGGCTATTCACCGCGACCGTGTAATCTGCTTTTCGTTACAGGCTCGTACGAATTGCGGATTCCTAGTATATCCAATGTGTTCATCTGTGATCTGAAATGGCTATCATTGCAGTATATATATATGTGATATTATTTAGGCGTTGCTTATGTTTTACAGCCGTGCTAGCCCAGCCCCCGCTCTGTCGTTAGTTAAGTAACCTAACGGGTAATGACGGGGTCCCGTGGCGAATGCGAATGGCATAAGCGTACGTCATATTTTGGTTGTTTTCTGCAATGGTAGGATTAAATGATGGGACGCATTAAAAGAACTAATGCAAGAATATCACGCATTAAAAGAACTAATGCAAGAAAATAAACTAAGTAAAAGTCGTTGGAACATTTTCGAAAAACCACTCGGTTCTTTTCAAAACTAACTTTTAAATGCGGAGCTTGAGCCACTCCTTTTAAAAGCTATCTCGTTCCATCGATTATATCAAGTTCACTACGTTCACGGTTTAGCCAAAACCATTCGTAGCCCTCCATCATTTCAGTTAAAAATTCGGTAGTATTCAAGCTATGTATTTTGACCTCACGCCAAGGCATAGTGATTGGTAGCTGCCGGATATTTATCTGTTGCATAGATAGAATGCGTTGGTTTGGGACAGCCGTACTGCCATTTTGGCCTACGTCAAGGGTAGGTACGGGTGGGTTCAAATTAACCTGGATAATTATGGGAAGAACTTGACATGTGACTTAGGACATTTTGACCTCACGCCAAGGTCATAAGAGCATGGGGCAAAAATCCACATCGGGAGTTTCATAAGTACTGAAACTTGCTAGAGTTGCATACCATTTGGAGTGTGATGATTCTGGTAGGATTCCTTCAGTTTCGTCACGCGATGATATTTGGATCCCGATCCTACTGTGAGTATATGCTACTCCTCGGGAAATTTCTCACTTAACGATCAATGCTATAAACCAAGTAGGTGTCTAGAAAGGTGTTAGCGGGGCTACGCCCCCAGGGAAAAGAGGTTATTTAATTAAGGAACTTCACGAAAGCGTTGGAAAACCTCCCTCGAAGTACCGACACCAGCCTGGCCGAACGGTTAAGCAAGTATTGTACGGTGAGATTGATCCTGACTAATTCTTCCTTTTTGGTTTGAGGAGGGATTCGAGAAACAGTGGGAGCCATCCAGTTTAGACAAATTAAAAACCATTCTAAACTTGCAAGAGCATCAAGCTGAGTGTTTCTTCTCTCTCCTAATTGCAGCGACCAATCGACATGACTGGACTTAAGTTACTTCTAGATAAAAACATACTGACAGGGCCAAACTACAAAGATTGGCTCAGGAATGTCAAGATGGCAATCACTTACGACAAGCTGGGGTATCTTCTTACCACCAAAGCTCCCCCTGTTCCAGGTCCCAAAACCAGCGTCGCGGATAAGGAAATCCGTAAAACCTGGGAACTAGACTACGCGAAGGCCAAGTGCCTCGTGCTTGTCTCTATGGACAATGAACATCAGAGGAGGCACGAGAATATGGATCTGGAATCCATATTTCTTCATACAAAAGAACTGTATGGAGAGCAATCTCGTATCGCAAGATACGAAGTGTCGAAGAAGTTATTTTCGGCAAGATTGGCCGTCGGATCATCGGTAGCGGAACACGTGCTTAAGATGATTGGCTACATTGAGGAGCTCGCGGACCTTGGGACCACGTTGGAGAATGAGCTCTATACAGACTTGATTCTCCAGTCCCTTCCTTCCACTTACGTCCAGTTCATACTGAACTTCAACTTACAAGAAAAGGAAGTTGAACTTTCAGAACTCCTCAACATGCTGAGGAGCGCAGAGGGCACCCTACAGAAAGGTAGGGAAACATCCACTTTGTTTGTAGGAGGATCTTCTTCTTCTAGGTCCAAGGCAAAAGCCAAGGGAAAGAAGAAGAAAGCCCCCGCCAAACCAAGGGGCGGTGTTAGTAAAGTGGATACGAAGGGAAAGACAAAAACAACAAAGAAAGTGGGAAAGCTTGTGGATAAGGAAGAATGCTTCTATTGTCATAAGAAAGGACACTGGAAGAATGATTGCAGGGCTTGGAAAGCCAGGACACAGGAATTGAAGCAGGTTGCAGCTTCAGCTTCAGGCGTTGAGAAACCGTAGGGTTTTGAAGGCAGGTGACATGACCCTCAAAGTTGCAAACGGAGCTAGCATGGATGCTAAGGCTGTGGGGGACTATCACCTGGGGTTGTCAGATGGACACGTTTTGGTTTTGCGTAATTGCTATTTTGTACCCAACGCAACTTGTAATATCATTTCTGTATCTTTGACTTCTAAAGAAGGTTATGAATTTGCGTTTGTAAGTAATGTTGTAAACATTCACCTTAATTAAGTTCTGATTGGGTCAGGTACATTAAGCAATGGTATATACGTATTAAACCAACCACAGATTTTCAATGTCCAGAATACACACAAAAGAAAGTCTCCGGAAATAAATCAGACTTTCTTGTGGCATTGTAGACTGGGTCACATCAATGAGAGAAGGTTGACGAAGTTACATACAGAAGGATATTTGAATCCGTTCGAATATCAATCGTATGCCACTTGTCAATCCTGTCTCAAAGGAAAGATGACAAAGACTCCGTTCACTGGACACAGAGTAAGAGCGAGCGAGCTCTTGGGACTCGTACACAGCGACGTGTGCGGTCCAATGTCTACACATGCGCGAAGCGGTTTTTCTTACTTCATTACTTTTACGGATGATTTTTCAAGATTCAGACATGTCTTCTTAATGAAACATAAGTCCGAAGCCTTTGGAAAATTCCAGGAATATAAGAATGAAGTAGAAAAACAAACCGGAAAAAGTATCAAGATCCTAAGATCGGATCGAGGTGGTGAATACTTGAGTGCCGAGTTCCTGGACTATTTAAAAGAGAACAGAATTCTCTCTCAGCTTACTCCTCCATACACTCCGCAACATAACGGTGTATCGGAGAGACGGAACCGAACCCTATTGATATGGTACGGTCCATGATGAGTAACGCTGAGTTACCGCGATCATTCTGGGGGTATGCGCTAGAATCAGCCGCATACCTTTTGAACCGAGTTCCCACTAAGACTGTGCCTACCACACCATATGAGTTATGGAGTGGGAAGAAACCCTATCTTCAATATCTGAAGATCTGGGGATGTCCAGCTTTTGTCAAAAAGCAGCATGCGGACAAACTCGAGGCACGCTCAGTACTGTGTAAGTTTGTGGGATACCCGAAGAACACCAGGGGGTATCTTTTCTACCACGCAGAGGAACAAAAAGTCCTTGTTTCTCGTAATGCCCACTTTCTAGAACACCAGTTCTTGGAAAAGGAAATTAGTGGGAGCGCAGTAGAACTGGAAGAAATTCCAGAACCACAGACTATTACCGAAAGCTTAGTGGAACCAGAGGGTTCAAAAGAACAGGACATTCCTGCGCCGCTCCGCAGAAGTAGTAGGAAGTCTCATCCGCCCGAGAGATACTGCGGTTTTCTCATAGACGGGGATAGAGAGGATTGCATCATAGATTATGATGAGCCTACTAGCTTCCAGCAGGCCGTTCAGAGCGTTGACTCAGTAAAATGGCTGGATGCAATGCGGACCGAAATGGAGTCCATGTACACCAACAATGTATGGATGTTGGACATTGCTCCAGACGGGGTAAAACCCGTAGGATGCAAGTGGATCTTCAAAAGGAAGATTGGTGTAGATGGACAGGTTGCGACCTATAAAGCTAGACTTGTTGCAAAGGGTTTCCGTCAAAGACCTGGCTTGGACTATGACGAAACCTTTTCTCCAGTGGCTATGCTGAAATCCATTCGGATCCTTCTTGCCATTGCTGCTTTCCACGATTATGAGATCTGGCAAATGGACGTAAAGACCGCTTTTCTAAATGGAAATTTAGAGGAGTGTGTCTATATGGACCAACCAGAGGGTTTCATTCAGAGTGGGAGCAGCGGAAAGGTGTGCAAGTTGCTTAAGTCCATCTATGGACTAAAGCAGGCATCGCGGAGTTGGAACATCTGCTTTGATGAGACAGTCAAGGAATTTGGCTTTATCAAAAATCCAGATGAACCATGCATCTATAGTAGATTTGTAGCGAGAACTGTAGTATTCCTCGTTTTGTACGTGGATGACATTCTCTTAATAGGAAATGACATTCCTATGCTATAATCTATCAAGGGGTTCTTGTCACACAGGTTCTCCATGAAAGACCTGGGTGATGCCTCATACATCCTAGGGATCCGGATCCATCGTGATAGATCCAAGAGGATATTAGGACTTTCACAGTCCAGGTACATCGACACCATACTGAAGAGATTCAGTATGGAAGATTCCAAGAGCGGTAACCTACCGGCTTGTCACGGGATCACCCTCTGTAAAGAGATGTCTCCCAAGACTGATTTGGAGAGGGATCGCATGTCTATTATACCCTACGCTTCTGCGGTAGGCTCTATATTGTATGCGATGTTGTGTACCAGACCGGATGTAGCTTATGCACTGAGTGTGGTAAGCCAGTATCAGTCAAACCCTGGAGAGAAACACTGGATAGCGGTAAAGAACATTCTCAAGTACCTGAGAAGGACTAAGGAGATGTTCTTGGTGTATGGCGGAAAGGACCTCCAGATCGAGGCCTTTGCTGACTCCAGCTTCCAGAGTGACAAGGATGATTCCAAGTCCATGTCGGGTTTTGTCTTTACCCTCAATAGAGGGGCGGTGTGTTGGAAGAGTTCCAAACAGGAAACCATTGCAGACTCGACGATGGAAGCGGAATACATCGCTGCATCTGATGCAGCAAAAGAAGCTGTCTGGATAAGGAAGTTCTTAAAAGAACTTCAGGTGGTTCCGTCCATTGTTGATCCAATACCTCTGTATTGCAACAACAACGGGGCTATAGCTTTAGCGAAGGAACCCAGGTCCCATCAGAGATCCAGACACATCTTGAGGCGGTATCACCTGATCAGGGAGATCGTGGATCGCCAGGAGATCGAGGTTCGAAGGGTTGCTTCAGAAGATAACACTGCAGATCCATTCACCAAGGCCTTGCCCCAGACTCAGTTCGAGCGGCTGATCGAGATGATAGGTCTTCGATACGCCAGTACATGGCCTTAGTGCAAGTGGCAGATTGTTAGTGTATATGCCCTAGAGGCCATTACTGTATCATACTAGTTTGTATATTACTTAATGGAAGCTTGGGATATTCACCTTGTATATACAATCTTGCTCAAAATAGTAGTATGCTACTTGGTTTGTTTCTACTTCAATGTGTACATGTGTTTATTTTAGTATATCGCCTATACACATTAGTGGAGCCCTTTGGATCTTTGCTTGATTACCAGCGTTGTGATTTTTAGTTATATGTATGCCCTAGAGGCCATTACTGTACATTGGATGTATATTGTAATGGATGCTGGGACATATATAGGTAGGACTTTCTTGCTCGACATGATAGTACGCTATCTGGTTGCTCTTTATCTTAACGTGTATACTTTCTGTCTCTCTGATTACATGTTGATAAAGCCCATAGGATGTGTACTCGACTTCCAGGACTATGATGTAGATCATACTAGTGGGGCCTGGGTAGTCCATGAGTACATCCTTGAAATGTTCCTAGTCGAGGGAATATCGAGACGGGGCATCGATATTCCAGAGTAGACTAGCGCATATCTTCTCGACCCATGCGATGGGCGATGGATGATCCCATATCCATTGGTGTTTGACATCGAAGATGGTATGCGGGTGCTCAGTGGAGACTGGGTACACTGAACGGACTCGCCGAGAACTCCCAGATGGTATTATACCTCACGTCAGATGGCAGTTCTCTGGTGACACTGGTACAGCTTAGTCTGTTGACCCGAGATCGTCATAGAGTCTTGTGTGTCTCCCACTGTGCTTTGATTTCCACCCTACCACGGCTCTACTGAGTCGTGCAAACAGGTGGTTTTTGGGTACAGTCCCGATTCACATGGAGGCAATGAGCGATAGGAGGGGATTCGTCTCTCCCGGTATTGGGGGTTGATGTTGCGCTATGCACGACTGGCCATAACAGGAAATCCCTGGCCAGGGTTGCAGTGATATACTGGTAAGAGTTATCAGTAGTTTCACGAATGTTATGGACCTCAAGTCGGCATGACTTATCGAGCTATTGGGGTCTGACGTTTGCCACCCCTAGGCGAGATATGCGACATATCAGACGATCAGACCGGACTGTACGGTAAGTGTTACTGGTTGGATTCACAGGAGTGTGAGCGGGCTTGCTCGTCGATCTTCTGATCGCTCAATACCCGGGTGGCCGTTACGTTTAGCAGACCGCTTGCGGCTTGTGGGTGTTTGATATGATCATCACCTGCTGCCGGCGTATTGACGAGTCTTTAGAGTCCTACACAGAGGTTTCCTAGCTCAAGCGAAACAAAATAGGAGCGCATATGAGATATGTGCGGGACCGAGAATAATGCGTGTATGTGATACCGTATTCTATTCTCGCGATGAATGTATCGATTGGTTATATGCGATATAACCTAGTTGTCGAATCAAGGATTGATTCGATAAGCCTATACGTTGGATACTAGATGGTTATATGCGACATGACCGGAGCATTGAATCAAGTGTTGATTTAATGATTTAGTGTATAATTATATATTTGATATATTACTTTGCATTAACTGGTATTGGTTCACTTTAAATGGATTTACTCACTTGTTTTGCACATTGTATATGTGATATATTTTTTTGTGCATATGATTGTATCATGTTTGATGATACATTCTAGCTTGGTTTTGTGTTAAGTATTAAACCATGGTTAGTTAGTGGTTAGGGTATCTTTTTATTTACTTATTCATTTATTTATTCTTTTTGTTTATTTTGGAAAAAGATAAATGATAAAGAGAAAGATAAATGGTGGACTTGGTTTGTTTTTTGTTGAAGCTTCTTGAAGTCTTGAACAAGTCCACCATTCTTGTCTTTTCTTTAACCCTAACCACTCATCTAACTTTGGTTAAATCTCTACACTAAACCATGGTTGAGATTATGATAAGTATCATATTGTTTTTATTTTTTAAATGAAACTTATCATATCTTCTTCTTCTTCTTCATCTTCTTCAACATGAAGAAAGCTAGTGGCCATTAATGGCAACTAGTGAAATTGAGTGAGAAATCCAAATATAAAGTCTACCCACTTCCTATTTCTTCATCCTCTACCTCTTGCCAAGTTGTATAGGGTGTTCACTTCACAAGTTTTCAAAGCTTGGTGAAGTTGGAGCTTGTTCTTGTGATGCTTCAACGTAGATCATCTTCGGCATCGAACCGACGATCAAGCCCGCCCATTCTTCGATGATGCCAATGCTAGAGTCGTGAGTTCGATTTGGACAGCGGAGGGAGATCATCGTGGAGCTCACGAAGTGGTGGACCGGATCTACAAAGGTTGTAGCCCCTTCCCTATTTCTATATTTCCGTTTACTTGCTTGCTTTGCCTATATATCTAGTTAACGATCCGTATTAGGGTTTGTAGGCATTTGTAAAATTTGATTTGTGCATGTTTGATCACTTGTGAGACTCCATTAGAGTGCCTAGGAACCCTACAGTGGTATCAGAGCCTAGCTAGAGCCTTAGGCGAAGTCCCGACGGAATTAGAAGTCCGATTGACCCAAAACCCAAACCTAAAAATGCTCTCTGGACTTTTTTGAAATTCGTGGTTTTTTGTGAATTAAAAATATTCAGAAAAATCAGCAGGAAGATATAAGGGTTACTGTAAAATTCGAGGGCTTGATTCCATAAAGGCGGCGCGGATCCGCGGCCTTACAGAAGGCTCATGCGGCGGATCCGCGGCCCTTTTGTCGTTTTGTGCATCCTATTTTGCACAGTAATTCTTAGTTGTCTGTGCTGGTTTTCCTGGGGATTTTTAATAATTTTTCCAGAGTTGCATTTTCTGGGTTGTATTGGGAACTCGGTGTATCGATCGGATTGTCTAATTTTGTCGGTGTGTTTTTCCGGATAAATCTTAGAATATGTTAAAAAGTTCGACCGGATATAAATACCCACTTTTTCCCTTGCCGGGAAATTTCCAATTGTTGGATTTTTCCGTAGTTTAACGACGTTCTAAGTAGTGCAAGTAACGCGATGGACCCTCTAGAAGACAACAAACCTTAACTCGATTATGTGACCGTCTTGAACTGCCCTTTGAACCTTCGGGTTTGGGGCAGTACGGCGTGCCACATGTGAGGCGTTGGCTTGACCCTTCTACGGCTGGACCGTTGGTACTGAGGTACGAACTGAATGTTGTTAGACTTATTTCATGTGTTGAGCTGTATCGGGAAAACTTGGGTGTTCGATTGTTCGATCGAAAAGTTTAGCATTTTCTATTTATCCGGAATGTGATACAATAATTGGAATTCACAAATTGTTATGAGATAACGGAATGAATATTATAAACGTAGCAGTTTAGTCTCACTTGATCGGTTGCCACGGAATTTTGATGTGATCAAAAGTCCGTAGCAATCACGTAGCGTACGCGGATACTCGCCGGGTAAACTTAATAGACAGCCTCACTCCATAGCCCCGACCAAGTGACTGTAGGAGAACCCCGTCGCCGAAAGCATCCGTTCGGGTGCTCGCGGCAGCGGTGTTCCGCCTTGGTGCACTTTGTCGACGGCGTCGGGGGTGCGGCCGCCTACTAAAGTTTGCGACGAGCATTCGATCAGTCTTTCGGGAATCTTGTTGAATTGCCCGACTTGATATTGAAAAGTGTTTTCGATAATGAGACTAAAATGCGGGGTTTATAATTGTTAGGCATGCGATGTCTAAAGAATTCATTTGGTCAGGCATGCGATGTCTGAGGTGGTTGCGGATTCCAACTGTTGTAGTTTTACACTTTCTTTTCTGTGACCGTAAGTGTAATATGTGATGTCGCCGGTTTCGTTGCTATATGTCAACGACAATTGGGATGCGCATATTTACTTACGTTGATGACATATGATGTTATGTGTTGCTGGATATATTATATTGGATCATCGTGTTTGAGTAGCCGGGGGGTTTTTATGTGAGATGAGTGTTTTTCATTTTCATTCATGTAAAAAACTTGTATGTAATATTCTTTTATTGGGGCACTTCCAGGTTGCGGAAGTCGTCACCCGTTGTATATTATTTACTTTTCTGCACTAGGATAGACCCAAGGAGGGGAGCACAAGTAACCGGGTTCTGGGGTCCAGTGGGAGACCAACTCGAGGAGTCGAGTCCGGGTCTCCTAACCCTAGAATTGGTAGGGTTGCTTGCCGCTCTCGTAGGGGTCTACGGGTGTGGGATTGGCTATTCATCACGACCGTGGAATCCGTGTTTTATACTGGCTCGTATTGAAAACACGGACGTCCTAGTATATCCAATATTTCATATGTTTCTTCTGCTGTGTTTTATCTGTGATCATGTGATGTTCTGTGACAGATATTATATATAGTATATATGATATATTATATAGACGTTACTGATGTTTTACACCCGCGCTAGCCCTGCCCCGCTCTGCCGTTAGTTACCTAACCTAACGGTGCACGAGGGGACATCGAGGCGAATGCGGATGGCATAAGTGTACGTCATATTTATCTGTGATGTTTAGGTAATTTAAATGATGGGATATTCATTAATGAGATTAATGAAAGAAAATAAACCTAATTGATGTTGTGGAATCGAATTTCAAAATAAAACAGGTAGCTACAGTTCTTGCTTTGCATCGCGGTGTTCATTATAGAACATCCTGCACCTTATTCGATGAGGAAAGGACCGAGATCCCTTCACCGGGAGTGACTCCTTTAGCAATAACTGGCAGATGCTACAACCATCGGTTTGTCTTTGATCGCTTCTATAGTTTACGCTTTGCACAGTGATATATATGATATATCCCGCACCTCATTCGACGAGGAAAGGGCCGACGATCCCTTCACCGGGAGTGACCCCTTTAGCAAAACTAAAAAAGCCTCAAAAACATTCCATTTAAAAACCATTTGATTCCGCAACGAGATCAAGTTCAAAGCGTTAAAGGTTTTCACAAAAACCATTCGCAACCCTCCGTCATTTTAGGAAGTAGAGTACTTAGTATTCGTGCTGTGTTTGTTGACCATAGTCAAGGCACAGTGTACGGTAGCTAAGTGATGTCTTCCTACACCGCATATGATGCGATTAGTTAGGACAGTCGCGTGACTTTGTTGACCTTAGTTAAGGGTCATGTGGGTGGGTCTAATTAATCACGAAATGATTGGTAGAACTTGACTAGTATTTATGATTTGTTGACCATAGTTAAGGTCATAGGTGCTAGGGGTAAAAATCTTTATCGGGAGTTTCAAGTGTTGAAATTTGCAATGAGATTGCATACCTTCTATGTGATAGTTGGATCCCGATACCCACTGCGAGTAATTGTTACTCCTGGGAGAGTTTTGCACTTTGCAATTAGCCGATCAAGTAGGTGTCTAGAAAGGTGTCAACGGGGTTACGCCTCTGGGAAAACGAGGTTTACATTAATTAGGTTCGTGTGAAAGCACGGGGGACCTCCCTCAAAGTACCGACACTGGCCTGGCTGAAAGATTGGCGAACTTGTAGTGTGTAATTAATCCCGGCTAGTCTTTCCTTTTAGGGTTTGAAGGAAGATTTGATAAAAAGCAGTGGGAGCCATCCTGATTAGATAAAATAATAACCAATCTATTCTTGCAAGAGCGCACGCTGAGTGTTTTCTTCTCTCTCTCTCCAGGTAGCGACCATATCACGCCTTAATCAAGATAATAATACGGATTATTGACCGAACCCGCTTGTTATACTGAGCTGGGGAACGTTGGTCCCGCTCCAACTTATAATTGTTATAAGACAGAGCAGGAAATAAGGGGAATACCAGATTTCCCGTGCTGCCCAAACGAAGAGAGTGCATGCTGATGCATCATCTTCAGGTGTGTTCATTATACAGAACTGTTTCTCAGTATCCTCCGCATCCTGGGTATATGATACCGGATCAGGATCCCAGATATGTAATCTATTACATAGGGCTACAAAAGGGTAGAAAAACTGAGAACGGATGATAAGTTTCATGAGACAGAAAACGGGGCAAGAGTTGCAGCCAAGTCTGTCGGTCACTGTCACCCTGTATTACCAATACATTGATTCTGAACAAATGTTATTAGATACCGAACCTGATATACCAAATCATATCACTCTCTTTGTTAGAAAAGAAAGGATATAATTTTGTATTGATGGATAATGTTTTGAACATTTCCTATATCAAAAGTTGATCGGTTCAGGCACGTTATCTAAAAGCGTTGATGTTCTAAATCAAACTACAGTTCTAAGTATACAGAACACACACAAGAAGAATAGTTCAGAAATGAACGAATCCTTCTTGAGGCATTGTAGACTAGGTCAGATCAATGCGACCCGACTGGCTAGAGTTACATAAAGATGCATATTTAAATTAGTTTGAACTTACATCTTGTGAAACTCGCCAGTCATGTCACAAAGATAAGATGACCACAGCTCTGTTTATTGGAAACAGAGAAAGAGTTAGTGAACTCTTGGGATGATACATGTTGATGTATGTAAGGTCCCCTGTCTACACATGCCAGGACTGGTTCTTTATACTTCATTACGTTCTCTGATGATCTCTTTCGAGTTTCAGACCTATGTTCCTGTTGAAACACAAGTCCGAACCTTTTGAGATATTCACAGAATATAAGTTAGAAGTAGAGAACCAAAATAAGGGTATAAGTATTATGTCCTTTGATGTGATCAAGGAGGAGAATACTTGAGCACGGAATTCCTGGATTGTTCTAAAGGAGAATGAGATTCTCTCTCCGTATTACTCCTCTGAATACACCACAGCACAACGGTGTATCGGGGCGGAGTAATCACACAATATTAGATATCGTGTGCTCTATGATGAGTATTACTGAGTTACCTATTTCCTTTTGGGAGTTGTGCGCTTGAGAAGCTACATACCTATTGAAATAGGTTCGAATCAAATCAGTGCCTACCACTCCATATAAGATATGGTGTGGGAAGATCCTATCTCTTAAGTAAGTTAAGATTTGGGATTGTCCGGCCTATGTCAAAAGCAAAAATCCGGACAAGATCGAGGCAAGGTCAGTTCTGTAGAACTGGAAAGGTTCCAGCTATACGAAACTACAGCTGAAGATTTGACAGAACCAAAGGATTCTATAGTCCCCGACGAACCTCAGCCTCTCCGCCGATCTGGTAGGGCTCCTCGCCTGCCTGAGAGATACCTCGGTTTCTCGATGACAGTGGGAGCATGGAATACATCATGAGATGATGACCCAACTAGATTCGAGCAGGCCATCAAGAGTAGGGACTCTGTAAGAATGGCTGGATGCTTAGCAATCTGAGATGGAATCCATATACACCAACAAAGTATGGACTTTGGTTGCGATATCTGAAGGGTTAATTCCCCATCAGGAGCAAGTATATCTTGAGAAGATTACTTGGTGTAGATGGACAAGTTGAGACTTTCAAAGCTAGACTTGTTAAAGGTTTTTCGTCATCAACCAGGCACGGATAATGATGAAACCTTTTTCAGGGACTATGTTTAAATCCATCCAGATCCTACTTGCCACGGCTACATACCATGACTACGATATCTGGTGGTTGGGTGCCATGACAACTTTTCTAAATGATGATTTAGAAGAAAACGTCTATAAGAACACAGCCAGAGGGCCTCGTAGACAGTGGGAGCAGCGGAAACATGTGCAAGATGCTTTATAGGATAAAGCAGGCATCGCGGAGTTGGAACATCTGTTTTGATGGATTAGTCAAAGAAGTTGACATCATCAAAATGGTAGATGAACCTTGTATATACAAAAGGGTAGCAGAGAGTAAGGTGGTCATCTTCGTATTGTACGTAGACAACATACACTTGATAGGAAAAGAGTTTCCTATACTACGATCGGTCAATCTCCTATTATCACAAGGATTCTCCAAATAGGATAAAGATGATACCTCCTAAATCCTGAGATTTGGACCTATGAGATAGATCTAAAGGGATATTAGGGTTCTCACTAGGTATAGTGAGATTGTATCAATCGATCCTGGGGAGAATCACTGGAAGTGTTCCAGGGTGATAAAGACGACTGAATGTCAGTCACAGGCACTGTCTTTACCCTCAGTAAAGGGACGGTATGTTGGAAGAGTTCCAAGCTAGATACCGTGGCAAACTAGACGATAAAGGCTGGTAACATCGCTATTGAAGATACTACCAAAGAGGAAGTTTGGGTGTATATTGGTTCATAAGATGAACTAGGTTCCTGCCATTGTATGACAATGGAAGTGTGGCTTCGGCCCTGGAACCCTGGTCCCATCAGTGACCCAGACAAATTCTGAGGCAGCATCACCTGATCATGGAGATAGTTGATCTCCAGGGTGATCGAGGTTAGGAAAGAAGACTCAGAGGACAACACGGCGGATCCACTCACGAAGGCCTTTTCCCAGAGAGAGACTCATATGGGATGGTTGAGTATTAGATACTGCGACCACTGCTACAGATGGCCCTAGTGCAAGTGGGAGATTGTTAGTTATATGTATTCCCTAGAGGCCATTACTGTACAATGGATGTATATTGTAGTGGATGCTGGGACATATATAGGTAGGACTTTCTTGCTCGACATGATAGTACGCTATCTGGTTGCTCTTTATCTTAACGTGTATACTTTCTGTCTCTCTGATTACATGTTGATAAAGCCCATAGGATGTGTACTCGACTTCCAGGACTATGATGTAGATCATACTAGTGGGGCCTGGGTAGTCCATGAGTACATCCTTGAAATGTTCCTAGTCGAAGGAATATCGAGACGGGGCATCGATATTCCAGAGTAGACTAGCGCATATCTTCTCGACCCATGCGATGGGCGATGGATGATCCCATATCCATTGGTGTTTGACATCGAAGATGGTATGCGGGTGCTCAGTGGAGACTGGGTACACTGAACGGACTCGCCGAGAACTCCCAGATGGTATTATACCTCACGTCAGATGGCAGTTCTCTGGTGACACTGGTACAGTTTAGTCTGTTGACCCGAGATCGTCATAGAGTCTTGTGTGTCTCCCACTGTGCTTTGATTTCCACCCTACCACGGCTCTACTGAGTCGTGCAAACAGGTGGTTTTTAGGTACAGTCCCGATTCACATGGAGGCAATGAGCGATAAGAGGGGATTCGTCTCTCCCGGTATTGGGGGTTGATGTTGCGCTATGCACGACTGGCCATAACAGGAAATCCCTGGCCAGGGTTGCAGTGATATACTGGTAAGAGTTATCAGTAGTTTCACGAATGTTATGGACCTCAAGTCGGCATGACTTATCGAGCTATTGGGGTCTGACGTTTGCCACCCCTAGGCGAGATATGCGACATATCATACGATCAGACCGGACTGTACGGTAAGTGTTACTGGTTGGATTCACAGGAGTGTGAGCGGGCTTGCTCGTCGATCTTCTGATCGCTCAATACCCGGGTGGCCGTTACGTTTAGCAGACCGCTTGCGGCTTGTGGGTGTTTGATATGATCATCACCTGCTGCCGGCATATTGACGAGTCTTTAGAGTCCTACACAGAGGTTTCTAGCTCAAGCGAAACGAAATAGGAGCGCATATGAGATATGTGCGGGACCGAGAATAATGCGTGTATGTGATACCGTATTCTATTCTCGCGATGAATGTATCGATTGGTTATATGCGATATAACCTAGTTGTCGAATCAAGGATTGATTCGATAAGCCGATACGTTGGATACTAGCTGGTTATATGCGACATGACCGGATCATTGAATCAAGTGTTGATTTAATGATTTAGTGTATAATTATATATTTGATATATTACTTTGCATTAACTGGTATTGGTTCACTTTAAATGGATTTACTCACTTGTATTGCACATTGTATATGTGATATATTTTTTTGTGCATATGATTGTATCATGTTTGATGATACATTCTAGCTTGGTTTTGTGTTAAGTATTAAACCATGGTTAGTTAGTGGTTAGGGTATCTTTTTATTTACTTATTCATTTATTTATTCTTTTTGTTTATTTTGGAAAAAGATAAATGATAAAGAGAAAGATAAATGGTGGACTTGGTTTGTTTTTTGTTGAAGCTTCTTGAAGTCTTGAACAAGTCCACCATTCTTGTCTTTTCTTTAACCCTAACCACTCATCTAACTTTGGTTAAATCTCTACACTAAACCATGGTTGAGATTATGATAAGTATCATATTGTTTTTATTTTTTAAATGAAACTTATCATATCTTCTTCTTCTTCTTCATCTTCTTCAACATGAAGAAAGCTAGTGGCCATTAATGGCAACTAGTGAAATTGAGTGAGAAATCCAAATATAAAGTCTACCCACTTCCTATTTCTTCATCCTCTACCTCTTGCCAAGTTGTATAGGGTGTTCACTTCACAAGTTTTCAAAGCTTGGTGAAGTTGGAGCTTGTTCTTGTGATGCTTCGACGTAGATCATCTTCGGCATCGAACCGACAATCAAGCCCGCCCATTCTTCGATGATGCCAATGCTAGAGTCGTGAGTTCGATTTGGACAGCGGAGGGAGATCATCGTGGAGCTCACGAAGTGGTGGACCGGATCTACAAAGGTTGTAGCCCCTTCCCTATTTCTATATTTCCGTTTACTTGCTTGCTTTGCCTATATATCTAGTTAACGATCCGTATTAGGGTTTGTAGGCACTTGTAAAATTTGATTTGTGCATGTTTGATCACTTGTGAGACTCCATTAGAGTGCCTAGGAACCCTACAGTGATGGCAGTCACACTAGTGGGGGCTGGGTAATCTATAAGCACATCCTTATGCAGGTCCCCAGTCGCAGGACTATCGAGACAGGGCATCGATACTCCGGAGTAGACTAGCGCGTGCGCTTCTCATCCCAGTATGGGAGATGGTCTGTCCCTCAGCCATCAGTACGTCGTACTGGAGATAGTATGCGGGTGCTCGTTAGATTACGAGTACACTGGACAGGACTCGTCGGGAACTGACCGGTTGGTATTATACCTATCGTCAGTTATCAGTTCCCAGGTTACATGAGTACAGCTTAGTCCGCTGACTTGACACTATCACTTCGCCTCGAGTGTGTTCCCACTGTACTTTGATTACTACCCTACCACGGCTCAAAGGAGTCGTGCAAATAGGTAGTAGTTGGGTGCAGTCCCGAAGCACTTGGAGGCAGTGATGGTTAGACAGGATTCGTCTCTCCCGGTATTGGGGGTTGACATCGCGCTGTGTCTAGGAGAGCCATTACACGAGTAGTCCCTGGCCAGGGCAAGCGAGATATACTGGTAGTTTTCTAGTGTTATCTCAGGGTGTATTGGGCTTCACTCCGACACGACTTATACCGCTATTAGGGGACTGACGTTTACCGCCCCCCTAGGCCTGCCATGCGATGTATCAGACGAACAGACCGGACTGTACGGAGATTGTCACATTCAGGCTCAGTAGGAGTTCAGATGGGTTTCACCTCGTCGGTCTTCTTGTCGGCATCTACCTGGGGACCGTTACGCACAGCTAGTGCCGCTTGCGGTCTGTGGTTAAACTCACTGCCAGCGTAGTGTCGAGTCTTTAGAATCCCACACAGAAAGCTATTCGCCGTTAGGCAAAAGAGTAGAGGTCGCATGGTTTTGCGAGAGGTCGCATGGTTTTGCGACAGGTCGCATGGTTTTGCGACAGGGTTCAGTCACATCCGTGCACTTGTGCACGTTTAGTGTCCGGACAGTTTACACTAGCAGGCTTTGGTTTAAGCCAGATCCCAGTGTACGTATTGGGATTGGTTTTATCCAGTATGTATTCGTGTTTCTCGGAACGCGGATGCGGGTGTGTATGCACAGTTGACGGAGAGACAAAGGCAGAGGATTCTCATTAGGGTTGTTGACCGTTGATCGTTGACTATTGACTTTTTGCTCAACCCTAACGAGAATATGATATGTAATTAACAATTATATTAATTAAGTATTATGGTGACATGGTTGTTGAGGGGTTGACTTTGTTGACTTATTGACTTTGTTAACTTGTTAACTTTGTTGACCGGTTGACTAGGCTTGACTAGTTGACCATCATGATAACAATAGCTATCATTTCATAGCAAAGACTTTTGCTTGCTTGCTCTCTTGTGCAAAATGAGTGCATGAAATGATATGGCTATTGTTGCTTAAACCATCACATAATACTTGATTGCTATGATGGGTTATGATGGTTTTGGATTATGAGAGCAAAATGAGAAAAGTCTTCTCTCATTCTTTCATGCTCATTCTCTCTCTTGTTCTTGAGCTCTCATCTTCCTCCTCTTGCTCTCCCTCTCTTGAGTCTATGGTTCACTTGTCTCATGAGTTGAGAACCAAGAACCATAGATAAAATCCCAAACAAACTCTTCTCTACTCACTCTAGTTCACAAGGTTTAGCAAACCGAGTGAACTAGTTTCTTCAAAGTTCGAAGAAGGAGCCAAAGGTTGAAGCTTTCAGGTGGATCGATCTTCGGCGCAAGGAGACGACGGGGAGAAGCCGATTCGGACAACCATCGAGGCTTGAAGACGAAGGAGTTCGAGATAAGAAAGTTATAAACCCCCTAACCGAGTAGTTAACAACTCCTAGTTAGGTTGTTAGTTAGATGTTTAACAAAGATCTGGTTTTGAGTCCATGTTACCACCTCTAGAAAATTGTTTTTCACCAAATTCCGCATGCCCGAAAGTACCGGGAGAGGTAGCATGGACTCACAAGTGGGGGTGTATGGAAATGTCACTACAATTTTCGCTCAACCATGTGCTCCATGGAGCAACTCAAGAAGAAGATGAAGCTTTTGGCATGAGCAAAAATGGCTAAGTGTGCAAGTAATGAGAGTGAGAGAGTGGGCTAGCATAATGTTTCATGTAATCCCTATTGAAAATGAACCCCCACCACCATAATGTGGCTGGCCCCCCTCTCTCTCCCATCATAAAAAAATGTCATTTCCAAATTTGCATTAAACAAATGTGCAACCATGCTTTGACCCATGCCACTTACAAGTCCATGACCATGCCTCCTTTTCCACCTCATTTATAAAAAAACAAATGAATTTCCATAAATGGAAAATCATATAAATGAGGTGGCATCTTCTAGAAGCTATTCCGTATAAAATACGGAATACTTCCGATACATGTATCGAAATACATATACGTGTATTCATACCAAAATACGAATAGCCAAGAGAGAAAATGAATAGTGAACAATAATACTAGAATACATATATATAAATACATATGTAAATTATTAAATCAAAACCTGATTTAATAATCTGGCTTAATCCTAAGCCGCTAGGATTATCAACCGTCCGATTAAAGTCTGTGCCGCACATGCACATATTTAATCGGACACCTGTATGTATCAACATATGCCATGTACACCATATCGTCTGAACCGTGAAAACCCTCTGTGTGGGACTCTAAAGACTCATCAATACACTGGCAGTGGGTTTAACCACAAGCACGTCAGAGGCACTAGCTGTACGTAACGGCTACCCAGGTATTGAGCGAAAGGGAGGCCGACGAGCAAACTCATCCTGAACCCCTACTGAGCCTGTCAGTGACAATATCCGTACAGTCCGGTCTGTTCGTCTAAGAGCATCGCATATCGAGTCTATGGGGTGGATAAAGTCAAACCCCCAACAACGCGATATTTAGTGTCGGCATGTAACCCATCACCTCCTGAGAAACTATCGATCCTAGATCGGTAATCCTCATCTACCATGGCCATGGATTTATGGTGATGGCCACCCGTACACAATGTGACATCAACCCCCAATACCGGGAGAGACGAATCCCCGACGATCCGATCACTGCCTCCATGTGGCTCAGGACTGTACCCAACTAAAACCTGTTTGCACGACTCCTTTGAGCCGTGGTAGGGTAGTAATCAAAGCACAGTGGGAACCCACACGAGACAAATGACGATCTCAAGTCGACAGACTAACCTGTACACATGTCACCTGGGAACTGCTATCTGACAATAGGTATAATACCAACTAGCAGATTCCCGGTGAGTCCGTCCAGTGTACTCATAATCCAATGAGCACCTGTATACTATCTTAGGTGAACAAACTAACACCAATGGCTTGTGAGACCTGGCCACCGTCCCTCGTCGGGGTCTCGATCAGTATACACTAGTCTACACTGGAGTATCGATGCCCGGTCTTGATACTCCTACGACTAGGGACATTTAAGGATGTGCTTATAGACCCCAGCTCCCACATATATGATCGCTATTATAATGCTGGCAGTCAAGCAAGAATCCTATAGGCTCTATCAACGTGTACATGATGATAAAGACAAACCAGATAGCATACTATCATCTTGAGTAAGACTGTTTTATCGGTATAGGTCCTGCCTCAATAATCATAATCATCTGTCCGCGACTATGATAATTGCCTTGAGGGCACTATAGCCAACAATCTCCCACTTGCACTTAAGGCCAATTATTGCAATGTCGCATACTCATAGCTCGTGTGATACCGAACACCCAACTTCTCTACTAATCAGTTTCGCAAAGCCCGTTTGCGAAAATGATTGCGTTCGAGAAATAGCCTTAGTGAGTGGATCCACTCCAATGTTTCTTTCTGTATCTCTCTATATCTCAACTTCGCGGAGAAAACTATCTTCCGAAATGAGCAATACCTGTCTTAGAATTTGTCTGGATATCTGATGGGACCCGGTTGACAAATGAACTACAAATCTAGCAAACTACTTAGACTGTATCGTCCACTAAATTTAATCAGTATCCTGCACCATGTCTTTCCTCAGTATCCGCTTGGACCACCTGTCCAACGTACCGTCCCTCAGAAGAGGGAAAAACTATAACTCTGACAGTCACTCTGTCATCCAGGTCACCTTGGAAGCCTGAAATGATAATCGTCTCCCGAAGGAGGCGGCCGTAATCATTCCCCTAGAACATTCACTTATGTTCAATAACTGCTTTCTAATGTTTCTGTTAGTGTATATGACCTAGAGGCCATTACTGTATCATACTAGTTTGTATATTACTTAATGGAAGCTTGGGATATTCACCTTGTATATACAATCTTGCTCAAAATAGTAGTATGCTACTTGGTTTGTTTCTACTTCAATGTGTACTTGTGTTTATTTTAGTATATCACCTATACACATTAGTGGAGCCCTTAGGATCTTTACTTGATTACCAGCGTTGTGATGGCAGTCACACTAGTGGGGGCTGGGTAATCTATAAGCACATCCTTATGCAGGTCCCTAGTCGCAGGACTATCGAGACAGGGCATCGATACTCCGGAGTAGACTAGCGCATGCGCTTCTCGTCCCAGTGTGGGAGACGGTCTGTCCCACAGCCGTTAGTACGTCGTACTGGAGATAGTATGCGGGTGCTCGTTAGGTTACGAGTACACTGGACAGGACTCGTCGGGAACTGACCGGTTGGTATTATACCTATCGTCAGTTATCAGTTCCCAGGTGACATGAGTACAGCTTAGTCCGCTGACTTGACACTGTCACTTCGCCTCGAGTGTGTTCCCACTGTACTTTGATTACTACCCTACCACGGCTCAAAGGAGTCGTGCAAATAGGTAGTAGTTGGGTGCAGTCCCGAAGCACTTGGAGGCAGTGACGGTTAGACAGGATTCGTCTCTCCCGGTATTGGGGGTTGACATCGTGCTATATCTAGGAGAGCCATTACACGAGTAGTCCCTGGCCAGGGCAAGCGAGATATACTGGTAGGCTTCCAGTGTTATCTCAGGGTGTATTGGGCTTCAGTCCGACACGACTTGTACCGCTATTAGGGGACTGACGTTTACCGCCCCCCTAGGCCCGCCATGCGATGTATCAGACGAACAGACCGGACTGTACGGAGACTGTCACAGTCAGACTCAGTAGGAGTTCAGATGGGTTTCACCTCGTCAGTCTTCTTGTCGGCATCTACCTGGGGACCGTTACGCACAGCTAGTGCCGCTTGCGGTCTGTGGTTAAACCCACTGCCAGCGTAGTGTCGAGTCTTCAGAGTCCCACACAGAAAGCTATTCGCCTTTAGGCAAAAGAGTAGAGGTCGCATGGTTTTGCGACAGGTCGCATGGTTTTGCGACAGGGTTCGGTCACATCCGTGCACTTGTGCACGTATAGTGTCCGGACAGTTAACACTAGCGGGCTTTGGTTTAAGCCAGATCCTAGTGTACGTTTTGGGATTGGTTTTATCTCGTTTGTATTCGTGTTTCTCGGAACGCGGATGCGGGTGTGTATGCACAGTTGACAGAGAGACAGAGGCAGAGAATTCTCATTAGGGTTGTTGACCGTTGACTGTTGACTATTGACTTTTTGCTCAACCCTAATGAGAATATGATATGTAATTAATAATAATATTAATTAAGTATTATAGTGACATGGTTGTTGAGGGGTTGACTTTGTTGACTTGTTGACTTTGTTGACCGGTTGACTAGGTTGGACTAGTTGACCATCATGATGACAATGGCTATCATTTCATGGCATTTCATGGCAAAGACTTTTGCTTGCTTGATCTCTTATGCAAAATGAGTGCATGAAATGATATAGCCATTTTGACTTAAACCATTTACACAATACTTGATTACTATTTTTGTTATGATGGCTTTTGGATTATGAGAGGTGAGAATGAGATGAGTATGGTTCATTCTATCATTTGCTTTCTCTCTCTTGAGCTCTCTCATTCTCAAGCTCTCCCTCTTCCTCTTGCACTCTCTACCTCAAGGCAAACCATTCTCATGTATTGAGACTCATTGCCTTAGAGATAAAAAGACACCAAAACATTCCTCTACTCATTCTAGTTCACAAGGCCTAGCAAGCCAAGTGATCTAGTTTCTTCAAAGTTCGAAGAAGAAGCCAAAGGTAGAAGCTTTCGGGTGGATCCATCTTCGGCGCAAGGAGACGACGAGGTGAGGCCGATCCGTACACCGGAGGGAGTCGAAGACGAAGGAGTTCAAGAAAGGTATGGCCCCCTTACCGAGTAGGTAAACTCTTGTTAGGTTGTTAGTTAGTAGTTTAACAAAGATCCGGTTTTGAGTCCATGTTACCGCCTCTAGAAAATTGTTTTTCACCAAATTCCGCATGCCCGAAAGTACCGGGAGAGGTAGCATGGACTTACAGTTTCTCCACGATTGGATTAATATATCTGCTTATTGCATTTAGTGCAAAAGTAATATCTGGTGTGGTACTTGAAATTTCATGATTAACTCAATTGCCTAAGCAAGTGATATGCTAATCATGCAGATCCCTCTCCCCTTTAGTCTGTAAAATACCTTTAGAGAGGGTGACTCCATCACCTGCAGGTACACCACCACGCCAGGAGTCGTCCATTTAATGTCAAAGTACCCAGATTAGGATACTTCCCAAATCTAGATCTAAAACCATGGATCTAGTAACCAGAAAACCTGATATTATATCCATATCCTATGTGGAGAAACAACTTTGTGACAACCACGGTATAACCGATCGTAGTATAGGAATATCTCTTCCTATCAAGTGCATGTCATCCCGAATCCTCGGACATCACACCCTAATACCTTCTTACCAGATCCATCTCCTATTCTGATGAAGTCAAAACCTATGACTGTCACATCAAAAATAGATGATCTATTTCCGCTATACCTTCTTTAGTCTATGAATAGACACAAGCTACTTTCCTACTATGCTTCCGCTGCTCCCACTGACTACAACAACCCTCTGGCAGAGTCATATATACGTGCACTTCTAAAACTAGTTTAGAACGACGCTATACTCATCCTCCTGCCGGGTCTTATAGTTTAGAACAACAGCAATGGGAAGTCGGGTTAAACAAGAACCTCCCTGTCACCGTATCTGAGAAGACCGAAGTACCTCTCGGGTGACTGAGGTTACCCACCAAATCTGCGGAGTGGCTAAACATCAAATCCAATTGAACCCTTAGGTTCTATTAAATTTCCAGTAATCGTTTGTGGTTCTGGAATCACTTCCAGTTCTACCATACTCTCACTTTTGTTTTTCTGAAAAAGTCCATTTTACTAAAACTGTGGTGAGTCAAGAACAATATAAATATCGATCTTCCTGATGGTAGAAAGTTAACCCTCGTCAAAGCCCGGGATAACCCACAAACAGCCATTACTGAAACGTGCCTTGAGTTTATCCGGATTCTGGTTTTAAGCATCAGCCGGACAACTCCCTATACCCTAATATCGTTAAGATATAAATTGATTATATATATATCTAATATAGAAACAAAAGCACTAATCTAATTTGAACCAGATTCAAAATCATGCAGCTGTATCCAGTGCATATCAACCAAATAGAAAGAGGACAATCAGCATTACTTATCTAGGAGTTCATCCATATATGAGTATCCTGAAAGACAAGCAAGTTCTCAAAACCATTACTATTAACTGAATACCAAACACAAGTATCTACATCTTCGACTTCCTCGAAGAATCCTGATACTTACAACAAATGGTTCTCTACTTTATTCTTATACCTATAACTTCTGAATATCTGGACCTTGCATTTCAACAAAATACATGTCCAGAACTGGAGAAGTCATAAGTAAACAGAATATAGTACGAGTACCAACCCCTTTGTCCTAATGGACACTGGACAACATACAATACTTTGTATAAGTCCCATGAGTTCAATAACTCAAACCCTGTGCGTCGTAGGTTAAAAATCTGTAGTATGGTTAAGAAGGATTACACCGCCGTTGAATGCACCTTACCTAATCACCAACTGATATAGGTAAATGTCATAGACATAATATCAAAAAGTTACATCTCACTTTATAAAATAAACGTACAGATATATCAGTTTGAAATTGGTGCATAGCAACGGATATTCAAAACCAAATATTTGCTGTCTGGCAAAATCCAGATGATTTCCTCAAATATCACCAATTACAACGAATTCCGATATAATGAGGATGTAATCACCCAATTCCCAATATCTTACTCCCACTCACCATCCGTAATAACATACAGATGTGAGAAACTGATCTGGTAAATACATACCCTGGAGTTAGATTCTTATTGGAAAAACAGTTATCAATTAACATCGCACAGTAAAACTGAAACATGAAAATGTTTCAAAGGGGTAACCGGGTATTCCTAGTGACGCCTCTTCCACTATCCTGATTCACGACAGTAACCATATACTTACCTGCCCTCACTACAATCCTTTTATTATGCCTTTACTTATTACCTTCTGTACACCTTCTTTAGGCTAATTGGTTTTCTTCTTTCCCTACCCTTCGGCACCAGCCTAAGGTTTGGAAGAAGACTATCCAATAAGCGTAATAGGTGTACTCTCCTAATCCTAGGAGCCTTCGCAACCTGAGAAAAGGTAATGGGAAAAGACATCTGAATAATCCTATTCTATTTCTCCTGAACTAGAATCCATCCTCGAAAAGGTTCCTTCGAGTTCGTATGTAACTATACGATGGATTTATCCAATGGAAGTGGATATCCGTAGTGATACGGAGTGTTCTAGAGAAAAAGCAAAGTGAATGTAGGAGTGGCAGGGTATACACGGTCTTTGTCGTGAAAGATGGTGATCGCAATTTCCTTTTCCATTATTCTAATTCCTTTATATAAGTCTTTACTTATTACCTTCTGTACACCACAGTTAAGCTTGTTGGTTTTCTTCCTTCCTTACCGTTCGGCACCTGCCTATGGTCTGGAGGAAGACTATCCAATAAGCTCAATAGGTGTATCCTCTCCTAATTCTAGGAGCCCTCACAACCTGAGAGAAGGTAAAGAGAAAAGACAACCGAATAATCCTATTCAATCTCTCCAGAACCAGAATCCATCCTCGAAAAATTCCTTCGAGTTCGTATATAACCATACGATGGATTTATCCAATGGAAGTGGATGTCCGTAGTGATACGAGGTGTTCTGGAGAAAAGCAAAGGTGATATAGAAGTGGCAATGATGTATGCGACACCGTGACATTCCAAAAATCAAAGTGTTTTAAGAAGGTTCGGTTAACTTGGTTTCATGAGTTTTAGTCAAAGGTCGGGTCATAGTCGCAGCCAGAGAGAGAGAGAGAGAGAGAAGAAACACTCAGCGTGCACTCTAACCTAGATCAGAATGGTTAATCATTTTATCTAATCTGGATGGCTCCCACTGTATCCTCAAATTCTCCTCCAAACCTAAAAGGAGAATTAGTCGGAATTACCCGAGGAGTAGTCCTACTCATTAGTGGTAATCAGGATCCAACTATCATCGCATGATAACCTGATGGAAGCCACTCAAGTCACCACACTCCAAAAGGTATGCGCAAGCCTGGCAAGTTTCCTGTATGTTTGAAACTCCCGATGTGATTTTTACCCCTAACGACTTCATGGCCTTGATAGAGACCAACGTGCCATAAGTCGCTAGTCAAGTTCAGCCCGTCATTATCCAAGATTGATCTAAACCCACCCACACAAGCCCTTGATAGAGACCAATGTGACTATGCGGCTGTCCTAGATAATCGCATATCCATACTACAGACACGTATCACGCAGCTACCGTACACTATGCCTTGATAGAGACCAACGTACATAGCACGAATACTACGAGATACCTATCTGAAATGACAGAGGGCTACGGCTGGTTTTTGGCGAAAAACCTTTAACGTAATGAACTTGATATCGTTGAAGGAATCCAAGTGGTTTTATAAATATATAGTGGCGAAAACTTTTGCTAAAGAGGTCTCTCCCGGTGAAGGGATCTCGGCTCTTTCCCCATCGAATGGGGTGCAGGATATCCCAAACTGAATACCACGATGCAAAGAAAAAATGATCGACTATAGTAAAGTTATTATGTTGACGCCAACTTTTACCCAAGGGGTCACTCCCGATGAAGGGATCTCGGCCCTTGCCTCATCGAATGAGGTGCAGGATATTCCAAATGAATACTACTGTGCAAAGCAAAAGAAAACGTCTGTAATGTCAGTTTTTAAAAAACTTGGTTCCAACAACATCATATATAGGTTTGTTTTATCCTTGCATTGATAAGAATCTATGCAGTCCCATCAATTAATCACACCATAAAAGAACGAAAATAAAATGTACGTATATGCCATCCAAATTCGCCACTGGGCCCCGTCATCACCCGTTAGGTTACTTAACTAACGACAGAGCGGAAGCTGGACTAGCGCGGGTGCAAAACATATACAACATCTACTAGTATATATAAATATATATAACATTCGTCCTAGGCATGATATAAAGCAACATCACAGAAACATCACAGAAGCAATACAGAATGGTGGATAATCTGGAGCCACGAGTTTCACTTGAGCCGCAAGTGAGACCCGACGTTCCCTGTCGTGTGGATAGCATGTGCAATGAAACCTAGACCCTTACGAGCGTGGCAAGTTACCCGCCAAAACCAAAAGTGAGGTAGCCCCCTTCAGCAACGTGAATGGACCACCCAGTACTTCACAGAATCCGGTAACTTGAGCACCCCTCCTGGGTCACCTATACCCCCTATGAGTGTGGTGAATAGCCCGCCAATTCTAGAGTAAGGTCCCCTCCGTCCCAACGCCATGAGATGCGGACCCGTTGCCCTCTAGAATCCGGCTATTCGTGCACTCCACCGCGGGGTAATCCTATTACAGAAAAGAAAATAATATACAAGGGTGATATCGATCTCAGCTCGGTCGTGCCCCAAAAGAATAATATACAAACTGGCAGTGACGGCAGTCCACATGTCAGACGCTCGCCCCGCAATATCAAATGTACAAATGAAATTAAACTGCACTAACATTGCACCACAGCTATCCACCACGACGATCCAACCAACATCACAGCACAACACAGAACATCAACATGAATGTCACATTCGCAAACCCGTCTAAAAGACATATAGCAGTTAGACGGGTTTACCGATCAAATGACATTTACTGTCGCAGAATATAATTAATGTACTGTCAAACGCACGCTTAAAATATTGATCGACTAAGTTCAAAATTGGCCCCAATAGCAAAAACAATACTGCACAGAAACCTGGGCCAAAACAGGATATCACAAAAATCACAATTTCACATCAGGGGGCTACAGTAAAAATTTGGAAGCCCGTCGCCACTAAATGGACGCGGAACCGCCGCCAATAGAGGGTTAGTGCGGCGGATCCGCGACACTTTAGTGGCATCACGAGCTCAAATGTTTTGTGTATCCTTATATTTGCCTTCACGGATTTTTAATATGCCTGAAATAATTTTTTGACCACTTTTGAAAATCGACAGCAAACATAAAAATGGAATCGTGTTTTTGGTAAAATCCGTCGATCGATCTTTTAAGAACGTCTAAACAAGCTGGTAAGGGGTTTAAAGGGTGGCTCTGATACCATGTAGGGTCCCGGCAGCGCCCCGGCCATCGAAACACGGCCAAAATGCGGAACAAAAATTTTCTAAACTGGCGCTACCGCTACCTGATTTACGGATCGACCTTAAACCCTAATCTAGCAAACTAACTAAGAGTTAGAATCATTATATCAAGTTGATCCGTGTCCTTCGGTCTTCATTCCAAGCTCCTAGCGGCTCCTTGATGTGGTTTGGTTGCCGGTCTTCCTCCATCTCCGATGATCAACCCGAGGGAAACGGCGCAAGTTCCAACCTCGTCGAACGAGGTAACCGATGCTCCAAAGTCGCTAGCTAAGGAGAGTGGGGGTGTATGGAAATGTCACTACAATTTTCTCTCAACCATGTGCTCCATGGAGCAACTCAAGAAGAAGATGAAAGAGGTGATGAAGCTTTTGGCATGAGCAAAAATGGCTATGTGTGCAAGTAATGAGAGTGAGAGAATCGGCTAGCATAATTGTTTCATGTAATCCTTAATGAAAATGAACCCCCCACCACCATAATGTGGCCGGCCCCCCTCTCTCTCTCCCATCATAAAAAATGTCATTTCCAAATTTGCATTAAACAAATGTGCAACCATGCTTTGACCCATGCCACTTACAAGTCCATGACTATGCCTCCTTTTCCACCTCATTTATAAAAAAACAAATGAATTTCCATAAATGGAAAATCATATAAATGAGGTGGCATCTTCTAGAAGCTATTCCATATAAAATACGGAATACTTCCGGTACATGTATCGAAATACATATACACGTATTCTTACCAAAATACGAATAGCCAAGAGAGAAAATGAATAGTGAACAATAATACTAGAATACATATATATAAATACATATGTAAATTATTAAATCAAAACCTGATTTAATAATCTGGCTTAATCCTAAGCCGCTAGTATTATCAACCGTCCGATTAAAGTCTGTGCGGCACATGCACATATTTAATCGGACACCTGTATGTATCAACATACGCCATGTACACCATATCGCCTGAACCATGAAAACCCTCTGTGTGGGACTCTAAAGACTCGTCAATATGCTGGCAGTGGATTTAACCACAAGCACGTCAGTGGCACTAGCTGTACGTAACGGCTATCCAGGTATTGAGCGAAAGGGAGGCCGACGAGCAAACTCATCCTGAACCCCTACTGAGCCTGTCAGTGACAATATCCGTACAGTCCGGTCTGTTCGTCTAAGAGCATCGCATATCGAGTCTAGGGGGTGGATAAAGTCAGACCCCCAACAACGCGATATATAGTGTCGGCATGTAACCCATTACCTCCTGAGAAACTATCGATCCTGGATCGGTAATCCTCGTCTACCATGGCCTTGGATTTATGGTGATGGCCACCCGTACACAATGCGACATCAACCCCCAATACCGGGAGAGACAAATCCCCGACGATCCGATCACTGCCTCCATGTTGCTCGGGACTGTACCCAACTAAAATCTGTTTGCACGACTCCTTTGAACCATGGTAGGGTAATAATCAAAGCACAGTGGGAACTCACACGAGATAAATGACGATCTCAGGTCGACAGACTAACCTGTACACATGTCACCTGGGAACTGCTATCTGACAATAGGTATAATACCAACTAGCAGATTCCCGGCGAGTCTGTCCAGTGTACTCATAACCCAATGAGCACCTGTATACTATCTTAGGTGAAAAAATTAACACCAATGGCTTGTGAGACCTGGCCACCGCCCCTCGTTGGGGTCTCGATCAGTATACACTAGTCTACACTGGAGTATCGATGCCCGGTCTGGATACTCCTGCGACTAGGGACATTTAAGGATGTGCTTATAGACCCCAGCTCCCATATATATGATCGCCATCATAATGCTGGCAGTCAAGCAAGAATCTTATAGGCTCTATCAACATGTACATGATGATAAAGACAAACCAGATAGCATACTATCATCTTGAGTAAGACTGTTTTATCGGTATAGGTCCTGCCTCAATCATCATAATCATCTGTCCGCGACTATGATAATTGCCTTGAGGGCACTATAGCCAACATTCTACCCTCATGGTTCATCATAAAATCTTTACCAAAACCCTATACTTCATTCACTAAAATTGATCACAACCTCTCTACAAACCCATTGGACCTTTCAAAGTTGGATTTTGAAGACTTTGAGCAACTCAAGAAAATTCTTGAGTTGCCAAATGAGGTAATTCCTACACATATAGTTTAGTTTTTGATTTTCCTAGCACCCTATAGTAGTTTAGAGTTAAATGGGTTTAGATTAGTGATGTTTGGAAATTCCAAGAAAAGGGTTAGGTGATTGTGTGGACTTGTGATCTGTAGTGGGAGTTTACTTGACCCTTAGTGATGTTTTACTGGCCAAGACCAAAGATTAGAACCAAAACACGAACTTAGAATCTGCCTGACACGGTTATTTGACAATTTGTGATGGTATATGGGAATCTGGGATGACCCAGACCACCATAAATTAAGTTCACATGACAGTGAGACGTGCAGGCAACCATGAAGCAACATCTGAAACCCTAGCCACTAATGATCTTTTGAGGCCGCAAATAAATTCCTTGTGGCCGCAAATTGCGGCCACATCAGAGTGCTATTGGGAGATGTTTGGTCAGTGGCTTTGTTATGTGATATTTAGAGCAACCCAATATGCAAAATGTTCTGGTTTGACTTAGGGTAAAATCTAGGATAGATTTCCTTAGTTGCTGAATTTGGTATTTACGATTTTGTATTTGGTCGTTGGATTTTTGTACATCAATGACGAGAGTGGTTTGGTTGTTTTTGCATGCTTAAGCTATAGGTTCTAACCTATGAGCGCACCATGTACCGTATCGGTTTTCTGGACTTGATTTTAATAGCATTGCGACTGTGTATTTATTGTAGGTACCTTCGCGTGAATTCCGAGATAATGAAGCACATCGACTACGGCTGAACAAGGATTCCGCAGGTTAGTAGATTTATATCTATGGGGGAAGTAGGGTGGATGGCGTATGGCACCCCCGTAAATTATAAATAGAAACCGATATATAGAATATGCTTAGAGAAACCATGTGAGAAACTTATGGATATGGTTAAAAGAGTTAGTAAGCGATGAGATAAGATAATATGAGCGGATATGATTGACATAAGATATGAAACGAGATATATAAGGATATGACATGAGATCGATGAATATGATAAGATTGAGATAGATGTGTTATGAGACCGGTAAAATGATATATATATATATAAGATTACTTAATATGAGATATTGATGTGATGAAAAGAGTATACGATGAGATATGATGACTTGGTTTGATATGTCGTTATACGGATGCGAGTCGATATGATATAATTGATACCTTTATCGGTCCCCTGATATGAGATTGATACGGATGTGACCTGAGATATAGGTATATATATATATATATATATAATGATGTGAATAATGAGTGATATGTCGTACGAGACGTTAGGTCCGTACCCTCATTGTCATATAGGTTGATACGATCCCTAATTGTTTAATGCCGCCGTACGATAGATTACCGTACGTGATGAGTTTTACTTGATGATTGATCCATACCCTTGACTAGAGGATGCCGTACGATGGATTATACCGTACGTGATGTTGTGAGGCTGGATGCCGATTGTAGATTCATCGACTCGGATATGTTATAGTTATGTATACCTTATAGCATTTCGCTTACGATGTACTTTATGCTATGTTCACGTTATTCTCATTGCATTACATATACCTGTGCTAGTACACCTACACAATTATCGATGATGCGTATGTTACACTTACACAGATTGCCGGCTCACACACTTTCATCATCGATAATTGCTATGCCATTTACACGGTAGAATTGTCACATCATTATGCTATGTTGCATGATATATTGCTATGCTCACATCACTATACTATGTCGCATGATATACTTGATATGCTCACATTTCTGTTCTATGTTTGCATACATCATGCTTTATGATTATAGGCATTGAGATGCTGTTTTCATGAGATTCTGGATTTGAGAACCGTGGTTATATTTCAAAGGAAATCATGTATTGTTTTAAGAACCCGATTTCTCTTGATATGATATTTCGAGACGTCCACCATGTGTTATCTCGGTTATGAGTTATGTGATACCCGACTCAAGGAGCTGGATGAAGTCGATTATGGGTACATGGTGGACCCAGTATGGTATCCCAGGGTAAGAAAGGTATGTTGTGCAGAAGACGATGAGCCCGACAGAGGGACTACTACCTACCGGTGATAGTATTTGGGCTCGGCGGTTATCCGGAGGATACCGACCGGAGTCATGAGATGGATATGGGCCGATCCGGACTGACGGAGCCCGTGGGCCAATCCGGACTAACGGAGCCTGAGATATGACGATTTGCGTGTCGGTGTTGGACACAGGTTTCAGGATGTTTCGAGTGTCGATGTTGGACACTCAGGTTCCATGATTTTGATGTGTCGTTGATGGACACACGTTGATTGATATCCTCATATCTACATGCATATGCTTTCATGATGTTTCGAGTGTCGGTGTTGGACACTCAGGTTCCATGATGTTGTTGTGTCATTGATAGACACATGGAAGATATTCACATGCATATAGGCATTGCTTATATTGTTGGCATATATGCAGATACGGTCACCCTAGATATCATAGTATTACCTTTATGATATAGTTGACCTAGGAATCGTTGTTTTATTCGATTTCTACCTGCTGATGTTTTCTACTCACGAGTTGGCAACTCACCCCCATTGTGCCACAGTTTTTGCAGGTTGACCGCATGGATCAGTAGCGGTATCGCTGGCACACAGCTTGCTTTCGGGTGATTTGCTTTGGTAGGTGGGACATATTGGATCATGCCCGCTCTTGTATTATTATTCCTGTTATATCTAGTTAACTCCATCAATCAGAAACTAGTATTTGTATAAGTAGTAAGACTTAGAAAGACTTGTGGTTGCGAGACTTAGAGTGATGGGTTATATGTTCGCTTTGTGGGTTTGATGTCTTGCTTTACATTATCCTTTTGTGTTGATCTTCGCCGTTGGGCATTGTATACATATATTTATGACTTGTGTGGTTGTGATTCCGCCAATTGGCGAAGAGCTAGCTCCCGCTCGGGGATGCCTTTTATATTATCATGTATATGTGGTTTTGGATCAAAATATACAAGGAAGGTGCTGCCCAAATTTTTAAAAGACGAAACATGTTTTTCAACTAGTAAAAGCTACTTGCATTTTTCATGTTCCATTATCTATGCAATTAAGAAAAATTTGATTTCCTCATACATTTATTTCAAAACTTCACCTCTTTTATTTTCTTAAAAATGTTTAGATTTCTAGGCTTCGGCTTACTTGAATTACGTTACGCCTTTAGACGTTGCGTGATTTAAGTGCCGGTCACGAACTATGTTTTCGGGTCGTGACAAAGTTGGTATAAGAGCGCTAGGTTTAACCTTGGTTTGAGTCTAGGTTTGACTATATGGAGTCTGGGCGTAATCTATTTCGGAACCTAGGCTTGACCTTACGGAACTTAGACTTAAACATGGGGGTATTAGACCCGAACTTTCATTACTTAGGTTGACCCTGATTGATGGAGTAGGTAACTCAAGTAGAGTGACGTACCGTGCGTATGTTCCGCGGCATACTTACGATATGATACTCCTCTTAAGTGACCTTAGGATGTACATATCTTAAGGCTTATGATTCTCTTCGTTCCCTTGATCATACATCCATTTGAGATCCTTGATTCCATTCGTTTCCATGATCATACTCTCATTGATTCCGTTCCTCCTTATGATCATGTATCCATTTTGGGATCTGTTGATTCTTTTCATCCTTTTGATTTATCTTCATTGATACATGCTTGAGGTTCCTGTCACCATGGTTTGGGCGCAGATTGAGCTGCTTCTAGTGATGCGGTCAGGGCGAGCTCATCATGGACGAGGACTGACCATCGTGTTTTCTGGTGACATGGGAACGTCTCGATTTAGTGTTTGTGTTGTGACCTCTCGTTTGAGGCGAGTGTTCGGCTTTGCACCGGATGATCGGGCCATTGTTAGAGGCTGCCTATTGTGAGAGGACTGTTGATGTACAACTTATCTTAGAGTTTTTGATGTCGTCTACCTTGTAGACAGATGACCCAGCTGTTGCTGAGATTGATGGGATGTCGCTTCCATAGCTTACGAGATGAGATAGCTGGAGCTTTCGGGCAGAGATGCGACAGAAGATATCTAGTCTATCTTGAGTTGAGTTGAGCGACTGAGATGATTCGTTTGATTTGATCTGCCGACGCAGGCTCAGTTGAGTTGAAGATTTCCAGTGTGGAGAATCTTATTCAGATCTAGTGTAGATCGATCAAGATAGGACGTTGTTCGTCGGATGCCCCGATGTGAGATCGGTAAGTGGACCAACTTCGGATAGAGGACCTCACCCAGATGCGTTGTGAGTTGATCGAGAGCGGACGAATAAAGAGTATTCCTCCGATAATTAGGATGAGTTCCCGAGGATGTGTTCGGCTGGATATCTTCTACAAAGTGATGAAGATAACAAGTTCGTAATTTCGAGTCCGTGTGAAAGACTCTGGATTGACTGTAGCTGAGAACAATTGCAGTACGCAGATAGCGTGACGTGACGTCGAAGTGGACGATAATAAAGACGAGTGGAAAAAGAGGTTCGTGCGAGATGTTAACGAGCTGTTGTTACTCCCCGTTGAGATTAGAGATCTGATATGAATACAGAGGCATTGGGATGCGGCCAGCTCCTGAGGAAATGCTGTGCTTAGAACGCGGATGTCCAGAAAACGTGAAAAGATTATATAAGAGTACCAGCCTTCGTATAGTTCGGCATAGGCGAGATCGGAAGAGACCTTGGTCAGGTTCCTTCCAGGACACTGCTGCGATAAGATTTGCACCTAGGATCAGTTGTGTCACATGTATTCAGAGGGCCAGAGGCCGACGCCAGTGATGCGCTGCTTTACGAGTGGTCATGCTAATTGGCCGAGAGATGACCAGTGGAGTGTCAGAGTGGAATCGTTTCCGTTAGTACACTTGACCGGGCCGACGAGCCTATGGATTGCGAGATTGGTAATCCACAGAGAAAATGAGGACCTAGAGACAGAGAACGCTAGACCGTGAGCAGGAGGCAAGCGGATATTCTTGCTCTGCCAGTTTTGGGCGCACCGACTTTTTTTCGACATTGTAGGAGGTGTACCTCAATGTCATTTTTTTGCGATTTGTGTTTTGTGATCTGAGTATCACATTTATATCGCGGGGATTGAGTTTTGATGATTGAGTTTCATGATATTGTTTTCATGCACCATGGCTGCACCTACTGGGTATTTACATTTTGTGTATAGTTATTGCACTTGATATATGTTTTATACACCGTTGTGTTTGGTTATGATTTGTGCATATCTATTGCACTTGATATCGGTTTTATGCCTTGGCTGCACGTGGTTATGAATTCGTGGATTTCATACGGTTGATTTGATTTTTGTGCATGTGGTACGCACTCGATTTGATTTTTGCACTCGGTATAGCTCACATATGCTTGCAGTGCATTGATACGTGTTTTGTGCACGCAGTTGCTCACATTTATGATTTTAATACACCTTAGAATGCTCGGTGTTGCTTTATATACGCATTTGAGTTATTGATGATTTCCGTGCATTTGTTGTACCAGATTGGTATTTCGTGCATTAGATGCTCCGGATTTGTATTTCGTGCACTGGATGCACCGGATTTGTATTTCGTGCATTTGTTGCACCAGATTGATATTTCGTGGATTGGTTGCACTAGATTTATGCTCCGTACATTGGTTGCACCCGATTTATGTCTTTGAGCTTTTGTTTTACCAGATTTATATTTTTGTGTGCATTTGCACTTGACGTTCGTATTCGGGCATGCTACTGCACTAGATGCTTTATACGGACCGAACGCGCTTGGGTTGGATTTTTACGCATATTAGGCGCATGGTGCGGGATTTTGTGTGCACCGGATGCACTTAATTTAGATTTCATTCTTGCATGTTGGATGCACTTGATTTATATTTCATTCGTGCATGACGGATGCACTTGATTTGGATTTTTGCGCATGTTGGGCGCATGATATAAGATATGATTTTGTGCACACCAGATGCACTCGATTGGGATTTTCATTCGTGCATATTAGTTGTACTGGGTTGAGATTTTCGTGCACTATAGATGCACTTGATATTATTGTCATACACATCCGTTGCACTGGACAGATGCTTTCGTACACATCCGTTGCACTTAGTTTGGTTTTGTGCATATCGTAACACTTGTATTTGGCTTTGATTTCCATGCGCACCAGACACACGTGATTGTTGGATATGCCTTTCGAGGCTGATTTTGCTCTTGAGCACTTTATTTTCATGATAGGTACTATATTATATAGGGGCCGAGCATGACTGATCTGAGAACAATACCTGAGTACTTTGCATGCATTAAAAAGATTACCAAGAGATTTTCAAAAAGGAGCTATAGTCTCGCTATTTCATACGTATCCGCAAGCGACACGAACATTTACAAAGGAAAACCTTTTGGGATATTTCAAAAGGGCGGAACGTATATTTTCGCAAAACATATATGAACGTATATTTATTACTTTACAAATGAGCGTCCGTCACTTGTGCCGTGAGTTACGCATTACAAGGCGATCCAGAAAAGATTTTGCATGTGTTTCATTCAGTTTTAGGAGATTTTTCCAAGGATGCATACTATATACGTATTATAGTATTCGACTAGTGTATATTGGATTTCAGTAGTGGATTTCGAGATCTGTATCTCCATTGTAACTCCAATGATTGCGTACGCTTGACGGAGTTCGATTTTGAGTTTCGTACTCGTTTTCAGGCACACACGATGCGCTATAGTATTTCTATATCTTCCGTGATTTCAGAGCCCCGTGATTTGAGCCGATTATTGAAATATTTGGGGATTTAAATTTAAATTCGGGGACCGAATTTATTTAAGGGGGGAAGATTGTAACATTTCAGAAAACATAAAATATTATTTTTGGAATTTAATATTAAAATAATATATTTCACGAAAACTACCCGATTTGCGAATTTGGGGTTTTCGTAAAATGGTATAAATATATACCAATAATTGGAGATTAAAATTATTTATTCATTTAAAAATATATTTATTGGATTTGGCATTTTTATAATTAATTATATGCAGTTTAAATAAAAATTGATTAGTGCACTACTGATCGTGATTAGGCCAAATCCATCTTTTTAATTAATCATAGCTAGTGCACCATGACTTGTTGCATTTTGTTGCATGTTGTTTCTTTTGTGTTTGTGGTATTGTGTTTGTTATGTGGGAAAATAAAAGAAAGAGAATTATTGGAGAGAGAGTGTGTGTGTGACATGGCATGAATGATTGAGACGGTGAGCATAAGAGAGAGAGAGAGAGAGTGAGAATAAGAGAGAGAGGGGGGGCTGCCATTTTTTCCCTCCCCCTTTGTTTCTTCATCTTCTTCATCTTCAAGCTCCCCTCACTTCTACCCTCATGGTTCATCACAAAATCCTCACCAAAACCCTATACATCCTTCACTAAAATTGATCACAACCTCTCTACAAACCCATTGGACCTTTCAAGGTTGGATTTTGAAGACTTTGAGCAACTTAAGAAAATTCTTGAGTTGCCAAATGAGGTAATTCCTACACTTCTAGTTTAGTTATTGATTTTCCTAGCGCCCTAAAGTAGTTTAGAGTTAAATGGGTTTAGATTAGTGATGTTTGGAAATTCTAAGAGAAGGGTTAGGTGATTGTGTGGACTTGTGATCTATAGTGGGTGTTTACTTAACCCTTAGTGATGTTTTACTGGCCAAGACCAGTGATTAGAACGAAAACACGAACTTAGAATCCGCCCGACACGGTTATTTGACAGTTTGTGGTGGTATATGGGAATCTGGGATGACCCGAGACCACCATAAATTAAGTTCCCATGACAGTGAGACGTGCAGGCAACCATGAAGCAACATCTGAAACCCTATCCCCTAATGATCTTTTGAGGCCGCAAATAAATTCCCTGTGGCCGCAAATTGCGGCCACATTAGAGTGAAATTGGGAGATTTTTGGTGAGTGGCTTTGTTATGCGATATTTAGAGCAACCCAATATGCAAAATGTTCTGATTTGACCTAGGGTAAAATCTGGGATAGATTTCCTTAATTGCTGAATTTGGTATTTGCGATTTTGTATTTGGTCGTTGGATGTTTATACGTCAACGACGAGAATGGTTTGGTTGTTTTTGCATGTGTAAGCTATAGGTTCTAACCTATGAGCGCACTGTATGCCGTATCGGTTTTCCGGACTTGATTTTAATAGCATTGCAACTGTGTATTTGTTGTAGGTACCTTCACGTGGATTCCGTGATGACGAAGCACATCAATTACGGCTGAACAAGGAGTTCCACAGGTGAGTAGATTTATAACTACAGAGGAAGTCGGGTGGATGGCGTATAGCACCCCCGCAAATTATAAATGGAAACCGATATATAGAATATGGTTAGAGAAACCATGCGAGAAACTTATGGATATGCTTAAAAGAGTTAGTAAGCAATGGGATAAGATAATATGAGCGGATATGATTGATATAAGATATGAAACGAGATGTATAAGGATATGACATGAGATCGATGAATATGATAATATTGAGATAGATGTATTATGAGACGGTAAAATGATATATATATATATAAGATTACTTGATGTGAGATATTAATGTGATGAAAAGAGTATACGATGAGATATGATGACTTGGTTTGATATGTCGTTATATGGATGCGAGTCGATATGAGATAATTGATACCTTTATCGGTCCCCTGATATGAGATTGATATGGATGTGACCTGAGATATAGGTATATATATATATATATAATGATGTGAATAATAAGTGATATGCCGTACGAGACGTTAGGTCCGTACTCTCATTGTCATATAGGTTGATACGATCCCTAATTGATTAATGCCGCCGTACGATGGATTACCGTACGTGATGAGTTTTACTTGATGATTGATCCATACCCTTGACTAGAGGATGCCGCACGATGGATTATACCGTACGTGATGTTGTGAGGCTGGATGCCGATTGTAGATTCATCGACTCGGATATGTTATAGTTATGTATACCTTATAGCATTTCTCTTACGATGTACTTTATTCTATGTTCATGTTATTCTCAATGCATTATATATACCTGTGCTAGTACACCTACACAATTATCGATGATGCGTATGTTACACTTACACAGATTGCCAGCTCACACACTTTCATCATCGATAATTGCTATGTCACTTACAAAGTAGATTTGTCACATCATTATGCTATGTTGCATGACATATTGTTATGCTCACATTACTATACTATGTCGCATGATATACTTGATATGCTCACATTTCTGTTCTATGTTTGCATACATCATGCTTTATGATTATAGGCATTGAGATGCTATTTTCATGAGATTCTGAATTTAAGAACCGTGGTTATATTTCAAAGGAAATCATGTATTGTTTTAAAAACCCGGTTTCTCTTGATATGATATTTCGAGACGTCCACCATGTGTTTTCTCGGTTATGAGTTATGTGATACCCGATTTGAGGAGCTGGATGAGGCCGATTGCGGGTACATGGTGGACCCGGTATGGTACCCCGGGGCAAGAAAGGTATGTTGTACATTAGACGATGAGCCTGGCAGAGGGACTACTACCTACCGGTGATAGTATTTGGGCTCGGCGGTTATCCGGAGGATACCGACCGGAGTCGTGAGATGGATATGGGCCGATCCGGACTGACGGAGCCCGAGATAGGAGGATTTGCGTGTCGGTGTTGGACAAAGGTTTCATGATGTTTCGAGTGTCGATGTTGGACACTCAGATTCCATGATTTTGATGTGTCGTTGATGGACACATGTTGATTGATATCTTCATACTTACATGCTTATGTGTCACGTCCCGAAAGTACGGAATATGACCGGCACTTAAACTACGAACGTCTCGAGGCGTACGTAATCTAAGTAAGCCGAAAACACAGAAATGCAAACCAAGAAAAGTAGTAGAGTGAAGGAAAACCAATTTAAACAAGTAGTTTTAATAGCATAAGCCGAATTATGTGGTTTTAAAAAAAACATCAATATTTCCCGAAAATTTCGGCAGAGTCTCCTTTGTAAATACTGGCTCCCAAACGGGATACAACATTAATAGTATACGAAATCAATAAAAGGCATCCCCAAGTGGGAGCTAGCTCTTCGTCAATCTACGGTCACAACCACACAAGCAATATAATATACAACGCCAACGGCGAGGATCAAAAACTCAAAACCACAAGAAAACCACAGAAATAAAAACGCGCGACTCTAAGGTCGAAAGAATAACATCACTGGTCTCTATCTCAAAAATAAATACATGTTTGGTTGATGGAACTTCTAGATACAACAGAGTAATAATATACAAGTTATATAATGGGGGGTACGATACAAGTAAACCCACCTACTAGCAAATCGCTCGAAGGAAACTATGCCCGCAAGCCGTAAAGAAACCTGTACGGCAAACCTGCAAGAAACTGGGGCACAACGGGGGTGAGTTGCCAACTCGTGAATAGAAAAACATCTACGCACAGAAAACGCATAAATAACGCAACCTAGGTCAAAGATCATAATATATCCTCAAATATATGAATAACATACAGCCAATAACAATGGCTAGGGTAATATCTAACCCGAGTGTGATCTCATATGCCCGTGTCAGTGCCTCAGCTAGCAATATATCATATGAATGAGGTATGAATGCATGAAAACAGAATACATGTAAATGAAGAAACTGTTTTCATAAATTAGTGAGATTTCCTTTGTATTTTTAAAATGAGGTATCATAAATGAAATCAGCATCAACGGTGTCTAGCATCGACACAAAACATAAATCTCAATGTCTCAAAACCTCAGGCTCCGGCTATCCGGAATGGCATGTATCATCAAATCTCAGTACCTCAATATCTCGAAATCTCAATGTCTCAATCTCAATATCTAGGGCGCCGTCAGTCCAGACCGGCCACTACCATCCATCTCAAGACCACGACGGTATCCTCCGGATATCCGACGCGTCGGGTAAAATCACCGGTAGGTAGTCTCCCCCTGCCAGGCTCATCATCATCACCACGAGCTTCTTGTCCCGGGGTACCTTACCGGGTCCACCATGTACCCGAAACGGTTCATCCAACTCCTCGAATCGGGTCTCGAAATCCATCAGCAAACTCATGGTGGACGACTCATACATCATGGGAAAACCGCGCTTTTTATTTAAAAAAGAGAAAGAAGAAGTTTGTATATGTTTTGCGGTTTTCCCCAAATCCAGAAAATCTCATGGAAATCCGAATCCAAAACCTCAATAGCACGTAAAAAGTGAATATATGCATGAGAATCCATGAATGCGGCATAACAATAAATAACAGTATGCATGAAGTAGCAGGTAATAACTACAATGTCTAAACTAACCTATAAGGCAAGTACACTAATATCATGTCTAAACTATTAGCTAACAGGCTATGTCAAGCAATAATATTTTCTAAGGTGTACGTGACATGGCAATTACCGATGAAGAGGTGTGTGAGCCGGCAAGCAAGTGTACGTGGTACATACGCATCATCGGTAATGGTGCTGGTGTCCTAACAGTATGATACCAACAATGCAATAAGAAATTATAATATAAGTATGCGATGCGGAGCGAACAGTAATAATGAGCAAGAGCTAAATACTAAACACAACGATAACTAATCTGCATTACCCTAATATAAATCCTACAAATGGTGCCTTTTGAAATAACACGAATCATGGGGTTTTGAAAATAGGGGCTACGGTGTTTTTATGAAAAGATACGTCTTTTGAAATATCCGTAGGATCCCTTGGGCTGTCTTTTAAAATACCCACGATTCGTTAGTTTTTGAAATAGGTAAGAATCGAATCTAATCTAATCAACTAAACTAAAATAAAGGACTAAGTTAACAAGCTGGGCTGCAGGTAAGGAAACCGCCTAACATCTGAGTCGATACATATACATACCTGTATATATATATTAGTCGGTGATCCCGCCTCAATAATATCATATCCGATACCATATCGATAACCAGACATCCTAAGTCAAGAGTGCGGATCAATCATCAAAATATAGCTCGTACGTAAATCCGTCGTACGGTATCCCCAAATCTGGGTACGGGTCAATATCACATTCATTATACTATTCACCTGGTATCCTCTTTATCAAATATCATGATCGGGGTACTGATCTACGTCTAGTACAATACTGATACCGCCTAAGTATGCATGGACGTGTGTGAAACACTACGTCAAGGACCCGCTACAACGTCGTGTCGTATCTCAAATACGAACCCTGCTATATCACCGATCTCACAGCCTCAATCAAATCTCATCGACTCATCTTAAATCCCAAGTACTATCCTCATTATCCATGCATGCGTATATGAATGTACATATGCATAGTCCCATACCCACGCATATATACATATATACACATCCCAATCCGCGCACAAGAAAGTAAAGTATGCAAGTCTGTATGTGCGTATGTGGGTATAACAACTACTCTAGGGTTTCGCAACTAACCTAAAGGTACTCCATGAACTCATAAACATAACATGAATGAACATTCTCGTATCATAAAACACCTATATAAACATATATATATATGAGCTACACTACGGACTGCGGGGGTGCTATACGCCATCCACCCGACTTCTCCCCGTAGATATAAATCTACTCACCTGGTCCTCGCTCGCCGGTGCCGACGTCGCCACACGCTTGCTTGTCTTCTCGAAGTCCACATGGGGGTACCTACATATCACAACGCATCGTATCGCATTAAAATCCGACTCATGACCAAAACGACACACGAATCCCACATAAGTCAAAACCTATGGTTGCTTTCACAAATCAACCCAAAAACCCTCGACGTCGGTGTACAAACGCTAGACCATCGAAAAAACCCAAATACACTCATTTGCACATTCACGAACACTAATTTTAATATAAAATAGGTTAAAACTCACAAAAACCCCAATTTCACTTAAAAGTCATTTTTCCGAAAAATCTAGCAAGCACAATTCACTGTTTTTGTACAAAACATGATGTTTAAATGAATGTAGCGGCCAATATACTTATTAAATATCTTAAATAAATCATATAAATCATTTCCATAATTTACTCTCATCAATTTCATTAAACCCAAAAACCTAGTTTGCAACAATTAAGTAATTTGGACAATTTACATATAACAATTTGCAATTTAACACCAAAACTAGGTTTTACATATTTTAAGATGTCAAACTATACATTTCAACCTTGATGATATAATAAAAACCCTAATTTAAAAATACAACCCTCACTAGATTTTTAATTTCATCAAATGCAATAATAAAGACCTAGTAAGCAAAATAGCTTAAATTGGACGATTAAAAAGTGGCAATTTGTAATATAGCAACTAGCCTAGATTTGTACATGTCATAACATATTAATCTACCCACCACAACCATAATCCCATGATAGAAACCCTAATTTACATTCAAACACATTCACACAATTTCAATCTTGAAATTGGAATCACATAATTAGCTAATTAAACTAATTTAAAGTAGCTTATCAAAATCTAAACACTTGGGTTAGGATTATACCTCCAAATCATGAGATCAAACTTAAGATCTAGCCTCCCAAAATGCTCTCTTTTCACAAAGGTCCATGCTTGAAATGCTAAGGAATAATGGGTAAGTGTTGGATTTGGATTTAGATTTGAATTTGTATGGATTTTGAAGTGATTTTGTGGATTTTTTGATGCAAAATTGAATGGGATTTGGGGGGGCTGCTGCTGTTGGGAGAAGGGGGCTCGGCCTGAAGAGGGTGGGTGAGGGGAGAGAGAATTTGGTGAGGTTATGAAGTCAAGAATTGACCAAGGTCAACCAAGCCCAAACCTATATATATATTCTATCATTTCCTTTTCTTTTCATATATTATTCTTTCAAACCAAACTAGAAGTGTGAGATGTGTGGGTGTGGGCTGCCATGGGCTCGGCCAATGATGGCAAGTGGTGGTGTGAGTTAGTTATATGTATGCCCTAGAGGCCATTACTGTACATTGGATGTATATTGTAGTGGATGCTGGGACATATATAGGTAGGACTTTCTTGCTCGACATGATAGTACGCTATCTGGTTGCTCTTTATCTTAACATGTATACTTTCTGTCTCTCTGATTACATGTTGATAAAGCCCTTAGGATGTGTACTCGACTTCCAGGACTATGATGCAGATCATACTAGTGGGGCCTGGGTAGTCAATGAGTACATCCTTCATTGTTCCTAGTCGTAGGAATATCGAGACGGGGCATCGATATTCCAGAGTAGACTAGCGTATATCTTCTCGACCCATGTGATGGGCGATGGATGATCCCATATCCATTGGTGTTTGACATCAGAGATGGTATACGGGTGCTCAGTGGAGACTGGGTACACTGAACGGACTCGCCGAGAACTCCCAGATGGTATTATACCTCACGTCAGATGGCAGTTCTCTGGTGACACTGGTACAGCTTAGTCTGTTGACCCGAGATCGTCATAGAGTCTTGTGTGTCTCCCACTGTGCTTTGATTTCCACCCTACCACGGCTCTACTGAGTCATGCAAACAGGTGGTTTTTGGGTACAGTCCCGATTCACATGGAAGCAATGAGCGATAGGAGGGGATTCGTCTCTCCCGGTATTGGGGGTTGATGTTGCGCAATGCACAACTGGCCATAACAGGAAATCCCTGGCCAGGGTTGCTGTAATATACTGGTAAGAGTTATCAATAGTTTCACGAAAGTTATGGACCCTACGTCGACATGACTTATCAAGCTATTGGGGTCTGACGTTTACCACCCCTAGGCGAGATATGCGACATATCAGACGAACAGACCGGACTGTACGGTAAGTGTTACTGGTTGGATTCACAGGAGTGTGAGCGGGCTTGCTCATCGTTCTTCTGATCGCTCAATACCCGGGTGGCCGTTACGTTTAGCAGACCGCTTGCGGCTTGTGGATGCTTGATATGATCATCATCTGCTGCCGGCGTATTAACGAGTCTTTAGAGTCCTACACAGAGGTTTCCTGGCTCAAGCGAAACGAAATAGGAGCGCATATGAGATACGTGCGGGACCGAGAATAATGCGTGTATGTGATACCGTATTCCATTGTCGCGATGAATGTATCGAATGGTTATATGCGATATAACCTAGATATCGAATCAAGGATTGATTCGATAAGCCGATACACAGGATACTAGTCGGTTATATACGATATGACCGGATCGTTAAATCAAGTATTGATTTAATGATTTAATGCATAATTATACATTTGATATATTACTTTGCATTAACTAGTATTGGTTCACTTTAAATGGATTTTCTCACTTGAATTGTGCAAATTGTATATGTGATATACATTTGTGCACATGATTGTATCATGTTTGATGATACATGCTTACTTGGTTAAGTGTAAAGAATTAAACCATGGTTAAACTAATGATTAGGGTTTTATTTTTTCATTTACTTATTTATCTATTTATTTATCTTTTTCATTTTGGAAAGGAGAATGACAAATGGTGGATTTTCTTTGTTTGCTAGTTGAAGGTTCTTGAAGCTTTGAACTAGTCCACCATTCTTGTCTTATACTTAACCCTAACCATTCAAGTTAACCATGGTCCATTCTCTACAATTAACCAAGGGTTAATATATGATAAGTATTGATTTATTTATCTTATTATTCAACACTTAATATATCTTCTTCTTCTTCATCTTCTTCTTCCATGAAGAAAAGCTTGCTACATCAATGGCAAGTGATGAAAACAAGTGAGAAATCCAATTCTAAACTGAACCCACCTCCTATTTCTTCATCCTCTACCTCTTGCCAAGTAGTATAGGGTGTTTCCTTCACAAGTTTTCAAGGCTTGGTGAAGTTGGAGCTTGATCTTGTGATGCCTCGACGTAGATCATCTTCGGCATCGAACCGACGGCCAAGCCCGCCCATTTCTCCGATGAAGCCGATGCTAGAGTCATGGATTTGATTTGGACAGCAGAGGGACCTCATCACGGAGCCTAGGACGTGGAGGACCGGATCTACAAAGGTTGTAGCTTCTTTCCTTTAGTTAAAAGTCATTAACTTGCATCGCATAGCCTATATATCTAGTTAACGATCCGTATTAGGGATTCTCGGCACTTGTAAAATTTAAATTGGCCGTGTTTGATCACTTGCAAGACTTCATTAGTGTGCCAAGGAACCCTACAGTGGTATCAGAGACTAGCTAGAGCCTTAGGCGATGCGTAGACGGAATTAGAAGTCCGATCGAATCAAAACCCAAACCCAAAAATGCTCTCTGTACATTTTTGAAATTCGTGGAATTTATAGAATTAAAAATATGCAGAAAAATCAGCAGGAATATCTAAGAGTTACTGTGAAATTCGACAGCCTAATTCCATCAAGCCGCCGCGGTTCCGCGGCACGAGCAAGCCTCGTGCGGCGGTTTCGCGGCCGTTTAGTCTCTTTGTGCATTGAATTTTGTACAGTAATTCTTAAATTGCAGTACTGGTTTTCCTGGGAATTTTTAATATTTATTCCAGAGTTTAAATTTCTGGGTTGTTTTGGGGCCTCGGTGTGTCGATCGGATTGTCTAATTTTGTCAGTGTGTTTTTCCGGGTAATTTTAGAATATGTTAAAAAGTTCGACCGGATATAAATACCCACTTTTTCCCTTGCCGGGAAATTTCCAATTGTTGGATTTTTCTGTAGTTTAATCACGTTCTAAGTAGTTCAAGTAACGCGATGGTCCCTCTAGAAGATAACAAATCTTAACTCGATTATGTGACCGTCTTGAACTGCCCTTTGAACCTTCGGGTTTGGGGCAGTACGGCGTGCCATATGTGAGGCGTTGGCTTGACCCTTCTACGGCTGGACCGTTGGTACTGAGGCATGAACTGAATGTTTTTAGACTTATTTCATGTGTTGAGCTGTATTGGGAAAACATGGGTGTTCGATTGTTCGATCGGAAAGTTTAACATTTTCTGTTTATCCGGAATGTGATACAACATTTGGAATTCACAAGTAGTTATGAGATAACTGAATGAATGTTATAAATCTAGTAGTTTAGTCTCTCGTGATCGGTTGCCACGGAATTTTGATGTGATCAAAAGTCCGTCGTAATCACGTAGCGTACGCGGATACTCGCCGGGTAAACTTAATAGACAGCCTCGCCCCATAGCCCCGACCAAGTAACTGTAGGAGAACCCCGTCGCCAAAAGCATCCGTTCGGGTGCTCGCAGTAGCGGTGTTCCGCCTTAGTGCACTTCGTCAACGGTATCAGGGGTGCGGCCGCCTACTAAAGTTTGCGATGAGCATTCGATCTGAATGTCGGGAATCCTGTTGAATTGCCCGACTTTATAATGAAAAGTGTTTTCGATTTTGAGACTAAAATGCGGGGTTTATAATTGTTAGGCATGTGATGTCTAAGTATTTCATTTGATTAGGCATACGATGTCTAAAGAGATTGCGGATTCCAACTGTTGTAGTTTTACACTTTTTTTTCTGTGACCGTAAGTGTAATATGTGATATCGCCGGTTTCGTTGCTATATGTCAACGACAATTGGGATGCGCATATTTACTTACGTTGATGACATGTGATGTTATGTGTTGCTGAATATGTTATATTAGATCGTCGTGTTTGAATAGCCGGGGGTTTTTTTATGTGAGATGAGTGTTTTTCATTTTCTTCATGTAAATACTTGTATGTAATATTCTTTTATTGGGGCACTTCCAGGTTGCGGAAGATGTCACCTTTTGTATATTATTTACTTTTCCGCATTAGGATAGACCCAAGGAGGGGAGCACAAGTAGCCGGGTTCTAGGGTACAGTGGGAGACCATCTCGAGGAGTCGAGTCCGGGTCTCCTAACCCTAGAATTGGTAGGGTTGCTTGCCGCTCTCGTAGGGGTCTAGGGGTGTGGGATAGGCTATTCATCACGACCGTGGAATCCGTGTTTTATACTGGCTCGTATTGAAAACACGGACGTCCTAGTATATCCAATATTTCATATGTTTCTTCTGCTGTGATTTATCTGTGATGTGATCATGTGATGTTCTGTGACAGATATTATATATAGTATATATGATATATTATATAAACGTTGCTTATGTTTTACACCCGCGCTAGCCCTGCCCCGCTCTGCCGTTAGTTACCTAACCTAACGGTGCAGACGGGACATCGAGGCGAATGCGGATGGCATAAGCGTACGTTATATTTATCTGTGATGTTTAGGTGGACTTAAATGATGGGATATTCATTAATGAGATTAATGAAAGAAAATAAACCTAATTGATGTTGTGGAATCGAATTTCAAAATAAAAACAGGTAGCTACAGTTCTTGCTTTGCATCGCGGTGTTCATTATAGAACATCCTGCACCTTATTCGATGAGGAAAGGACCGAGATCCCTTCACCGGGAGTGACTCCTTTAGCAATAACTGGCAGATGCTACAACCCTCGGTTTGTTTTTGATCGCTTCTATAGTTTCCGCTTTGCATAGTGATATATATGATATATCCCGCACCTCAATCGACGAGGAAAGGGCCGACGATCCCTTCACCGGGAGTGACCCCTTTAGCAAAACTAGAAAAGCCTCGAAAACATTCCATTTAAAAACCATTTGATTCCGCAACGAGATCAAGTTCAAAGCGTTAAAGGTTTTCATAAAAACCATTCGCAACCCTTCGTCATTTTAGGAAGTAGAGTACTTAGTATTCGTGCTACGTTTGTCGACCATAGCCGAGGCATAGTGTGCGGTAGCTAAGTGATGTCTTCCTACACAGCATATGATGCGATTAGTTAGGACAGTCATGTGGCTTTGTTGACCTTAGCCAAGGGTCATGTGGGTGGGTCTAATTAATCACGAAATGACGGGTAGAACTTGACTAGTACCTATGATTTGTTGACCTTAGCCAAGGTCATAGGTGCTAGGGGTAAAAACCATTATCGGGAGTTTCAAGTGTTGAAATTTGCAATGAGATTGCATACCTTCTATGTGATAGTTGGATCCCGATACCCACTGCGAGTAATTGTTACTCCTGGGAGAGTTTTGCACTTTACAATTAGCCGATCAAGTAGGTGTCTAGAAAGGTGTCAACGGGGTTACGCCTCTGGGAAAACGAGGTTTACTGTAATTAGGTCCGTGCGAAAGCATGGGGAACCTCCCTCAAAGTACCGACACTGGCCTGGCTGAAAGATTGGCGAACTTGTAGAGTGCAATTAATCCCGGCTAGTCTTTCCTTTTAGGGTTTGAAGGAAAATTTGATAAAAACAGTGGGAGCCATCCTGATTAGATAAAATAATAACCAATCTATTCTTGCAAGAGCGCACGCTGAGTGTTTTCTTCTCTCTCTCTCTCCAGGTAGCGACCATATCACGCCTTAATCAAGATAATAATATGGATGTATTGAACGAACCCGCTTGTTATACTGAGCTGGGGAACGTTGGTCCCGCTCCAACTTATAATTGTTATAAGACAGAGCAGGAATTAGGGGAATACCAGGATTCCCATGCCGCCCAAACGAAGAAAGTGCATATGATGCATCTCCTTCGGGTATGTTCATTACAAAGAACTGTTTCTCAGTATCCTCTGCATCCTGGGTATATGATACCAGATCAGGATCCCAGATATGTAATCTGTTACATAGGGCTACAAAAAGGGTAGAAAAACTGAGAACGGGCGATAAGTTTCATGAGACAGAAAACGGGGCAAGTGTTGCAGCCAAGTCTGTTGGTCACTATCACCCTGTATTACTAATACATTGATTCTGAACAAATGCTATTAGATACCGAACCTGATATACAAAATCATATCAGTCTCTTTATAAGTAAAGAATTGATAAAATTTTGTATTGATGGATAATGTTTTGAACATTTCCTATATCAAAAGTTGATCGGTTCAGGCACGTTATCTAAAAGCATTGACGTTCTAAATCAAACTACAGTTCCTCGTATACAGAACACACACAAGAGGAAGAGTTCAGAAATGAACGAATCATTCTTAAGGCATTGTAGACTAGGTCATATCAATGCGACCCGACTGGCTGAAGTTACATTTTAGATGCATATTTAAATCAGTTTGAAACTTGCCAGTCATGTCACAAAGATTAAATGACCATAGCTCTGTTTATTGGAAACAAAGAAAGAGTTAGTTAACTCTTAGGATTGATACATGATGATGTATGTAAGGTCTCCTGTCTACACATGCCAGGACTGGTTCTTTATACTTCATTATATTCTCTGATAATCTCTCAAGATTCAGACATATGTTCCTGTTGAAACACAAGTCTGAACCTTTTGAGATATTCACAGAATATAAGTTAGAAGTAGAGAACCAAAATACGGGTATAAGTATTATGTCCTATGATGAGATCAGGGAGGAGAATACTTGTGCATGGAATCCTTGGACTATTCTAAAGGAAAATAAGATTCTCTCTTAGTATTACTCCTCTGAATACACCACAGCACAACGGTGTATCGGGGCGGAGCAATCACACAATATTAGATATCGTGTGCTCTATGATGAGTATTACTGAGTTACCTATTTCCTTTTAAGGAGTTATGCGCTTAAGAAGCTGCATGCCTATTGAATTAGGTTTGAATCAAATCAGTGCCTACCACTCCATATTAGATATGGTATGGGAAGAGCCTATCTCTTAAGTAAGTTAAGATCTGGGGTTATCCGGCCTATGTCTAAATGCAAAATCCAGACAAGCTCGAGGCAAGGTCAGTTATGTAGAACTGGAAATGTTCCAGCTATACAACTGAAGCTGATGATTTGGTAGAACCAAAGCAGTCAATAAAATCCAACGAACCTCACCCTCTCCGCCGATCTAGCAGGGTTCCTCACCTGCTTGAGAGATACTTCGGTTTCTCGATGACAGTGGGAGCAAGGATTGCATCATGAGATGATGACCCAACTAGTTTCGAGCAGGCCATCAAGAGTAGGGACTCTGTAAGAATGGCTGGATGCTTAGCAATCTGAGATGGAATCCATGTACACCAACAAAGTATGGACTTTAGTTGCGATATCTGAAGGGTTAAATCCCCATCAGGAGCAAGTATATCTTGAGAAGATTACTTGGTGTAAATGGAAAAGTTGAAACTTTCAAAGCTAGACTTGTTAAAGGTTTTCGTCATCGACCAAAAGTGGAAAATGATGAAACCTTTTCCAGGGACTATACTTAAGTCCATCCAGATCCTACTTACCATTGCTGCATACCATGACTGCGAAATCTGGTGGTTGGGTGTCATGACTGCTCTTCTAAATACTGATTTAGAATAGAAAGTCTATAAGTACACAGCCAGAGGGCTTCGTAAACAGTGGGAGCAGCGGAAACATGTGCAAGTTGCTCTACATAATGAAGCAGGCATCGCGGAGTTGGAACGTCTATTTTGATATGATAGTCAAAGTGTTTGACTTCATAAAAAGGTAGTAGAGAGAGTAAGGTGGTCATCTTCGTATTGTACGTAGACAACATACTCTTGATTGTAAGCCCGCGGGGGCGCCCCGGCCGTCGATCCGACGCCGGAAACGCGGAAAACAAAAACTTTGCGAACTTTGCAAAACGGCACCACCGCGGACATTTTACCCGGATCGGGCCATTAACCTAGCTAGCTAGCAAAAAGAAAAGAGTAGAGATGCTATACCAAACGATCCGTGTCCTTCGGTCTTCGTCTCCACTCCGATCTCCCGCGGAATCTCCGTCACCTCCTCGCTCGTCGGAAAGGGCACCACGTAGCCGGAATCTTTTACGGGCTCCCGCCTCTTGACCGAGGCAACTCGGGCGCGAAGTTGGCTAGCCGACGCGTCCAAGGCTTGCTATAGAATAGTGTAGAAGCTTGTCTCTTTAGGGTTTAAGAGGTTGCCATTTTGGAAGAATTTTGCACAAGAATTTCATGGAGGCTTCATGGATAAATTGGAGCTTGTAATGGAAAGAAAAGAGCTCGGCCAAGGTAATATATCCTCACTGGAAATGGAATGAAGCAAGCTCAATCATGAGCTCGGCCAAAGAAAAAAAAAACAAACAGCCCCTTGTCTTTTGTGCTCACTAAATAAGCTCATTATCCTTAAAGAAATTAATCCCTCATCTCATCAAATTAAACTCCACCATTTTGGAACAGTGGCCGGCCCAGCATTCTCCAAGTGGGGAAAAAAAGGAATAAATAAAAAAAGGAGAATAAATGAATAGATAATTATCAAAGGTCACACTCATCTCTAATCCAAAACCAAATCAATAACTTTCTCATTAATGCAAGAAAGGGACCAAAAAAGAATCTAATCATGATGAAACTATTTTACTAGAAAGCCCTCCATAAATAAGTTAATTGCCAACTGCAATTAACCCCCACCATCAGATAGTCCGGCCGGGAAGGAAAAAGAGAAAACCGGCCGGAACGGAATGCAAACTGGCAACCCCAGAAAACCGATCCCGTAATAAATTACAGGAAAAACCCCGCTACTGCAAATACATGCCCGCATTTGTATTCGCACTGAACACAAATGCAAAGAGATAAAATCTACACTATCTAATACTAGTATCCGGCTTAAGCCAAAGCCGGCTAGTAAAAAACCGTCCGATCACGATCCGTGCAATACCGCACGTATCTGATCGAACCCTGCCATATCTCCATACGGCCTCTACAGCGTTTCGCCCGAAACTTGAGTAACTGAATGTGTGGTGGACTCTAAAGACTCGTCAATACTATGGCTGTGGATTTAACCACTAGCACGTCAGAGGTATAAGCCAATACGTGACGGGCCACCAGCTATTGACAAAAAGGGACGTCGATGAGGAAACTCATCCTGACACCCTACTGAGCCTGTCAGTGACAATATCCGTACAGTCCGGTCCGTTCGTCTATGAGTATCGCATGGCGGGCCTAGGGGGTTGGTAAAAGTCAGACCCCCAAAAGCGGTACAAGTCGTGTCGGAGTGTAGCCCAGAACACCCTGAGATACTACTGGAATACCTACCAGCAAATCTCCTGCCTTGGCCAAGGACTTTTCATGTTCTGGCTCTCCTAGACACAGCACGACCTCACCCCCAATACCGGGAGAGACGAACCCCTGTAGATCCGCTCACTGCCTCCATGTGGCTCGGGACTGTACCCAACTAAAACCTGTTTGCACGACTCCTTTGAGCCGTGGTAGGGTAGTAATCAAAGTACAGTGGGAACTCACACGAGACAAATGACGACCCCAGGTCGATGAACTAACCTGTACACATGTCACCTGGGAACTGCTATCTGACGTCTGGTATATCCCAACTAGCAGGTTCCCGGCGAGTCCTGTCCGGTGTACTCATAACCGAATGAGCACCTGTATACATCTTAGGTGAACCAACTGACACCAGTGGCTTGTGAGACCGGCCACCGCCCCTCGTCGGGGTCTCGACTGTATACACTAGTCTACTCTGGAGAAACGATGCCCTGTCTCGAATCTCCCACGACTAGGGACCTTTTAAGGATGTGCTTGTAGACCCCAGCTCCCACTTATATGATCGCCCTCATACTGCTGGAAGTCAAGCAAGAATCCTAGGGGCTTTATCAACGTGTAATAGCGACTCGAAAGGTCACCTAAAGCAGTACACGATGATAAAGATAAACCAGATAGCATACTATCATCTCGAGTAAGACTGTCCTAGCGGGATAGGTCCTCCCCTCAATCATTGCAATCACGTGCCTGTGATCCAATAATTGACTCTGAGGGCACTATCTCCAACAATCTCCCACTTGCACTCAAGGCTAATTATTGCGATGTCGCATACTCACAGCCCGTGTGATACCGAACACCCAACTCCTCTACTAGTCAGTCTCACAAAGCTCATTTGCGAAACTATTGCGTTCGAGGAATAGCCTCAGTGAGTGGATCCGCTTTGATGTTTCTTTCTATGTCTCTCTATATCCCATGTTCGCGGAGAAAGCCATCTCCCGAAATGAGCAATACCTGTCTTAGAACGTCTGGATGTCTGATGGGACCTAGCTCATAAGTGAACTCCAAATCCAAACTTCTTAGACTGTATCGTCAACTGAACTTAATCAGTATCCTGCGCCATGCCTTCCCTCAGTATCCACCTGGACCACCTGTCCAAAATACTGCCCCTCGTCAGAGGGAAAACTATAACTCTGACAGCCACTCTGCCATCCAGGTCACCTTGGAAGCCTGGAATGATAACTGTCTACCGAAGAAGACTACCGTTATCATATCCCTAGAACATCCACTTATGTTCTAAAACTGCTTCCGACTGTTTCTCCAGGATTGGATTAATATCAACTTATTGCACCTACTGCAAGAACAACATCTGGTGTGGTACTTGACATCTCATGATTGACTCAGTTGCCTAAGAAAATGATCTGTCAATCATGCGTGTCCCTCTCCCCTTTAGTCTGTAAGACACCTTTAGAGAGGGTGACTCCATTACCTGCAGGTACACTACCGTGCCAGGAGTCGTCCATTCTAAATACTCATAGAATGCTGTCAAAGTACCCAGATTGGGAAACCACCCAAATCTAGATCTAAATCTATAGATCTAGTAACCAGAATGTCTGATATAATATCCAAATCCTATGTGGAGAAACTATTGTGTGACGACCAAGGTATAACCGATCGTAGTATAGGGATATCACTTCCTACTCTGTGTATGTCATCAAATACCAGGACATCACACCCTACTACCTTCTTAACAGATCCATCCCCTATTCTGATGAAGTCAAACCTATGACTGTCACATCAGAAATAGATGATCTATCTCCGCTATATCTGCTCTAGTCTATAAATAGACATAAGCCTGATATCCACCAATGCTTCCGCTGCTCCCACTGACTACGACAACCCTCTGGCAGAGTCATATACACGTACGCTTCTAAAGCAAGTTTAGAACGACGCTATACTCATCCTCCCGCCGGGTCTCGCAGCCTGGAACAACAGCAATGGCAAGTCTGGGTAAACAAGAACCTCCCTGCCACCGTCCTTGAGCATACCGAAGTACCTCTCGGGTGCCTGAGGTTACCCACCTTATCTGCGGAGTGGCCAATGGAATGTCAAACCAGATTGAATCTTTAGGTTCTTATTAAATCTTCAGTAATCGTTTGTGGTTCTGGAATCACTTCCAGTTCTACCATACTCCCACTACTGTTTTCTAAAAAAAAAAAAAATCCATTTTTGATAAAACTGTGGCGAGTCAAGAACAATATCACTATTGATCTTCCAGATGGTAGAAAGTCAACCCTCGTCATAGCCCGGGTCAACCCACAAACAGCCACTACTGAAACGTGCCTTGAGTTGTCCAGAGTCTGGTTTTAAGCATAAGCCGGACAACTCCCCGTATCTTAACAATGTCAAGATATGAACTGTTCTATATCCAAAAACAGAGGCACTGATTCAATTGAACCAGATTCAAATCATGCAGCTGTCTCCAGTGCATGTCAACTAAATGGAAGAGAGGCCGATCAGCGTTACTCAACTTAGGAGTACTTCCAATTATGAGTAACCTGAAAGAGAAGCTAGTTCTCTTAATCATTACCATCAACTGAATACTATACACAAGTATCTACATCTTCGATCACCTTGAAGAATCCCGATACTTGCAATATCTGGTTCTCTACTTTATTCTTATACCTATAACTCCTCAAAACTTAGACCCTGTGTTTCTACGAAACACATGTCTAAGAACTAGAGAAGTTAAAAGTAAACAGAATATAGTACGAGGACCAACCCCTCTGTCCTAATGGACACTGGACAATATACAATACTCTGTATAAGTCCCTTGAGTCTTGTGACTCATTCACTGTGTGTCGTAGGTTGAAAACTGTACTTTTGGTTAAGAAGAATTACACCGTTGTTCAATGCTCCTTACCTAACCATCCACTGGTATAGGTAAATGTCATAGACATAATTTCAGAAAGGTATATCTCACTCTATAAAAATAGACGTATAGATATATCAATTTGAAATTGGTGCATAACAACGGATATTCAAAACCAAATATTTGCCGACCGGCAAACAACCCAGGTGACTTCCTCAAATATCACCGATTACAACGAATCCCGATATAATGAGGATGGTCACCTAATTCCCAATAACTTACTCCCACTCATCATCTGTAAAACCATACAGATGTGAGAATCCAACCTGGTAAATACATACCCTGGAGTAAGTGTCTAATCGGGAAATCAGTTTTCTTTTAACAGTACACAGTGGAACTGAAACATTGAGATGTTTCGATGGGGTATCCTGGTATTCTTAGTAATGCCTCTTCCATTATCCAGATTCACAACTATAACTGTGTAATTCTTTGCCACCTCTCCAAATCCCTTTATATGTCTTTAGTCATTACCTTCTGTACACCCCTTTAGGCCAAATGGTTTTCTTCCTTCCCTACCGTTCGGCACCAGCCTATGGTTTGGAAGAAGACTATCCAATAAGCATAAAGGGTGTACTGTCCTAATCCTAGGAGCACTCGCAATGCGAGAGAAGGTGAGGATAAAAGACAACCGAATGTACTTAATTCATAGGTGATTTAGGATTGACAAAGAAGTACATGGTTTGGTCGTGAATAGCAGTCGCAATTTACTTTGCCCTCTTACTAATCCCTTGCTTTGTCTGAACTTAATACCTTCTGTACACCGTTTAGGCTAATTGGCTTTCTTCATTCCCTACCGTTCGGCACCAGCCTAAGGTTTGGAAGAAGACTATCTAATTTGCATAATAGGTGTACTATCTCCTAAACCAAGGAGTACTCGCAACCTGAGAGAAGGTAAAAAGGTAAAGACAACTGAATAGTCCTATTCGTTTTCTCCAGAACCTGAAACCATCCTCGAAGTCCTTCGAGTTCGTATATAACCATACGATGGTTTTGTCCAATGGAAGTGGACGTTCGTAGTAATACGGGGTGTCCCGGAGAAAAGAGTAAAAGTAGGAGTGGCAAAGAGGTCTGCAACTCTGACAATCCAAAAGCCAGTGTTAAGAAGGTTCGGACAACTTGGTCACTGAGTCATAGTCTAGGGTCGGGTCAATGGTCGCTGCCAGAGAGAGAGAGAAAAGAAACACTCAGCGTGCACTATAACCTAGATCAGAATGGTTACCAATTTATCTAATCTGGAAACCTCCCACTGTAACGTCAAATTCTTCCCCAAACCTGAAAGAAGAATTAGCCGGGATAACCCGAGGAGTAAACCAACTCATCAGTGGGAATCGGGATCCAACTCTCATCGCATGATAACGTGACGGAATCCGCTCACGTTATCACACTCCAGAAGGTATGCGCATATCTGGCAAGTTTCAGTACTTTTGAAACTCCCGATGTGGATTTTTACCCCATGCTCTTATGACCTTGACTTTGGCCAACATATCATAAGTCACATGTCAAGTTCTACCCGTCATTTTCCTGGTTAATTTGAACCCACCCGTACATACCCTTGACTTTGGCCAAAATGGTAGTACGACTGTCCCAAACCAACGCATCTATCTATGCTTCATATGAATACCCAACAGCTACCAAACACTGTGCCTTGACTTTGGCCAACATACACAGCTTGAATACTATTGACCATCCATATGAAATGACGGAGGGCTACGAATGGTTTCTGGCGAAAACGTTTAACGTAATGAACTTGATATCGTTGAAGGAACTGATAGCTTTATAAAAATATAGTGACGACAACCTTTGCTAAAGAGGTCACTCCCGGTGAAGGGATCTCGGCTCTTTCCCCGTAGAATGAGGTGCAGGATATTCCAACTGAATACCACGGTGCAAAGCAAAAGCAATCGGCTATAGTGAAGTTAATGCCCTGACGCAAACTTTTGTCCAAGGGGTCACTCCCGGTGAAGGGATCTCGGCCCTTGCCTCGTCGACTGAGGAGCAGGATATTCCAACTGAATACCACGGTGCAAAACAAAAGTGAACGCCCCTGCAATAACAGCTTTTTGAAAAAGTGTTCCAACAACATCAGAATAGGTTTGTTTAACTTGCATTGATCCGAATCAATGCAGTCCCATCAATTGATCACACCACAAAGAACGAAAATATACTGACGTACGTATATGCCATCCGCATTCGCCACTGGGTCCCGTCATCACCCGTTAGGTTAGCTAACTAACGACAGAGCGGGGACTGGACTAGCGCGGATGAAAAACATATACAACATCTACTAGTATATATATAATATATAATTTCCGCTCAAGGCGTGATAAACAATGCAACACAGAAATGTATAGCAACACAGATCAATACAGATATCTGGGATCCCCGGGTTTCACAGAGCCGCTGAAACCCGACGTTCCCCTGGTCGTGTGGATAGCCTGTGCAATGAAAACCCTAGACCCCTACGGGCGCGGCAAGTTACCCGCCAAAACCTGAAGAGGGGCAGCCCCCTTCAGCAACGTGAATGGACCACCCAGCACTTCACGGAATCCGGTAACTTGGGCACCCCTCCTGGGTCAACCCTATACCCCCTACGAGTGCGGCGAATAGCCTGCCAATTCTAGAGTGAAGCCCCCTCCGTCTCAATGCCATGAGATGCGGGCTTGTTGCCCTCCAGAACCCGGCTACCCGTGCATCCCTCCGCGGGGTAATCCTAGTACAGAAAGTAAAATATACATACAACGGGTACATCGACCGCAACCAGGTCGTGCCCCAAAATAATAATACAAACTGGCAGTGACGGCAGTCCACATGTCGGACGCTCGCCCCGCAAAATCAAATGTACATAATACAACAAAACTGTACTACCACTGCAACCAGGCTATCCCCCACGACCGATCCGCAACAACACAGTACAATCACAGAACATCAACGTGAAAGTCACGTTCGCAAATCCGTCTAACCGGGCTATAGCAGTTAAACGGGATTTACCGATCAAATGACATTCACGGTCGCAGATATAAAGTAAATACTGTGAACTGGCATGTTTAAAATATCCGATCGAACAAATATTATCAAGTGGGCCCCAAATACTACTGTAGCACTTACAGAAAAACTGGGCCCAAAGAAAATATCCCAAAAGCCCTATTTCCAAGTCCAAAGCCTACTGAGAAATTTTGGTGCAGTGATGAAACTTTCCCACCGCGGAACCGCGGCCAAACCATGGGTTTGGCCGCGCTTCCGCGGCCGTACTAGGAGATCAGTGTATGAAAATTTCCCAGAAGTCTTAGAATTGTCCACACATGTTTCTGAGATGGCCTGAAAAATTTTCTGAGACAAAATAAAAACGACAGAAACCTGAAGCATGGGAAAAATACGGTTTTTGGGGATTCTCGTTCGATCGAGTACTAAACATACTAGAGCAAGCTAGGTAGGTTAACGGCGTGGCTCTGATACCATTGTAAGCCCGCGGGGGCGCCCCGGCCGTCGATCCGACGCCGGAAACGCGGAAAACAAAAACTTTGCGAACTTTGCAAAACGGCACCACCGCGGACATTTTACCCGGATCGGGCCATTAACCTAGCTAGCTAGCAAAAAGAAAAGAGTAGAGATGCTATACCAAACGATCCGTGTCCTTCGGTCTTCGTCTCCACTCCGATCTCCCGCGGAATCTCCGTCACCTCCTCGCTCGTCGGAAAGGGCACCACGTAGCCGGAATCTTTTACGGGCTCCCGCCTCTTGACCGAGGCAACTCGGGCGCGAAGTTGGCTAGCCGACGCGTCCAAGGCTTGCTATAGAATAGTGTAGAAGCTTGTCTCTTTGGGGTTTAAGAGGTTGCCATTTTGGAAGAATTTTGCACAAGAATTTCATGGAGGCTTCATGGATAAATTGGAGCTTGTAATGGAAAGAAAAGAGCTCGGCCAAGGTAATATATCCTCACTGGAAATGGAATGAAGCAAGCTCAATCATGAGCTCGGCCAAAGAAAAAAAAAACAAACAGCCCCTTGTCTTTTGTGCTCACTAAATAAGCTCATTATCCTTAAAGAAATTAATCCCTCATCTCATCAAATTAAACTCCACCATTTTGGAACAGTGGCCGGCCCAGCATTCTCCAAGTGGGGAAAAAAAGGAATAAATAAAAAAAGGAGAATAAATGAATAGATAATTATCAAAGGTCACACTCATCTCTAATCCAAAACCAAATCAATAACTTTCTCATTAATGCAAGAAAGGGACCAAAAAAGAATCTAATCATGATGAAACTATTTTACTAGAAAGCCCTCCATAAATAAGTTAATTGCCAACTGCAATTAACCCCCACCATCAGATAGTCCGGCCGGGAAGGAAAAAGAGAAAACCGGCCGGAACGGAATGCAAACTGGCAACCCCAGAAAACCGATCCCGTAATAAATTACAGGAAAAACCCCGCTACTGCAAATACATGCCCGCATTTGTATTCGCACTGAACACAAATGCAAAGAGATAAAATCTACACTATCTAATACTAGTATCCGGCTTAAGCCAAAGCCGGCTAGTAAAAAACCGTCCGATCACGATCCGTGCAATACCGCACGTATCTGATCGAACCCTGCCATATCTCCATACGGCCTCTACAGCGTTTCGCCCGAAACTTGAGTAACTGAATGTGTGGTGGACTCTAAAGACTCGTCAATACTATGGCTGTGGATTTAACCACTAGCACGTCAGAGGTATAAGCCAATACGTGACGGGCCACCAGCTATTGACAAAAAGGGACGTCGATGAGGAAACTCATCCTGACACCCTACTGAGCCTGTCAGTGACAATATCCGTACAGTCCGGTCCGTTCGTCTATGAGTATCGCATGGCGGGCCTAGGGGGTTGGTAAAAGTCAGACCCCCAAAAGCGGTACAAGTCGTGTCGGAGTGTAGCCCAGAACACCCTGAGATACTACTGGAATACCTACCAGCAAATCTCCTGCCTTGGCCAAGGACTTTTCATGTTCTGGCTCTCCTAGACACAGCACGACCTCACCCCCAATACCGGGAGAGACGAACCCCTGCAGATCCGCTCACTGCCTCCATGTGGCTCGGGACTGTACCCAACTAAAACCTGTTTGCACGACTCCTTTGAGCCGTGGTAGGGTAGTAATCAAAGTACAGTGGGAACTCACACGAGACAAATGACGACCCCAGGTCGATGAACTAACCTGTACACATGTCACCTGGGAACTGCTATCTGACGTCTGGTATATCCCAACTAGCAGGTTCCCGGCGAGTCCTGTCCGGTGTACTCATAACCGAATGAGCACCTGTATACATCTTAGGTGAACCAACTGACACCAGTGGCTTGTGAGACCGGCCACCGCCCCTCGTCGGGGTCTCGACTGTATACACTAGTCTACTCTGGAGAAACGATGCCCTGTCTCGAATCTCCCACGACTAGGGACCTTTTAAGGATGTGCTTGTAGACCTCAGCTCCCACTTATATGATCGCCCTCATACTGCTGGAAGTCAAGCAAGAATCCTAGGGGCTTTATCAACGTGTAATAGCGACTCGAAAGGTCACCTAAAGCAGTACACGATGATAAAGATAAACCAGATAGCATACTATCATCTCGAGTAAGACTGTCCTAGCGGGATAGGTCCTCCCCTCAATCATTGCAATCACGTGCCTGTGATCCAATAATTGACTCTGAGGGCACTATCTCCAACATTGATAGGAAAAGAGTTTCCTATACTACGATCGGTCAATCTCCTATTATCACATGGATTCTCCAAATAGGATAAAGGTGATACCTTCTCGTTCCTGTGGAGAATCACTGGAAAAGTTCCAGAGTGATAAGGACGACTGAATGTCAGTCGCAGGCATTGTCTTTACCCTCGGTAAAGGGACGGTATGTTGGAAAAGTTCCAAGCTAGATACCGTGGCAAACTAGACGATAAAGGCTGGTAACATCGCTATTAAAGATACTACCAAAGAGGCAGTTTGGGTGTATATTGGTTCATAAGATGAACTAGGTTCCTACCATTGTATGACAATGGAACTATGGTTTTGACCAAGGAACCCTGGTCCCATCAGTGACCCAGACATATTCTGAGGCAGCATCACCTGATCATGGAGATAGTTGATCTCCAGGGTGATCGAGGTTGGGAGAGTAGACTCAGAGGACAACACGGCGGATCCACTCACGAAGGCCTTTTCCCAAAGAGAGACTTTTAAGGGATGGTTGAGTATTAGATACTACAACCACTGCTACAGATGGCCCTAGTGCAAGTGGGAGATTGTTAGTTATATGTATGCCCTAGAGGCCATTACTGTACATTGGATGTATATTGTAGTGGATGCTGGGATATATATAGGTAGGACTTTCTTGCTCGACATGATAGTACGCTATCTGGTTGCTCTTTATCTTAACATGTATACTTTCTGTCTCTCTGATTACATGTTGATAAAGCCCTTAGGATGTGTACTCGACTTCCAGGACTATGATGCAGATCATACTAGTGGGGCATGGGTAGTCAATGAGTACATCCTTCATTGTTCCTAGTCGTAGGAATATCGAGATGGGGCATCGATATTCCAGAGTAGACTAGCGTATATCTTCTCGACCCATGTGATGGGCGATGGATGATCCCATATCCATTGGTGTTTGACATCAGAGATGGTATACGGGTGCTCAGTGGAGACTGGGTACACTGAACGGATTCGCCGAGAACTCTCAGATGGTATTATACCTCACGTCAGATGGCAGTTCTCTGGTGACACGGGTACAGCTTAGTCTGTTGACCCGAGATCGTCATAGAGTCTTGTGTGTCTCCCACTGTGCTTTGATTTCCACCCTACCACGGCTCTACTGAGGCGTGCAAACAGGTGGTTTTTGGGTACAGTCCCGATTCACATGGAGGCAATGAGCGATAGGAGGGGATTCGTCTCTCCCGGTATTGGGGGTTGATGTTGCGCAATGCACGACTGGCCATAACAGGAAATCCCTGGCCAGGGTTGCTGTGATATACTGGTAAGAGTTATCAGTAGTTTCACGAAAGTTATGGATGTTAGTTATATGTATGCCCTAGAGGCCATTACTGTACATAGGATGTATATTGTAGTGGATGCTGGGACATATATAGGGAGGACTTTCTTGCTCGACATGATAGTATGCTATCTGGTTACACTTTACCTTAACGTGTACATTGATTGTCTCTCTGTTACATGTTGGTAAAGCCCTTAGGATGTGTACTTGACTACCTGGACTATGATGCAGATCATACTAGTGGGGACATGGTAGTCCATAAGTACATCCTTCAAGGTCCCTAGTCGTGGGTGTATCGAGACGGGGCATCGATATACCAGAGTAGACTAGCGTATACCTTCTCGACCCATACAGATGGGCGATGGATGATCCCATATCCATTGGTGTTTGACATCAGAGTTGATATACGGGTGCTCAGTGGAGACTGGGTACACTGGACGGACTCGCTGAGAACTCCCAGATGGTATTATACCTTACGTCAGATGGCAGTTCTCTGGTGACACTGGTACAGAGTAGTCTGTTGACCCGAGATCGTCATAGAGTCTTGTGTGGTTCCCACTGTGCTTTGATTTCCATCTTACCACGTCCAAGAGGGCATGCAAAACGGTGGTTTTTGGGTACAGTCCCAAGTCACATGGAGGCAATGAGCGATAGGAGGGGATTCGTCGCTCCCGGTATAGGGGGTTGATGTTGCGCTGTGTTCGATTGGCTATAACCAGAAATCCCTGGCCAGGGTTGCTGAGATTTACTGGTAAGTGTTACCAGTAGTTTCTCGAACTGTTATAGACCTCATATCGACACGACTTATCGAGCTATTGGGGTCTGACGTTTACCACCCCTAGGCAAGATATGCGACATATCAGACGACGAGACCGGACTGTACGGTAAGTGTTACTGGTTGGATTCACAGGAGTGTGAGCGGGCTTGCTCGTCGATCTTCTGATCGCTCAATACCCAGGTGGCCGTTACGTTTAGCAGACCGCTTGCGGCTTGTGGGTGTTTGATATGATCATCACCTGCTGCCGGCGTATTGACGAGTCTTTAGAGTCCTACACAGAGGTTTCCTGGCTCAAGCGAAACGAAATAGGAGCGCATATGAGATGTGTGCGGGACTGAGAATAATGCGTGTATGTGATACCGTATTTCATTCTCGCGATGAATGTATCGAATGGTTGTATGCGATATAACCTAGTTATCGAATCATGGATTGATTCGATAAGTCGATACATTGGATATTAGTCGGTTATATGCGATATGACCGGATCGTTAAATCAAGTGTTGATTTAATGATTTAATGCACAATTATATATTTGATATATTACTTTGCATTAACTAGTATTGGTTCACTTTAAATAGATTTTCTCACTTGCATTGCACAAGTTGTATATGTGATATACTTTTGTGCACTTGATTGTATCATGTTTGATGATACATGTTTACTTGGGTTTGTGTAAAGATTAAACCATGGTTATATGAATGGTTAGGGTTTTCTTTTCTTATTCATTTATTTATTTATTTATTCTTTTTGGAAAATAAATGGCATAATGAGAAAAATGGTGGCTTTCTTTGTTTGCATCTTGAAGCTTCATGAAGCTTTGACTTAGTGACCATTTTGTCTCATGCTTAACCCTAACCACTCCATCTAACCTTAGTTAAATCTCTACACTAAACCATGGTTTGTATATGATAAGAATTGATTTTTCTTTTCTATTGGATAATTCTTATCATATCATATACTTCATCTTCTTCTTCTTCTTCAAGAACAAGCTTGCCTCCATCAATGGCAACTTGGGAAAAAGAGTGAGAAATCCAATTCTAAAGTGAACCCACTTCCTATTTCTTCATCCTCTACCTCTTGCCAAGTAGTATAGGGTGTTTCCTTCACAAGTTTTCATGGCTTGATGAAGGTGGAGCTTGATCTAGTGATGCCTCGACGTAGATCATCTTCGGCATCGTCGTCGATGACCTAGCCCGCTTTTTCTCCGTTGAAGCCGATGCTAGAGTCATGGTTCGATTTGGACAGCGGAGAGGACTTCATCATGGAGCTATGGAGGTGGAGAAACGGATCTACAAAGGTTGTATTTCCGTTCTCTTAGTAAAGTAGTTTACTAGTTCTTGTTTCGCCTAGACATCTAGTTAACGATCCGTAGTCTAGGGTTTCTCGGCACCCCTAAAATTTGAAATTGGCATGGTTGATGCCTTGTGAGACCTCATTAAGGTGCCTAGGAATCCTACAGTGGTATCAGAGCCTAACTAGAGCCTTAGGCGATGCGTAGACGAAGTTTGAAACCCGAACGAACCCGAAACCCTAAACCAAACATGCTCTCTGGACTTTTTCAAAAATCTGGGATTTTTCCACATTAAAAATGCTTAAAAAATTCAGCAGGGAATTATAAGAATTACGGTGCAAAATTTGACTCATGAACAGTACAATGTGCGGCGGAACCGCGGCAGAAGCATGCCTTCTGCGGCGGTTCCGCGGCCAAAGGATGACATCATCATCCCCTGTTTGCACAGTAAATCCTATTTTATTATGCTGGATTTTCTGGGAATTTTTAATATTTATTCAAGAGTTGAATTTTCTGGGTTGTTTTGGGGATTCGAATGTTCGATCAGATTATCAAATTTTGTCTGTGTGGCTTTCCGGATAATTTTAGAGTATGTTAAAAAGTTTGACCGGATGTAAGTACCCAATTTTTCCCCTGTCGGGAAATTTCCAAGTGTTGGATCTTTCCGTAGTTTAACGACGTTCTAAGTAGTGCAAGTAACGCGATGGTCCCTCTAGAAGACAACAAACCTTAACTCGATTATGTGACCGTCTTGAACTGCCCTTTGAACCTTCGGGTTTGGGGCAGTACGGCGTGCCACATGTGAGGCGTTGGCTTGACCCTTCTACGGCTGGACCGTTGGTACTGAGGCACGAACTGAATGTTGTTAGACTTACTTCATGTGTTGATCTATATCGGGAAAACTTGGGTGTTCGACTGTTTGATCGAAAAGTTTAACATTTTCTATTTATCCGGAATGTGATACAATAATTGGAATTCACAATAAGTTATGAGATAACTGAATGAATGTTATAAACATAGCAGTTTAGTCTCACTTGATCGGTTGCCACGGAATTTTGATGTGATCAATAGTCCGTCGCAATCACGTAGCATACGCGGATACTCGCCGGGTAAACTTAATAGACAGCCTCGCTCCAAAGCCCCGACCAAGTGACTATAGGAGAACCCCGTCGCCGAAAGCATCCGTCCGGGTGCTCGCGGTAGCGGTGTTCCGCCTTGGTGCACTTCGTCGACGGTATCGGGGGGTGCGGCCGCCTACTGAAGTTTGCGACGAGCATTCGATCAGGATGTCGGGAATCTTGTTGAATTGCCCGACTTGATATTGAAAAGAGTTTTCGATAATGAGACTAAAATGCGGGGTTTATAATTGTTAGGCATGCGATGTCTAAGGTATTCATTTGATTAGGCATGCGATGTCTATGCAGATTGCGGATTCCAACTGTTGTAGTTTTACACTTTCTTTTCTGCGACCGTAAGTGTAATATGTGATATCGCCGGTTTCGTTGCTATATGTCAACGACAATTGGGATGGACATATTTACTTACGTTGATGACATGTGATGTTATGTGTTGCTGGATATGTTATATTGGATCGTCGTGTTTGAATAGCCGGGGTGTTTTATGTGAGATGAGTGTTTTTCATTTTCATTCATGTAAAAACTTGTATGTAATATTCTTTTATTTGGGGCACTTCCAGGTTGCGGAAGATGTCACCGTTTGTATATTATTTACTTTTCCGCACTAGGATAGACCCAAGGAGGGGAGCATAAGTAACCGGGTTCTGGAGTCCAGTGGGAGACCAACTCGAGGAGTCGAGTCCGGGTCTCCTAACTCTAGAATTGGTAGGGTTGCTTGCCGCTCTCGTAGGGGTCTAGGGGTGTGGGTTTGGCTATTCATCACGACCGTGGAATCCGTGTTTTATACTGGCTCATATTGAAAACACGGACGTCCTAGTATATCCAATATTTCATATGTTTCTTCTGCTGCGATATCTGTGATGTGATCATGTGATGTTCTGTGATAGATACTGTATATAGTATATATGATATATTATATAGACGTTACTTATGTTTTACACCCGCGCTAGCCCTGTCCCGCTCTGCCGTTAGTTACCTAACCTAACGGTGCACGAGGGGACATCGAGGCGAATGCGGATGGCATAAGTGTACGTCGTATTTATCTGTGATGTTTAGGTACTTAAATGATGGGAATTCATTAATGAGATTAATGAAAATAAAATAAACCTAAAGATGTTGTAGAATCGAATTTCAAAATAAAACAGGTAGCTACAGTTCTTGCTTTGCACAGCGGTATATGTGATATATCCTGCACCTTATTCGATGAGGAAACGACCGAGATCCCTTCACCGGGAGTGACTCCTTTAGCAATAACTGGCAGATGCTACAACTCTCGGTTTGTCTTTTGATAGCTTTTAAGAGTTTTGCTTTGCACAGTGATATATATGATATATCCCGCACCTCATTCGACGAGGAAAGGACCGACGATCCCTTCACCGGGAGTGACTCCTTTAGCAAAACTAGAAAAGCCTCAAAAGCACTCCATTTTAAAATCATTTGATTCTACAACGATATCAAGTTCATTACGCAATAGGTTTTCAGAAAAACCTGTCGTAGCCCTCTGTCATTTCAGATAAGTCCTATTTAGTATTCGTGCTACGTTTGTTGACCTCCGTCAAGGCGTAGTGTGCGGTAGCTAACTAGTATTTATCTGCTTATGCATATGATGCAAATTGGATTAGGGTAGTCGTGCGGCCTTGTTGACCTCCGTCAAGGGTCGTGCGGGTGGGTTTAATTCGATCAAGAAATGATGGGTTGAACTTGACTAGTAGCCTATGGTTTGTTGACCTTCGTCAAAGTCATAGGGTGCTAGGGGCAAAATATTATCGGGAATTTCAAGTGTTGAAATTTGCAATGAGATTGCATACCTTCTATGAGATAGTTGGATCCCGATACCCACTGCGAGTAAGAGTTACTCCTGGGAGAGTTTTATACATTACAATTAGCCGATCAAGTAGGTGTCTAGAAAGGTGTTAACGAGGTTACGCCTCTGGGAAAACGAGGTTTACATTAATTAGGTTCGTGCGAAAGCGCGGGGGACCTCCCTCAAAGTACCGACACTGGCCTGGCTGAAAGATTGGCGAACTTGTAGTGTGTAATTAATCCCGGCTAGTCTTTCCTTTTAGGGTTTGAAGAAAGATTTGATAAAAAGCAGTGGGAGCCATCCTGATTAGATAAAATAATAACCAATCTATTCTTGCAAGAGCGCACGCTGAGTGTTTTCTTCTCTCTCTCTCCAGGTAGCGACCATATCACGCCTTAATCAAGATTATAATACAGATATTTGACCGAACCCGCTTGTTATACTGAGCTGGGGAACGTTGGTCCCGCTCCAACTTATGATTATTATAAGACAGAGCAGGAAATTGGGGATTACCAGAATTCCCGTGCCGCCCAAACGAAGAAAGTGCATGCTGATGCATCATCTTCGGGTGTGTTCATTACAAAGAACTGTTTCTCAGTATCCTCCGAATCCTGGGTATATGATACCGGATCAGGATCCCAGATATGTAATTTATTACATAGGGCTACAAAAGGTAGAGAACTGAGAACGGGTGATAAGTTTCATGAGGCAGAAAACGGCGCAAGTGTTGCAGCCAAGTCTGTTGGTCACTGTCACCCTGTATTCCAAATACATTAATTCTGAACGAATGCTATTAGATACCGAACCTGATATACAAAATCATATCAGTCTCTTTATTAGTAAAGAAATGATAAAATTTTGTATTGTTGGATAATGTTTTGAACATTTCCTATATCAAAAGTTGGTCGGTTCAGGCACGTTATCTAAAAGCATTGATGTTCTAAATCAAACTACAGTTCTAAGTATACGGAACACACACAGGAGGATGAGTTCAGAAATGAACAAATCCTTCTTGAGGCATTGTAGACTAGGTCATATCAATGCGACCTGACTAGCTGAAGTTACATTTAGATGCATATTTAAATCTGTTTGAATTTACATCTTATGAAACTTGCCAGTCATGTCACAAAGATAAGATGACCATAGCTCCGTTTACTGGAAACAGAGAAAGAGTTGGTAAACTCTTGGGACGATACATGTTGATGTATGCAGGTCCCCTGTCTACACATGCCAAGACCGGTTCTTTGTACTTCATTACGTTCTCTGATGATCTCTCGAGATTCAGACATATGTTCCTGTTGAAACACAAGTCCGAACCTTTTGAGATATTCACAGAATATAAGTTAGAAGTAGAGAACCAAAATAAGAGTATAAGTATTATGTCCTTTGATGTGATCAAGGAGGAGAATACTTGAGTACGAAATTCTTGGACTTTTCTAAAGGAGAATGAGATTCTCTCTCAGCATTACTCCTCCGTATACACCATAGCACGATGGTATATCGGGGCGGAGCAATAGCACCCTATGTGATATGGTGTGCTCTATGATGAGTAATACTGAGTTACATGTTTCCTTATTGGGAGTTATGCGCTTAAGAAGCTGCATACCTATTGAATATGGTTCAAATCAAATCGGTTGCTTACCACTTCATATGTGATATGGAATGGGAAGAGCCCATGTCTTAAGCTAGTTAAGATTTGGGGTTGTCCGGCCTATGTCAAAAAGCAAAATCCGGACAAGCTCGAGGCAAGGTCTGTAATGTAGAACTGGAAAGGTTCCAGCTATACAAACTACAGCAGATGATTTGAAAGAACCAAGAGGATTCAATAGTTCCTGACGAACCTCAGCCTCTCCGCCGATATAGTAGGGTTCCTCATCCGCCTGAGAGATACCTCGGTTTCTCGATGACAGTGGGAGCGAGGATTGCATCATGAGATGATGACCCAACTAGTTTCGAGCTGGCCATCAGGAGTGAGACTCTGTAAGAATGGCTGGATGTTTAGCGATCTGAGATGGAATCCTTATACACCAACAAAGTATGGACTTTGGTTGCTATATCTGAAGGGTTAAATCCCCATCAGGAGCAAGTATATCTTGAGAAGATTACTTGGTGTACATGGAAAAGTTAAGACTTTTAAAGGTTTGCATCATTGACCAGATATGGATCATAATGAAACCTTTTCTAAGGATCTATGCTTAAGTCCATCCAGATCCTACTTACCACGGCTACATACCATGACTATGATATCTGGCGGTTGGGTGTCATGACTGCTTTTCTAAATGATGTTTTAGAAGAGTGTGTCTATAAGTACACAGCCAGAGGGCTTCGTAGACAGTGGGAGCAGCGGAAACGTGTACAAGATGCTTTATAAGATAAAGCAGGCATCGCGGAGTTGGAACGTCTATTTTGATGTGTTAGTCAAAGAAGTTGACATCATCAAAATGGTAGATGAACCTTGTATAAACAAAATGGTAGTAGGGAGTATGGTGACGATCCTCGTAGAGTATGTGGATGACATACTCTTGATAGGGAAGGAGTTTCCTATGCTACGCTCGGTCAATCTCCGCTTATCACAAGGATTCTCCATATAGGATCAAAGTGATACCTCCTAAATCCTGAGTTTTCGTCTATGAGATAGATGTAAATGGATGTTAGGATACTCACTAATTGTAGTGAGATGGTATCAGTTGATCCTGGGGAAAATCGCTGGAAGTGTTCCAGGGTGATAAAGACGACTGTATGTCAGTCACAGGCATTGTCTTTACCCTCAGTGGAGGGACGATATGTTGGAAAAGTTCCAAGCTAGATACCGTGGCATACTAGACGATAAAGGCTGGATACATCGCTACTTAAGATGCTACCAAAGAGGCAGTCTGGGTGTATATTAGTTCATGAGATGAACTTTGTTCCTCCCATTGTGTGACAATGGAGTTGTGGCTTATGCCAAGGAACGACGGTCCCATCAATGATCCAGATATATTCTAAGGCAGTGTCACCTGATCATGGAGATGCTTGATCTCCAAGAGATCGAGGTTTGGAGAGTAGACTCAGAGGACAACACAGCGGATCCACTCACAAAGGCCTGTTCCCAGAGAGAGATTTTTATGGGATGGTTGAGTATGAGATACTACAACCACTGCTATCAGATGGCCCTAGTGCAAGTGGGAGATTGTTAGTTATATGTATGCCCTAGAGGCCATTACTGTACATAGGATGTATATTGTAGTGGATGCTGGGACATATATAGGGAGGACTTTCTTGCTCGACATGATAGTATGCTATCTGGTTACACTTTACCTTAACGTGTACATTGATTGTCTCTCTGTTACATGTTGGTAAAGCCCTTAGGATGTGTACTTGACTACCTGGACTATGATGCAGATCATACTAGTGGGGACATGGTAGTCCATAAGTACATCCTTCAAAGTCCCTAGTCGTGGGTGTATCGAGACGGGGCATTGATATACCAGAGTAGACTAGCGTATACCTTCTCGACCCATACAGATGGGCGATGGATGATCCCATATCCATTAGTGTTTGAAATCAGAGATGATATACGGGTGCTCAGTGGAGACTGGGTACACTGGACGGACTCGCTGAGAACTCCCAGATGGTATTATACCTTACGTCAGATGGCAGTTCTCTGGTGACACTGGTACAGAGTAGTCTGTTGACCCGAGATCGTCATAGAGTCTTGTGTGGTTCCCACTGTGCTTTGATTTCCACCTTACCACGTCCAAGAGGGCGTGCAAAACGGTGGTTTTTGGGTACAGTCCCAAGTCACATGGAGGCAATGAGCGATAGGAGGGGATTCGTCTCTCCCGGTATAGGGGTTGATGTTGCGCTGTGTTCGATTGGCTATAATCAGAAATCCCTGGCCAGGGTTGCTGAGATTTACTGGTAAGTGTTACCAGTAGTTTCTCGAACTGTTATAGACCTCATATCGACACGACTTATCGAGCTATTGGGGTCTGACGTTTACCACCCCTAGGCGAGATATGCGACATATCAGACGACGAGACCGGACTGTACGGTAAGTGTTACTGGTTGGATTCACAGGAGTGTGAGCTGGCTTGCTCTTCGATCTTTTGATCGCTCAATACCCGGGTGGCCGTTATGTTTAGCAGACCGCTTGCGGCTTGTGGGTGTTTGATATGATCATCACCTGCTGCCGGCGTATTGACGAGTCTTTAGAGTCCTACACAGAGGTTTCCTGGCTCAAGCGAAACGAAATAGGAGCGCATATGAGATATGTGCGGGACCGAGAATAATTCGTGTATGTGATACCGTATTTCATTCTCGCGATGAATGTATCGAATGGTTGTATGCGATATAACCTAGTTATCGAATCATGGATTGATTCGATAAGTCGATACATTGGATATTAGTCCGTTATATGCGATATGACCGGATCGTTAAATCAAGTGTTGATTTAATGATTTAATGCATAATTATATATTTGATATATTACTTTGCATTAACTAGTATTGGTTCACTTTAAATGGATTTTCTCACTTGCATTGCACAAGTTGTATATGTGATATACTTTTGTGCACTTGATTGTATCATGTTTGATGATACATGTTTACTTGGGTTTGTGTAAAGATTAAACCATGGTTATATGAATGGTTAGGGTTTTCTTTTCTTATTCATTTATTTATTTATTTATTCTTTTTGGAAAATAAATGGCATAATGAGAAAAATGGTGGCTTTCTTTGTTTGCATCTTGAAGCTTCATGAAGCTTTGACTTAGTGACCATTTTGTCTCATGCTTAACCCTAACCACTCCATCTAACCTTAGTTAAATCTCTACACTAAACCATGGTTTGTATATGATAAGAATTGATTTTTCTTTTCTATTGGATAATTCTTATCATATCATATACTTCATCTTCTTCTTCTTCTTCTTCAAGAACAAGCTTGCCTCCATCAATGGCAACTTGGGAAAAAGAGTGAGAAATCCAATTCTAAAGTGAACCCACTTCCTATTTCTTCATCCTCTACCTCTTGCCAAGTAGTATAGGGTGTTTCCTTCATAAGTTTTCATGGCTTGATGAAGGTGGAGCTTGATCTACTGATGCCTCGACGTAGATCATCTTCGGCATTGTCGTCGATGACCTAGCCCGCTTTTTCTCCGTTGAAGCCGATGCTAGAGTCATGGTTCAATTTGGACAGCGGAGAGGACTTCATCATAGAGCTATGGAGGTGGAGAAACGGATCTACAAAGGTTGTATTTCCGTTCTCTTAGTAAAGTAGTTTACTAGTTCTTGTTTCGCCTAGACATCTAGTTAACGATCCGTAGTCTAGGGTTTCTCGGCACCCCTAAAATTTGAAATTGGCATGGTTGATGCCTTGTGAGACCTCATTAGCGTGTCTAGGAACCCTACAATAGACCCTACATCGACATGACTTATCAAGCTATTGGGGTCTGACGTTTACCACCCCTAGGCGAGTTATGCGACATATCAGACGAACAGACCGGACTGTACGGTAAGTGTTACTGGTTGGATTCACAGGAGTGTGAGCAGGCTTGCTCGTCGTTCTTCTGATCGCTCAATACCCGGGTGGCCGTTACGTTTAGCAGACCGCTTGCGGCTTGTGGATGCTTGATATGATCATCATCTGCTGCCGGCGTATTGACGAGTCTTTAGAGTCCTACACAGAGATTTCCTGGCTCAAGCGAAACGAAATAGGAGCGCATACGAGATACGTGCGGGACCGAGAATAATGCGTGTATGTGATACCGTATTCCATTCTCGCGATGAATGTATCGAATGGTTATATGCGATATAACCTAGATATCGAATCAAGGATTGATTCGATAAGCCGATACACAGGATACTAGTCGGTTATATACGATATGACCGGTTCGTTAAATCAAGTATTGATTTAATGATTTAATGCATAATTATACATTTGATATATTACTTTGCATTAACTAGTATTGGTTCACTTTAAATGGATTTTCTCACTTTAATTGTGCAAGTTGTATATGTGATATACATTTGTGCACATGATTGTATCATGTTTGATGATACATGCTTACTTGGTTAAGTGTAAAGAATTAAACCATGGTTAAACTAATGATTAGGGTTTTGTTTTTTCATTTACTTATTTATCTATTTATTTATCTTTTTCATTTTGGAAAGGAGAATGACAAATGGTGGATTTTCTTTGTTTGCTAGTTGAAGGTTCTTGAAGCTTTGAACTAGTCCACCATTCTTGTCTTATACTTAACCCTAACCATTCAAGTTAACCATGGTCCATTCTCTACAATTAACCAAGGGTTAATATATGATAAGTATTGATTTATTTATCTTATTATTCAACACTTAATATATCTTCTTCTTCTTCTTCTTCATCTTCTTCTTCCATGAAGAAAAGCTTGCTACATCAATGGCAAGTGATGAAAACAAGTGAGAAATCCAATTCTAAACTGAACCCACCTCCTATTTCTTCATCCTCTACCTCTTGCCAAGTAGTATAGGGTGTTTCCTTCACAAGTTTTCAAGGCTTGGTGAAGTTGGAGCTTGATCTTGTGATGCCTCGACGTAGATCATCTTCGGCATCGAACCGACGACCAAGCCCGCCCATTTCTCCGATGAAGCCGATGCTAGAGTCATGGATTTGATTTGGATAGCGGAGGGACCTCATCACGGAGCCTAGGATGTGGAGGACCGGATCTACAAAAGTTGTAGCTTCTTTCCTTTAGTTAAAAGTCGTTAACTTGCATCGCATAGCCTATATATCTAGTTAACGATCCGTATTAGGGTTTCTCGGCACTTGTAAAATTTAAATTGGCCGTGTTTGATCACTTGCAAGACTTCATTAGTGTGCCAAGGAACCCTACAGTGTGTAAGTGTGGGGTGAAGGAAAAATGATAAATGTTATACCCCAATATCTATTTACACTAATTTCACAAAAAAAAACCTTTTTCTTCAATAATTTCTAAACCGTTTTGGCAAACGATTTCATTTCAAAAACCACATGATAAAATTTTATTTAATGAGTCATGATGCACAAAATTTGTTTCAACTCATTCCAATTTGTAATTTTTCCTAATTAAATGTATTAGTGACGGCTTAAAATAATAATAAAATAATTTTTTTCAGAAAATTTGAAATTTCACCAGTGGCTCAATAAACACCAAATACTAGCAATTACATAGCTAGAATATGTATATTTAATTTTTATAATAAGATATTTGCATTTTGACTTTTTACAGAAAACCCCCTTATTTTACCGATTTTCCGAAATTTCACCGAAACGATTTTCAAAACGATACAATCTTCCCCCCTTAAAGAAATTCGGTCCCCGAATTTAAATTAAAAACTCCCCCAAATACTAAAACATCTAAGCAAAACCATCAAGTCGTCGGGCTCCAAATTCATAAATACGTAAAACAAGTCGTAGCGCAGCGCATGCGCATGAAAAATGAGCATATAACTCAAAATCAAAACTCCGTCAAGCATCCCGCAATCATCGGAGTCTTGGTGAAGATACAATGTCTAAATCCCAAAATGAAAATCAATATGATATACATCATTAAAACATCTGGAAGCAATGCATGACAAATCTTCTTCAAATCGCTGTGCGATGCTCGCAGCACTGCACAGTGGCGGACGTCTATTGTAAGAAAATAACCATATACATATATACCTTTTGTTTAAAATGTACGTTCCGCCGTTTTGGAAAACAATTTAGAAGGGTTTCCTTGTTTAAACGTCTCGTGTCATATCAGACACGTAGGTAAATACTGAGACTATAGCTCGCTTTTTGGAAATCCCTTCGATAACTATCAAAGCATGCAAAATATATTCAGGTACTGTCCTCTGACTAGTCCTGCTCAGTACGAAAACAATAATAACATCATAAAAATGTAGTGCTCCATAAGAAATCAATCCCAAAATATGCACATGAATACTACGTGCGTCTGGTGCGCACGGAAATCAAAATCCATGAATGTGCCATACATGCGCACAGAAACAACATCTAAGTGCATCGGGTGTGCACGAAACATCTGTCGTAGGCAACATGTGTGCCTGACAGCAAAATCAGGTGCATCTGACATGCACGAAAAATCTCGATTTAGTGCATCTGGTGTGCACCAAAATCACCCTTCAAAACATGCGCCCAACATGCGCGAAAATCCAAATCAGGTGCATCCATCGTGCACGAAATCATGAAATCCAATATCAAGCGTCGAACATGCGCAAAATCCAATCAGGTGCAAAAAGTGCACAAAACAATATCGAGTATCACCATTGAAATCGAAGTCCAGTGCATCTAAGTGCACATAATGCGAATCACTGCACTGCAAGCATATGTGAACTATACCGAGTGCAAGAACCAAATCGTATGCGTATATACGCACAAATCAACTCAACTATATGAAATCCATATAATCACAAACATGAGAACCAAGGCACAAAAACGATATCAAGTGCAACCACCGTGCAAAAATCGTAAATACTCAGCAGGTGCAACCATGGTCCATGAAAACAAATATCATGAAACTTAATCATCAAAATCAATCATGCGAATAGATCGCTCAAAATACCAAAATCAAGTATGGCGGAATAGTCCCGCTCAAGCACATCCTCCAAGAATCCCTGGCCAACTGTCGTGGTTACTCATAGCATGTCTCGTCGACGATCCTGAACTTTGGCCTGCCGGTGTGCGTAACACGACCACTCCTGGGTCCAAGTCTTCTCGTAATTTGTCCCAGAAAGGTCCTGTCGAGGTCTCTCCCAAATCTCGCCTCTGCCGAACTGTCCGAAAGTCATCGTCCCTTACTAGATCTGTTCTCGTTCCAGAACGGCTGCATACTCATCACGACTCGTTCTGGAAGGTAAATCCAAGTACCATGCCTCGGCATGCGCATCGTATCTCTGATGTCGGCGGAGCGGAACGTCATCTCATCTAGATCTGGTACGAACCTCTTACTTCACTTTTCTCTAATGTCGACCGCTTCGGACTCGTCTCGTCGTGGCTGCATGGACTGAGCTCCAACGGCTATCCTCGTATCGGGAGTCTCCCAAGAAATGCATCTCACCACCTAGCATCCGAATTAAGTCGAACCATCCAATCGATTGTCAAAACCTCATAATCCCCTAAGGGCTCAACATCTTGGGCACGGTTTAATAGTATCGAGTACATACCACAGCATCGGTGGTCCAACCGTAGAAGGGCAAACGCAAGCCTCACTAATGGCACCGTGGAACTGCCGCAAACCCAAAGGTTCAAAGACTTTCACACGGTCATTATGTCGAGTTAGGGTTTCATTTTTCTAGAGGGACCATGGAATTGCCTGCATGTCTTTCCGACTACTTTAAACCTGGAATAATAGGTTTCTGACATTCGATCGTCTCTGTCGACTCTCAACGTCTCCGTGTGAAGTCGTCTCTAGCTGGAATCAATCTATCTAATGACCTCGCATCGGGGTAGCGAACGAACCACATGTCCTAGTCATTCATCCCCGGGTGGCTAGCGACCTTCTATCATCTCTTCATACAACTTGTACTGCAATAGCTCCAACATATGGGGCGATATCTCGTCGCTCGCAGCAACAACTGGCTCACTCGTCTGCACGCTGAACAGTGCCTCAATCATCATGAGTAAGCAATACACCAACGGTCATCAAAATCTGGCTGGCCTCTATCATTGGCTCAATCCTCTAGTGTCGATCAGCACATCCGAGTAACCTCATAAAGGCGATCCGCCAAACGCTCGTGGCGCGGAAACACAGTAAAAAGACACATCTCCGCAATCGTGTGTCGCCGGAATTTCGCCCTGGTCAGTCCTCGTTCGTGACGAGCTCGTGCTGACCGCAACTCTAGCTGTAGCTCTCCCTGCCAGTAATCGTGGCAGCAAAACCATAACTGGTATTGATGAGGCTAGATCGGAATGAATATAATACTGAGTAAAGAAATGTACATCCTAAGGCTTCTTAAGTGGAGTAGCGTATCGTAAATATGCCGTGGAACATACCTACGGTACGTCACTCTACTTTAGTCACCTATTCCATCAACCAAGGGTCATCCTACGCTCCGAAGGTAAAACCTAACGCTCTGATACCAACTTTGTCACATCCCGAAAGTACGAAATATGACCGGCACTTAAACTACGAAAGTCTCGAGGTGTACGTAATCTAAGTAAGCCGAAAACCCAGAAATGCAAACCAAGAAAAGTAGTAGAGTGAAGGAAAACCAATTTAAATAAGTAGTTTTAATAGCATAAGCCGAATTATGCGGTTTTAAAAAAACATCAATATTTCCCGAAAATTTCGGCAGAGTCTCCTTTGTAAATACTGGCTCCCAAACGGGATACAACATGAATAGTATACGAAATCAATAAAAGGCATCCCCAAGCGGGAGCTAGCTCTTCGTCAATCGACGGTCACAACTACACAAGCAATATAATATACAACGCCAACGGCGAGGATCAAAAACTCAAAACCACAAGAAAACCACAGAAATAAAAATGCTCGACTCTAAGGTCGAAAGAATAACATCACTGGTCTCTATCTCAAAAATAAATACATGTTTGGTTGATGGAACTTCTAGATACAACAGAGTAATAATATACAAGTTATATAATGGGGGGTACGATACAAGTAAACCCACCTACTAGCAAATCACCCGAAGGAAACTATGCCCGCAAGCCGTAAAGAAACCTGTACGGCAAACCTGCAAGAAACTGGGGCACAACGGGGGTGAGTTGCCAACTCGTGAATAGAAAACATCTACGCACAGAAAACGCATAAATAACGCAACCTAGGTCAAAGATCATAATATATCCTCAAATATATGAATAACATGCAGCCAATAACAATGGCTAGGGTAATATCTAACCCGAGTGTGATCTCATGTGCCCGTGTCAGTGCCTCGGGTAGCAATATATCATATGAATGAGGTATGAATGCATGAAAACAGAATACATGTAAATGAAGAAACTGTTTTCATAAATTAGTGAGATTTCCTTTGTATTTTTAAAATGAGGTATCATAAATGAAATCAGCATCAAAGTGTCTAGCATCGACACAAAACATAAATCTCAATGTCTCAAAACCTCAGGCTCCGGCTATCCGGACTGGCCTGTTTCATCAAATCTCAGTACCTCAATATCTCGAAATCTCAATGTCTCAATCTCAATATCTAGGACGCCGTCAGTCCAGACCGGCCCCTACAATCCATCTCAAGACCACGACGGTATCCTCCGGATATCCGACGCGTCGGGTAAAATCACCGGTAGGTAGTCTCCCCCTGCCAGGCTCATCGTCATCACCACGAGCTTCTTGCCCTGGGGTACCTTACCGGGTCCACCATGTACCCGAAACGGTTCATCCAACTCCTCGAATCGGGTCTCGAAATCCATCAGCAAACTCATGGTGGACGACTCATACATCATGGGAAAACCGCGCTTTTTATTTAAAAAAGAGAAAGAAGAAGTTTGTATATGTTTTGCGGTTTTCCCCAAATCCAGAAAATCTCATGGAAATCCGAATCCAAAACCTCAATAGCACGTAAAAAGTGAATATATGCATGAGAATCCATGAATGCGGCATAACAATAAATAACAGTATGCATGAAGTAGCAGGTAATAACTACAATGTCTAAACTAACCTATAAGGCAAGTACACTAATATCATGTCTAAACTATTAGCTAACAGGCTATATCAAGCAATAATATTTTCTAAGGTGTACGTGACATGGCAATTACCGATGAAGAGGTGTGTGAGCCGGCAAGCAAGTGTACGTGGTACATACGCATCATCGGTAATGGTGCTGGTGTCCTAACAGTATGATACCAACAATGCAATAAGAAATTATAATATAAGTATGCGATGCGGAGCGAACAGTAATAATGAGCGGGAGCTAAATACTAAACACAACGATAACTAATCTGCATTACCCTAATATAAATCCTACAAATGGTGCCTTTTGAAATAACACGAATCATGGGGTTTTGAAAATAGGGGCTTGGATCGGTAAATTATTGGCGTATCTCATACCCAACCTTTCAAAAAGTCGCTCATGCTGCGGCAAAGGGAGGGCCTTGGTGAGTGGATCCGTGGTGATATCTTTTGTATCTACTCTCCGAATCTCGATCTCGCGGCGATCAACTATCTCCCGGATCAGATGATATCGCCTGAGAATGTGTCTGGATCGCTGATAGGACCTGAGCTCTTTGGCTAACGCCATAGCCCCATTATTATTACAATACAATGGTATTGGATCAATAATGGTCGGAACTACTCCTAGCTCCGAGATGAACTTCCTTATCCAGACGGCTTCCTTGGTAGCATCATTTGCAGCAATATACCCATCTTCCATCGTGGAGTCTGCAACGGTATCCTGTTTGGAACTATTCCAACACACCGCCCCTCCATTGAGGATAAAGACAAACCCAGAGATCGATTTGCGGTCATCCTTGTCACTCTGGATGCTTGAATCGGTAAAGGCCTCCATTTGGAGATCTCCGTTACCATACACCAAGAACATTTCTTTAGTCCTTTGCAAGTACTTAAGAATGTTCTTCACTGCTGTCCAGTGATTCTCCCCTGGGTTGGATTGATACCTTCTTAATACACCCAGTGCATAAGCTACATCAGGGCGCGTACATAACATCGCATACATTATAGATCCTATAGCAGAAGCGTAGGGAATAATGCTCATGCAAGCTCTCTCTTCATCGGTCTTTGGGCAAAAGTCCTTAGAGAGAGTGACTCCATGACCAGCGGGTAAGGAACCCCGCTTGGAGTCTTCCATACTAAACCTCTTTAGGATGGTGTTAATGTACCTGGTTTGGGACAATCCTAATAACCGTTTAGATCTATCCCTATAGATCTTTATGCCCAATATGTACAAGGCATCACCCAGGTCCTTCATGGAGAACCTTTGTGATAAGAATAGTTTGACCGATTGTAGCATAGGAACGTCGTTTCCTATCAGAAGAATGTCATCCACGTACAATACGAGGAATGTAACAGTACTTCCTACAATCTTCTTATAAACACAAGGTTCATCTGGATTTTTGATGAAATCAAACTCTTTGACAACATCATCAAAACAGATGTTCCAACTCCGTGATGCCTCCTTTAATGCATAAATGGATTTAAGCAACCTACATGCTTTCCCGCTACTCCCACCATCAATGAAGCCCTCTGGCTGACCTATATAAACGCACTCTTCTAAATCACCATTTAGAAAAGCAGTTTTAACGTCCATCTGCCAGATTTCATAGTCATAGTGAGCAGCAATAGCAGGTAGGATCCGAATGGATTTAAGCATGGCTACAGGAGAAAAGGTTTCATCATAGTCCAGTCCTGGTCTTTATCGAAATCCTTTCGCCATAAGCCTTGCCTTATAGGTCTCCACCTGCCCATCTACACCGATCTTTCTCTTAAAGATCCATTTGCACCCTACGGGTTTTACTCCAGAAGGTACAACATCCAAAGTCCACACTTTGTTGGTGTACATAGACTCCATTTCGGATCTCATGGCATCCAGCCACTTCACAGAGTCACCACTCGTGATAGCTTGATGAAAACTGGTAGGGTCATCATCATCCATGATGCAGTCTTCACCATCACCATCAATGAGAAAACCGTAGAATCTCTCCGGTGGGCGAGAAGTTCTACCAGATCTACGGAGTGGCTGAGCTTCATTAAGTTCTGTTGCAACATCAGGTTCAACCAAGTTGTTATTTGTAATTTGTGTTTCTAGAACCTCATCTAGATCTATCACATTGCCATCAGTATCATTTGGAAAAATCTCATTTTCTAAAAATGTGGCATTCTGAGAAACAAACACCCTTTGTTCCTCTTTGTGGTAGAACAGATATCCATATGAATCTTTTGGATATCCCACAAATAAACATTTGAACGATCGTGTCTCGAGTTTGTCCGGATTCTACTTTTTGACAAAAGCCGGACAACCCCAAATCTTAACTCGCTTAAGAGATGGTCTCTTCCCATACCATATCTTATATGGAGTGGTAGACACGGTCTTGGTCGGAACCCTGTTCAACAGAAAAGCTGCAGTCTCCAATGCATGCCCCCAAAAGGAGAGAGGCAACTCAGCATCACTCATCATGGATCGTACCATATCTAATAGGGTTCGATTCCGCCGCTCTGACACACCATTGTGCTGTGGTATGAAGGGGGAGTGAGCTGAGAGAGGATCCTATTCTCTTTCAGGAAGTTCGAAAACTCTGTACTAAGATACTCTCCACCTCGATCCGATCGAAGTATCTTGATGCTCAATCCAGTTTGTTTTTCTACTTCAAGTTTGTACTCCTTGAATTTCTCGAAAGCTTCAGACTTATGCTTTATCAAAAACACATGACCGAATCTTGAGAAATCATCAGTAAAAGTTATGAAGTAAGAAAAACCGCCTTCGCATGTGTAGACATTGGCCCACATACATCACTATATATGAGGCCCAAGAGCTCAGTAGCTCTTTCTACGTGTCTAGTAAATGGAGTTTTGGTCATTTTCCCTTTGATACAAGACTCGCAAGTCGCATAAGATTTATACTCAAAAGAATTTAAATATCCATTTTTATGAAGCTTGTTTAGTCTTGTTTCATTAATATGACCAAGTCTACAATGCCAAAGAAAAGCTTCATTTATATCTGAAAATTTCCTTTTGTTTGTGTGCTGTATGTTGAAAACTGTGTGTTGATTAAGGACGTATATCCCGTTATTAAGTGTACCATAACCAATCAACTCTTGATTTAGTTTACTGTCATAACATTATGCTGTAATACAAAATGATATCCTTCATTGTCCAACAAAGAAACGGATATAATATTACAAAGCATGCTTGGTACAAAATAACATGGGTTTAAAATCAATATACAACCCGATGGCAACCCCAGATGATACTCTCCCACTGAAACTGCATGTACATTGGAACCATTTCTAACCCGGAGAGTATGACCACCTGTCTTCAAAACTCTGCTATTTCTCAGCTCCTGCACAGAATTGTAGATGTGAGAACCCGAACCAGTATCCAATACCCAGGAAGCAGAGTTTATAGAAAAACAGTTTTCAGTTATGAACACACCTGAAGCTGAAGCATCAATATGCTTCCCTTTCTTGAGACCAAGGTACTCAGTACAATTCCGCTTCCAGTGTCCCGTCTTCTTGCAGTACAAACATTCTCCTTTTCCCGACTCCGCAGCTTTGGATTTGTCTTTCCCATTTGCCTTTTTTATTCCATCTCTCGGTTTGGTGGATTTCTTCTTGTTCTTTTCTTTGGCCTTGGCTTTTGGGACGAAAGAAGAAGATTGTCCAACAAGCAGGGAGGGATACTTCGCCCTAAGCGCGCTCTCCGCATTTCTCAACATAGTGAGAAGTTCGGGTAGTGACTTCTCCATGTTGTGCATGTTGAAGTTCACTATGAAAGGAGCAAAGGCAGAGGGAAGAAACTGTAGAACAATATCAATATACTGCTCGTTCTCCATTGTCCATCCGAGGCCCTCAAGCTATTCAATAAGAGCTATCATCTTCAAAATGTGATCGCCTCCTGGTGTGCCAGGAGCCATCCGCATCTGAAACAGCTTTCGAGATGCTTCGTATCGAAGGATACGATGTTACTCCCCATACAACTCCTATGTATGGAGAAAGATGGATTGAACATCCATCTCCTCGTGCTGCTTTTAATGTGTATTGTCCATCGATGCAAGCATGGGGCATTTGGCGGTGGCATAGTCAATATCCCACGTTTTGCGGATTTCCCTGTCCGCAACAGAAGATTCAGGGCCTGGTTTGGGCGAGGCTGTGGCAGTGAGGATATATGATACTTTATTATATGTGAGAGTAATGTTAATGTTCCTCAGCCAATCTTTATAGTTCGGTCCGGTAAGCTTATTTTTCTCTGATGGTAGCTTAAGTCCAGTCATGGTTATCTGCCATTAGGAGAGAGAAAAGAATACACTCAGCGAAAGCTCTTGCAAAGATTAGATTGGTTTATTATCTTATCTAATCGATGTCACCCACTGCTTTTATCAAATTCTCCTTCAAACCTTAAAATGAAAAAATATAGCCAGGATTAATTACATTCTAGAACTTAGCTAACCGTTCAGCCAGGCCAGTGTCGGTATTTCTGAGGGAGGTTCTCCGTGCTTTCGCACGGACCTAATTAAAGTAAACCTCATTTTCCCAGAGGCGTAGCCCCGTTGACACCTTTCTAGACAACTAATGAGTTAGCTAATTGTAAAGTGCAAAATTCTCCCGGGAGCAACTATTGCTCACAGTGGGATCGGGATCCTACTATCACATAGAAGGTATGCAATCTCATTGCAAGTTTCAACACTTGAAACCCCCGATATGTTTTTACCCCTAGCACTTATGACCTTGACTATAATCAACATATCATAGGTACTAGTCAAGTTCTACCCGTCATTTCATGATTAATTAGACCCACCCATATGACCCTTGACTATAATCAACATAATCACATGAATGTCCTAATTAATCCCATCATATGGTGTGTAGGAAGACATCACTTAGCTACCGTACACTACGCTTTGACTATAACCAACATACGTAGCACGAATACTTAGTACTCTACTTCCTAAAATGACGGAGGGCTGCGTATAGTTTTTAAGAAAACCTTTAACGCTTCGAACTTAATATCGTTATAGAATCTATTGGTTTTAAAAGGAGTGGCTTAAGCTCCGCCTTTTGAAATCTTGCTTTTTCATAAAAAGCTGAGTAGGTTTTAAATCTGATTCTACAACATCTTTTTATGTTTCTTTTGTTTACATTAATCATATTAATGTAGTCCTATCATTTAAGTCCTTAGCCATTACAGAAAAGAAACGAAAATAGAACGTACGCTTATGCCATCCGCATTTTCCACAATGTCCCATTATGGACCGTTAGGTTACTTAACTAACGCCATAGCGGGGCAGGACTAGCGCGGATGCAAAACATAAGCAACGTTTATTATATATCATATATATAATATTCCATTCATCTCATCATATAAAGTAATCACATTACAGAATATCCACAACAGAAGCACATATATGAAAATACAGGATATACTAGGAGGTCCGTATTTTGTATTTATCCAACAATAGAAAATACGGATTCCATGGTTGCGATGAATAGCCAAACCCACACCCATAGACCCCTACGAGAGCGGCAACTGACCCTACCAATTCTAGAGTTTAGGAGACCCGATCTCGACTCTTGAGATGGCCTCCCACTGAAACCCGGTCACTTGTGCTCCCCTCGTTGGGTCTATCCTAATGCGGAAAAGTAAATAATATACAACAATGGTGACATCATCCTCAACCCGGAAGTGCCCCAATAGTGAAATATTTCATACAATTAATTTTACATGAATGAAAAGAAAAACTCCCATCTCACATAAAAACCCCGGCTATTCATTCGCGACGATCATGCACATCATATCTCAGCAACACATAATATCTCATATCATCAACGTAAGTAAGTATGCGTACCCCAATTGTCGTTGATGTATAGCAACGAAACCGGCAATACACCACATACTACACTTACGGTCGCAGAAAAGAAAGTGAAAAACTACAACAATTGGAATCGACACAGCCTTTAGACATCATAAACCCGGAATATCACATATTCAGGATTTCATGCCTAACAATGCAAATCTTATATTTAGGTCTCAACTATGAAAACACATTTTCAAAAGAAGCCGGGTAATTCAACAAGATTCCCGATTCTACCGAAATATTAGACTTACACGCAACTAATTACTTTTCACAAAACTAATTAGTGTAGATTCCAATTATTGTATCACACCACAGATATCTAGACAATGTTAAACGTTTCAATCGAATCAACAAGCACCCTCAAATTACTCCGATGAGCTCAACACTTGAGCAAAGTTAAAGTACCACAAAACGAGCCACAATACCCAAGATCCATCCATAGAAGAGCCAAACCAATGGCTCACCTATGACACCGCGGAACTGCGGCAAACCCTAAGGTTCAGTCGCGGTTCCGAGGGCATAGAATCTAGTTAAGGTTTTTGTTCTTCTAGAGCGTCCATAGAGTTACTTGCTCGACTATCGAATATAATTAACTTAAGAAAATCCTAACACTTGGAAATTTTTAGCAAGGGTAATGGGGGGTGATTGATGTTCGCTTGAACTGTCAAACATCGTCCAAGTTACCATTACAATGTTAAAAAATGCGACTATGAAATACTCCGAATAAGGCCTTAAGCACAATTTGCATCACATGAAAATTTGGCCTAAACAAACAATACTTAAAACCCCAAAACCTACACACCAGAGCATAGAAAAATTTTGAAGCCAAAAGGGGTTACTGGGGCCGGCGTCGCCGGATTTGGAAGGGGAAGGCTCGACCAAAATTCGAGGGACCTGGCTCAAATTTTTTTCTGTGCTCTTAGTTTAGATTCAGTAAGGTTCTGCAGTTGTTTGAAAATTTTTCTGAGCACTTTAAAAATTCAACAGAGAAGCTTATTTTAAGGTTGCGGTTTTTGTTATTCGGAGTTGTTTCGTTTCCGTATTCTATCTAACATTGTCTATATTTCTAGCTTGTCTCTGATACCACTGTAGGGAATCTATAGCACCACACTAGGTTTAGGGTTGCATCACACATGCTATAACAAAAATTTTAAAGGGTTCTAAACAATTCCATCCATGAATCGAACTAGAAAGATAGAGTAACAACATGCTAGTATCATATACTACAAGTGTCTAACACTAAGTAGGAGAGAATACAACCTTTGTAGACCTCCTCCTAGACTCCTTGGATCGATTGAGGTTTGAACCGGTTGGCTTGTGTCCTTCCGAGTCCACGATGATTCACCACGAAGTCTCTTTGCACCAAGCTCCAAGCTTCTCTTGATCAAGGAAGAAGAACAAGCAAACACTCCAATCTAGTGGGCTAAACTAAAATGGAATGGTGATTTGGGTTTGGATCTCAATTAAAAACCTTTTCTTTTTAATCCTTTCTCTTTCTTTTGAAACCCTAGTGAGCTTTAAGGAGAGAGAGGAAGAAGGAGATGGCTCAAGTTAAACTCAAGAGAGAATAATGAGAGTAACCCTTGCTTAACTCAAGAGAGTAAGAGAGCTCTCATACTAAACTATGGTTGCATAATATCTAGATATTTTGTAACTAGAGTTTAAGCAAAACCATGGGCCAAAACCATGGGCAAATGAAACCATGGCTTTGACTTGTCAACACAAGAAAATGAAAGTTGAATAGTCAACCATGATTTCATTTGTCATTTTGCGTAATTTCAAATTAACAAAATATAAATAAATATGCAACCATGTGAGTCTTGCATTGCCACCACCAATGTATCATCAACCATGACACATGTATGTTTGCATGTGTGCATGCACATCAACATATACATACACTCATGCATGCAACAAAAGAAATAGGTTTAAATAAATGAGCTAATGGACTTAATATTAAATCAACACTTGATTTAATAACCCGGTCATATCACATATGACCCGTCCAATAGAAAACACCCGAATAAAATACGGTATCCTATACACGCATTTAATCGAGCTCCCGCGCATATCACATATGCACCCCAAATCATTTCGCCTGAACTAGGAGACTCCTTTGTGGGACTCTAAGACTCGTCAATACGCTAGTAGCAAGCAGTGATCACATCACATGCCCACAAACCGTCAGTGGCACAAGCAGTACGTAACGGCTCTTAGGTATTGAGCGATCAGAAGAAACGCAAGCAAACCTGCTAAAACTCCTGTCGAGCCAATTGGCAACACTTACCGTACAGTCCGGTCTCTTCGTCAAATATGCTGCATACCAGGTCTAGGGGTGGTATCTTCGACCCCAATAACTCAGATAAGTCATGCTAGTATATGGCTCATAACAGATCGAGAAACTACTGATAACACTTATCAGTAAATCTCAGCAGCCCTGGCCAAGGACTTCCTGTTATAGCCAATCGTACATGGTGCAACATCAACCCCCAATACCGGGAGAGACGAAACCCCTCCTATCGCTCATTTCCTCCATGTGCCTCGGGACTGTCTCCAAAATCCACCTATTTGCATGACCTAGTAGAGCCATGGCAGGGTGGAGATCAAAGTACAGTGGGAGAAACACAAGACTCTATGACGATCTCGGGTCTACAGACTAACCTGTACCAGTGTCGCCTGAGAACTGCTATCCGACGATAAATATAATACCACATAGGAGTTCTCGGCGAGTCCGTTCAGTGTACCCAGTCTCTACTGAGCACCCGTATACGATCTTTGGTGTCATCACACCAATGGATATGGGATCATCCATCGCCCATCATATGGGACAAGTAACGTATACGCTAGTCTACTCTGGTGATATCGATGCCCCGTCTCGATACACCCACGACTAGGAACATTTCAAGGATATGCTCATAGACTACACATGTCCCACTAGTATGATCCGCATCATAATCTCAGTAGTCCTGGATCATCCTAAGGGCTATATCAACATGTACCAAATGAATGAAAGCACGATCAAATGAACATGTCAAGATAAAAGGTGCAACCAGATAGCATACTATCATGTCGAGCAAGAATGTCCCCTGCATATATATATATATATATATATATATATATATATATATATATATATATATATATATATATATATACACTTACCGGTACATACACTATCATATAATGTCCTCTAAGGCATACATATATCCAACAGTTGGCATATATGCAGATTCGGTCACCCTAGATATCATAGTATTACCTTTATGATATGGTTGACCTAGGAATCGTTGTTTTATTCGATTTCTACCTGCTTATGTTTTCTACTCACGAGTTGGAAACTCACCCCGTTGTGCCACAGTTCTTGTAGGTTGACCGCATGGATCAGTAACGGTATCGCTGGCACACAGCTTACTTTCGGGTGATTTGCTTTGGTAGGTGGGACATATTGGATCGTGCCCGCTCTTGTATTATTATTCCTGTTGTATGAAGTTAACTCCATCAATCAGAAACTAGTATTTGTATAAGTAGTAAGACTTAGAAAGACTTGTGGTTGCGAGACTTAGAGCGATGGGTTATATGTTCGCTTGGTGGGTTTGATGTCTTGCTTTACATTATCCTTTTGTGTTGATCTTCGCCGTTGGGCGTTGTATACATATATTTATAACTTGCGTGGTTGTGATTCCGCCAATTGGCGAAGAGCTAGCTCCCACTTGAGGATGCCTTTTATATTATCATGTATATGTGGTTTTGGATCAAAATATACAAGGGAGGTGCTGCCCAAATTTTTAAAAGACGAAACATGTTTTTCAACTAGTAAAAGCCACTTGCATTTTTCATGTTCCATTATCTATGCAATTAAGAAAACATTTGATTTCCACATACCTTTATTTCAAAACTTCACCTCTTTTATTTTCTTAAAAAGGTTTAGATTTCTGGGCTTCGGCTTACTTGAATTATGTTACGCCTTTAGACGTTGCGTGATTTAAGTGCTGGTCACGAACTAAATTTTCGGGTCATGACAAGTTCTCATGTGACATGAGTAAAAGATAGTTTGTAAACCTGAGATCGTCATAGTGTCTTGTGTGTGTTCCCACTATACTTAGGTTACTACCCTATCACGGCTCTACTTAGTCGTGCAAACATATTTTAGTTGGGTACAGTCCCGAAGCACATGGAGGCAGTGAGCGATCGAAGAGATTTCATCTCTCCTGGTATAGGGAGTCGAGGTCGTGCTGTGCCAGATCAACTATTGTAAGTCAATGTCACGCACCCTGCGGGTTTGTGGGGAAGCGGAATGCGCCAAAAACAATTTTTTTACAGGCTTCGCAACACCGGCTATACCACAGAATCGATATTAAACCTTTACTAGCTAAACAACTATGAGGTTTTAACTACCCTGAAGAAAGTTATACCTCGTAGTACTAATTCCTTCGGTTCTTACTGTCATCTTCCTCTTCTTAAGCTCCTTGGAGAGTGAACGAATCATGATCGATGGTCGGCCTTCTCATGCCAAAGATGATCTACCTGAGAGTGTCAACTTTGAGCTCCTACCTCTAAATTGAGGTAACTAGGATACTAGTCTAAGTAACCTAGATGAAGTAGAGATTGATTATTTTCTCTTAAAATCCTTGGTTGCTCAACTCATGAGACACTTAAGGGTTTAAGGAAGAAGAAGAGAGCTTAGAAGAGAGATAGTGTTAAACTTAGAAATTCTCAATTTTTCATTGAAGATGGCTCATTTAGATAACCTATATATATAGCAAAGATATTTTCAACAACAAAAATATCTCCATGCCACCTTACCTCAATAGTAAACCATGAGTCATAAGGTGATTCATCTTACCTCAATAGTAAACCATGAGTCATTTAAATGAGTCATCTTATCCTCTATTCCATTAAACATAAATGGTTATAAAAATAAATGAGGTGTCTTCTTCTAGAAGTACTCTTTCCAAAATTACAAGAATACCCCTCACCGTATATACGTACTCGTATCCGTATTTCGAAAATACGAATACAAAGAAATGGAAAAACAATCCAATAATCTAATACTAGAATCTGTCTTAAACCAAAGCCCACTAGCATTATCCGCCCGATCATCATCCGTATGTGATCGAACCTTGCCGTAAAACCATACGGCCTCTACATCGTTTCGCTCGAAGTAGAGAAACCCTCTGTGTGGGACTCTAAAGACTCAACAGTACGCTGGCAGTAGGTTTAACCACAAGCATGTCAGCGTTACCAGCTGCACGTAATGGCTATTCAGGTATCTGTCGAAAAAGAAGGCCGACGAGCGAACTCATATGAACCCCTACCGAGCCTGTCCGTGACAATATCCATACAGTCCAGTCTGTTCGTCTGAGAGTATCGCATGTAAGGTCTAGGTGGTGGAAAACGTCAGATCCGTAATAACCAAACAAGTCATGTCAGTGTGGCTCAAGACCTTCCGAGAATCTACTGGTCTGCCCACCAATAATTCTCAATCCGCCATGGCCAGGGACTTATGGTGTTGACCAACCGATCACAGCGCGACATCGACTCCCTATACCGGGAGTGACAAATCCCTAACAGTCGCTCACTGCCTCCATGTGGCTCGAGACTGTACCTAACTAAAACCTGTTTACACGACTCAGTAGAGCCGTGGCAGGGTAGTAATCAAAGTACAGTGGGAGCTCACATGAGACAAATGACGACCTCAGGTCGAAAGATTATCTGCACACATGTCACCATAGAACTGCTATCTGACGCTAGGTATAATACCATCTAGTCAGTCCTCGATGAATCCTGTCCGATGTACCCACCCCCAGTGAGGATCCGTATACAATTTTAGGTGCACCTCACCAATAGTTGCGGTACCAATCCATCGCCCCTCGTCAGGTTCTAGATATGTATACACTAGTCTACTCTGGAGTATTGATGCCCAGTCTCGATACTCTCTCGACTAGGGACATTTTGATGTACCTATCGACTACCCTACTCCCATAAGTATTATTGCCATCACAACGCCGGTAGTCAGGCAAATATCCTACGAGCTTTATCATCATATATATAACATATGAATTACAAAGTAAAACACATCACATATTAAGATAAAGACAAACCAAATAGCGTACTATCATATCAAGCAAAATTGTCCTATACATACATATCCCTAGCATCCTATACAATGAAGGCCTCTAGGGCATATATATCCAACAATCTCCCACTTGCACTAAGGCCTGTAATTGGTGCAATAAGTACCCACTGTCTGCATTAGAACCAGTTGCTGGCGTACCACATGCCCAATATCTCAAACAGTCTATCGAACTAGACCTGAGGGATGACCTTGGTGAATAGATCTGCTGTGTTGTCTTTTGTGTCCACTCTTTGCACCTCGATCTCCTGGCGATCCATGATCTCCTGGCGATCCACGATCTCCCTGATCAGGTGATACCGCCTCAAGATATGTCTGGATTTCTGATGGGACCTTGGTTCCTTTGCTAATGCTACAGCCCTATTGTTATCACAATACAAGAGTATTGGATTTGTAATGGACGGAACAACCTGAAGTTCAGATATGAACTTCCTTATCCAGACAGCCTCTTTTGCGGCATCGTTAGCAGCTATGTACTCAGCTTCCATCGTAGAGTCTGTGACGGTGTCTTTTTTGGAACTCTTCTAACATACTTCCGCTCCATTATAGGTAAACACATAACCCGAGACTGATTTAGAATCATCCTTGTCACTTTGGAAGCTGGAGTCGATAAAAGCCTTAATCTGGAGGTCCCCATTACGGTATACCAAGAACATCTCCTTAGTTCTTCTCAGATACTTGAGAATGTTCTTTACTGTTATCTAATGCTTCTCACCTAGGTTAGACTTGTTGGGGATAGTGCCCTCAAAGTCAATTATTAGATCGCAGGTACGTGGTTGCAATGATTGAGGTACGACCTATACCGATATGACAGTCTTGCTCGAGATGATAATATGCTATCTGGTTTGTCTTTATCATCGTATACATGCTTTTGTTAGTTATATGTATGCCCTAGAGGCCATTACTATACATAGGATGTATATTGTAGTGGATGCTGGGACATATATAGGGAGGACTTTCTTGCTCGACATGATAGTATGCTATCTGGTTGAACTTTACCTTAACGTGTATGCTGATTGTCTCTCTGTTACATGTTGGTAAAGCCCTTAGGATCTGTACTTGACTACCTGGACTATGATGCGGATCATACTAGTGGGGACATGGTAGTCTATAAGTACATCCTTCAAAGTCCCTAGTCGAGGGTGTATCGAGACGGGGCATCGATATACCAGAGTAGACTAGCGTATACCTTCTCGACCCATACAGATGGGCGATGGATGATCCCATATCCATCGGTGTTTGACATCAGAGATGATATACGGGTGCTCAGTAGAGACTGGGTACACTGGACGGACTCGCCGAGAACTCCCAGATGGTATTATACCTCACGTCAGATGGCAGTTCTCTGGTGACACTGGTACAGAGTAGTCTGTTGACCCGAGATCGTCATAGAGTCTTGTGTGGTTCCCACTGTGCTTTGATTTCCATCTTACCACGTCCAAGAGGGCGTGCAAAACGGTGGTTTTTGGGTACAGTCCCGAGTCACATGGAGGCAATGAGCGATAGGAGGGGATTCGTCTCTCCCGGTATATGGGGGTTGATGTTGCACTGTGTTCGATCGGCTATAACAGGAAGTCCCTGGCCAGGGCTGCTCAGAGAATTGCTGGTAAGTGTTACCAGTAGTTTCTCGACCCGTTATGAGCCTCATATCGACACGACTTATTGAGCTATTGGGGTCTGACGTTTACCACCCCTAGGCGAGATATGCGACATATCAGACGATCAGACCGGACTGTACGGTAGTGTTACTGGTCGGATTCACTGGAGTGTGAGCGGGCTTGCTCGTCGATCTTCAGATCGCTCAATACCCGGGTGGCCGTTACGTTTAGCAGACCGCTTGCGGCTTGTGGATGTTTGATATGATCATCATCCGCTGCCGGCGTATTGACGAGTCTTTAGAGTCCTACACAGAGGTTTCCTGGTTCAAGCGAAATGAAATAGGAGCGCATATGAGATATGTGCGGGACCGAGAATAATGCGTGTATGTGATACCGTATTCTATTCTCGCGATAAATATATCGAATGGTTGTATGCGATATAACCTAGTTATCGATTCAAGCGTTGATTCGATAAGCCGATATATTTGATACCAGTCGGTTATGTGCGCATGACCGGATCATTGAATCAAGTGTTGATTTAATGATTTAATGCATATTTATATATTTGATATATTGCTTTGCATCAACTAGTATCGGTTTACTTAAGATGGATTTTCTCGCTCGGGTGTGCACATTACATATGCGATATGATTTTGTGCACTTGATTGTATCATGTTTGATGATACAAGTTTACTTGGTTAAGTGCAAAGAATAAACCATGGTTAAAAGAATGATTAGGGTTTTATTTTCCATTACTTATTTATTCATTTATTTATTTGTTTATTCACTTTGGAAAATAAAAAGAAAAGAGAAAAGAATGGTTGCTAGATTTGGAGTTTAGTTGAAGCTTCATGAAGCTTTGATAAAGTCAACCATACTTATCTCATCCTTAACCCTAACCATTCACACTAACCATGATTCATTCTCTACACTTGACCATGGTTAGAATTATGATAAGAATTCATTTTCTTTTCATTTTCTAATAACTTATCATAATATCTTTCTTCTTCTTCTTCATTCTTCAAGTGAAGAAAAGCAAAGTCCATCAATGGTGATTGTTGGATATGAGTGAGAAATCCAATTCTAAAGTTAACCCAATTCCTATTTCTTCATCCTCTACCTCTTGCCAAGTAGTAGAGTGTGTTTCCTTCACAAGATTTTAGGGTTTGGTGAAGGTGGAGCTTGAATCATCGATGCCTCGACGTAGATCATCTTCGGCATGGACATCGACGACCTAGCTTGCCCATTCTCCGACGAGGCCGATCCTAGAGCCCGGATTTGATTTGGACAGCGGAGAGGACCTCGTTGCGGAGCTATGGAGGTGGAGCACCGGATCTACAAAGGTTGTATTTCCGTATTTTATTTAGTTAACTGTTAACTAGTTCTTGTTCGCCTAGATATCTAGCAAACGATCCGTACTTTAGGGTTTGTAGGCACCATAATTTTTGAAATTGCCATGGTTGATGGCTTGGGAGACCTCACTAGAGTGCCTAGGAACCCTGCAGTGGTATCAGAGCCTAGCTAGAGCCTTAGGCGAAGTCCAGACGGAAATTGAAGTCCGAACGAACCCGAAACCCCGATTCAAAGTTGCTCTCTGTACATTTTTTAAAAACAGGGAATTTTCAGTATTAAAAATATTCAGAGAAACATTCAGGAATATCTAAGAGTTACTGTGAAGACGTAAGCCATAATTCCCTTAAAGCGCCGCGCTTCCGCGGCACGAGCCTAGCTTGTGCCGCGCAAGCGCGGCGGTTTTGTCGTGTTGTGAGGTCTTGACAGCACAGTAACTCCTATTTAACATTTCTGGTATTCCTGGATATTTTTAATATATTTTCAAGAGTTGAATTTTTCTGAGTTGATTTGGGGCTTCGGTATTTCGATCGGGGTATCAAATTTTGTCTGTGTGGCTTTCCGGATAAATTTTAGAATATGTTAAAAAGTTCGACCGGATATAAATACCCAACTTTTCCCCTGTCGGGAAATTTCCAAGTGTTGGATTTTTCCGTAGTTTAACGACGTTCTAAGTAGTGCAAGTAACTCGATGGTCCCTCTAGAAGACACAAACCTTAACTCGATTATGTGACCGTCTTGAACTGCCCTTTGAACCTTCGGGTTTGGGGCAGTACGGCGTGCCACATGTGAGGCGTTGGCTTGACCCTTCTACGGCTGGATCGTTGGTACTGAGGCACGAACGGAATGTTGTTAGACTTGTTTCATGTGTTGATCTGTTTCGGGAAAACTTGGGTGTTCGATTGTTCGATCGAAAAGTTTAACATTTTCTGTTTATCTGGAATGGGATACAATAATTGGAATTCACAAAAAGTTATGAGATAACTGAATGAATGTTATAAACGTAGCAGTTTAGTCTCACTTGATCGGTTGCCACGGAATTTTGATGTGATCAAAAGTCCGTCGCAATCACGTAGCGTACGCGGATACTCGCCGGATAAACTTAATAAACAGCTTCACTCCATAGCCCCGACCAAGTGACTGTAGGAGAACCCCGTCGCCGAAAGCATCCGTTCGGGTGCTCGCGGTAGCGGTGTTCCGCCTTGGTGCACTTCGTCGACGGTATCGGGGGTGCAGCCGTCTACTGAAGTTTGCGACGAGTATTCGATCAGGATGTCGGGAATCTTGTTGAATTGCCCGACTTAATATTGAAAAGTGTTTTCGATTTTGAGACTAAAATGCGGGGTTTATAATTGTTAGGCATGCGATGTCTAAGAAATTCATTTGGTCAGGCATGCGATGTCTGAGGAGGTTGCGGATTCCAACTGTTGTAGTTTTACACTTTCTTTTCTGTGACCGTAAGTGTAATATGTGATATCGCCGGTTTCGTTGCTATATGTCAACGACAATTGGGGTATGCATATTTACTTACGTTGATGACATCTGATGTTATGTGTTGCTGGATATGTTATATTGGATCGTCGTGTTTGAATAGCCGGGGGTTTTTATGTGAGATGAGTGTTTTTCATTTTCATTCATGTAAAAAACTTGTATGTAATATTCTTTTATTGGGGCGCTTCCAGGTTGCGGGAGTTGTCACCTGTTGTATATTATTTACTTTTCCGCACTAGGATAGACCCAAGGAGGAGGGCACAAGTAACCGGGTTCTGGAGTCCAGTGGGAGATCAACTCGAGGAGTCGAGTCCGGGTCTCCTAACTCTAGAAATGGAAGGGTTGCTTGCCGCTCTCGTAGGGGTCTAGGGGTGTGGGTTTGGCTATTCATCACGACCGTGGAATCCGTGTTTTATACTGGCTCGTATTGAAAACACGGACGTCCTAGTATATCCAATATTTCATATGTTTCTTCTGCTGCGATATCTGTGATGTGATCATGTGATGTTTCTGTGATAGATACAGTATATAGTATATATGATATATTATATAGGCGTTACTTATGTTTTACACCCGCGCTAGCCCTGCCCTGCTCTGCCGTTAGTCACCTAACCTAACGGTGCACGAGGGGACATCGAGGCGAATGCGGATGGCATAAGTGTACGTCGTTTTTATCTGTGATGTTTAGGTACTTAAATGATGGGACTTCATTAATGCGATTAATGAAAATAAAAGAAACCTAAGATGTTGTAGAATCGAATTTCAAAAATAAAACAGGTAGCTACAGTTCTTGCTTTGCACAGTGGTATATGCGATATATCCTGCACCTTATTCGATGAGGAAAGGACCGAGATCCCTTCACCGGGAGTGACTCCTTTAGCAATAACTGGCAGATGCTACACACTCGGTTTGTCTTTTGATTGCTTTTAAGTGTTTTTGCTTTGCACAGTGATATATATGATATATCCCGCACCTCATTCGACGAGGAAAGGACCGACGATCCCTTCACCGGGAGTGACTCCTTTAGCAAAACTAGAAAAGCCTCAAAAACACTCCATTTCAAAATCATTTGATTCTACAACGATATCAAGTTCATTACGCAATAGGTTTTCAGAAAAACCTGTCGTAGCCCTCCGTCATTTCAGATAAGTAGTAGTTAGTATTCGTGCTACGTTTGTTGGCCTGCGTCAAGGCGTAGTGTGCGGTAGCTAACTGGTGCTTATCTGCATAAGCATATGATGTGATTGGATTAGGGTAGTCGTGCGACTTTGTTGGCCTGCGTCAAGGGTCGTGCTGGTGGGTTTAATTCAATCAGGAAATGACGGGTTGAACTTGACTAGCGGACTATGGTTTGTTGGCCTGCGTCAAGGTCATAGGACGCTAGGGGCAAAATATTATCGGGAATTTCAAGTGTTGAGATTTGCAATGAGATTGCATACCTTCTATGAGATAGTTGGATCCCGATACCTGCTGCGAGTAAGTGTTACTCCTGGGAGAGTTTTATACATTACAATTAGCCGATCAAGTAGGTGTCTAGAAAGGTGTTAACGAGGTTACGCCTCTGGGAAAACGAGGTTTACATTAATTAGGTTCGTGCGAAAGCACGGGGGACCTCCCTCAAAGTACCGACACTGGCCTGGCTGAAAGATTGGCGAACTTGTAGTGTGTAATTAATCCCGGCTAGTCTTTCCTTTTAGGGTTTGAAGGAAGATTTGATAAAAAGCAGTGGGAGCCATCCTGATTAGATAAAATAATAACCAATCTATTCTTGACAGAGCGCACGCTGAGTGTTTTCTTCTCTCTCTCTCCAGGTAGCGACCATATCACGCCTTAATCAAGATAATAATACGGATTTTTGACCGAACCCGCTTGTTATACTGAGCTGGGGAACGTTGGTCCCGCTCCTACTTATAATTGTTATAAGACAGAGCAGGAAATTGGGGAATACCAGATTTCCCGTGCCGCCCAAACGAGGAGAGTGCATGATGATGCATCATCTTCGGGTGTGTTCATTATACAAAACTGTTTCTCAGTATCCTTTACGTCCTGGGTATGTGATACCAGATCAGGATCCCAGATATGTAATCTGTTACATAGGGCTACAGATAGGTAGAGAACTGAGAACGGGTGATAAGTTTCATGAGGCAGAAAACGGGGCAAATGTTGCAGCCAAGTCTGTCGGTCACTGTCACCCTGTATTACAATACATTGATTCTGAACGAATGTTATTAGATACCGAACCTGATATACAAAATCATATCTATCTCTTTATTAGTAAAGAAATGATACAATTTTGTATTGTTGGATAATGTTTTGAACATTTCCTATATCAAAAGTTGATCGGTTCAGGCACGTTATCTAAAAGCATTAATGTTCTAAATCAAACTACAGTTCTTAGTATACGGAACACACACAAGAGGAAGAGTTCAGAAATGAACGAATCCTTTTTGAGGTATTGTAGACTAGGTCAGATCAATGTGACCCGACTAGCTAGAGTTACATATAGATGCATATTTAAATCAGTTTGAATTTACATCTTGTGAAACTCGCCAATCATGTCACAAAGATAAGATGACCATAGCTCTGTTTATTGGAAACAGAGAAAGAGTTAGTGAACTCTTGGGATAATACATGTTGATGTATGTAGGTCCCCTGTCTACACATTCCAAGACTGGTTCTTTGTACTTCATTACGTTCTCTGATGATCTCTTTAGATTCAGACATATGTTCTTGTTGAAACACAAGTCCGAACCTTTTGAGATATTCACAGAATATAAGTTAGAAGTAGAGAACCAAAACACGGGTATAAGTATTATGTCCTTTGATGAGATCAAGGAGGAGAATACTTGAGCACGGAAATACTGGACTATTCTAAAGGAGAATGAGATTCTCTCTCAGCATTACTCCTCCGTATACACCATAGCACGATGGTATATCGGGGCGGAGCAGATACACCCTATTTGATATGGTGTGCTCTATGATGAGTACTACTGAGTTACCTTTTTCCTTCTGGGAGTTATGCACTTATGAAGTTGCATACCTATTGAATAGGGTTCGAATCAAATCAGTTGCCTACCACTCCATATGAGATATGGAAAGGGAAGAGCCCATGTCTTAAGCCAGTTAAGATTTGGATTTGTCCGGCCTATGTCTAAAAGCAAAATCCGGACAAGCTCGAGGCAAGGTCAGTTATGTACAACTGGAAAGGTTCCAGCTATACAAACTACAGCTGATGATTTGATAGAACCAAAGTATTCAGTAGAAACCAACGAACCTCAGCCTCTCCGCCGATCTAATAGGGTTCCTCACCCACCTGAGAGATACTTCGGTTTCTCTATGACAGTGGGAGCGAGGATTGCATCATGAGATGATGACCCAACTAGTTTCGAGCTGGCCATCGAGAGTAAGACTCTGTAAGAATGGCTGGATGCTTAGCGATCTGAGATGGAATCCTTATACACCAACAAAGTATGGACTTTGGTTGCTATATCTGAAGGGTTAAATCCCCATCAGGAGCAAGTATATCTTGAGAAGATTACTTGGTGTAAATGGAAAAGTTGAGACTTTCAAAGCTAGACTTGTTAAAGGTTTTCGTCAAAGACCAGGCGTGGATCATGATGATACCTTTTCAAGTAGCTATGCTTAAGTCCATCCAGATCCCTCTTGCCACGGCTACATACCATGACTGCGATATCTGGTGGTTGGGTGTCTTGACTGCTTTTCTAAATGATGATTTAGAAGAGAGCGTCTATAAGTACATAGCCAGAGGGCTTCGTAGACAGTGGGAGCAGCGGAAACGTGTGCAAGATGCTTTATAAGATAAAGCAAGCATCGCGGAGATGGAACGTCTGTTTTGATGTGTTAGTCAAAGAAGTTGACATCATCAAAATGGTAGATGAACCTTGTATAAACAAGAAGGTAGTAGGGAGTATGGTGACGATCCTCGTAGAGTACGTGGATGACATACTCTTGATAGGGAAGGAGTTTCCTATGCTACGCTCGATCAATCTCCGCTTATCACTATGATTCTCCATATAGGATCAAAATGATACCTACTAAATCCTGGGTTTTGGATCTATGAGATAGATCTAAATGGATGTTAGGATACTCACTAGATGTAGTGAGATGGTGTCAATCGATCCTGAGGAGAATCACTGGAAGTGTTCCAGGGTGATAAAGACGACTGAGTGTCAGTCACAGGCATTGTCTTTACCCTCAGTAAAGGGACGGTATGTTGGAAGAGTTCCAAGCTAGATACCGTGACAGACTAGACGATAAAGGCTAGATACATCGCTACTTAAGATGCTACCAAAGAGGCTGTTTGGATCTATATTGGTTCATGAGATGAACTACGTTCCAACCATTGTGAGACAATGGAGTTGTGGCTTATGCCAAGGAACGCCGGTCCCATCAGTGATCCAGACATATTCTAAGGCAGTATCACTTGATCATGGAGATGGTTGATCTCCAGGAAGATCGAGGCAAGGAGAGTAGACTCAGAGGACAACACAGCGGATCCACTCACAAAGGCCTGTTCCCAGAGAGAGACTTTTATGGGATGGTTGAGTATGAGATACTGCAACCACTGCTACAAATGGCCCTAGTGCAAGTGGGAGATTGTTAGTTATATGTATGCCCTAGAGGCCATTACTATACATAGGATGTATATTGTAGTGGATGCTGGGACATATATAGGGAGGACTTTCTTGCTCGACATGATAGTATGCTATCTGGTTGAACTTTACCTTAACGTGTATGCTGATTGTTTCTCTGTTACATGTTGGTAAAGCCCTTAGGATCTGTACTTGACTACCTGGACTATGATGCGGATCATACTAGTGGGGACATGGTAGTCTATAAGTACATCCTTCAAAGTCCCTAGTCGAGGGTGTATCGAGACGGGGCATCGATATACCAGAGTAGACTAGCGTATACCTTCTCGACCCATACAGATGGGCGATGGATGATCCCATATCCATCGGTGTTTGACATCAGAGATGATATACGGGTGCTCAGTAGAGACTGGGTACACTGGACGGACTCGCCGAGAACTCCCAGATGGTATTATACCTCACGTCAGATGGCAGTTCTCTGGTGACACTGGTACAGAGTAGTCTGTTGACCCGAGATCGTCATAGAGTCTTGTGTGGTTCCCACTGTGCTTTGATTTCCATCTTACCACGTCCAAGAGGGCGTGCAAAACGGTGGTTTTTGGGTACAGTCCCGAGTCACATGGAGGCAATGAGCGATAGGAGGGGATTCGTCTCTCCCGGTATATGGGGGTTGATGTTGCACTGTGTTCGATCGGCTATAACAGGAAGTCCCTGGCCAGGGCTGCTCAGAGAATTGCTGGTAAGTGTTACCAGTAGTTTCTCGACCCGTTATGAGCCTCATATCGACACGACTTATTGAGCTATTGGGGTCTGACGTTTACCACCCCTAGGCGAGATATGCGACATATCAGACGATCAGACCGGACTGTACGGTAGTGTTACTGGTCGGATTCACTGGAGTGTGAGCGGGCTTGCTCGTCGATCTTCAGATCGCTCAATACCCGGGTGGCCGTTACGTTTAGCAGACCGCTTGCGGCTTGTGGATGTTTGATATGATCATCATCCGCTGCCGGCGTATTGACGAGTCTTTAGAGTCCTACACAGAGGTTTCCTGGTTCAAGCGAAATGAAATAGGAGCGCATATGAGATATGTGCGGGACCGAGAATAATGCGTGTATGTGATACCGTATTCTATTCTCGCGATAAATATATCGAATGGTTGTATGCGATATAACCTAGTTATCGATTCAAGCGTTGATTCGATAAGCCGATATATTTGATACCAGTCGGTTATGTGCGCATGACCGGATCATTGAATCAAGTGTTGATTTAATGATTTAATGCATATTTATATATTTGATATATTGCTTTGCATCAACTAGTATCGGTTTACTTAAGATGGATTTTCTCGCTCGGGTGTGCACATTACATATGCGATATGATTTTGTGCACTTGATTGTATCATGTTTGATGATACAAGTTTACTTGGTTAAGTGCAAAGAATAAACCATGGTTAAAAGAATGATTAGGGTTTTATTTTCCATTACTTATTTATTCATTTATTTATTTGTTTATTCACTTTGGAAAATAAAAAGAAAAGAGAAAAGAATGGTTGCTAGATTTGGAGTTTAGTTGAAGCTTCATGAAGCTTTGATAAAGTCAACCATACTTATCTCATCCTTAACCCTAACCATTCACACTAACCATGATTCATTCTCTACACTTGACCATGGTTAGAATTATGATAAGAATTCATTTTCTTTTCATTTTCTAATAACTTATCATAATATCTTTCTTCTTCTTCTTCATTCTTCAAGTGAAGAAAAGCAAAGTCCATCAATGGTGATTGTTGGATATGAGTGAGAAATCCAATTCTAAAGTTAACCCAATTCCTATTTCTTCATCCTCTACCTCTTGCCAAGTAGTAGAGTGTGTTTCCTTCACAAGATTTTAGGGTTTGGTGAAGGTGGAGCTTGAATCATCGATGCCTCGACGTAGATCATCTTCGGCATGGACATCGACGACCTAGCTTGCCCATTCTCCGACGAGGCCGATCCTAGAGCCCGGATTTGATTTGGACAGCGGAGAGGACCTCGTTGCGGAGCTATGGAGGTGGAGCACCGGATCTACAAAGGTTGTATTTCCGTATTTTATTTAGTTAACTGTTAACTAGTTCTTGTTCGCCTAGATATCTAGCAAACGATCCGTACTTTAGGGTTTGTAGGCACCATAATTTTTGAAATTGCCATGGTTGATGGCTTGGGAGACCTCACTAGAGTGCCTAGGAACCCTGCAGCTTTAGTTCGCTATTGCATGATTGATAGAGCCCATAGGATTCTTGCTTGACTACCAGCAGTATGATGGCGATCATATACGTGGGAGCTGGGGTCTGTAAGCACATCCTTAAAAGTGTCCCTATTCGTGGGAGTTTCGAGACAGGGCATCGATACTCCAGAGTAGACTAGTGTATACAGTCGAGACCCCGACGAGGGGCGGTGGCCAGTCTCACAAGCCACTGGTGTCAGTTAAGATGTATACAGGTGCTCATTAGGTTATGAGTACACCGGACAGGACTCGCCGGGAACATGCTAGTTGGTATTATACATATCGTCAGATAGCAGTTCCATGGTGACATGTGTACAGGTTAGTTTGTCGACCTGAGATCGTCATTTGTCTAGTGTGAGTTCCCACTGTGCTTTAATTTCTACCCTACCACGGCTCAAAGGAGTCGTGCAAACAGGTCTTTTTTGGGTACAGTCCCGAGCCATATGGAGGCAGTGAGCGGATCGTCGGGGATTCGTCTCTCCCGGTATTGGGGGTTGATGTCGCGCAGTGCACGGGTGGCCATCACTAGAAATCCTCGGCCGAGGTAGTAGAGAATTACTTATATGGATCAGTAGTTTCTCAGATGGTGATGGGCTTCATGCCGACACGATTTATCGCGTTATTAGGGGTTTGACTTTATCCACCCCCCTAGACTCGATATGCGATACTCTTTAGACGAACGGACCGGACTGTACGGATATTGTCACTGTCAGGCTCAGTAGGGTTTATGGATGAGTTCGCTCGTCAGCTTCCCTTCCAATCAATACATAGGCAACCGTTACGTACAACTTGTACCTTTGACGTGCTAGTGGTTATACCCAGTGCCAGTGTATTGATGAGTCATTAGAGTCCCCTACAGACATTTTCCCAAGTTCGGGCGAAACGTTGTAGAGGCCGTATGGTTTTATGGCAAGGTTCGGAAAATGCACGTGCGTTTTCACACGTGTCATTTTTCGGGCAGATAATACTGGTAAGCTTTGGTTTAAGCCGGAACCCAGTATTATACTGTGTAGATATAATATCTTTGTCTCAGTTGCATTTGTATTCGGTCGTAATACAAATGCGGGTATGTTTATACTGTTACGGGATTATCTTGAAATTCGTTTCATGATCACTTTTGGAAGTTGCCAGTTTCCAATTTTCTATCGGCCGTATTTAACATTCGGTTAAATACGGATTTATCTTTTCTTCTTGGGTGAGTCATGAGGGTGAGTCATGCTTCTAGAAAGTTCTAGAAATGATGATTAGGCTTGTGAGTCATTAGTGCTTTAATTGTGCATTTATTGTGTTCATACTAGGTGTATAATGACTCATTCTTTTTGCATTAACTCTTCTTTGTATTTGCTTAAGATCTTTTATGTTATGGTCACCTCCTAGCTCCTACACTCACCCCCCCACCTCTACATATATGGCCGGCCCCCTCATGGTAAAGAGAGAGGTTGTTCATTTGAGGAGAAAAGGATATGATAGTATTTTGATTCATGCAATTAGATAGCTACAATTCTCATTTCACCCGATTCAAAAGGCAACTTCCATAACCGTTCGTCCATAGCTTTGGACGAAGCGAGACAAAGTGTTCTACTCATTCTCTATATCATCTTGGTCGTCTCTTTTAGCAAACTTGACGACCGAGTTGTCTCGGTTCAGAGGCGGGAGCCCGTTTAAAGATCCGTCGACGTGGTGCCACTTGGACGAGAACACCGGAGTTCAAGAAGATCGGAGCAGCCGCAACAAGCGTGGGGTGATGGTTGAAGACCGAAGGACTCGAAATCGTTCTGTATAACATTTCTACCCACTTTTTAATTTGTTAGTTTATCTTTAATGGCAGATCCGGGTTATAGTACGCGATAACGCCAGTTGTAAAATATTTTTGTTCCGCATTTGGCGTCTGTTAGATGGCCGGGGCGCTACCGTGGACTTACAGTGGTATCAGAGCCTCACCATTAAGCTATACTAACTTGTGCTAACGCGTTTAAAATATCGATCGAACGGAATTTCCGAAATCACAATTTTCAGTTCACAAGTTTCTGTCGATTTTTTAAAGGGCCTAAAAATAATTTTGCATATCTCAGAAATACGAGCAGGGGTTTTTAAGCAAACTGGTAAATTTTGAACACGTGATCCCACGTGACCGCCGCGGAACCGCGGTCAAACCTAGGGTTTGACCGCGGAACCGCGGCAGTACTGTGGGAATAGTGCGTCAAAATTCTCCAGTAGGCTTTGCTGTGGAAATTGTGGTTTTTGGTATAGTTTTTTTGGGCTCAGATTTTGTTACTGTACTGCAGATGTACGTGGGGCCCACTTCGGGAAATTTAGTCGATCGAAATTTTAAACTTGTTAGTATGCAGTATTTTCATTATATCTCCGACCGGGAATGTCATTTGATCGGTAAACCGCGTCTGATTGCTATAGTTCTTTTAGACGGGTTTGCGAACGTGACATTCGCGTTGATGTTCTGTGTTGTGCTGTAATGCTGCGGATTTCTCGTGGTGGATAGCAGGGTGCAATGATAGTGCAGTTTGGATATATTTCTACATTTGATATTGCGGGACGAGCGTCCGACTTGTGGACTGCCGTCACTGCCTGTTTGTATAATATTCTTTTGGGGCACGACCGGGTTGAGGTCGATATACCCGTTGTACATATTTTTAATTCTGTACTAGGTTTATCCCATGAAGGAGTGCACGGATAACCGGGTTCTGGAGGGCAACGGGTCCATATCTCATGGCTTTGAGAGGCAGAGGGACCTCACTCTAGAATTGGCAGACTATTCGCCGCACTCTTAGGGGGTACAGGTTGACCTAAGAAAGGGTGCTCAATTTACCGGATTCCGTAAAGTGCCGGGTGTTCCATTCACTATGCTGTGGGGACTACCTCCCTTCAGGTTTTGGCGGATAACTTGCCGCACCCGTAGGGGTCTAGGTTTCATTGCACAGGCTATCCACACGACCAAAGGGAACGTCGGGTTTCAACAGCGGCTCTGTGAAACCCGGGGATCCCAAATTATCTGTATTGTTCTGTGATGCTTATTACTTTTCTGTAATGTTGCATATTATCATGCCTAGAGCGATTATTGTATATTGGTATATATACTATTAGATGTTGTATATGTTTTACACCCGCGCTAGTCCAGCCCCCGCTCTGTCGTTAGTTAAGTAACCTAACGGGTGATGACGGGACCCATCTTTTGAATGCGGATGGCATATACGTACATTATATTTTCGTTCTTTTCTTGTGTGATTGATTGAAGGGACTGCGTTGATTCTTATCAATGCAAGTAAAACAAACCTATATTTGATGTTGTTGGAACCAATTTTAAAAAGTGTTATTACAAAGATGTTTCTTTTTGTTTTGCATAGTGATATTCAGTTTAGAATATCCTGCACCTCATTCGATGAAGCAAGAGCCGAGATCCCTTCACCGGGAGTGACCCCTTGGGCAGAATTTACGTCAGGGTAATAACTTCACTATAGTCGATTACAAGTTGCTTTGCATCGCGGTATTCAGTTAGAATATCCTGCACCTCATTCCACGAGGAAAGATGTTAGTTATATGTATGCCCTAGAGGCCATTACTGTACATAGGATGTATATTGTAGTGGATGCTGGGACATATATAGGGAGGACTTTCTTGCTCGACATGATAGTATGCTATCTGGTTGATCTTTACCTTAACGTGTACACAAATTGTCTCTCTGTTACATGTTGGTAAAGCCCTTAGGATCGGTACTTGACTACCTGGACTATGATGCGGATCATACTAGTGGGGACATGGTAGTCCATAAGTACATCCTTCAAAGTCCCTAGTCGTGGGTGTATCGAGACGGGGCATCGATATACCAGAGTAGACTAGCGTATACCTTCTCGACCCATATAGATGGGCGATGGATGATCCCATATCCATCGGTGTTTGACATCAGAGATGATATACGGGTGCTCAGTAGAGACTGGGTACACTGGACGGACTCGCCGAGAACTCCCAAATGGTATTATACCTCACGTCAGATGGCAGTTCTCTGGTGACACTGGTACAGAGTAGTCTGTTGACCCGAGATCGTCATAGAGTCTTGTGTGGTTCCCACTGTGCTTTGATTTCCATCTTACCGCGTCCAAGAGGGCGTGCAAAATGGTGGTTTTTGGGTACAGTCCCGAGTCACATGGAGGCAATGAGCGATAGGAGGGGATTCGTCTCTCCCGGTATAGGGGGTTGATGTTGCGCTGTGTTCGATTGGCTATAACAGGAAATCCCTGGCCAGGGTTGCTGAGATTTACTGGTAAGTGTTACCAGTAGTTTCTCGAATGGTTATAGACCTCATATAGACACGACTTATTGAGCTATTGGGGTCTGACGTTTACCACCCCTAGGCGAGATATGCGACATATCAGACGATCAGACCGGACTGTACGGTAGTGTTACTGGTTGGATTCACTGGAGTGTGAGCGGGCTTGCTCGTCGATCTTCAGATCGCTCAATACCCGGGTGGCCGTTACGTTTAGCAGACCGCTTGCGGCTTGTGGGTGTTTGATATGATCATCATCTGCTGCCGGCGTATTGACGAGTCTTTAGAGTCCTACACAGAGGTTTCCTGGCTCAAGCAAAACGAAATAGGAGCGCATATGAGATATGTGCGGGACGGAGAATAATACGAGTATGTGATACTGTATTCAATTCTCGCGATGTGACATTGATCGGTTATATGCGATATAGCCGGGTTATCGGATCAAGTGTTGATTCGATAAGATGTTACTAATGATACCAGTCGGTTATGTGCGTCATGACCGGATCGTTAAATCAAGTGTTGATTTAATGATTTAATGCATAATTATATATTTGATATATTACTTTGCATTAACTAGTATCGGTTCACTTTAAATGGATTTTCTCGCTCGGTTGTGCACATTGTATATTAGATATATTTTCGTGCACTTGATTGTATCATGTTTGATGATACATGTTTAACTATAGTTAAGTGTAATGGATTAAGCCATGGTTAAACTAATGATTAGGGTTTTCTTTTCTTACTTATTTATTTATTTATTTATTTTGAATAGATAAGAAAAGAATGGTTGCTAATTTTGGAGTTTAGTTGAAGCTTCATGAAGCTTTGACTTTGTAACCATTCTTGTCTTCATCTTTAACCCTAACCATTAATCTAACCTTAGTTAATTCTCTACACTTGACCATGGTTTAGATTATGATAAGTTTTGATTTTTCTTTTCATTTTAAATAACTTATCATAATACTTATCTTCTTCTTGCTCTTCTTCTTCTTCATTCTTCTTTGAAGAAAACCAAGCTCCATCAATGGTGATTGTTGGAAAAGAGTGAGAAATCCAAAACTAAAGTCTACCCACTTCCTATTTCTTCATCCTCTACCTCTTGCCAAGTAGTAGAGTGTGTTTACTTCACAAGTTTCTTGACTTGGTGAAGTTGTGAGCTTGATCTAGCGATTCCTCGACGTAGATCATCTTCGGCATGGACATCGACGACCTAGCTTGCCCATTCTCCGACGAAGCCGACGCTAGAGCCCGGATTTGATTTGGACAGCGGAGAGGACTTCGTTGCGGAGCTATGGAGGTGGAGCACCGGATCTACAAAGGTTGTATTTCCGTATTCCCTTAGTTAAGTGTTAACTAGTTATCTTTTCGCCTAGTTTTCTAGCAAACGATCCGTAGTCGGGTTTCTCGGCACCGTTAAAATTTTAATTTGGCATGATCGATGCCTTGTGAGACCTCATTAGGGTGCCTAGGAACCCTACAGTGGTATCAGAGCCTAGCTAGAGCCTTAGGCGAAGTCTAGACGGATTTTGAAGTCCGAACGAACCCGAAACTCACACCCGAGAATGCTCTCTGTCCAGATTTTAAAATTGTGGATTTTTCAAGATTAAAAATATTCAGAAAATCAAGCAGGGTTTTCTAAGAATTACTGTAAATTTCGTGGGCCTAAGTCAACTTTTCCACCGCGGAACCGCGGCACGTGCTATGCATGCCGCGGCGGTTCAGCGGCGGTTTTGTCGTTTTGTGCATTTTGTTTTTCACAGTAATTCTCAGATTTCTGTGCTGATTTTCCTGGGATATTTTAATATTTATTATACAGTTGAGTTTTCAGGGGTTGTTTTGGGTTTTCATGAGTTCGATCGGATTATCAAATTTTGTCTGTGTGGCGTTCCGGATAAATTTTAGAATATGTTAAAAAGTTCGACCGGATATAAATACCCAATTTTTCCCCTGTCGGGAAATTTCCAAGTGTTGGATTTTTCCGTTGTTTAACGACGTTCTAAGTAGTGCAAGTAACGCGATGGACCCTCTAGAAGACAACAAACCTTAACTCGATTATGTGACCGTCTTGAACTGCCCTTTGAACCTTCGGGTTTGGGGCAGTACGGCGTGCCACATGTGAGGCGTTGGCTTGACCCTTCTACGGCTGGACCGTTGGTACTGAGGCACGAACGGAATGTTGTTAGACTTGTTTCATGTGTTGATCTGTGTCGGGAAAACTTGGGTGTTCGATTGTTCGATCGAAAAGTTTAACATTTTCTGTTTATCTGGAATGTGATACAATAATTGGAATTCACAAATAGTTATGAGATAACTAAATGAATGTTATAAACATAGCAGTTTAGTCTCACTTGATCGGTTGCCACGGAATTTTGATGTGATCAAAAGTCCGTCGCAATCACGTAGCGTACGCGGATACTCGCCGGGTAAACTTAATAGACAGCCTCACGCCATTGCCCCGACCAAGTGACTGTAGGAGAACCCCGTCGCCGAAAGCATCCGTCCGGGTGCTCGCGGTGGCGGTGTTCCGCCTTGGTGCACTTCGTCGACGGTATCGGGGGTGCAGCCGTCTACTGAAGTTTGCGACGAGTATTCGATCAGGATGTCGGGAATCTTGTTGAATTGCCCGACTTGACATTGAAAAAAGTTTTCGATTATGAGACTAAAATGCGGGGTTTATAATTGTTAGGCATGCGATGTCTAAGAAATTCATTTGGTCAGGCATGCGATGTCTGAGGAGGTTGCGGATTCCAACTGTTGTAGTTTTACACTTTCTTTTCTGTGACCGTAAGTGTAATATGTGATATCGCCGGTTTCGTTGCTATATGTCAACGACAATTGGGATGGACATATTTACTTACGTTGATGACATGTGATGTTATGTGTTGCTGGATATGTTATATTGGATCGTCGTGTTTGAATAGCCGGGGATTTTTATATGAGATGAGTGTTTTTCATTTTCATTCATGTAAAAACTTGTATGTAATATTCTTTTATTGGGGCACTTCCAGGTTGCGGAAGTTGTCACCGTTTGTATATTATTTACTTTTCCGCACTAGGATAGACCCAAGGAGGGGAGCACAAGTAACCGGGTTCTGGAGTCCAGTGGGAGACCAACTCGAGGAGTCGAGTCCGGGTCTCCTAACTCTAGAATTGGTAGGGTTGCTTGCCGCTCTCGTAGGGGTCTAGGGGTGTGGGTTTGGCTATTCATCACGACCGTGGAATCCGTGTTTTATACTGGCCCGTATTGAAAACACGGACGTCCTAGTATATCCAATATTTCATATGATTCTTCTGCTGCGATATCTGTGATGTGATCATGTGATGTTCTGTGATAGATACAGTATATAGTATATATGATATATTATATAGGCGTTACTTATGTTTTACACCCGCGCTAGCCCTGCCCCGCTCTGCCGTTAGTTACCTAACCTAACGGTGCACGAGGGGACATCGAGGCGAATGCGGATGGCATAAGTGTACGTCGTATTTATCTGTGATGTTTAGGTACTTAAATGATGGGACTTCATTAATGTGATTAATGAAATAAAAGAAACCTAAGATGTTGTAGAATCGAATTTCAAAATAAAACAGGTAGCTACAGTTCTTGCTTTGCACAGCGGTATATATGATATATCCTGCACCTTATTCGATGAGGAAAGGACCGAGATCCCTTCACCGGGAGTGACTCCTTTAGCAATAACTGGCAGATGCTACACACTCGGTTTGTTTTTTGAATGCTTTTAAGTGTTTTTTCTTTGCACAGTGATATATATGATATATCCCGCACCTCATTCGACGAGGAAAGGACCGACGATCCCTTCACCGGGAGTGACTCCTTTAGCAAAACTAGAAAAGCCTCAAAAACACTCCATTTCAAAATTCATTCGATCCTACAACGATATCAAGTTCATTACGCAATAGGTTTTCAGAAAAACCTGGCGTAGCCCTCCGTCATTTCAGATAAGTACTAGTTAGTATTCGTGCTACGTTTGTTGACTATGTTAAGGCGTAGTGTGCGGTAGCTAATTAGTGCTTATCTGCATAAGCATATGATGCGATTGGATTAGGGTAGTCGTGCGACTTTGTTGACTATGTTAAGGGTCGTGCGGGTGGGTTTAATTCAATCGGGAAATGACGGGTTGAACTTGACTAGCACTTATGATTTATTGACTATGTTAAGGTCATATAGCTGCTAGGGGCAAAATATTATCGGGAATTTCAAGTGTTGAAATTTGCAATGAGATTGCATACCTTCTATGAGATAGTTGGATCCCGATACCCGCTGCGAGTAAGAGTTACTCCTGGGAGAGTTTTATACATTACAATTAGCCGATCAAGTAGGTGTCTAGAAAGGTGTCAACGGGGTTACGCCTCTGGGAAAACGAGGTTTACATTAATTAGGTTCGTGCGAAAGCACGGGGGACCTCCCTCAAAGTACCGACACTGGCCTGGCTGAAAGATTGGCGAACTTGTAGTGTGTAATTAATCCCGGCTAGTCTTTCCTTTTAGGGTTTGAAGGAAGATTTGATAAAAAGCAGTGGGAGACATCCTGATTAGATAAAATAATAACCAATCTATTCTTGCAAGAGCGCACGTTGAGTGTTTTCTTCTCTCTCTCTCCTGGTAGCGACCATATCACGCCTTAATCAAGATAATAGTACGGAATATTGACCGAACCCACTTGTTATACTGAGCTGGGGAACGTTGGTCCCGCTCCAACTTATAATTGTTATAAGACAGAGCAGGAAATTGGGGATTACCATAATTCCCGTGCCGCCCAAACGAAGAGAGTGCATGCTGATGCATCATCTTCGGGTGTGTTCATTACAGAGAACTGTTTCTCAGTATCCTTTACGTCCTGAGTATGTGATACCAGATCAGGATCCCAGATATGTAATCAGTTACATAGGGCTACAGAAAGGTAGAGACTTGAGAACGGGTGATAAGTTTCATGAGGCAGAAAACGGGGCAAGTGTTGCAGCCAAGTCTGTTGGTCACTGTCATCCTGTATTACAATACATTGATTCTGAACGAATGATATTAGATACCGAACCTGATATACAAAATCATATCAGTCTCTTTATTAGTAAAGAAATGATAAAATTTTGTATTGTTGGATAATATTTTGAACATTTCCTATATCAAAAGTTGATCGGTTCAGACACGTTATCTAAAAGCATTAATGTTCTAAATCAAACCACAGTTCTTAGTATACGGAACACACACAAGAGGAAGAGTTCAGAAATGAACGGATCCTTCTTGAGGCATTGTAGACTAGGTCATATCAATGCGACCCGACTAGCTGGAGTTACATATAGATGCATATTTAAATCAGTTTGAATTTACATCTTGTGAAACTCGCCAGTCATGTCACAAAGATAAGATGACCATAGCTCCGTTTACTGGAAACAGAGAAAGAGTTAATGAACTCTTGGGACTGATACATGATGATGTATGTAAGGTCTCCTGTCTACACATGCCAAGACCGGTTCTTTGTACTTCATTACATTCTCTGATAATCTCTCGAGATTCAGATCTATGTTCTTGTTGAAACACAAGTCCGAACCTTTTGAGATAGTCACAGAATATAAGTTAGAAGTAGAGAACCAATACGGGTATAAGTATTATGTCCTATGATGAGATCAAGGACGAGAGTACTTGTGCACGGAAATCCTGGATTATTCTAAAGGAGAATGAGATTCTCTCTCAGCATTACTCCTCCGTATACACCATAACACGATGGTATATCGGGGTGGAGCAATAGCACCCTATGTGATATGGTGTGCTCTATGATGAGTACTACTGAGTTACCTTTTTCCTTTTGGGAGTTATGCACTTACGAAGTTGCATATCTATTGAATAGGGTTCCAATCAAATCAGTTGCCTACCACTTCATATGTGATATGGAAAGAGAAGAGCCCATGTCTTAAGCTAGTTAAGATTTGGGGTTGTCCGGCCTATGTCTAAAAGCAAAATCCGGACAAGCTCGAGGCAAGGTCTGTAATGTAGAACTGGAAATGTTCCAGCCATACAAACTGCAGCTGATGATTTGAAAGAACCAAAGGATTCAATAGAAACCAACGAACCTCAGCCTCTCCGCCGATCTAGTAGGGTTCCTCACCCACCTGAAAGCTACTTCGGTTTCTCTATGACAGTGGGAGCGAGGATTGCATCATGAGAAGATGACCCAACTAGCTTCGAGCAGGCCATCGAGAGTAAGACTCTGTAAGAATAGCTGGATGTTTAGCGATCTGAGATGGAATCCATGTACACCAACAAAGTATGGACTTTAGTTGCTATATCTGAAGGGTTAAATCCCCATCAGGAGCAGGTATATCTTGAGAAGATTACTTGGTGTACATGGAAAAGTTGAGACTTTCAAAGCTAGACTTGTTAAGGGTTTGCATCATTGACCAGGTGTGGATCATGATGAAACCTTTTCAAGTGACTATGCTTAAGTCCATCCAGATCCTACTTGCCACGGCTACATACCATGACTGCGATATCTGGTGGTTGGGTGTCTTGACTGCTTTTCTAAATGATGATTTAGAAGAAAGCGTCTATAAGTACACAGCCAGAGGGCTTCGTAGTCAGTGGGAGCAGCGGAAACGTGTGCAAGATGCTTTATAGGATAAAGCAGGCATCGCGGAGTTGGAACATCTATTTTGATGAAGCGGTCAAAGAGTTTGACATCATCAAAATGGTAGATGAACCTTGTATATACAAAAAGGTAGTAGGGAGTATGGTGACGATCCTCGTAGAGTGCGTGGATGACATGCTCTTGATAAGAAAGGAGTTTCTTATGCTACGCTCGATCAATCTCCGCTTATCACAAAGATTCTCCACATAGGATTAAAGTGATACCTACTAAATCCTGGATTTTGGATCTATGAGATAGATCTAAATGGATGTTAGGATACTCACTAGATGTAGTGAGATGGTGTCAATCGATCCTGAGGAGAATCACTGGAAGGGTTCCAGGGTGATAAAGACGACTGAATGTCAGTCACAGGCATTGTCTTTACCCTCAGTAAAGGGACGGTATGTTGGAAGAGTTCCAAGCTGGATACCGTGGCATACTAGACAATTAAGGCTGGATACATCACTACTTAAGATGCTACCAAAGAGGCAGTCTGGGTGTATATTGGTTCATGAGATGAACTATGTTCCTCCCATTGTGTGACAATGGAGTTGCGGCTTATGCCAAGGAACGCCGGTCCCATCAGTGATCCAGACATATTCTATGGCAGTGTCGCCTGATCATGGAGATAGTTGATCTCCAGGGTGATCGAGGAAAGGAGAATAGATTCTGAGGACAACACAGCGGATCCACTCACAAAGGCCTGTTCCCAAAGAGAGATTTTTTATGGGATGGTTGAGTATGAGATACTACAACCACTGCTATCAGATGGCCCTAGTGCAAGTGGGAGATTGTTAGTTATATGTATGCCCTAGAGGCCATTACTGTACATAGGATGTATATTATAGTGGATGCTGGGACATATATAGGGAGGACTTTCTTGCTCGACATGATAGTATGCTATCTGGTTGATCTTTACCTTACCGTGTACACTAATTGTCTCTCTGTTACATGTTGGTAAAGCCCTTAGGATCGGTACTTGACTACCTGGACTATGATGCGGATCATACTAGTGGGGACATGGTAGTCCATAAGTACATCCTTCAAAGTCTCTAGTCGTGGGTGTATCGAGACGGGGCATCGATATACCAGAGTAGACTAGCGTATACCTTCTCGACCCATATAGATGGGCGATGGATGATCCCATATCCATCGGTGTTTGACATCAGAGATGATATACGGGTGCTCAGTAGAGACTGGGTACACTGGACGGACTCGCCGAGAACTCCCAAATGGTATTATACCTCACGTCAGATGGCAGTTCTCTGGTGACACTGGTACAGAGTAGTCTGTTGACCCGAGATCGTCATAGAGTCTTGTGTGGTTCCCACTGTGCTTTGATTTCCATCTTACCACGTCCAAGAGGGCATGCAAAACGGTGGTTTTTGGGTACAGTCCCGAGTCACATGGAGGCAATGAGCGATAGGAGGGGATTCGTCTCTCCCGGTATAGGGGGTTGATGTTGCGCTGTGTTCGATTGGATATAACAGGAAATCCCTGGCCAGGGTTGCTGAGATTTACTGGTAAGTGTTACCAGTAGTTTCTTGAATGGTTATAGACCTCATATCGATACGACTTATTGAGCTATTGGGGTCTGACGTTTACCACCCCTAGGCGAGATATGCGACATATCAGACGATCAGACCGGACTGTACGGTAGTGTTACTGGTTGGATTCACTGGAGTGTGAGCAGGCTTGCTCGTCGATCTTCAGATCGCTCAATACCCGGGTGGCCGTTACGTTTAGCAGACCGCTTGCGGCTTGTGGGTGTTTGATATGATCATCATCTGCTGCCGGCGTATTGACGAGTCTTTAGAGTCCTACACAGAGGTTTCCTGGCTCAAGCAAAACGAAATAGGAGCGCATATGAGATATGTGTGGGACCGAGAATAATACGAGTATGTGATACTGTATTCAATTCTCGCGATGTGACATTGATCGGTTATATGCGATATAGCCGGGTTATCGGATCAAGTGTTGATTCGATAAGATGTTACTAATGATACCAGTCGGTTATGTGCGTCATGACCGGATCGTTAAATCAAGTGTTGATTTAATGATTTAATGCATAATTATATAATTGATATATTACTTTGCATTAACTAGTATCGGTTCACTTTAAATGGATTTTCTCGCTCGGTTGTGCACATTGTATATTAGATATATTTTCGTGCACTTGATTGTATCATGTTTGATGATACATGTTTAACTATAGTTAAGTGTAATGGATTAAGCCATGGTTAAACTAATGATTAGGGTTTTCTTTTCTTACTTATTTATTTATTTATTTATTTTGAATAGATAAGAAAAGAATGGTTGCTAATTTTGGAGTTTAGTTGAAGCTTCATGAAGCTTTGACTTTGTAACCATTCTTGTCTTCATCTTTAACCCTAACCATTAATCTAACCTTAGTTAATTCTCTACACTTGACCATGGTTTAGATTATGATAAGTTTTGATTTTTCTTTTCATTTTAAATAACTTATCATAATACTTATCTTCTTCTTGCTCTTCTTCTTCTTCATTCTTCGTTGAAGAAAACCAAGCTCCATCAATGGTGATTGTTGGAAAAGAGTGAGAAATCCAAAACTAAAGTCTACCCACTTCCTATTTCTTCATCCTCTACCTCTTGCCAAGTAGTAGAGTGTGTTTACTTCACAAGTTTCTTGACTTAGTGAAGTTGTGAGCTTGATCTAGCGATGCCTCGACGTAGATCATCTTCGGCATGGACATCGACGACCTAGCTTGCCCATTCTACGACGAAGCCGACGCTAGAGCCCGGATTTGATTTGGACAGCGGAGAGGACTTCGTTGCGGAGCTATGGAGGTGGAGCACCGGATCTACAAAGGTTGTATTTCCGTATTCCCTTAGTTAAGTGTTAACTAGTTATCTTTTCGCCTAGTTTTCTAGCAAACGATCCGTAGTCGGGTTTCTCGGCACCGTTAAAATTTTAATTTGGCATGATCGATGCCTTGTGAGACCTCATTAGGGTGCCTAGGAACCCTACAAAAGAGCCGAGATCCCTTCACCGGGAATGACCTCTTTAGCAAAGGTTTTCGTCACTATATCTTTATAAAAAGCTATCAGGTTCCTTCAACGAGATCAAGTTCATTACGTTAAAGGTTTTTCGCCAAAAACCAGCCGTAGCCCTCCGTCATTTCTTATGGATGGTCAGTAGTATTCAAGCTATGTATACTTGGCCCTTAGTCAAGTCATAGTGATTGGTAGCTGCTAGGGTGTTCACATGTTGCATAGATAGATGCGTTGGTTTGGGACAGTCGTATTACTATACTTGGCCCTTTGTCAAGAGTATGTACGGGTGGGTTCAAATTGACCTGGATAATGATGGATAGAACTTGACATGTGACTTATGAGATATTTGGCCCTTAGTCAAGGTCATAAGAGCATGGGGCAAAAATATATATCGGGAGTTTCAAACATACAGGAAACTTGCCAGGCATGCGCATACCTTCTGGAGTATGATAACTTAAGTGGCTTCCATCAAGTTATCATGCGATGATAGTTGGATCCCGATTCTCACTGATGAGTTGGTTTACTCTTCGGGTGATCCCGACTAATTCTTCTTTAAGGTTTGGAGGAGAATTTGAGAAAACAGTGGGAGGTTTCCTGATTAGATAAAGTGATAACCATTCTGATCTAGGTTAGAGTGCACGCAGAGTGTTTCTTTTCTCTCTCTCTCTCTTTGGCAGCGACCATTGACTGACCCTAGACTTTGACTCAGTGACCAAGTTGATCGAACCTTCTTAAAATACTGGCTTTTGGATTGTCTTAGTTGCATAAGTCATTGTCGCTCCTTCTTTTACCCTTTGTATTTCTCAGAACACCCCGTATTACTACGGACATCCACTTCCATTGGATAGATCCATCCTATGGTTATATACGAACTCGAAGGGACTTCTTCGAGGATGGATCCAAGTTCAGGAGAAATTGGATTGGTTTATTCAGTTGTCTTTTATTATCACCTTCTCTCAGGTTGCGAGGGCTCCTTAGTTTAGGAGAGTACACCTATTACGCTTACTGGATAGTCTTCTTCCAAACCATAGGCAGGTGCCGAAAGGTAGGGAATGAAGAAAACCAATTAGCCTAAGTAGGGTGTGCAAAAGGTAATATGTAAAGACAAAAATAAAGGGATTAGAAAGAGGGCAAAGTAAATTGCGACTATTATCATTCACGACCAAACCGCGTAATTCATCGCCACTCCTATTTCACTTTTTATAGAATAAGGTATTATTCAGTTGTCTTTTATCATCACCTTCTCTCAAGTTGCGAGTACTCCTTGGTTTAGGAGGGTACACCTATTATGCTTACTGGATAGTCTTCTTCCAAACCATAGGCTGGTGCCGAACGGTAGGGAAGGAAGAAAACCATTTAGCCTAACGATGGTGTACAGAAGGAAATGACTAAAGACAAATAAAGGGATTTGGAGAGATGGCAAAGAAATATACGGTTACAGTCATGAATAGGATTATGGAAGAGGCATTACTATGAATACCAGGATACCCCTACGAGACATTTTAATGTTTCAGTTTTACTGTGCATTGTTAAAAAAAACTGTTTTCCCTATTAGATACTTACTCCAGGGTATGTATTTACCAGGTTTCATTTTCATATCTGTATGGTTTTACAGATGATGAGTGGGAGTAGTTTATTGGGAATAAGGTGATCATCCTCATTATATCGGAATTCGTTGTAATTGGTGATATTTGAGGAAATCGCCTGGGTACAGTTTTCAACCTACAATGCACAGGTTTTGAGTTATTTAAATTCAGCGGACTTGTACAGAGTATTATATGTTGTCCAGTGTCTGTCAGGACAAAGGGGTAGGTCCTCGTACTATGTTCTGTTTACTTATGACTTCTCTAGTTTTTAGACAAGTGTTTCGTAGAAATACAATGTCTAAGTTTTGAGAAGTTGTGGGTATAAGAATAAAGTAGAGAACCGGGTATCACAAGTATCGGGATTCTTCAAAGAAATCGAAGATATAGATTCTTGTGATTGGTATTCAGTTGATAGTAACGGTTTTTGAGAAACTTGTTTCCCTTTCAGGTTACTCATAATTGGATGGATTCCTAAGTTGAGTAATGATGATTAGCCTCTCTCCATTAAGTTGATATACACTGGAGACAGCTGCATGGTTTGAATCTGGTTCCAATTAAATTAGTGCCTCTATTTCTATATTGTATATAGAATGGTTCATATCTTAACGATGTTAAGGTAAGGGGAGTTGTCCAGCTTATGCTTAAAACCAGACACTGGATAACTCAAGGCACATTTCTGTAATGGCAGTTTATGGGTTGACCCTGGCTTTGACGAGGGTTGACTTTCTACCATCTGGAAGATCAATAGTGATATTGTTCTTGACTCGCCACAGTTTTAATAAAATGGATTTTTTCAGAAAACAGCAGTGGGAGTATGATAGAACTGGAAGTGATTCCAGAACCGCAAACGATTACGGAAAATTTAATAGGACCTATATATTCAATCAGGTTTGACATTCCAATAGCCACTCCGCAGATATGGTGGGTAACCTTAGACACCCAAGAGGTACTCCAGTAGCCTCAAGGACGGTGACAGGGAGGTTCATGTTTACTCAGACTTGACACTACTGATGTTCCAGACTATCAGACCCGGCAAGAGGATAAGTATAGCGCCGTTCTAAACTAGCTTTAGAAGTACACGTATATATTATTCTGCCAGAGGGTTGTCGTAGTCAGTGGGAGCAGCGGAAGAATAGTGGGCAAGTAGCTTATGTCTATTTATAGGCTTGAACAAATATAGCGCAGATTAGATCATCTAATTTTTGTTGTGACAGTCATGGGTTTGACTTCATCAGAATAGAGGATGGATCTGGTGAGAAGGTAGTAGGGTATGATGTCCTGGTATTTGGATAACATACACAGAGTAGGAAGTAAAATCCCTATACTACGATCGGTTGTACTGTGGTCGTCACACGGTTGTTTCTCCACAAAGTATATGGATATAATATCAGACATTCTGGTTAACTAGATCTATGGTTTTAGATCTAGATTTAGGTAGCTTCCCAATGTGGGTACTTTGACAGTATTCTAATGGTATTTAGAATAGATGACTCCTGGCATGGTGGTGTACCTACAGGTGATGGAGTCACCCTCTCTAAAGGTGTCTTACAGACTAAAGGGGAGAGGGATGTGCATGATTGACAGATCAGTTGCTTAGGCAATTGAATCAATCGTGAGAGGTCAAGTACCACACCAGATGTTGTTTTTGCGCTAGATGCGATAAGTTTATATTAATCCAATCCTGAAGAAACATAAGGAAGCAGTTTTAGAACATAAGTGCTTGTTCTACGGATTTGGTGACGGCAGCCTCCTTCAGGAAATGGTTATCATTCCAGGCTTCAAAGGTGACATGAATGACAGAGTGATTGTCAGAGTTATAGTTTTCCCTCTGACGAGGGACAATATTATGGACAGGTGGTCTAAGAGGATACTGTGGGAGGCATGGTGCTGGATACTGATTAGGTTCAGTGATCGATACAGTCTAAGAAGTTTGGATTTGGAGTTCATTTATGAACTAGGTCCCATCAGATATTCAGACATATTCTAAGACAGGTATTACTCGATTCGGGAGAGGGCTTTCTCCGCGAACTTGAGATTAAAAGAGACATAGAAAGAAACATCAGGGCGGATCCATTCACTGAGGCTATTTCTCGAACACAAGAGTTTTACAAACTAGTTTTGTGAAACTGATTAGTAGAGGAGTTGGATGTTCGGTATCACACGGGCTGTGAGTATGCGACATCGCAATAATTAGCCTTAAGTGCAAGTGGGAGATTGTTGGGGATAGTGCCCTCAAAGTCAATTATTGGATCGCAGGTACGTGATTGCAATGATTGAGGTAGGACCTATACCGATATGACAGTCTTGCTCGAGATGATAGTATGCTATCTGGTTTGTCTTTATCATCGTATACATGCTTTAGTTCGCTATTTCATGATTGATAGAGCCCATAGGATTCTTGCTTAACTACCAGCAGTATGATGGCGATCATATACGTAGGAGCTGGGGTCTGTAAGCACATCCTTAAAAGTGTCCCTAGTCGTGGGAGTTTCGAGACAGGGCATCGATACTCCATAGTAGACTAGTGTATACAGTCGAGACCCCGACAAGGGGCGGTGGCCGGTCTCTCAAGCCACTGGTTTCAGTTGGTTCACCTAAGATGTATACAGGTGCTCATTAGGTTATGAGTGTAAGTGCACGGCGGCGCCCCGGCCGTCAATCCGACGCCGGAATGCGGAAGCGGTGAATAACTTTAATTTTTGCGGACTTTGCAAACCGGCACCACCGCGCACTTTAACCGGATCGGACCATTAACTAGTCTAAGCTATCTACAAGAATGGGAATGGAGATATACCGACGATCCAAGTCCTCCGGTCTTCATCTCCGCTCCGATCTCCTCGCGGGATCTCCGTCCATATCGTCGCCTCCTCGCCGGAAAAGGGCACCACATCGCCTTCGTCTTTTACGGGCTCCCGCCTCAATACCGAGGCAACTCGAGCATGAAGCCGGCAACTCGACATGCTCAAGATATGCTGTAGAATGTAGTGTAGAATACGCTTTGTCTCACTTTGGGGTTGGTTGCCTTGATGGAGGAATCAAGATGATATGAACTTGGGGATTTTTGTGGCAATGAAAATGATATGAATGATTAATTTTCTCCACACCAAAATGAAGCCTATCATTTTCTCTCTCCTTCAAATTGTGGCCGGCCAAGTCTATATGAGGGAAAATGGTGGGAGGAATTAACAAAGGAAGGTGAGTGTAGGAGATAGAAGGAGGTGACCACAACAACAACCATGAACCATGCTTCACACTATTAAAACCATGCCCACTCAAATCACAAGTCAAAGCAAGCATGGTGCAAAGAAAAGAAAGCCATCATAATCAAAATATATGCAATAAAAACCCTCCACAAAGTGTTATTTGCGAACTTGCAAATAACCCCCTCCATCGGAAAAGTCCGGCCGGGAAAGAATAAAGGAAAACCGGCCGGAACGGAATGCAAACTGGCAACTCCAGAAAACTGGTCCCGTAATAAATTACAGGAAAACCCCAATACTGTGCATACACACCCGCATCTGTATTCTGACCGAAATACAAATGCAATGAGACAAAATCTACACTGTACTAAACTAGGACCGGCTTAAACCAAAGCCGGCTAGTAATATCCGTTCGATCCTGATCCGTGCAATACCGCACGTATCTGATCGAACCCTGCCATAAACCTATACGGCTACTAGTACAAACCATCTGATCCTGATCCGTGCAATACCGCACGTATCTGATCGGACCCTGCCATATCTCCATACGGCCTCTACAACGTTTCGCCCGAAAGCTGAGTAACTGAAAGTGTGGTGGACTCTAAAGACTCGTCAATACTATGGCTGTGGATTTAACCACTAGCCCGTCAGAGGTATAAGCCAATACGTAACGGGCCACCAGCTATTGACCAAATGGGACGTCGATGAGGAAGCTCACCCCGACACCCAACTGAGCCTGTCAGTGACAATATCCGTGCAGTCCGGTCCGTTCGTCTATGAGTATCGCATGGCGGGCCTAGGGGGTTGGTAAAAGTCAGACCCCCAAAAGCGGTACAAGTCGTGTCGGAGTGTAGCCCAGAACACCCTGAGATACTACTGGAATACCTACCAGTAAATCTCCTTGCCTTGGCCAAGGACTTTGTGTAATGGCTCTCCTAGACACAGCACGACCTCACCCCCAATACCGGGAGAGACGAACCCCTGAAGATACGCTCACTGCCTCCATGTGGCTCGGGACTGTACCCAACTAAAACCTGTTTGCACGACTCCTTTGAGCCGTGGTAGGGTAGTAATCAAAGTACAGTGGGAACTCACACGAGACAAATGACGATCCCCAGGTCGATGAACTAACCTGCACACATGTCACCAGGGAACTGCCATCTGACGTCTGGTATATGACCAACTAGCATGTTCCCGGCGAGTCCTGTCCGGTGTACTCATAACCCAATGAGCACCTGTATACATCTTAGGTGATCCAACTGACACCAGTGGCTTGTGAGACCGGCCACCGCCCCTCGTCGGGGTCTCGACTGTATACACTAGTCTACTAATGGAGTATCGATGCCCGGTCTCGAAACTCCCACGACTAGGGACCTTTTAAGGATATGCTTGTAGACCCCCAGCTCCCACTTATATGATCGCCCTCATACTGCTGGTGGTCAAGCAAGAATCCTAGGGGCTCTATCAACGTGTAATAGCGACGTGTCATGTCACCTAAAGCAGTACACGATGATAAAGGTAAACCAGATAGCATACTATCATCTCGAGTAAGACTGTCCTACCGGGATAGGTCCTCCCTCAATCATTACAATCACGTACCTGTGACCTAATAATTGACTCTGAGGGCACTATCTCCAACAATCTCCCACTTGCACTCAAGGCTAATTATTGCGATGTCGCATACTCACAGCCCGTGTGATACCGAACACCCAACTCCTCTACTAGTCAGTCTCACAAAGCTCGTTTGCGAAACTATTGCGTTCGAGGAATAGCCTCAGTGAGCGGATCCGCTTAGTTGTTTCTTTCTATGTCTCTCTATATCTCAAGTTCGCGGAGAAAGCCATCTCCCGAAATGAGCAAAATCAGTCTTAGAATATGTCTGGATGTCTGATGGGACGTAGCTCATAAATGAACTCCAAATCCAAACTTCTTAGACTGTATTGACAACTGAACTTAATCAGTGTCCTGCGCGCCATGCCTCCCTCAGTATTGCCTTGGATCACCTGTCCAAAATACTGCCCCTCGTCAGAGGGAAAACTATAACTCTGACAACCTCCTTGTCGTCCATGTCACCTTGGAAGCCTGGAATGATAACCGTCTCCTGAATGAGGCTGTCGTTATCATATCCCTAGAACATCCACTTATGTTCTAAAAATGCTTCCGTCTGTTTCTCCAGGATTGGATTAATGTCAACTTATTGCATCTAGTGCAAGAACAACATCTGGTGTGGTACTTGACATCTCACGATTGACTCAATTGCCTGAGCAAGTGATCTGCCAATCATGCACGTCCCTCTCCCCTTTAGTCTGTAAGACACCTTTGGAGAGGGTGACTCCATTACCTGCAGGTACACTACCGTGCCAGGAGTCGTCCATCCTAAATACTCTTAGAATGCTGTCAAAGTACCCTGATTGGGAAACCACCCAAATCTAGATCTAAAACCATAGATCTAGTAACCAGTATGTCAGATATATAATCCATTTCCTTTATGGAGAAACCACTGTGTGACGACCAAAGTATAACCGATCGTAGTGTAGGAGTTTCCTTTCCTACTCTGTGTATATCATCCAAATACCAGGATATCACACCCTACTACCTTCTCAACAGATCCATCCCCTATTCTGATGAAGTCAAACCCATGACTGTCACGTCAGAAATAGATGATCTATCTCCGCTACATCTGCTTTAGTCTATAAATAGACATAAGCAACCTGTCCACCAATGCTTCCGCTACTCCCACTGACTACGACAACCCTCTGGCAGAGTCATATAGACGTGCACTTCTAAAACTGGTTTAGAACGACGCTATACTCATCCTCCCGCTGGGTCTCGTAACCTGGAACAACAGCAATGGCAATTGTGGGTAAACAAGAACTTCCCTGTCACCGTCCTTGAGGCTACCGTAGTGCCTCTCGGGTGCCTGAAGTTACCCACCTTATCTGCGGAGTGGCCAATGGAATGTCAATCCAGATTGAATCTTTAGGTTCCTTATCAAATCTTCAGTAATCGTTTGTGGTTCTGGAATCACTTCCAGTTCTACCATACTCCCACTACTGTTTTCTGAAAAAGTCCATTTTTAATAAAACTGTGGCGAGTCTAGAACAATATCGCTATTGTTCATCCAGATGGTAGAAAATCAACCCTCGTCATAGTCTGGGTCAACCCACAAACAGCCATTACAGAAACGTGCCTTGAGTTGTCCAGTGTCTGGTTTTAATCATAAACCGGACAACTCCCCGTACCTTAACATCGTTAAGATATGAACTGTTCTATATCCAATATAGAAACAGAGGCACTGATTTAATTGAACCAGATTCACATCATGCAGCTGTCTCCAGTGCATGTCAACTAAATGGAAAGAGGCCGATCAGCGTTACTCAACTTAGGAATACTTCCAATTATGAGTAACCTGAAAGAGAAGCAAGATCTCTTTATCATTACTATCAACTGAATACCATACACAAGTATCTACATCTTCGATCTCTTTGAAGAATCCCGATACTTGCTATACCTGGTTCTCTACTCTATTCAAATACCTATAACTCCTCAAAACTTAGACCCTGTGTTTCCACGAAACACCGGTCTAAAAATTAGAGGAGTCATAAGTAAACCGAATATAGTACGAGGACCATCCCCTCTGTCCTGATGGACCCTGGACAACATACAATACTCTGTATAAGTCCCTTGAGTCTGATAACTCATTCACTGCGTGCCGTAGGTTGAAAACTGTACTTATGGTTAAGAAGAATTACACCGCTGTTTAATGCTCCTTACCTAACCATCCACTGATATAGGTAAATGTCGTAGACATAATTTCAGAAAGGTATATCTCACTCTATGAAAATAGACGTACAGATATATCAATTTGAAATTGGTGCATAACAGCGGATATTCAAAACCAAATATTTGCCGACCGGCAAACAGGCCAGGTGATTTCCTCAAATATCACCGATTACAACGAATCCCGATATAATGAGGATAATCACCCAATTCCCAATAACCTACTCCCACTCATCATCTGTAAAACCATACAGATGTGAGAATCATACCTGGTAAATACATACCCTGGAGTAAGTGTCTAATTGGGAAATCAGTTTTCTTTTAATAGTACACAGTGAAACTGAAACATTGAAATGTTTCGTTGGGGTATCCTGGTATTCCTAGTAATGCCTCTTCCAGATTCACGACTGTAACCGTATAGTTCTTTTCCACCTCTCCAAATCCCTTCATATGTCTTTAGTCTTTACCTTCTGTACACCCCTTAAGCCAAATGGTTTTCTTCCTTCCCTACCGTTCGGCACCAGCCTATAGTTTGGAAGAAGACTATCCAATAAGCATAATGGGTGTACTGTCCCAATCCTAGGAACACTCGCAATGAGAGAGGGTGAAGATAAAAGACACCTGAATGTACTTTATTCCTATTTCTCCTGAACCAGGATCCATCCCCGAACTGGAACAAGTTCCATTCGAGTTCGTATATAACCATACGATGGAGTATCCAAATAAACTGTGGATCTTCGTAGTGATACGGAGTGTCCTGGAGAAATACAAAGGTGATGTGGGAGTGGTAACGAAATATTTGGTTTGGTCGTGAATATCTGTTGCAATTTACTTTGCCCTCTTACTAATCCCTTGCTTTGTCTAAACTTAATACCTTCTGCACACCATCGTTATGCTAATTGGTTTTCTTCATTCCCTACCGGTCGGCACCAGCCTAAGGTTTGGAAGAAGACAATCCAATTTGCGTAATAGGTGTACTACCCCTAAACCAAGGAGTACTCGTAACCTGAGAGAGGGTAAAAGGAAAAGACAACTGAATAATCCTATCCGTTTTCTCCAGAACCGGAAACCATCCTCGAATTCCTTCGAGTTCGTATCTAACCATACGATGGTTTTGTCCAATGGAAGTGGACGTTCGTAGCAATACGGGGTGTCCCGGAGAAAAGGGTAAAAGTAGGAGTGGCAATGAGGTCTGCAACTCTGACAATCCAAAAGGCTGTGTTAAGAAAGTTCGGTCAACTTGGTCACTGAGTCAAAGTCTTAGGGTCGGGTCAATGGTCGCTGCCAAAGAGAGAGAGAAAAGAAACACTCAGCGTGCACTCTAACCTAGATCAGAATGGTTACCAATTTATCTAATCTGGAATCCTCCCACTGTACCTCAAATTCTCCTCCAAACCTGAAAGAAGAATTAGTCGGGGTCACCCGAGGAGTAAACTAACTCATCAGTGGGAATCGGGATCCAACTCTCATCGCATGATAACGTGACGGAATCCGCTCACGGTATCACACTCCAGAAGGTATGCGCATATCTGGCAAGTTTCAGTACTTTTGAAACTCCCGATGTGATTTCTGCCCCATGCTCTTATGACCTTGACGAAGGCCAACAAATCATAAGTCACATGTCAAGTTCTACCCGTCATTCTCCAGGTTAATTTGAATCCACCCGTACAAGCCCTTGACGAAGGTCAACAAGGCTGTACGACTGTCCCAAACCAACGCATCTATCTATGCAGCAGAAAGGTAACAAGCAGCTACCATACACTATGCCTTGACGAAGGCCAACAAACATAGCATGAATACTACGTGCTACCCGTCTGAAACGACGGAGGGCTACGAATGGTTTCTGGCGAAAACCTTTAACGTAAAGAACTTGATATCGTTGAAGGAACTGATAGCTTTTAAAAATATAGTGACGACAACTTCCGCTAAAGAGGTCACTCCCGGTGAAGGGATCTCGGCTCTTTCCCCGTAGAATGGGGTGCAGGATATTCCAACTGAATACCACGGTGCAAAGCAAAAGTAATCGGCTATAGTGAAGTTAATGCCCTGACGCAAACTTATTGTCCAAGGGGTCACTCCCGGTGAAGGGATCTCGGCCCTTGCCTCGTCGACTGAGGAGCAGGATATTCTAAATGAATACCGCGATGCAAAACAAAAGTGAACGTCCTTGCAATAACAGCTTTTTGAAAAGTGTTCCAACAACATCAGATTAGGTTTGTTTTTAACTTGCATTGATCCGAATCAATGCAGTCCCATCAATTGATCACACCAAAAAGAACGAAAATATACTGATGTACGTATATGCCATCCGCATTCGCCACTGGGTCCCGTCATTACCCGTTAGGTTAGCTTACTAACGACAGAGCGGGGACTGGACTAGCGCGGATGCAAAACATATACAACATCTACTAATATATATACCAATATATTATATTCGCTCAAGGCGTGAATAAAATGCAACATCACAGAAATGTACAGCATCACAGAACAATACAGATATCTGGGATCCCCGGGTTTCACAGAGCCACTGCTGAAACCCGACGTTCCCCTGGTCGTGTGGATAGCCTGTGCAATGAAAACCTAGACCCCTACGGGCGCGGCAAGTTACCCGCCAAAACCTGAAGCGAGGCAGCCCCCTTCAGCGCCGTGAATGGACCACCCAGCACTTCACGGAATCCGGCAACTTGGGCACCCCTCCTGGGTCAACCTGTACCCCCTACGAGTGCGGCGAATAGCCCGTCAATCCTGGAGTGAAGCCCCCTCCGTCCCAATGCCATGAGATGTGGGCTTGTTGCCTTCTAGAACCCGGCTATCCGTGCACCCCTCCGCGGGGTAACCCTAGTACAGAAAGTAAAATATACATACAACGGGTACATCGACCGCAACCAGGTCGTGCCCCAAAAGAATAATACAGTCAGGCAGTGACGGCAGTCCACATGTCGGACGCTCGCCCCGCAATATCAAATGTACATATTACAACAAAACTGTACTAGCATTGCATCCAGGCTATCCCCCACGACCGATCCGCAACATCACAGCAAATACATAGAACATCAACGTGAAAGTCACGTTCGCAAATCCGTCTAACCGGGCTATAGCAGTTAGACCGGATTTACCGATCGAGTGACATTCACGGTCGCAGATATAATGTAAATACTGTGAAAAATGTGTTTAAAAAATTTCCGATTGATCAAACAATTAACAAGTGGGCCCCAAAGAAAACTGTAGCACTCACAGAAACAATTGGCCCAACTTAAATATTCCAAAGCCCATATTTTAAGCCCAGAAGGCCTCTGTAAAAAAATGATGAAGTGATGTGAATAGTGCGCGGCGGAAGGGCCGCACAAAGGTGGTTTTCGCGGCGGTTCCGCGCTCCAACTGTGGAGTTACTTCGTCAAATTTTTACAGAACTCTTAGATTTTCCAGTACATCAATATTTTACAACCTGAAAAATTTTTCGAGACTGAAAAATTTCAACAGAAACTGTCGTGGGTAAAATGCAGTTTTGGAACTTTTTGATCGATCGGAAATGCAAACACATTACACAAAGCTAGACTAAGTTAATAGCGAGGCTCTGATACCACTGTAAGTGCACGGCGGCGCCCCGGCCGTCAATCCGACGCCGGAATGCGGAAGCGGTGAATAACTTTAATTTTTGCGGACTTTGCAAACCGGCACCACCGCGCACTTTAACCGGATCGGACCATTAACTAGTCTAAGCTATCTACAAGAATGGGAATGGAGATATACCGACGATCCAAGTCCTCCGGTCTTCATCTCCGCTCCGATCTCCTCGCGGGATCTCCGTCCATATCGTCGCCTCCTCGCCGGAAAAGGGCACCACATCGCCTTCGTCTTTTACGGGCTCCCGCCTCAATACCGAGGCAACTCGAGCATGAAGCCGGCAACTCGACATGCTCAAGATATGCTGTAGAATGTAGTGTAGAATACGCTTTGTCTCACTTTGGGGTTGGTTGCCTTGATGGAGGAATCAAGATGATATGAACTTGGGGATTTTTGTGGCAATGAAAATGATATGAATGATTAATTTTCTCCACACCAAAATGAAGCCTATCATTTTCTCTCTCCTTCAAATTGTGGCCGGCCAAGTCTATATGAGGGAAAATGGTGGGAGGAATTAACAAAGGAAGGTGAGTGTAGGAGATAGAAGGAGGTGACCACAACAACAACCATGAACCATGCTTCACACTATTAAAACCATGCCCACTCAAATCACAAGTCAAAGCAAGCATGGTGCAAAGAAAAGAAAGCCATCATAATCAAAATATATGCAATAAAAACCCTCCACAAAGTGTTATTTGCGAACTTGCAAATAACCCCCTCCATCGGAAAAGTCCGGCCGGGAAAGAATAAAGGAAAACCGGCCGGAACGGAATGCAAACTGGCAACTCCAGAAAACTGGTCCCGTAATAAATTACAGGAAAACCCCAATACTGTGCATACACACCCGCATCTGTATTCTGACCGAAATACAAATGCAATGAGACAAAATCTACACTGTACTAAACTAGGACCGGCTTAAACCAAAGCCGGCTAGTAATATCCGTTCGATCCTGATCCGTGCAATACCGCACGTATCTGATCGAACCCTGCCATAAACCTATACGGCTACTAGTACAAACCATCTGATCCTGATCCGTGCAATACCGCACGTATCTGATCGGACCCTGCCATATCTCCATACGGCCTCTACAACGTTTCGCCCGAAAGCTGAGTAACTGAAAGTGTGGTGGACTCTAAAGACTCGTCAATACTATGGCTGTGGATTTAACCACTAGCCCGTCAGAGGTATAAGCCAATACGTAACGGGCCACCAGCTATTGACCAAATGGGACGTCGATGAGGAAGCTCACCCCGACACCCAACTGAGCCTGTCAGTGACAATATCCGTGCAGTCCGGTCCGTTCGTCTATGAGTATCGCATGGCGGGCCTAGGGGGTTGGTAAAAGTCAGACCCCCAAAAGCGGTACAAGTCGTGTCGGAGTGTAGCCCAGAACACCCTGAGATACTACTGGAATACCTACCAGTAAATCTCCTTGCCTTGGCCAAGGACTTTGTGTAATGGCTCTCCTAGACACAGCACGACCTCACCCCCAATACCGGGAGAGACGAACCCCTGAAGATACGCTCACTGCCTCCATGTGGCTCGGGACTGTACCCAACTAAAACCTGTTTGCACGACTCCTTTGAGCCGTGGTAGGGTAGTAATCAAAGTACAGTGGGAACTCACACGAGACAAATGACGATCCCCAGGTCGATGAACTAACCTGCACACATGTCACCAGGGAACTGCCATCTGACGTCTGGTATATGACCAACTAGCATGTTCCCGGCGAGTCCTGTCCGGTGTACTCATAACCCAATGAGCACCTGTATACATCTTAGGTGATCCAACTGACACCAGTGGCTTGTGAGACCGGCCACCGCCCCTCGTCGGGGTCTCGACTGTATACACTAGTCTACTAATGGAGTATCGATGCCCGGTCTCGAAACTCCCACGACTAGGGACCTTTTAAGGATATGCTTGTAGACCCCCAGCTCCCACTTATATGATCGCCCTCATACTGCTGGTGGTCAAGCAAGAATCCTAGGGGCTCTATCAACGTGTAATAGCGACGTGTCATGTCACCTAAAGCAGTACACGATGATAAAGGTAAACCAGATAGCATACTATCATCTCGAGTAAGACTGTCCTACCGGGATAGGTCCTCCCTCAATCATTACAATCACGTACCTGTGACCTAATAATTGACTCTGAGGGCACTATCTCCAACAATGAGTACACCGGACATGACTCGCCGGGAACATGCTGGTTGGTATTATACATATCGTCAGATAGCAGTTCCATGGTGACATGTGTACAGGTTAGTTTGTCGACCTGAGATCGTCATTTGTCTCGTGTGAGTTCCCACTGTGCTTTGATTTCTACCCTACCACGGCTCAAAGGAGTCGTGCAAACAGGACTTTTTTGGGTACAGTCCCGAGCCACATGGAGGCAGTGAGCGGATCGTCGGGGATTCGTCTCTCCCGGTATTGGGGGTTGATGTCGCGCAGTGCACGGGTGGCCATCACTAGAAATCCTCGGCCGAGCTAGTGGAGAATTACTGATGTGGATCAGTAGTTTCTCAGATGGTGATGGGCTTCATGCCGACACGATTTATCGCGTTTTTAGGGGTCTGACTTTATCCACCCCCCTAGATTCGATATGCGATACTCTTTAGATGAACGGACCGAATTGTACGGATATTGTCACTGTCAGGCTCAGTAGGGTTTATGGATGAGTTCGCTCGTCAGCTTCCCTTCCAATCAATACATAGGCAACCGTTACGTACAGCTTGTACCTCTGACATGCTAATGGTTATACCCAGTGCCAGTGTGTTGATGAGTCATTAGAGTCCCCCACAGACACTTTCCCAAGTTCGGGCGAAACGTTGTAGAGGCCGTATGGTTTTATGGCAAGGTTCGGAAAATGCACGTGCGTTTTCGCACGTGTCATTTTTCGGGCAGATAATACTGGTAGGCTTTGGTTTAAGCCGGAACCCAGTATTATACTGTGTAGATATAACATCTTTGTCTCAGTTGCATTTGTATTCGGTCGTAATACAAATGCGGGTATGTTTATACTGTTACGGGTTTATCCTGAAATTCGTTTCAGGATCACTTTTGGAAGTTACCAGTTTCCAGTTTTCTATCGGCCGTATTTAACATTCGGTTAAATGCGGATTTATCTTTTCTTCTTGGGTGAGTCATGAGTGTGAGTCATGCTTCTAGAATGTTCTAGAAATAGTGATTAGGCTTGTGAGTCATTAGTGCTTTAATTGTGCATTTATTGTGTTCATACTAGGTGTATAATGACTCATTCTTTTTGCATTAACTCTTCTTTGTATTTGCTTAAGATCTTTTATGTTATGGTCACCTCCTAGCTCCTACACTCACCCCCCCACCTCTACATATATGGCCGGCCCCCTCATGGTAAAGAGAGAGGTTGTTCATTTAAGGAAAAAAGGATATGATAGTATTTTGATTCATGAAATTATATAGCTACAATTCTCATTTCACCCGATTCAAAAGGCAACTTCCATAACCGTTTGTCCATAGCTTTGGACGAAGCGAGACAAAGTGTTCTACTCATTCTCTACATCATCTTGGTCATTTCTTTTAGCAAACTTGACGACCGAGTTGCCTCGGTTCAGATGCGGGAGCCCGTTTAAAGATCCGTCGACGTGGTGCCACCTGGACGAGAACACCGGAGTTCAAGAAGATCGGAGCAGCCACAACAAGCGTGGGATGATGGTTGAAGACCGAAGGACTCGGATCGTTCGGTATAACATTTCTACCCACTTTGTAATTTGTTAGTTTAGCTTTAATGGCAGATCCGGGTTATAGTACGCGATAGCGCCAGTTGTAAAAAGTTTTTGTTCCGCATTTGGCGTCTGTTAGATGGCCGGGGCGCTACCGTAGACTTACAAGACTGATACCTGCTTACCGCACTAAATGCGTAAGCTACATCTGGTCTGGTACATAATATCGCATGCATTATCGATCCTACCGCCGAAGTGTAGGGTATAATGCTCATGCGAGCCCTCTCTTCATTAGTCTTAGGAGACATCTCTTTAGAGAGGGTGATCCTGTGACAAGCGAGTAAATTACCACGCTTGGAATCTTCTATACTAAACCTCTTTAGTATGGTGTCAATGTACCTGGATGCATCACCCAAGTCTTTCATGGAGAACTTCTATGATAAGAAGAGCTTGACTGATTGTAGCATAGGGATGTCATTATCTATTAGAAGTATGTCTTCAATGTACAGTATAAGGAAGACCACTACTCCTCCTATAATCTTCCTATAAATGCATGGCTCATCTACATTTCTGATAAAATCAAATTCTTTGACCGTTTCATCAAAACAGATGTTCTAACTCCGCGATGATTGCTTTAATCAATAAATGGATTTAAGCAATTTGCACAACTTCCCACTACTCTCACTGTCTAAGAAACCTTCTGGCTGATCCATGTAGACATTTTCTTCTAAATATCTGTTTAGAAAAACTGTTTTTAGGTCCATCTGCCAGATTTCATAGTCATGGAAGACAACAATGGCAAGCAGGATCCGAATGGATTTAAGCATAGCTACTGGAGAAAAAGTTTCATTATTGTACAATTCTGGTATTTGATGAAAACCTTTTGCAACAAGTCTAGCTTTGTAGGTTTCCACTTGTCCATTTGCATCAATTTTCTTTTTAAAGATCCATTTGCATCCAACTGGTTTTACCCCAGGAGTAGCAACTTCTAAAGTCCATACTTTGTTGGTATACATGGATTCCATTTTGGATCTTATAGCATCTAGACACTTCACCGAGTCTTTACTCGTGAGAGCCTGCTGAAAATTAGTAGGCTCATCTTCATCGATAATGCAATCCTCTCGATCCCCATCTATGAGAAACCCAAAGTATCTCTCAGGCGGACGAGAAAGCCTACTAGATTTGTGGAGTGGCGTTGGTTCGTCGGGTTCTATTGAAACCTGAGATTTTATTAAGTCCTCGGTAGTAGTTTGGAGTTCTGGAATTTCTTCCAGTTCTACCGCGCTCCCACTAATTTCTTTTGCAAGAAATTCGCTCTCTAAAAAGACTATGTGGCGAGCGACAAACACCTTTTGTTCTTCAGTGTGGTAGACCAGATACCCCCTTGAATTCTTGTGGTATCCCACAAACTTGCACAAAATCGATTATGCCTCAAGCTTGTCCGGATTCTGCTTTTTTATAAAAGCTGGACACCCCAATATCTTAAGATACCTGAGATATGGTCTCTTTCCATTCCATATTTCATATGGAGTGGTAGGCAAAAACTTAGTTGGAACTCTATTAAATAGGTATGCTGCTGATTCTAGCGCAAAACCCCAGAAGGAAAGTGGCAACTCAGCACTACTCATCATTGAACGCACCATATCGAGTACCATGCGATTCCTCCTCTCCGATACACCATTATGCTGAGGTGTATATAGAGGAGTAAGCTGAGAGAGAATTCCATTCTCTTTTAAGTATTCAATAAAATAGTACTTAAGTATTCTCCACCTCGATCAAATCGAAGTGTCTTGATACTTTTACCAGTTTAATTCTCCACTTCATTTTTATACTCCTTGAATTTCTCAAAAACCTCGGATTTATATTTCATTAAGAACACATGTAAATACCTTGAGAAATCATCAGTAAAAGTGATGAAGTAGGAGTAACCGCTTTGTGCATGTGTAGACATTGTACCGCACACATCAATGTGTATGAGTTCCAAGAGCTCAGTGGCTCTTTCCCCGTGTCCTGTGAACGGAGATTTGGTCATCTTTCCATTGATACATGATTGACAAATTACATATGATGTATATTCAAACGGATCTAAATATCTATCTTTATATAACTTACTCAACCTTGTTTCATTTATATGACCAAGTATACAATGCCATAAGAAGCATTGGTTTGAATATGGAGCCTTTCTTTTCAGTGTGTTTTGGATATTAAAAACTTGATGTTGATTGAGTACGTATATGCCGTTTTCCAGTGTGTCAAACCCAATCAGTTCTTAATTTAGATGAATGTTCATGACATTTCTTTCAAGAGCAAAATTATATCCTTTATTAGATAATAAAAACACTGATATAATATTACATAGCATACTGGGAATACAGAAACAGTTATACAATACCAAAATGTGCCTACTAGTCAACCCCAGATGATAATCGCCTACTACAACAGCATCAACATTTGTTCTGTTGCCAACCCTGAGGATCATATCACCTGCCTTCAGTACTCTACGGTTTCTTAGAGCCTGCAAAGAATTACAGATGTGAGAACCATAACCGGCATCAAGTACCCATAATGTAGAGTTTACTGAAAAACAGTTTTCAATTACGAACACACCTGAAGCAGAAGCATCATCTCGCTTCATATCCTTGCCCTTGGCTTTGAAAGCCATACAATCCTTTTTCCAGTGCCCCTTCTTGTGATAGTAGTAGAACTTATCCTTTTCCGCTTTTACTCTCCCCGGTTTCTTCGTTCCTTACACCTTTTTAACACCTCCTTTCGGTTTGGTGGTGATCATCTTCTTCTTCCCCTTAGCTTTCGCTTTGGATTTAGAAGAGGATGATTGAACAACATACATAACAGGTGTTTTCTCCTTTTTCAAGGAGCTCTCTGCTACCCTCAACATGTTGAGGAGTTTTGGAAGATCAGCTTCCATATCGTGCATGTTGAAATTCAGCACGAACTGAGAGAGGGTGTGAGGAAGGGACTGTAAAATCAAGTCAATGTATAACTCATTTTCTAGCACGCATCTAAGATTTGCGAGTTCCTCAATGAGACAGATCATCTTTAGGACGTGCTCTCCTACAGGTGATCCTGGAGCTAACCTCATCTAGAATAACTTCCTTAAGGTCTCGTACCTTGCGATACGAGAGCGCTCTCCAAACAAATCCTTGCAATGGAGAAAAATGGATTTGATATCCATATCCTCATGCTGCTTCTGGAGTGCATTATTCATGGATGCCGGCATGATGCACTTAGCTTTCTCGCAATCCATATCCCAAGTTTTGCGGACCTCTTTGTCCGCAACTAAGGAATCTGGTCCTAGGACAAGGGGAGCAGTACTAGTGGTGACGTATGCTATTTTGTCATAAGTAAGTGCAATGTTGACGTTCCTAAGCCAATCTTTATAGTTTGACCCAGTCAGTGTATTTTTTTCTAGTAATAGTTTGAGTCCCGTCATGGTAGCTGCTAAAGAGAGAGAGAGAGAAAAGAAATACTCAACCTATGCACTTGCTGTTGGGATACGGCAGCGCCCCGGCCGTCAATCCGAGGCCAATTGCGGAACAAAAACTTTTCAAAACTTGGCGCTACCATAACCTTTAACCCGGATCAAACCATTAACCGTTAACTAGCAATCTACAAGAAGTTAGAATGGCTATACCGATTGATCTGTGTCCTTCGGTATTTAGCCACCATCCCTAGCTCCTCGCAGATTCTCCGATCTCACTCGATCTCCAGTCTCCTCGTCGAAAAGGGCAGCACATCAAGAAGTCTTTTTACGGTCTCCCGCTTCAAACTGAAGCAACTCGGACAAGAAGTTTGCTAGCCGACATGTCCAAGATGATGTAGAGAATGTGTGTGATAACTTTGTCTCAAGCATCCATTGATTCTCAACACATGAGAGTGTATGGATGGAGGTTGAAGATGAATCCATGGTGGAACTTGTGAGCTAGAGGAAGAAGAAGAAGAAGAACTTTTCTTTTCTATTGTGTTGAGATAAAAAATGAGAGCACTAGAATCATAATCCAAGAGCAAACCCCAAGCCTATGGCTTCCCTCTCTCTCTCTAACCATCATTTCAACACAATAATCAATCACTAATGTGTCATTTGCACAAATAAAAAGACCATGAGTCATCACCCAATGCACATGTCACAATTAATGCTCCTAATGATGACTTGAGCTCACAATTTCCACTTGCAAACATTAATCCAAATGTTTACAACAATAAATAGAATGACATCTACTAAAGTAAACCCGTGACGGATCACAAGAGTACCCCTCACCTGTATATACATACTTGCATCCGCATTCCGACTGAATGCGAATGCAATGAGACTAAAGTAATCCAACAAATCTAATACTAGGATCAGGCTTAAACCAAAGCCCACTAGTATGATCCGTCCGATCATGATCCGTGCACAAGTGCACGTATATGATCGAACCCTGCCATAAAACTATACGGCCTCTACAACGTTTCGCCCGAAACTTAGGAAACTATCTGTGGGGGACTCTAAAGACTCGTCGATACGCTGGCAGTGGATTTAACCACAAGCACGTCAGTAGTACTAGCTTTACGTAATGGCCGCCCATGTATTGACCAAAAGGGAAGGCGATGAGCGAACTCATCCTGGAACCCTACTGAGCCTGTCAGTGACAATATCCGTACAGTCTGGTCCGTTCATCTATAAGTATCGCATGTCGGGCCTAGGAGGCTGGTAAACGTCAGACCCCCCAAAGAGGTACAAGTCGTGTCGGAGTGTAGCCCAGAACACCCTAAGATACTACTGGAATAACTACCAGTAAATCTCACTTGCCTTGGCCAAGGACTTCGTGTAATGGCTCTCCGAGACACAATGCGATCTCACCCCCAATACCGAGAGAGACGAAACCCCTGCCGATCCGCTTACTGCCTCCATGTGGCCCGGGACTGTACCCAACTAAAACCTGTTTGCACGACTCCTTTGAGTCGTGGTAGGGTAGTACTCAAAGCACAGTGGGAACTCACATGAGGCAAATGACGATCTCAGATCGATGAACTAACCTGTACACATGTCACCAGGGAACTGCTATCTGACGCTAGGTATAATACCAACTAGCAGGTTCCCAGCGAGTCCTGTCCAGTGTACTCATAACCCAATGAGCACCTGTATACGTCTTAGGTGAACCAACTGACACCAATGGCTTGTGAGACTATCCACCGCCCCTCGTCGGGGTCTCGATCGTATACACTAGTCTACTATTGGAGTATCTATGCCCAGTCTCGAAACTCCCACGACTAGGGACACTTTTAAGGATGTGCTTATAGACTACCCAACTCTCACGTATATGATCGCCATCATACTGCTGGTAGTCAAGCAAGAATCCTAAGGTCTCTATCAACTTGTAATAGTGATATGTAATGTCACCTAAAGCTGTACACGATGATAAAGACAGACCAGATAACATACTATCATCTCGAGTAAGACTGTCCTATCGGTATAGGTCCTTCCTCAATCATTGAAATCATGTGCATGTGATCCAAAAATTGACTTTGAGGGCACTATATCCCACGATCTCCCACTTGCACTTAAGGCTAATTATTGCGATGTAGCATACTCACAGCCCGTGTGATATCAAACACCCAACTCCTCTATTAATCAGTCTCACAAAGCCTGTTTGTGAAACTATTGTGTTCGAGAAATAGCCTCAGTGAGTGGATCCGCCCTGATGTTTCTTTCTTTGTCTATCTTAATCTCAAGTTCGTGGAGAAAAACCATCTCCCGAATTAAGTAATACCTGTCTTAGAATATGTCTGGATATCTGATGGGACCTAGTTTATAAATGAACTCCAAATCCAAACTTCTTAGACTGTATCGTCAACTGAATTTAATCAGTATTCTGTGCCATGCCTCCTTCAGTATCCGCATAGACCATCTGTCAAAAATACTGCCCCTCGTCAGAGGGAAAACTATAACTCTGACAGTCACTCTGTCATCCAGGTCATCTTGGAAGCCTGGAATGATAACCATCTCCCGAAGGAGGCTGTTGTTATCATATCCCCAGAACATCTGACTTATGTTCTAAAACTGCTTCCGAACGTTTCTCCAGGATTGGATTAATATGAACTTATTGCATCTAGTGCAAAAACAACATCTGGTGTGGTACTTGACATCTCATGATTGACCCAATTGCCTAAGCAAGTGATATGTCAATCATGCACATCCCTCTCCTCTTTAGTCTGTAAGACACCTTTAGAGAGGGTGACTCCATCACCTGCAGGTACACCACCATGCTTGGAGTCGTCCAATCTAAAACACCTTTAGAATGCTGTCTAAGTACCCAGATTGAGACACTTCCCAAATCTAGATCTAAAACCATAGATCTAGTAACCAGAATGCCTGATATAATATCCAAATCTTATGTGGAGAAACCACTGTGTGACAACCACAGTATAACCGATCTTAGTATAGGAATTTCACTTCCTACTATGTGTATGTCATCCAAATACCAGGACATCACACCCTACTACCTTCTTAACAGATCCATCTCATATTCTGATGAAGTCAAAACCTATGACTGTCACATCAAAAATAGATGATCTATCTCCGCTATATCTGCTTTAGTCTATAAACAGACATAAGCCACTTGTTCACTATGCTTCCGCTGCTCCTACTGACTACAACAACCCTCTGGCAAAATCATATACACGTGCACTTCTAAAGCTAGTTTAGAACGACGCTATACTCATTCTCATGCCGGGTCTCATGGTCTGGAACAGCAGTAATGGCAAGTCTGGGTAAACAAGAACCTCCCTGTCACCGTCTTTGAGGCTACCGGAGTACCTCTCGGGTGTCTGAGATTACCCACCATATCTGTGGGGTGGCTAATTGAATGTCAAACCTGATTAAATTTTTAGGTTCTATTAAATTTTCAGTAATCGTTTGTGGTTCTGGAATCACTTCCAGTTCTACCATACTCCCACTACTATTTTCTGAAAAAGTCCATTTTACTAAAACTGTGGCGAGTCAAGAACAATATCACTATTGGTCTTCCAGATGGTAGAAAGTCAACCCTCATCATAGCCCGGGTCAACCCACAAACAGCCATTACAGAAACGTGCCTTGAGTTATCCAGAATCTGGTTTTAAGCATAAGCCGGACAACTCCATATACCTTAACATCGTTAAGATATGAGCCATTCTATATACAATATAGAAACAAAGGCACTGATTTAATTGGAACCAGATTCAAATCATGCAGCTGTCTCCAGTGCATGTCAACTAAATGGAAAGAGGTCGATCAGCATTACTCAACTTAGGAGTGCATCCAAATGTGAGTAACCTGAAAGAGAACCAAGTTTCTCAAAACCATTACTATCAACCGAATACCAAAACACAAGTATCTATATCTTCGATCACCTTAAAGAATCCCGACACTTGCGACACGTCGTTCTCTACTTTACTCTTATACCTATAACTTCTCAAAACTTAGAACTTGTATTTCTACGAAACACTTGTCTAAAAACTAGAGAAGTCACAAGTAAACATAATATAGTACGAGTACCAACCCCTCTGTCCCAATGGACACTGGACAACATGCAATACTTTGTATAAGTCCCCCGAGTTGAATAACTCAAACCCTGTGCGTCGTAGGTTGAAAACTATACTATGGTTATGAAGAATTACACCGCTGTTGAATGCTCCTTACCTAACCATCAACTGATATAGGTAAATATCATAGACATAATTTCAAAAAATTATATCTCACTTTATTAAAATAAACGTACAGATATATCAATTTGAAATTGGTGCATAACAACAGATAATCAGAACAAAATATTTGCCGTCCGGCAAAAACCCAGGCGATTTCCTCAAGTATCACCAATTACAACGAATCCCGATATAATGAGGATGATCACCTAATTCCCAATAACTTACTCCCACTCATCATTTGTAAAACCATACAGATGTGAGAATCATATCTGGTAAATACATACCCTGGAGTAAGGATCTAATTGGGAAATCAGTTTTCTATTAACAACGCATAGTGAAACTGAAACATGAAAATATTTCGAAGGGGTATCCAGGTATTCCTAGTAATGCCTCTTCCATTATCCGATTCACGACTGTAACCGTATATTTCTTTGCCATCTCTCCAAATCCCGTTATTTGTCTTTACTCATTACCTTCTGTACACCCCCTTAGGATAAATGGTTTTCTTCCTTCCCTATCGTTCGACACCAGCCTGAGGTTTGGAAGAAGACTATCCAATAAGCATAATAGGTGTACTCCCCTAATCCTAGGAGTACTCGCAACTTGAGAGAAGGTAAAGATAAAAAGACAATTGAATAAACCTTGTTCTATTTCTTCTGAAGCAGAATCCATTCCCGAACTGGAACAAGTTCCTTCGAGTTCGTATATAACCATACGATGGAGTATCTAATAACTGTGGATCTTCGTAGCGATACGGGGTGTTCGGGAGAAATACAAAGGTGAAATAGGAGTGGTGATGAAATACTTAGTTTGGTCTTGAATGATAGCAGTCGTAATTTACTTTGCTCTCTTTCCAATCCCTTTATATGCCTTTACTTATTACCTTCTGTACACCATCATTAGCCTAAATGGTTTTCTTCCTTCCCTACCGTTCGACACCTGCCTATGGTTTGGAAGAAGACTATCCAATAAGCGTAATAGGTGTACCTTCCTAAACTAAGGAGCCCCTGTAACCTGAGAGAAGGTAAAAGGAAAAGATAACTGAATAATCCTATTCAATTTCTCCAGAACTAGAATCCATCCTCGAATCTGGAATAAGTTCCTTCGAGTTCGTATATAACCATAAGATGGATTTATCTAATGGAAGTGGATGTCGTAGTAATACGGGGTGTTCTGGAGAAATGCAAAGGGTAAAAGAAGGAGTGGCAATGATGTATGCAACTCAGACAATCCAAAAGCCAGTGTTTTAAGAAAGTTCGGTTAACTTGGTTACTGAGTCATAATACAGGGTCGGGCCATGGTCGCTGTCAAAGAGAGAGAGAAAGAAACACTCAGCATGCACTCTAACCTAGATCAGAATGGTTAATCACTTTATCTAATCAGGATGTCTCCTACTGTATCCTCAAATTCTCCTCCAAACCTGAAAGAAGAATTAGCCGGGATCACCCGAGGAGTAAACCAACTCATCGGTAGGAATCGGGATCCAACTATCATCGCATGATAACTTGATGGAATCCACTCAAGTCACCACACTCCAGAAGGTATGCACATGCCTGGTAAGTTTCAGTTTCTGTAGAAACTCCCGATGTGATTTTTACCCCAAGCGGCTTATGACCTTGACTAGGTCAACAAAACATAAACCGCTAGTCAAGTTCAACCCTTCATTATCCTGGATTGCATTAAACCCACCAGCACGTGCCCTTGACTAGGTCAACAAGGCCGCACGACTGTCCTAACCAATCCTATTTATGCAACAAACAAGCACCACTTAGCTACCGAACACTACGTCTTGACTAGGTCAACAAACGCAACACAAATACTAAACAATACTCGTAAGAAACGACGGAGGGCTACGGCTGGTTTTTGGTGAAAAACGTTTAATGTAATGAACTTGATATCGTTGAAGGAACCGCATAGCTTTTAATAAATATATAGTAGCGAAAACCTTTGCTAAAGAGGTCACTCTCGGCAAAGGGTTCTCGGCTCTTTCCCCGTAGAATGAGGTGTAGGATACTCTAAACCGAATACTGCGATGCAAAGCAAAAAGTAATTGACTATAGTGAAGTTATTATCTTGACGCAAACTTCTGCCCAAGGGGTCACTCCCGATGAAGGGATCTCGGCCCTTGCCTCGTCGAAAGAGGTGCTGGATATTCATAACCGAATACCTCTGTGCAAAACAAAAGAAAACGTCCTTGCAATAACAACTTTTTGAAAATTGTTCCAACTGCATCGAATAAGTCTGTTTTCCTTGCATTGAAATGAATAAACGCAGTCCCATCAATTAATCACACCACAAAAGAACGGAAATAAAATGTACGTATATACCATCCGCATTCGTCACTGAGTCCCGTCATCACCCGTTAGGTTACTTAACTAACGACAGAGCGGGGATTGGACTAGCGCGGGTGTAAAACATATACAACATCTACTAGTATATATATCAATATATAATAATCGCTCCAGGCGTGATAAATGCAACAGCACAGAAATGTAATAAGTATCAAAGAACAATACAGATAATCTAGGATCCCCGGGTTTCATTGAGCCACAACTGAAACCCGACGTTCCCCTGGTCGTGTGGATAGCTTGTGCAATGAAAACCTAGACCCCTACGGGCGCGAAAAGTTACCCACCAAAACCAGAAGTGAGGCAGCCCCCTTCAGCAAAGTGAATGGGCCACCCAGCACTTCACGGAATCCGGTAACTTGAGCACCTCACCTTGGGTCAACCATACCCCCTATGAGTGCGGTGAATAGCCCGCCAATTATAGAGTGAAGCCCCCTCCGTCTCAAAGTCATGAGATGCGGGCACGTTGCCCTCTAGAACCTGGTTATCCGTGCACTCCACCGCGGGGTAATCCTAGTACAGAAAAGAAAATATGTACAACGGTGACATCGACTTCAACCCGGTCGTTCCCCAAAAGAATAATATATAAACAGGCAGTGACGGCAGTCCACATGTCGGACGCTCGCCCCGCGATATCAAATGTACAGATAAAACTAAACTGCACCACCATTGCACGCAAGCTATCTACCACGACAAACCGCAACGACACAGCACAACACAGAACATCAACGTGAATGTCACGTTCGTAAATCCGTCTAAAAGGACTATAGCAATTAGACAAGATTTACCGATCAAATGACATTCACGGTCGTAGATAGAAATGTAATGTACTGCAAACTTTAAACAATGTTAGAAATATCAACTTCGAAATAACCCCCGAATATCCCCAAACAATCTGATAAAACTATATCCAAACTGGGCTAAACAAACAATATCACTGAACCAACTTTCCAGAGACAAGACCACACCCCAAAAACCAAACCCAGAAGCCTCAAAAAAACCGGCCTGCTCGGATTTTTCCTCAATGTGCTTGGCCAAAATCCGAGGGATTGGGGTCGTGTTTGGGGTGTAGGCTAGTGGTCATGTCAGTAGTCTTCTGCACTTGTTTAAATAATTTTTGAAGACCAAATGAAAATCAACAGAAACTGGAATGCTAAGTGCAGTGTATTGGGTTTGTTTCGATTTTGATAGTTTAACGTTGTCTAAACAAGCTAGCAAAGAGTTAATGGCATGGCTCTGATACCATGTTGGGATACGGCAGCGCCCCTGCCATCAATCCGAGGCCAATTGCGGAACAATTTTCAAAACTTGGCGCTACCATAACCTTTAACCCGGATCGTACCATTAACCGTTAACTAGCAATCTACAAGAAGTTAGAATGGCTATACAGATCAATCCGTGTCCTTCGGTCTTTAGCCACCATCCCTAGCTCCTCGCGGCATCTCCGATCTCGTTCGATCTCCATTCTCCTCGTCGAAAGAAGCACCACATCAAGAAGTCTTTTTACGGGCTCCCGCTTCAAACCGTAGCAACTCGGACATGAAGTTTGCTAGCCGACATGTCCAAGGTGATGTAGAGAATGTGTGTGATAACTTTGTCTCAAGCATCCATTGATTCTCAATACATGAGAGTGTATGGATGGAGGTTGAAGATGAAGCCATGGTGGAACTTGTGAGCTAGAGAAAGAAGAAGAAGAAGAACTTTTCTTTTCTATTGTGTTGAGATAAAAAAATGAGAGCTCTAGAATCATAATCCAAGAGCAAACCCCAAGCCTATGGCTGCCCTCTCTCTCTCTAACCATCATTTCAACAAAATAATCAATCACCAATGTGTCATTTGCACAAATAAAAAGACCATGAGTCATCACCCATGCACATGTCACAATTAATGCTCCTAATGATGACTTGAGCTCACAATTTCCACTTGCAAACATTAATCCAAATGTTTACAACAATAAATAGAATGACATCTACTAAAGTAAACCCGTGACCGATCACAAGAGTACCCCTCACCAGTATATACATACCTACATCCGCATTCCGACTGAATGCGAATGCAATGAGACTAAAGTAATCCAACAAATCTAATACTAGGATCCGGCTTAAACCAAAGCCCACTAGTATGATCCGTCCGATCGTGATCCGTGCACAAGTGCACGTATATGATCGAAACTTGCCAGAAAACCATACAACCTCTACAACGTTTCGCCCGAAACTTGGGAAACTATCTGTGGGGGACTCTAAAGACTTGGCGATACGGTGGCAGTGGATTTAACCACAAGCACGCAGTGGTACTAGCTGTACGTAACGGCCGCCCAGGTATTGACCAAAAAGGAAGCCGATGAGCGAACTCATCCTGGAACCCTACTGAGCCTGTCAGTGACAATATCCGTATAGTCCGGTCCGTTCGTCTATGAGTATCGCATGTCGGGCCTAGGGGTCTGGTAAACGTCAGACCCCTAAAAGCGGTACAAGTCATGTTGAAGTGTAGCCCAGAACACTCTGAGATACTACTAGAATACCTACCAGTAAATCTCACTTGCCTTGGCCAAGGACTTCGTCTAATGTCTCTCCAAGCTGTGCCTTTTATATATAAGCTATTTCTATTTATGTCAGAGGCGATCTCACCCCCAATACCGGGAGAGACAAAACCCCTGCTGATCCGCTCACTTCCTCCATGTGGCTCAGGACTATACCCAACTAAAACCTATTTGCATATCTCTTTTGAGCCGTGGTAGGGTAGTAACCAAAGCACAGTGGAAACTCACACGAGACAAATGACGATCTCAGGTCGATGAACTAACCTGTACACATGTCACCAGGGAACTGCTATCTGACGCTATGTATAATACTAACTAGCAGGTTCCCGGCGAGTCCTGTCCGGTGTACTCATAACCCAATGAGCACCTGTATACGTCTTAGGTGAACCGACTGACACCAATGGCTTGTGAGACTAGCCACCGCCCCTCGTCGGGGTCTCGATCGTATACACTAGTCTACTATCGGAGTATCGATGCCTAGTCTCGAAACTCCCACGACTAGGGACACTTTTAAGGATGTGCTTATAGACTACCCAACTCTCATGTATATGATCGCCATCATACTGCTGGTAGTCAAGTAAGAATCCTAAGGGCTCTATCAACCTGTAATAGTGATATGTAATATCACCTAAAACTGTACACGATGATAAAGACAGACTAGATAGCATACTATCATCTCGAGTAAGACCGTCCTATCGGTATAGGTCCTCCCTCAATCATTGAAATTACGTGCCTGCGATCCAATAATTGACTTTGAAGGCATTATATCCAACACTTGCAAGTTTAGATTGGTTATTAGTTTATCTAAATAGGATGGCTCCCACTGTTTCCTCAAATTCTTCTTCAAACCCTAAAAGAAGAACTAGTCAGGATTAATCGCACGTCACAATACTTGCTTAACCTTTCAGCCAGGCTGGTGTTGGTACTTCGAGGGAGGTTGTACAAACTCTTTTCTTAATTAAATAAACTCTTTTCCCTGGAGGTGTAACCCCGCTAACACCGTTCTAGACACCTACTTGGTTTATAGTATTGATTGTTAAGTGAAAAATTCTCCCGAGAGTAGTCCTACTCATCAGTAGGATCGGGATCCAACTATCATTGTGTGATGACCTAGATGGAAGCCACTCTAGTCACCACACTCCAGAAGGTATGTTCAATTTGCAAGTTTCCTTTATATTTGAAACTCCCGATGTGATTTTTTTGCCCCATGCTCTTATGACCTTGACGAAGGCCAACAATCATAAGATGCAAGTCAAATTCTTCCCGTCATTATCTTGATTAATTTAGACCCATCCATACTCACCCTTGACGAAGGCCAACAAGGCTGTAGGACATTCCTAAACTAATGCATCTATCTATGCTACAAATAAACAACACACTGCTACCATTCACGATGCCTTGACGAAAGCCAACAAACATAGCATGAATGCGATGTGTTGTTTATTTGAAACGACGGAGGGCTACGACTGGTTTTTGGCAAAACCGTGAACGTAATGAACTTGATATAATCGAAAGAACATTGATAGCTCTTTTAGGCTTTGTATTTAAAAGTTGCTTTTTGAAGAAAACCGAGTGGTTTCAAAACTGTTCCAACGATTTAGCTTAGGTTTGTTTTTCTTTGCATTAATGAATTAATGCTGTCCCATCATTTAATCCTACGATTGCAGAAAGAAACGAAAATACAACGTAGCTTATGCCATCCGCATTCGCCACGGGGCCCATCATTGTCACGACCCAAAATATTAGCTCATAACCAGCACTTAAATCACGCAACGTATAAAGCCGTAACGTAATTCAAGTAAACCGAAACCCAGAAATCTAAACCTTTCTAAGAAAATAAAGGAGGTGGAGTTTTGAAATAAGGTATAATGAAATCAAGTTTTCTTAAATGCATAGGAAAGGAACATGAATAATGCAAGTGAAATTTACTAGTTTGAAAACATGTTTCGTCTTTTGAGAAAAAATTTGGGCAGCACCTCCTTTGTATTTTTTGATCCAAAACCACAATACATGATAATAATAAAAGGCATCCCCAAGCGGGAGCTAGCTCTTCGCCAAACGGCGGATCCACAACCACGCAAAGCATAAATATAAGTATACGACGCCCAATGGCGAAGATCACCACAAACGATAAAGAAATAAGTAAGACATCATAACCACAAGTAGAGGAATACCCCTCGCTCTAAGTCTCACAACCACAAGTCTTACTAAGTCTCATTACTTATAAAAATACTATTTTGATTGATGGAGTTGACTAGATACAATATGAATAATGAATACAATAGTGGTACGATCCAATATGTACTACCTACCAAAGCAATCATCCAAAAGTAACTGCGTGCCAACGATGCCGCTACTGATTCAAGCGGTCAACCTGCAAGAACTGTGGCACAACGGGAGTGAGTTGCCAACTCGTGAGTAGAAAAATATCAACTAGTAGAAATCGAATAAAATAACAATTTCCTAGGTCAACTATATCATAAAGGTAATACTACGATATCTAGGGTGACCGTATCTGTAAATGTTCCAGCACTATTAGTAAAAGCCTACAGCATGTGGATATCATCCAACAATATAATCAATGTATGTAAGCATGTGGATCTCGTCCAACCATATGATCAATGTATGTATGCAAGTGGATCCCGTCCACGTGTCAACCAATGACACAACAACATCATGCATGTAAATATCATAAAAGTATATGCATGAAAATATGAGGATATAAATCAACGTGTCCCTCGCGCCACAACAAATCATGGAACCTGAGTGTCCAGCATCAACACTCGAAACATCATGAAACCCGTGTCGAGTATCGGCACGTAAATCCTCATACCTCTCGGGCTCCGTCAGTCCGGATCGGCCCATATCATCTCTCGACTCCGGTCGGTATCCTCCGGATAGCCGCCAGGTCCAACCAATCACCGGTAGGTACTAGCCACCCTGCCAGGCTCATCGTCTACTCCACGAAAAACATTTCTCACCCCGGGGAACCATACCGGGTCCACCATGAACCCGCAAACGGATCATCCGCCTCCTCGAATCGGGTTTCACATATCACACGTCTCAGAACCGAGAAAACACATGGTGGTCACACTGAAATATCTATCAAGAGAAACCGGGTTTTTAAAACAATACATACTTTCTTTTGAAATAACCACGGTTCTCAAATCCAGAAATCTCATGAAAACAGCATATCTCAATGCGTATAAACGTAAAGTATGATGCATGCGACATATAAAAGAAATGTAAGCATATCAGTATATCATGCAACATGGAATCAGTAACATGCACATGTCGAGGGAAAGCCGCCTTTTTAAATGAATCCAATTTTTAAAATATATCTTGCGGTTCCCAATTTCTCCCAAGTCAAATGCACTATCGTATAAGGTGCATATGTAACTATAGCAAGTAAACTATGTAAGGAGTCATATCATGATGCAGCAATTCTACTGTGTAGTGACATGGCAATTATCGATGATGAAGTGCGTGAGCCGGCAAATCTGTGTAAGTGTAACATACGCATCATCGATAATGGTGCAGGTGTACTAGCACAGGTATAAGCAATGCGATGAGAATGACATGAATGTAGCATAAGGTAAAATCATTAGCTAAAAGCTATAAGGTATACGTATCTAACATGGCCGAGTCTGTGAATCTATCAATCGGCATCCAGCCTCACAATATCACGTACGGTATAATCCATCGTACGGCATCCTCTATTCAAGGGTAAGGATCAATCGTCAAAAAAACTCATCACGTAAAGAAAATCATCGTACGACGTCACTAAACCATTGGGGATCCTATCATCCTATATGACAATGAGGGGTACGGACCTAATGTCTCGTACGACATATTACACATGATTCACAACATTTATATATCTCTATATACTTATGTCCCAGGTCACATCCATAACAAACTCATATCAGGGGACCGGCAAAGGTATTGATCAGTCGAAAATATTGTATATTTTAGCCGGCAATTTCCCCATCTTTTGCATACATTTAGAAGTGTTCGGTATTCATATTTCACATATTAGCAAATCAGTCGTAAAATACCAGATTGCATGTATTAGACTTTTAAACCGACACTTTAAGGGAAATTAACCGCATTTCATGGCATCGCATCATTTCTGTATTTGCGCAACACTTGTCTTGGGTCTGTGCAGGAAATACGGAAGAAAAGCAAAAGAGTTGATCAAAAATACGCCAACTAAATCATTTCAGATCTGGTAGCAATTCAGATGGATAAATACAAATCAATACATCAAAAGAAGGCCCATGAAACATCCCAAGACTGTACCAGAAATATCAAAGCCCAAGGCCCACAAGTAGCCGCGGATCCGCGGCAGGAGCTTGCTTGAGCCGCGGATCCGCCGCATTATTGCCACGTCAGCGCTTTATTTTTGGTGCAAAATTCCCAGCTCTGGTCCCACATTCCTTTATGATATGTCAAATTCCAGAAGGACCTTGAAACTACTGCCAGATCAGCAAAGAAGATTAAGCAAGGCTAATCCTAATTAAGCTCCTAATTAATCCTCTTCTAGAAGCTCCCTCCTAACTAATCACATCTAGAAGCTTCTCCCCTAACTAACTTGTGGAGGGAAATTTGAATTTCTTCAACAAACTTTAGGAGGGAAACTTAGAATTTGAAATCCTAGATCTAGGGTTTGGTTATCTATAAATAGGAGCCTAGATCTAAGGGTTGAGGTGAATCTTCATTAGTTAAATAATCTCTCATTCCCTCTTTCATCATCTTCTTCCACAAGTCTAGTGAGAAGGCTTGTGCGAAACCCTAACCCTAATTCCACTCCAAATCCAAGATCTTGAGTACCAAATCAAGTGAGAAGCCTTCAACCTTTTAGGAGCCGAGCCGATCTTCAATCGGGCAAGTGATCCAAGCCGATCCGTGATCCACGGAGACGAGCGAAGCCAAATCGACGATCAAGTTCTTCCTCTTGTAGTTCTTGAGCGAATGTAACTAAATTGTTGATATAAATAAAAGGTGAAATTCTTTAATCTTGCTTTCTTTTAATTCTTGCATCATGATTAGATCTCAATTTGTAATTGTTGTTCTTGTTGTGATGTTTGAGTAAAACTCCGCTCGTAAAGGAGTCGAGACGATTGTAGAATGATGATGTAACAAATCTTAATACGATTTTTAAGTCCTACGAGTTTTGTAAACCCTAGCAAATTCAAGAATCGATGACCTAGTTTCGTAGCGATGCTTTCTTGATTGTGATCGCTCGAAATTAGGGATCTACAATCGTTTCTTGAATTTACTAGAGGCTAGAATATGAATGATATCGACGAAAGAACAAGGGATAAGATGAAACCCTAGTTTCACAAGAAATCCCTAATTCTCGATCGATCATCATCGATCTAGTATCAATTCATCGAAGGATAAGAATACGTAATTGTAAGATTACATCACATCTATAGATCCGATCGATTCCTACGAGCCTCATTTCGATTCTTGATATTTGGTTTGGAAACATCATTCAACGATCAATTCTTGATTCTATCTTTTTCTTGTTATTAGATCTAGATTTTCTAATTCTTGAACTTCAAGTATAAATCATGAATTGTTTTGTTTTGTTTTCTTTAAAGTTTCGACTCATCTAAATTCGAAAAGACGAACGATTACACTTTCCCTGTGGACGATCCGCACTCACTAACAATCTACATCCGACACCGTAGTTGATTGCGGTCAAATAATTTTTGGTTGTGATTTCTTTACAATTTTCAAATACACACAAACAAGAATTCTTTACAATCAAATGGCGCCGTTGCCGGGGATAGTGCGCTAATAGTTCGTATTTTGAAATTTGAGTTGAACAATTTATTCCATCATAATTTTTAGATCAAAATTCGTGCAAACACTAATACGTGTGTTGTGATTTGATTGCGAGGAAATCTGGAATTATTGGAGCTGGAGAAAAAAATTTCTGTATAATCCAGAGAGCTCCTGAGGTGAACAGAAGCCAATCCTAAAAATTTTGGTGCAGTGAACAGTCATTTTGACCGCCCATCCGCGGCATTAGAGCCTCATCCGCGGCGGTTCCGCGCCTCTGTGGAATCTTCTCTGCACCAATTTTGCTCTGTAAATCTCTATCTTTCTTATCTTCTTCTCTGTCTACTCCAATTAACAGTTTGCTGCAGGTTTCTTTGCAAATAAATCGCAGCGCCGCAAAAGCAAAATAAAATTTGTGCGTGTTTTTGATTTTTGGTTGTTTGCATATTAATACGGAATTTAAGGGGCACGACCAAATCCAAATTAGGTGGGGAGTTCATTACCCTTCCTAGGCCCCGAAAATCGCAAAACTTGCATCCGCATTTACCCTCATTAATTAAAAGAAATCTAGAGATGACTCTAAGGACCGTCGCGCTCAATTAGGACAAGAGAAGGCCGTGGGTAATTCATTGCTTATCCGCGTTTTCTTGTGGTGCCTAAGGCGAGTGTGTCTAAGGCTAGTGGTTTTTAATTAGGCTCACTACTTACGTAGTGGAGTACCTTCCCACTTACCTGGCACTTATCCGGCCACAGGGGGACAAAGAGGCAGTGGAGGATTCTATCCTGCGACTTGTCTTTTAGCAGTTAGGAGCGGTCTAGAGACGGACCTAGGTGACCACTAGATTCTAGGGTTTTTGTGTGTTGCATTTGTTGTGTTGCATCATATTTTTCAAAAATCCGTATCATTTTTCAAAGCAAACACCGCATTCATATCTTTTCCCTAATTATAAATTCACGCTGCCACTTGTACTAACCCTTTTTAGTGCAAGATAGGCTGGACAACAGGATTCTAGTGCCTGTTTTTCCGCGTCCCCCGATCGACCCAAAAGTCGGTATTTCTACATTTACCTTTTCTTTACCCACCACCACACCCACATCGATGGATCCACCTCCATCGAACTTCTTTTCCACTACTCTGCCACCGTCCGTTGGTGCGCAGAATCCACCTCGCATCTCTCTCCAAGAGAGGTGCTATCCTACACGAGGTCCACTTTCCACCTGTCTTTCCATTCCACCAGCCAACGGGGAAAATTTTCAAATAAAACCCCAATACATCAACCTTCTACCAAAATTTCACGGTCTCGAGTCTGAAGACGCATACGTGTTTATCACGAAATTTGAAAATGTATGCGCAATGATGGGTACTTCACAGCTTTCTGTGGATGCTTTCCGTCTACGTCTTCTCCTATTTACCTTGTGCGATTTAGCCGAGAAGTGGCTATATAACACTACCGCACATTCCATTTCCAATTGGGACGAATTCGTCAAAGCATTCCTTAAGAAATTCTACCCACACCACAAAACAGCTCGAGTCCGTAGCGAAATCTATCAATTCACCTAGCTTCCAAATGAAACATTTTCAAAATGTCTTGAACGTTTCAAGGATCTGTTAGTCCAATGTCCACATCACGGCATCCCGAGATGGGAATTGTGCCGAATCATTTATGAGGGCATTACTCCTTACACGAGACAAACCCTTGAATCCATGTGTCAAGGCAACTTTATGACCAAGGATGATGGGGAAGCCTGGAACTTTCTAGAAGATTTCGCAGAAAAATCTTTACAGTGGGAGGGTGTGAGTCAATCGTCTAGGGATGGCAATGATATTTCCATAGGAATTAAAGCTGAAATTTCAGCTTTGCACAAGAAATTTGACGCTATGGAAAATAAATTTTTAGCCGCCACCCTAAGTCAAATATCACTCTCCAAAACTGTATGTGGCTGCTGTTCTGATCCGTCTCACTTGACGGAAGAATGTCCGTTTCAAGGTCATGAGCATACCAATGCCGCATTTCAAAAACCTAGAAACGATCCATCTTCATCCACATATGATCAGGGTTGGAAGAATCACCCTAATTTTGCTTGGAACCAATCACAATCTCAAAACACGGTTCCAAACCCGAATCAATTCCAAAGGGTCCCTCCACCACAACAGCAACCACCACAATTGAGTCAGCACCCCTTTCAAGCACAAAATTTTCAAAATCCGGTCAACACTTTTGCACCATCTAGTCCTTTGCAGTTGACCGGGACGGATGAATCCTATTCATTTGCACAATGCATGAATTTGGTCTTAACAAATCTCATGCAAGTATCAGCTGAAATAAAAACTTCTGTCGATTATATAAAGAAAAACTCTGCGTCCCAAAGCGAGAGTATTAAATCGATGGAAGAAGAAATTGCACGTTTAAAAGCTGAAATGAGTGCAAGAGAGAAAGGGAAACTTCTAGCTCAACCTTTACCTAATCCTGGCTATTCACATCATGTGGATGAGATCACGTTGAGATCTGGAAGAGTGCTTGACCATCACCTTGGGAAAGAGTTTGATGATACTGATAAATCAATCAATAACACCCCGGCTGAGTCCTTTCCTTACATCCACACTTCTAATTCTAACCCCAGTTCTTCTACCCCACCATCTTCTTCCGAGCCTATTCTTCGTTTCCCAAAAGGCTCGCCACTTCAGCCCACCTCTTTTACTCCTCCACGGACGATCCCCACTTCTATTTTGGGATCGATTCCACAAACACTTCCTTCTCCTATGATGGACCCAGCGCTTATTGCTAAAGCACCTTATCCTAACCGGTTAAGGGCTAACACACCGAGTCCACATATGGAGAAGATTATGAACATTTTTAAGCAAGTAAACACCAACATCCCTCTCCTAGATGCCATCCAACAAGTTCCGTCCTATGCAAAAACTCTTAAGAACTTGTGCACTAGGAAGAGGAAGACTCAAGCGCCTAAGAAGATATTCATGGAAAAAACAATAGACACGGCTTTCCCCCAACAATTACCGAGGAAACGTAAGGATCCAGGATATCCTACTATTTCCGTTTCTATTGGGGAAAAACACATTAACCGTGCTCTACTAGACCTTGGCGCTAGTGTTAACTTGCTTCCATATTCTGTTTATGAGCAACTAGGAATCGGAGAGTTGAAGCCAACCAATTGCACTCTCCAGATGGCTGACCGATCAATCACCAAACCTAGGGGTGAACTGGAGGATGTGTTAATAAAAATCGGAGAATTTATATTCCCTGTGGATTTTATTGTAATTGATACACAGCCTGTAGCGAACCCAAGGAATCAAATTCCGGTGATTTTAGGTCGCCCCTTTTTGGCCACTTCCAATGCTATTATCAACTGTCGTAACGGTTCTATGACCCTATCTTTCGGGAATAGGTCAATAGAACTGAACATTTACAAGTTGGGAAGTGTACCCTCCGAACCTACTGCTCAGGTCTGTTCTGTCGACTTAATGGATGTCGACAGCAGCGAATTTGATGATCTTCCTGATACCGATCTTGACTCTTTTCATACGTTATTGTTTGACTCAACTATGTATCATACACATACGGACTCTTCCACCGAGATGTCCGGGTCAACAATTAACACTGATTATGAACTGCTTTTAGAGTCTAAAGATCACCCCGCACTTTGTGATGACATTATTCATCGGGGTATTGATGGAACTTTTGAGGAGATCTTCGCTGATGAACTCGCATTTTTAAATGACACGGGTGTTGAGATGAATTATTTCCCAATCAATGAAATTGAACCTCCACCCCTTCTTCTGAACTGTAATAAGAATGCGAGCAATCCATCACATTCACTGCATCGTCTCTCCAATACAAGACGCTCACACAATCTCTTCCGCCACTTAACCTTTCCCCACTTCTTCTTCCACCAACCAGAGCACTGCATTGATAAAATTTTTGAATGGTTGGTGTTAACATTCGGTCTTTGCAAAGCTTGGCATCGACCACTGATGTTTGATCCCCTCATGTGATTTTCAAAACTTAACATTGCATAACTCAAGTTTGGGGGGGTATATTTTCTGGCTCTTGAAAAGAAAATTTTTACAAAATGATGAGCCAAAAATAAGTTTGGGGGAGGTTCTTCACTTATATATTTTGCCCCCACTAATAAATTCCTCCCAAGCTTACAGGTTTTTCGAGATTTAGCAGATGGCAACAGTGAGGACACTGTTGAAAACAAGTTTGGGGGAGGTTTGTGCTTATTTTCGTATCATTTGCATATCATTTGCATAAGCATAAAACATTTTTTTGAAAACCTATAAAAATTTAAAAAATTTCAAAACTATAAAAACATTTTTTGTATATAAATAAGATAATAAAAGTTTAGATAGTGAAAAATTACATCTATGAGATTAGAAAAATTTAAGAAAACCAAGAAAATTAGAAGTTTTCTTATACGAACTAGTAATAAGTAGTTATGAGCCGTTGTCCCAAGGGTTAGTAAGATGAAAGACGTCACTAATCTGAGGATAAAACTAAGTCTGAAAAATAGTTTCTATTCTGGAAGCCAAACATTTTGAACGTTGCTACCCTGCTATTCGCACTTACACACGTCTTGAAGCCTGGGATAGTAGAGGATACCTTGAAATGCTCTTGTCTTAAAGCCAAAAGTATGAAGGAAATAAAAAAAAATGAATAAAAAATATATAAAGTGGTGAGAAAAATGAACACTGGTTTTATTATCACCAAGGGCAATAAAAAATGTATAGCGAGGGTGCTTCTTCACCTAGTGCCCTAAGGCCAACTGGTCTGGGAGTCATTGCTATGCCTAAGGTGGTGCAAGACGAGGAAAATACACCAAGTAAGCAAGCACAGGAGTAATCGGTCGGTTAGTACCTCAAGAAGTATTAACGGTCGCATGAAAGTGTGTGAGCAATCTCATCTAAATATTCATTAATTAAAAAGTACTGAGGCTGATGGGCAAGAGTATGATAGCTTGAATTGAATTCTCCGGGTGTAGGGATGTCCTTTACACACACGCAGGGTTATATGATCGATGTTTGGAAGAAAGATAGGAATGAAGAATAAAACGATGTTTTATTGAGGGAGGACGTGATTTCCAACATCTTTTCATGACCATTAAGATAGGGCTCATGACAACCGAAAAGCTAGCTTAGTTGGAAACCCTAATTTTCAAGGCTTTTCTTTTACGATTCTTTTCTTTAAATGTAATATTCATGATCTTCCTTTTATTATTGGATTTTGTGGGTGCAATCCGCTGAAAACCCTCAGGAGACAACACTCCTCCTACTAGGGACACCTAGAGGTTTAAAGGCTTGTTGCACGTGCTCAGTGCAATCGTGTTGCCTACGAAAGTGTGCTAGTTAGTTTTTCTCTTTCTTTATTTTCTCCTTCTCTTTTTAATAAAACATTCGCTCGAGACGATCGAAATTAAGTTTGGGGGTATTTGATCAGTCGAAAATATTGTATATTTTAGCCGGCAATTTCCCCATCTTTTGCATACATTTAGAAGTGTTCGGTATTCATATTTCATATATTAGCAAATCAGTCATAAAATACCAGATTGCATGTATTAGCCTTTTAAACCGACACTTTAAGGGAAATTAACAGCATTTCATGGCATCGCATCATTTCTGTATTTGCGCAACACTTGTCTTGGGTCTGTGCAGGAAATACGGAAGAAAAGCAAAAGAGTTGATCAAAAATACGCCAACTAAATCATTTCAGATCTGGTAGCAATTCAGATGGAGAAATGCAAATCAATACATCAAAAGAAGGCCCATGAGACATCCCAAGACTGTACCAGAAATATCAAAGCCCAAGGCCCATAAGTAGCCGCGGATCCGCGGCAGGAGCTTGCTTGAGCCGTGGATCCGCCGCATTATTGCCACGTCAGCGCTTTATTTTTGGTGCAAAATTCCCAGCTCTGGTCCCACATTCCTTTATGATATGTCAAATTCCAGAAGGACCTCGAAGCTACTGCCAGATCAGCAAAGAAGATTAAGCAAGGCTAATCCTAATTAAGCTCCTAATTAATCCTCTTCTAGAAGCTCCCTCCTAACTAATCACATCTAGAAGCTTCTCCCCTAACTAACTTGTGGAGGGAAATTTGAATTTCTTCAACAAACTTTAGGAGGGAAACTTAGAATTTGAAATCCTAGATCTAGGGTTTGGTTATCTATAAATAGGAGCCTAGATCTAAGGGTTGAGGTGAATCTTCATTAGTTAAATTATCTCTCATTCCCTCTTTCATCATCTTCTTCCACAAGTCTAGTGACAAGGCTTGTGCGAAACCCTAACCCTAATTCCACTCCAAATCCAAGATCTTGAGTACCAAATCAAGTGAGAAGCCTTCAACCTTTTAGGAGCCGAGCCGATCTTCAATCGGGCAAGTGATCCAAGCCGATCCGCGATCCACGGAGACGAGCGAAGCCAAATCGATGATCAAGTTCTTCCTCTTGTAGTTCTTGAGCGAATGTAACTAAATTGTTGATATAAATAAAAGGTGAAATTCTTTAATCTTGCTTTCTTTTAATTCTTGCATCATGATTAGATCTCAATTTGTAATTGTTGTTCTTGTTGTGATGTTTGAGTAAAACTCCGCTCGTAAAGGAGTCGAGACGATTGTAGAATGATGATGTAACAAATCTTAATACGATTTTTAAGTCCAACGAGTTTTGTAAACCCTAACAAGTTCAAGAATCGATGACCTAGTTTCGTAGCGATGCTTTCTTGATTGTGATCGCTCGAAATTAGGGATCTACGATCGTTTCTTGAATTTACTAGAGGCTAGAATATGAATGATATCGACGAAAGAACAAGGGATAAGATGAAACCCTAGTTTCACAAGAAATCCCTAATTCTCGATCGATCATCATCGATCTAGTATCAATTCATCGAAGGATAAGAATACGTAATTGTAAGATTACATCACATCTATAGATCCGATCGATTCCTACGAGCCTCATTTCGATTCTTGATATTTGGTATGGAAACATCATTAAACGATCAATTCTTGATTCTATCTTTTTCTTGTTATTAGATCTAGATTTTCTAATTCTTGAACTTCAAGTATAAATCATGAATTGTTTTGTTTTGTTTTCTTTAAAGTTTCGACTCATCTAAATTCGAAAAGACGAACGATTACACTTTCCCTGTGGACGATCCGCACTCACTAACAATCTACATCTGACACCGTAGTTGATTGCGGTCAAATAATTTTTGGTTGTGATTTCTTTACAATTTTACATACTACACAATCCGAAATCTTTTACAATCAGGTATCAATCATCTCAATCAACTCGCATCCGTATTCCGACATATCAACCAAGTCATCATATCATCTCATATATCTATTTCATCACATTAATATATCATATCAAGTCAATATATATATATATATATACATTCTACCCTATACATCAAATGTCATGTTACACTAAAAGTTCATACTTATTCTAGTGTACTATATATCTACAAGTCGTGATTCACATTCACTTTTCATATCCTCATTGCTTTAATCACATATCCCAATACATATATTCCATCATTCATCTCTAACTATCCTTTAACCATAATCCTAGTTTCCTAATCTAGGTTTCCTTCCCCATATTCTATATATATAAATCGGTTTCCAACAAGTTTGCGGGGGTGCTATATGCCATCCACCCGACTTCCTCCGTAGATATAGATCTACTCACTTTGATCTTCGCTTGCCGATGCTGACATAGCCACGCGCTTGCTTGTCATCTCGAAGTCCTCGTGGGGGTACCTACATATCATAACACATCGTGTCGCATTAAAATCCGATTCGCAATCGAAACGACACACAAAATACTCATAGGTTAAAACCTATGGTCTACTCACGCAAATCAACCAAACAACACCCGATATAGACGTACAAACGTCAAGTGATCGATACCAAACATAAATATCAAAACTTAAATTCATAAACATTAAGGAATACAAAGCAGCAACAAAAGAAACTGGTCCCATATTTTGTTTGAGGTGAAAATAAGGTGCACAAACAATACTGGTGTGAAGTATATAGGGTATATGACCTACAGAAGCAACTTGGGAACCCAATTCCCCAAAGTGGCTGGCTAGAAGCCCTATTTTTCCGGCCTGCTCGGTTTTCAAGGTGAGTTGGGGTCTCGTCTTGGTAGGGTGGTCTCGTGGTGTCTTAATTTGGTCTCTGGAGTTGTTTGCTCTTCCAATAAAAGTCCCAGGTTATACTAGATTCCCCTGTACACCCTATTTAGTCACAAACCGACACAACAAGTTTCTGTTTTCTGTATTTTAGGTTTCAGGTTTTATTTTGTGTTTGCTCTGGGTTTATAACACCATGAGGGGTTTGTAGTCACCAAATACACTCAAGTTCACTAACACAACTCAAAGAAAACCCTAACCCTCTCTAGAAATTCTCAAAGTCCACTAATCTACACTAAAACACTTCCAAACATGTATTTATGCTAAAGTGAATGAAAAACTACACAAATGGTGAAGAGATTACCTCATTTGGCACTCATGAATCCCCTAGAACATCAAAATCTGATTTTTCTTTGTCTAAAGTGCTTGTGAGGAGCTTGTGTATGTTTTTAATGAAGTGGAGATGGACTTTTAATGTTGTTTTGGGGGTGATTTGAGGGTTGTAGTGGAGGAGGGAGATGGGGGCAGCAGCCATGGGAGTGAAGGGGAGAGATATGATGAGAGTGATGAAGTGAAGAAGAATGCCCAAGGTCAAAAGAACCCCTCTCCTTCTCTCTCTCATGCCCATGCTTCTTTTTCTATTCTTTTCTTTTGTTTTCTTTTCATTTCTTATTTAAAACCAAACACAATAAATCCCAAATGAAACCATGGTTATAAAATTTAACACAAGTGTAAAATACGACACGGTGCATGTCATGTGCACAAAACTAGCTTAATGCACGATTAGCGATATTTAATCGCGATTAGCGTTAAAATAGAGTATAATTAATTATAAAATTTCATAATTTTCTTAATTCATTTAAAACATCCCCATTTCAGTAATTTCTATAATTTTCCAAATATTTCCCAATTTATCGGTATTTAATTATACCGCCATATTAAAATATTCATAAAAAATATTTTTTAATTGTAAAAATTCCCAAAAATAATATTTTATTTTTCTGAAATGTTATAATCGTACACCGTTAAGTTACTTAACTAATAGCAGAGAAGGGGCTGGACTAGCACGGGTGCAAAATTGTCACGACCCGAATATGTGGAACATGACTGACACTTAAATTACGCAATATCTAGAGGCATAACATAATCTAAGTAAGCCAAAGCCCAACAATCTAAACCATTTAAAGAAATAGAGTAGAGAAAAACTTATTTAAAAGTTAAGTTAACATAGAAAATCACTTTAATAGTCTTTATAATAAGCTCAAGTTTTTATAAAAATTTCGGCAGAGTTTCCTTTGTAAAAACTAGCCCTAAATAGGTACAAAACATGGATACATATAAGAAATGAATAAAGGCATCCCCAAGCGGGAGCTAGCTCTTCGCCGAATGGTGGAACACAACCGCATGAAAGATATATCATAATAATGCACAATAAGTATATAAAAGCAAGAAAATAAGAAAAAACCACGTCGGCTCACTTGAGCTCGACATCAGAGAACAAATACACAAATCTCACTACCCAGTCTCTAAGTCACATAATACAAACGGTCGATAGAGTGTACTAGATACAAATAAATATACATGGTGGGAACAAAAGAATATCCTCCTAAAAACCCACCTATGCACAAATCGCAAGTCGATGCAAAGGAGTAGGATAAGAAGTATGCCCGCCACTACTATGCTGACGAGTCGAACCTGCAAGATACTGTGGCACAACGGGGGTGAGTTGCCAACTCATGAGTAGTAAGTAACATCTAATAAGGTTATCATAAGCATGCACGCAAATGCGTCACAATCCCACATATACAAGTATGATACGATGCACTAGTATGAGTGCAACATGAATGAGTAATCAACGCAAAAACCTGGATATATCTGGTATGAGAAAATCTATATCCTTATCTTAGTAAAACTTTTGTATAATAAAATTGGAGTATCATCTGTGAAATCAACACAATATATGTATATCTCAATATCTCAATTTCTCAATATCTCAATAGCCATCTCTCAGATCGGCTCTCAAATCTGTCACATTCCATAACTCCGGTCGGTATCCTCTGGATAACCGCCGAGTCAATAATAACCGGTAGGTAATGCTCCCCTACAGGGCTCAATGCCTTCTCAATACGTCCATCTCGCCCCGGGATATCTCACCGGGTCCACCATGTACCCGCAGATGGTGCACCCCCCTCCTCGAATCGGGTATATGGTACAGCTCAAGAACCGAGAAAACATATGGTGGACGCCACACACATCATATCACGAGAAAACCACAAATTTCTACTTTAAAATGATAATAGCTTTATAAAATTCTTGCGGTTTTCCCTAAAATCCAGAAATCTTATCAATACTGAAATCTCCAAGAAGAATCACAATATATGAACATGTTGGTAATGACGGACATCTATGATATTGATAATATATGATGCAGTGTATGACTAGAAAACTATGTATGAATGAAGATGTAATGAGGTATATATATATGACTAGCAATCCTACGTATCCATCTTGATGAAATGAATATACAACTACAAGTTACATATCGTATATGATGCAAATGCTTAGATATTGATTTAAGCAAGTTCTATAGTATTTATGACATAACAATTACCAATGGCGTGTGTGTTCGCATAAATAGTGCATGTGTGGCATGAACCAATGGTAATGGTGCAAGTGTCCTAAGTAATAACATCATGTGTAAGAAGATGCAATGTCATGCTATGAAATGCTTTGAGACTACGCATATATATGCAAGAACTACTAAAAATCCTAACTATCGGACGCCTTGCGCCATCCAGACGATCCCTCCATTGATGTGTACATCTACTCACCGGGACGCCTCGGCTAATCTGATCCAATCACGGCCTTTCCTTTCCTTTCCGCGTCCGACGTCTCCGCAACCGATCCTAGAATCACACAAGAAGTATATATGAGGTCAGATATTTAGATAGATGCGGACACAAACGATATAAAGCAACCAATGCACACTAGCTATACGCGCATGCACTTGGTGCACAAAACACGTGCGATATCGCCACATGTTAGTTATATGTATGCCCTAGAGGCCATTACTGTACATTGGATGTATATTGTAGTGGATGCTGGGACATATATAGGGAGGACTTTCTTGCTCGACATGATAGTATGCTATCTGGTTACTCTTTACCTTAACGTGTATACTGATTGTCTCTCTGTTACATGTTGGTAAAGCCCTTAGGATGTGTACTTGACTACCTGGACTATGATGCGGATCATACTAGTGGGGACATGGTAGTCCATAAGTACATCCTTCAAAGTCCCTAGTCGTGGGTGTATCGAGACGGGGCATCGATATACCAGAGTAGACTAGCGTATACCTTCTCGACCCATACAGATGGGCGATGGATGATCCCATATCCATTGGTGTTTGACATCAGAGATGATATACGGGTGCTCAGTGGAGACTGGGTATACTGGACGGACTCGCCGAGAACTCCCAGATGGTATTATACCTTACGTCAGATGGCAGTTCTCTGGTGACACTGGTACAGAGTAGTCTGTTGACCCGAGATCGTCATAGAGTCTTGTGTGGTTCCTACTGTGCTTTGATTTCCACCTTACCACGTCCAAGAGGGCGTGCAAAATGGTGGTTTTTGGGTACAGTCCCGAGTCACATGGAGGCAATGAGCGATAGGAGGGGATTCGTCTCTCCCGGTATAGGGAGTTGATGTTGCGCTGTGTTCGATTGGCTATAACCGGAAATCCCTGGCCAGGGTTGCTGAGATTTTGCTGGTAAGTGTTACCAGTAGTTTCTCGAATTGTTATAGACCTCATATCGACACGACTTATCGAGCTATTGGGGTCTGACGTTTACCACCCCTAGGCGAGATATGCGACATATCAGACGAACAGACCGGACTGTACGGTAAGTGTTACTGGTTGGATTCACAGGAGTGTGAGCGGGCTTGCTCGTCGATCTTCTGATCGCTCAATACCCGGGTGTCCGTTACGTTTAGCAGACCGCTTGCGGTTTGTGGGTGTTTGATATGATCATCACCTGCTGCCGGCGTATTGACGAGTCTTTAGAGTCCTACACAGAGGTTTCCTGGCTCAAGCGAAACGAAATAGGAGCGCATATGAGATATGTGCGGGACCGAGAATAATGCGTGTATGTGATACCGTATTTCATTCTCGCGATGAATGTATCGAATGGTTGTATGCGATATAACCTAGTTATCGAATCAAGGATTGATTCGATAAGCCGATACATTGGATATTAGTCGGTTATATGCGATATGACCGGATCGTTAAATCAAGTGTTGATTTAATGATCTAATGCATAATTATATATTTGATATATTACTTTGCATTAACTAGTATTGGTTCACTTTAAAAGGATTTTCTCACTTGATGTGCACATTGTATATGTGATATACTTTTGTACACTAGTTTGTATCATGTTTGATGATACATGCTCATTAGGGTTTGTGTAAAGATTAAACCATGGTTGGGTAATGGTTGGGGTTTTCATTTTCTTATTCATTTATTTATTTATTTTATTCATTTTGGAAATAAGAGAAAATGGTGGCTTTCTTTGTTTGATATTGAAGCTTCATGAAGCTTTGACTAAGTGACCATTTTGTCTCATGCTTAACCCTAACCATTCCCACTAACCCTAGTTTAGTCTCTACACTTAACCATGGTTTGAATATGATAAGTATTGATTTTCTTTTCCATTTCAAATAACACTTATCATATTCTATCATCTTCTTCCTCTTCTTCTTCTTCATGAAGAAACCTTGCTCCATCAATGGCAACTTGAGCAAATGAGTGAGAAATCCAATTCTAAAGTGAACCCACTTCCTATTTCTTCATCCTCTACCTCTTGCCAAGTAGTATAGGGTGTTTTCTTCACAAGTTTCATGACTTGGTGAAGTGGGAGCTTGATCTTGTGATGCCTCGACGTAGATCATCTTCGGCATCGTAGTCGATGACCTAGCCCGCCCTTTTCTCCGATGAAGCCGACGCTAGAGCCCGGGATTCGATTTGGACAGCGAGGAGACTTCATTGAGGAGCTATGGAGGCGGAGGACCGGATCTACAAAGGTTGTATTTCCATTCACTTAGTTAAGTTGTTAACTAGTTTCTTTTTCGCCTAAAATTCTAGTTAACGATCCGTATTAGGGTTTCTCGGCACCCGTAAAATTTTGAAAGTGGCATGGTTGATGCCTTGTGAGACCTCTTGGGAGTGCCTAAGAACCCTACAGTGGTATCAGAGCCTAGCTAGAGCCTTAGGAGATGCGTAGACGGAGTTTGAAGTCCGATTAAACCGAAACCCTAACACAAATTTGCTCTCTGGACTTTTTCCAAAAATTGGGTTTTTTCCAGATTAAAAACATGCAGAAAATTCAGCAGGAAATTCTAAGAATTACGGTGCAAAAAGTACCTAATGATCTTTCTAAAGTGCGGCGGAACCGCGGCATTAGCGTGCTAATGCGGCTGTTCCGCGGCCATTTTGTCTCTTCTCCCATTGAATTTTGCACAGTAATTCCTATTTTTCAGTGCTGGTTTTCCTGGGATATTTTTTTTCCTGAACTCAAGAGTTGAGTTTTCTGGGTTGTATTGGGGATTCGATGATTCGATCGGATTATCAGATTTTGTCTATGTGGATTCCGGATAATTTTTTAATATGTTAAAAAAGTTCGACCGGATAGAAATACCCATCTTTTCCCCTGTCGGGAAATTTCCAAGTGTTGGATTTTTCCGTGGTTTAAAGACGTTCTAAGTAGTGCAAGTAACGCGATGGTCCCTCTAGAAGACAACAAACCTTAACTCGATTATGTGACCGTCTTGAACTGCCCTTTGAACCTTTGGGTTTGGGGCACTACGGCGTGCCACATGTGAGGCGTTGGCTTGACCCTTCTACGGCTGGACCGTTGGTACTGAGGTACGAACTGAATGTTTTTAGACTTGTTTCATGTGTTGAGCTGTATCGGGAAAACTTGGGTGTTTGAATGTTCGATCGGAAATTTTAACATTTTCTATTTATCCGGAATGGGATACAATAATTGGAATTCACAAGAAATTATGAGATAACTGAATGAATGTTATAAACATAGCACTTTAGTCTCATTTGATCGGTTGCCACGGAATTTTGATATGATCAAAAGTCCGTCGCAATCACGTAGCGTACGCGGATACTCGCCGGGTAAACTTAATAGACAACCTCGCTCCATAGCCCCGACCAAGTGACTGTAGGAGAACCCCGTCGCCGAAAGCATCCGTCCGGGTGCTCGCGGTAGCGGTGTTCCGCCTTGGTGCACTTCGTTGACGGTATCGGGGGTGCGGCCGTCTACTGAAGTTTGCGACGAGCATTCGATCAAATTGTCGGGAATCCTGTTGAATTGCCCGACTTGGTATTGAAAAGTGTTTTCGATTTTGAGACTAAAATGCGGGGTTTATAATTGTTAGGCATGCGATGTCTAAAGAATTCATTTGGTCAGGCATGCGATGTCTGAGGTGGTTGCGGATTCCAACTGTTGTAGTTTTACACTTTCTTTTCTGTGACCGTAAGTGTAATATGTGATATCGCCGGTTTCGTTGCTATATATCAACAACAATTGGGATACGCATATTTACTTACGTTGATGACATGTGATGTTATGTGTTGCTGGATATGTTATATTGGATCGTCGTGTTTGAATAGCCGGGGGTTTTTATGTGAGATGAGTGTTTTTCATTTTCATTCATGTAAAAACTTGTATGTAATATTCTTTTATTGCGGCACTTCCAGGTTGCGGAAGATGTCACCTTTTGTATATTATTTACTTTTCTGCACTAAGATAGACCAAGGAGGGGAGCACAAGTAACCGGATTCTGGAGTCCAGTGGGAGACCAACTCGAGGAGTCGAGTCCGGGTCTCCTTACTCTAGAATTGGTAGGGTTGCTTGCCGCTCTCGTAGGGGTCTTGGGGTGTGGGTTTGGCTATTCATCACGACCGTGGAATCCGTGTTTTATACTGGCTCGTATTGAAAACACGGACGTCCTAGTATATCCAATATTTCATATGATTCTTCTGCTGCGATATCTGTGATGTGATCATGTGATGTTCTGTGATAGATACAGTATATAGTATATATGATATATTATATAGACGTTACTTATGTTTTACACCCGCGCTAGCCCTTCCCCGCTCTGCCGTTAGTTACCTAACCTAACGGTGCACGAGGGGACATCGAGGCGAATGCGGATGGCATAAGTGTACGTCGTATTTATCTGTGATGTTTAGGTACTTAAATGATGGGACTTCATTAATGAGATTAATGAAATAAAAGAAACATAAGATGTTGTAGAATCGAATTTCAAAATAAAACAGGTAGCTACAGTTCTTGCTTTGCACAGCGGTATATATGATATATCCTGCATCTTATTCGATGAGGAAAGGACCGAGATCCCTTCACCGGGAGTGACTCCTTTAGCAATAACTGGCAGATGCTACACACTCGGTTTGTCTTTTGATTGTTTTTAAGTGTTTTTGCTTTGCACAGTGATATATATGATATATCCCGCACCTCATTCGACGAGGAAAGGACCGACCATCCCTTCACCGGGAGTGACTCCTTTAGCAAAACTAGAAAAGCATCAAAAACACTCCATTTTTAAAATCATTTGATTCTACAACGATATCAAGTTCATTACGCAATAGGTTTTCAGAAAAACCTGTCGTAGCCCTCCGTCATTTCAGATAAGTACTAGTTAGTATTCGTGCTGCGGTTGTTTGGCATGCGTCAAGGCGTAGTGTACGGTAGCTAACTAGTGCTTATCTGCTAGCATACGATGCGATTGGATTAGGGTATTCGTACGGCGTTGTTTGGCATGCGTCAAGGGTCGTGCGGGTGGGTTTAATTCAATCAAGAAATGTACGGGTTGAACTTGACTAGCAGACTATGGGTTGTTTGGCATGCGTCAAGGTCATAGCGAGCTAGGGGCAAAATATTATCGGGAATTTCAAGTGTTGAAATTTGCAATGAGATTGCATACCTTCTATGAGATAGTTGGATCCCGATACCCGCTGCGAGTAAGAGTTACTCCTGGGAAAGTTTTACACATTACAATTAGCCGATCAAGTAGGTGTCTAGAAAGGTGTCAATGGGGTTACGCCTCTGGGAAAACGAGGTTTACATTAATTAGGTTCGTGCGAAAGCACGGGGGACCTCCCTCAAAGTACCGACACTGGCCTGGCTGAAAGATTGGCGAACTTGTAGTGTGTAATTAATCCCGGCTAGTCTTTCCTTTTAGGGTTTGAAGAAAGATTTGATAAAAAGCAGTGGGAGCCATCCTGATTAGATAAAATAAAAACCAATCTATTCTTGCAAGAGCGCACGCTGAGTGTTTTCTTCTCTCTCTCTCCAGGTAGCGACCATATCACGCCTTAATCAAGATAATAATACGGATTATTTGACCGAACCCGCTTGTTATACTGAGCTGGGGAACGTTGGTCCCGCTCCAACTTATAATTGTTATAAGACAGAGCAGGAAATTGGGGATTACCAGAATTCCCTTGCCGCCCAAACGAAGAGAGTGCATGCTGATGCATCATCTTCGGGTATGTTCATTACAGAGAACTGTTTCTCAGTATCCTTTACGTCCTGGGTATGTGATACCAGATCAGGATCCCAGATATGTAATTTGTTGCATAGGGCTACAGAAAGGTAGAGAACTGAGAACGGGTGATAAGTTTCATGAGGCAGAAAACGGGGCAAGAGTTGCAGCCAAGTCTGTTAGTCACTGTCACCCTGTATTCCAAATACATTGATTCTGAACGAATGTTATTAGATACCGAACCTGATATACAAAATAATATCAGTCTCTTTATTAGTAAAGAAAGGATATAATTTTGTATTGTTGGATAATGTTTTGAACATTTCCTATATCAAAAGTTGATCGGTTCAGGCACGTTATCTAAAAGCATTGATGTTCTAAATCAAACTACAGTTCTAAGTATACAGAACACACACAAGAGGATGAGTTCAGAAATGAACGAATTTTTCTTGAGGTATTGTAGACTAGGTCATATCAATGTGACCAGACTAGCTGAAGTTACATGAAGATGCATATTTAAATCCTGTTTGAATTTACATCTTGTGAAACTTGCCAGTCATGTCACAAAGATAAGATGACCATAGCTCCGTTTACTGGAAACAGAGAAAGAGTTAGTGAACTCTTGGGATGATACATGTTGATGTATGTAGGTCCCCTGTCTACATATGCCAGGACTGGTTCTTTGTACTTCATTACATTCTCTGATGATCTTTCGAGATTCAGACCTATGTTCCTGTTGAAACACAAGTCCGAACCTTTTGAGATATTCACAGAATATAAGCTAGAAGTAGAGAACCAATACGGGTATAAGTATTATGTCCTTTGATGAGATCAAGAAGGAGAAAACTTGAGCACGGAATTCCTGGATGATTCTAAAGGAGAATTAGATTCTCTCTCAGCATTACTCCTCCGTATACACCATTGCACGATGGTATATCGGGGCGGAGCAGATACACCCTATTTGATATAGTGTGCTCTATGATGAGTACTACTGAGTTACCTATTTCCTTTTGGGAGTTATGCACTTGAGAAGCTGCATACCTACTGAATTGGGTTCAAATTCAAATCAGTTGCCTACCACTTCATATGTGATATGGAAAGGGTAGAGCTCATGTCTTAAGCTAGTTAAGATTTGGGGTTGTCCGGCCTATGTCTAAAAGCAAAATCCGGACAAGCTCAAGGCAAGATCTGTTATGTAGAACTGGAAATGTTCCAACTATACAAACTACAGCACATGATTTGATAAAACCGAAGGATTCAATAGTTACCAACGAATCTCAGCCTCTCCGCCGATCTAGTAGGGTTCCTCATCCACCTGAGAGATACTTCGGTTTCTCTATGACAGTGGGAGCGAGGATTACATCATGAGATGATGACCCAACTAGTTTCGAGCTGGCCATCAGGAGTGAGACTCTGTAAGAATGGCTGGATGCTTAGCGATCTGAGATGGAATCCATGTACACCAGCAAAGTATGGACTTTGGCTGCTATATCTGAAGGGTTAAATCCCCATCAGGAGCAAGTAAATCTTGAGAAGATTACTTGGTGTAGATGGAAAAGTTGAGACTTTCAAAGCTAGACTTGTTAAAGGTTTTCGTCATCAACCAGGCGTGGATAATGATGAAACCTTTTCAAGTAGCTATGCTTAAGTCCATCCAGATCCTACTTGCCACGGCTACGTACCATGACTACGATATCTGGCGGTTGGGTGCCATGACTGCTTTTCTAAATGATGTTTTAGAAGAGAGCGTCTATAAGTACACAGCCAAAGAGCTTCGTAGACAGTGGGAGCAGCGGAAACGTGTGCAAGATGCTTTATAGGATAAAGCAGGCATCGCGGAGTTGGAACGTCTATTTTGATGAGTTAGTCAAAGAAGTTGACATCATCAAAATGGTAGATGAACCTTGTATAAACAAAAAGGTAGTAGGGAGTATGGTGACGATCCTCGTAGAGTACGTGGATGACATGCTCTTGATAGGGAAGGAGTTTCCTATGCTACGCTCGGTCAATCTCTGCTTATCACAATGATTCTCCATATAGGATCAAAGTTATACCTCCTAAATCCTGGGTTTTAGATCTATGAGATAGATCTAATTGGATGTTAGGATTCTCACTAGTTGTAGTGAGATGGTATCAATTGATCCTGGGGAGAATCACTGGAAGGGTTCCAGAGTGATAAGGTCGACTGAAAGTCAGTCACAGGCATTGTCTTTACCCTCAGTAAAGGGACGGTATGTTGGAAGAGTTCCAAGCTAGATACCGTGGCATACTAGACGATTAAGGCTGGATACATCGCTACTTAAGATGCTACCAAGGAGGATGTTTGGGTGTATATTGGTTCATGAGATGAACTTCGTTCCTCCCATTGCGTGACAATGGAGTTGTGGCTTATGCCAAGGAACACCCGTCCCATCAGTGATCCAGACATATTCTAAGGCAGTGTCACCTGATCATGGAGATGGTTGATCTCCAGGGTGATCGAGGTTAGGAGAGTAGACTCAGAGGATAACACGGCGGATCCACTCACGAAGGCCTATTCACAGAAAGAGAGTTTTTATGGGATGGTTGAGTATGAGATACTACAACCACTGCTACAGATGGCCCTAGTGCAAGTGGGAGATTGTTAGTTATATGTATGCCCTAGAGGCCATTACTGTACATTGGATGTATATTGTAGTGGATGCTGGGACATATATAGGGAGAACTTTCTTGCTCGACATGATAGTATGCTATCTGGTTACTCTTTACCTTAACGTGTATACTGATTGTCTCTCTGTTACATGTTGGTAAAGCCCTTAGGATGTGTACTTGACTACCTGGACTATGATGCGGATCATACTAGTGGGGACATGGTAGTCCATAAGTACATCCTTCAAAGTCCCTAGTCGTGGGTGTATCGAGACGGGGCATCGATATACCAGAGTAGACTAGCGTATACCTTCTCGACCCATACAGATGGGCGATGGATGATCCCATATCCATTGGTGTTTGACATCAGAGATGATATACGGGTGCTCAGTGGAGACTGGGTATACTGGACGGACTCGCCGAGAACTCCCAGATGGTATTATACCTTACGTCAGATGGCAGTTCTCTGGTGACACTGGTACAGAGTAGTCTGTTGACCCGAGATCGTCATAGAGTCTTGTGTGGTTCCCACTGTGCTTTGATTTTCATCTTACCACGTCCAAGAGGGCATGCAAAACGGTGGTTTTTGGGTACAGTCCCGAGTCACATGGAGGCAATGAGCGTTAGGAGGGGATTCGTAACTCCCGGTATAGGGAGTTGATGTTGCGTTGTGTTCGATTGGCTATAACCGGAAATCCCTGGCCAGGGTTGCTGAGATTTACTGGTAAGTGTTACCAGTAGTTTCTCGAATTGTTATAGACCTCATATCGACACGACTTATCGAGCTATTGGGGTCTGACGTTTACCACCCCTAGGCGAGATATGCGACATATCAGACGAACAGACCGGACTGTACGGTAAGTGTTACTGGTTGGATTCACAGGAGTGTGAGCGGGCTTGCTCGTCGATCTTATGATCGCTCAATACCCGGGTGGCCGTTACGTTTAGCAGACCGCTTGCTGCTTGTGGATGTTTGATATGATCATCACCTGCTGCCGGCGTATTGACTAGTCTTTAGAGTCCTACACAGAGGTTTCCTGGCTCAAGCGAAACGAAATAGGAGCGCATATGAGATATGTGCGGGACCGAGAATAATGCGTGTATGTGATACCGTATTTCATTCTCGCGATGAATGTATCGAATGGTTGTATGCGATATAACCTAGTTATCGAATCAAGGATTGATTCGATAAGCCGATACATTGGATATTAGTCGGTTATATGCGATATGACCGGATCGTTAAATCAAGTGTTGATTTAATGATCTAATGCATAATTATATATTTGATATATTACTTTGCATTAACTAGTATTGGTTCACTTTAAAAGGATTTTCTCACTTGATGTGCACATTGTATATGTGATATACTTTTGTACACTAGTTTGTATCATGTTTGATGATACATGCTCATTAGGGTTTGTGTAAAGATTAAACCATGGTTGGGTAATGGTTGGGGTTTTCATTTTCTTATTCATTTATTTATTTATTTTATTCATTTTGGAAATAAGAGAAAATGGTGGCTTTCTTTGTTTGATATTGAAGCTTCATGAAGCTTTGACTAAGTGACCATTTTGTCTCATCCTTAACCCTAACCATTCCCACTAACCCTAGTTTAGTCTCTACACTTAACCATGGTTTGAATATGATAAGTATTGATTTTCTTTTCCATTTCAAATAACACTTATCATATTCTATCATCTTCTTCCTCTTCTTCTTCTTCATGAAGAAACCTTGCTCCATCAATGGCAACTTGAGCAAATGAGTGAGAAATCCAATTCTAAAGTGAACCCACTTCCTATTTCTTCATCCTCTACCTCTTGCCAAGTAGTATAGGGTGTTTTCTTCACAAGTTTCATGACTTGGTGAAGTGGGAGCTTGATCTTGTGATGCCTCGACGTAGATCATCTTCGGCATCGTAGTCGATGACCTAGCCCGTCCTTTTCTCCGATGAAGCCGACGCTAGAGCCCGGGATTCGATTTGGACAGCGAGGAGACTTCATTGCGGAGCTATGGAGGCGAAGGACCGGATCTACAAAGGTTGTATTTCCATTCACTTAGTTAAGTTGTTAACTAGTTTCTTTTTCGCCTAAAATTCTAGTTAACGATCCGTATTAGGGTTTCTCGGCACCCGTAAAATTTTGAAAGTGGCATGGTTGATGCCTTGTGAGACCTCTTGGGAGTGCCTAAGAACCCTACACCACAAACCACCACTAAGGGTTGCTATGCGTAGCAAACACCACAACTAGAATTCAATCGTACTAATCATGCATTCACATCAAACTAAATATTATGGGAAGTAGGTTGTAGATCATCACATCCCAAAACTTAATTAAAACCCTTTTCTCTTAAAAACCTAGTTAGCAAGCTTAAGCTATTTAGTGCAAAACTAGATGGATTAGCAAGTCTAGTACCCACTAATCACACATGAACATTCTAATCAAGCCATGCAACATTTAATTAAATATAATATCACTTAAACACTCACTAACAATTAATTTAATTGCATGAACTCCTAATTTAAATTATTAAAAGCCACTTTAGCAAAGTAACCAACTAGATTAGATTTGTAAAGCCACTAGATATTAATCTACACTTAGTTAACTTAATTAAATGATAAAAACCTTAATTTTAACCCAAAACCTTCTCTTTAAAACTTTATTTGCAATTAAAACTATATTAACACCTAATCTAAATTAGATTAAAGCAATTAATTAACAAAGTAACAATTGGGTTAAGGTTTTATACTTCAAGAATTTGGAAGATCAAACTTGCTAGCCTTGCCACCAAAATGCAAACTTGCATCAAGATCAAAGCTAGTTAAGGTAAAGGAAGTTTTGTGATATTTTAGCTAGAAATTAGTGTTGGATTTGTAGATTTTTTGTGAGTTTTTGTGGGTGTTTTTTTTGCAAATGAAAAGAAGATGAAGAAGTGGAGGGGGCTGCAGATTTTGGCCGAAAGTGAAGGAGGGGGCTGCTGTTGTGAGGAGGGGGAGGAGAGATAGGTGTGTTCAAGTCAAGATTCACCCCATACCTCTTTTAATATACACCTTACCTCATTATCTTTTCATTTCTAATTTATTTTGTTTTCTATTTAAGTTTTCTTTGTAAATTCTAAAACCTAGAACCATGGTCAAACATCTTGTGTTTAGTTGTCATGGTGCATTAACAGGTAATTACTTATACTAATTTGTAATCAACACTAATTTAATGTGCAAGTGCAAGTTTAAAATAATATTTAAAAATTAATAAATAAGGAAAATAATTAAGCAAACTAACAATTAAATAAGTGACTAATTAAATACCAATATTAATAATTACATAGTTAAAATAGGTACATTTAAGTCTATGTGGAAAAATAATTATAACTAAGTTTTACGGAAAACACGAGTTGTATTACTAATTATCGGACAATTAACCTAAACGATTTTTAAAACGTTACAAAAACATAAGCAAAATCTATATATATATATATATATGATATATATATATATATATCCATTCGTCTCACGCAATAATAGGAATTCCAGATCGTAGATGAATATATTGGATATTCTTGGAAGTCTGCGTTTCATTTAAGTCCATAACGAAAGACGGATTCCACAGTCGTGATGAATAGCCTAACCCTACCCTAGATCCCTACGGGTGCGACAAACTATCTGCCAAATTCCCGAAGTGAAGCAACCCCCCTCAGTAAAATGAGTAGACCACTCGGCACTTCAAGAACCCGATAGTTTGTGCACCCCGCCTTGGGTCTTTCCTAGGAGCAAAAAAACAGTAAATGAAATAATACAACGGTGGCTACAATCTCAACCTGGATGTGCCCCGCAAAATAATATTACATCAATATTACAATTTTATATTGAATGAAAGAAAAAAACTCTCTTCTCACATCCCTAGTTATTCATCATCGACGATCCAATATTTCATATCCACAAACCACAATAAGAGCAACACAGATATGTGCAACCCCCACTAATTGTCGTATAACAATTAGCGGACATTAAGCATCATATACAAATACAGAACAATACTTAGCCAAGAACTTATAGAATTTCGATCGAAACATATTTTCTGTGTCTACCCCATGTACAATCCAGCACACAAACAATACTGGGCAGAAACCAAATATACCAAACATCACAACTTTGAAAATAAGACTCACAGAAGAAAACCTGTCCAACTCGGCCACGACTCGACCACGGAATCGCGGCGGATCGCACCGATTCGCCGCGCTTCCGTGGTGGTCTTGGCGAGTTAGCAACTCATTTTTCTTCTGTGTTCTTATAATTCCCTGCCTGTATTTTAAAGGCTACTGAAATAATTTTTTGCACAGATTGAAAAATTGATAGCAAGAATGGTTTTTGCAATTGTGATATCGGGTTTTTCCGACGACCGCAGTTCTAACTTCTTGCTAAAAAGCTAGTTAAGGTTTATTAGGCTCTGATACTACTGTAAGTCGATATCGCAAATCCCGCGGGTTCACAGGGAGGCGGAATACGCAAAAAACAATTTTTTACGGCCTCCGCAACACCGACTATACCACAGAATCGATATTAAACCTTTACTAGCTAAACAACTATGAGGTTTTAACTACTCTGAAGAAAGTTATACCTCGTAGTACCAAGTCCTTCGGTTCTTACTGTCCTCCTCCTCTTCTTAAGCTCCTTGAAGAGTGAATGAATCGTGCTCGATCGTCGGCCTTCTCACACCAAAGAAGATCCACCCGAGAGTGTCAATTTTGAGCTCCTACCTCTAAATTGAGATATCTAGGATACCTAGTGTTCTAGTCTAAGTAACCTATATGAAGTAAAGATTGACTATGGATTGTTTTGTCTCTTAAAACCCTTGGTTGCTCAACTCATGAGACACTTAAGGGTTTAAGGAAGAAGAAGAGAGATTGGAGGAGAGATAGTGTTAAACTTAGAAATTCTCAATTTTTCATTGAAGATGGCTCACTTAGATAACCTATATATATAGCAAAGATATTTTCAACAACAAAAATATCTCCATGCCACCTTACCTCAATAGTAAACCATGAGTTATAAGGTGATTCATCTTACCTCAATAGTAAACCATGAGTCATTTAAATGAGTCATCTTATCCTCCATTCCATTAAACATAAATGGTTATAAAAATAAATGAGGTGTCTTCTTCTAGAAGTACTCTTGCCAAAATTACAAGAATACCCCTCACCATATATATATACCCGTATCCGTATTTCAAAAATACGAATACAAAGAGATGGAAAAACAATCCAATAATCTAATACTAGAATCTGGCTTAAACCAAAGACCACTAGTATTATCCTCCCGATCATCATCCGTATGTGATCGAACCCTGCCGTAAAACCTTACAACCTCTATATTGTTTCGCTCAAAGAAGAAAATCCCTCTGTATGGGACTCTAAAGACTCAACAATACGCTGGCAGTAAGTTTAACCACAAGCACATCAGCGGTACTAGCTGCACGTAACGGCTATCCAGGCATCTATCGAAAAAGAAGGCTGACGAGCGAACTCATCCGAACTACTACAGAGCCTGTCCGTGATAATATCCGTACAATCCGGTCTGTTCGTCTGAGAGTATCGCATGTAAGGTCTAGGGGGTGGAAAACGTCAGACCCTTAATAACCAAACAAGTCGTGTTAGTATGGCTCAAGACCTTCTGAGAATCTACTAGTCCGCCCACCAGTAATTCTTAATCCGCCATAGCCAGGGACTTATGGTGTTGACCAACCGATCACAGCGCGGCATCGACTCCCTATACCGGGAGTGACGAATCCCCAACAGTCGCTCACTGCCTCCATGTGGCTCAGGACTGTACCTAACTAAAACCTGTTTGCACGACTCAGTAGAGCCGTGGTAGGGTAGTAATCAAAGTACAGTGGGAACTCACACGAGACAAATGAAGAACTCAGGTCGATAGACTATCTGCATACACGTCACCAGAGAACTGCTATCTGACGCTATGTATAATACCATCTAGTTATTCCTCGACGAGTACTGTCCGATGTACCCACCCCCAGTGAGCATCTGTATACAATCTTAGGTGGACCTCACCAATGGTTGCGGGACCAATCCATCGCCCCTCGTCAGGGTCTAGATATGTATACACTAGTCTACTCTGTAGTATCTATGCCCAGTCTTGATACTCCCTCGACTATGGACATTTTGATGTGCCTATCGACTACCCTGCTCCTACAAGTATGATTGCCATCATAACACTGGTAGTCAGGCAAATATCCTATGGGCTTTATCAATATGTATATAAGATATGAAATACATAATAAAACACATCACATGTGAAGATAAAGACAAACCAAATAGCATACTATCATATCAAGCAAGATCGAAAAGTACAAAAATATCCCTGGCATCCTATACAATGAAGGCCTTTAGGGCATATATATCTAATGACTATAATCATAAGTTCTTGGCCAAGGCAATTGAGATTTACTGATAAGTGTTATCAGTAGTTTCTCGGGTGGTTACGAGTTTATGATTGGCACGACTTATCAGGTTATTGAAGTCTGACAGTTTCCACCTCCTAGACCCGATATGCGATACTCTTTGATGAAGAGACCAGACTGTACGGTGATTGTCACTGATAGATTTTGCATGGTTCGGATGAGCTTGCTTGTTGACCTTCTTTCAATCAACACCTGGATAGCCGTTACGTGCAGCTAGTACCGCTGATGTGCTTGTAGGTTGTGGATATAATCCTGATCAGCTGTCAACGTATTGTCGAGTTTTTAGAGTCCCACATATAGATTTCCCAGCACAGGAAAAATGACGTAGAGCATGTATAGGGATACATGCAGGAGTTCGATTAATCACGTGTATATAATACACGTAATTTAATCGAGCATTTATTGATATTAGCCCGTTTATATATGATATAACCGGATTATTAAATCAAGTGTTGATTTAATAATTAAATGTATATTTATATATTGATATAATGCATACATTAACTAATATCATACTTATTTTTAGTATTTTCTTATCTTTAATAATATTTATATTTGATATAAATATTATTTTCTCATTTAGTCATGCTTGCTTATACATATTAGATGGATGTGTAAGAATCATATAGAAAATGAGATAAGTTCTATCTTCTTTATTTAAGAAAATAAAAGAATGAGTCATGGTTCTTAGAAGTGTTAAGAATGATGACTCATTCTTGATTTTTCTTAACTTGAAAAAGATAGAAAAAAGAGAAGAAGTTTATTTTTTCTCAAGATGAGCATCTTCTTGCTTGTTCTTATCGCATCTCCTCTTTCCTTCGTTTGATATTTCATAAGTGAGAATATAAAAGAAAAAGGAAAAGAGAGAAAATTAAGTGTGCACTAATCCTGCATCTCCTACTAATCATCCTCTTGGCAAATTTAATTAGTGGGTTGCTTCATGAAGATATGATCAAAATGATGTTATAGCTTGTATTGGATTTATCTCATGGTAGATCATCTTTGTCAAGAAGATCACCGAGTAAGCTTGTTTCGGATTTTGTGGAGACTAGCCGGAATCCAAGCAGTGGTGGCTAACGCTCTACAAAGGTTGTAGCTCCTCTATCCCCTCTCTAGTTTATGGTTTGTGCTATTTATTAGTAAATGTTGATCTAGGAAAAGGAAATGGTGCTTGTATACTTGAAATTTTTTTGTTATCCGCTTCCGCTGGGTTCGCAAGTGTTGTGACCGGAGAACCGGTTCCCTTTCTAGTGGTACTAGCTGCACGTAACGGCTACCCAGATATTGATCAAAAGAACTAACGAGCAAACTCATTCGAACCTTGTAAAGTCTATCAGTGACAATCACCGCATAGTCTGGTCTCTTCGTCTAAGAGTGTCGCATACCGGATCTAGAAGGTGGAAATCGTCAGACTCCCAATAAACCAATAATCGTGTCGATCATAAACTCGTAACCATCCGATAAACTGCTGATAACACTTATCAGCAAAATCTCAATTTCCTTGGCCAAGGACTTATGGTTATAGTAGATCTTGCATAGCACAATCTCAACTCTCTATACCGGGTGAGACAAAACCCTTTTGATCATTCACTGCCTTCATGTGCTTAGGGACTGCACCCAACTAAAACCTGTTTGCACGCCTCAGTAGAGCCGTGGTAGGGTAGTAATCTCAGTACAGTAGGAACACATACATGACATTATGACGATCTTAGGTCTACAGACTGCTATGTACTCATGTTGCATGAGAACTGCTATCTGATGATAGGTACAATACCATCTAGGAATTCACAGGTGAGTCCGTCCAATGTAACTCATTCATCTAATGAGCACCTGTATATAATCTTTTGTGTCAAACACCAATGGTTATGGGATTAACCATCGTCCCGGTCGGGGTCAAGAAACGTATACACTAGTCTAATCTGGCGTATCAATGCCCAGTCTTGATACTCTCTCGACTAAGGTCTTTTAAGGATGTGCTTATAGACTACTCAGGCTCTACTAGTATGATCCTTATCATAATCCTGGTAGTCAAGTAAAAATCCTATCTGTTTTTATTATTATGTATTAGCGATACGTGATCACGAGTAAAATGTATTCACATGAATGATAAAACCAAACCAGATAGCATACTATTATCTCAAGTAAGATTGCTCTATCGTATATGTCATCCATCAATTATAATAATTGGTTGTGGGCATCTATATCCAACAGCTTCATGCATGTGACAGACTTCACACTTCATCTTAAAAATATTTAAAAGAAAAAATATGATAAAAAAATCTTGAATTAAAGTCCCCAAAATATTTCACCAAATTCTGCCTCAATAGGAGCGCAAAAATGCGGCCGAAGAGGGCAAAAGTGCGGCCTAATTTTTGAATCTTGTCTTCAAATTTTTTCATCGGCTCCCTTTCTTTTCCAGAAAGCCTTCTGAATCATTAGATTTCCTGTTCATATATCCAAAAAACAAAATAAAACTAAAATAATAAAAATAAACAAAAACACAATTAGATTTAAACCGTTTTCCCCAGCAACGACGCCAAAAACTTGTTTGTTGTTTTAAAATGTGTTCGCAAGTGCACGACATGTTGTAGTGTGCAAAAAATGATCGGATCCATACAGAAGGTGGTAATCTAACTAAATCTAGACGAATTAAAATAAAGATTATAGATTTAAAATATTAGAACACTAATTAAATTAATTGAAATTACTTGAATGTTAATCTAGGGTTGAATCCATAGATCCAAGTTATGTAGATTATTGTTATTAAATTCTCTCCCTTGATCCCTCTTTCTAATTCCCCTAAAAAAAATTAAATAAGCAGGGATCTTATGATTTCTCAACATGATCCATCAAACAATTAATCTTAAAACAATAAAAGGAGCAACTTTTATAGATCTATGATGATATTAATGCTAAAAATCATGTCTTCCTCTACATTAGATCTAAGTTTTTAGACATGTTTACAGTCTAATCAACCTAGATCTACAAATTAAATAAGAATAGCATAAAGAGATTCATAATGACAATAATAATTTACACAAACTAGAGATCTACTTCATCTATCCTAGGTTAACAGAGAATTAGCTGCGCAACAGCAAACAAAAACAAGAATAATTAAAAGCATCATAATTAAAGTTCAAAAAAAAAAGTTTCTTAAATATTTGGTCTCCACCACAAAGGAACACAAAACCCTAAACAGTAAAAGGAGGCAACGGAGGAGATAACCCTAATAATGAGTTTTACATTAGTATTTATAGGGTTATCTCTCAGTTACAAAATATTTATCTAAACAAAATAGGAATCTAAATCACCACGATCAAAACCCGACTCATTAGGGTTTACTCTGGCCGCATATATGCCCCAATTGGCCACACTTTTGCCCCATCTCTTTTTGAGTCAGGTCTTGGTTAGAACTAGTTGGCTTGTTTAGGCTTCAGTTTGAAATCTTCTTCGTTCTCGTGTGCTCTCAATACTTGATTTGATTTGTTTAGTAATATGAAAAGCACATGTTACTTTTTTCCGTCTCTTTGCAGTTTAAACCATGTTTCCTGCATTTATTAACAAAGGATCGAACATCATTAAATATATATAAAGTGAGATAAATATGGTTATAAAATGTACAATAAATTACATCTATCATTAGGTTCCTCACTTCTAGGTGCAACACATGTCACACACCCATAAATTTATTATATGAGTCTAGAGTACAAGATTTTTTTATCATTCTAGCGTGTATCGGTATCTATGCATGCACAAGGATTTAATATTTGAGTGGTCAGTGCTAACAATTGAGATAACTAAAGCATCTAGTGTAAATTTTCATTCGAGACGTGTCCTTAGTCCTTAGGATGTGCATTCAAATTGACTCTACATTTTCATTCACAATATCTGCGTGTGTGCATTTTGAAATCCGACAGTAAATAGTTGTGATGAATAAATTTTATAAAATAAAGCTAATATTGACAGGCAAACTAATAGCATGAGGCAGGAGATAAATGTTGATAAAAGGGTGTCCAAAGAGAGTAAAAAACTAACATTTGATCGTAGCGAATGTTATATTTTTTTGAAAACTTAGGTCAAATGTCTAGAATAGATATTCTAATTGTGTTAAATATTGAAGATTTGACTTATTTCATGAGCCGGTTAATTTCTTGCTATTATTCCTGAGAGACAGTTCGGTCTACACCCTCAGGAATTTACTTCTTTGAGCTTCAGCGGACCATACATCCAGACAAAGCAAAGTATTCATTCTTCTGTGCGCACTATTGAAGTTTCATCACCCTCTAGTATTCATCAGGTGGTGAATTTTTTCGAAGCCGGAGAGAATGATGGGGAACCATTAAGTTTATTAAATTTTGTTTAGCTATTTGTTAATTTTCCTAATTACAGTTATTATTGCAATTTTAGAGATTTTATGGTTTCTTTTGCGAGTTTTATTTGGCTTTTGTTATAAAAAGAAACCACTCTTATTTTTGATTGTTGAATGATTGATAATTTTATTGAAAATCGGGTACGGTCAATCATTACGGTCGAAGTTGCAAATCGGCTGTGAAAGATCATTTATCTCTCTTTGTTATTGTGCTTATCATTATTCTTCGAGAGCCAAAGAGATTTAGATCTAAATCATTACAAGAACATGTCAAAGCCTTGTAGCAAATCTAATCCATCCTCCGGCAACATCAAGGGTGGTTTGCAATTTCTCAGATCAAGTTGTTAAGAGTGATTGTTTTGATGTGTGGAAGAAGCCAACAGTACCTTGTTCAAGACTTATTTGCTAAATTTCAAGAAGCGGCAGCACATGCATGAGGTAAAAGAAAAGGGTGCTAAAATTATCTTTTTTTTGTTTAATTGCTAGGAATCTTATCTGGTAATTTTGGATTTGGGATTAAATAATTTAATATTGGACATCTATTAGCATTTCTAATATTAGGTTTGTTTGATTCAATTTTCTAAAATATAATATTGGCCTCTACATATCAATGTTTTAGCAATTTATAATCAATGGACCAGCCTGATATCTTCATAAAATTGATCGCCTTAATCTTAACGCTCAATCGTTGAGTATTTGGCTTATGTTCTTATATTATTTATTAATCTTGTTATTAAACTCCGATCTCATGCTTGCATTTAGAAACACTTGCAAAAGAAAACACCACAGGACAAACACTTTATGGTTCTCTCCTTTTGAGGAGAGCTTGTTTCCCGCCCCCAACCCAATCAAAATTTCTTGATCCTCTCTCTCTCTCTCTCTCTCTCTCACATTTCCCTCTTATCTATACTACTCTAACCCCAATATCAACACGGAACAGAGCAATCTCAGCCAACAATCTCATTACAGTTCTCTCTTCCATTGATAAATCATCTAAGATTTCAATCTCCCCCACCCAGCTACAACCTATTCCATCATCCCAAATCAATAATCTATTGTTCTGCGCGATCACTCGGACATATCTTTTCCAAAGGCTCAGATCAGAGAAAGTGTATACGCTGCCTGGAATATCAGAAAACCAATCATTTTCAAAGAGTATGGCGGCGTGAACATTTTTTAAGTCTCCTTCGAGTCTAAAAATGAGTCAGATAGAGTTTTAAGAAATGGTCCTTGGACTATCGATGTAAACCCCTCAGGTCTCCATCCGAGTATGATCTTTAACAAAATCGATCTATGGGTCCAGCTCTACTGCGTACCACTTGATTACCTCAACATCGACAGTATCTCTACCATTAGCTCCTTGATCGGGAACAGCAAGCATCTCATCCCTGAAGTTGAAGAAAAATGGGACACCTTTGCTAGAGTCAAAATAAATTTTGATATTAATAAGACTCTAGTGTCTTCCATCAACGTACCGCTTCGTGATAATCCCAATTGCTTGGTGACTGTCAAGTATGAGAAATTGTGACGATTTTGCGGCTTCTATGGAAAGCTATGGCACCAAGCTGAATCATGTGTTCTATTAGAAGAAGTGGATGCCAGATTAGAAGATCCAGATATCGACAATTATACCATGAGCACTCTTAAAAGCCTTGGGGTGTTTGGCTTTACCGAAGATCTAATGGCCCCTGCCTTTCCAAGCTCTAGCAAAAAATTCTCATGACTTGGCTATTCAGGCTAACCCATTTGTTCCGGTCTCATCAACCCCGGTCTCATCAGTATCTCCATTGATATCGAAAACTCATCAACACACTTCTTCTGCTACCGCTACTACTACCGCTACTGCTACCACAAGCTCACCAACATCGTCTCCCTCTCGATCAGATGACATTACCAAACACGTGCAAAATTCACCGGGCGATGCGTTAGTTTCCAATTTATCCCTACAACTAAGCAGCTGAATTTCAAATTTCAAAATCTTTGCCAACTCATTCTAAACGGAAAATTTCCTCAACCAACCCAGAAAATATTCCATTCCAATTGTCCATCCTATTCACAAATCTCTCCCGTGAACATGTCACCACCATTTACAACCCTTCCTTTTTGGTTAGTACAGCAAATATTCTCTTTAACTCTAAGGAAAAAAAATCCAAGGGAATCAACTAATAACCCATTCCTTTATTGACACCAATCATATAACAAGCTACCCCTTCACTGATGATATCAACTCCACCAAATCCTCACCAATCTATTCAAAATATATAGGATCAACTAATATCTCTCTTGAAGATGTTGATGCTATGATCACTGATGAAGCTAAGATTGAAGAGCTGGAGCCACAAAACCTTGTTCAAAATTCAAAAATGTATCTTTTGATGGAGCTGTACATTTAGTGTGGAAAAATGAAAAGGAGACTATTTATGTACTCAATTCTAGAAAATCATATGCCGCTAAAGAATTGATGGGAGAATGTTTTAGCACCTCATCAGGATCTAAACAAGACCCAAATGGACCGTGTAAAGAAAGAAATGCCGAGCTCGAGTCAATGTTGCGAACCAATTGGGATGGGTCTCATTCAAACATCTTTGAGTCATTCAGCTCCAACTATTATACCAAAGCCAAACGCACCCTCAAGCGACGTGCGCACACTACAGATTCTCAAAACATAAATAACCAACCCCCAAGCAAGAAAGCTCGGCCATTGACTCAACTACTTGTGTCCAACAATGATTTATGCAATCAACAGGCGGAGGCTGCTATGCAGCCCCGCCCTCAATCATGAAGCTCCTGAGCTGGAACTGTCGAGGTTGCAGGGGACACTCGACGGTTCATTATCTACAGTCCCTTCTCTGAGCTACTTCACCGAATATACTTTTTATCTCGGAAACAATATGTTCTACAGAACAAACTACGACAATTCTTAATAAATTTCACTTTCCTCATCATCACATAGTGCCCTCCGAAGGGAGATCAGGCGGCTTGTGGCTCTTTTGGGATGATAGCATCTCGGTCCAAATTGCACTCATCCAAAAACCTAATCATGGCAGATATTTCTTCCTCTCATACTACACCTCTCTGGAAATTTGCATGTATTTATGGCGAGCCGGCTCGACACAAAAGGAGAGAATTCTGGTATAATTGTTCTGGCCTCATCTCCTCTATCTCAATTCCATTTGTAATAATAGGAGATTTTAATGTAATATCCAACAGTAATGAGAAACTAGGAGGCAATGAAGTTATGCACAATGACGTTGATTTCTCTGTTAATCTTTTTTATGAGAATAACCTTCTTGATGTTGGGTATGTTGGAGCAGCTTTTACATGGTTTAAAAAACAGGTTGAAGCTACTCATGTTGGTGAAAGACTCGACAAGGCATACTGATGATGCTCGATATCGGTGACTTCTCAGATCGTGACACGTGGCAAATGACGTGTCCCAGGGCTCACAAGAAAAGACCTCCAGTGGCCGACCAGACCACTCATGTGCCCGTCCTACAAGCAAACGCATGCTCACCTCCGAGCCCCTGCACAATTAGTCTCCTCGGCCTACCAGCTCGTCTTCGGGCTACAACAGAACCAAGATATCTCGACTCTCCCGCTCGTCCGCGAGCTCTCCCGTCGAGATCATCTTCCTCGGTCTCATTGACCGACCAACGGCACCGCTCACAGGCGCAACTGCCATCCCGCGAATCTTGCCATGCGCGAGATATCCGTCGGCCACATCCCACGTTCCACGCCATCACGATTCCCCATTAACGAGCCTATCTCGCCATTAATGGGGGATCCCGCTAATCACGCGGGCGTGACGTTGGGAGCGTAACTGCCGGCGTGATTCTCACGCCTGTCATGCCTGCTGCCACCGCTATATAAACCCCTTCTTCAGACGGTTCAAGTAAGCCATTTTTACTCCACTAAGCCGTTATTCTGCTCGGATCTCTAGTCTAACTTGACCGTCGGAGGGTCCTCGGTGGTACAACCACCCCGGGACTTCCTTACAGGTAGCTCGGCGACCTGTAGGGTTACTAGACACTCTCACAAGGGTCTATAAGGTATCAACCATATCCGATTTAAAATTTAGACATGCCGAACAACCCTTAACCAAGATCTTAAACTATAGATTAGGCGAAACAAAGTATGTTAAACACTTTAACATCTAAGAGTTTGGGATTACAACCTTTGTAGTCCGGTCCTTCACTTCATAAGCTCCGTGTTGAGGTCCCTTCACTGCGATCATCAAGAAGCCGGACTCTAGAGAGGCTCCACAAAAGAAATATGCAAGCTTGGTTCCAATCTTCGATAAGTAAGATGATCTACCTTGAAAAAACTTTAACTCAAGCTCTCACTCACTAATGAAGTGAACACCCTAATCTAAATGGCTAGGATAGATTAGGATGATGAACTAGGATTTAAGCTCTCATTTGTTTTCTTAATCTCACTCATTTTCATCACCTCTCAAAAAGCTAGAAAACTTTTCAAGCAAAAAGGAAGAAGAAGAAAAAGCTAACTCTTTTGTGATGAATAATGAAAAGTGTAGTGTGGTTAGAAATGCAACCATATGTTAAGTATGATAACTTAACCCATGTAGAGACTTAACCATGGTCAAGGGTTGGGTTGGGTTAACAAATATCTACAAAAATATCTATACAAAATATCTTTGCAAAAACAAAACAAAAGCTTCTAGAAACTTCTAGAAAAATTAACCCAAATCAAAGCTTAATCATGTTTAATCTCCACGAATCACGTTGCATTAATAACCCTAACATGTTACAATATTATATATCACATATACAATATTTATTGTAACAAAATAAAATAATACAATTAACATATATCACATATATATCAATGTATTACCCGAATGAGAAAAAGAATCTTTTAGTGAGCTTATATCAGTTAATGTAATTTAATATATCAAATATATAATTATACATTAAATTATCGAATCAACACTTGATCCGATAATCCGGCTATTTCACAAATAACCGACTAATATAATCTGTATCAGTTCATCGAATCAACACTTGATCCGATAACCCGGCTATATCACTTATATCCGGCCGATATCTCATATCGCGAGAATCTAATACGGTATCACATACACGTATTGTTCTCGGTCCCACACATATCATATATGTGCTCCTACTCCGTTTTGCCTGAGCCAGGAAATCTCTGTGTAGGACTCTAAAGAATCGTCAATACGCCGGCAGTAAGTGATGATCATATCAAACATCCACAAGCTGCAAGCGGTCAGCTAAACGTAACAGCCACTCAGGTATTGAGCGATCAGAAGATCAACAAGCAAGCCTGTACTTTCTCCCATGAATCCAATCAGTAACACTCCCGTACAGTCCGGTCTCTTCGTCTGATATGTCGCATATCTCGCCTAGGGGTGGTAAACGTCAGACCCCAGTAGCTTGATAAGCCGTGTCGATATGAGGTCTATAACAGTTCGAGAAACTACTGATAACACTTACCAGTAAATCTCAGCAACCCTGGCCAGGGATTTCCAGTTATAGCCAATCGAACACAGCGCAACATCAACTCCCTATACCGGGAGAGACGAATCCCTTCCTATCGCTCATTGCCTCCATGTGATTCGGGACTGTACCCAAAAGCCACCTTTTTGCACGCCCTCTTGGACGTGGTATGATGGAAATCAAAGTACAGTGGGAATCAACAAGACTCTATGACGATCTCGGGTCTACAGACTACTCTGTACCAGTGTCACCAGAGAACTGCCATCTGACGTGAGGTATAATACCATCTGGGAGTTCTCGGCGAGTCCGTCCAGTGTACCCAGTCTCCACTGAGCACCCAAATACCTTCTCTGATGTCAAACACCAATGGATATGGGATCATCCATCGCCCATCATATGGGTCAAGAAGCGCATACGCTAGTCTACTCTGGAGTATCGATGCCCTGTCTCGGTACTCCCACGACTAGGAACATTTGAATGATATACTTGGCGACTACACTGTCCCCACTAGTATGATCCGCATCATAGTCCTGACAGTCAAGTACTCATCCTAAGGGCTTTATCAACATGTAACATAGAGACAATCAGAGTACATGTTAAGATAAAGAGCAACCAGATAGCGTACTATCATGTCGAGTAAGAAAGTCCTCCCTATATATGTCCAAGCATCCACTACAATATATATCGTATGTACAGTAATGGCCTCTAGGGCATACATATAACTAACAATCTCCTACTTGCACTGGGGCCATTTGTTGTGGTATCGCATACCCAACAATTAGCTGTGGTTGAAGTATCTCATACTCAACCTTCCCATAAAAGTCACTACTGGAAAAAAGGCCTTTGTGAGTGGATCCGCGCTGTTGTCCTCTGTGTCTACTCTCCTAACCTCGATCTCCCTGGAGATCAACCATCTCCATGATCAGGTGATACTGCCTAAGATTTATATCTGGATTTCTGATGGGATGGGGGTTCCTTGGCTAAAGCCATTACTCCATTGTCACACAATGGTTGGAACGAAGTTCATCTCATGAACTTATATATCCAGACTGCTTCTTTGGTAGCATCCTTAGTAATGATGTATCTTGCCTTTAATCGTCTAGTATGTCACGGTATCCAGCTTGGAACTCTTCCAACATACCGTCCCTCCACTGAGGGTAAAGACAATGCCTGCGACTGACATTCAGTCGTTCTTATCACCCTGGAACCTTTTCCAGTGATTCTCCTCAGGATCGATTCATACCATCTCACTACAACTAGTGAGAATCCTAACATCCATTTAGATCTATCTCATAGATATAAAACCTAGGATTTAAGAGGTATCACCTTGATCCTATATGGAGAATCCTTGTGATAAGTGGAGATTGACCGAGCGTAGCATAGGAAACTCCTTCCCTATCAAGAGTATGTCATCCACGTACTCTACGAGGATCACCACCATACTCTCTACTACCTTTTTGTATATACAAGGTCCATCTACCATTTTGATGAAGTCTAACTCTTTGACTATCACATCAAAACAGATGTTCCAACTCTGCGATGCCTGATTTATCACATAAAACATCTTGCACACGTTTCTGCTGCTCCCACTGTCTACGAAGCCCTCTGGCTGTGTACTTATAGACGCTCTCTTCCAAATCAACATTTTGAAAAGCAGTCATGACACCTAATCACCAGATATCGTAGTCATGGTATGTAGCCGTGGCAAGTAGGATCTGGATGGACTTAAGCATAGCTTTGAAAGTCTCAACTTTTCCATGTACACGAAGTAATCTTCTCAAGATATATTTACTCCAGATGGGGATTTAACCATTCAGATAAAGCAACCAAAGTCCATACTTTGTTGGTGTATAAGGATTCCATCTCAGATCGCTAAGCATCCAGCCATTCTTACAGAGTCCCACTCCTGATGGCCTGCTCGAAATAAGTTGGGTCATCATCTCATGATGCAATCCTCGCTCCCACTGTCATAGAGAAACCGAAGTATCTCTCAGGTGGGTGAGGAACCCTACTAGATCGGCGGAGAGGCTGAGGTTCGTCAGAAACTATTGAATCCTTCGGTTCTACCAAATCATCAGCTGTAGTTTGTATAGCTGGAACTGTTTCCAGTTCTACCTCATGACCATTAATTTCTTCATAAGAAATTCCCTTTCACAAAGGTGGCATGTTGAGAAACAAAACATCTTTTGTTCCTCGGTTAGGTAGAAGATATTCCCTTGTGAATGCTTGGGATATCCAATAAACTTCTACAAAACTGACTTTGCCTCGAGCTTGTCCGGATTATACTTTTAGACATAGGCTGGACAACCCCAAATCTTAACATACTTAAGATATGGGCTCTTCCCATTCCATATCACATATGAAGTGGTAGGCAACCGATTTGATTGGAACACTATTCAATAGGTATGCAGCTTCTCAAGTGCATAACTCCCAAAAGGAAATAGGAAACTCAGTAGTACTTATCATAGAGCGCACCATATCAAATAGGGTGTATTTGCTCCGCCCCGATACACCGACGTGCTGTGGTGTATACGGAGGAGTAATGCTGAGAGAGAATCTCATTCTCCTTTAGAAAAGTCCAGGAATTCTGTGCTCAAGTATTCTCCTCCTTGATCTCATCAAAGGACATAATACTTATACCCGTTTTTGGTTCTCTACTTCTAACTTATATTCTGTGATTATCTCAAAAGTTTCGGACTTGTGTTTCAACAGGAACATATGTCTGAATCTTGAGAGATCATCAGTGAATGTAATGAAGTACAAAGAACCGGTCCTGGCATGTGTAGACAGGGGACCTTCATACATCAGCATGTATCAATCCTAAGAGTTCACTAACTCTTTCTCTGGTTCCAATAAACGAAGTTGTGGTCATCTTATCTTTGTGACATGACCGGCAAGTTTCACAAGATGTAAATTCAAACTAATTTAAATATGTATCTTTATGTAACTTCAGCTAGTCGGGTCGCATTGATATGACCTAGTCTACAATGACTCAAGAAGGATTCGTTCATTTCTGAACTCTTCCTCTTGTGTGTTCTGTACGTTAAGAACTGTGGTTTGATTTAGAACGTCTATACTTTTAGATAACGTGCCTGAACCGATCAACTCTTGATATAGGAAATGTTCAAAACATTATCCAACAGTACAAAATTATATCCTTCTTTACTAATAAAGAGACTGAAATGATGTTGTATATCAGGTTCGGTATCTAATAACATTCGTTCAGAATCAATGTATTCTGGTAATACGATAACTACCAACAGACTTGGCTGCAACACTCGCACCGTTTCTATCTCATGAAACTTATCACCCATTCTCAGTTCTCTACCTATCTATAGCCCATGTAACAAATTACATATGTGGGATCCTGATCTGGTATCAAATACCCAGGACGTAAAGGATATTGAGATACAGTTCCGTGTAATGAACACATCTGAAGAAGATGCATCAACATGCACTTTCTTTGTTTGGGCGGTACGGGAATTCTGGTAATCCCCTATTTCCTGCTCTGTCTTATAACAATTATAAGTTGGAGCGGGACCAACGTTCCCTGGCGCAGTATAACAAGCGGGTTCGGTCAATACATCCGTATTATTATCTTGATTAAGGCGTGACATAGTCGTAACCAGGAGAGAGAGAGAAGAAAACACTCAGCGTATACTCTTGCAAGATTATATTGGTTATTAATATATCTAATCAGGGTGTCTCCCACTGTTGTATTCAAATCTTCCTTCAAACCCTAAAAGGAAAGACTAGCCGGGATTAATTACACTCTATAAGTTCGCCAATCTTTCAGCCAGGCCAATGCCGGTATTTTGAGGGAGGTTCCCCTTGCTTTCGCACGGACCTAATTAAAGTAAATCTCGTTTTCCCAGGGGCGTAACCCCATTAACACCTTTCTAGACACCTATTTGATCGGCTAATTGTAATGTGTAAAACTCTCCCAAGCGTAACTCTTACTCGCAGCGGGTATCGGGATCCAACTATCTCATAGAAGGTATGCAATCTTATTGCAAATTTCAACTCTTGAAATTCCCAATAATATTTTACCCCTAGCGTCCTATGACCTTGACGCAGGCCAACAAACCATAGTCCGCTAGTCAAGTTCAACCCGTACATTTCCTGATTGAATTAAACCCACCCGCACGACCCTTGACGCAGGCCAACAAAGTCGCACGACTACCCTAATCCAATCGCATCGTATGCTACAGATAAGTACTAGTTAGTTACCGCACACTACGCCTTGACGCAGGCCAACAAACGTAGTACGTATACTAAACAGTCTTTATCTGAAATGACGGAGGGCTACGCAGGTTTTTCAGAAAACCATGAGCGTAATGAACTTGATATCGTTGTAGAATCGAGTGATTTTAATAGGAATATTTTTGAGGCCTTTTCTAGTTTTGCTAAAGAGATCACTCCCGGTGAAGGGATCGTCGGCTCTTTCCTCATCGAATAAGGTGCAGGATATTTCACAAATATCACTATGCAAAGCAAAAAGTATAAAAACAATCAAAAGACAAACCGAGTTTGTAGCATCTGCCAGTTATTGCTAAAGAGGTCACTCTCGGTGAAGGGATCTCGGCTCTTTCCTTATCGAATAAGGTGCTGGATGTTGTACAAGGAACACCGCTATGCAAAGCAAGAACTAGAGCTACCAGTTTTTGAGACAAGTTTCTACAATATCTTTAGGTTTCTTTTAGTTCATTAATCTCATTAATGAAGTCCCATTTGAATATGCTTCACAAGCATCACATTTGAAATGAAATCAACAATATACAATATATATCTCATATATATAATATAAACATTCGTCTCAGGCAGTAATATGAGCTCATCATAGAACATTGCAGCAGAAGAACACATATGAAATATTGGATATACTAGGACGTCCGTGTTTTAATACGAGCCTGTATAAAACACGGATTCCACGGTCGTGATGAATAGCCAAACCCACATCCCTAGACCCTTACGAGAGCGGCAAGCAACACTGCCAATTCTAAGGTTAGGAGACCCGGTCTCGACTCCTCGAGATGGTCTCCCACTGGACCCTAGAACTCGGTTACTTGTGCTCCCCGCCTTGGGTCTGTCCTAATGCGGAAAAGTAAACAATATACAATGGTGACATCATCTTCATCCCGGAAGTGCCCCAATAAAAGAATATTACATACAAATGAAGTTTACATGAATGAAAATAAAAACCCTCATCTCACATAAAACCCCCGACTATTCAAAACGCGATGATCCAATATAACATATCACAGTAACACATAATATCTCATATCATCAACGTAAGCAAGTATGCGTATCCCGATTGTCGTTGATGTATAGCAACAAAGCCGGCGATACACCACATACTACGCTTATGGTCATAGAAAAGAAAGTGTAAAACTACAACAGTTGGAATCCGCAACCTACTTATACATCGCATGCCTAACCAAATGAATTCCTTAGACATCTCATGCCTAACAATTATAAACCCCGCATTTTAGTCTCGATCTCGAAAACACTTTTCAATATTTAGTCGCGCAATTCAACAAGATTTCCGACATCCTGATCGAATGCTCGTCGCAAACTTTAGTAGACGGCCGCACCCCTGGATGCCGTCGACGAAGTGCACTAAGGCGGAACACCACTGCCGCGAGCACCCGAACGGATGCTTTTGGCGACGGGGTTCTCCTACAGTCACTTGGTCGGGGCTATGGGGCGTGGCTGTCTATTAAGTTTACCCGGCGAGTATCCGCATACGCTACGTGATTGCGACGGACTTTTGATCGCATCAAAATCCCTTGGCAACCGATCATCTGAGACTGAACTGCTAGATTTATAACATTCAAATTAGTTATCTCATAACTACTTGTGGATTCCAAATATTGCATCACATTCCAGACAAATAGACAATGTTAAACTTTCCGATCGAATAAACAAACACCCAAGATTTCCCAAATAGTTCTCAAGAAATTAGTTTAAAAACATCCATCACATGCCACAGTACCAATGGTCCAGCCGAAGAAGGGTCAAACCAACGCCTCACATGTGGCAACGCCGTACTGCCACAAACCCTAAGGTTTAGAGGCGGTTCAGACGGTCACATAATCGAGTTAAGGTTTGTGTTCTTCTAGAGGGTCCACCGCGTTACTTGCACGACTTAGAACGTTCTTAAACTACGGAAAAATCCAACACTTGGAAATTTTTCCGGAAGGGGAAAAAGTGAGTTATTGATATCCGTTCGAACTTTTTAACAGCTTCTAAATTATCCGAAAAAACTTAAACGAAGTTAAACTTTCCGATCGAATCAACGAGTTCCCAATAAATCCCAGAAAACACAACACTTGAGTAAAATTAAAAATTCCCAGAAACATGCAATAGTACCTACGGATATTACTGTTGAAAACCGATCCCATAATTCTACTGTTTGGCCCGGAACCGCCGCGCAAGCAAGGGTATTGCCGCGGTTCCGCGGCACAATAAAAGTATTTTGGGCACGTTTTTTTACAGTAACCCATAAAATCACCTGCTGAATTTTCTGAGTATTTTTAATACGAAAAAATCAACATTTAAATTTTTTTTCCAGAAACTAGGTTTTATCGGGTATTCGGAGTTCGATCGGACTTCTGACATCGTCAAGACTTCGCCTAAAGCTCTAGCTTGGCTCTGATACCACTGTAGGGTTACTAGGCACTCTCACAAGGGTCTATAAGGCATCAACCATGCCCGATTTAAAATTTAGACGTGCCGAACAACCCTTAACCAAGATCTTAAACTAGAGATTAGGCGAAACAAAGCATGTTAAACACTTTAACATCTAAGAGTTTGGGATTACAATCTTTGTAGTCCGGTCCTTCACTTCATAAGCTCCGTGTTGAGGTCCCTTCACTGCGATCATCAAGAATCCGGACTCTAGAGAGGATCCACAAAACAAATATGCAAGCTTGCTTCCGATCTTCGATAGGTAAGATGATCTACCTTGAAGAAACTTTAACTCAAGCTCTCACTCACTAATGAAGTGAACACCCTAATCTAAATGGCTAGGATAGATTAAGATGATGAAGTAGGATTTTAGCTCTCATTTGTTTTCTTAATCTCACTCATTTTCATCACCTCTCAAAAAGCTAGAAAGCTTTTCAAGCAAGAAGGAAGAAGAAGAAGAAGCTAACTCTTTTGTGATGAATAATGAAAAGTGTAGTGTGGTTAGAAATGCAACCATGGATTAAGTATGATAACTTAACCCATGTAGAGACTTAACCATGGTCAAGGGTTGGGTTGGGTTAGCAAATATCTATAAAAATATCTTTGCAAAAACAAAACAAAAGCTTCTAGAAGCTTCTAGAACAATTAACCAAAATCAAACCTTAATCATGTTTAATCTCCACTAATCACGTTGCATTAATAACCCTAACATGTTACAATATTATATATCACATATACAATATTTATTGTAACAAAATAAAATAATACAATTAACATATATCACATATATATCAATGTATTACCCGAGTGAGAAAAAGAATCTTTTAGTAAGCTTATATCAGTTAATGTAATTTAATATATCAAATATATAATTATACATTAAATTATCGAATCAATACTTGATCCGATAATCCGGCTATTTCACAAATAACCGACTAATATAATCTGTATCAGTTCATCGAATCAACACTTGATCCGATGACCCGGCTATATCACATATACCCGGCCGATATCTCATATCGCGAGAATCTAATACGGTATCACATACACGTATTGTTCTCGGTCCCGCACATATCATATATGTGCTCCTACTCCGTTTTTCCTGAGCCAGGAAACCTCTGTGTAGGACTCTGAAGAATCGTCAATACGCCGGCAGTACGTGATGATCATATCAAACACCCACAAGCTGCAAGCGGTCAGCTAAACGTAACAGCCATCCAGGTATTGAGCGATCAGAAGATCAACAAGCAAGCATGTACTTTCTCCCATGAATCCAATCAGTAACACTCCCGTACAGTCCGATCTCTTCGTCTGATATGTCACATATCTCGCCTAGGGGTGGTAAACGTCAGACCCCAGTAGCTTGATAAGTCGTGTCGATATGAGGTCTATAACAGTTCGAGAAACTACTGATAACACTTACCAGTAAATCTCAGCAACCCTGGCCAGGGATTTCCAGTTATAGCCAATCGAACACAGCGCAACATCAACTCCCTATACCGGGAGAGACGAATCCCTTCCTATCGCTCATTGCCTCCATGTGATTCGGGACTGTACCCAAAAGCCATCTTTTTGCACGCCCTATTAGACGTGGTATGATGGAAATCAAAGCACAGTGGGAATCACACAAGGCTCTATGGCGATCTCGGGTCTACAGACTACTCTGTACCAGTGTCACCAGAGAACTGCCATCTGACGTGAGGTATAATACCATCTGGGAGTTCTCGGCGAGTCCGTCCAGTGTACTCAGTCTCTACTGAGCACCCGTATACCTTCTCTGATGTCAAACACCAATGGATATGGGATCATCCATCGCCCATCATATGGGTCAAGAAGCGCATACGCTAGTCTACTCTGGAGTATCGATGCCCTGTCTCGGTACTCCCACGACTAGGAACATTTGAAGGATGTACTTGACGACTACACTGTCCCCACTAGTATGATCCGCATCATAGTCCTGGTAGTTAAGTACTCATCCTAAGGGCTTTATCAACATGTAACATAGAGACTATCAGAGTACATGTTAAGATAAAGAGCAACCAGATAGCGTACTATCATGTCGAGCAAGAAAGTCCTCCCTATATATGTCCAAGAATCCACTACAATATACATCGTATGTACAGTAATGGCCTCTAGGGCATACATATAACTAACACGACCACAATCTCAAACCCATTGAGATCCACACGCTTCAGGAGCGACAGCCTCCAGATCCAATCTCAGCCGCCCATCGTCGCCATCAGCAGATCAACGGAAGGTAACATCTTGGCGCGATATAGGTCGTGTCAGCTGGCGCCGTCTGTGGGAACTCTTTGATTCCACAAAAACAAAAGTTCATTTTCCGATCTCAATCCAATGGCGAGCGATCATCACGAAGATCCAAGAACTACCCGCCGCCTCCCCCTCAACGGAGCGCGGACGAACCTCCTCCGTCGAATGCCATTAGCGCCCTCGTCGGCTGAATAGACCGACTCACGTCCTTCATGGAGGTGCTCATCTGCGTCCAAACGGCAGAGCAAGATCCCCAGGTCGCCGCTCCCCCGCCTCGGAACCGGGACCCCTAAACGGGAAGAGAAGACTCCGTCCGTGTCGGTACTGCCGACCATCGCGTCGCTACCTCCCACGGCCGCAGATCTCCCGGGCCAATACATTTTGAGGCCCGCTGGGCGCCTCATAGTTCAACACCGAGGTCCGTCGCCAGAGCGCCTCATCCTGAGATCCTTCGCGCACCTGTCCCTCCCGAGGAGATGTCTGTCAGCTCGCCTATTTGTTGGATATAGTGCCCTCAAAGTCAATTATTGGATCGCAGGTATGTGATTGCAATGATTGAGGAGGACCTATACCGGTAGGACAGTCTTACTCGAGATGATAGTATGCTATCTGGTTTGCCTTTATCAGTCGTGTATAGGTTCAGGTGACTGATCACGATTACACGTTGATAGAGCTCTTAGGATCTTGCTTGACTACCAACAGTATGAGGGCGATCATATATGTGAGAGTTGGGTAGTCCATAAGTGTTAGTTATATATATGTCCTAGAGGCCATTACTATACATATGATGTATATTGTAATGGATGCTTGGACATATATAGGGAGGACTTTCTCGCTCGACATGATAGTATGCTATCTGGTTGCTCTTTACCTTAACGTGTATACTGATTGTCTCTCTGTTACATGTTGGTAAAGCCCTTAGGATGTGTACTTGACTACCTGGACTATGATGCGGATCATACTAGTGGGGACATGGTAGTCTATAAGTACATCCTTCAAGGTCTCTAGTCGTGGGTGTATCGAGACGGGGCATCGATATACCAGAGTAGACTAGCGTATACCTTCTCGACCCATACAGATGGGCGATGGATGATTCCATATCCATTGGTGTTTGACATCAGAGATCATATATGGGTGCTCAGTAGAGACTGGGTACACTGGACGGACTCGCCGAGAACTCCCAGATGGTATTATACCTTACGTCAGATGGCAGTTCTCTGGTGACACTGGTACAGGTTAGTCTGTAGACCCGAGATCGTCATAGAGTCTTGTGTGATTCCCACTGTGCTTTGATTTCCACCTTACCACGTCCGAGAGGGCGTGCAAAACGGTGGTTTTTGGGTACAGTCCCGAATCACATGGAGGCAATGAGCGATAGGAGGGGATTCGTCTCTCCCGGTATAGGGAGTTGATGTTGCACTGTGTTCGATTGGCTATAACCGGAAATCCCTGGCCAGGGTTGCTGAGATTTACTGGTAAGTGTTACCAGTAGTTTCTCGAACTGTTATAGACCTCATATCGACACGACTTATCGAGCTATTGGGGTCTGACGTTTACTACCCCTAGGCAAGAAATACGACATATCATACGAACAGACCGGACTGTACGGTAAGTGCTACTGGTTGGATTCACAGGAGTGTGAGCGGGCTTGCTCGTCTTTCTTTTGATCGCTCAATACCCGGGTGGCCGTTACGTTTAGCAGACCGCTTGCGGCTTGTGGGTGCTTGATATGATCATCATCTGCTGCCGGCGTATTGACGAGTCTTTAGAGTCCTACACAGAGGTTTCCTGGCTCAAGCGAAACGAAATAGGAGTGCATATGAGATATGTGCGGGACCGAGAATAATACCAGTATATGATACTATATTCGATTCTCGCGATCTGTGACATTGATCGGTTATATGCGATATAGCCGGGTTATCGGATCAAGTGTTGATTCGATAAGTTGTTACTATTGATATTAGTCGGTCATATGCGATATGACCGGATCGTTAAATCAAGTGTTGATTTAATGATTTAATGTATAATTATATATTTGATATATTACTTTACATTAACTAGTATTTGTTCACTTAAGATTAACTTTCTCACTTGATGTGCACAAGTTATATATGTGATATATTTTTGTGCACTTGATTGTATCATGTTTGATGATACATGCAAACTTGGATGTATGCTTGATTTAAACCATGTTTAGTAAATGATTAGGGTTTCATTTGAATTATTTATTTATTCATTTATTTCTCTATTCATTTTGGCTAGAAATAAAATGGTGGCTTTGTTTGGATTTTGTTGAAGCTTCATGAAGCTTTGAGAAAGCTTGACCATTTTGTTTCTTTCCTTAACCCTAACTATTTACCTAAACCCTAGTTCATTCTCTACATGAGTTAGCCTCACCCATGGTTGCATTATGATAACCATCACTTCATTTTTCTTTTTGGAATTAATTCATAATTCTTTTTCATTCTCTTCTTCTTCTTGAGAAAGAAAAGAAAAGCTTGCTTAAAAAATGTCAAGTGATGATTCCAAGTGAGAAATCCAAATCCAAAGTGAACCCACTTCCTATTTCTTCATCCTCTACCACTTGCCAAGTAGTATAGGATGTTTTCTTCACAAGTTTCATGACTTGGTGAAGTTGGAGCTTGATCTTGAGTTGCCTCGACGTAGATCATCTTCGGCATCGAAGTCGACGACCTAGCCCGCCCATTTCTCCGATGAAGCCGATGCTAGAGTCCGGGATCCGATGATCGCAGCCAGGGGACATCTTCACGGAGCTAAGGAAGTGGAGGACCGGATCTACAAAGGTTGTAGTCACTTCCCTTTTAGCAGTAAAGTTGTTTACTACTTGTAGTTTCGCCTATTCTCTAGTTAACGATCTATATTAGGGTTTCTCGGCACCTGAATTTTTTGAAATTAGCATGGTTGATGCCTTGTGGGACCTCCTTAGTGTGCCTAGGAACCCTACAGTGGTATCAGAGCCTAGCTAGAGCTTTAGGTGATGTGTAGACGAAGCTAGAAACCCGATCGAACCCGAAACCCTAACCCGAGACCACTCTCTGTACATTTTCTGAAAATGTGGATTTTTCCAAATTAAAAATAGCCAAAAAATTCAGCAGGGTTTTCTAGAAATTACTGTGAAATTCGTGGACCCAATTCGACTAAACCACCGCGGAACCACAGCCGTACCCTAGGTTGGGCGGCGGTTCCGCGGCAATATAGTGAGCTTGTTCACTTTTGTTTGCACAGTAATCTCTATCTTCAGTTGCTGTATTTTATGGGAATTTTTAATTGATACTCAACAGTTGGGTTTTCTGGGGTGTATTGGGGACTCGGTGTTTCGATCGGATAGTTTAACTCCGTCTATGTGTTTTCCGGATAATTTTTGAATATGTTAAAAAGTTCGACCGGATATAAATACCCACTTTTTCCCCTGCCGGGAAATTTCCAAGTGTTGGATTTTTCCGTGGTTTAAAGACGTTCTAAGTAGTGCAAGTAACACGATGGAACCTCTAGAAGACAACAAATCTTAACTCGATTATGTGACCGTCTTGAACTGCCCTTTGAACCTTAGGGTTTGGGTTATGAGTACACCGGACAAGACTCGCCGGGAATCTGCTAGTTGGTATTATACCTATCGTCAGATAGCAGTTCCCTGGTGACATGTGTACAGGTTAGTTCATCGACCTGAGGTCGTCATTTGTCTCGTTTGAGTTCCCACTGTGCTTTGATTTCTACCCTACCACGGCTCAAAGGAGTCATGCAAACAGGTAGTTTTTGGGTACAGTCCCGAGCCACATGGAGGCACGTGAGCAGATCGGCAGGGGATTCGTCTCTCCCGGTATTGGGGGTTGAGATCGTACTGTGTCTAGGAAAGCCATTACACCAAGTCCTTGGCCAAGGCAGGTGAGATTTACTGGTAGGTACTCCAGTAGTATCTCAGGGTGTGGCTTGTCTCCGACACGACTTATACCACTATTGGGGGTCTGACGTTACTAACCCCCTAGGCTGGATATGCGATACTCATAGGCGAACGGACCAGACTGTATATACATTGTCACTGTTAGGCTCAGTAGGGTTTCCGGATGAGTTCGCTCATCGGCCTCCCTTGAGTTCAGTCCATGGGCAGCCGTTACGCACAGCTAGTGCCGCTGACGGCTTGTGGTTAAACCAACTGCTAGGGTACTGACGAATCATTAGAGTCCCCCACAGATAGTTTCCCAAGTTCGGGCGAAACGTTGTAGAGGCCGTATGGTTTTATGGCAGGGTTCGGAAAATGCACGTGCGTTTACACACGTGTCATATTTCGGGCTGATAATACTGGTAGGCTTTGGTTTAAGCCGGATCCGAGTATTATACAGAGTTGAAATAATATCTTTGTCTCAGTTGCATTTGTATTTGGTCGTAATACAAATGCGGGTATATTTATACTGTTACGGGGTTATCTTGAAATTCGTTTCGGGATCACTTTTGGAAGTTGCCAGTTTCCAGTTTTCTATCACCCGTATTTAACATTCGGTTAAATGCGAATTTATCTTTTCGTCACTTGGGTGAGTCATGAGGTGAGTCGTGATTCTAGAAGGTTCTAGAAGGTGACTAGGATTAGTGACTCATGGTTGCTTTATTGTTGCATTAAATGTTATGCAAGGTGTCTTTTGTGAGTCATTCTTTTGCTTTAATGATTCTTGTTCTTGCTAAGATCTTTTGTGAGAAGCTTTCCTTTGTGTCACCCCCTTGCTCCTACACTCCCCTCCCCTCCCTCTTTATAAGTGGCCGGCCCCTCTTGGATGCCCACTTGATGAATTCACTCTCACTTTGTTAAAAGATTATGATAGTTTTGGTGTATGGAAATTTCATAGCTTATTTCATTCCATCACCCGACTCAAATGGCAACTTCATTAACCGTTCGTCCATGGTTTTGGATGAAGCGAGACAAAGTGTTCTACTCATTCTCTACATCACTCTTGGTCATCTCTTTTAGCAAACTTGATGACCGAGTTGCCTCGGGTCAGAGGCGGGAGCCCGTTTAAAGATCCGATGACGTGGTGCCACTTGGACGAGGAGATCGGAGATCGACGAGATTGGAGCAGCCGCAACAGAGAGTGGGATGATGGTTAAAGAACGAAGGACTCGGATCGTTCGGTATAACCTTTCTACCCTCTTTGTAGTTTGTTAGTTTAACGTTAATGGCAGATCCGGGTTATAGTATGCGATAGCGCCAGTTATAAAAGTTTTTGTTCCGTATTTGGCGTCAGATTGACGGTCGGAGCGCTACCGTAGACTTACATGGTATCAGAGCCTTACCATTAAGCTTTACTAACTTGTGCTAACGCGTTTAAAACATCAATCGAATGGATTTTCAAAAACCGCAAATTCCATGTCTAAAGTTTCTGTTGATTTTAAAAGGGGTCTAAAAATCATTTTGAGAATCTCTAAAAATAAAGCAGGCTTTTTAAAGAATACTGGAGAAAAACGACAAAGTGAAATGACCGTACGACCGCGGAAACGCGGTGAAAGCATGGCTTTGACCGCGAAACCGCGACCGTCTTGGTCAATCACTTGATCATTTTTCTTCTGGGGATTCTATAGGGGAAATTGTGATTTCTGGAACTGTTCTTTTGGGTCCAATGTTTTTTACTGTACAGCAGATGTATGTGGGGCCCACTTCGGGAAATTTTGTCGATCGAAATTTAAACGTGTTAGTTTATAGTACTTACATTATATCTCCGACCGTGAATGTCATTTGAGCGGTAAACCGCGTCTAATTGCTATAGTCCTTTTAGACGGGTTTGCGAACGTGACATTCGCGTTGATGTTCTGTGTTGTGCTGTGATGTTGCGGATTTGTCGTGGTGGATGGCAGTGTGCAATGGTAGTGCAGTTTGAGTTTATTTGTACATTTGATATTGCGGGGCGAGCGTCCAACATGTGGACTGCCGTCACTGCCTGTTTGTATAATATTCTTTTGGGGCACGACCGGGCTGAGGTCGATGTACCCGTTGTACATATTTTTCATTTCTGTACTAGGTTTTACCCCGCGACGGGGTGCACGGATAGCCGGGTTCTGGAGGGCAACGGGTTCGCATCTCATCGCTTTGAGAGGCAGAGGAGCCTCACTCTAAAATTGGCAGACTATTCGCCGCACTCGTAGGGGGTACAGGTTGACCCAAGGAGGGGTGCTCAAGTTACCGGATTCCATGAAGTGCAGGGTGGACCATTCACTATGCTGTAGGGGCTGCCTCGCTTCAGGTTTTTGCGGGTAACTTGCCGCACCCGTAGGGGTCTAGGTTTCATTACACAGGCTATCCACACGACCAGGGGAACGTCGGTTTCAGCAGCGGCTCTGTGAAACCCGGGGATTCCAGATTATCTGTATTGTTCTGTGATGCTTATTACTTTTCTGTAATGTTGCATATTATCATGCCTGGAGCGATTATTGTATATTGGTATATATACTAGTCGACGAGGCAAGGGCCGATATCCTTTCACCGGGAGTGACCCCTTGGGCAGAAGTTTGCGTCAGGGTAATAACTTCACTATAGTCGATTACAAGTTGCTTTGCATTATGGTATTCAGTGGAATATCCTGCACCTCATTCCATGAGGAAAGAGCCGAGATCCCTTCACCGGGAGTGACCTCTTTAGCAAAGGTTTTTGCCACTATATTTTTGTTGCGCCACGGCAGCGTCCTGGCCGTCTTACTCGAGGCCAAATTGCGGAATAAAATTTTTCCTTACTCGGAAACCGGCGCTACCGCGGACAAAGAAAACCCGGATCGTTTACCATTAACCTAACTAGCAAACAAGAGATGGGAAAAGAAGTATACCGAGTGATCCGAGTCCTCCGGTCTTCTCTTCATCATCCCGATCTCCCGCGGAAAGTCTTTGCTCCACATCGTCGCCTCCTTGCCGGAAAGGGCACCACATCGCCTTCGTCTTTTACGGGCTCCCGCCTCAATACCGAGGCAACTCGAGCATGAAGCCGGCAACTCGACATGCCCAAGAAGTGCTGTAGAATGTAGTGTAGATGATGCTAGTCTCATTTGGGGTTTGTAGTTGCCATGATGGAGGATTGGGGTTAAGAAAAATGGTGCTTTCATTTTTCTAAAACAAGAAGAAGAAGGAGATGAAGAATTCCTCACATAATCAAGATGAACTCTCTCATTCTTTTTCTTTCTCTCTTTCTTTTTCTTCTTCTCTCTTTTTTCTCTCAACCATGAAATAACTTATCATCCATTTCATCAAGTGAGCATGAGAATGGTGGAGCAATGAAACATAATGCAAAGGGAGGTGAGTGTAGGAGCAAAAGAAAGGTGACCATATCCAAACCTCATCATCACAATTCTAATCAAAGATCAAATCCTATCTCATCACTTCTGATCTCCATAAAGCATGAAATGAATGGTATCTAAAAAGGTTATCATAATAAATCATTTGCAAGAAAAACCTCCACAAAGTGTTATTTGCAAAACTGCAAATAACCCCCTCCATCAGAAAAGTCCGGCCGGGAAAGAACAAAGGAAAACCGGCCGGAACGGAATGCAAACTGGCAACTCCAGAAAACTGGTCCCGTAATAAATTACAGGAAAACCCCTATACTGTGCATACACACCCGCATCTGTATTCCGACCGGATACAAATGCAATGAGACAAAATCTACACTGTACTAGACTAGGACCGGCTTAAGCCAAAGCCGGCTAGTAAAATCCGTTCGATCCTGATCCGTGCAATACCGCACGTATCAGATCAAACCCTGCCATATAACTATACGGCCACTAGTACAAAACTGTCCGATCCTGATCCGTGCAATACCGCACGTATCTGATCGGAGCCTGCCATATCTCCATACGGCCTCTACAGCGTTTCGCCCGAAAGCTGAGTAACAGAAAGTGTGGTGGACTCTAAAGACTCGTCAATACTATGGCTGTGGATTTAACCACTAGCACGTCAGAGGTATTAGCCAATACGTGACGGGCCACCAGCTATTGACTAAAAGGGACGTCGATGAGGAAGCTCACCCCGACACCCAACTGAGCCTGTCAGTGACAATATCCGTACAGTCCGGTCCGTTCGTCTATGAGTATCGCATGGCGGGCCTAGGGGGTTGGTAAAAGTCAGACCCCCAAAAGCGGTACAAGTCGTGTCGGAGTGTAGCCCAGAACGCCCTGAGATACTACTGGAATACCTACCAGTAAATCTCCTGCCTCGGCCGAGGGCTTTGCGTAATGGCTCTCCTAGACACAGCGCGACCTCACCCCCAATACCGGGAGAGACGAACCCCTGAAGATCCGCTCACTGCCTCCATGTGGCTCGGGACTGTACCCAACTAAAACCTGTTTGCACGACTCCTTTGAGCCGTGGTAGGGTAGTAATCAAAGCACAGTGGGAACTCACACGAGACAAATGACGATCCTCAGGTCGATGAACTAACCTGTACACATGTCACCAGGGAACTGCTATCTGACGTCTGGTATAAGACCAACTAGCAGGTTCCCGGCGAGTCCTGTCCGGTGTACTCATAACCCAATGAGCACCTGTATACATCTTAGGTGAACCAACTGACACCAGTGGCTTGTGAGACCGGCCACCGCCCCTCGTCGGGGTCTCGACTGTATACACTAGTCTACTAATGGAGTATCGATGCCCAGTCTCGAAACTCCCATGACTAGGGACCTTTTAAGGATGTGCTTATAGACCCCAGCTCCCACTTATATGATCGCCATCATACTGCTGGTCGTCAAGCAAGAATCCTAGGGGCTCTATCAACGTGTAATAGCGACATGTCAGGTCACCTAAAACAGTACACGATGATAAAGATAAACCAGATAGCATACTATCATCTCGAGTAAGACTGTCCTACCGGGATAGGTCCTCCCTCAATCATTGCAATCACGTGCCTGTGATCCAATAATTGACTCTGAGGGCACTAACTCCAACAATCTCCCACTTGCACTCAAGGCTAATTATTGCGATGTCGCATACTCACAGCCCGTGTGATACCGAACACCCAACTCCTCTACTAGTCAGTCTCACAAAAACCCGTTTGCGAAACTATTGCGTTCGAGGAATAGCCTCAGTGAGTGGATCCGCTATGAAGTTTCTTTCTATGTCTCTCTAAATCTCAAGTTCTCGGAGAAAGCCATCTCCCGAAATGAGCAATACCTGTCATAGAATATGTCTGGATGTCTGATGGGACCTAGCTCATAAATGAACTCCAAATCCAAACTTCTTAGACTGTATCGTCAACCGAACTTAATCAGTATCCTGCGCCAAGCCTCCCTCAGTATTGCCTTGGACCACCTGTCCAAAATACTGCCCCTCGTCAGAAGGAAAACTATAACTCTGACAACCTCCTTGTCGTCCATGTCACCTTGGAAGCCTGGAATGATAACTGTCTCCCAAATGAGGCTGTCGTTATCATATCCCTAGAACATTCACTTATGTTCTAACACTGCTTCCGACTGTTTCTCCAGGATTGGATCAATATCATCTTATTGCATCTAGTGCAAGAACAACATCTGGTGTGGTACTTGACATCTCATGATTGACTCAATTGCCTAAGCAAGTGATCTGCCAATCATGAGTATCCCTCTCCCCTTTAGTCTATAAGACACCTTTAGAGAGGGTGAATCCATCAACTGCAGGTGTACTACCGTGTCAGGAGTCGTCCATTCTAAATACTCATAGAATGCTGTCAAGATACCCAGATTGGGAAACCACCCAAATCTAGATCTAAAACCATAGATCTAGTAACCAGTATGTCTGATATAATATCCAAGTCCCTTGTGGAGAAACCACTGTGTGACGACCAAAGTATAACCGATCGTAGTATAGGAATATTACTTCCTACTACCTTCTCAACAGATCCATCCCCTATTCTGATGACGTCAAACCTATGACTGTCACATCAGAAATAGATGATCTATCTCCGCTACATCTGCTTTAGTCTATAAATAGACATAAGCCTGATGTCCACCAATGCTTCCGCTGCTCCCACTGACTACGACAACCCTCTGGCAGAGTCATATAGACGTGCACTTCTAAAGCTAGTTTAGAACGACGCTATACTCATCCTCCTGCCGGGTCTCGCAGCCTGGAACAACAACAATGGCAAGTGTGGGTAAACAAGAACTTCCCTGTCACCGTCATTGAGGCTACCGGCGTACCTCTCGGGTGCCTGAAGTTACCCACCTTATCTGCGGAGTGGCCAATGGAATGTCAAATCAGATTGAATCTTTAGGTTCCTTATCAAATCTTCAGTAATCGTTTGTGGTTCTGGAATCACTTCCAGTTCTACCATACTCCCACTACTTTTTCTGAAAAAATCCATTTTTAATAAAAACTGTGGCGAGTCTAGAACAATATTGCTATAGTTCATCCATATGGTAGAAAGTCAACCCTCGTCATAGCCTGGGTCAACCCACAAACAGCCATTACAGAAACGTGCCTTGAGTTGTCCAGTGTCTGGTTTTAATCATAAGCTGGACAACTCCCCGTACCTTAACATCGTTAAGATATGAACTGTTCTATATCCAATATAGAACCAGAGGCACTGATTCAATTGAACCAGATTCAAATCATGCAACTATCTCCAGTGCATGTCAACTAAATGGAAGGAGGTCGATCAGCGTTACTCAACTTAGGAATGCTTCCAATTATGAGTAACCTGAAAGAGAAGCAATCTGTCTTCATCATTACTATCAACTGAATATCATACACAAGTATCTACATCTTCAATCTCTTTGAAGAATCCCGATACTTGCTACACCTGGTACTCTACTCTATTCAAATACCTATAACTCCTCAAAACTTAGACCCTGTGTTTCCACGAAACAGCTGTCTAAAATCTAGAGAAGTCATAAGTAAACCGAATATAGTACGAGGACCAACCCCTCTGTCCTGATGGACACTGGACAACATACAATACTCTGTATAAGTCCCTGAGTCTAACAACTCTTTCACTGTGTGTCGTAGGTTGAAAACTGTACTTGTGGTTAAGAAGAATTACACCGCTGTTTAATGCTCCTTACCTAACCATCCACTGATATAGGTAAATGTCATAGACATAATATCAAAAGGTATATCTCACTCTATGAAAATAGACGTACAGATATATCAATTTGAAATTGGTGCACAACATCGGATATTCAAAACCAAATATCTGCCGACCGGCAATCAACCCAGGTGACTTCCTCAAATATCACCGATTACAACGAATCCCGATATAATGAGGATGATCACCCAATTCCCAATAACTTAGTCCCACTCATCATCTGTAAAACCATACAGATGTGAGAATCCAACCTGGTAAATACATACCCTGGAGTAAGTGTCTAATCGGGAAATCAGTTTTCTATTAACAGTACACAGTGAAACTGAAACATTGAAATGTTTCGTCGGGGTATCCTGGTATTCCTAGTAATGCCTCTTCCATTATCCAGATTCACAACTGTAACCGTATAATTCTTTGCCACCTCTCCAAATCCCTTTATATGTCTTTAGTCATTACCGTCTGCACACCCCTTTAGGCCAAATGGTTTTCTTCCTTCCCCACCGTTCGGCACCAGCCTATGGTTTGGAAGAAGACTATCCAAAAGGCATAAAGGGTGTACTGTCCCAATCCTAGGAACACTCGCAATGCAAGAGAAGGTGAAGATGAAAGACACCTGAATGTACTTAATTCCTATTTCTCCTGAACCAGAATCCATCCCCGAACTGGAACAAGTTCCTTTCGAGTTCGTATATAACCATACGATGGATTATCCAATAAAATGGGATCTTCGTAGTGATACGGAGTGTTCTGGAGAAATACAAAGGTGATTTAGGATTGGCGAAGAAATACTTGGTTTGGTCGTGAATATCAGTCGCAATTTACTTTGCCCTCCTACTAATCCCTTGCTTTGTCTTAACTTAATACCTTCTGCACACCATCGTTATGCTAATTGGTTTTCTTCATTCCCTACCGGTCGGCACCAGCCTAAGGTTTGGAAGAAGACTATCCAATTTGCGTAATAGGTGTACTATCTCCTAAACCAAGGAGTACTCGCAACCTGAGAGAAGGTGAAAAGAAAAGACAACTGAATAGTCCTATCCGTTTTCTCCAGAACCAGAAACCATCCTCGAAATCCTTCGAGTTCGTATATAACCATACGATGGTTTTGTCCAATGGAAGTGGACGTTCGTAGTAATACAGGGTGTCCTGGAGAAAAGGGTAAAAGTAGGAGTGGCAATGAGGTCTGCAACTCTGACAATCCAAAAGCCAGTGTTAAGAAGGTTCGGTCAACTTGGTCACTGAGTCATAGTCTTAGGGTCGGGTCAATGGTTGCTGCCAGAGAGAGAGAAAAGAAACACTCAGCGTGCACTCTATCCTAGATCAGAATGGTTACCACTTTGTCTAATCTGGAAACCTCCCACTGTACCTCAAATTCTCCTCCAAACCTGAAAGAAGAATTAGTCGGGGTCACCCGAGGAGTAAAATAACTCATCAGTGGGAATCGGGATCCAACTATCATCGCATGATAACTTGACGGAATCCACTCAAGTCACCACACTCCAGAAGGTATGCGCATGCCTGGCAAGTTTCAGTTCTTTTGAAACTCCCGATGTGATTTTTACCCCTAGGACCCAAGTGACCTTGACACAGTCAACAAATCAAAGAGTCCTAGTCAAGTTCAGCCCGTCATTATCCTGGATTGCATTAAACCCACCCGTACGAGCCCTTGACACAGTCAACAAGGCCGCACGACTGTCCTAACCAATCCCATTAATATGCTGCAAACAAACACTACTTAGCTACCGCACACTACGCCTTGACACAGTCAACAAACGCAGCACGAATACTAAGTAATACTTGTAAGAAATGACGGAGGGCTACGGCTGGTTTTTGGCGAAAAACCTTTAACGTAATGAACTTGATATCGTTGAAGGAACTGCATAGCCTTTTATAAAAATATAGTGACGAAAACCTTTACTAAAGAGGTCACTCCCGGTGAAGGGATCTCGGCTCTTTCCCCGTAGAATGAGGTGCAGGATATTCCAACTGAATACCACGATGCAAAGCAAAAGTAATCGGCTATAGTGAAGTTAATGCCCTGACGCAAACTTCTGTCCAAGGGGTCACTCCCGGTGAAGGGATCTCGGCCCTTGCCTCGTCGACTGAGGAGCAGGATATTCCAAATGAATACCACGATGCAAAACAAAAGTGAACGTCCTTGCAATAACAGCTTTTTGAAAAGTGTTCCAACAACATCAGAATAGGTTTGTTTAAACTTGCATTGATCCGAATCAATGCATTCCCATCAATTGATCACACCAAAAAGAACGAAAATATACTGACGTACGTATATGCCATCCGCATTCGCCACTGGGTCCCGTCATCACTCGTTAGGTTAGCTTACTAACGACAGAGCGGGGACTGGACTAGCGCGGATGAAAAACATATACAACATCTACTAATATATATACCAATATATAGTATTTCGCTCAAGGCGTGAATAAAATGCAACATCACAGAAATGTACAGCATCACAGAACAATACAGATATCTGGAAGCCCCGGGTTTCACAGAGCCGCTGCTGAAACCCGACGTTCCCCTGGTCGTGTGGATAGCCTGTGCAATGAAATCCTAGACCCCTACGGGCGCGGCAAGTCACCCGCCAAAACCTGAAGCGAGGCAGCCCCCTTCAGTACCGTGAATGGACCACCCAGCACTTCACGGAATCCGGTAACTTGGGCACCCCTCCTGGGTCAACCTGTACCCCCTACGAGTGCGGCGAATAGCCCGCCAATCCTGGACTGAAGCCCCCTCCGTCTCAATGCCCTGAGATGCGGGCCCGTTGCCCTCCAGAACCCGGCTATCCGTGCACCCCACCGCGGGGTAACCCTAGTACAGAAAGTAAAATATACATACACCGGGTACATCGACCGCAACCAGGTCGTGCCCCAAAAGAATAATACAAACAGGCAGTGACGGCAGTCCACAAGTCGGACGCTCGCCCCGCAATATCAAATGTACATAATACAACAGCACTGTACTAGCATTGCATCCAGGCTATCCCCCACGACCGATCCGCAACATCACAGCATAAACATAGAACATCAACGTGAAAGTCACGTTCGCAAATCCGTCTAACCGGGCTATAGCAGTTAGACCGGATTTACCGATCGAGTGACATTCACGGTCGCAGATATAATGTAAATACTGTGAAAAATGTGTTTAAAATTTTCCGATTGACCAAAAATTAATAAGTGGGCCCCCAATCCAAACTGTAGCACTCACAGAAATTCTGGGCCCAAACTTAACATTCCAGAAACCACATTTTCAACACAGAAACATACTACAAAAATTTGGGTAACTGAACAGTCGAACCCGCGGCGGAAGAGCGGCCAAAGCATGGCTTTGGCCGCGCTTCCGCGGCGATTTTTACTGTTCACGATTCCAAATTTTTGCAGATCTCTTATAATGTCCTAAACATAATTCTGAAACAACCTGAAAAATTTTTGGACTTCAAAAAAATTCGACAGAAACTGATGTGAAGAAAAATGCGGTTTTTGCAATTTTTTGTTCGATCGGAAACGCAAACACATCAAACGAAGCTAGGTAAGGTTAATGGCGTGGCTCTGATACCATGTTGCGCCACGGCAGTGCCCCGGCCGTCTTACTCGAGGCCAAATTGCGGAATAAAATTTTTCCTTACTCGGAAACCGGCGCTACCGCGGACAAAGAAAACCCGGATCGTTTACCATTAACCTAACTAGCAAACAAGAGATGGGAAAAGAAGTATACCGAGTGATCCGAGTCCTCCGGTCTTCTCTTCATCATCCCGATCTCCCGCGGAAAGTCTTTGCTCCACATCGTCGCCTCCTTGCCGGAAAGGGCACCACATCGCCTTCGTCTTTTACGGGCTCCCGCCTCAATACCGAGGCAACTCGAGCATGAAGCCGGCAACTCGACATGCCCAAGAAGTGCTGTAGAATGTAGTGTAGATGATGCTAGTCTCATTTGGGGTTTGTAGTTGCCATGATAGAGGATTGGGGTTAAGAAAAATGGTGCTTTCATTTTTCTAAAACAAGAAGAAGAAGGAGATGAAGAATTCCTCACATAATCAAGATGAACTCTCTCATTCTTTTTCTTTCTCTCTTTCTTTTTCTTCTTCTCTCTTTTTTCTCTCAACCATGAAATAACTTATCATCCATTTCATCAAGTGAGCATGAGAATGGTGGAGCAATGAAACATAATGCAAAGGGAGGTGAGTGTAGGAGCAAAAGAAAGGTGACCATATCCAAACCTCATCATCACAATTCTAATCAAAGATCAAATCCTATCTCATCACTTCTAATCTCCATAAAGCATGAAATGAATGGTATCTAAAAAGGTTATCATAATAAATCATTTGCAAGAAAAACCTCCACAAAGTGTTATTTGCAAAACTGCAAATAACCCCCTCCATCAGAAAAGTCCGGCCGGGAAAGAACAAAGGAAAACCGGCCGGAACGGAATGCAAACTGGCAACTCCAGAAAACTGGTCCCGTAATAAATTACAGGAAAACCCCTATACTGTGCATACACACCCGCATCTGTATTCCGACCGGATACAAATGCAATGAGACAAAATCTACACTGTACTAGACTAGGACCGGCTTAAGCCAAAGACGGCTAGTAAAATCCGTTCGATCCTGATCCGTGTAATACCGCACGTATCAGATCAAACCCTGCCATATAACTATACGGCCACTAGTACAAAACTGTCCGATCCTGATCCGTGCAATACCGCACGTATCTGATCGGACCCTGCCATATCTCCATACGGCCTCTACAGCGTTTCGCCCGAAAGCTGAGTAACAGAAAGTGTGGTGGACTCTAAAGACTCGTCAATACTATGGCTGTGGATTTAACCACTAGCACGTCAGAGGTATTAGCCAATACGTGACGGGCCACCAGCTATTGACTAAAAGGGACGTCGATGAGGAAGCTCACCCCGACACCCAACTGAGCCTGTCAGTGACAATATCCGTACAGTCCGGTCCGTTCGTCTATGAGTATCGCATGGCGGGCCTAGGGGGTTGGTAAAAGTCAGACCCCCAAAAGCGGTACAAGTCGTGTCGGAGTGTAGCCCAGAACGCCCTGAGATACTACTGGAATACCTACCAGTAAATCTCCTGCCTCGGCCGAGGGCTTTGCGTAATGGCTCTCCTAGACACAGCGCGACCTCACCCCCAATACCGGGAGAGACGAACCCCTGAAGATCCGCTCACTGCCTCCATGTGGCTCGGGACTGTACCCAACTAAAACCTGTTTGCACGACTCCTTTGAGCCGTGGTAGGGTAGTAATCAAAGCACAGTGGGAACTCACACGAGACAAATGACGATCCTCAGGTCGATGAACTAACCTGTACACATGTCACCAGGGAACTGCTATCTGACGTCTGGTATAAGACCAACTAGCAGGTTCCCGGCGAGTCCTGTCCGGTGTACTCATAACCCAATGAGCACCTGTATACATCTTAGGTGAACCAACTGACACCAGTGGCTTGTGAGACCGGCCACCGCCCCTCGTCGGGGTCTCGACTGTATACACTAGTCTACTAATGGAGTATCGATGCCCAGTCTCGAAACTCCCACGACTAGGGACCTTTTAAGGATGTGCTTATAGACCCCAGCTCCCACTTATATGATCGCCATCATACTGCTGGTCGTCAAGCAAGAATCCTAGGGGCTCTATCAACGTGTAATAGCGACATGTCAGGTCACCTAAAACAGTACACGATGATAAAGATAAACCAGATAGCATACTATCATCTCGAGTAAGACTGTCCTACCGGGATAGGTCCTCCCTCAATCATTGCAATCACGTGCCTGTGATCCAATAATTGACTCTGAGGGCACTAACTCCAACAATTTTTATAAAAAGCTATCAGGTTCCTTCAACGAGATCAAGTTCATTACGTTAAAGGTTTTTCGCCAAAAACCAGCCATAGCCCTCCGTCGTGTCTTATGGATTGTCAGTAGTATACAAGCTATGTTTGTTGGCTTTCGTCAAGGCATAGTGTTTGGTAGCTGCTGGGGTATTCATTTGTTGCATTGATAGATGTGTTGGTTTGGGACAGTCGTATTATCTTGTTGGCTTTCGTCAAGGGTATGTACGGGTAGGTTCAAATTGACAAGAATATGACGGGTAGAACTTGACATGTGATTTATGATTTATTGGCTTTCGTCAAGGTCATAAGAACATGTGGTAAAAATCATATCGGGAGTTTCTAAAGAAACTGAAACTTGCCAGGCATGCGCATACCTTCTGGAGTGTAATAACGTGAGTAGATTCCGTCACATTATCATGCGATGAGAGTTGGATCCCGATTCCCACTGATGAGTTGGTTTACTCTTCGGGTGATCCCGATTGATTTTTCTTTCAGGTTTGGAGGAGAATTTGACAGTACAGTGGGAGGCTTCCGGATTAGATAAAGTGATAACCATTCTGATCTAGGTTAGAGTGCACGCAGAGTGTTTCTTTTCTCTCTCTTTTTGGCAGCGACCTTTGACCGACCCTCGACTATGACTCAGTGACCAAGTTGACCGAACCTTCTTAAAATACTGGCTTTTGGATTGTCTGAGTTGCATAAGTCATTGCCACTCCTTCTTTTACCCTTTGAATTTCTCAGAACACACCGTATTACTATGGACATCCACTTCCATTGGATAGATCCATCGTATGGTTATATACGAACTCGGAGGGACTTCTTCGAGGATGGATCCAGGTTCAGGAGAAATAGAATTGGTTTATTCAGTTGTCTTTTATTATCACCTTCTCTCAGGTTGCGAGGGCTCCTTGATTTAGGAGAGTACACCTATTACGCTTATTTGATAGTCTTCTTCCAAACCATAGGCAGGTGCCGAAAGGTAGGGAATGAAGAAAACCAATTAGCCTAATTAAGGTGTACAGAAGGTAATATGTAAAGACAAAATAAAGGGATTAGAAAGAGGGTAAAGTAAATTGTGACTGCTATCATTCACGACCAAACCACGTACTTCATCGCCACCCCTATTTCACCTTTAAAAGAATAAGGTATTATTCAGTTGTCTTTTATCATCACCTTCTCTCAAGATGTGAGTACTCTTAGGTTGAGGAGGGTACACCTATTATGCTTACTGGATAGTCTTCTTCCAAACCATAGGCTGGTGCCGAACGGTAGGGAAGGAAGAAAACCATTTAGCCTAACGATGGTGTACAAAAGGTAACGACTAAATACAAATAAAGGGATTTGGAGAGATGACAAAGAAATATACGGTTAAAGTCATGAATTGGATTATGGAAGAGGCATTACTATGAATACCAGGATACCCCTACGAAACATTTTCATGTTTCAGTGCATTGTTAATGGAAAACTGATTTCCCGATTAGATACTTACTCCAGGGTATGTATTTACCAGGTTTCATTCTCACATCTGTATGGTTTTACAGATGATGAGTGGGAGGAAGTTATTGGGAATAAGGTGATCATCCTCATTATATCAGAATTCGTTGTAATTGGTGATATTTGAGAAAGTCGCCTGGGTTATTGCCGGCAGGCATGTATTTGGTTTTGAGTATCCGTTATTGTGCACCAATTTCAAAATGATATATCTGTATGTTTATTTTCATAAACTGAGATATAACTTTTTGATATTATGTCGATGACATTTACCTATATCAGTTGACGATTGGGGATGGAGCATTGAACAACGGAGTAGTTCTTAACCATAAGTAAGTTTTCAACCTACGATGCACAGGTTTTGAGTTATTCAACTCAGCGGACTTATACAGAGTATTGTATGTTGTCCAGTGTCCATCAGGACAAAGGGGTTGGTCCCCGTACTATGTTCTGTTTACTTATGACTTCTCTAGTTTTTAGACAAGTGTTTCGTAGAAATACAAGGTCTAAGTTTTGAGAAGTTGTGGGTATAGGAATAAAGTAGAGAACCAGATGTCGCAAGTATCGGGATTTTTCAAAGAGATCGAAGATGTAGATACTTGTGATTGGTATTCAGTTGATAGTGATGTTTTTGAGAAACTTGTTTCTCTTTCGGGTTACTTATAATTGGATGGATTCCTAAGTTGAGTAATGCTGATTAGCCTCTCTCCATTAAGTTGATATGCACTGGAGATAGTTGCATGATTAGAATCGGGTTCCAATTAAATAAATGCCAAAGTTTCTATATTGGATATAGAATGGTTCATATCTTAACGTTGTTAAGGTACGGGGAGTTGTCCGGCTTATGCTTAAAACCAGACTCTGGATAACTCAAGGCACATTTCTGTAATGGCAGTTTGTGGGTTGACCTGGGCTATGTCGAGGGTTGACTTTCTACCATCTGGAAGATCAATAGTGATATTGTTCTTGACTCGCCACAGTTTTAGTAAAATGGATTTTTTTAGAAAACAGTAGTGGGAGTATGGTAGAACTGGAAGTGATTTCAGAACCGCAAACGATTACGGAAAATTTAATAGGACCTAAAGATTCAATCAGGTTTGACATTCCATTAGCCACTCCGCAGATATGGTGGGTAACCTCAGACACCCGAGAGGTACTCCGGTAGCCTCAAGGACGGTGACAGGGAGGTTCTTGTTTACCCAGACTTGAAACTACTGTTGTTCCAGACTATGAGACCCGACAGGAGGTTATAGCGTCGTTCTAAACTAGCTTTAGAAGTGCACGTGTATATTCTGCCAGAGGGTTGTTGTGGTCAGTGGGAGCAGTGGAAGCATAGTGGGCAAGTAGCTTATGTCTATTTATAGACTTGAGCAATTATAGCGGAGATAGATCATCTAATTTTGATGTGACAGTCATGGGTTTGACTTCATCAGAATAGGGGATGGATATGTTAAGAAAGTAGTAGGGTGTGATGTCCCAGTATTATGGATGTCATACACAGAGTAGGAAGTAAAATTCCTATACTACGATCGGTTGTACTGTGGTCGTCACACAGTTGTTTCTCCAGACAGGATATGGATATAATATCAGACATTCTGGTTTCTAGATCTATGGTTTTAGATCTAGATTTGGGTAGTTTCCTAATGTGGGTACTTCGACAGTATTCTAATGGTTTTTAGAATAGATGACTCCTGGCATGGTGGTGTACCTACAGGTGATGGAGTCACCCTCTCTAAAAGTGTCTTACAGACTAAAGGGAAGAGGGATGTGCATGATTGGCAGATCACTTGCTTAGGCAATTGAGTCAATCATGAGATGTCAAGTACCACACCAAATGTTGTTTTTGCACTAGATGCGATAAGTTTGTATTAATCCAATCCCGGAGAAACATAAGGAAGCAGTTTTAGAACATAAGTGCATGTTCTACGGATTTGATGACGGCAGCCTCCTTCGTGAGACGGTTATCATTCCAGGCTTCAAAGGTGACATGGATGACAGAGTGATTGTCAGAGTTATAGTTTTCCCTCTGATGAAGAGGGACAATATTATGGACAAGTGGTCCAAGAGGATACTGTGGGAGGCATGGTGCAGGATACTGATTAGGTTCAGTTGACGATACAGTCTAAGAAGTTTGGATTTGTAGTTCATTTATGAACTAGGTCCCATCAGATATCCAGACATATTCTAAGATAGGTATTACTCGATTCGGGAGATGGCTTTCTCCGTGAACTTGAGATTAAGAGAGACATAGAAAGGAACATCAGGGCGGATCCACTCACTGAGGCTATTTCTCGAACACAATAGTTTTACAAACGGGCTTTGTGAATCTGATTAGTAGAGGAGTTGGATGTTCGGTATCACACGGGCTGTAAGTATGCGACATCGCAATAATTAGCCTTAAGTGCAAGTGGGAGATTGTTGGATATAATGCCCTCAAAGTCAATTATTGGATCGCCGGTACGTGATTGCAATGATTGAGGAGGACCTATACCGGTAGGATACTCAAGATGATAGTATACTATCTGGTTTGCCTTTATCAGTCGTGTATAGGTTCAGGTGACTGATCACGATTACACGTTGATAGAGACCTTAGGATCTTGCTTGACTACCAACAGTATGAGGCCGATCATATACGTGAGAGTTGGGTAGTCCATAAGCACATCCTTAATAGTGGTCCCTAGTCGTGGGAGTTTCGAAACAGGGCATCGATACTCCGGAGTAGACTAGTGTATACAGTCGAGACCCCGACGAGGGGCGGTGGCCGGTCTCACAAGCCACTGGTGTCAATTGGATCACCTAAGATGTATACAGATGCTCATTGGGTTATGAGTACACCGGACATGACTCGCCGAGAATCTGCTAGTTGGTATTATACCTATCGTCAGATAGCAGTTCCCTGGTGACATGTGTACAGGTTAGTTCATCGACCTGAGGTCGTCATTTGTCTCGTGTGAGTTCCCACTGTGCTTTGATTTCTACTCTACCACGGCTCAAAGGAGTCGTGCAAACAGGTAGTTTTTGGGTACAGTCCCGAGCCAAATGGAGGCACGTGAGCGGATCGGCAGGGGATTCGTCGCTCCCGGTATTGGGGGTTGAGCTCGTACTGTATCTAGGAAAGCCATTACACCAAGTCCTTGGCCAAGGCAGGTGAGATTTACTCGTAGGTACTCCAGTAGTATCTCAGGGTGTTCAGGGCTTGTCTCCGACACGACTTATACCGCTATTGGGGGTCTGACGTTACTAACCCCCTAGGCTGGATATGCGATACTCATAGGCGAACGGACCGGACTGTATATACATTGTCACTGTTAGGTTCAGTAGGGTTTCCGGATGAGTTCGCTAATCGCCCTCCCTTGAGGTCAGTCCATGGGCAGCCGTTATGCACAGCTAGTACCGCTGACGGCTTGTGGTTAAACCCACTGCCAGGGTACTGACGAGTCATTAGAGTCCTCCACAGATAGTTTCCCAAGTTCGGGCGAAACGTTGTAGAGGCCGTATGGTTTTATGGCAGGGTTCGGAAAATGCACGTGCGTTTACGCACGTGTCATATATCGGGCTGATAATACTGGTAGGCTTTGGTTTAAGCCGGATCCGAGTATTTTACAGAGTTGATATAATATCTTCGTCTCAATTGCATTTGTATTCGGTCGTAATACAAATGCGGGTATATTTATACTGTTACGGGGTTATCCTGAAATTCGTTTCGGGATCACTTTTGGAAGTTTCCAGTTTCCAGTTTTCTATCACCCGTATTTAACATTCGGTTAAATGCGGATTTATCTTTTCGTCACTTGGGTGAGTCATGAGGTGAGTCATGATTCTAGAAGGTTCTAGAAGGTGACTAGGATTAGTGACTCATGGTTGCTTTATTGTTGCATTAAATGTTATGCAAGGTGTCTTTTGTGAGTCATTCTTTTGCTATAATGATTGTTGTTCTTGCTAAGATCATTTGTGAGAAGCTTTCCTTTGTGGTCACTGTAAGTCCACGTTGCCCACCCCGATACTTACGGGGAGGCGGAAAACGGAATAAAAATCAGATTTTTATGAACTTAGGCAACATGGACTAGACTTTGAAGGATCTTTGCTAAACAAAAACAAGCTAAAGCTAACTAGTAACTAGCTAAGTATTAGAAAGGTTATACCTTGGGCTTTATGTCCTTCTCTCCTTACTCCTTGGAGTAGTAGAAAGTGGTCACCTTTGTCGTCTTCTCTCGTCAAAGAAAGATCCATCCGAAAGCCTCAACCTTTGGCTTCATCTCCAAGCTAGAAGTAACTAGGGTGCAAGAAGTGCCAATCATTGAACCCTAGATGAGAGTAGAGATTATCAAGAGAGGGTTTTTCTTAAGCTCAAGTGTTTCTCAACACATGAGAGGGGAGAGCTTGAGGGAGAGGAAGAACAAGAGAGAGAAAAGGAATGATAGAATGAGAGAATAAATCACCATTCTCACATATATGTGTGAATTATTTTAATTAGATAATTAGTGAGATAATTGTCATGGCTTAATCAAGACATGACCATTATCATTTCATTTTTAATGCAATTTGCAAGGATCAAAGAGCATCTTCCAAATGAAATGATGATGGTCAAAGTGTCAACAAGGTCAACAAGTCAAGATAGGTCAAATGGTCAACAACCATAACCATGCACAATTATTAAACTAATATCAATTAACAATAATACACACATAAGCATTAGGGTTAATAAAATGACAATAGTCATTAACCCTAATCAAAGTCCTCTCCCTCTGTCTCAAGCAACTGTGCATACGCACCCGTATTCGTGATCCGAGGAACACGAATACAATGAGATAAAATCAATCCCAAATCATATACTAGGATCCGGCTTAAACCAAAGCCCGCTAGTATAAGCTGTCCGGACAGTAAACGTGCACAAGTGCGCGGATGTGAACGAACCCTGTCGCAAAACCATGTGACCTCTACTCATTTTGCCTAAAGGCGAATAGCTCTCTGTGTGGGACTCTAAAGACTCGACACTACGCTGGCAATGGGTTTAACCACAGACCGCAAGCGGCACTAGCTGTACGTAACGGTCCCCAGGTAGATGTCGATAAGAAGACTGACGAGGTGAACCCCATCTGAACTCCTACTGAGCCTGTATGTGACAATCTCCGTACAGTCCGGTCTGTTCGTCTGATACATCGCATGGCGGGCCTAGGGGGGCGGTGAACGTCAGTCCCCTAATAGCGGTACAAGTCGTGTCGGAGTGTAGCCCAGAACACCCTGAGATAACACTGGAAACCTACCAGTATATCTCGCTTGCCCTGGCCAGGGACTACTCGTGTAATGGCTCTCCTGGACACAGCGCGATGTCAACCCCCAATACCGGGAGAGACGAATCCTGTCTAACCGTCACTGCCTCCAAGTGCTTCGGGACAGCACCCAAAAACTACCTGTTTGGACGACTCCTTTGAGCCGTGGTAGGGTAGTAATCAAAGTGCAGTGGGAACACACTCGAGGCGAAGTGACAGTGTCAAGTCAACGGACTAAGCTGTACTCATGTCACCTGGGAACTGATAACTGACGATAGGTATATTACCAACCAATAGTCCCCGACGAGTCCTGTCCAGTGTACTCGTAACCTAACGAGCACCCGCTTACTATCTCAAGTACGACGTACTGACGGCTGTGGGACAGACCGTCTCCCACGCTGGGATGAGAAGCGCATACGCTAGTCTACTCCGGAGTATCGATGCCCTGTCTCGATAGTTCAACGACTAGGGACCTGTATAAGGATGTGCTTATAGATCACCCAGCTCCCACGAGTGTGAGCGCCATCACAACGCTGGTAATCAAGCAAAGATCCTAAGGGCTCTACTAATATGTATATCAGCGATATGCTAAAAGAAACACATGCACGTATTAAAGCAGAGACAAACCAAGTAGCATACTACCATTTCGAGCAAGATTGTATATACAACTGTGAATATCCCAATCTTCCATTAAGTAATATACAAACTAGTATGATACAGTAATGGCCTCTAGGGCATATACACTAACAATCTCCCACTTGCACTAAGGCCATGTACTGGCGTATCGAAGACCTATCATCTCGATCAGCCGCTCGAACTGAGTCTGGGGCAAGGCCTTGGTGAATGGATCTGCTGTGTTATCTTCTGAAGCAACCCTCCGAACCTCGATCTCCTGGCGATCTACGATCTCCCTGATCAGGTGATACCGCCTCAAGATGTGTCTGGATCTCTGATGGGACCTGGGTTCCTTCGCTAAAGCTATAGCCCCGTTGTTGTCGCAATACAGAGGTATTGGGTCAACAATGGACGGAACCACCTGAAGTTCTTTCAAGAACTTCCTCATCCAGACAGCTTCTTTTACGGCATCAGATGCAGCGATGTATTCCGCTTCCATAGTCGAGTCAGCAACGGTTTCCTGTTTGGAGCTCTTCCAACACACCGCCCCTCTATTGAGGGTGAAGACAAAACCCGACATGGACTTGGAATCATCCTTGTCACTCTGGAAGCTGGAGTCAGCAAATGCCTCAATCTGCAGGTCTTTTCCGCCATACACCAAGAACATCTCCTTAGTCCTTCTCAGGTACTTGAGAATGTTCTTTACTGCTATCCAATGTTTCTCCCCAGGGTTTGACTGATACCTACTTACCACACTCAGTGCATAAGCCACATCCCGTCTGGTACACAACATCGCATACATTATAGAGCCTACCGCAGAAGCGTAGGGTATAACAGACATGCGATCCCTCTCCAAATCAGTCTTGGGAGACATCTCTTTGGAGAGGGTGATCTCGTGACAAGCCGGTAGATTACCGCGCTTGGAATCTTCCATACTGAATCTCTTCAGTATGGTGTCGATGTACCTGGACTGCGAAAGTCCTAATATCCTCTTGGATCTGTCACGGTAGATTCGGATACCCAGAATGTATGAGGCATCACCCAGGTCTTTCATGGAGAACCTGTGTGACAAGAACCCCTTGACAGATTGTAGCATAGGAATGTCATTTCCTATTAAGAGAATGTCATCCACGTATAAAACGAGGAATACTACAGTTCTCGCTACAAATCTACAATAGATGCATGGTTCATCTGGATTTTTGATAAAGCCAAATTCCTTGACCGTCTCATCAAAACAGATGTTCCAACTCCGCGATGCCTGTTTTAGTCCATAAATGGACTTAAGCAACTTGCACACCTTTCCGCTGCTCCCACTCTGAATGAAACCCTCTGGCTGATCCATATAGACACACTCCTCTAAATGTCCATTTAGAAAAGCTGTCTTTACGTCCATCTGCCAAATCTCATAATCGTGGAAGGCAGCAATGGAAAGAAGGATCCGAATGGATTTCAGCATAGCTACTGGAGAAAAAGTTTCGTCATAGTCCAAACCAAGTCGCTGACGAAAACCCTTTGCTACCAGTCTAGCTTTATAGGTCTCAACCTGTCCATCTACACCAATCTTCCTTTTGAAGATCCACTTGCATCCTACGGGTTTTACCCCATCTGGAGCAATGCCCAACATCCATACTTTGTTGGTGTACATGGACTCCATTTCGGTCCGCATTGCATCCAGCCATTTTACCGAGTCGACGCTCTGAATGGCTTGCTGGAAGCTAGTAGGCTCATCAAAGTCTATGATGCAATCCTCTCTATCCCCGTCAATGAGAAAACCGTAGTATCTCTCGGGCGGATGAGACTGCCTACTACTTCTGCGGAGTGGCGTGGGAATGTCCTGATCTTTCGAACCCTCTGGTTCTACTAAGCTTTCAGTAATAGCTTGTGATTCTGGAATTTCTTCCAGTTCTATTGCGCTCCCACTTATTTCTTTTTCTAAGAACTGATGTTCCAGAAAATGGGCATTACGAGAAACAAGGACTTTTTGTTCCTCTGCGTAATAGAAAAGATACCCCCTGGAGTTCTTTGGGTATCCCACAAACTTGCACAGTACTGAGCGTGCCTCGAGCTTGTCTGTATGCTGTTTTTTGACATAAGCTGGACATCCCCAAATCTTCAGGTATTGAAGATAGGGTTTCTTCCCACTCCATAACTCATATGGTGTGGTAGGCGCAGTCTTAGTTGGAACTCGGTTCAAAAGGTATGCAGCTGATTCTAGCGCATATCCCCAGAACGATCGCGGCAACTCGGCGTTACTCATCATGGACCGTACCATATCCAATAGGGTTCGGTTCCGTCTCTCCGATACACCGTTATGTTGCGGAGTGTATGGAGGAGTAAGCTGAGAGAGAATTCCATTCTCTTTTAAGTAACCCAGGAACTCGGCACTCAAGTATTCACCACCTCGATCAGATCTCAGTGCCTTGATACTTTTGCCTGTTTGTTTTTCTACTTCATTCTTATATTCCTGGAACTTATCAAAAGCTTCGGATTTATGCTTCATTAAGAAGACATGTCCGAACCTTGAGAAATCATCCGTAAAAGTAATGAAGTAAGAATAACTGCTTCGTGCATGTGTAGACATTGGACCGCACACGTCGCTGTGTACGAGTCCCAAGAGCTCGCTCGCTCTTATTACGTGTCCAGTGAACGGAGTCTTTGTCATCTTTCCTTTGAAACAGGATTGACAAGTTGCATACGATTGATATTCGAACGGATCCAAATATCCTTCTGCATGTAACTTAGTCAACCTTCTCTCATTGATGTAACCCAGTCTACAATGCCATAAGAAAGTTTTATCGATTTCTGGAGACTTTCTTTTGTGTGTATTCTGGACATTGAAAATCTGTGGCTGGTTTAATACGTATATACCGTTGTTCAATGTACCTGACCCAATCAAAACTTGATTAAGGTGAATGTTCACTACATTACTTACAAATGCAAATTCATAACCTTCTTTAGATAATAAAGATACAGAAATGATATTACAGGTTGCATTTGGTACATAATAATAACTACGCAAAACCAAAAAATGTCCATCCGACAATCCCAGGTGATAGTCCCCCACGGCCTCAGCATCCATGCTAGCACCGTTTGCAACTCTGAGGGTCATGTCACCTGCCTTCAAAACTCTACGCTTTCTCAACGCCTGCAAAGAATTACAGATATGAGATCCTGATCTGGTATCCAATACCCAGGATGTAGAGTTTATTGATAGACAGTTTTCAATAACATACACACCTGAAGCTGAAGCTGCAACTCGCTTCAAATCCTGTGTTCTGGCCTTCCAAGCCTTGCAATCTTGTTTCCAGTGACCACTTTTGTGACAATAGAAGCATTCTTCCTTCCCCACCAGCTTTCCTGCTACCTTTGTTGCTTTTCCTTTTCCCTTCGTATCCACTTTACCGACACCGCTTCTTGGTTTGGCGGGGGCTTTCTTCTTCTTGCCCTTGGCTTTCGCCCTGGACCTAGAAGAGGAAGATCCTCCTACAAACAAAGTGGATGTCTCCCTACCCTTCTGTAGGGTGCCCTCAGCACTCCTCAACATGTTCAGAAGCTCGGAAAGTTCAACCTCCTTTCCTTGCATGTTGAAGTTAAGAATAAACTGGGCGTAAGAGGAAGGAAGGGACTGGAGAATCAAATCAGTATAGAGTTCATTCTCCAACGTGGTCCCAAGGTCCGCGAGCTCCTCAATGTAGCCAATCATCTTAAGCACGTGTTCCGCTACCGATGATCCGACGGCCAACCTTGCCGAAAACAACTTCTTCGACACTTCGTATCTTGCGATACGAGACTGCTCTCCATACAGTTCTTTTGTATGAAGAAATATGGACTCTAGGTCCATATTCTCGTGCCTCCTCTGATGTTTGTTGTCCATCGAGGCAAGTACGAGGCATCTGGCCTTCGCGCAATCTATTTCCCAGGTCTTGTAGATTTCCCTATCTACGACACTGGTTTTGGGACCTGGGACAGGGGGAGCTTTGGTGGTAAGGACATACCCCAACTTGTCGTAAGTGATTGCCATCTTGACATTCCTGAGCCAATCTTTGTAGTTTGGCCCTGTCAATATGTTTTTATCTAGTAATAACTTAAGTCCGGTCATGTTGAATGGTCGCTGCAATTAGGAGAGAGAAAAGAAACACTTTAGCATGATGCTCTTGCAAGTTTAGAGTGGTTTTTAATTTGTCTAAACTGGATGGCTCCCACTGTCTCTCGAATCCCTTCTCAAACCGTAAAGAAAGGATTAGTCAGGATCAATCTCACCGTACAATACTTGCTTAACCGTTCAGCCAGGCCAGTGTCGGTACTTCGAGGGAGGTTTTCCAATGCTTTTGCGAAGTTCCTTAATTAAGTAACCTCTTTTCCCTGTGGGCGTAGCCCCGCTAACACCTTTCTAGACACCTACTAAGTTTATAGCATTGATCGTTAAGTGAGAGTTTTCCCGAGGAGTAGCATATACTCACAGTAGGATCGGGATCCAAATATCATCGCGTGATAAAACCGAAGGAATTCTACCAGAATCATCACACTCCAAATGGTATGCAGCGCTAGCAAGTTTCAGTACTTATGAAACTCCCGATGTGGATTTTTTCCCTATGCTCTTATGACCTTGGCGTGAGGTCAAAATGTCATAAGTCACATGTCAAGTTCTTCCCATCATTATCCTGGTTAATTTGAACCCACCCGTACCTACCCTTGACGTAGGCCAAAATGGCAGTACGACTGTCTCAAACCAACGCATTCTATCTATGCAACAGATAAATATCCGGCAGCTACCAATCACTATGCCTTGGCGTGAGGTCAAAATACATAGCTTGAATACTACTGAATATTTAACTGAAATGATGGAGGGCTACGGATGGTTTTGGCGAAACCGTGAACGTAGTGAACTTGATATAATCGATGGAACGAGATAGCTTTTAAAAGGAGTGGTTCAAGCTCCACGTTTAAAAGTTTAGTTTTGAAAAGAACCGAGTGGTTTTCAAAGTGTTCCAATCGACTTTTACTTGGTTTATGTTCTTGCATTAGTTCTTTTAATGCGTCCCATCATTTAATCCTACCATTGCAGAAAACAACCAAAATATGACGTACGCTTATGCCATTCGCATTCGCCACGGGGCCCCGTCATCACCCGTTAGGTTACTTAACTAACGACAGAGCGGGGGCTGGGCTAGCGCGGCTGTAAAACAACAGCAACGCCTAAATAGTTATCATATATAAATATATAGCAATGGTAGACATTACAGATCACAGATGAATACATTGGATATACTAGGAATCCGCAATCCGTTCGAGCCTGCAACGAAAAGCGGATTACACGGTCGCGGTGAATAGCCAATACCCCCACCCAAGACCCTTACGGGTGCGGCAAACTACCCGCCAAGTACCCGAAGCGATGCAACCTCCCTCACCACCGTGAGTAGGCCACTCGGCACTTCGAGATACCCAGTAGTTTGTGCACCCCCTCCATGGGTCTATCCTAGGAGCAAAAACAGTAAAAAGAATTATACAATGACGGCTACAACCCCGACCCGGTTGTGCGGCCAAACAAATAATAATATTACATCAATTTACATATTACAATGAATGAAAGAAAAAGCAACACTCATCTCACATCCACCCCGGCTATTCACCCGCGACAATCCAACCCATTCATATACACAAACCATCATCAATCATAGATCACAGATATGTATAACCTTGACTAATCGACATATAGCGATTAGGCGACGTTCAATACATATAAACATCACAGATATAACCTTTCAGTCAAAGTGTATTGAAGTTCGGAAAAAAAATACGGATTTATAGGCCCCCAAAAATAAATTTCTATTCTGGAAAACCTGGGAACATATAAACCATCTTAAAAAACCCAAAACCTAGCCATAAGAAAACTGCACCAAACTCGACTCAGTGAAGAGTCAAAACGGCGGCGGTTCCGCGGCAATAGCTTGCTATTGCCGCTGAACCGCGGCGGTTTAGACGACTCACTGGACCGGGTTTGCTGTGCTTCTTAAGAAAACCCTGAGATGATTTTTGGAGTATGACAAATTTTATTTCGAACAGAAAAATTTTTAACAGAAACTTAGGGTTTTGAAAACTCGGTTTTTCGATTTTTTCGATTCGAACTTCGATACACTCTACTACCTAGCTAGTTTATGTTTAGTTAGGCTCTGATACTACTGTAAGTCTACGTTGCCCACTCCGGTACTTACGGGGAGGCGAAAAACGGAATAAAAATCGAATTTTTATGAACTTAGGCAACATGGACTAGACTATGAAGGATCTTTGCTAAACAAAAACAAGCTAAAGCTAACTAGTAACTAGCTAAGTATTAGAAAGGTTATACCTTGGGCTTTATGTCCTTCTCTCCTTGCTCCTTGGAGTAGTAGAAAATGGTCACCTTTGTCGTCTTCTCTCGTCAAAGAAAGATCCACCCGAAAGCCTCAACCTTTGGCTTAAACTCCAAGCTAGAAGTAACTAGGGTGCAAGAAGTGCCAATCCTTGAACCCTAGATGAGAGTAGAGATTATCAAGAGAGGGTTTTTCTCAAGCTCAAGTGTTTCTCAACACATGAGAGGGGAGAGCTTGAGGGAGAGGAAGAACAAGAGAGAGAAAAGGAATGATAGAATGAGAGAATAAATCACCATTCTCACATATATGCGTGAATTATTTTAATTAGATAATTAGTGAGATAATTATCATGGCTTAATCAAGACATGACCATTATCATTTCATTTTTAATGTAATTTGCAAGGATCAAAGAGCATCTTCCAAATGAAATGATGATGGTCAAAGTGTCAACAAGGTCAACAAGTCAAGATAGGTCAAATGGTCAACAACCATAACCATGCACAATTATTAAACTAATATCAATTAACAATAATACACACATAAGCATTAGGGTTAATAAAATGACAATAGTCATTAACCCTAATCAAAGTCCTCTCCCTCTGTCTCAAGCAACTGTGCATACGCACCCGTATTCGTGATCCGAGGAACACGAATACAATGAGATAAAACCAATCCCAAATCATATACTAGGATCCGGCTTAAACCAAAGCCCGCTAGTATAAGCTGTCCGGACAGCAAATGTGCACAAGTGCGCGGATGTGAACGAACCCTGTCGCAAAACCATGCGACCTCTACTCATTTTGCCTAAAGGCGAATAGCTCTCTGTGTGGGACTCTAAAGACTCGACACTACGCTGGCAATGGGTTTAACCACAGACCGCAAGCGGCACTAGCTGTACGTAACGGTCCCCAGGTAGATGTCGATAAGAAGACTGACGAGGTGAACCCCATCTGAACTCCTACTGAGCCTGTATGTGACAATCTCCGTACAGTCCGGTCTGTTCGTCTGATACATCGTATGGCGGGCCTAGGGGGGCGGTGAACGTCAGTCCCCTAATAGCGGTACAAGTCGTGTCGGAGTGTAGCCCAGAACACCCTGAGATAACACTGGAAACCTACCAGTATATCTCGCTTGCCCTGGCCAGGGACTACTCGTGTAATGGCTCTCCTGGACACAGCGCGATGTCAACCCCCAATACCGGGAGAGACGAATCCTGTCTAACCGTCACTGCCTCCAAGTGCTTCGGGACAGCACCCAAAAACTACCTATTTGCACGACTCCTTTGAGCCGTGGTAGGGTAGTAATCAAAGTGCAGTGGGAACACACTCGAGGCGAAGTGACAGTGTCAAGTCAACGGACTAAGCTGTACTCATGTCACCTGGGAACTGATAACTGACGATAGGTATAATACCAACCAACAGTCCCCGACGAGTCCTGTCCAGTGTACTCGTAACCTAACGAGCACCCGCATACTATCTCAAGTACGACGTACTGACGGCTGTGGGACAGACCGTCTCCCACGCTGGGATGAGAAGCGCATACGCTAGTCTACTCCGGAGTATCGATGCCCTGTCTCGATAGTCCAACGACTAGGGACCTGTATAAGGATGTGCTTATAGATCACCCAGCTCCCACGAGTGTGAGCGCCATCACAACGCTGGTAATCAAGCAAAGATCCTAAGGGCTCTACTAATATGTATATCAGCGATATGCTAAAAGAAACACATGCACATATTAAAGCAGAGACAAACCAAGTAGCATACTACCATTTCGAGCAAGATTGTATATACAACTGTGAATATCCCAAGCTTCCATTAAGTAATATACAAACTAGTATGATACAGTAATGGCCTCTAGGGCATATACACTAATAGTCACCCCCTTTCTCCTACACAACCTCCCCTCCCTCTTTATAAGTGGCCGACCCCTCTTGGATGCCCACTTGATGATTTCACTCTCACTTGGTTAAAAGATTATGATAGTTTTGGTGTATGGAAATTTCATAGCTCATTTCATTCCATCACCCGACTCAAATGGCAACTTCATTAACCGTTCGTCCATGGTTTTGGACGAAGCAAGACAAAGTGTTCTACTCATTCTCTACATCACTCTTGGTCATCTCTTTTAGTAAACTTGATGACCGAGTTGCCTCGGGTCAGAGGCGGGAGCCCGTTTAAAGATCCGATGACATGGTGCCACCTGGACGAGGAGATCGGAGATCGACGAGATCGGAGCAGCCACAACAGAGAATGGGATGATGGTTAAAGAACGAAAGACTCGGATCGTTCAGTATAACCTTTCTACCCTCTTTGTAGTTTGTTAGTTTAGCGTTAATGGCAGATCCGGGTTAAAGTATGCGATAGCGCCAGTTATAAAAGTTTTTGTTCCGCATTTGGCATCAGATTGACGGTCGGGGTGCTACCGTAGACTTACACTATTACCAGGCCTGACCGACACCCCTTCCCTCGACGGGGTCGCGCGGACGAGACTCGCCACGGCGGCTCGAAGACTACCTCGCCGGGGGATCTAAAGAACCATATTGAGAGGAACCGGGGCCGAGGCCAGACGCAGGCCTCCAACAGCAGAGGCCTGGGATCAGAATGGGTTGAGTCGTCAAGGTACCATGGCCGACTCGACGCCCTCGAGAAGAAGATCGAGGGTCTGCATCGGGACGGTCACAGTTCGAGCGACGGGGCGAAGTACGCCGCCGACTCGCTCACCAAACCATTCACCGAGGAGCTGCTCGCTATCCACGTCTCCTCTCGCAACAAGCCCCTAAAGGTATCCCTCTTCGACGGCAAGTCTGACCCAAAGGACCATTTGGATGCATTCACCGCAGGGATGAGCTTCCAAGACAACTCCGACGCCGCCCAGTGCCGGGCTTTCCCGGCCATTCTCATCCACTCTGGACGAGACTGGTTTCGAGGACTCGAGCCACGCTCGATCTCAACTTTCGACGAGCTGGCCACCTAATTCCTCGGCCACTTCGTCGGGAACAGACGAAAAAAACGCATCATCAACCACCTCTTCACGATCAAGAACGGGGACAAAGAGACGTTCAAAGCATACGTCACCCACTTCTACAACGCCCTTCTCGAGGTCCCCGAGTACCGGGACGAGATGGTCATCACGGCACTAAGGTCTGGTCTTAGGCACAAGGAGTGGTTACGCTCCTTTGCAGTAGCGCAACCTAAGACCATGGCCGAGGTAAAGACCTGGACCGAGCGCGAGGTCCATCTCGAATCTGAGGTAAATGCAAATCTCCCCCGGGTAGAGCAAACCGACTAGAAGAAGAGGGCAAGAGAAGAGAGAAGGGGACCTGAACGGCAAAAGCCCTATCTCCCAAAGTTCCAGGAGTACACACCGCTCAATGTCTCCCAGGCAGTGCTACTAGAAGAGCCTAAGGGCGAGGGGTTCTTTAAGCTCCCCCCAATCCTGCGAATGGCCTCAAAGCGAACCCGGGGCCCCTACTGCGGGTTCCACAGGTCGCTAGGCCACTCCACAGAGAGCTGTAAGCAGCTCCAAGACTACATCGAGGAGCTCATCCGTTCGGGACACCTAGCAGCGTACCTGAGGGACAAGCGGCAAGCTGACTGCGAGCAGGAGCAGCGTCCCCCTCCAGCCGAGCTGACCATCGGCCAGATCAGGTAGTGTTAGCGGAGGATACGTCTGGTACCCATGAAGCTCGGTACCCTATGCCGGGCATAGATGCCAACAGACATCCGGGGGCTCGAGCTACACGAATAAGAATATCTACTAGCATGTATTTTCTTTTCAGAGCAATGTACATCTTTCTTGAGATATTTTGTTTATATAATAAAGGGATCAATAAAGGATTGCAGAAAAGAAAAAGAATCTTATTCATTCAAGAGGTACTATTGGCTCCTCAGCCGTACATAAAAAAATATATATTACAACAGCGGGGGAATGGGGTGCGGAGACCACTGTTCGTGGTACTCTGAGCATATTTCCGCCAGCTGAGCCCTCGCGGCATCTAACATCTCCATTCGATGACCCCCGCTAGCGTCGGCATCGAGCCTTAAGTGGTAGCACTCAAGGACGAGCGCCTCCGAGCGATTTAGCCAGCTTGCAGAGATCAGGCCGAAACGCCTCAAAGACCTCAGCTTGCCAATGGCCTCGTCTTTCAGCTGCTCGGATAAGGGGTTGTAGAGCCCCGGCGACACCCTCCAGATGGAGTACAACAAAACCTGATGTAGGGAGGAGCGCCGGGGAAGAAATCGACCGAAATGATCCTCGATCTGGCCTATCACCAACTGCACCGTGTCATCAGAGTCGTACTGATCATAGAGATACACGTCCTCAAAGCTTATGATATCGGGGATGGTTCGGGGGAAGTCCTCCATTCTTGCATTTCGGGTGTAAGGAAAGGAGTCATCAACAATCTCTCCATTTTATACCCCACAATGCCCCCGGAGTTCAACGGTCGCCCGCAACTGTGTCGCCACGTGGCAGACATCGCGCCACTCGATGCGAAGTCGAAACGACGTGGCTCAGGCGCTCCGCCTCCTCCACGCGTTCGTGGCACATGTCACTCGCGACTGTCCATCTTCCCAAAGCCCTCACGAAGAGGCAGCCCTGCAGCTACCCTGCTCGGCTATCCCTGGCCGGTAGCTTGCCTACCCCATAACGCCAGGGATCAAAGCCCTTATTAAGAGGCAGCCGAGCATTTTGATTGCTTGGTTCATCCTTGGCTGGTAGCTTCCCTACCCCACAACGCCAGGGATCGAAGCCCTCACCAAGAGGCAGCCCTGCAGCTACCCTTCTCGGCTATCCCTAGCCGGTAGCTCGTCTACCCCACAACGCCAGGGATCAAAGCCCTCACTAAAAGGCAACCGAGCAGCTTCACTGCTTGGTTCATCCTTGGCTGGTAGCTTCCCTACCCCACAACGCCAGGGATCGAAGCCCTCACAAAGAGGCAGCCCTGCAACTACCCTGCTTGGCTATCCCTGGCTGGTAGCTTCCCTACCCAACAACGCCAGAGATCGAAGCCCTCACCAAGAGGCGACCCTGCAGCAATCCTGCTCGGCTATCCCTGGCCGGTAGCTTGCCTACCCCACAACGCCAGGGATCTAAGCTCTCACTAAGAGGCAACCGAGCAGCTTCACTGCTTGGTCCTGTTGGGCTTCTCTTGCACCTAGTCTAGGGTTTGGTAGCATCATACATGCCACTTTAAAATTTTAGAGAGGTGCAAAGCAAGCAAACCATGAATCATGCTAGAATTTCTAGGGTAACAAGTTTGTATCATATACAAAGAGGTAAAGAGATAGGGATTACAACCTTTGTAGTTCGTTCCTTCACTTCATTAGCTCCGTGTTGAGGTCCCTTCGCTGCGATCATCATGAACTCCGACTCTCGAGAGGCTCCATGAAGAGAATGATGCAACTTGTTTGAAGACTTCACTAATCCAAGATGATCTACCTTGAAGAATCTCAAACTCAAGCTCTTGCTTCACTAATCAAGTATTAGCAAAGCAAATACCCTAATCTAAGTGTCTAGAATAGATGACGATGATGCAGTAGGAATTTTTCTCTCTTTTGATTTCAATTTCTCACTTATAAGCATCACAAATGGAAAAGCTAGTGAAGGTTTTCTTCATGAAGCAAGAAGAAGAAGATGAAGGTAAACCTTTTGTGATGAACAATAAATTATTGTTGTGGTTACAAATTAACCATGGGTTAAGAATGATAGAGTTAACCCTTGTAAAGAATAAACTAGAGGCTAAAGTTTGGGTTGGGTTAATAAATATCAACACAAAATATCAAAAGTCAAAGTCAAAACTTCATGAAACTTCATGAAAGCTTCATCCAAGCTTAACCCTAATCCAAACCCTAACCATATTTAAACTCCACAAAACATGTTGCATTTGTAATCCTAACTTGTTACAATATTATATATCACATATATAATATATTTTGTAAGAAAAGAAAATAATACAATTAACATATATTGCATATATACAAATGTATTATCCCATGAGAAAATGAATCAATAAAGTGAGCTTATATTAGTTAATGTAATGTAATATATCTCATATATAATATACATTAAATTATCGAATCAACACACTATCCGATAATCCGGCTATACAGCATATAACCGACTAATATAACATGTACCAGTTCATCGAACCAACACTTGATCCGATGACCTGGCTATATCACATATACCCGGCCGATATCTCATATCGCGAGAATAGAATACGGTATCACATACTCGTATTATTCTCGGTCCCGCACATATCACATATGTACTCCTACTCCGTTTTGCCTAAGCCAGGAAACCTCTGTGTAGGACTCTAAAGAATCATCAATACGCCGGCAGTAGGTGATGATCATATTAAACACCCACAAGCTGTAAGCGGTCAGCTAAACGTAATAGTTACCTAAGTATTGAGCGATCAGAAAATCAACAAGCAAGCCTGTACATTCTCCTGCGAATCCAATCAGTAACACTCCTGTACAGTTCGGTCTCTTCGTCTGATATGTCGCATATCTCGCCTAGGCGTGGTAAACGTCAGACCCAGTAGCTTGATAAGTCGTGTCGACATGAGGTCCGTAACAGTTCGAGAAACTACTGATAACACTTACCAGTAAATCTCTGCAACCCTGGCCAGGGATTTCCAGTTATAGCCAATCGAACACAGCGCAACATCAACTCCCAATACCGGGAGAGACGAAACCCCTCCTATCGTTCATTGCCTCCATGTGATTCGGGACTGTACCCAAAAGCCACCGTTTTGCACGCCCTCTTGGACGTGGTAAGGTGGAAATCAAAGCACAGTGGGAATCACACAAGGCTCTATGACGATCTCAGGTCTACAGACTAACCTGTACCAGTGTCACCGGAGAACTATCATCTGACGTGAGGTATAATACCATCTGGGAGTTCTCGTCTAGTCCGTTCAGTGTACCCAATCTCCACTGAGCACCCGTATACTATCTCTGATGTCAAACACCAATAGATATAGGATCATCCATCGTCCATCTACATGGGTCGAGAAGCATACGCTAGTCTACTCTGGTATATCGATGCCCTGTCTCGATACACCTACGACTAGGAACATTTGAAGGATGTACTTAGCGACTACACTGTCCCCACTAGTATGATCTGCATCATAGTCCTGGTAGTCAAGTACATATCCTAAAGGCTTTATCAACATGTAACATAAAGATAATCAGAGTATATGTTAAGATAAAGAGCAACCAGATAGCATACTATCATGTCGAGCAAGAAAGTCCTCCATATATATGTCCAATCATCCAGTACAATATATATCGTATGTACAGTAATGGCCTCTAGGGCATACATATCACTAACAATCTCCCACTTGCACTAGGGCCATCTGTTGTAGTATCTCATACCCAACAATTAGCTGTGGTTGAAGTATCTCATACTCAACCATCCCATAAAAGTCTCTACTGGGAAATAGGCCTTTGCGAGTGGATCCGCGCTGTTGTCCTCTGTGTCTACTCTCCTATCCTCGATCTCCCTGGAGGTCAACCATCTCCATGATCAGGTGACACTGCCTAAGAATATGTCTGGATCTCTGATGGGACGGGGGTTCCTAGGCCAAAGCCACAACTCCATTGTCACACAATGGTAGGAACGAAGTTCATCTCATGAACTTATATATATATATATATCCAGACTGCCTCTTTGGTAGCATCCTTAGTAACGATGTATCTAGCCTTTAATCCTCTAGTTTTTCACGGTATCTAGCTTGGAACTCTTCTAACATACCGTCCCTCCACCGAGGGTAAAGACAATGCCTGTGACTGACATTCAGTCGACTTTATCACCCTGGAACCATTCCAGTGATTCTCCCCAGGATCGATTGATACCATTCACTACAACTAGTGAGAATCCTAACATCCAATTAGATCTATCTCATAGATCCAAAACTCAGGATTTAGGAGGTATCACCTTGATCTTTATATGGAGAATCCTTGTGATAAGAGGAGACTGACCGAACGTAGCATAAGAAACTCCTTCCCTATCAAGAGTATTTCATCCATGTACAATACGAGGATCACAACCATACTCCCCACTACCTTTTTGTATATACTAGGTTCATCTACCATTTTGATGAAGTCAAACTCTTTGACTACCACATCAAAACAGACGTTCCAACTCCGCGATGCCTGCTTTATCTCATAAAGCAACTTGCACACGTTTTCGCTGCTCCCACTGTCTACAATGCCCTCTGGCCGTGTACTTACAGACGCTCTCTTCTAAATCATCATTTAGAAAAGCAGTCCTGACACCCAACCGCCAGATATCGTAGTCATGGTATGTAGCAGTGGCAAGTAGGATCTGGATGGACTTAAGCATAGCTTTGAAAGTCTCAACTTTTCCATGTACACCTAGTAATCATCTCAAGATATACTTGCTCCTGATGGGGATTTAACCCTTCAGATAAAGCAACCAAAATCCATACTTTGTTGGTGTATATGAATTCCATCTCAGATCGCTTAGCATCCAGCCATTCTTACAGAGAGTCCCTACTCCTGATGGCCTGCTCGAAACTAGTTGAGTCATCATCTCATGATGTAATCCTCGTTCCTACTGTCATAGAGAAACCGAAGTATCTCTTAAGTGGATGAGGAACCCTACCAGATCGGCGGAGAGGCTGAGGTTCGTTGGAAACTATTGAATCCTCTGGGTTTACCAAATCATCAGCTGCAGTTTGTATAGCTGGAACTCCTTCCAGTTCTACCTTATGACCACTAATTTCTTCATAAGAAGTTCCCTTTCTCAAAGGTGGCATGCTGAGAAACAAAACACCTTTTGTTCCTCGGTTTGGTAGAAGATATTCCCTTACGTATGCTTGGGATATCCAACAAACTTCTACAGAACTGACCTTGCCTCGAGTTTGTCCCGATTTTGCTTTTAGACATAGGCCGGACAACCCCAAATCTTAACTTCCTTAAGAGATGGGCTTTTCCTATACCATATCACATATGGAGTGGTAGGCACCTGATTTGATTGGAACCCTATTCAATAGGTATGCAGCTTTACAAGTGCATAACCCCGAAAAGGAAATAGGCAACTCAGTAATACTCATCATAGAGCACACCATATCTCATAGGGTGCGATTGCTCCGCCCCGATACACCGACGTGCTGTGGTGTTTATGGAGGAGTAATGCTGAGAGAGAATCTTATTCTCGTTTAGAATAGTCCAGGAATTCCGTGCTCAAGTATTCTCCTCCCTGATCACATCAAAGGACATAATAGTTATACCTGTTTTGATTCTCTACTTCTAACTTATATTCATTGAATTTCTTAAAAGTTTCAGACTTTTGTTTCAACAGGAACATATGTCTGAATCTTGAGAGATAATCAGTGAATGTTATGAAGTACAAAGAACCGGTCCTGGCATGTGTAGACAGGGGACCTTACATACATCATCATGTATTAATCCCAAGAGTTCACTAACTCTTTCTCTGTTTCCAATAAACGGAGCCGTGGTCATCTTATCTTTGTAACATGACTGGCAAGTTTCACAAGATGTAAATTCAAACTAATTTAAATATGCATCTTTATGTAACTTCAGCTAGTCAGGTCGCATTGATATGACCTAGTCTATAATGCCTCAAGAAGGATTTGTTCATTTCTGAACTCTTCCTCTTGTGTGTGTTCTGTACGTTAAGAACTGTAGTTTGATTTAAAACGTATATGCTTTTAGATAACGTGCCTGAACCGATCAACTCTTGATATAGGAAATGTTCAAAACATTATCGGACAATACAAAATTATGTCCTTCTTTATCTCAATAAAGAGATTGATATGATATTGTATATCAGGTTCGGTATCTAATAACATTCGTTCAGAATCAATGTATTTGGTAATGCAGGGTGATAACTGCCAACAAACTTGGCTGCAACACTTGCACCATTTTTAACTCTTAAAACTTATCACCCTTTCTCAGTTCTCTAACTATCTGTAGCCCATGTAACAGATTATATTTGCGGGATCCTGATCCGGTATCTAATACCCAGGACGTAAAGGATACTGAGAAACAGTTCTTGGTAATGAACACACCCAAAGAAGATGCATCAGCATGCACTTTCTTCGTTTGGGCGGCACGGGAATTCTGGTAATCCCCTATTTCCTGCTCGGTCTTATAACAATTATAAGTTGGAGCGGGACTAACGTTCCCTAGCGTAATATAACAAGCGGGTTCGGTCAATACATCCGTATTATTATCTTGATTAAGGCGTGACATGGTCGCTACCTGGAGAGAGAGAGAGAGAAGAAAACACTCAGCGTATGCTCTTGCAAGATTAGATTGGTTATTAATATATCTAATCAGGATATGTCCCACTGTTTTAGTCAAATCTTCCTTCAAACCCTAAAAGGAAAGACTAGCCGGGATTAATTACAGCCTATAAGTTCGCTAACCTTTCAGCCAGGCCAGTGCCAGTACTTTGAGGGAGGTTCCCCGTGCTTTCGCACGGACCTAATTAAAATAAACCTCATTTCCCTAGGGGCGTAACCCCGTTGACACCTTTATAGACACCTACTTGATCGGCTATTTGTAATATGTAAAACTCTCTCAGGAGTAACTCTTACTCGCAGCGGGTATCGGGATCCATCTATCTCATAGGAGGTATGCAATCTCATTATAAATTTCAACACTTGAAATTCCCGATAATATTTTACCCCTAGCATCCTATGACCTTGACGAAAGCCAACAAACCATAGGCTACTAGTCAAGTTCAACCTGTACATTTCCCGATTGAATTAAACCCACCCGCACGACTCTTGACGAATGCCAAACAACGCCGTACGAATACCCTAATCTAATCGCATCATATGCTAGCAGATAAGCACTAGTTAGCTACCGTACACTACGCCTTGACGAATGCCAAACTGCCGCAGCACGAATACTAAGTAGTACTTATCTGAAATGACGGAGGGCTACGACAGGTTTTTAAGAAAACCCTTTGTTTAATGAACTTGATATCGTTGTAGAATCAAATGATTTAAATGGAGAGTTTTTGAGGCCTTTGCTAGTTTTGCTAGAGAGGTTACTCCCGGTGAACGGATCTCGGCTCTTTCCTTATCGAATAAGGTGCAGGATATTTCATAAATACCGCTGTGTAAAGTAAAACTATAGAAGAAATCAAAAGACAAACCGAGTGTGTAGCATCTGCTAGTTTAGCTAAAGAGGTCACTCCCGGTGAAGGGATCTCGGCTCTTTCCCTATCGAATAAGGTGCTGGATGTTCTATAAGGAACACCGCTATGCAAAGCAAGAACTAGAGCTACCTGTTTTTGAAAATTCGATTCCACAACATCTTTAGGTTTCTTTTATTTCATTATTCTCATTAATGAAGTCCCATTTTTATTATGCTTCACAAGCATCACATTTGAAACGAAATCAACAATATATAATATATATCTCATATATATAATATAAGCATTCGTCTCAGGAAGTAATATGATCTCATCACAGAACATTGCAGCAGAAGAACATATATGAAATATTGGATATACTAGGAGGTCCGTGTTTTAATACGAGCCTGTATAAAACACGGATTCCACGGTCGCGATGAATAGCCAATCCCACAACCCTAGACCTCTACGAGAGCAGCAAGCAACCCTACCAATTTTAGAGTTAGGAGACCCGGTCCCGACTCCTCGAGATGGTCTCCCACTGGACCCTAGAACCCGGTTACTTGTGCTCCCCGCCTTGGGTCTATCCTAACGCAGAAAAATAAATAATATACAATGGTGACAGCATCCTCAACCCGGAAGTGCCCCAATAAAATAATATTACATACAATGAATTTTACATGAATGAAAATGAAAAACTCTCATCTCACATAAAACCCCCGGCTATTCAAAACACGATGATCCAATATAACATATCACAGCTGTTGGATATAGTGCCCTCAGAGTCAATTATTGGATCACAGGCACGTGATTGTAATGATTGAGGGAGGACCTATGCCGGTAGGACAGTCTTACTCGAGATGATAGTATGCTATCTAGTTTATCTTTATCATCGTGTAAAGCTTTAGGTGACCTTACAGATCACCATTACACATTGATAGAGCCTTTGGGATTCTTTCTTGACTACCAGCAGTATGATGGCGATCATATACGTGAGAGTTGGGTAGTCTATAACTACATCCTTAAAGTGGTCTCTAGTCATGGGAGTTTCGAGACCGGGCATCGATACTCCATTAGTAGACTACTGTATACAGTCGAGACCCCGACGAGGGGCGGTGGCCGGTCTCACAAGCCATTGGTTTCAGTTGGTTCACCTAAGATGTATACAGGTGCTCATTGGGTTAAGAGTACACCGGACAGGACTCGCCGGGAACATGCTAGTTGGTATTATACCTGACGTCAGATAGCAGTTCCCTGGTGACATGTGTACTGGTTAGTTCATCGACCTGAGATCGTCATTTGTCTCGTGTGAGTTCCCACCGTGCTTTGATTACTACCCTACCACGGCTCAAAGGAGTCGTGCAAACATGTTGGGTACAGTCCCGAGCCACATGGAGGCAGTGGGCGGATCGGCAGGGGTTTCGTCTCTTTCGGTATTGGGGGTGAGATCGCGCTGTGTCTAGGAGAGCCATTACACGAAGTCCTTGGCCAAGGCAGGAGATTTACTGGTAGGTATTCCAGTAGTATCTCAGGGTGTTCTGGGCTACACTCCGACACGACTTGTACCGCTTTTGGGGGTCTGACTTTTACCAACCCCTACGCCCGACATTCGATACTCATAGACGAACGGACCAGACTGTACGGATATTGTCACTGACAGGCCCAGTAGGGTGTCAGGATGAGTTCGCTTATCGACCTCCCTTTTGGTTAATACCTAGTAGCCCGTTACATACAGCTAGTACCACTGACGTGCTAGTGGTTAAATCCACAGTCAAAGTATTGACGAGTCTTTAGAGTCCCCCACAGACAGTTTCTCAAGTTTCGGGCGAAACGTTGTAGAGGTCGTATGGTATTATGGCAGGGTTCGATCATATACGTGTAGTAGTGCATGGATCATGATCGGACGGATCATACTAGTGGGCTTTGGTTTAAGCCGGATCCTAGTATTAGATTTGTTGGATTACTTTAGTCTCATCGCATTTGCATTCAGTCGGAATGCGGATGCAGGTATGTATATACAGGTGAGGGGTATTGTTGTGATCCGTCACGAGTTTACTTTAGATGATGCGGTTCTTTTTATTGTCATAAACATTTGGGTTAATGTTTAGTTTGGTGGAAAATGTGAGTGGATTTCATGATGTGGTGCATTTAATATGACATGGATATGCTTAGTGACTCATGGTCTCTTTACTTGTGCTAATGTCACATTAGGATTGATTTATGTATTGAAATGATAAAAGGAGAGAGAGAGGGCAGCCATATGGTTGAGTTTTGCACTTGTGTTTATCAATTCTTACTATCACATTATCATTCTAACACATAAGAAAAAGAAAGTCTCTTCTTCTTCTTCTTCCTCTTTCTTCTTGAGCTCACCATTTCCACCAATGGCATCATCTTCAACCTCCATCCATACACTCTCATGTGATAAGAATCAATGGATGCTTGAGACAAAGTGATCACACACATTCTCTACTTCACCTTGACACGTCGGCTAGCAAACTTCGTGTCCGAGTTGCTTCGGATGAAGCGGGAGCCCGTAAAAAGACTCATTGATGTGGTGCCCTTCCGACGAAGAGACTGGAGATCGGAGATACCGTGAGGAGCTTGGGATGGTGGCCAAAGACCGAAGGACACGGATCGATCGGTATAGCCTTTCTAACCTTCTTCTAGATTGCTAGTTATAGGTTAATGGTTCGATCCGGGAGAAAGTATACGATAGCGCCAGTTTCAAGTTTATGAAAAAGTTTTTGTTTCCGCATTTTGGCCTCGGATCGATGGCCGGGGCGCTACCTAGACTTACATGGTATCAAAGCCACGCCATTAACCTTTACTAGCATATTCTAACGCGTTTGAAACATCGATCGATCGAAATTTCCGAATCATATTTTCATTTCAGTGTGCTTGCTGTCGATTTTCAAAGTTGGTCAAAAAAATATTTTAGGCATCTTAAAAATACATGCATGCATAACTAAAGCTACAGAAAAATTTTGGAGACCTAATTCCAAAATTTCACTGCGGAACTGCCATGAAATGTCGCATTTGGCGGCCCTTCCGCGGCCCTTTTTGGGCTACAGTAACCCAAATTTTTTCTGGGGCTTTAGTTCATGGAAATATGATTTTTGTGATATATAGTTTTGTCCCAGATTCATTTGAGTGCTGGATTTGCACTTGGGGCCCACTTCGAGAAGTTTTGTCGATCGGAATTTTAAATATGTTAGTTCACTGTGCTTACTTTATATCTGCGACCGTGAATGTCACTCGAGCGGTAAATCTTGTCTAATTGCTATAGCTCTTTTAGACGGATTTGTCAACGTGACATTCACGTTGATATTTTGTATTGTGCTGTGATGTTGCGGATTTGTCGTGGTGGATAGCTTGGTGCAATGTTAGTACAGTTTGGTTATATTTGTACATTTGATATTGCGGGGCGAGCGTCCGACATGTGGACTGTCGTCACTGCCTGTTTGTATATTATTCTTTTGGGGCACGACCGGGCTGAGGTCGATGTACCCGTTGTATATATTTTTCTTTTCTGTACTAGGATTACCCCACGGTGGGGTGCACGGATAGCCGGGTTCTAGAGGGCAACGGGCCCGCATCTCATGGTTTTGAGACGGAGGGGGCTTTACTCTAGAATTGGTAGGCTATTCGCCACACTCGTAGGGGTATAGGTTGACCCAAGGAGGGGTGCTCAAGTTACCTTATTCCGTAAAGTGCTGGGTGGTCCATTCACTTTGTTGAAGGGGGCTGCCTCGCTTCAGGTTTTGGCGGGTAACTTGCCGCACCCGTAGGGGTCTAGGATTTTCATTGCACAGGATATCCACATGACCAGGGGAACGTCGGGTTTCAGTTGCGGTTCTGTGAAACCCGGGGCTTCCAGATTATCTGTATTGTTCTGTGATGCTTATTACATTTCTGTGATGTTGCATTTTATCATGCCTTGAGCGATTATTATATAGTGATATATATACTAGTAGATATTGTATATGTTTTACATCCGCGCTAGTCCAGTCCCCGCTCTGTCGTTAGTTAAGTAACCTAACGGGTGATGACGAGACCCAGTGGCGAATGTGGATGGCATATACGTATATCATATTTTCGTTCTTTATTGGTGTGATCAATTGATGGGACTGCGTTGATTCGGATCAATGCAAGGAAAACAAACCTATTTGATGTTGTTGGAACATTTTTCAAAAAGCTGTTATTGCAACAATGTTTTCTTTTGTTTTGTACAGTGGTATTCGGTTATGAATATCCAGCAGCTCAGTTGACGAGGCAAGGGCCGAGATCCCTTCACCTGGAGTGACCCCTTGGGCAGAAGTTTGCGTCAGGGTAATAACTTCACTATAGTCGATTACTTTTTGCTTTGCATCGTGGTATTTAGTTAGAATATCCTGCACCTCATTCTACGGGGAAAGAGCCGAGATCCCTTCACCGGGGGTGACCTCTTTAGCAAAGGTTTTCGCCACTATATTTTTATAAAAAGCTATCTCGTTCCTTCAACGATATCAAGTTCATTACGTTAAAGGTTTTTCGCCAAAAACCATTTGTAGCCCTCCGTCATTTCAGACGGGTAGTACTTAGTATTCATGCTATGTTTGTTGACTTTCGTCAAGGCATAGTGAATGGTAGCTGCTTGTTACCTTTCTGCTGCATAGATAGATGCGTTGGTTTGTGACAGTCGTACAGCCTTGTTGACTTTCGTCAAGGGCTTGTTTGGGTGGGTTCAAATTAATCTGGACAATGAAGGGTAGAACTTGACATGCGACTTATGATGTGTTGACCTTCGTCAAGGTCATAAGAGCATGGGGTAAAAATCACTTCGGGAGTTTCTAAAGAAACTGAAACTTGCCAGGCATGCGCATACCTTCTGGAGTGTGATAACATGAGTGTATTCCATCACGTTATCATACGATGATAATTGGATCCCGATTCCCACTGATGAGTTGGTTTACTCCTCGGGTGATCCCGACTAATTCTTCTTTCAGGTTTGGAGAAGAATTTGAGGTTACAGTGGGAGGTTTCCTAATTAGATAAAGTGATAACCATTCTGATCTAGGTTAGAGTGCATGCAGAGTATTTCTTTTCTCTCTCTCTTTGGCAGCGACCATGGCCCGACCCTATACTATGACTCAGTGACCAAGATTAACCGAACCTTCTTAAACACTGGCATTTGGATTGTCAGAGTTGCATACCTCATTGACACTCCTACTTTTACCCTTTTCTCCTAAACACCCCGTATTACTACGAACATCCACTTCCATGGGATAAAACCATCGTATGGTTATATACGAACTCGAATGAACTTGTTCCAGATTCGAGGATGGTTTCCGGTTCTGGAGAAAATGAATATAACTATTTGATTAATGCAAAAATATATGTTAACCGTAATCAGAAACGGCATCGCTATGCAGCTAGCCGGTGAATACGGGTCGATCTACAGGGATGTGTAATTTTCTTATGTGTTTTTACGAGTTGATTCGAATTGTGGTTTGATTTTTCTCGATTGATTTTAAAAACTAAGTTGTATGATATTAAGGAACTTGCTAGGGTTAGGTCTAAAGTAGGGTTTGATAAGATTTGTATTTACACCTCTTTCAATGCCTTCGATTAAAACTTTTTTTTAGATGTCATAAAAATTATTAGTAAAGGGGATTAGGATGATTGGGAAGAAATGAAGTTTCTTCCTCTAGATCCTTATCCGTCCTTTCCTACTAATTGCTATAACCCTCATGGACGTCATGCATGTCCGGTCCTTTATACTACGGTTTCACCGTTACCTCATGGGTAGGGTGCCGTAGGGAGCGGATCATGCATGCGTGCATGAAGTTCTACTTATAAAAATATTTGGCATTGAAAGAGATGAGAGATATTCATCTCTCAATCCCTCCTTTATTCCTAACCCTAACAAGCGAGGAAATTACTCGCTCATTAGGGGATCTTCTAAAATTGACATTTTTGTTATGTGTTTTGTTTTTGATCTAAAGAACTAATTATCTTCTACAGATTAAAAAGTTCTATACTAAAATTACTTAGGGCAATGAAAGGATTTATCTAAAGCAATAATTAAATTAGAGCTAGGGCAAGAAATGAATTATAAACTAGGGCAGAAATTTAAAAGAACTTACAGTAAGTGATGCTCTTCAATTCTCAAAACATTCTGAAATTTTATTGATTGAAAAGAGGCATTGATTTGGACTTTAATTTTCCGGATTGTGTAATGTAAAAGTATCGATTCAAATAGTCCCTGATGTCGGCACTATTTGATTGATAACAGTATCTTGTATCGGTATTTAGAAAATTGTATAAAGAAATCACAACCAAAGAATTAGATTTGACCGCAATCAATAACGGTGTCGTGTAGATTTCGTTAGCAAGTGCGGATCGTCCACAGGGATTGTGCGATTCGTTTCTTTGTTTAATTAATTTGAATCGAAAAGTTAATCGAAAAGAAAAGAAAACATGATTCAAGAATTTATCGGTTGATTCAGGTGTCACGATGTTTAGTCAAGAATCAAGAAACGGATAAACAAAACAAGAATCGGTGTTTCGATGATATTTCCAACCAAAATGTCAAGAATCTAAATGAGGCTCGTAGGAATCGATCGGATCTATAGATGTGATGTAATTTCAAGATTTCGTGTTCTTGTCCTTCGAAGGATTGATACTAGATTGATGATGATCGACGAGAGTTAGGGCTTTCTTGATGAAACTAGGGTTTCATCTTTTAAACCCTTGTTCTTTCGTTGATATCATTTGCATTCTAGCCGCTAACAATTTCAAGAAACGATCGTAACTCCCCAATCTCGAGCGATATCAATCAAGAAAGCATCGCAACGAATTGGGTCGTCGATTCTTGAACTTGCTAGGGTTTACAAAACTCGTAGGACTCAAGAATCGATTTAATATATATTACATCATCATTCTATTGATCGTCTCGACTCCTCGACGAGCGGAGTATTACTCAAACATCATCATACAGAAAGTATTCAAGAATTGAAAAGATATCATGATGCGAGAATTTAAAGAAAAACAAGATAAAAGAATATCACCTTTTATTTATATCAACAATTCGATTACAGTCGCTCAAGAACTACAAGAGGAAGAACTAAATTGTTGAATTGGCGTCGCTCAGCTCCTTGAGTCGCGGATCGGCACGGACCACTTGCTCTGTTGAAGATCGGCTCGACTCATAAAAGGTTGCAAAGCTTCTTGCTTGATGGGTACTCGGGATCTTGGCTTTTGATTGGAATTTAGGGTTAGGGTTTCACACAAGTCCTCTCACTAGACTTGTGGAAGAAGAAGATGAAGAAAGAGATAGAATGGCTCTCAAATGAACTAATGGATTGATTTTTCCAAGATTAGAGAGATTCTCATACAAGTAATCCTAGGGTCTTATTTATAGATCTCCCAAACCCTAAGCCTTTGAGTTCCCTCTAAAAGTTTGTTGAAAGACTTCTAGAAGTAGTTTGTTAGGCTTAGCTTAAGGTTTAAGCTAGGGTTTAGGAAGAAGTTTCTAGAATACAAGGCTAGTTTAGTGTTGGTCCCAAAGTTTGCTGATCTGGCAGAAGTCACTGGAGTCTTCTGGAATTTGAAGTATATGAGCTGAATGTGGGCCCTGAATGAAGAGTTATGGTGCAAATATTTGGTGCTGACGTGGCAGATCCGCCGCGGAACCGCGGCACAAGGAGGCTTAGGCCGCGGTTCCGCGGCCAAGTAGGCTCCTTGGGGCTTGGGCTCTTTGCAGTGGTTTTGGGATGATATTTGGGGCTTTATCCAATGTGTTGATTTGTATTTGTCCCTTTGGATTGATACCAGAACTGAAATCATTGAGTTGGCGTAATGTTTGATCGGTACCGTATAAATTTTGGCCTTTCTTCTGGATTTTCCTGCATAGATCTCAAAACAAGTGTTGCGCAATATAGAGATAATGCGATGCCATGAAATGCAGTCAATTTCCTTTATAGTGCCGGTTTTAGAGTCTAACACATGCAATCTGATATTTTGCGACAGTTTTGCTAATATGTGAAATATGAATACCGTACACTTCTAAATGAATGCAAATGATGAGGAAATTGCCGGCTAAAATATGCAATATTTTCGACTTATCAAATTCCCCCAAACTTAATTTCAATCGTCTCGAGCGAACTGTTTTATTAAAAAGAGAAGGAGAAAATAAAGAAAGAGAAAAAACTAACTAGCACACTTTCGTAGGCAACACGATTGCACTGAGCATGTGCAACAAGCCTTTAAACCTCTAGGTGTCCCTAGTAGGAGGAGTGTTGTCTCCTGAGGGTTTTCAGCGGATTGCACCCACAAAATCCAATAATAAAAGAAAGATCATGAATATTACAATTAAAGAAAAGAATCGTAAAAGAAAAGCCTTGAAAACTAGGGTTTCCAACTAAGCTAGCTTTTCGGTTGTCATGAGCCCTATCTTAATGGTCATGAAAAGATGTTAGAAATCACGTCCTCCCTCAATAAAACATCGTCTTATTCTTCATTCCTATCTTTATTCCAAACATCGATCATATAACCCTGCGTGTGTGTAAAGACATCCCTACACCCGGAGAATTCAATTCAAGCTATCATACTCTTGCCCATCAGCCTCAGTACTTTTTAATTATTGAATATTTAGATGAGATTGCGCACACACTTTCATGCGACCGTTAATACTTCTTGAGGTACTAACTGACCGATTACTCCTGTGCTTGCTTACTTGGTGTATTTTCCTCGTCTTGCACCACTTCAGGCATAGCAGTGACTCCTAGACCAGTTGGCCTTAGGGCACTAGGTGAAGAAGCACCCTCGCTATATATTTTTTTATTGCCCTCGGCGATAACAAAACCAGTGTTCATTTTTCTCACCACTTTATATATTTTTTTATTCATTTTTTTTATTTCCTTCATACATCGGCTTTAAGACAAGAGCATTTCAAGGTATCCTCTACTATCCCAGGCTTTAAGACGTGTGTAAGTGCGAATAGCACGGTATCAACGTTCAAAAATGTTTGGCTTCCAGAATAGAAACTATTTTTCAGACTTATTTTTATCCTCAGATTAGTGACGTCCTTCATCTTACTAACCCTTGGGACAACGGCTCATAACTACTTATTACTAGTTCGTATAAGAAAACTTCTAATTTTCTTAGTTTTCTTAAATTTATCTAATCTCATGGATGTAATTTTTCACTATCTAAACTTTCATTATCTTATTTATATACAAAAAAGTGTAAATATTAAAATTATTTTTATACTTGAAATTTTTTAAATTTTTATGGGTTTTTAAAGAAATGTTTTGTGCTTATGCAGATGATATGCAAATGATACGAAAATAAGCACAAACCTCCCCCAAACTTGTTTTCAACAGTGTCCTCACCGTTGCTAAATGCTATACCTACAAAAACTGTAAGCCTGGGGGGAATTATTAGTGGGGGCAAAATATATAAGTGAAGAACTTCCCCCAAACTTACTCTTTTCACTCACCTTCATTCAAAAAATAATGCAATGATATACAGGATATGAAGGTGAGACGGAGGAATTTTAATCCAAATAAACTGGCTCTTGTAAGAACAAGAGCTCCTCCATGGGGTCAGTGGAAAAATACGGCTTAAGTCTATGTCCATTTACTTTGAAAAATGTGCCGTTTTTAACATTTTCAACTTCTACTGCCCCGTGCGGGTATACAGACCGCACAACAAAAGGTCCCTTCCATCGAGATCGGAGCTTACCCGCATGAAGGTGTAATCGTGAATCATAAAGAAGGACTTGTTGACCAGGTGAAAATGTTTTCCTCAAAATGTTTTTATCGTGAAAAACCTTAGTCCTATTCTTTGTGATTACAGCGTTATCATAAGCTTCATCGCGGAATTCGCTTAGCTCATTAAGTTGCAGCTTCCGAAAGTTGCAAGCAAGGTTCGGATCAAAATTTATTTCTTTTATAGCCCACAATGCTTTATGCTCTATCTCGACGGGTAAATGACATGCTTTCCCAAACACTATCCTATATGGAGATATTCCTAGGTTGGTCTTAAATGCAGTCCTGAATGCCCAAAGAGCATCCGTCAATTTGATCGACCAGTCTTTTCTATTTTTAGCAACAGTTTTCTCCAGGATAAGTTTGATTTGTCTGTTTGAGATTTCAGCCTGCCCGCTTGTTTGGGGATGATAGGGTGTAGAAAGTCGGTGGTTGATTGAGTATTTTCGCATCAGAGTCTCGAAAGATCTGTTGCAGAAATGTGTCCCATTATCGCTAATGATAGCGCGTGGGTGTCCAAATCGCGAGAAGATATTCTCTTTTAAGAACTTAATGACAACTTTCTTGTCATTAGTGCGACATGGAATGGCTTCTACCCACTTTGAGACATAATCAACCGCCAGCAGAATGTACAAATTCCCAAAGGAGTTGGGAAAAGGACCCATAAAATCAATGCCCCAAACATCAAATATTTCAACAACCAGAATGGGTTGCTGAGGCATTTCATTCCTCTGGGATATTCTACCCGTATACTGACATTGTGTACAGGTTTTGCAATGTTCAAATGCGTCCTTGAATAAGGTCGGCCAATAAAATCCACATTGCAAAACCTTCTCCGCTGTCTTTCTAGGACCAAAGTGACCCCCACAGGCCTGATCATGACAAAATGAAAGAACACTCTTGAACTCTTCATTCGGGACACATCGGCGAATGATCTGATCAGGACAATATTTAAACAAATAGGGCTCGTCCCAGTAAAAGTGTTTTACTTGGGAAAGAAAACGATATTTGTCCTGTTTTGACCAATCGCTCGGTATCAGTCCCGTGGCATGATAGTTCACAATATCTCTGAACCATGGTTCGGCGGATATGCTCAAGAGTTGTTCATCACGGAATGAATCATTGATCGGCAGGGTCACAGGGGAAGAAATGATGTGTGAAAGATGGTCAGCTACTACGTTTTCACATCCTTTCTTATCTTTGATAACAAGATCGAATTTTTGTAACAGAAGGATCCAACGTATTAGTCGACCTTTTGCATCTTTCTTCGCCAGAAGATGTTTTAAAGCGGAATGGTCAGTATACACAACTATATGTGAGCCAATTAAGTAAGGCCTGAATTTTTCTAATGCAAATACAACCGCTAAGAGTTCTTTTTCTGTGGTTGTATAATTGATTTGCGCATCATTCAGGGTCTTACTTCCATAGTATATCACGTGTGGCATCTTTTCGATGTGCTGTCCTAAGACTGCACCTACTGCAAAATCAGATGCGTCACACATCAGCTCAAAGGGGTAGTCCCAGTTTGGTGATGATAAAACGGGGGCTGAAGTGAGTGAGTGTTTAAGTGAGTCGAAAGCTGTCTCACAGTCCGAGTCAAAATGGAAGGTTGTATCCTTGGCCAGGAGAAGAGTTAAAGGTCTAGCAATTTTGCTAAAGTCCTTAATGAATCTCCTATAAAAGCCCGCATGGCCAAGGAAAGATCGAATATCTTTGACGCTTTTGGGATGAGGTAGGTTTTGAATGACATCTATCTTAACTCTGTCAACCTCAATGCCTTTCTGTGAAATGACATGTTCAAGGACTATTCCTTCTTGGACCATAAAATGGCATTTTTCCCAGTTCAAAGTCAAGTTCTTCTCTTTGCAACGAGTAAGAACAGCGTCAAGATTCGCTAGGCAATCAGAAAAAGAGTTTCCAAAAATCGAGAAATCGTCCATAAAGATCTCCAGAAAATTCTCTACCATATCAGAGAATATCCCCATCATACACCGCTGAAAGGTAGCGGGAGCATTGCATAACCCAAAGGGCATGCGACTGTAAGCAAAGGTACCAAAAGGACAAGTAAAAGTGGTTTTATCTTGATCCTTTTTGGCGATGGGGACCTGGTTATAGCCTGAGTATCCGTCCATAAAACAATAATACTCTCGTCCCGCTAAGCATTCCAGCATCTGATCAATGAATGGTAGAGGAAAGTGGTCTTTCCTCGTGGCAGCATTGAGTTTCCTATAATCAATACATACACGCCACCCAGTTTGGGCGCGTGTCTGAATCAACTCATTTGCCTCATTGGTTATAACTGTGATGCCGGATTTCTTAGGAACGACATGTATAGGACTCACCCACTGGCTATCGGAGATGGGGTATATAATACCATTATCTAAGCATTTGACGATCTCTTTCATGACCGCTTCCTTCATGACGGGATTCAACCATCTCTGTGGTTCTCGGGTTGGTCTGGCATCATCCATCACATGTATATGATGTTCAACAATCAAGGGACTAATCCCTTTGATGTCCGCCATACTCCAACCAAACGCCTCTTTGTTAGATCTCAATACCGATAAAAGTGCATTTTCTTGCTCTGATGCAAGAGAAGCGGATATGATAACCGGTAAAGACTCATTCTCACCTAGATATGCATATTTAAGGTGAGAAGGTAAAATTTTGAGATCTAACTCAGGCGGAGAAATGATAGAAGGAGGGATCATTGAGTGATTTTTGGATTTACAAAGAAGCTCAGAGCCTGTGAAAGATACAGACTCGGGTGGAGAAAAGTCAGAAGTGCAGGACTCAAGTGTAGAGAAAGTGTCCTCACTAAGATCATGTGTGAAATCAAACAGAGATGTGGTAATGTCATCGAGATCAGTAAAGCAAAGTTCCTCGGCTCCACAACTATCGGGAGCGATCTCATGGACAGAGCACACATCTAAAATATGAGCAGAGGGTTCTGATGGCTGACTTCCAACTTTGTAGATATTTAGTTCAATGGTCATATTTCCAAATGATAAGTTCATTGAACCGTTTCTACAGTTTATAACAGCGTTGGAAGTGGCAAGGAAAGGACGACCCAGAATCACCGGAATTTGGCCCCGGGGGTTTGCTACAGGATGTGTGTCGAGCATAATGAAGTCTACAGGGAAAACAAATTCCCCGACCTTTATCAATACATCCTCTAATTCACCCCTTGGTTTGGTGATAGATCGGTCTGCCATCTGGAGAGTGCAGTGAGCAGATTTCAGCTCTCCAATCCCTAATTGCTCATAGACAGAATAAGGGAGCAGGTTAACACTTGCGCGAAGGTCTAAAAGAGCACGATTTATGTTTTTACCCCCAATCGAAATCGATATTGTAGGACATCCTGGGTCCTTTCGTTTCTTTGGTAGCTGGGGAATAAAAGCAGTGCTGATATTATTAGACATGAAGACCTTCTTCGGCACTTGAGTCTTCCTCTTCCTAGTGCACAAGTCCTTAAGTATTTTCGCATAAGCGGGGACTTGTTGAATAGCATCTAGGAGAGGGATATTGATGTTAACCTGTTTGAACATTTCCAAAATTTTCTCCATATGAGGACTCGTTCTATTAGCCCTTAACCGGTTCGTGTAAGGAGCTTTCGCAATAAGCGCAGGGTCCATCACAGGAGAAGGAAGAGAGGGTAGACGTGGTCCCAAAAGAGGTGTGGGGACCGTCTGTGGAGAACTATAAGGGTTGGGAGAAGGTGTCCAGCCTAATGGGAAATGGAGAATAGGCTCGCGAGAAAGTGGTGTGGTAGAAGAAGAAGGATCAGAAGGAGAAGTGTGTGTGTGTGAAAAGGTCTCAGCCGGGGTGTTGATATGATTTTCAGTATCATCAATACCTTCCCCGATATGATTGTTCAGCACTCTTCCCGATCTCAACGTTGTGATGGAATTTACATTGTAATGCCCAGGATTCTGTAGGGGTTGAGAGGGAAGTTTCCCTTTTTCTCTCGCACTCATTTCGGCTTTGAGGCGTGCGATTTCAGCTTCCATCGATCTGATACTCTCAGCTTAGGACGCTGAGTTTTTCTTTATCTTACTGACGGAAGATCTAACCTCAGTCGAAACCTCTATGAAATTTGACAAAAGTGATTTCATGGTTTGAGTGAATTGAGAGAATTCGTCAGAATACGACTGCATAGGATTAGACTGTGCAGGAGTGTTGCCCTAGTTTTGGAAATTTTGTGACTGGTAGGGGTGCTGAGTGAGTTGAAGGGGTTGCTGTTGTGGTGGAGGAAGAGCCCTTTGAAAATTATTCGTGTTTGGAACCGTGTTTTGAGATTGGTTTTGGTTCCAAGCGAAATTCGGGTGATTCCTCCAACCCTGATTATACGTGGAAGAATAAGGATCGTTTCGAGGTCTTCGAAATGCGGCATTAGAATGCTCGTGACCTTGAAACTCAGAGTTTAATGGACATTCTTCCGTTAAATGAGACGGATCAGAACAGCACCCACAAACAGTTTTGGGGAGTGACACTGGGTTTAGGGAGGCTGCTACAAATTTGTGTTCCATAGCGTCGAGCTTCTTTTGCATTGCTGCCATTTCAGCTCGAACACCTATGGACACATCTATTTGGTGTACGCCACCCCTATTCAATGGTTGGGTTCCACTCTCCCACTGTAGTGATTTTTCAGCGAACTCTTCTAATTACTTCCAAGCTTCCCCATCATCTTTGGTCATAAAAGTACCTTGACACATGTTTTCAAGGCTCTGTTTAGTGCTTGGGTTAATGCCCTCATAAATGATTCGGCAAAGCTCCCATCTCGGGATGCCGTGATGAGGACACTGAACCAATAGATCCTTGAAACGTTCAAAGCATTTAGAGAATGGTTCAGCAGGGAGCTGGGCAAATTGATTCAGTTCGCTACGGATTCGAGCTGTCTTTTGGATTGGGTAAAATTTCTTAAGGAATGCAGCGACGAATTCTTCCCAATTCGTAATAGAGTGTGCGGTAGTGTTATATAGCCACTTCTCGGCTATATCGCACAATGTAAATGGAAGAAGTCATAGACGCATCGCATCCACTGAAAGTTGTGACGTACCCATCATTGCGCATACGTTTTCAAATTTGGTAATGAAAACGTAAGCGTCCTCAGTCTCGAGTCCATGGAATTTGGGTAAAAGATTGATATACTGGGGCTGAATCTCAAAGTTATCTCCATTGGCTGGTGGTGTGGATAAGCAGGTCGAAAGAGGACCTCGGAGTGGATAGCACCTCTCCTGGAGAGAGATGCGGGGTGGATTCTGCGCACCAACGGATGGCGGCAGATTAGGGTTAAAGAAGTTCGATGGATTCGGATCCATCGGTGTGGGTGTGGTAGTGGGTAAAGAAAAGGTAAATGGAGAAATATCGACTTCGGAGTCGATAAAAGGTACGCGGACTAAACGGGCACTAGAATCCCGTGTCCAGCCTATCTTGCACTAAAATGGGTTAGTACAAGTGGCAGCGTTGACTTATAATTAGGGGTAATGAATGAATGCGGTGCTTGCTTTGAAAAAGGGACGGATTTTTGAAAAAATGATGCGACAAAACAAATGCAGCACACAAACCCTAGAATCTAGTGGTCACCTAGGTCCGGCTCTAGACCGCTCCTAGCTGCCAAAAGACAAGTCGCAGGATAGAATCCTCCACTGCCTTTTTGTCCCCCTGTGGCCGGATAAGTGCCAGGTAAGTGGGAAGGTACTCCACTACGTAAGTAGTGGGCCTAATTAAAAACCACTAGCCTTAGACACACTCGCCTTAGGCACCACAAGAAAACGCGGATAAGCAATGAATTACCCACGGCCTTCTCTTGTCCTAATTGAGCGCGACAGTCCTTAGAGTTTTCTCTAGATTTCTTTTAGTTAATGTGGGTCAATGCGGATGCAAGTTTTGTGGTTTTCGGGGCCTAGGAAGGGTAATGAAATCCCCACCTAATTTGGATTTGGCCGTGCCCCTTAATATCCGTATTTAGAATGCAAACAACCAAGAAATCAAAATCATGCACAAATTTAATTTTTCTTTTGCGGCGCTGCGATTATTTGCAAAGAATCCTGCAGCAAAGTGTTAGTTGGAGCTAAAAAGAGGAGAGAGAAGGAGGTAAGAAACTTACAGAGAAAAAATTGCACAGAGATCCCTCAAAGGGGCCGCGGTTCCGCCGCAAATGCCCTCTAATGCCGCGCTTCCGCGGTCTGACAATGGGAACACTGCACCAAATTTCACCAGGGAGCTTCTGTAGACTCCCTCTGTTCTCTGGTATTTTCCAAAAATTTTCTTCAATTGCCAAACAGCTCCAGATTTCCTTGCAATGAATCACAACAAATCGTTTAGGGTTTGCACGAATTTTGATCTCAAAATAACAATGGAATAATTCTTTCTATTCAAACTATAATATGAAACGAATTAGCGCGCGGTCCCCGGCAACGGCGCCATTTGATTTGGACTTTAATTTTCCGGATTGTGTAATGTAAAAGTATCGATTCAAATAGTCCCTGATGTCGGCACTATTTGATTGATAACAGTATCTTGTATCGGTATTTAGAAAATTGTATAAAGAAATCACAACCAAAGAATTAGATTTGACCGCAATCAATAACGGTGTCGTGTAGATTTCGTTAGCAAGTGCGGATCGTCCACAGGGATTGTGCGATTCGTTTCTTTGTTTAATTTGTTTGAATCGAAAAGTTAATTGAAAAGAAAAGAAAACATGATTCAAGAATTTATCGGTTGATTCAGGTGTCACGATGTTTAGTCAAGAATCAAGAAACGGATAAACAAAACAAGAATCGGTGTTTCGATGATATTTCCAACCAAAATGTCAAGAATCTAAATGAGGCTCGTAGGAATCGATCGGATCTATAGATGTGATGTAATTTCAAGATTTCGTGTTCTTGTCCTTCGAAGGATTGATACTAGATTGATGATGATCGACGAGAGTTAGGGCTTTCTTGATGAAACTAGGGTTTCATCTTTTAAACCCTTGTTCTTTCGTTGATATCATTTGCATTCTAGCCGCTAACAATTTCAAGAAACGATCGTAACTCCCCAATCTCGAGCGATATCAATCAAGAAAGCATCGCAACGAATTGGGTCGTCGATTCTTGAACTTGCTAGGGTTTACAAAACTCATAGGACTCAAGAATCGATTTAATATATATTACATCATCATTCTATTGATCGTCTCGACTCCTCGACGAGCGGAGTATTACTCAAACATCATCACACAGAAAGTATTCAAGAATTGAAAAGATATCATGATGCGAGAATTTAAAGAAAAACAAGATAAAAGAATATCACCTTTTATTTATATCAACAATTCGATTACAGTCGCTCAAGAACTACAAGAGGAAGAACTAAATTGTTGAATTGGCGTCGCTCAGCTCCTTGAGTCGCGGATCGGCACGAACCACTTGCTCTGTTGAAGATCGGCTCGGCTCATAAAAGGTTGCAAAGCTTCTTGCTTGATGGGTACTCGGGATCTTGGCTTTTGATTGGAATTTAGGGTTAGGGTTTCACACAAGTCCTCTCACTAGACTTGTGGAAGAAGAAGATGAAGAAAGAGATAGAATGGCTCTCAAATGAACTAATGGATTGATTTTTCTAAGATTAGAGAGATTCTCATACAAGTGAGCCTAGGGTCTTATTTATAGATCTCCCAAACCCTAAGCCTTTGAGTTCCCTCCAAAAGTTTGTTGAAAGACTTCTAGAAGTAGTTTGTTAGGCTTAGCTTAAGGTTTAAGCTAGGGTTTAGGAAGAAGTTTCTAGAATACAAGGATAGTTTAGTGTTGGTCCCAAAGCTTGCTGATCTGGCAGAAGTCTCTGGAGTCTTCTGGAATTTGAAGTATATGAGCTGAATGTGGGCCCTGAATGAAGAGTTATGGTGCTGACGTGGCAGATCCGCCGCGGAACCACGGCACAAGGAGGCTTAGGCCGCGGTTCCGCGGCCAAGTAGGCTCCTTGGGGCTTGGGCTCTTTGCAGTGGTTTTGGGATGATATTTGGGGCTTTATCCAATGTGTTGATTTGTATTTGTCCCTTTGGATTGATACCAGAACTGAAATCATTGAGTTGGCGTAATGTTTGATCGGTACCGTATAAATTTTGGCCTTTCTTCTGGATTTTCCTGCATAGATCTCAAAACAAGTGTTGCGCAATATAGAGATAATGCGATGCCATGAAATGCAGTCAATTTCCTTTATAGTGCCGGTTTTAGAGTCTAACACATGCAATCTGATATTTTGCGACAGTTTTGCTAATATGTGAAATATGAATACCGTACACTTCTAAATGAATGCAAATGATGAGGAAATTGCCGGCTAAAATATGCAATATTTTCGACTAATCAGGCATCCCCTTTACAAACTTGTGATTACAATTTATAAGTAAACAGGGAAAACTAGGGTTACAGATTCTTGCACACGTGATTTTACAGATATGTCCCCGGAAAATCCCAACCATCGCACCGACGCACCGACACCAGAAAAATACACCGACACGGGCACTTAATGGCCGCGGAACCGCGGCAAATGTAGGCCTTGGGCGAGCTCAGCTCACCAAATTTCTTGAGCTGCATTCTGGGTATTTGGGCTTCTTTATTCTTCACTAGTTTTCTCTGTTTGGCTTCTTATTCTTCCCCAGATCTTCAGTGAAAATTTGTATTGGTCTTTTAACCGTTTCACTCTGACATGTTTGGACCTTGCGTTGCCTTGTACCTATGTGAACTGTTATTAGTCTAGGCTTGACTAGGATCCGTCTACTTGTTGGTCAAAAGTCCCTTTTTTGTGTCTTCTTCTGTCTCTTTCACTGTCTTCGTTCCAAGAGCCTCTATCCTGTAATATGCAGCAGACATGCGTCAAAAGCACCTGTTTATTTATAAAACGAATAAGAATGGGGACTGTAAAATGCAATATTATGGTCTGAACAAATACCCCCAAACTTATCTTTTGCTCGTCCTCGAGCAAACTTATTATTTTATTCTCGATAAAACTTAACCGCACTTTCGCAGGGAAACGCGATTGCACTGAGCACGTGCAACGAGCCGTTAAACCTCTAGGTATCCCTAGCAGGAGGAGTGTTGTCTCCTGAGGGTTTTCAGCGGATTACACCCACAAAATCCTATCAATTTGGCTCATTCGACAATAATTCTCCAATTAGGTTTTCTAACACAGAATTCTATTATCATTGACTCATAAACTATCCACCCATATTCTTCACACTTCCTCATCATTTAACTTAAGATTATATATGTTCTATAGAATCACTCAGCTTTCGGCATTTCTTAGGTTTTCCTTTTAGGGTTTCATCTCCACTTATGAATTTTTCTATCAACTCTACTAAAGATATAAGTTTTATTCTTCATTCCTTTCTCTTATCTAAACTCTAATCACATATCCCCACGTGTATGAATAGATCACCCCTACACTTGGAAATTCAAATCAAGCAATCATGCCCTTGTCCGTTGTCCCAAGTACTTATTAATTGGTGAATTTCGCTTACACATCCTTCATGCGACCGTTAATACTTCTTGAGGTACCAACGACCGATTACAAAATGCGTTAGCGTTTTAAAGCGTACGTCCTAGTTTTGCAACACCCAAGGCTTTAGCAGTGACTCCCAAACCAGTTGGTCTAAGGCACTAGGTGATGAAGCACCCTCGCTATATATTTTTCTATTTTTAGCCTTAAGTAATCACAAAACCAGTGTTCATTTTTTTTTTATTCACTTTTGTATTTTTCATTTTCTTCGTACTAAGGACTTTTAGACAAGAGCATTTCAAGGTCTCCTCTACTATTTCAAGCTTTAAGGTATGTGATTGTGCAATTTTGTAGGGTATACATTTTTAGAATCCATACTTAAGCCAGGAATTATTTTTCAACTTATACTCTAATAAGAATATCAATATTTTTCCTTTATTTCAACTTAGCTCAAAAAGTGAACTCAAAATTTGCCTATTTCTAAATAAACTACAAAGATATATACTTTCTATCGTTAATCTTTAAAGAATGTTATTTTTAGGGTTTTTAATTTACCAAGTCTAAGATCTAGTTGTTCGTAGCTAGTTAACCTATTTGTCAAACTCAAGTTAAATATGGCCAAAGTTGAATACAATAATTTTTTATAAATTTTTTGAAATTTTTCAATTTTTATGCGTATTCAAATAAATATGCAAATGCAAAAATATGTACAAATGAATGCGAAGGAAAGAAAACATACCGAGCATACCCCCAAACTTGAACTTGACAGTGTCCTCACTGTCATACTATACCACGAGGGTCAAAATGTCGGCATTCCCTGTTTATTCACATCATTACAAATGATACACACCCCCAAACTTATTCGAAATAAAGTTTTGGAAAAATTGATTGGAAACTCGGGGGTGAAAGTGGAGGAAGATCAATCTGTGTAAATCAGCTCCTGCAAAAACAGGAGCTCCTCCGATGGGTCCGCCGTGAAGAACGGTTTCAATCGATACCCATTCACTTTGAATAAGGTACCGTCCTCAGGATTTTCAAGATCAACCGCACCGTGCGGATAAATGGTGCGGACTACAAAAGGTCCTCTCCATCTAGAATGGAGCTTGCCGGGGTGATAATGTAACCGAGTGTCATAGAGTAAAACCTGTTGACCAGGTTCAAAAGTTTTTCGCAGAAGGTGTTTATCGTGGAACACCTTAGCTCGGTTTTTAGCAATTATGACATTATCATATGCCTCATCCCGCAGCTCTTCTAGTTCATTCAATTGCAGCTTTCGATTGCTGCCCGCATCTCCTAAAGATAAATTCAGCTCTTTGATAGCCCAAAATGCTTTATGCTCAATCTCTACTGGGAGGTGGCAAGCCTTCCCGTAAACAAGCCGGTATGGAGACATACCGAGATCGGTCTTATATGCAGTAAGGAAAGCCCATAGTGCATCAATCAGTTTAAGTGACCAATTTTTACGGTTTTTAGAAACCGTTTTCTCCAAGATTTGCTTTATTTGCCGATTTGAAACCTCGGCTTGCCCACATGTTTGGGGGTGATATGGCGTTGACAGTTTGTGGGTGATAGAGTATTTGCGCATTAAGGACTCGAAAGTCCTATTGCAAAAGTGAGAACCATTATCACTTATTATCGCCCGAGGGTGCCCAAATCGAGAAAAGATGTGTTCTTTAAGAAATCGAACGACAACCTTGTTGTTGTTCGTTCGGCTAGGCACAGCCTCGACCCACTTTGAAACGTAGTCAACGGCCAAAAGAATATACACATTTCCAAAAGAGTTAGGAAATGGTCCCATGAAGTCTATACCCCAAACATAAAAAATGTCCACAACCAGAATAGGTTGGAGCGGCATTTCGTTTCTCCGCGATATCCGGCCCAAGTGTTGGCATCGGGTGCAAGTTTTGCAGTATTCATAAGCATCCTTGAAGAGTCATGGCCAATAGAAACCACACTGCAAAACTTTCTCGGCTGTCTTCTTTGGGCCAAAGTGCCCGCCACAGGCTTGATCGTGGCAAAAAGACAGCACGCTCTTGACCTCACTTTCAGGTACACACCGACGAATGATTTGGTCGGAACAGTATTTAAAAAGATAAGGTTCATCCCAGTAAAAATGCTTTACTTGGGACAAAAATCGAAGTTTATCTTGTTTTGACCAATCTTTAGGTATCAGGCCGGTGGCTAAGTAGTTTACAATATCGGCGAACCATGGTTCGCAAGAAACGGTCAAAAGTTGCTCATCGGGAAAAGCATCAGTGATTGGAAGATCAAGCGTAGGCGAAGAAGGAAGTCGTGATAGGTGATCAGCTACTACGTTTTCACATCCTTTTTTGTCCTTTATGACAAGGTCAAACTCTTATAGTAAAAGGATCCAACGTATCAGCCTCGACTTAGCATCCTTCTTCGCAAAAAGGTGGCGAAGAGCTGAATGATCAGTATATACAACGACTGAAGTGCCAATTAAATAAGGCCGAAAATTTTCAAGTGCAAACACAACCGCTGAAAACTCTTTCTCTGTTGTCGTGTAGTTTAGTTGGGCCTCATTTAGTGTTCGGCTAGCATAATAAATCACATGAGGTATTTTGTTAATGTGCTGTCCAAGAACAGCGCCAATGGCAAAATCTGATGCGTCACACATGGTTTCGAAAGGGTGCGTCCAGTCTGGAGATGAAAGAATGGGCGCAGAGATGAGAGAGTGTTTCAAAGACTCGAATGCTTCCATGCAAGTGGAGTCGAAAGCAAATGTTGTGTCCTTGGCCAATAAGAGAGTCAAGGGTCTAGCAATCTTGCTAAAGTCCTTGATGAACCGTCTATAAAATCCGGCGTGGCCAAGGAAGGCTCTGATGTCTTTGACGCATTTGGGAGGAGGAAGATTAGAAATTACTTCGATTTTAGCTCTATCGACCTCGATGCCGTTTTGCGAGATGACATGTCCTAAGATAATGCCTTCTCGTACCATAAAATGGCACTTCTCCCAATTCAACGTTAGGTTCTTATCCCTGCAGCGGGTAAGAACCGCGTCAAGATGTCGTAAACACTCATCGAAGGAGTCGCCAAAGATGGAGAAATCATCCATAAAGATCTCCAAGAACTTTGCTACCATGTCTGAAAAGATCCCCATCATACACCGCTGAAATATCGCGGGTGCATTGCATAACCCAAAGGGCATGCGACGATAAGCAAAAGTGCCAAAGGGACAAGTAAATGTTGTCTTGTCTTGATCCTCTTTGGCGATGGAGACTTGGTTATAACCGGAATAGCCATCTAGAAAGCAATAGAACTCGTGCCCTGCCAATCGCTCGAGCATTTGGTCAATGAAAGGTAAAGGAAAGTGGTCTTTCCTTGTCGCGGCATTGAGTTTTCTATAGTCTATGCAAACTCGCCACCCAGTTTGGGTGCGAGTGGGAATTAACTCATTTGCCTCATTAGTAATGACCGTAATGCCCGATTTCTTTAGCACAACGTGGATTGGGCTAACCCATTGGCTATCCGAGATAGGGTAAATGATACCACTATCCAGACACTTAACAATCTCTTTCTTAACAGCCTCTTTCATAATGGGGTTGAGGCGTCTTTGTGGATCCCTTGCCGGCTTGGCATCATCCATCAAGTGTATATGATGTTCGACTATGAGGGGACTAATCCCCTTAATGTCCTCCATAGACCAGCCAAAAGCTTGCCGATTATTATGTAGGACCATTAAAAGGGCCTTCTCTTGCTCAAGAGCCAGAGAAGCCGATATGATGATGGGTAAGGTCTCATTATCACCTAGATAAGCATATTTTAGGTTTGACGGCAAAAGCTTCAATTCGAGTTTAGGAGGTGAAACAATAGATGGTAGTAATGGAGTAACTGTTTCAAACTCGAAGGATTCCATCAAAGGTTCTAATCGAGTGTATGCAACCGAGTCGGATGGTTCAACTAACTCATCCGAAAAAGCAAAAGACTCCAACTCAGGTGATGAGTCTTCAAAGTCGTCAACGAAGGTAAAACACTCATAATCGTTATCCGCCGTGAAAGCTGTGTCGGATTCTAGGAGGAACGCACTAATGGCGTTAACATTGCTGTGATCGAACAAAAAATTCTCGAATTCACAGTCCTCCTCCGCGATCTCATTGATTGAGCAAATATCAAGTACGCTAGCATTAGGCTTAGCAGGCTGACTCCCCAACTTGAAAATATTGAGCTCAATTGTCATATTGCCGAAAGATAGGTTCATTGAACCATTACGACAATTGATTACTGCGTTGGAAGTCGCCAGAAATGGTCGACCAAGTATTACCGGAATTTGATTCCGGGGGTTAGCGACAGGTTGTGTATCCATCACAATAAAGTCAACGGGGAAAATGAAATCCCTTACTCTAATTAACACATCCTCCAGCTCTCCCCTAGGATGGGTGATTGACCGATCGGCCATTTGGAGAGTACAGTGAGTGGGCTTAAGCTCTCCAACGCCCAATTGCTCGTACACAGAATAAGGTAGCAAATTGACACTAGCACCAAGATCTAATAGTGCTCTATTGATGTTCTTGTCCCCAATTGTTATCGAAATGGTAGGATAACCGGGGTCCTTTTGCTTTGGGGGTAACGAATTGACAAGAGCATCACTAATAGCACTAGCCACAAAAACTTTCTTTGGCACTTGTGACTTCCTCTTTTTGGTGCATAAGTCCTTTAAAATTTTTGCATATGAAGGAACTTGTTGGATTGCGTCCAAAAGAGGGATATTTATGCTAACCTGTTTGAACAACTCTACAATCTTTTCCATCTGTGGAGTTGGTTTATTGGATCTCAACCGATTAGGAAAAGGAACATTAGAAAGGTGGTTGAGTCCAATTTTTGCGGATCAGATTGTCGAGTTGGAACGGCACCCCGTGTAGATGTGTTCGTGTTGTGAGAAATGGGTCCGTTCGAGCTAGAAGAAGTAGAGCCGTGCGAAGGGTGGAGAATAGGCTCTGAAGAAGAAGTAGAAGAAGAAGAAGAAGGGCCACCGGCAGGGGTGTCATTGTCAATACCCACATTGTTTTTCAACACTTTTCCAGATCTCAACGTGGTCACAGCATTTACGTTATGATTCTGCTGTTGATATGCAGCATGTGCGTGACCGGGGTTGGGCAGTGGTTGAGATGGGAGTTTTCCTTTTTCGCGCTCGCTCAAAGCTGCATTGAGTTGTGCAATCTGTGCCTCAATAGATTTGATGCTTTGATCGTATGAGGCACTGTTTTGCACCAAAGATTAAATAGAAGTCTCTAGTCTTGCTGTAGACTGTGTAGATTGCTTAAGGAACGCATCTATATTTCTTTCGAGCGAGCTAACCTTGTCATTATTAGGTTGAACATAATTGTTTGGCTGGTAAGCAGTGTTAGGCACAAAATTGTTCACCTGATTAGGGTAAGATTGCTGTTGAAAAGGTTGCTGTTGAAATTGAGTTTGTGAAGGTGCTTGTTGTTGTTGTGGAGGAGGTCGTTGAAAATTGTTATTTCCTTGGAATTGTTGATTTTGGTTCCAAGCGAAATTTGGGTGACTCCTCCATCCCGGATTGTATGTCGAAGAGTACGGATCGTTTCTTTGTCGTTGCTGAAATGCAGCATTGACTTGATCCTGTCCTTGAGTAGATGCATTATAAGGACACTCTTCGGTTAGGTGCGATGGATCCGCACAATAAGCACAAACAGTTCGTGGAGGCATAACAGGGGCAGGAGAAGGCGATGAGATTTTGGTCTCAATCACTTCTAGCTTTTTCGTAAGAGCGGCCATCTCGGCCTTCATAGCAATCGACATCTCTACTTGATGTATGCCTTCCCTAGATTGACCACTAGAAGAAGATGATGTGGTCTTGGTACTCTCCCACTGAATTGTTTGCTCACTAAGATCCTCAAGAAACTGCCACGCTTCATCACTAGACTTGGAGAGAAAATGACCTTGACATATGGTTTCTAGCAACTGCTTCGTTGCCGAGTTCAATCCCTCGTATAATGTTTGGCAAAGTTGCCAACTTTCGATCCCATGATGAGGGCATTGAACGAGTAGGTCTTTAAATCTCTCGAAGCACTTCCAAAATGGTTCGGAAGGAACCTGTGAAAATTGTATAATCTCATTACGGATTCTAGCAGTTTTGTGATGAGGATAGAACTTTTTAAGAAAAGTTTTCACAAACTCGTCCCAATTTCTAATGGAATGTGATGCGGTGCTGTATAGCCACTTCTCGGCTAGGTCACATAAGGTAAAAGGAATGACCCTTAGCCTTATAGCGTCATCACTTAATTGGGTCGTTTTCATCATAGCGCACACATTTTGGAATTTATTGATAAAGATATAAGCATCTTCAGATTCCAAACCATGAAATTTTGGCAGCATATTGATGAAATGTGGTTTTATTTCAAAATTTTCCCCATTTGCCGGGGGGGTGAAAGACAGGTAGGTAAAGAAGTGCGGACGGGGTAGAAGAGATCCTGGAGCGCGACTCGTGCGGGCGCTTCAACAGGCAGTTGATTCGGGTTATTCGCACCTAACGGAGGTGGAATCATCCCCGTTGGTAAGGTATTGTTGGGGTTGAATCCCGACATGTCTTCGGAAGAAGAATTTGAAGGTGTAGGTAAGAAAGTGGATGGAATGTCGACTTCGGTGTCGAAGGGTTCGTCGGTCGGTACCAACGAAACACGGACTAATCGGGCGTTAGTATCCCTAGTCCAAAATGACATACACTAAAGGGGTAGTGCAGTCAGAAAAAAAATGAAAGACAGAATGTGAAGGTAAGATAACGTCAATGAAAGGAAGTGGTGGAAGTGAGGTGCAAGTTTTCTTTAGTGACAAGTTGCAAGTTTTGAAAAGATTTTTCTTTTCTTTTATGTGAGAGTTTTGCAAAGAGATTTTTGAAAAGAGACTTGTGACACAAATGCTATCAACCACACATGCACAATCAGGCCTAGATCTAGGGTCACCTAGGTCTGCTAGACAGCTCCTAACTAGGGCTAGAAATAGGACCTCAAACCGCCTCTTCACCGTCAATTGCGGTCAGGTAAGTGCCAGGTAAGTGTGAAGGAACCACAGTAGTGGGCCTAATTAATAACCACTAGCCTAGACACACGTGCCTAGACACCGCAAAGTCAGTTAGGATAAACGGTCGATGCCTATACTAGTCCTTTTTTCTATTGAGCTCGACGTCCTTAGGGCTGAGTCTAATATTTTTTAATTAAGGGTGGTCAATGCAAAATGCCTTTAAGTGCTTTCTGGGGTCCTGGGAAGGGTGATGAAATCCCCACCCAATCTGAGTTTGGTCAATTAGCCCCTTAAAGTCCGATTAAATTATGCAAAACATTTAATTCACTTGCAATCAAATTTTTTTAGCGCGGCGCAAATAAACCTGCAGAAAATCTGTTATTTAGAAGGGGAGAGAAGATTTTTTAGCGCAAAGAAATCCTGCAGAAAGTTTTGACAGGAAGATATATGGAGGTTGCAGAGGGGAGAATGAGGGATCTAACCATGCAAAATTGAGGACCTGAACTGGCAGTAAGACCGCGGTTCCGCGGTTTTTAGCACTATAAGGCCGCGGTTTCGCGGTCAGTTGAGGAGATCAGTGGCTCAGAAAATTTGTGCTGTTCTGTTATCAAATTTCCTCTCTGTTCTAATGTGCACTTTTCTGATTTGCCCTCTGTAAATTTCCAGATCTGCGATTCTTCGCTGTTCCTGCAAGATTTAAACAAGGAACCCTTCAAACAGATAAAAATTGATAAAATGTTTTTGTATTTTTTTTTTCTATTTTCAGATTTTTATGATTTTAAAAATTTATATCAACCCGAAATTACACACAAGAAATTTTACGCCATCCCCGGCAACGGCGCCATTTGATTAATGCAAAAATATATGTTAACCGTAATCAGAAACGGCGTCGCTATGCAGCTAGCCGGTGAATACGGGTCGATTCACAGGGATGTGTAATTTTCTTATGTGTTTTTACGAGTTGATTCGAATTGTGGTTTGATTTTTCTCGATTGATTTTAAAAACTAAGTTGTATAATATTAAGGAACTTGCTAGGGTTAGGTCTAAAGTAGGGTTTGATAAGATTTGTATTTACACCTCTTTCAATGCCTTCGATTAAAACTTTTTTTTAGATGTCATAACAATTATTAGTAAAGGGGATTAGGATGATTGGGAAGAAACGAAGTTTCTTCCTCTAGATCCTTATCCGTCCTTTCCTACTAATTGCTATAACCCTCATGGACGTCATGCATGTCCGGTCCTTTATACTACGGTTTCACCGTTACCTCATGGGTAGGATGCCGTAGGGAGCGGATCATGCATGCGTGCATGAAGTTCTACTTATAAAAATATTTGGCATTGAAAGAGATGAGAGATATTCATCTCTCAATCCCTCCTTTATTCCTAACCCTAACAAGCGAGGAAATTACTCGCTCATTAGGGGATCTTCTAAAAATGACATTTTTGTTATGTGTTTTGTTTTTGATCTAAAGAACTAATTATCTACTACAGATTAAAAAGTTCTATACTAAAATTACTTAGGGCAATGAAAGGATTTATCTAAAGCAATAATTAAATTAGAGCTAGGGCAAGAAATGAATTATAAACTAAGGCAGAAATTTAAAAGAACTTACAGTAAGTGATGCTCTTCAATTCTCAAAACATTCTGAAATTTTATTGATTGAAAAGAGGCATCCCCTTTACAAACTTGTGATTACAATTTATAAGTAAACAGGGAAAACTAGGGTTACAGATTCTCGCACACGTGATTTTACAGATATGCCCACGGAAAATCCCAACCCTCGCACCGACGCACCGACACCAGAAAAATACACCGACACGGGCACTTAATGGCCGCGGAACTGCGGCAAATGTAGGCCTTGGGCCGCGGTTCCGCGGCCCTTTGGTGAGCTCAGCTCACCAAATTTCTTGAGCTGCATTCTGGGTATTTGGGCTTCTTTATTCTACACTATTTTTCTCTGTTTGGCTTCTTATTCTTCCCCAGATCTTTAGTGAAAATTTGTATTGGTCTTTTAACCGTTTCACTCTGACATGTTTGGACCTTGCGTTGCCTTGCACCTATGTGAACTGTTATTAGTCTAGGCTTGACTAGGATCCGTCTACTTGTTGGTCAAAAGTCCCTTTTTTGTGTCTTCTTCTGTCTCTTTCACTGTCTTCGTTCCAAGAGCCTGTATCCTGTAAAATGCAGCAGACATGCGTCAAAAGCACCTGTTTATTTATAAAACGAATAAGAATGGGGACTGTAAAATGCAATATTATGGTCTGAACACTATTCAATTGTCTTTTCCTTTTACCTTCTCTCAGGTTGCGGGTGCTCCTTAGATTAGGACGGTACACCTATTACGCTAATTGGATAGTCTTCTTCCAAAACATAGGCAGGTGCCAAACGGTGGGGAATGAAGAAAACCAATTAGCCTAACAATAGTGTACAGAAGGTAATAAGTTAAGACAAATAAAGGGATTAGAAAGAGGGCAAAGTAAATTGCGACTGCTATTCACGACAAAACCAAGTATTTCATCGCCACTCCTCCTTCACCTTTGTATTTCTCCAGAACACCCCGTATCACTACGAAGATCCACAGTTATTCGGATACTCCATCGTATGGTTATATATGAACTCGAAGGAACTTGTTTCAGTTCGGGAATGGATTCTGGTTCAGGAGAAATAGGAATGAGGTTTATTCAGCTGTCTTTTATCTTTACCTTCTCTCGCATTGCGAGTGCTCCTAGGATTAGGACAGTTCACCTATTACGCTTATTAGATAGTCTTCTTCCAAACCATAGGCTGGTGCCGAACGGTAGGGAAGGAAGAAAACCATTTAGCCTAAGAGGGTGTACAGAAGGTAATGAGTAAAGACAAATAAAGGGATTTGGAGAGATGGCAAAGAAATGTATGGTTACAGTCATGAATCTGGATTATGGAAGAGGCATTACTAGGAATACCCGGATACCCCTTCGAAACATTTTCATATTTCAGTTTCACTATGCGTTGTTAGTAGAAAACTGATTTCCCAATTAGACCCTTGCTCCAGGGTATGTATTTACCAGGTATGATTCTCACATCAATATGGTTTTACAGATGATGAGTGGGAGTAAGTTATTGGGAATTGGGTGATCATCCTCATTATATCGGAATTCGTTATAATTGGTAATATTTGAGGAAATCGCCTGGGTTGTTTGCCGGACGGTAAATATTTGGTTTTGAATATCAGTTGTTATGCACCAATTTAAAATTGATATATCTGAACATTTATTTTTATAAAGTGAGATATAACTTTTTGAAATTATGTCCATGACATTTACCTATATCAGTGGATGGTTAGGTAAGGAGCATTAAACAGTGGTGTAATTCTTCTTAACCATAAGTACAGTTTTCAACCTACGACACATAGAGAATGAGTTATTAGACTCAGGGGACTTATACAGAGTATTCTATGTTGTCCAGTGTCTATTAGGACAGAGGGGTTTGTACTCGTACTCTATTCTGTTTACTTGTGACTTCTCTAGTTCTTAGACATGTGTTTCGTAGAAATGCAAGGTCTAAGTTTTGAGAAGTTATAGGTATAAGAATAATGTAGAGAACCGGATTTTGCAAGTATCAGGATTCTTCAAGGTGATCGAAAATGTAGATACTTGTTTATGGTATTCAGTTGATAGTAATGATTATGAGAACATGCTTCTCTTTCAGGTTACTCATATTTGGATGTACTCCTAAGTTGAGTAATGCTGATCGGCCTCTCTCCATTTTGTTGACATGCACTGGAGACAGCTGCATGATTTGAATCTGGTTCCAATTAAATCAGTGCCTCTGTTTCTATATTGGATATAGAATAGTTCATATCTTAACAATGTTAAGGTACGGGGAGTTATCCGGCTTATACTTAAAACCAGACTCTGGATAACTCATGGCGCATTTCTGTAAGGGCTGTTTGTGGGTTAACCCGGGTTATGACGAGGGTTGATTTTCTACCATCTGGAAGATCAATAGTGATATTGTTCTTGACTCGCCACAGTTTTAATAAAATGGACTTTTTCATAAAACAATAGTGGGAGTATGGTAGGACTGGAAGTGATTCCAGAACCGCAAACGATTACTGAAAGTTTAATAGGACCTAAAGGTTCAATCAGGTTTGACATTCCATTAGCCACTCCGCAGATTTGGTGGGTAACCTCAGGCACCCGAGAGGTACTCCGGTAGCCTAAAATACGGTGACAGGGAGGTTCTTGTTTTCCCAGACTTGACACTACTGTTGTTCCAGGCTATGAGACCCGGCAGGAGGATGAGTATAGCGTCATTCTGAACTGGCTTTAGAAGTGCACGCGTATATTATTCTGCCAGAGGGTTGTCGTAGTCAGTGGGAGCAGCGGAAGCATAGTGGACAAGTGGCTTATGTCTATTCATAGGCTAAAGCGGATATAGCGAAGATAGATCATCTATTTTTGATGTGACAGTCATGGGTTTGACTTCATCAAAATAGGGGATGGATCTGTTAAGAAGGTAGTAGGGTGTGATGTCCTGGTATATGGATGACATACACATAGTAGGAAATGAAATTCCTATACTACGATCGGTTATACTTTGGTTGTCACACAGTGGTTTCACCACATAGGATATAGATATAGTATCATACATTATGGTTACTAGATCTATGGTTATAGATCTAGATTTAGGTAGTTTCCCAATCTGGGTACTTAGACAGAATTCTACAGGTATTTTAGAATGGACGACTCCTGGCACGGTAGTATACCTGCAGGTGATGGAGTCACCCTCTCTAAAGGTGTCTTACATACTAAAGGGGAGAGGGATGTGCATGATTGACATATCACTTGCTTAGGCAATTGAGTCAATCACGAGATGTTAAGTACCACACCAGATATAGTTTTTGCACTAGATGCAATAAGTTGATATTAATCCAATCCTGGAGAAATATTCGGAAGCAGTTTTAGAACATAAGTGGATGTTCTAGGGACATGATAACGACAGCTTCTTTCGGGAGACGGTTATCATTCCACGCTTTCAAGGTGACCTGGATGACAGAGTGACTGTCAGAGTTGTAGTTTTCCCTCTGACGAGGGGCAGTAGTTTGGACAGGTGGTCCAAGCGGATACTGAGGGAGGCATGGCGCAGGATACTGATTAAGTTTAGTTGATGATACAGTCTAAGAAGTTTGGATTTGGAGTTCATTTATGAACTAGGTCTCATCAGATATCCAGACATATTCTAAGACAAGTATTGCTCATTTCGGAAGATGGCTTTCTCCGCGGACTTGAGATAAAGAGAGACATAGAAAGAAACATCAGAGTGGATCCACTCACTGAGGCTATTCCTCGAACGCAATAGTTTCGCAAATGGGCTTTGTGAGATTGATTAGTAGAGGAGTTGGGTGTTCGGTATCACACGGGCTGTGAGTATGCGACCTCGCAATAATTAGCCTTGAGTGCAAGTGGGAGATTGTTGGATATAGTGCCCTCAGAGTCAATTATTGGATCACAGGCACGTGATTGCAATGATTGAGGGAGGACCTATGCCGGTAGGACAGTCTTTCTCGAGATGATAGTATGCTATCTGGTTTAACTTTATCATCGTGTACAGTTTTAGGTGACCTTACAGATCACCATTACACATTGATAGAGCCCTTGGGATTCTTGCTTGACGACCAGCAGTATGATGGCGATCATATATGTGAGAGTTGGGTAGTCTATAAACACATCCTTAAAGTGGTCCCTAGTCATGGGAGTTTCGAGACCGGGCATCGATACTCCATTAGTAGACTAGTGTATACAGTCGAGGCCCCGACGAGGGGCGGTGGCTGGTCGCACAAGCCATTGGTGTCAGTTGGTTCACCTATGATGTATACAGGTGCTCATTGGGTTATGAGTACACCGGACAGGACTCGCCGGGAACATGCTAGTTGGTATTATACCGGACGTCAGATAGCAGTTCCCTGGTGACATATGTACAGGTTAGTTCATCGACCTGAGATCATCATTTGTCTCGTGTGAGTTCCCACTGTGCTTTGATTACTACCCTACCACGGCTGAAAGGAGTCGTGCAAACAGGTTTTAGTTGGATACAGTCCCGAGCCACATGGAGGCAGTGGGCGGATCGGCAAGGGTTTCGTCTCTTTCGGTATTGGGGATGAGATCACGCTGTGTCTAGGAGAGCCATTACACGAAGTCCTTGGCCAAGGCAGGAGATTTACTGGTAGGTATTCCAGTAGTATCTCAGGGTGTTCTGGGCTACACTCAGGCACGACTTGTACTGCTTTTGGGGGTCTGACTTTTACCAACCTCCTAGGCCCGACATGCGATACTCATAGACGAACGGACTGGACTGTATGGATATTGTCACTGACAGGCTCAGTAAGGTGTCAGGATGAGTTCGCTCATCGACCTCCCTTTTGGTCAATACCTGGTAGCCCGTTACGTACAGCTAGTATCACTGACATGCTAGTGGTTAAATCCACAGCCAAAGTATTGACGAGTCTTTAGAGTCCCCTACAGACAGTTTCTCAAGTTTCGGGCGAAAAGTTGTAGAGGCCGTATGGTATTATGGCAGGGTTCGATCATATACGTGCAGTAGTGCACGGATCATGATCGGACGGATCATACTGGTGGGCTTTGGTTTAAGCCGGATCCTAGTATTAGATTTGTTGGATTACTTTAGTCTCATCGCATTTGCATTCAGTCGGAATGCGGATGCAGGTATGTATATACAGGTGAGGGGTATTGTTGTGATCCGTCACGAGTTTACTTTAGATGATGCGGTTCTTTTTATTGTCATAAACATTTGGGTTAATGTTTATTTTGGTGGAAAATGTGAGTGGATTTCATGATGAGGTGCATTTAATGTGACATGGACATGCTTAGTGATTCATGGTCTCTTTACTTGTGGGAGAGTTTTCCACTTTAAAATTAGCTGAGTAAGAGTTACTCTTAGGAGAGTTTTCCGCTTTACAATTAGCTGATCAAGTAGGTGTCTAAAAAAGGTGTTAACAGGGTTATGCCCCTACGGAAATGAGGTTATTTAATTAGTTCCACGCGAAAGCATGGGAGACTCCCTCAGAGTACCAATAGCTGCCTGGCCGAATGATTGGCGAACTTGTAGGGTGTAATTAATCCCGGCTAATCTTACCTTTTATGGTTTGAAGGAAGATTTGATAAAAACAGTGGGAGCCATCTTGATTAGATAAAATAATAACCAATCTAATCTTGCAACGAGCGCACACAAAGTGATTATCCTTCTCTCTCTCTCTCTTTCTTGGTAGCGACCAATGACACGTCTTAATCAAGATAATAATATGGATATATTGACCGAACCTACTTATTATACTAGGCTAGGTTCCGCTCTATCTTATGATTGTTATAAGTTTGAGCAAGGAATATTAGAATACCCGGATTCCTATGCTACCCAATACGAAGAAGGAGCATGCTGATGCATCTTCTTCTGGTGTGTTCGTTACTGAGAACTGTTTCTCAGTTTGCTCTATTTCCTGGGTATTGGATACCGGATCAGGATCCCACATATGTAATTTTTTACATGGGCTAAAAAGAGGTAGAGAACTGGGAAATGGTGATAAGTCTCTAGTAGTAGGGAATGGTGCAATTGTTGCAGCTAAAGCAGTTGGCGAATATCACCATGTATTACCAAGTGATAATAGAATGATTCTGAGCGACTGTTATGTCCTACCAAAAATATTGTCAATGTTTTCCTAAATCAAGTGTTGATTGGGTATGGTACGTAGTATAACAGTATATACATTCTAAATCACAAAACAGTTCTAAGTATACAGAACACATACAAGAGGATCAGTTAATAAATGAATGAAGCCTTCTTGTAGTATTGTAGACTAGGTCATATCAATGCGACAAGATTGACTAAGTTGAATAAGAATGCATATTTGAATCCGTTCGAATTTACATCTTATGAAACTTGTCAGTCATGTCTCAAAGGCAAGATGACCAAAACTCCGTTTACTGGACACGGAGAAAGAGCTACTGAACTCTTGGGACTGATACATAGTGATGTATGCGGTCCTATATCTACGCATGCCAGGAATGGTTCCTCGTACATTATTACATTCACCGATGATCTCTCAAAGATTCGGACATATGTTCCTGTTGAAACACAAGTCTGAATCTTTTGAGAAATTCAAGAAATATAAGTGCGAAGTAAAGAACCAGACGGGTAAAAGTATTAAAGTCCTACGATTTGATCGGGGAGGAGAATACTTGAGCGCGGAATTCAGAAACTACTTAAAAGAGAATGGGATTCTCTTTCAGCTTACTCCTCCATATACACCACAGCACAATGGAGTTTCGGAACGGAGCTATCACACCCTAATTAGATATGGTGCGCTCTATGATGAGTAATGCTGAGTTGCCTATTTCTTTTTGGGGTTATGCACTTGAGATAGTTTCATACCGATTGAATAGAGTTCCGACCAAATCCGTGCCTACCACTCCATATGAGATATGGAATGGGAAGAGACCATCTCTTAAACGTGTTAAGATATGGGGTTGTCCGGCTTATGTGAAAGCACAAAATCCGGACAAGCTCGAGGCAAGGTCAGTTCTATGAAAGTTTGTAGGATATCACAAACATTTGCGAGGGATTATCTTCTACCACACCGAGGAACAAAAGATGTTTGTTTCTTATAATGCTACCTTTTTAGAAAAGGAATTTCTTGTGAAAGAAATTAGTGCTAACGAGGTATAACTGGAAGAAGTTCTATCTATAATTTGTAAGTCCATGTCACGCACCCCACGATCTTGCGGGGAGGCGGAATATATGAAAAATGATTATCAAAGCTTTGTAACACGGACTTGAGCGCATGAATCATATCTAAACCGTTACTAGCAAACTACGAGAGGTTTAACTACTCGGATTTGAAGTTATACCTCACGTTACTTGTCCTTCGAGTCTTCATCGCTGTCCTCCACTCCTCGTAGGCTCCTTGGAACATCGGCACCTCAACGGCCTCCTCGAGTCAAAGACGATCCACCCGAGAGCTCCTATTCCAAGCTTAATCTCTAACTTGAGATAACTAGGTTTCTCAAAGTGCTAATCTAAGCTACCTAGGGGATATAGAGTGAGGTTATGGATGTATTAGTCTATCTAATCCTTGATCTCAATACATGAGTGGCGAGGATTGGGGTTTCAAGAGAGAATGAGCTTGAGGAGAGAGAAGGTGAGCATAAGAATGATATTGAAAAATGAACTCATTAGAATATAACAACCATAACAATTTATCAAATAAATAATATAAATGATTAATCATCATGGTTGATTCATTCACCTTGTGTGATTCATCATATGACTCATTAGCTAATTAATGCATCATTTAATACCATGGATGAATCACACAAATGAGTCATTAAGGAATAAATGCATATGCCACCTTAACCCCCAAGCCACCATGCTTCTAGAAGCTTCCCGGAAAATTACGAGAACGCCCCTCCAATCCGTGAAAACACGGAAAAACTTTAGACTGTATAAATCCAATAACCCGATACTAGAATCTGGCTTAAACAAAAGCCGGGTAGTAAAAAACTGTCCGAACGTCGTTCGTGCGTTTAAACGCGTATGCGTTCGAACCCTTGTCGTAAAACCATACGACCTCTATATCGTTTTTCCTGGAGCAGGGAAACTCTCTGTGTGGGACTCTAAAGACTCGACACTACGCTGGCAGTGGGTTTAACCACAGACCGCAAGCGGCACTAGCTGTACGTAACGGTCCCCAGGTAGATGTCGATAAGAAGGCCGATGAGGAAACTCATCTGAACTCCTACTGAGCCTGTCCATGACAATATCCGCGCAGTCCGGTCTGTTCATCTAAGATTATCGCATGTATGGTCTAGGGAGGTGGAGAACGTCAGACCCCTAATAACCATACAAGTCGTGCCGGTATGGCTCATGACCAGTCGAGAATCTACTGATCAGTCCACCAGTAATTCTCCATCAGCCCTGTCCAGGGACTTATGGTAATGACCAACCAATCACAGTGCGATATCAACTCCCTATACTGGGAGAGACGAATCCCTAACAGTTGCTTACTGCCTCCATGTGGCTCGGGACTGTACCCAACTAAAACATGTTTGCACGACTCCTTTGAGCCGTGGTAGAGTAGTAATCAAAGCACAGTGGGAACTCACACGAGACAAATGACGACCTTAAGTTAACAGACTACCTGCTCACATGTCACCTGAGAACTGCTATCTGACGTTAGGTATAATACCATCCAGTCAGTTCTCCTATGAGTCCTGTCCGGTGTACCCGTAACACAACGATCACTTGTATACTATCTCCAGTACGACGTACTGATGGCTGTGGGACAGACCATCTCCCCAACTGGCATGAGAAGCGTACACACTAGTCTACTCCGGAGTATCGATGCCCTGTCTCGATAATCCTACGACTAGGGACAAGTATAGGATGTTGCTTATAGACTACCCAGCCCCCACTAGTGTGACTGCCATCACAACGCTGGTAATCAAGCAAAGATCTTATGGGCTCTACTAATATGTATAAGTGATACGTTACAAGAAACATATGCACATATTAAAGTAGACAAAACCAAGTAGCATACTACCATGTTTAGCAAGACTGTATATACAACTGTGAATATCCTAAGCTTCCATTAAGTAATATACATGCTAGTATGATACAATAATGGCCCCTAGGGCATATACACTAACAATCTCCCACTTGCACTAGGGCCATGAGCTGGCATATCGTAGACCTATCATCTCGAATAGCTTCTCGAACTGCGTCTGAGGAATGGCCTTTGTGAATGGGTCAGCAATGTTATTCTCCATCTCTACTCTTTTCACCTCTATTTCCTGGCGATCAACGATCTCCCTGATCTGGTGGTACCGCCTTAAGATGTGTCTAGACTTCTGATGGGACCTGGGTTCCTTCGCTAAAGATATAGCGCCGTTGTTGTCACAATACAGAGGTATTGGATCAACACTGGTAGGAACCACCTGAAGTTCTGTGAGGAACTTCTTCATCCAGACAACTTCTTTTGCGGCATCACAAGCAGCTATGTACTCCGCTTCCATTGTTGAGTCAACATCGGTCTCCTGCTTAGAACTCTTCCAACAGACCGCCCCTCCATTGAGGGAAAAGACATAACCCGACATGGATTTGGAGTCATCCTTGTCACTCTGGAAGCCGGAGTCGGCAAAGGCCTCCATCTGGAGGTCTTTTCCGCCATACACCAAGAACATCTCCTTAGTCCTCCTCAGGTACTTTAGAATGTTCTTTACTGCTATCCAGTGCTTCTCCCCTGGGTTTGCTTGATACCGGCTTACTACGCTCAATGCGTATGCTACATCTGGTCTGGTACATAACATCGCATACATTATAGAGCGTACCGCAGAAGCGTAGGGTATAATCGACATGCAATCCCTTTCCAAATCAGTCTTGGAAGACATCTCTTTGGAGAGGGTGATTCCGTGACAAGCCGGTAAGTTACCGTGCTTAGAATCTTCCATACTGAATCTTTTCAATATGGTGTCTATGTACCTGGACTGTGAAAGTCCCAACATCCTTTTTGATCTATCACAATAGATCTGGATCCCCAGAATGTAGGTGGCATCACCCAGGTCCTTCATGGAGAATTTCTGTGACAAGAATCTTTTGACTGACTGTAATATAGGAATATCATTTCCTATTAGGAGAATATCATCCATGTATAATACGAGGAATATTACAGCTCTCCCTACTGTAAGTGCACGGCGGCGCCCCGGCCGTCAATCCGACGCCGGAATGCGGAAGCGGTGAAAAACTTAAATTTTGCGGACTTAGCAAACCGGCACCACCGCGCACTATAACCCGGATCGTTACCATTAACAAGTCTAAGCTAACTAGAAGATGGGAAAGAGATATACCGACGATCCAAGTCCTCCGGTCTTCATCTCCAATCCGATCTCCTCGCGGGATCTCCGTCCGTCTCCTCCTCGTCGCCGGAAATGCACCACGTTGCCTACATCGTTTACGGGCTCCCACCTCAATGCCGAGGCAACTCGGGCACGAAGCCGGCTACTCGACGTGCCCAAGAATCGCTGTAGAATATGTAGTCCTCAAGTCTCATTTTGGGGGTTTTGGAGCTTTGCCATTTGGTGGAAGAAAAAGAGAGCAACTTTAGGAAATGAACTAGAGGGCTTTTCTAGTGAGCATGAGAAACAAAATGCCACACATAAAAATGAATCCCACCCCACCATTTGGAATGGCCGGCCAAACAAAGGAGGGAGTAAGATTGGAGAGAGAGAGTGTGTGGTGTATGGATGATTCAACCACTACTATAATCATGAGAGAAAAAGAATGGTGAAAAGAAATTATCATCACAACCAAATCCATACTCCACTAACCAATCAACAACAACCATGATGACATCCAAAGTCAAGCTATCATGAAGTGATCAAGTCAAAAGGTCAAGGTATGGTGCTCATCATGAAAACCATCATGATGAAACAAGATGCAAAGAAACCCCTTCACTAATGCCTATTTGCAACAATGCAAATAAACCCTCCTCCACCAATCTTCGGCCAATGAACGGAACAATGGAAATTGGCCGAAACGGAAAGCAAACTGGCAATTCCAGAAAACTGGTCCCGTAATAAATTACAGGAAAACCCCGATACTGTGCATACACACCCGCATCTGTATTTCGACCGAAATACAAATGTAATGAGACAAAATCTACACTGTACTATACTAGGATCCGGCTTATACCAAAACCGGCTAGTAATATCTGTTCGATCCTGATCCGTGCAATACCGCACGTATCTGATCGGACCTTGCCATATCTCCATACGGCCTCTACAACCTTTCGCCCGAAAGCTGAGTAACTGAATGTGGGGGACTCTAAAGACTCGTCAACACCTTGGTTGTGGATTTAACCACTAGCACGTCAGAGGTATAAGCCAATACGTGACGGGCTACCAGGTACTGACCAAATGGGACGTCGATGAGGAAGCTCACCCCGACACCCAACTGAGCCTGTCAGTGACAATATCCGTGCAGTCCGGTCCGTTCGTCTATGAGTATCGCATGGCGGGCCTAGGGGGTTGGTAAAAGTTAGACCCCCAAAAGCGGTACAAGTCGTGTCGGAGTGTAGCCCAGAACACCCTGAGATACTACTGGAATACCTACCAGTAAATCTCCTTGCCTTGGCCAAGGACTTTGTGTAATGGCTCTCCTAGACACAGCACGACCTCACCCCCAATACCGGGAGAGACGAACCCCTGAAGATACGCTCACTGCCTCCATGTGGCTCGGGACTGTACCCAATTAAAACCTGTTTGCACGACTCCTTTGAGCCGTGGTAGGGTAGTAATCAAAGTACAGTGGGAACTCACACGAGACAAATGACGATCCCCAGGTCGATGAACTAACCTGCACACATGTCACCAGGGAACTGCCATCTGACGTCTGGTATATGACCAACTAGCATGTTCCCGGCGAGTCCTGTCCGGTGTACTCATAACCCAATGAGCACCTGTATACATCTTAGGTGATCCAACTGACACCAGTGGCTTGTGAGACCGGCCACCGCCCCTCGTCGGGGTCTCGACTGTATACACTAGTCTACTAATGGAGTATCGATGCCCGGTCTCGAAACTCCCATGACTAGGGACCTTTTAAGGATATGCTTGTAGACCCCCAGCTCCCACTTATATGATCGCCCTCATACTGCTGGTGGTCAAGCAAGAATCCTAGGGGCTCTATCAACGTGTAATAGCGACGTGTCAGGTCACCTAAAACAGTACACGATGATAAAGGTAAACCAGATAGCATACTATCATCTCGAGTAAGACTGTCCTACCGGGATAGGTCCTCCCTCAATCATTACAATCACGTACCTGTGACCTAATAATTGACTCTGAGGGCACTATCTCCAACAATCTCCCACTTGCACTCAAGGCTAATTATTGCGATGTCGCATACTCACAGCCCGTGTGATACCGAACATCCAACTCCTCTACTAGTCAGTCTCACAAAGCTCGTTTGCGGAACTATTGCGTTCGAGGAATAGCCTCAGTGAGTGGATCCGCTTTGTTGTTTCTTTCTATGTCTCTCTATATCTCAAGTTCGCGGAGAAAGCCATCTCCCGAAAAGAGCAATACCTGTCTCAGAATATGTCTGGATGTCTGATGGGACATAGCTCATAAATGAGCTCCAAATCCAAACTTCTTAGACTGTATCGTCAACTGAACTTAATCAGTATCCTGCGCGCCATGCCTCCCTCAGTATTGCCTTGGACCACCTGTCCAAAATACTGCCCCTCATCAGAAGGAAAAACTATAACTCTGACAACCTCCTTGTCGTCCATGTCACCTTGGAAGCCTGGAATGATAACTGTCTCCTGAATGAGGCTGTCGTTATCATATCCCTAGAACATCCACTTATGTTCTAAAACTGCTTCCGACTGTTTCTCCAGGATTGGATTAATGTCAACTTATTGCATCTAGTGCAAGAACAATGTCTGGTGTGGTACTTGACATCTCATGATTGACTCAATCGCCTGAGCAAGTGATCTGCCAATCATGCACATCCCTCTCCCCTTTAGTCTGTAAGACACCTTTAGAGAGGGTGACTCCATTACCTGCAGGTACACTACCGTGCCAGGAGTCGTCCATTCTAAATACTCTTAGAATGCTGTCAAGTACCCTGATTGGGAAACCACCCAAATCTAGATCTAAGACCATAGATCTAGTAACCAGTATGTCTGATATAAAATCCATTTCCATTGTGGAGAAACAACTGTGTGACGACCAAAGTATAACCGATCGTAGTGTAGGAGTTTCTTTTCCTACTCTGTGTATATCATCCAAATACCAGGATATCACACTCTACTACCTTCTCAACAGATCCATTCCCTATTCTGATGAAGTCAAACCCATGACTGTCACGTCAGAAATAGATGATCTTTCTCCGCTACATCTGCTCTAGTCTATAAATAGACATAAGCAACCTGTCCACCAATGCTTCCGCTGCTCCCACTGACTACGACAACCCTCTGGCAGAGTCATATAGACGTACACTTCTAAAACTGGTTTAGAACGACGCTATACTCATCCTCCCGCCGGGTCTCGTAACCTGGAACAACAGCAATGGCAATTGTGGGTAAACAAGAACTTCCCTGTCACCGTCCTTGAGGCTACCGGAGTACCTCTCGGGTGCCTGAAGTTACCCACCTTATCTGCGGAGTGGCCAATGGAATGTCAATCCAGATTGAATTTTTAGGTTCCTTATCAAATCTTCAGTAATCGTTTGTGGTTCTGGAATCACTTCCAGTTCTACCATACTCCCACTACTGTTTTTCTGAAAAAATCCATCTTTAATAAAACTGTGGCGAGTCTAGAACAATATCGCTATTGTTCATCCAGATGGTAGAAAGTCAACCCTCGTCATAGCCTGGGTCAACCCACAAACTGCCATTACAGAAACGTGCCTTGAGTTGTCCAGTGTCTGGTTTTAATCATAAACCGGACAACTCCCCGTACCTTAACATCGTTAAGATATGAACTGTTCTATATCCAATATTGAAACAGAGGCACTGATTTAATTGAACCAGATTCAAATCATGCAGCTGTCTCCAGTGCATGTCAACTAAATGGAAAGAGGCCGATCAGCGTTACTTAACTTAGGAATGCTTCCAATTATGAGTAACCTGAAAGAGAAGCAATTTCTCTTAATCATCACTTTCAACTGAATACCACAAGTATCTACATCTTCGATCACCTTGAAGAATCCCGATACTTGCTATACCTGGTTCTCTACTCTATTCAAATACCTATAACTTCTCCAAATTCGGACCCTGTGTTTCCACGAAACACCTGTCTAAAAAAATAGAGGAGTCATAAGTAAACTGAATGTAGTACGAGGACCATCCCCTCTGTCCTGATGGACCCTGGACAACATACAATACTCTGTACAAGTCCCTTGAGTCTGATAACTCATTTACTGTGTGTCGTAGGTTGAAAACTGTACTTATGGTTAAGAAGAATTACACCGCTGTTTAATGCTCCTTACCTAACCATCCACTGATATAGGTAAATGTCATAGACATAATTTCAGAAAGGTATATCTCACTCTATGAAAATAGACGTATAGATATATCAATTTGAAATTGGTGCATAACAGCGGATATTCAAAACCAAATATTTGCCGACCGGCAAACAGCCCAGGTGATTTCCTCAAATATCACTGATTACAACGAATCCCGATATAATGAGGATGATCACCCAATTCCCAATAACTTACTCCCACTCATCATCTGTAAAACTATACAGATGTGAGAATCATACCTGGTAAATACATACCCTGGAGTAAGTATATAATCGGGAAATCAGTTTTCTTTTAACAGTACACAGTGAAACTGAAACATTGAAATGTTCCGATGGGGTATTCTGGTATTCCTAGTAATGCCTCTTCCAGATTCACGACTGTAACCGTATAGTTCTTTGCCACCTCTCCAAATCCCTTCATATGTCTTTAGTCTTTACCTTCTGCACACCCTTTTAGGCCAAATGGTTTTCTTCCTTCCCTACCGTTCGGCACCAGCCTATGGTTTGGAAGAAGACTATCCAATAAGCATAATGGGTGTACTGTCCCAATCCTAGGAACACTCGCAATGAGAGAGGGTGAAGATAAAAGACAACCGAATAAACCTTATTCCTATTTCTCCTGAACCAGAATCCATCCCCGAACTGGAACGAGTTCCTTTCGAGTTCGTATATAACCATACGATGGATTATCCAATAAAATGGGATCTTCGTAGTGATACGGAGTGTCCTGGAGAAATACAAAGGTGATGTGGGAGTGGTAACGAAATATTTGGTTTGGTCGTGAATATCTGTTGCAATTTACTTTGCCCTCTTACTAATCCCTTGCTTTGTCTGAACTTAATACCTTCTGCACACCATCGTTATGCTAATTGGTTTTCTTCATTCCCTACCGGTCGGCACCAGCCTAAGGTTTGGAAGAAGACAATCCAATTTGCGTAATAGGTGTACTACCCCTAAACCAAGGAGTACTCGTAACCTGAGAGAGGGTAAAAGGAAAAGACAACTGAATAATCCTATCCGTTTTCTCCAGAACCGGAAACCATCCTCGAATAAATTCTTTCGAGTTCGTATCTAACCATACGATGGTTTTGTCCAATGGAAGTGGACGTTCGTAGTAAAACGGGGTGTCCTGGAGAAAAGGGTAAAAGTAGGAGTGGCAATGAGGTTTGCAACTCTGACAATCCAAAAGCCGGTGTTTAAGAAGGTTCGGTCAACTTGGTCACTGAGTTAAAGTCTTAGGGTCGGGTCAATGGTCGCTGCCAAAGAGAGAGAGAAAAGAAAACACTCAGCGTGCACTCTAACCTAGATCAGAATGGTTACCAATTTATCTAATCTGGAAACCTCCCACTGTACCTCAAATTCTCCTCCAAACCTGAAAGAAGAATTAGTCGGGGTTACCCGAGGAGTAAACTAACTCATCAGTGGGAATCGGGATCCAACTATCATCGCATGATAACGTGACGGAATCCGCTCACGGTATCACACTCCAGAAGGTATGCGCATATCTGGCAAGTTTCAGTTCTTTTGAAACTCCCGATGTGATTTTTACCCCATGCTCTTATGACCTTGACTAAGGCCAACAAATCATAAGTCACATGTCAAGTTCTACCCGTCATTATCCAGGTTGATTTGAATCCACCCGTACAAGCCCTTGACTAGGGCCAACAAGGCTATACGACTGTCCCAAACCAACGCATCTATCTATGCAGCATATGAACACCCAACAGCTACCAAACACTGTGCCTTGACTAAGGCCAACAAACACAGCTTGAATACTATTGACTACCCATATGAAACGACGGAGGGCTACGAATGGTTTCTGGCGAAAACCTTTAACGTAATGAACTTGATATCGTTGAAGGAACGGATAGCTTTTTGAAAATATAGTGACGAAAACCGTTGCTAAAGAGGTCACTCCCGGTGAAGGGATCTCGGCTCTTTCCCCGTAGAATGGGGTGCAGGATATTCCAAATGAATACCACGGTGCAAAGCAAAAGTAATCGGCTATAGTGAAGTTAATGCCCTGACGCAAACTTCTGTCCAAGGGGTCACTCCCGGTGAAGGGATCTCGGCCCTTGCCTCGTCGACTGAGGAGCAGGATATTCCAATGAATACCACGATGCAAAACAAAAGTAAACGTCCTTGCAATAACAGCTTTTTGAAAAGTGTTCCAACAACATCAGATTAGGTTTGTTTTTAAACTTGCATTGATCCGAATCAATGCAGTCCCATCAATTGATCACACCACAAAGAACGAAAATATACTGATGTACGTATATGCCATCCGCATTCGCCACTGGGTCCCGTCATTACCCGTTAGGTTAGCTAACTAACGACAGAGCGGGGACTGGACTAGCGCGGATGTAAAACATATACAACATCTACTAATATATATACCAATATATTATATTCGCTCAAGGCGTGAAATAGAATGCAACATCACAGAGAATGAACAGCATCACAGAAACAATACAGATATCTGGGATCCCCGGGTTTCACAGAGCCGCTGAAACCCGACGTTCCCCTGGTCGTGTGGATAGCCTGCGCAATGAAATCCTAGACCCCTACGGGCGCGGCAAGTCACCCGCCAAAACCTGAAGCGAGGCAGCCCCCTTCAGCACCGTGAATGGACCACCCAGCACCTCACGGAATCCGGTAACTTGGGCACCCCTCCTGGGTCAACCTGTACCCCCTACGAGTGCGGCGAATAGCCCGCCAATCCTAGAGTGAAGCCCCCTCCGTCTCAATGCCATGAGATGCGGGCTTGTTGCCCTCCAGAATCCGGCTATCCGTGCACCCCTCCGCGGGGCAATCCTAGTACAGAAAGTAAAATATACATACACCGGGTACATCGACCGCAACCAGGTCGTGCCCCAAAATAATAATACAAACAGGCAGTGACGGCAGTCCACATGTCGGACGCTCGCCCCGCAATATCAAATGTACATAATACAACAAAACTGTACTAGCATTGCATCCAGGCTATCCCCCACGACCGATCCGCAACAACACAGCAAATACATAGAACATCAACGTGAAAGTCACGTTCGCAAATCCGTCTAACCGGGCTATAGCAGTTAGACAGGATTTACCGATCGAGTGACATTCACGGTCGCAGATATAATGTAAATACTGTGAAAAATGTGTTTAAAATTTTCCGATTGACCAAAAATTAACAAGTGGGCCCCCAATCAAAACTGTAGCACTCACAGAAAACCTGGGCCCAATTTTAATATTCCAAAACCCATATTTTAAGCCCAGAAGGCCTCTGAAAAAAATTGGTGAAGTGATCTCCACAGTGCGCGGCGGAAGGGCGGCGGGAAGGTGGTTTTCGCGGCGGTTCCGCGCTCCCACTGTGGAGTTACTTCGTCGAATTTTTACAGAGCTCTTAGATTTTCCAGTACATCAATATTTTACAACCTGAAAAATTTTTCGACACCAAAAATTTCCAACAGAAAACTGATGTGGGCAAATACGGGTTTTTGGACATTTCGATCGATCGGAACTAAAAAACACATTACACAAAGCTAGACTAAGTTAATGGCGAGGCTCTGATACCACTGTAAGTGCACGGCGGCGCCCCGGCCGTCAATCCGATGCCGGAATGCGGAAGCGGTGAAAAACTTAAATTTTGCGGACTTAGCAAACCGGCACCACCGCGCACTATAACCCGGATCGTTACCATTAACAAGTCTAAGCTAACTAGAAGATGGGAAAGAGATATACCGACGATCCAAGTCCTCCGGTCTTCATCTCCAATCCGATCTCCTCGCGGGATCTCCGTCCGTCTCCTCCTCGTCGCCGGAAATGCACCACGTTGCCTACATCGTTTACGGGCTCCCACCTCAATGCCGAGGCAACTCGGGCACGAAGCCGGCTACTCGACGTGCCCAAGAATCGCTGTAGAATATGTAGTCCTCAAGTCTCATTTTGGGGGTTTTGGAGCTTTGCCATTTGGTGGAAGAAAAAGAGAGCAACTTTAGGAAATGAACTAGAGGGCTTTTCTAGTGAGCATGAGAAACAAAATGCCACACATAAAAATGAATCCCACCCCACCATTTGGAATGGCCGGCCAAACAAAAGAGGGAGTAAGATTGGAGAGAGAGAGTGTGTGGTGTATGGATGATTCAACCACTACTATAATCATGAGAGAAAAAGAATGGTGAAAAGAAATTATCATCACAACCAAATCCATACTCCACTAACCAATCAACAACAACCATGATGACATCCAAAGTCAAGCTATCATGAAGTGATCAAGTCAAAAGGTCAAGGTATGGTGCTCATCATGAAAACCATCATGATGAAACAAGATGCAAAGAAACCCCTCCACTAATGCCTATTTGCAACAATGCAAATAAACCCTCCTCCACCAATCTTCGGCCAATGAACGGAACAATGGAAATTGGCCGAAACGGAAAGCAAACTGGCAACTCCAGAAAACTGGTCCCGTAATAAATTACAGGAAACCCCCGATACTGTGCATACACACCCGCATCTGTATTTCGACCGAAATACAAATGTAATGAGACAAAATCTACACTGTACTATACTAGGATCCGGCTTATACCAAAACCGGCTAGTAATATCTGTTCGATCCTGATCCGTGCAATACCGCACGTATCTGATCGAACCCTGCCATATAACCATACGGCCTATAGTACAGACTGTCCGATCCTGATCCGTGCAATACCGCACGTATCTGATCGGACCTTGCCATATCTCCATACGGCCTCTACAACCTTTCGCCCGAAAGCTGAGTAACTGAATGTGGGGGACTCTAAAGACTCGTCAACACCTTGGTTGTGGATTTAACCACTAGCACGTCAGAGGTATAAGCCAATACGTGACGGGCTACCAGGTACTGACCAAATGGGACGTCGATGAGGAAGCTCACCCCGACACCCAACTGAGCCTGTCAGTGACAATATCCGTGCAGTCCGGTCCGTTCGTCTATGAGTATCGCATGGCGGGCCTAGGGGGTTGGTAAAAGTCAGACCCCCAAAAGCGGTACAAGTCGTGTCGGAGTGTAGCCCAGAACACCCTGAGATACTACTGGAATACCTACCAGTAAATCTCCTTGCCTTGGCCAAGGACTTTGTGTAATGGCTCTCCTAGACACAGCACGACCTCACCCCCAATACCGGGAGAGACGAACCCCTGAAGATACGCTCACTGCCTCCATGTGGCTCGGGACTGTACCCAATTAAAACCTGTTTGCACGACTCCTTTGAGCCGTGGTAGGGTAGTAATCAAAGTACAGTGGGAACTCACACGAGACAAATGACGATCCCCAGGTCGATGAACTAACCTGCACACATGTCACCAGGGAACTGCCATCTGACGTCTGGTATATGACCAACTAGCATGTTCCCGGCGAGTCCTGTCCGGTGTACTCATAACCCAATGAGCACCTGTATACATCTTAGGTGATCCAACTGACACCAGTGGCTTGTGAGACCGGCCACCGCCCCTCGTCGGGGTCTCGACTGTATACACTAGTCTACTAATGGAGTATCGATGCCCGGTCTCAAAACTCCCATGACTAGGACCTTTTAAGGATATGCTTGTAGACCCCCAGCTCCCACTTATATGATCGCCCTCATACTGCTGGTGGTCAAGCAAGAATCCTAGGGGCTCTATCAACGTGTAATAGCGACGTGTCAGGTCACCTAAAACAGTACACGATGATAAAGGTAAACCAGATAGCATACTATCATCTCGAGTAAGACTGTCCTACCGGGATAGGTCCTCCCTCAATCATTACAATCACGTACCTGTGACCTAATAATTGACTCTGAGGGCACTATCTCCAACACCTACAATCTTTCTGTATATGCATGGTTCATCTGGATTTTTGATAAAGTCAAATTCTTTGACAGCATCATTAAAACAGATGTTCCAACTCCGCGATGCCTGCTTTAGTCCATAAATGGACTTAAGCAGCTTGCATACTTTACCGCTGCTCCCACTCTGAATGAATCCCTCTGGCTGATCCATATAGACGCTTCTTCCAAATTACCATTTAGAAAGGCCGTCTTTACGTCCATCTGCCAGATTTCATAGTCGTGGAAGGCAGCAATAGCAAGAAGGACCCGAATGGATTTAAGCATAGCCACTGGAGAAAAGGTTTCGTCATAGTCCAAACCAGGTCTTTGACGGAAACCTTTTGCTACAAGTCTAGCTTTATAGGTTTCAACCTGTCCATCTACACCAATCTTCTTTCTGAAGATCCATTTGCATCCTACGGGTTTTACCCCATCTGGAGCAATGTCCAAAGTCCATACTTTGTTAGTGTACATGGACTCCATTTCCGTCCGCATTGCATCCAGCCATTTTACTGAGTCACCGCTCTGAATGGATTGCTGGAAGCTAGTAGGGTCATTATCATTAATGATGCAATCTTCTAGATCCCCGTCTATGAGAAAACCATAGTATCTCTCGGGCAGATGAGACTGCCTACTACTTCTGCGGATAGGCGCTGGTATGTCCCTTTCTTCTGAAACCTCTGGTTCTACCATACTTTCAGTTGTAGATTGTGGTTCTGGAATTTCTTCCAGTTCTATTTCGCTCCCACTTGTTTCCTTTTCTAAATACTTATGTTCTAGAAAATGGGCATTACGAGAAACAAAAACCTTTTGTTCCTCTGTGTAATAGAAAAAATACCCCCTGGAGTTCTTTGGGTATCCCACAAACTTACACAGTACTGAGCGTGCCTCGAGCTTGTCCGCATGCTGCTTTTTAACAAAAGCTGGACATCCCCATATCTTCAGATATTGAAGATGGGGTTTCTTCCCACACCATATTTGATATGGTGTGGTAGGCACAGTCTTGGAGGGAACCTTGTTCAAAAGATATGCAGCTGATTCTAGTGCATAACCCCAGAAGGATCGCGGTAACTCAGCCTTACTCATCATGGAACGAACCATATCCAATAGGGTTTGATTCCGCCTTTTCGATACACCATTGTGCTGTGGTGTGTATGGAGGAGTAAGCCGAGAGAGAATTCCATTCTCTTTTAAGTAGTCGAGAAACTCGGCACTCAAGTATTCACCACCTCGATCAGATCTCAGTGTCTTGATACTTTTGCCTATTTGTTTTTCAACTTCATTCTTGTATTCCCGAAATTTCTCAAAGGCCTCAGATTTGTGCTTCATCAGGAAGACATGTCCATACCTAGAGAAATCATCTGTGAAAGTAATGAAGTATGAATAACCACTTCGCGCATGTATAGACATTGGACCACACACGTCACTGTGTATGAGTCCCAAGAGCTCGCTTGCTCTTTCTCCATGTCCAGTGAACGGAGTCTTTGTCATCTTTCCTATGAGACAAGATTCACAAGTGGCATAAGACTGATACTCGAACGGATCCAAGTATCCCTCTATATGTAACTTTGTTAACCGTGTCTCATTGATATGACCTAGTCTACAATGCCATAAGAAAGCCTGATTTAATTCCGGAGACTTTCTTTTAAGTGTGTTCTGGACATTGAAAACCTAAGCTTGACTCAATATGTATATGTCGTTATCTAATGTACCAGACCCAATAAAAACTTGATTTAGGTGGATGTGAACTACATCGCCTACGAATGTAAAATCATATCCCTCTCTCGAAAGTGAGGATACTGATATGATATTACAAGTCATACTAGGTACATACAGACAGTTACGTAGAATCAATATTTGCCCACTTGTCAAACCCAGACGATATTCTCCTACGAATTCAGCATCCATGCTCATTCCGTTTGCAACTCTGAGAGACAAATCACCTACCTTTATAACTCTACGGTTTCTCAAAGCATGTAATGAATTACAGATATGAGATCCTGCTCCGGTATCTAGTACCCAGGAGGTAGAGTTAATTGACAAACAGTTCTCAATTACAAACACACTTGAGGCCGAAGCCACAATATGCTTCGTATCCTGGCTACTGGCTTCCAAAGCCCTGCAATCCTTCTGCCAATGCTCAATCCCATAACAATAGGAATGTCCCTCTTTTACTACATTCAGTCCCGAAACTTTTGTCCTTCTCTTTCCTTCTACTTCCCTGGTTTCCTTCAGGGTAGAAGGCAGAGACTGAAGAACGAAGTCAGTATCTGACCTGTTTCCTAACGTGGTCTCCAGATCCTTGAGATCATCAATATAGCTAGTCATTGTAATGACGTTGTCCCCTACAGATGACCCGACTGCCAACCTCGCTTGAATTAATTCGGTCGAGGTCTCATATCTTGTGATATGAGATTGCTCTCCATATAAATCTTTGTTATGGAGAAAGATTGAAACTGAGTCCATCTTCTCGTGCTGCTTCTGGTATACACCATTAACTGAAGCTAAGACGAGGCACTTGGCTTTCTCTTTATCCTTTTCCCTTGTCTGGCGGTGATTGTTAGAGGTTATGAGTGTTCAAGTTTTAGTTTAAATACCGCAATCAAGACGGTTTCGCTTGTAGCTAGCCGGTTGAGTACGGGTCGTCCGCAGGGAGATGGGAGTCTTTTTCAATGTGTTTTAACGAGTTAAGTCCGGTTTTTCAGATTTTGTTGTGGTTATCTAAGTGTTGAGTTGATATTTAAAGAGAGCTTGTTAGGGTTAGGATTAGGTTAGTTTGAGTTAGGAGTCTCCACATCTTTCGTTGCCCCTCTTAATATCGGTGTTACGGTAATCGGCAACAACGGGGATTAGCACGACTAGGAAGGAATTTGCGAGTATAAGCTAGGATTTCCAACGCATAAGTTCTTCCTTTTGGTGCTTGTCCGTCCGTTCTTGGCTCTTAGCCATAACCTCCGGTTAATTCAACCACAACCGGTCTCACTACGGAATCACCGCTATCATATAGGATAGGGTGCCGTAAGGAGCGGATTGTGGTTCAATTAACGGGAGTCAATTTAAGCTGTTGGGCAAGGAAAGAGTGAGAGAGATTTCCTTCTCTCAAACTTCCCTTATCCTACCCTAACAAGTATGAACTACTCACACATCATGATACGGAAAAATAAAACAAAACAAAAGAGGAAGATAGAAAGAAGGAGATTAGAAGAATACGACTAGCTATTTGCGACCTCACCTTAGCGAGGATCGAGCGTAAGCATCATTGTCGTATTAAGGATAAAGAAAAAGAGAGAAGAAAGAAACAACAAGAAAATAACAACAACTACTTAACGAATTAAAATTACAACAATTATAAAAAAGGCAAGACAAGCATGATAATAAAATGATCTTCTTTATTCATCACTCTTTACTCACAAGCTCACTACAAGTTTAATAGAGAAGAGATGAGAAGAGGAAGAAGAAAAACACTAAACCTAGCAAAATGAAAATACAAGAATATCCACCCTTTCCTTCACAAAGTTCTGGGCTATTTATAGGCTGAAAACTGAAAATTTAGGGCAACCATCAGAATACACACAAAAAGACCAAAATACCCTAAAAAATTGGCCACCTGCCGCCACCATACGGCCGCGGATCCGCGGCCTAAGCCAGCTTATATCGCGGATCCGCCGCACTATGGTGGAGTCAGGGGGTCGGGTTCTTGGTACTTCCCTGGTCTGCTGTCCCCTCTTGTCTGGTACATGTATTTTCTGAAAATGCTTCCACATTTCTTCCAGAATTTCTGTTGAGGGAAAGGTGGACTTTGGACATGGATTTTCTTGAGCTCCGCGTAGATTTCTTGGTTTTGGTGTTGCCATAGTGCTTTGTGCATGAAGGTGACAATTGATTTGTCATTTTGTCTCCTAAACTGGTGTGTGGCAACAGACGGATAAAGAGCGGAGACCCGTGTTTTATCTGTGGTTGGCAGGAACTCGGATTTTTGTCGTATTTTTCCATGGATTTCACCGTTTAGAGCCGAGAACCTGTATCCTGCAATTGACTAGCAAACACGGCTCAAGAGTACCTACCGATATGCAATGTGATAAAAATTGGGCGATATAAAAATGCAAAAATCTGATATGAACAAATACCCCCAAACTTATCATTTGCTCGTCCCGAGCAAAGCCAATTTATTCACAAAAAATTTCCTAACCTCACTTTCGCAGGGAACGCGATTGCACTGAGCATGTGCAACAAGCCGTTAAACCTCTAGGTGTCCCTAGTAGGAGGAGTGTTGTCTCCTGAGGGTTTTCAGCGGATACTACCCACAAAATCCGGTCAAGTTGGTTTTGTAAAATAACTAAGATTCAAACCCTAAAGTTTTGTTTCAGAAAATAACAATCCTATAATCTTAAGCCTAGACTATCGAACCTTTATTTTTCACACCTCGCTTCTTATTTAACTACAGATTTTATATGTCTTTACGTGCAGTGCAGATAGTGTCGTTAAGTTCCCGAAAGGTCGAATAAAGTCCTCATGTCGTACAATAAAGCCCAGATAACAATTTTAAAAGGATCACATAAGTTTTATAAAGAGTTAAGCATTTTTCAAGTTTCGTTTTCCAGTAAAGTTTCAACTTCAGAATTTCTATCCTCCTTAACAAGAAACTAAGTCGTATTTTTCACTCCACCTTTTTCTTGTTTTCATTTCATACACACCTCTGTGAACGTGCAATAGTCTTTATCATAGAATAAAACCTTCATAGCTCCGTTAATTTTTTTTTATAAAAGCCTGTCTTTTATCAAGATTATTCTCACACAAAGAACCGTTAGGAATTTTAACTCGGAGAAAACACTTGCTTGACTTTGTTTTAATCTGGACTTTCTAGGCTTCTTAGCGAGCTTTGGGCCAATGTACCCAAACCAGTTGGTTTTAGGGCATTAGGTGTAGAAACACCCCAGCGGACTTAATTACTCAAGTTACCTAGGTCCTAAAACAAAAGACAGTTTGGCATGAAAATCAGATGATTTAATACGAACGGAGATATAACCGGCAGTTCAATTATTTTTTTGGATAAAAGACGTGTTTAGTGGGTTTTGGTGTGTAATCATTCCAATCAAGTTTCGGATGGGTTATTTTTCAGACTTAGTTCCAATTACGGCATCAATAACATTCCTTCATATTCGCTTTACTTCATAAACTATTCTTGACATTACTTATTTCAGAACAAACCTATTTGATCCTCAGAAAATCATTTATCTGTTTAAAAGTTTTTAAACATAAAAGACTTGTCATCTAATTCCCAAAAACTCACGACACGTGTAGTGTAATGTAAAGACGTATATCAGCTATAGTTAACTTTAAAGGAGGGTTATCTTTCAGGTTTTCAAAATCTAAACATAAGATTTAGTTATTCTTATTTTATTAAACAAAACCGTCGAAATATTGAATCAGAGTCCTCCCACTAGCTAACTTGACAGAAAAGTTTTTATGTTTTTAGAAAATTTTCAGATTTTTATGGATTTAAATATGCAGATGCAAAATATTGCGAAGGTAAGAAATGCGTACCGAGCGTACCCCCAAACTTAAACTGGACAGTGTCCTCACTGTCACTGCATGAAGAGAGCATTTGAAGGGTCAAAAATGTCGGTTAGCGATACACAATTTTTTTTTGTTTTTGTTTTTAAAGAAAAGAAAAAGAATATACACAAGTATATACAAAATGGTTTATACAGACCCCCAAACTTATTTGGACCAGTGTCCACTGTTCTTGGCGGGATAACCGAAGTTTGGAGGTAGGCAGAGGAAGATTAGGCAGGGTAAACCGGCTCCTGTAAGAACAGGAGCTCCTCTGTTGGTTCGGCGCTAAGGTACGGTTTGCATCGGTGTCCGTTCACTTTGAAAAATGAACCGTCCTTTGGATTTTCCAAATCCACAGCGCCCTGCGGATACACATTCCGCACAAAATACGGCCCTTTCCAGCGAGATCTGAGCTTTCCAGGATGGAAGTGAAGTCGGGTGTCGTAAAGCAGTACCTGCTGACCAGGTACGAAGGTTTTGCGCAAAAGGTGTTTATCGTGAAACACCTTCGTTCGGTTCTTAACAACAACCGCGTTATCGTAAGCCTCATCCCTAAGCTCGCTTAGTTCGTTCAACTGCAGCTTCCGATGGCTGCCCGCATCCTCGAGAGATAGATTCAGCTCCTTAATCGCCCAAAATGCGCGATGCTCTATTTCGACAGGAAGGTGGCAGGCTTTTCCGTACACAAGCCGATAGGGAGACATGCCAAGGTCGGTCTTATAAGCGGTTCGAAATGCCCAAAGGGCATCAGTGAGTTTCAGCGACCAATCCTTACGGTTCTTGGAAACCGTCTTCTCCAGTATCTGCTTGATTTGCCGATTTGAAACTTCGGCCTGCCCGCAGGTTTGGGGGTGGTAGGGCGTGGATAGCTTATGATTAATGGAATACTTCCGCATCAAGGCCTCGAAAGTCCTATTGTAGAAATGACTTCCATTGTCGCTAATGATCGCTCGGGGGTGCCCAAACCGGGAGAAAATGTTTTCTTTAAGGAACCTAACAACAACCTTGTTGTCGTTAGTCCGGCTGGGCACAGCCTCGACCCATTTAGAGACGTAATCAACAGCTAGAAGGATGTACAAGTTCCCGAAAGAGCTGGGAAACGGCCCCATGAAATCTATCCCCCAAACGTCGAAAATCTCCACAACCAAGATCGGTTGGAGCGGCATCTCGTTCCTCCAGGATATCCGGCCCATGTGTTGGCACCGGGAGCAAGTCTTGCAATAGTCATGAGCGTCTTTGAAGAGTTGTGGCCAATAGAAACCACATTGCAAGATCTTCTCAGCTGTCTTTCTGGGCCCAAAATGCCCGCCACACGCTTGATCGTGGCAAAATGACAGCATACTCTTGAATTCCTCGTCAGGGACACACCGACGAATAATCTGGTCGGGACAGTACTTGAACAAGTAGGGTTCGTCCCAGTAAAAGTGTTTTACTTGGGATAAGAAGCGAAGTCTGTCCTGACTTGACCATTCAGTCGGTAGTAATCCTGTGGCCAAATAGTTTACAATATCTGCGAACCAGGGTTCGCAAGATACTGTCAAGAGCTGTTCATCTGGGAAAACGTCGTTGATCGGAATTGGAAGCGAAGGCGAAGAAGGAAGTCGTGAGAGATGGTCGGCAACCACGTTTTCACATCCTCGTTTGTCCTTAATGACAAGGTCAAACTCTTGAAGCAAGAGGATCCAACGGATTAACCGAGATTTTGCATCTTTCTTCGCAAAAAGATGGCGCAGAGCAGAATGGTCAGTGTAGACAATGACTGGAGAGCCGATGAGGTAGGGCCTGAACTTTTCTAAAGCAAATACAACAGCTAAGAATTCCTTCTCAGTTGTTGTATAATTGAGTTGGGCGTCGTTCAGGGTTCGGCTCGCATAATAGATTACGTGCGGAATTTTGTTGATGTGTTGTCCAAGGACAGCACTAATGGCAAAGTCGGATGCATCGCACATAATCTCAAATGGGTGTGTCCAGTCAGGTGAAGAAAGAACGGGAGCAGAAGTGAGTGAGCGTTTCAATGACTCGAAGGCAGTCACACAGCTCGAGTTGAAGTCGAATGGCGTGTCCTTGGCCAGCAAGAGAGTCAAGGGCCTAGCAATCTTGCTAAAGTCCTTGATGAACCGTCTATAGAAACCGGCATGGCCAAGGAAGGCTCGGATATCTCTGACGCATCGGGGAGGAGGCAGATTGGAAATGACCTCAATCTTTGCTTTGTCAACCTCTATGCCATTTTGCGAGATGATATGTCCTAAGAAAATACCTTCGCGCACCATGAAGTGGCATTTCTCCCAGTTTAAAGTGAGATTCTTGTCCTTACATCGGGTAAGGACAGCGTCTAGATGCAGCAAACACTCGTTGAAGGAGTCGCCGAAGATGGAGAAGTCATCCATGAAAATCTCCAGAAATTTTTCCACCATGTCTGAGAAGATACCCATCATACACCGCTGGAAGGTAGCGGGCGCATTGCATAACCCAAAGGGCATGCGACGATATGCAAACTTGCCGAAAGGACAAGTGAAAGTGGTCTTGTCCTGGTCTTTTTCGGCGATGGGAATTTGATTATAGCCGGAGTAGCCATCAAGAAAGCAGTAGTACTCATGTCCGGCCAATCATTCAAGCATCTGGTCAATGAAAGGTAGCGGAAAGTGGTCTTTCCGCATTGCGGCGTTGAGTTTTCTGTAATCAATGCAAACTCGCCACCCAGTTTGGGTGCGAGTAGGGATTAACTCGTTCGCCTCGTTGGTTATGACCGTGATGCCCGACTTCTTGGGGACAACATGAATGGGGCTAACCCACTGGCTATCAGAGATAGGGTAAATGATACCACTATCTAGACATTTTACGATCTCCTTCTTCACAGCCTCTTTCATGACTGGATTGAGACGTCTTTATGGATCCCGGGCTGGTTTGGCATCATCCATCAGATGAATGTGATGCTCAACGATCAGGGGACTAATCCTCTTGATGTCCGCCATGGACCAGCCAAAAGCTTGCCTGTTGCCGTGCAAGACCGCGAGAAGGGCTTTCTCTTGCTCGGGAGCTAGAGAAGCCGAAATGATGACAGGGAGGGTCTCGTTCTCACCTAAGTTAGCATACTTAAGGTGAGACGGCAAAGGCTTGAGTTCGAGCGTTGGAGGTGAAACGATTGAAGGCAAGATTGGTGCAAAGGTCTCGAACTCAAAGGACTCCAGCAAAGGTTCAAAACGAGTGTAGGCAACCGAGTTGGATGGTTCAGGTAACTCATCCGGAAAGTCGAAGGATTCAAACTCGGGTTTTGCGCAGCTAAGATCGTTCGAGAACGTGAAACACTCGTAGTCGTTGTCGGGCGCAGAAACAGCAGCAGGTTCGAAGAGAAACGCACTAGTGGCGTCAAGATTATCGTGATCAAACAGAAACACCTCGAATTCACACTCTTCTGGGGTGATCTCCTGGATCGAGCAGACGTCCAGTATATGAGCATTAGGTTCGGCGGGCTGATTCCCCAACCTAAAAATGTTGAGTTCAATCGTCATATTTCCAAAAGAGAGGTTCATCGAACCATTGCGACAATTGATCACAGCATTTGAGGTTGCGAGAAATGGGCGACCGAGTATCACCGGAATTTGATTCCGGGGGTTAGCTACAGGCTGTGTATCTAATACAATGAAGTCAACTGGGAATATGAAGTCCCCGACTTTTATTAACACATCCTCTAGCTCACCCCTAGGATGGGTGATCGATCGGTCGGCCATTTGGAGAGTGCAGTGCGTGGGTTTCAGCTCTCCGACGCCTAATTGCTCGTATACTGAATACGGAAGCAAGTTAACACTGGCACAAAGATCTAATAGTGCGCGGTTGATGTTCTTATCCCCAATGGTAATTGAAATCGTAGGACAGCCAGGGTCCTTCCGTTTTTGTGGTAAAGATTGGGTAAGGGCATCACTCACAGCACTAGCCAAGAAAACTTTCTTGGGTACCTGAGACTTCCTCTTTTTCGTGCACAAGTCCTTTAAGATTTTCGCGTAGGACGGGACTTGTTGGACAGCATCTAAAAGAGGAATGTTAATGTTAACCTGCTTAAATAACTCCAGAATCTTCTCCATTTGAGGATTTTGTTTATTAGACCTCAACCGGTTTGGAAATGGAACATTTTGTAAATTGGTTGAGTCTAATGCTGGAGGAGGAGATTGTGGAGTTGGAACGGATCCCAGAATAAGTGTCTTCGTGGAGTGAGAAGTGGGTCCGTTCAGAGCAGAAGAAGAGGGAGGGGAGCCTTGTGAAGAACGGAGAATAGGCTCAGAAGACGAAGAAGAAGAAGAAGAAGAAGAAGAAGAAGCGGCCGGGGTGTCATCGTTGAACCGTTTGCCAATGTTGTTTTGCAGCATCCTCCCCGATCTCAGTGTGGTCATGGCACTCACATTATGGTTTTGTTGTTCAAGAGCAACATGTGCATTATGTGGGTGACAGGGATTTGGGAGTGGCTGGGACGGGAGCTTCCCCTTTTCTCGCTCGCTTAAGGCCGCGTTCAGCTGTGCAATCTGGGCCTCGATGGTCTTGATGCTTTGCCCGTGTGCGTGTTAGTGTATATGCCCTAGAGGCCATTACTGTATCATACTAGTTTGTATATTACTTAATGGAAGCTTGGGATATTTACCTTGTATAAACAATCTTGCTCAATATAGTAGTATGTTACTTGGTTTGTTTCTACTTCAATGTGTACATGTGTTTATTTTGCGATATCACCTATACGCATTAGTGGAGCCCTTAGGATCTTTGCTTGATTACCAGCGTTGTGATGGCAGTCACACTAGTGGGGGCTGGGTAATCTATAAGCACATCCTTATACAGGTCCCGAGTCGCAGGACTATCGAGACAGGGCATCGATACTCCGGAGTAGACTAGCTTATGCGCTTCTCATCCCAGTGTGGGAGATGGTCTGTCCCACAGCCATCAGTACGTCGTACTGGAGATAGTATACGGGTGCTCGTTAGGTTACGAGTACACTGGACAGGACTCGTCGGGAACTGACAGGTTGGTATTATACCTATCGTCAGTTATCAGTTCCCAGGTGACATGAGTACAGCTTAGTCCGCTGACTTGACACTGGCACTTCGCCTCGAGTGTGTTCCCACTGCACTTTGATCACTACCCTACCACGGCTCAAAGGAGTCGTGCAAACAGGTAATGGTTGGGTGCAGTCCCGAAACACTTGGAGGCAGTGATGGTTAGACAGGATTCGTCTCTCCCGGTATTGGGGGTTGACATCGCGCTGTGTCTAGGAGAGCCATTACACGAGTAGTCCCTGGCCAGGGCAAGCGAGATATACTGGTAGGCTTCCAGTGTTATCTCAGGGTGTTTTGGGCTTCACTCCGACACGACTTGTACCGCTATTAGGGGACTGACGTTTTACCGCCCCCTAGGCCCGACATGCGATGTATTAGACGAACAGACCGGACTGTACGGAGACTGTCACATTCAGACTCAGTAGGAGTTCAGATGGGGTTCACCTCGTCAGCCTTCTTGTCGGCATCTACCTGGGGACCGTTACGCACAGCTAGTGCCGCTTACGGTCTGTGGTTAAACCCACTGCCAGCATAGTGTCGAGTCTTTAGAGTCCCACACAGAGGGTATTCGCCTCTGGGCAAAATGAGTAGAGGTCGCATGGTTTTGCGGCAGGGTTCGTTCTCATCCGCGCACTTGTGCACGTTTGGAGTCCGGACGGATTATACTAGCAGGCTCTGGTTTGAGCCAGATACTGGTATATGTTTTGGGGTTGCTTTTATCTCTCGGTATTCTTGTTCCTCGGAACGAGAATACAGGTGTGTATGCACAGTTGCTTGAGGCGGAGGATGAGGTTTTTCATTAGGGTTTCGGAACGGGTGCGTATGCACAGTTGACAGTCGTCTTTTTCCAAACCCTAATAGATTTATGAAATATCAATTAATAATAGTAATTAAATGAAATATTGTTATGGTTGATTTTGTTGACTTGTTGACCATGGTTGACTTGTTGACCATGGTTGAATGTTGACCACCATCATTGCTTTGCAAGGATACTCCTTGATTCTAGCTTACACTCATTTATTGAAAGTTATGATAGCGGTCATTCCAAATACAACCATCAACTATTTCATTTTTGATTTATTATTATTAATTAGATAATTCCTTTTCTTTTAGTTATGGTTGCAAAAGAAAAGAGCTCATTCTATCATAATCATTCTCTCTCCTCACTTCATCTTCTTCTTCCTCAAGCTCAAGGAGAATCCTTCTCATGTGTTGAGAATCCCTCTCCTTGAAAAGAAAACAACCCCTAGACACTCTCTACTCACTCTAGGATCAAAGGTTTAGCAAGCCGAAGACTCTAGTTCTCTCAAAGTTCGAGAAAGAGCCCGAAGGTTGAACCCTCAGGTGGATCCATCTTCGACGGAAGAAGGCGACGAGGAAAGAACCATCAACCTCTACAAAGTTTGAAGAAGAAGGAGTTCAAGTTTAGGTATAACCATCTTTCCGAGTAGCTAACTCTCTTTAGCATGTTTGCTAGTTTTAGTTTAGGAAAAGATCCCGACTTTGTTACTCCATGTTGCCCCATGCGCTAAAAATTTGATTTTTATACCGTTTCCGCCTCCCCGTAAGAACCGGGGGTCGCAACGTGGACTTACAGTGGTATCAGAGCCTAACTAAACTTAAACTAGCTTGGTAGCGAAGTTTATGGAAGTTCGAAACCGAAAAATCACAAAACCGGAAAATCCAAAACCCTAAGTTTCTGTTGAAATTTTTTGTGTTCTAAAAGTAAAACTTTTTACTCTTAAAATCGTCTCAGGGTTTTGTGAGAACACCCATAAAAAACGATCCCATGATTCATTCAAACCGCCGCGGATCCGCGGCCTCAGCTATTCTCGTCGCCGCGGATCCGCCGCCATTTAGCATCTTCATGCGATCCTGTTTTGTGCAGTGTTCTTCTGGTAGGGTTTTAGGATTTTTCAAATATGTTATATGTGCCCAGATTTTCCAGAAAAGAAATTTACTTTTGGGGTCCTATAAATCCGTATTTTTTTTCGAACTTCGCTACACTTTGGCTATATTGGTTATATCTGTGATGTTTGTATGTATTGAACGTCGGCTAATCGCTATAAGTCGATTAGTCGGGGTTATACATCTCTGTAATCTGTGTTTGATATTGGAATGTGTATATGAATGTGTTGGACTGTCGCGGGTGAATAGCCGGGGTGGATGTGAGATGAGCTTTTGTTTTTCTTTCATTCATTTGTAAATGTAAATTGATGTAATAATATTATTTGTATGGCCGCACAACCGGGTCGGGGTTGTAGCCGTCATTGTATAATTCTTTTTACTGTTTTTGCTCCTAGGATAGACCCATGGAGGGGTGCACAAACTACCGGGTACTTGGCGGGTAGTTTGCCGCACCCGTAGGGGTCTTGGGTGGGGTATTTTCTATTCACCGCGACCGTGTAATCCGCTTTTTGTTGCAGGCTCGAACGGATTGCGGATTGCTAGTATATCCAATGTATTCATCTGTGATCTGTAATGTCTATCATTGCTTTATATTTAGGCGTTGCTTATGTTTTACAGCCGCGCTAGCCCAGCCCCCTGTAACATTTTCAAAAAGATAAAATATTAATTTTGGGAATTTTTATAATTTAATATTATTTTATTGATTATTTTAATATTAAATCTATAATTAAATGTAAATAAATAGGAAAAATGTTAGAAAAATTATGGAAAATTCTAAAATAGGGGAAATTAAAGAATTTTGACAATTTAAAGTTTTTGTGATTAGTTTGACACTAAATTAGTGCTAATCGCGATTAAAAATCGCTAATCGGATTTTTGGCTTTTGTGCAAAACTTGCACATATCATTTTTATCACACTTGGGCATTTTCTTTCATGTTATATGGAGCTACTATTCTTGTGAGAAGGTTTTGGAATTAAAGAAAAAGAAAAAGAAAAGAGAAAAGGATTAAAGAATTGGTAGTAGGTGAGAGAGAGAGGTATGGACCATTGACTTGAACCCTTAGCCATTTTTCCCCCTCTCATTTTCTCCCCCTCTCCCATGCTTGCTGCTGCTGCCTCTCCTCCATCTTCCTCCCCTCTTCAACTCCTCATTTCATCTCAAAAATCACTCCAAAACCCCAATCTCCTTTCATTAAAATTGTGCAAAATCCCTAGATCTACACATGGAGCTAAAGAAGCAAGGATTTTGGCCACTAGGGGGCAACTCAAGAAAATTCTTGAGTTGCCAAATGAGGTATTTTCTGAACCATTAGCTTAGCTATAGCATTTCCCTTACCCCATGTTTAGTTTAGAATTGAAATTGTGGGTTTTTTGTGGAATTGAGAAAAACCTAGTTAGGGTTTGAGAGGAACTTGTGTTGTATTATGAAATTGAGCTCAGTAGAGGTTTTACCAACCCCCTAGTGTATGAATTGGAACCCAAAACCTGAAGCTAAAACCAGAATACGGATTTTAGAAACCAATATCGGGGAATTTGTGTAATCTGTGAAGGTTAACTTGAATCTGCTATCATACAAGACACCTGAAAATAATATTGAATGGAGAGTGAGATGTGCAGGCACCATAGAACCAACACCCAAGACCCCAGACCCCAATTCCTTCTTGAGGCTGCCGAAATCTCCATTCTGGCCGCAAATTGCGGCCAGACCAGTGAGGAATTTCCTCGTTTTGCGTGCCTACCCCCATTTCCTCAATTCTTGGCCCTGGGTACTTCTAGTTTTGACAGATTCTATCTAGGGTGAAATCTGGGACATATATCCTAAGTTGCTATGTTGGATTCGTGTTTCCGTATTCCGTATCTTTGATTCTGAAATGGTGGAATGTGTTTTGCCTCGACTATCTGTCGTTTATACGACGATATAGAGGATTTATTGATGGTTTTGAAGGCGTGCCATAGGTTCTCACCTATAGGCCCCCCTTATCGTATCGTTTTGGATTTCATGCGCCGTTTTAGCTTGGATTTGGTTTTAATGCGCATATACGATACTTTGTTGTGTAGGTACCCATGAAGACTTCGGGACGACAAGCAAATGCATGGTGATGTCCGCATGATGATGCAAGGTGAGTAGAATATATCTACAGGGGGAAGTCGGGTGGATGGCGTATAGCACCCCCGCAGTCCGTAGATAGATTACTATGTAGTTATTGTGATAATAGGTGTATTATGGATAGTGTAGGGTTAGAAGTGACTAATGTAGTCATAGTCGTGAACCCTAGGATAAAATTGCACCTACACACACACACCCTTGCATATTACTTGTACTTGCACGATGTTTGATGATATGGGATGACTTTGGAGATGAGTCGATGATGTGGGCTTGGTGCCACGAGATCGGTGATTTGATATGATTCATATTTGGGATATGACTTGTGATTCTTGCGGGCTTGGGTTATGTGTTTACCCTCGCATGCATACTTTATTGATGGTATCGATTTGTACTAGACATAGAGTAGTACCCCCAGATTATATGATCTGATGATAGTGATACCTGTTATGTGACGAGATAGTGAGATGTTGACCTGTACCCAGCTTTTGGGGATGCCGTACGATGATTTACCGTACGAGCCGATATTGATGAGAGATCCGCACTCATAACTCGAGGATTCTTACGATATGACATTGAGGCGGGATCACCGACTATATATCTATATATATATACATTGACTCAGATTTAGGTGGTTTCCACACCTACCCCTCCTGATCGACCTTATACTTAGATGTAGTTTGCATAGTAGATACTTCACTGTGGTGTTGATTATTAGATTCTGCATTTTCATGCTATTCGCACTGCTGGCATATGTTCATTGCTATATTATTATCATGCTGATAGGACACCAGCACCATTATCGATGATGCGTATGTTTCACGTACACTATTTTGCCGGCTCACACACTTCATCATCGATAATTGCCATGCCACTGCACTGTAGTACTGTTGCATTCATGATATGATTCTTGCTTGGCATATTGTACACATGTACCTGTACACAATCATAGATGATTCATTCTAAAGGAGCGGTTTCCCTCGACATATGCACATTACTATTCCATGTTGCATGATTTCCAATATGATTACCTTTCTTTACATGTCGCATACATCATGGATTGATTGCATAGCACATCGCATTGGATTTATTCTTGATGTGGATTTTCATGTGATTTCTGATTTTGAGGACCGTGGGATTATTTAAGAAAAGATGCTTTATTATGAAAAACCCGGTTCCCTTGATATGATATTTGGGGCGTCGCCCCGTGTTTTCTCGGTGCTAGAGGCATGTATTGAGAGAGGGATGACCCGGAATGACGGATGCCCGATGTATTGAGAGAGGGATGACCCGGACTGACGGATTCCCGATATATACTCAGAGAGAGGGCTGACCCGGAATGACGGATGCCCGATGTATTGAGAGAGGGATGACCCGGACTGAAGGATTCCCGATATATACTCAGAGAGAGGGCTGACCCGGAATGACGGATGCCCGATGTATTGAGAGAGGGATGACCCGGACTGACGGATTCCCGATATATACTCTGAGAGAGGGCTGACCCGGAATGACGGATGCCCGATGTATTGAGAGAGGGATGACCCGGACGGACGGATTCCCGATGTATATACTTTGAGAGAGGGCTGACCCGGAATGACGGATGCCTGATACAGGAGGATTTACGTGTCGATGCTAGGCACGGGTTTCATGATGTTTTTCCATGATTTTTGTTTATATCCTCACATTGCATACATGATGCTTATCGTCAGTGAGTGACGGGTGGACGGGTTCCACACATATACAGACTGGATTTACACTTATCATACGTCATTTGTATATATAACAGGGTATGAGAGCGCTGTTATATATACCCTTACACCTATATTAGTGGTATGGGACGCTAATATATGTGTATTGATATCATTGATATTTCTTCATATTTACTTCATGCAGACATACCTTATACTGATGACATGTTTTTACCTGAGTACCTGGCACCACATACATGATTAGATGTTACCTTGCCACCTTATCACACTCAGATGTACTCTTGTGGATTATTACTGATCGTTGACTTAGGTTTATGTCTTGCATTCGGTTTCTGCTTGTAGATGTTTCTATTCACGAGTTGGCAACTCACCCCCGTTGTGCCACAGTTCTTGCAGGTTCTGCCGTACAGGTTTCATTGCGGCATTTCTGGCACACTACTTTCTTGCGGGTGGTTTGCTTTTGGTAGGTGGATTCTTTCGCATCAAGAACCACCATTGTATTTATTTATTTCATTGTATCTAGAATTTCCATCAACCAAAACTTGTATATTGTTTCTGACCTAGACTTTAGTGATGTATTATTCGACCATAGAGTCGCGCTTAGTAGTATTGCGGTTTTCTTGTTGCTTTTGAGCTTTCTTTTGGATTTGATCCTCGCCACTTGGCGTTGTATATTATATCGTTGCGTGGTTGTGACCGTCAATTGACGAAGAGCTAGCTCCCGTTTGGGGATGCCTTTATCATTGTATATATATTGTTATCCTTGTTGTACCCCATTCGGGGCCAATTTTACAAAAGAAACTCTGCCGAAATTTTTTAGAAAAGACTGTACTGTTTTAAATTGCATATTCGGCTTAGTTATTTAAAAACCTTGATTTCCAACATGTTTTTCTTCACTCCTTTAAACAAAATTTCTTTACTTATTCTTAAAATGGTTTTAGATTTCTGGGCTTTTGGCTTACTTGGATCAAATGGAGTCCTATAGACTTCATATGGTTCAAGGGCCAGTCACATGCTCTTTCGGGTCATGACACCCCCGCTCTGTCGTTAGTTAAGTAACCTAACGGGTGATGATGGGACCCCGTGGCAAATGCGAATGGCATAAGCGTACGTCATATTTTGGTTGTTTTCTGCAATGGTAGGATTAAATGATGGGATGCATTAAAAGAACTAATGCAAGAATATCACGCATTAAAAGAACTAATGCAAGGTAATAAACCAAGTTAAAGCCGTTGGAACACTTTCGAAAAACCACTCGGTTCTTTTCAAAACTAACTTTTAAAATGCGGAGCTTGAGCCACTCCTTCTAAAAGCTATCTCGTTCCATCGATTATATCAAGTTCACTACGTTCACGGTTTTGCCAAAACCATTCGTAGCCCTCCGTCGTTTCGTATGAATATTCAATAGTATTCAAGCTATGTTTGTTGACCTTCGTCAAGGCATAGAGATTGGTAGCTGTTGGGTGTTCATATGTAGCATAGATAGATGCGTTGGTTTTGGACAGTCGTATTGCCTTGTTGACCTTCGTCAAGGGTATATACGGGTGGGTTCAAATTAACCTGGATAATGACGGGCAGAACTTGACATGTGACTTATGATTTGTTGACCTTCGTCAAGGTCATAAGAGCATGGGGCAAAAATCCACATCGGGAGTTTCATAAGTACTGAAACTTGCTAGATCTGCATACCATTTGGAGTGTGATGATTCTGGTAGGATTCCTTCAGTTTCGTCACACGATGATATTTGGATCCCGATCCTACTGTGAGTATATGCTACTCCTCGGGAAATTTCTCACTAAACGATCAATGCTATAAACCTAGTAGGTGCCAAGAAAGGTGTTAGCGGGGCTACGCCCCCAGGGAAAAGAGGTTCTTAAATTAAGGAACTTCGCGAAAGCGTTGGAAAACCTCCCTCGAAGTACCGACACTGGCCTGGCTGAACGGTTAAGCAAGTATTGTGCGGTGGGATTGATCCCGGCTAATTCTTCCTTTGTGGTTTGAGGAGGGATTCGAGAGACAGTGGGAGCCATCCTGTTTAGACAAATTAAAAACCATTCTAAACTTGCAAGAGCATCGTGCTAAAGTGTTTCTTCTCTCCCCCCCTGCAGCGACCAAATTCGAAATGACTGGACTTAAGTTATTTCTAGATAAAAACATACTGACAGGGCCAAACTACAAAGATTGGCTCAGGAATGTAAAATTGGCAATCACTTACGATAAGCTGGGGTATCTTCTTACCACCAAAGCTCCCCCCGTCCCAGGTCCCACCTCCAGCGTCGCGGATAAGGAAATCCGTAAGACTTGGGAGATTGATTGCGCGAAGGCCAGGTGCCTCTTGCTTGCCTCTATGGACAACGAACATCAGAGGAGGCATGAGAATATGGACCTCGAGTCCATATTTCTCCATACAAAAGAACTGTATGGAGAGCAGTCTCGTATCGCAAGATACGAAGTGTCGAAGAAGTTATTTTCGACAAAGTTGGCCGTCGGATCATCGGTAGCGGACCACGTGCTTAAGATGATTGGCTACACTGAGGAGCTCGCGGAACTTGGGACCACGTTGGACAGTGAACTCTATACGGATTTAATTCTCCAGTCCCTTCCATCCACTTACGTCCAGTTTATACTGAACTTCAACTTACAAGAAAAGGAAGTTGAACTTTCAGAACTCCTCAACATGCTGAGGAGCGCAGAGGGCACCCTACAGAAGGGTAGGGAAACACCCGCTTTGTTTGTAGGAGGATCTTCTTCCTCTAGGTCCAAGGCGAAAGCCAAGGGAAAGAGGAAGAAAGCCCCCGCCAAACCAAAAGGCGGTGTTAGTAAAGTGGGTACGAAGGGAAAGGAAAAGGCAACAAAGATAGCGGGGAAGCTTGTGGGTAAAGAGGAATGCTTCTATTGTAACAAGAGTGGACACTGGAAGAATGATTGCAGGGCTTGGAAGGCCAGGACACAGGAACTGAAGCAGGTTGCGGCTTCAGCTTCAGGTGTGTATGTTATTGAAAACTGTCTTTCTATAAACGCTACTTCCTGGGTATTGGATACCGGATCAGGATCTCATATCTGTAATTCTTTGCAGGCGTTAAGAAACCGTAGGTTTTTGAAGGCAGGTGACATGACCCTCAGAGTTGCGAACGGAGCTAGCATGGATGCTAAAGCCGTGGGGGACTATCACGTGGGAATGTCAGATGGGCATGTTTTGGTTTTGCGTAATTGCTTTTTTGTACCCAACGCAACTTGTAATATCATTTCTGTATCTTTGGTTTCTAAAGAAGGCTATGAATTTGCGTTTGTAAGTAATGTTGTAAACATTCACCTTAATCAAGTTCTGATTGGGTCAGGTACACTGAGCAATGGTATATACGTATTAAACCAACCACAGATTTTCAATGTCCAGAATACACACAAAAGAAAGTCTCCAGATATCAATCAGGCTTTCTTATGGCATTGTAGACTGGGTCACATTAATGAGACACGGTTGACTAAGTTACATAAAGAAGGATACTTGGATCCGTTCGAGTATCAGTCTTATGCCACTTGTGAATCTTGTCTCATGGGAAAGATGACAAAGACTCCGTTCACTGGACACGGAGAAAGAGCGAGCTCGCTCTTGGGACTCATACACAGTGACGTGTGTGGTCCAATGTCTACACATGCGCGAAGCGGTTATTCATACTTCATTACTTTCACAGACGATTTCTCTAGGTATGGACATGTCTTCTTAATGAAGCACAAATCCGAGGCCTTTGAGAAATTTCGGGATTACAAGAATGAAGTTGAAAAACAAACAGGCAAAAGTATTAAGATTCTAAGATCGGATCGAGGTGGTGAATACTTGAGTGCCGAGTTCCTCGACTATTTAAAAGAGAATGGAATTCTCTCTCAGCGTACTCCTCCATACACTCCGCAACATAACGGTGTATCGGAAAGGAGGAATCGAACCCTATTGGATATGGTTCATTCCATGATGAGTTAGGCTGAGTTACCGCGATCTTTCTGAGGCTGTGCACTAGAAGTAGCTGCATATCTCTTGAACAAAGCTCCCACCAAGACTGTGCCTACCACTCCATATCAGATGTAGAGTGGGAAGAAACCCTGTCTTAAGTACCTTAAGATATGGGGATGTCCAGCTTTTGTAAAAAAGCAGCATGCGGACAAGCTCGAGGCACGTTCAGTACAGTGTAAGTTTGTGGGATACCCAAAGAACTCCAGGGGGTATCTGTTCTATTCCGCTAAGGAACAAAAGGTTTTTGTTTCTCAACATGCCTGCTTCTTGGAAACTGAGTTTTTGGAAACCCAGATAAGTGGGAACGCAATAGAACTGGAAGAAATTCCAGAACCACAAGCTATTACTGAAAGCTTGGAAGAGCCAGTAAGTTCAAAAGAACGGGACATTCCTACGCCGCTCCGCAGGAGTAGTAGGCAGTCTCATCCGCCCGAGAGATACTACGGTTTTCTCATAGACGGGGATAGAGAGGATTGCATCATAGATTATGATGAGCCTACTAGCTTCCAGCAGGCCGTTCAGAGCGTTGACTCGGTAAAATGGCTGGATGCAATGCGGACCGAAATGGAGTCCATGTACACCAACAAAGTATGGACGTTGGACATTGCTCCAGACGGGGTAAAACCCGTAGGATGCAAGTGGATCTTCAAAAGGAAGATTGGTGTAGATGGACAGGTTGAGACCTATAAAGCTAGACTTGTAGCAAAGCGTTTCCGTCAAAGACCTGGCTTGGACTATGACGAAACATTTTCTCCAGTGGCTATGCTGAAATCCATTCGGATCCTTCTTGCCATTGCTGCCTTCCACGATTATGAGATTTGGCAGATGGACGTAAAAACCGCTTTTCTAAATGGAAATTTAGAGGAGTGTGTCTATATGGATCAGCCAGAGGGTTTCAATCAGAGTGGGAGCAGCGGAAAGGTGTGCAAGTTGCTTAAGTCCATCTATGGACTAAAGCAGGCATCGCGGAGTTGGAACATCTGTTTTGATGAGACGGTCAAGGAATTTGGGTTTATCAAAAATCCAGATGAACCATGCATCTATAGTAGATTTGTAGCGAGAACTGTAGTATTCCTCGTTTTATATGTGGATGACATTCTCTTAATAGGAAATGACATTCCTATGCTACAATCTGTCAAGGGGTTCTTGTCACAAAGCTTCTCCGTGAAAGACCTGGGTGATGCTTCGTACATCCTGGGGATCCGGATCCATCGTGATAGATCCAAGAGGATATTAGGACTTTCACAGTCCAGGTATATCGACACTATACTGAAAAGATTCAGTATGGAAGATTCCAAGCGCGGTAACCTACCGGCTTGTCACGGGATCACCCTCTCTAAAGAGATGTCTCCCAAGACTGATTTGGAGAGGGATCGCATGTCTATTATACCCTACGCTTCTGCGGTAGGCTCTATAATGTATGCGATGTTGTGTACCAGACCGGATGTAGCTTATGCACCGAGTGTGGTAAGCCGGTATCAGTCAAACCCTGGGGAGAAACACTGGATAGCAGTAAAGAACATTCTCAAGTACCTGAGAAGGACTAAGGAGATGTTCTTGGTGTATGGCGGAAAAGACCTCCAGATCGAGGCCTTTGCTGACTCCAGCTTCCAGAGTGACAAGGATGATTCCAAGTCCATGTCGGGTTTTGTCTTTACCCTCAATGGAGGGGCGGTGTGTTGGAAGAGTTCCAAACAGGAAACCGTTGCAGACTCGACGATGGAAGCAGAATACATCGCTGCATCTGATGCCGCAAAAGAAGCTGTCTGGATGAGGAAGTTCTTGAAAGAACTTCAGGTGGTTCTGTCCATTGTTGACCCAATACCTCTGTATTGCGACAACAACGGGGCTATAGCTTTAGCGAAGGAACCCAGGTCCCATCAGAGATCCAGGCACATCTTGAGGCGGTATCACCTGATCAGGGAGATCGTGGATCGCAAGGAGATCGAGGTTCGGAGGGTTGCTTCAGAAGAAAACACTGCAGATCCATTCACCAAGGCCCTACCCCAGACTCAGTTCGAGCGGCTGATCGAGATGATAGGTCTTCGATACGCCAATACATGGCCTTAGTGCAAGTGGGAGATTGTTAGTGTATATGCCCTAGAGGCCATTACTGTATCATACTAGTTTGTATATTACTTAATGGAAGCTTCGGATATTCACCTTGTATAAACAATCTTGCTCAATATAGTAGTATGCTACTTGGTTTGTTTCTACTTCAATGTGTACATGTGTTTATTTTGCGATATCACCTATACGCATTAGTGGAGCCCTTAGGATCTTTGCTTGATTACCAGCGTTGTGATGGCAGTCACACTAGTGGGGGCTGGGTAATCTATAAGCACATTCTTATACAGGTCCCTAGTCGCAGGACTATCGAGACAGGGCATTGATACTCCGGAGTAGACTAGCGTATGCGCTTCTCATCCCAGTGTGGGAGATGGTCTGTCCCACAGCCATCAGTACGTCGTACTGGAGATAGTATACGGGTGCTCGTTAGGTTACGAGTACACTGGACAGGACTCGTCGGGAACTGACAGGTTGGTTTTATACCTATCGTCAGTTATCAGTTCCCAGGTGACATGAGTACAGCTTAGTCCGCTGACTTGACACTGGCACTTCGCCTCGAGTGTGTTCCCACTGCACTTTGATCACTACCCTACCACGGCTCAAAGGAGTCGTGCAAACAGGTAATGGTTGGGTGCAGTCCCGAAACACTTGGAGGCAGTGACGGTTAGACATGATCGTCTCTCCCGGTATTGGGGGTTGACATCGCGCTGTGTCTAGGAGAGCCATTACACGAGTAGTCCCTGGCCAGGGCAAGCGAGATATACTGGTAGGCTTCCAGTGTTATCTCAGGGTGTTTTGGGCTTCACTCCGACACGACTTGTACCGCTATTAGGGGACTGACGTTTTACCGCCCCCTAGGCCCGACATGCGATGTATTAGACGAACAGACCGGACTGTATGGAGACTGTCACATTCAGACTCAGTAGGAGTTCAGATGGGGTTCACCTCGTCAGCCTTCTTGTCGGCATCTACCTGGGGACCGTTACGCACAGCTAGTGCCGCTTACGGTCTGTGGTTAAACCCACTGCCAGCGTAGTGTCGAGTCTTTAGAGTCCCACACAGAGGGTATTCGCCTCTGGGCAAAATGAGTAGAGGTCGCATGGTTTTGCGGCATGGTTCGTTCTCATCCGCGCACTTGTGCACGTTTGGAGTCCGGACGGATTATACTAGCAGGCTCTGGTTTGAACCAGATACTGGTATATGTTTTGGGGTTGCTTTTATCTCTCGGTATTCTTGTTCCTCGGAACGAGAATACAGGTGTGTATGCACAGTTGCTTGAGGCGGAGGATGAGGTTTTTCATTAGGGTTTCGGAACGGGTGCGTATGCACAGTTGACAGTCGTCTTTTTCCAAACCCTAATAGATTTATGAAATATCAATTAATAATAGTAATTAAATGAAATATTGTTATGGTTGATTTTGTTGACTTGTTGACCATGGTTGACTTGTTGACCATGGTTGAATGTTGACCACCATCATTGCTTTGCAAGGATACTCCTTGATTCTAGCTTACACTCATTTATTGAAAGTTATGATAGCGGTCATTCCAAATACAACCATCAACTATTTCATTTTTGATTTATTATTATTAATTAGATAATTCCTTTTCTTTTAGTTATGGTTGCAAAAGAAAAGAGCTCATTCTATCATAATCATTCTCTCTCCTCACTTCATCTTCTTCTTCCTCAAGCTCAAGGAGAATCCTTCTCATGTGTTGAGAATCCCTCTCCTTGAAAAGAAAACAACCCCTAGACACTCTCTACTCACTCTAGGATCAAAGGTTTAGCAAGCCGAAGACTCTAGTTCTCTCAAAGTTCGAGAAAGAGCCCGAAGGTTGAACCCTCAGGTGGATCCATCTTCGACGGAAGAAGGCGACGAGGAAAGAACCATCAACCTCTACAAAGTTTGAAGAAGAAGGAGTTCAAGTTTAGGTATAACCATCTTTCCGAGTAGCTAACTCTCTTTAGCATGTTTGCTAGTTTTAGTTTAGGAAAAGATCCCGACTTTGTTAGTCCATGTTACCCCATGCGCTAAAAATTGATTTTTATACCGTTTCCGCCTCCCCGTAAGAACCGGGGGTCGCAACGTGGACTTACAGTGCGGCAGTGTGTTGCACTAAGAATTGAATGGAAGACTGGATGTTGGTGGTGGATTGAGTCGATTGTTTAACAAACGCCTCCATACTTCGTTCGAGCGAGGAAACCTTATCGTTGTTTGACTGAACAAAGTTGTTTGGTGGAAAAGAATTGTTGGGTGCAAAGTTGTTCGTCTGATTTTGGAAAGGTTGGGGTTGGAAGGGCTGCTGATATTGATGTTGAGTTTGTTGTTGCGCTTGTTGTTGCGGCGGAGGGGCCCTTTGGAAATTGTTGCCCTGGAATTGATTCTGATTCTGATTCCAGGCGAAATTGGGGTGGTTCCTCCAACCGGGATTGTAGGTGGAAGAGTATGGATCATTCCTCGGTCTTTGCTGGAAGTCAGCATTAACCTGATCCTGTCCTTGTGAGGGTGGATTGTAAGGACACTCTTCGGTCAAGTGAGAAGGATCGGAACAACAAGCGCAGATGGTACGAAGGGGGAGAACAGGGGCAGGAGCAGGAGCAGAAAATTTGCTCTCTATCGCTTCAAGCTTTCTTGTTATTGCAGCCATTTCAGCTTTCATCGCAATAGAGACATCAAGTTGGTAGATTCCTACCCTAGACTGACCGGTAGAAGTGGAGGTAGAAGAAGAAGAAGAAGAAGCCGGTCTGGTGCTCTCCCATTGTAGCGTTTGCTCCGCAAGGTCGTCAAAGAACTGCCATGCTTCCTCGTCAGATTTAGATAGGAAGTGGCCCTGACAGATGGTTTCCAACAACTGCTTCGTTGCTGGGTTCAGGCCCTCGTATAAGGTTTGGCAGAGTTGCCATTTCTCTATACCGTGGTGGGGACACTGAACAAGAAGGTCTTTGTATCGGTCAAAGCACTTCCAGAAGGGTTCAGAAGGAAGCTGGGAGAATTGGTTGATTTCATTTCGAATCCTTGCGGTTTTATGATTCGGATAGAATTTTTTCAGAAACGCTTTAACAAACTCGTCCCAGCTGGTGATTGAGTGGGAAGCGGTGCTATACAGCCATTTTTCAGCAAGATCGCATAAAGTGAACGGAATGACCCGTAGACGTATAGCATCGTCCGACAGTTGGGTGGTTTTCATCATGGCACAGACGTTTTGAAATTTGTTGATGAAGATATAGGCATCTTCAGATTCAAGCCCATGAAAACGTGGAAACATGTTGATGAAATGGGGCTTAATTTCAAAGTTGTCCCCATTGGCCGGAGGAAGAGAAAGGCAGGTGGGAAGTGCAGAACGGGTGGGATAGAAACGATCCTGGAGCGCGATTCGCTGCGGCGCTACAACAGGCGGCGGTGGTGGGATATCGGTCTCCGTAGGAGGTGGAGCCAATCCAGGGGTAGTCAAAGAGATGTTCGGATTAAATCCTGACATCGCGGAAGAAGAGGTTGGTGAAGGTGAAGGTGAAGATGTATGAACAGAATTCCGGTCAACGTCGGAGTTGGCCGGTAAAAGAAGGGGTGAAAGAGGAGTGGACGGAGTATCAACTTCGGAGTCGATCGCGTAGTCGGTAGCGACTAACGTAACACGGACTAGACGGGCGCTAGTGTCCCGAGTCCAAGCGGACATACACTAAACGAGTTTAGTATAGTCAAAGCGGAGAAGGTGAGGGTAAGAAAACGTCAATGGAGAAAGGCGATGGGTGGTGGGTGAAAATGGATTTGGCGACAAAGGGCAAGTTTTTATAAAAGTTTTTGATTTTTTCTTTTTTTTTGTATATTTTTTTTTGTAGAAAGAGATTTACAGAAATATGTACGGATATACGGCTTAAGCAATCACAAACAAGATATGCACAATCACACCTAGATCTAGGGTAACCTAGGTCTACTAGACCTGCTCCTGAACTTGATTGTCGAAGTTAAACAGTGCCGAGAAACGGGCTTAAAAATACACTGATCACGAGGCCAGGTAAGTGCAGAGATAAGGGGAGGTTGTCCAACGCTTTCGCGAAGTTCCTTAATTAAATAACCCTTTCTCTTTCGGCGGTTGCGCCTTTAACACTTTCCTAGACACCCCGTAAACAATATACCGTTAAGCGAGGTTCTAAACACGGTTTATCTTCTCCTAATGAGCGCGAAGTCCTTAGGGCTGAAGTCTAGTATTTTTTAATTTACAATGGACAATGCATATGCTTTTGTGATTTTTGGGGTCCTGGGAAGGGTGATGAAATCCCCACCCAATCTGGATTGGTTTCAAGCCCCTTAAGTCCGTATTAAGGAAATGCAAAGCAGTAACAAATCAACTGCAAACAATTTTTATTTGCGGCGCAAAGAATCCTGCACAAGAACAGTTTATTGGAAGGGGGAGAAGAGTTTGCGCAAAGAAATCTGCAGAAAACACAATTTATTGGAGTTCAGAGGAGTGGGAGAGAGGAGAGAGACTCACAGAGAGATTTTGGCCCACTGACCCCACCAAGTGGCCGCGGATCCACGGCCTAAGCTTACTTATGCCGCGGAACCGCGGCAATACTGGGGAGTTGGGGCTTCAAATTTGGTGCAGGTGCTGTTCTGGGTCTCCTCTTCTTGTCTGGATGTACTGAATTTTTATTTACTCACTGTAACTGCTCCAGATTTTTCAGTAGACCGGATGCTTCGTTTTGTCCGTCGCGGTGTAGCCGCGAAATGTGGGTCTATCTTCCTACGTCTTTGGCACTGTACTTGAACTCCGTATTATCCGACGTCTTTGGCGTCGATCTTGAACTTCGTATTTTCCTGCACACTTGCACAAAAGCTAATCAAAAAAAAAAAACAACAAGATGGTTTTTTACAATGTATATATATATATATTTTTTGTTTTTTTGGTTATAATCACAAGTTAACCCGAAATTATACAAGGAAATAAACTACCGTCTCCCCGGCAACGGCGCCATTTGATTGTTAGAGGTTATGCGTGTTCAAGTTTTAGTTTAAATACCGCAATCAAGACGGTTTCCCTTGTAGCTAGCCGGTTGAGTACGGGTCGTCCGCAGGGAGATGGGAGTCTTTTTCAATGTGTTTTAACGAGTTAAGTCCGGTTTTTCAGATTTTGTTGTGGTTATCTAAGTGTTGATTTGATATTTAAAGAGAGCTTGTTAGGGTTAGGATTAGGTTAGTTTGAGTTAGGAGTCTCCACATCTTTCGTTGCCCCTCTTAATATCGGTGTTACGGTAATCGACAACAACGGGGATTAGCACGACTAGGAAGGAACTTGCGAGTATAAGCTAGGCTTTCCAACGCATAAGTTCTTCCTTTTGGTGCTTTTCCGTCCGTTCTTGGCTCTTAGCCATAACCTCCAGTTAATTCAACCACAACCGGTCTCACTACGGAATCACCGCTATCATATAGGATAGGGTGCCGTAAGGAGCGGATTGTGGTTCAATTAACGGGAGTCGATTTAAGCTGTTGGGCAAGGAAAGAGTGAGAGAGATTTCCTTCTCTCAAACTTCCCTTATCCTACCCTAACAAGTATGAACTACTCACACATCATGATACGGAAAAATAAAACAAAACAAAAGAGGAAGATAGAAAGAAGGAGATTAGAAGAATACGACTAGCTATTTGCGACCTCACCTTAGCGAGGATCGAGCGTAAGCATCATTGTCGTATTAAGGATAAAGAAAAAGAGAGAAGAAAGAAACAACAAGAAAATAACAACAACTACTTAACGAATTAAAATTACAACAATTATAAAAAAGGCAAGACAAGCATGATAATAAAATGATCTTCTTTATTCATCACTCTTCACTCACAAGCTCACTACAAGTTTAATGGAGAAGAGAAGAGAAGAGGAAGAAGAAAAACACTAAACCTAGCAAAATGAAAATACAAGAATATCCACCCTTTCCTTCACAAAGTTCTGGGCTATTTATAGGCTGAAAACTGAAAATCTAGGGCAACCATCAGATTACACACAAAAAGAACAAAATACCCTAAAAAATTGGCCACCTGCCGCCACCATATGGCCGCGGATCCGCGGCCTAAGCCAGCTTATGCCGCGGATCCGCCGCACTATGGTGGAGTCAGGGGGTCGGGTTCTTGGTACTTCCCTGGTCTGCTGTCCCCTCTTGTCTGGTACAAGTATTTTCTGAAAATGCTTCCACATTCTTCCAGAATTTCTGTTGAGGGAAAGGTGGACTTTGGACATGGATTTTCTTGAGCTCCGCGTAGATTTCTTGGTTTTGGTGTTGCCATAGTGCTTTGTGCATGAAGGTGACAATTGATTTGTCATTTTGTCTCCTAAACTGGTGTGTGGCAATAGACGGATAAAGAGCGGAGACCCGTGTTTTATCTGTGGTTGGCAGGAACTCGGATTTTTGTCATATTTTTCCATGGATTTCACCGTTTAGAGCCGAGAACCTGTATCCTGCAATTGACTAGCAAACACGGCTCAAGAGTACCTACCGATATGCAATGTGATAAAAATTGGGCGGTATAAAAATGCAAAAATCTGATATGAACAGGCGGATATCCATATCCGTGATGGTGGAAACTGGACCTCGGACGGCGGGATCTTGAGTAGTAATAGGGTGGTCTAGTTTGTCATAGGCTATGGACATGTGGACAGACCTTTGCCAGTCATATAATTCAGATTCAGTCAATTTGTTATCTAGATTTAACCTAGTCGTGGTCACTAGGTTGCTGCAATTAAGAGAGAGAGAAGAAAACACTTTCAGCATGATGCTCTTGCAAGTTTAGAGTGGTTTTTAATTTATCTAAACAGGATGGCTCCCACTGTTTCTCGAATCCTTCCTCAAACCATAAAAGAAGAATTAGCCAGGACTATTCTCACCGTACAATACTTGCTTAACCGTTCAGCCAGGCCAGTGTCGATACTTCGAGGGAGGTTTTCCAACGCTTTCGCGAAGTTCCTTAATTAAAGAACCTCTTTTCTCTGGGGGTGTAACCCCGCTGACACCTTTCTAGGCACCTACTTGGTTTATAGCATTGATCGTTAAGTGACAAATCTCCCGATAAGTAGTATATACTCACAGTAGGATCGGGATCCAAAATATCATCGTATGATAATGTTGAAGGAATCCTACAAACATTCATCAAACTCCAAAATGGTATGCATCTCTCTGCAAATTTCAGTTTCTTTAGAAATTCCCGATGTGGATTTTTTTTTGCCCCATGCTCTTATGACCTTGACGAAGGCCAACATATCAGTAGGGTTCCTAGGCACACTCATGAGGTTCTACAACTGATCAAATATGTCCAATTCTAAAATTTTCTATGTGTCGAGAAACCCTAAACAAGATCGATACTAGAGGTAAGGCGAAAGAACATGCAAGTTAACAACTTTAACTAAAAGTGAAAGGGACTACAACCTTTGTAGATCCGGTCCTCCACCTCTTTAGCTCCGTGATGACGTCCCTCCGCTGCGATCATCGGAATCCCGGACTCTAGTGTCGGTTTCATCTGAGAAATGGGCAGGCTAGGTCGTTGACTTCGATACCGAATATGATCTACGTCGAGGCGACTCAAACTCAAGCTCCATCTTCACTAGATCATGAAACTTATGAAGATAACACACTCTACTACATGGCAAGTGGTAGAGGATGAAGAAATAGGAAGTGGGTTCACTTTGAATTTGGATTTCTCACTTGGATTCATCACTTGGAATTTTCAAGAATGGTTTCTTCACTTGAAGAAGAAGATGAAGAAGAAGAAAGAAAATGAATTAATTTTGAAAATAATAAATCAAGTGAATCTTATCATAATGCAACCATGGGTAAGTTTAACTCATGTAGAGAGCAAACCATAGTTTAGGTAATGGTTAGGTTAAGGAATAAAAACAAAATGGTTGAAGATTCATGAAACTTCAAGAATAAAACAAAGAAAGCCACCATATTTGTTTTTGCCCAAAAATAAATGAATAAAATAAATAAATAAGGCAAATGAAACCCTAACCATTAACTAAATATGGTGTATAGCATACACACACCCAAGTTTGCATGTATCATCAAACATGATACAATCAAGTGCACAAAAATATATCACATATACTACTTGTGCACATCAAGTGAGAAAATCATTCTTAAGTGAACAAATAGTAGTTAATGTAAAGTAATATATTAAATATATAATTATACATTAAATCATTAAATCAACACTTGATTTAATGATCCGGTCATACTGCATATAACCGACTAATATCAAGTGTATCAATGTATCGAATCAACATTTGATTCGGTAACCTGGCTATATCTCATATAACCGTCCGATGATACAAATCGCGAGAATAGAATTCAGTATCACATACTGGTATTATTCTCGGTCCCGCACATATCTCATATGCGCTCCTATTTCGTTTCGCTTGAGCCAGGAAACCTCTGTGTATGACTCTTAAGACTCGTCAATACGCCGGCAGCAGGTGATGATCATATCAAACACCCACAAGCCGCAAGCGGTCTGCTAAACGTAACGGCTACCCGGGTATTGAGCGATCAGAAGATCAACAAGCAAGCCCACTCACACTCCTGTGAATACAACTAGTAACACTTACCGTACAGTCCGGTCTGTTCGTCTGATATGTCGCATATCTCGCCTAGGGGTGGTAAACGTCAGACCCTAGTAGCTTGATAAGTCATGCCGATGTAAGGTCCGCAACAAGCGTGAAACTACTGATAACACTTACCAGTAGATCACTGCAACCCTGGCGAGGGATTTCCAGTTATGGCCAGTCGAGCATAGCGCAACATCAACCCCTAATACCGGGAAAGACGAATCCCCTCCTATCGCTCATTGCCTTCATGTGAATCGGGACTGTACCCAAAAACCACCTGTTTGCACGACTCAGTAGAGCCGTGGTCGGGTGGAAATCAAAGCACAGTGGGAGACACACAAGACTCTATGACGATCTCGGGTCAACAGACTAAGCTGTACCAGTGTCACCAAAGAACCGCCATCTGACTTGAGGTATAATACCATCTGGGAGTTCTCGGCGAGTCCGTTCAGTGTACCCAGTCACCACTGAGCACCCGCATACCATCTCTGATGTCAAACACCAATGGATATGGGATCATCCATCGTCCATCACATGGGTCGAGAAGATATACGCTAGTCTGCTCTGGAATATCGATGCCCCGTCTCGATATTCCCACGACTAGAAACATTGAAGCATGTACTCATGGATTACCTAGGCCCTACTAGTATGATCTACATCATAGTCCTGGAAGTCGAGTACACATCCTAAGGGCTTTATCAACATGTAACAGAGAGATAGAAAGTATACATGTTAAGATAAAGAGTAACCAGATAGCGTACTATCATGTCGAGCAAGAAAGTCCTACCTATATATGTCCCAGCATCCACTACAATATACATCCTATGTACAGTAATATCTTCTAGGGCATACATATAACTAACATCTCCCACTTGCACTAGGGCCATCTGTAGCAGTGGTTGCAGTATCTAATACTCAACCATCCCATAAAAGTCTCTCTTTGGGAAAAAGCCTTTGTGAGTGGATCCGCCGTGTTGTCCTCTGAGTCTACTCTCCTTACCTCGATCACCCTGGAGATCAACTATCTCCGTGATCAGGTGATGCTGCCTCAGAATATGTCTGGGTCACTGATGGGACCAGGGTTCCTGGGCCCAAGCCACACTTCCATTGTCACACAATGGTAGGAACCTAGTTCATCTCATGAACCAATATACACCCAAACTTCCTCTTTGGTAGTATCTTTAATAGCGATGTTACCAGCCTTTATCGTCTAGTTTGCCACGGTATCTTGCTTGGAACTCTTCCAACATACCGTCCCTCTACTGAGGGTAAAGACAATGCTTGCGACTGACATTCAGTCGTCTTTATCACCCTGGAACTTTTCCAGTGATTCTCCCCAGGATCGATTGATACCATCTCACTACAGCTAGTGAGAATCCTAACACCCATTTAGATCTATCTCATAGACCCAAATCCCAGGATTTAGGAGGTATCATCTTTATCCTATTGGAGAATCCTTGTGATAAGCGGAGATTGACCGAGCGTAGCATAGGAAACTCTTCCCTATCAAGAGTATGTCATCCACGTACTCTACGAGGATCATCACCATACTCCATACTACCTTTTTTGTACATACAAGGTTCATCTACCATTTTGATGAAGTCAAACTCTTTGACTACCACATCAAAACAGATGTTCCAACTCCGCGATGCCTGCTTTATCCAGTAAAGCAACTTGCACACGTTTCTGCTGCTCCCACCGTTTACGAAGCCCTTTGGCTGTGTACTTATAGACGTTCTCTTCTAAATCATTATTTAGAAAAGCAGTTATGGCACCAAACCACCAGATATCGTAGTCATGGTATGTAGCAATGTTAAGTAGGATCCGGATGGACTTAAGCATAGCCACTGGAAAAAGTTTCATCATTATCCACGCCTGGTCAATGACGAAAACCTTTAACAAGTCTAGCTTTGAAAGTCTCAACTTTTCCATCTACAACAAGTAATCTTCTCAAGATATACTTGCTCCTGATGGGGATTTAACCCTTCAGATATAGCAACCAAAGTCCATACTTTGTTGGTGTACATGGATTCCATCTCAGATCGCTAAGCATCCAGCCATTCTTACAGAGTCCCTACTCTCGATGGCCTGCTCGAAACTAGTTGGGTCATCATCTCATGATGCATTCCTCGCTCCCACTGTCATCGAGAAACCGAAGTATCTCTCTGGCGGATGAGGAACCTTACCAGATCGGCGGAGAGGCTGAGGTTTGTCAGGGACTGTTGAATCCTCTGGTTCTGTCAAATCATTAGCTGTAGTTTGTATAGCTGGAACTTTTCCAGTTCTACAGAACTGACCTTGCCTCGATCTTGTTCGGATTTTGCTTTTGACATAGGCCGGACAATCCCAAATCTTAACTTACTTAAGAGATAGGCTCTTCCCATACCATATCTTATATGGAATGGTAGGCACTGATTTGATTCGAACCCAATCCAATAGGTATGCAGCTTCTTAAGTGCATAACCTCCAAAAGGAAATAGGTAACTCAGTAGTACTCATCATAGAGCGCACTATATCATATAGGGTGTGATTGCTCCGCCCCGATACACCGTTGTGCTGTGGTGTATTCAGAGGGGTAATACCGAGAGAGAATCTCATTCTCCTTTAGAATAGTCCAGGAATTCTATGCACAAGTATTCTCCTCCCTGATCTTATCATAGGACATAATACTTATACCTGGTTTTGGCTCTCTACTTCTAACTTATATTCTGTGAATATCTCAAAAGCTTCGGACTTATGTTTCAACAGGAACATATGGCTGAATCTTGAGAGATCATCAGAGAATGTAATGAAGTACAAAGAACCGGTCCTGGCATGTGTAGACAGGGGACCTTACATACATCATCATGTATCAGTCCTAAGAGTTTACTAACTCTTTTTCTGTTTCTAGTAAATGGAGCTATGGTCATCTAATCTTTGTGACATGACTGGCAAGTTTCACAAGATGTAAATTCAAACTGATTTAAATATGCATCAAAAATATAACTTCAGCCAGTCGGGTCGCATTGATATGACCTAGTCTACAATGCCTCAAGAAGGATTCGTTCATTTCTGAACTCTTCCTCTTGTGTGTATTCTATATACTAGGAACTATAGTTTGATTTAAAACGTCAATGCTTTTAGATAACTGGCCTGAACCGATCAACTTTTGAAATAGGAAATGTTCAAAACATTTATCCAACAATACAAAATTATATCATTTCTTTACTAATAAAGAGACTGATATGATTTTGTATATCAGGTTCGGTATCTAATAGCATTTGTTTAGAATCAATGTATTTAGAAATACAGGGTGACAGTGACCAACAGACTTGGCTGCAACACTTGTACCATTTTCTGTCTCATGAAACTTATCACCCGTTCTCAGTTCTCTACCTTTCTGTAGCCCATGTAACGGATTACATATCTGGGATCCTGATCCGGTATCAGATACCCAGGACGCAGAGGATACTGAGAAACAGTTCTGTGTAACGAACACACCCGAAGAAGATGCATCATATGCACTTTCTTCGTTTGGGCGGCATGGGAATCTTGGTATTCCCCTATTTCCTGCTCTGTCTTATAACAATTATAAGTTGGAGCGAGACCAACGTTCCCCAGCTCAGTATAACAAGCGGGTTCGGTCAATACATCTATATTATTATCTTGATTAAGGCGTGATATGGTCGCTACCTGGAGAGAGAGAGAAGAAAATACTCTGCGTGCGCTCTTGCAAGATTAGATTGGTTATTTATTTTATCTAATCAGGATGGCTCCCACTGTTTTTATCAAATCTTCCTCCAAACCCTAAAAGGAAAGACTAGCCGGGATTAATTACACTCTACAAGTTCACCAATCATTCATCCAGGCCAGTGTCGGTACTTTGAGGGAGGTTCCCCGTGCTTTCGCACGGACCTAATTAAAATAAACCTTGTTTTCCCAGGGGCGTAACCTCGTTGACACCTTTCTAGACACTTACTTGATCGGCTAATTGCAAAGTGCAAAACTCTCCCAGGAGTAACAATTACTCGCAGTGGGTATCAGGATCCAACTATTATATAGAAGGTATGCAATCTCATTGCAAATTTCAACACTTGAAACTCCTGATAAAGGTTTTTACCCCTAGCACTTATGACCTTAACTATGGTCAACAAATCATAAGCACTAGTCAAGTTCTACCCGTCATTTCGTGATTAATTAGACCCACCCACATGACCCTTAACTAAGGTCAACAAAGTCACGCGACTGTCCTAACTAATCGCATCATATGCGGTGTAGGAAGACATCACTTAGCTACCGTATAGTGTGCCTTAACTAAGGTCAACAAACACAGCACGAATACTAGGTACTCTACTTCCTAAAATGAAAGAGGGATGCGGATGGTTTTTATGAAAACCTTTAACACTTTGAACTTGATCTCGTTGCGGAATCAAATGGTTTTTAAATGGAGTGTTTTTGAGGCTTTTCTAGTTTTGCTAAAGGGGTCACTCCCGGTGAAGGGATCGTCGGCCCTTTACTCATCGAATAAGGTACATGATATATCATATGTACCACTGTGCAAAGCAGAAACTATAGAAGAAATCAAAAGACAAACCGAGGGTTGTAGTATCTGCTAGTTATTGCTAAAGGGGTCTCTCCCGGTGAAGGGATCTCGGCCCTTTCCTTATCGAATAAGGTGCAGGATGTTCTACAAGGAACACCACGATGCAAAGGAAGAACTGTAGCTACCTGTTTTATTTTTTGAAATTCGATTCCACAACATCTTTTAGGTTTATTTTTTTTCATTAATCACATTAATGAATGTACCATCATTTAAGTCCACCTAAACATCACAGATAAATATAACGTACGCTTATGCCATCCGCATTCGCCTCGATGTCCCGTCTGCACCGTTAGGTTAGGTAACTAACGCCAGAGCGAGGCAGGGTTAGCGCGGGTGTAAAACATAAGCAACATCTATATAATATATCATATATACTATATACAATATCTATCTGAACAAATCACATGATCACATCACAGATAACGCAGCAGAAAATAACATATGAAATATTGGATATACTAGGACGTCCGTGTTTTATATTGAGCCTGTATAAAACACGGATTCCACGGTCGTGATGAATAGCCAATCCCACACCCCTAGACCCCTACGAGAGCGGCAAGCAACCCTACCAATTCTAGGGTTAGGAGACCCGGACTCGACTCCTCAAGATGGTCTCCCACTGGACCCTAGAACCCGATTACTTGTGCTCCCATCCTTGGGTCTATCCTAATGCGGAAAAGTAAATAATATACATCAACGGTGACATCTTCCGCAACCTGGAAGTTCCCCAATAAAAGAATATTACATACAAGTTTTTACATGAATGAAAATGAAAAACACTCATCTCACATAAAACCCCCCCGGCTATTCAAATACGACGATCCAATATAACATATCCAGCAACACATAACATCACATGCCATCAACGTAAGTAAATATGCCCATCCCAATTGTCGTTGACATATAGCAACGAAACCGGCGATATCACATATTACATTTACGGTCACAGAAAAGAAAGTGTAAAACTACAACAGTTGGAATCCGCAACCTCTTTAGACAGCGCATGCCTAATCAAATGAATTCCTTAGACATCACATGCCTAAAAATTATAAACCCCGCATTTTAGTCTCATTATCGAAAACTCTTTTCAATATAAGTCGGGCAATTCAACAAGATTCCCGACATCCTGATCGAATGCTCGTCGCAAACTTTAGTAGACGGCCGCACCCCCGATACCGTCGACGAAGTGCACTAAGGCGGAACACCGCTGCCGCGAGCATCCGAACGGATGCTTTCGGCGATGGGGTTCTCCTACAGTCACTTGGTCGGGGCTATGGGGTGTGGCTGTCTATTAAGTTTACCCGGCGAGTATCCGCATACGCTACGTGATTGCGACGGACTTTTGATCACATCAAAATTCCGTGGCAACCGATCAATTTGAGACTAAAGTGCTATGTTTATAATATTCAAATCAGTTATCTCATAACTATTTGTGGATTCCAAATATTGTATCACATTCCAGATAATTAGAAAATGTTAAATTTTCCGATCGAACAATCAAACACCCAAGTTTTCCCGAAACATCTCAACACATGAAATAAGTTTAAAAAACATTCACTTCATGCCACAGTACCAACGGTCCAGCCGTAGAAGGGTCAAGCCAACGCCTCACATGTGGCACGCCGTACTGTCCCAAACCCTAAGGTTCAAAGGGCCGTTCAAGACGGTCACATAATCGAGTTAAGGTTTGTTGTCTTCTAGAGGGTCCATCGCGTTACTTGCACTACTTAGAACGTCCTTAAACCACGGAAAAATCCAACATTTGAAAATTTCCCGGCAGGGGAAAAATTGGGTATTTATATCCGGCCGAACTATTCAACATGTTCTAAAATTACCCGGAAGAACAAATAGACAAAATTAGACAATTCGATCGAATCTACGAACTCCCAATACAACCCAGAAAACTCAACTCTTGAGTGCAAATTAAAAATTCCCAGAAAACACAGGAATAATATTAAGACATTATTGTGCAAACAGTGATGAACGAAGTGACCGTACGGCCGCGGAACAGCCGCACGAGCCATGCTCGTGCCGCGGTTTCGCGGCATCTTGATCGATTTAGGCGCACGTTTTGCACAGTATTTCTTAGAAAACCCTGCTGATTTTTCTGCATATTTTTAATTCACAAAAATCCCAGTTTTGAAAAATTGTACAGAGAAGGGTTTTCAATTAGGGTTTCGGGTTCGATCGGACTTCTAACATTGTATACACTTCGCCTAAAGCTCTAGCTAGGCTATGATACCACTGTAGGGTTTCTAAGCACACTCATAAGGTTCTACAACTGATCAAACATGTCCAATTCTAAAATTTTCTATGTACCGAGAAACCCTAAACAAGATCGATACTAGAGGTAAGGCGAAAGAACATGCAAGTTAACAACTTTAACTAAAAGTGAAAGGGACTACAACCATTGTAGATCCGGTCCTCCACCTCTTTAGCTCCGTGATGACGTTCCTCCGCTGCGATCATCGGAATCCTGGACTCTAGTGTCGGTTTCATCGGAGAAATGGGCAGGCTAGGTCGTTGACTTCGATGCCGAAGATGATCTACGTCGAGGCGACTCAAACTCAAGCTCCATCTTCACTAGATCATGAAACTTGTGAAGATAACACACTCTACTACATGGCAAGTGGTAGAGGATGAAGAAATAGGAAGTGGGTTCACTTTGGATTTGGATTTCTCCTTGGATTCATCACTTGGAATTTTCAAGAATGGTTTCTTCACTTGAAGAAGAAGATGAAGAAGAAGAAAGAAAATGAATTAATTTTGAAAATAATAAATCAAGTGAATCTTATCATAATGCAACCATGGGTAAGTTTAACTCATGTAGAGAGCAAACCATAGTTTAGGTAATGGTTAGGTTAAGGAATAAAAACAAAATGGTTGAAGCTTCATGAAACTTCAAGAATAAAACAAAGAAAGCCACCATATTTGTTTTTGCCCAAAAATAAATGAATAAAATAAATAAATAAGGCAAATGAAACCCTAACCATTAACTAAATATGGTGTATAGCATACACACACCCAAGTTTGCATGTATCATCAAACATGATACAATCAAGTGCACAAAAATATATCACATATACTACTTGTGCACATCAAGTGAGAAAATCAATCTTAAGTGAACAAATAGTAGTTAATGTAAAGTAATATATCAAATATATAATTATACATTAAATCATTAAATCAACACTTGATTTAATGATCCGGTCATACTGCATATAACCGACTAATATCAAGTGTATCAATGTATCGAATCAACATTTGATTCGGTAACCTGGCTATATCTCATATAACCGTCCGATGATACAAATCGCGAGAATAGAATTCAGTATCACATACTGGTATTATTCTCGGTCCCGCACATATCTCATATGCGCTCCTATTTCGTTTCGCTTGAGCCAGGAAACCTCTGTGTAGGACTCTAAAGACTCGTCAATACGCCGGCAGCAGGTGATGATCATATCAAACACCCACAAGACGCAAGCGGTCTGCTAAACGTAAGGGCCACCCGGGTATTGAGCGAACAGAAGATCAACGAGCAAGCCCGCTCACACTCCTGTGAATCCAACCAGTAACACTTACCGTACAGTCCGGTCTGTTCGTCTGATATGTCGCATATCTCGCCTAGGGGTGGTAATCGTCAGACCCCAGTAGCTTGATAAGTCATGCCGATTTAAGGTCCACAACAAGCGTGAAACTACTGATAACACTTACCAGTAGATCACTGTAACCCTGGCCAGGGATTTCCAGTTATGGCCAGTCGAGCATCGCGCAACATCAACCTCCAATACCGGGAGAGACGAATCTCCTCCTATCGCTCATTGCCTTCATGTGAATCGGGACTGCACCCAAAAACCACCTGTTTGCACGACTCAGTAGAGCCGTGGTAGGGTGGAAATTAAAGTACAGTGGGAGACACACAAGACTCTATGACGATCTCGGGTCAACAGACTAAGCTGTACCAGTGTCACCAGAGAACTGCCATCTGACGTGAGATATAATACCTTCTGGAAGTTCTCGGCGAGTCCGTTCAGTGTACCCAGTCACCACTGAGCACCCGCATACCATCTCTGATGTCAAACACTAATGGATATGGGATCATCCATCGCCCATCACATGGGTCGAGAAGATATACGCTAGTCTACTCTGGAATATCGATGCCCCGTCTCGATATTCCCATGACTAGGAACATTGAAGGATGTACTCATGGACTACCCAGGCCTTACTAGTATGATCTACATCATAGTCCTGGAAGTCGAGTACACATCCTAAGGGCTTTATCAACATGTAACAGAGAGACAGAAAGTATACATGTTAAGATAAAGAGTAACCAGATAGCATACTATCATGTCGAGCAAGAAAGTCCTACCTATATATGTCCCAGCATCCACTATAATATACATCCTATGTACAGTAATGGCCTCTACGGCATAGATATAACTAACAATATCATAAGTCACATGTCAAGTTCTACCCGTCATTATCCAGGTTAATTTGAACCCACCCGTGCATACCCTTGACGAAGGCCAAAATAGTAGTACGACTGTCCCAAACCAACGCATCTATCTATGCTACAGATAAATATTCAGCAGCTACCAATCACTATGCCTTGGCGAAGGTCAAAATACATAGCTTGAATACTACTGAATATTTAAATGAAATGAAGGAGGGCTACGAATGGTTTTGGCAAAACCGTGAACGTAGTGAACTTGATACAATCAAAGGAACCTGATAGCTTTTTAAAAGGAGTGGTTAAAGCTCCGCAATTAAAAATTCTGCTGTTTTAAAATAACCGAGTGGTTTCTTTTAAATTTATTCCAACGATTAAACTTTGGTTTATTTTCTTTGCATTATAATAATGCGTCCCATCATTTATCCTATCATTGCAGAAAACAACAAAAATACCACGTCCTCTTATGCCATCCGCATTCGCCACGGGGTCCCGTCATCACCCGTTAGGTTACTTAACTAACGACAGAGCGGGGGCTGGGCTAGCACGGGTGTAAAACATAAGTGACGTCTAATAGCTATCATATATAGATATTGTACATTCGTCAGACGCAATAATAAGCATTCCAGATCATAGATGAACTTTATTGGATATACTAGCAATCCGCATTTGCTTTGAGCCTGCAATAAAAGACGGATTACACAGTTGTGATGAATAGCCATTACCCCACCCTAGACCCCTACGGGTACGGCAAACTACCCGCCAAGTACCCGAAGTGAAGCGGTCTCCCTCAACAACGTGAGTAGGCCACTAAACACTTCAAAGTACCTGGTTGTTTGTGCACCCCACCTTGGGTCTATCCTAGGAGCAAAAACAGTAAAAAAGAAATAATACAACGGTGGTTACAACCGCAACCTGGATGCGCCCCGCAAAGGAATATTACATCATATTACAATTTACATTGAATGAATGAATATAAAACACATCTCAAACCACAGCTAATCATCATAACATTCCAATCAAGTCCATATACACAAACAGTAAACATTACAGAAATGTGCAACCCCCTGCCAACCGACATACTAGCAGTTAGGGGAGGTTTACGAACACATTAAACATTACAGATAAAAACCCTATTAGCAAATAACTTAGAACATCGATGGACTTCCTTTTTCCGTGTCTACCCTAAAAGAAAACTAGTACTGAAGTAACCTGGGTAGAAACGGAACATTCTGGAAAACAGAAAACCAAAAAATATGAATTACTGAGCAAATCCGAGTCAACTCGGAGTTGACTCGGCGGCGGATCCACGGCCAAAAGCACTATTTTGCCGCGGATCCGCGGCCATCTAACCGAGTTGAAGTCTCGTATTTTCCCAGAATTCTTATATTTTCCTGCTGTGAATTTTAAGGCATATCAAATATTTTTTTCGACAAGTTTAAAATTAACAGAAACTGTTAGGGTTAGGTTTTCGTTTTTCGCGTTTTTCCGTCGATCGAAACACTAATTAGTTTCTAACAAGCTAGTAATGGTTTAGTTGGCTCTGATACCACTGTAAGTCCATGTCACGCACCCCATGATCTTGCGGGGAGGCGGAATATATGAAAAACGATTATCAAAGCTTCGTAACACGGACTTGAGCGCATAAATCGTATCTAAACCGTTACTACCAAACTACGAGAGGTTTAACTACTCGGATTCGAAGTTATACCTCACGTTACTTGTCCTTCGGGTCTTCATCACTGTCCTCCACTTCTCGTAGGTTCCTTGGAACATCGGCACTTCAACGGCCTCCTCGAGTCAAAGACGATCCACCCGAGAGCTCCTACTCCAAGCTTGATCTCTAACTTGAGATAACTAGGTTGCTCAAAGTGCTAATCTAAGCTACCTAGGGCATATAATCCTTGATCTCAACACATGAGAGGGGAGGATTAGGGTTTCAAGAGAGAATGAGCTTGAGGAGAGAGAAGGTGAGCATAAGAATGATATTGAAAAATGAACTCATTAGAATATAACAACCATAACAATTTATCAAATAAATAATATAAATGACTAATCATCATGGTTGATTCATTCACCTTGTGTGATTCAACATATGACTCATTAGCTAATTAATGCATCATTTAATACTATGGATGAATCACACAAATGAGTCATTAAGCAATAAATGCATATGCCACGTTAACCCCTAAGTCACCATGCTTCTAGAAGCTTCCCGGAAAATTACGAGAACGCCCCTTCAATCCGTGAAAACACGAAAAAACTTTAGACTGTATAAATCCAATAACCCGATACTAGAATCTGGCTTAAACCAAAGCCGACTAGTAAAAAACTGTCCGAACGTCGTACGTGTGTTTAAACGCGTATGCATTCGAACCCTTGTCGTAAAACCATACGACCTCTATATCGTTTCGCCTGGAGCAGGGAAACTCTCTGTGTGGGACTCTAAAGACTCGACACTACGCTGGCAGTAGGTTTAACCACAGACCGCAAGCGGCACTGGCTGTACGTAACGGTCCCCAGGTAGATGTCGATAAGAAGGCCGATGAGGAAACTCATCCGAACTCCTACTGAGCATGTCCGTGACAATATCCGCGCAGTCCGGTCTGTTCGTCTAAGAGTATCGCATGTATGGTCTAAGGAGGTGGAGAACGTCAGACCCCTAATAACCGTACAAGTCGTGCCGGTATGGCTCATGACCAGTCGAGAATCTACTAATCAGTCCACCAGTAATTCTCCATCACCCCTGGCCAAGGACTTATGGTAATGACCAACCAATCACAGTGCGATATCAACTCCCTATACTGGGAGAGATGAATCCCTAACAGTCGCTCACTGCCTCCATGTGGCTCGGGACTGTACCCAACTAAAACCTGTTTGCACGACTCCTTTAAGCCGTGGTAGGGTAGTAATCAAAGCACGGTGGGAACTCACACAAAACAAATGACGACCTTAAGTCAACAGACTACCTGCTCACATGTCACCTGAGAACTGCTATCTGACGTTAGGTATAATACCATTCAGTCAGTTCTCCTGCGAGTCCTGTCAGGTGTACCCGTAACACAACGAGCACTTGTATACTATCTCCAGTACGGCGTACTGATGGCTATGGGACAGACCATCTCCCCAACTGGGATGAGAAGCGTACACACTAGTCTACTCCGGAGTATCGATGCCTTGTCTCGATAATCCTACGACTAGGGACAAGTATAGGATGTTGCTTATAGACTACCCAGCCCCCACTAGTGTGACTGCCATCACAACGCTGGTAATCAAGCAAAGATCCTATGGGCTCTACTAATATGTATAAGTGATACGTTACTAGAAACATATGCACATATTAAAGTAGACAAAACCAAGTAGCATACTACCATGTTTAGCAAGACTTTATATACAACTGTGAATATCCCAACCTTCCATTAAGTAATATACATGCTAGTATGATACAATAATGGCCCCTAGGGCATAAAAACTAACATAATTGACAATTTGGTAGAACCGAAGGATTCGATAGTACCCAATGAACCCCAGTTACTCCGCAGATCTAGTAGGGTTCCTCATCCACTTGAGAGATACTACGGTCTTCCCATAGACAGTGGGAGCGAGGATTGCATCATGAAAGATAATGACCCAACTAGTTTCGAGCAGGCCATTACAAGTGGAGACTCTATGAAATGGCTGGATGCTATGCGATCTGAGATGGAATCCATGTATACCAAAAATGTATGGACTTTGGAAGTTGCTCCTGAAGAGGTAAAACCACTCGGGAGCAAGTGGATCTTTACGAAGAAACTTGGTGTAGATGGAAAAGTTGAGACTTTCAAAGCTAGACTTGTAGCAAAAGGTTTTCATCAATGACCAGGTGTCGACTATGATGAAACATTTTCTCCAGTGGCTATACTTAAGTCCATCAGGATTCTACTTGCCATTGCTGCATACCATGACTACGAAATCTGGCAGATGGACGTCAAGACTGTTGGGTTACCTACAACGGCAGCAAGGTTTTGGGTGGCATCTCCCATGACAATTTAAAATTTTTGCCATTATAGATAAACCTAATACAAGATCTTAAGCTAAAGAATAAAAAAAAAATTCCAAGTAAACAACTTTACTTCTAAGGGTTAAGGATTACAACCTTTGTAGTCCGTTCCTTCGCTTTATAAGCTCCGTATTGAGGTCCCTTCGCTGCGATCATCAAGTTCCCAGACTCTCGAGAGGCTCCATGAGGTGAATGATGCATCTTGCTTAGAGTCTTCGAAATCCAAGACGATCTACCTTGAGGAAACTCAAACCCAAGCTCTCACTTCTCTAATGAGGTATTAGTGAAGCAAACACCATAATCTAAGTGGCTAGAATAGTTGAGGATGATGAAGTAGGAATTTTGCGTTCTTTAGTTTTCTTTATCTCACATTTATTCATCACAAATCAAAAATCAAGCAAGCTCTTTTGTGAGCAAGAAGAAGATGAAGAAAAAGAAGTGATGAAAATGAATTATTGTTGAGGTTAGAATTGCAACCAAGGGTTAAGCATGTCATGCTTAACCCTTGTAGAGAATTAACCATGGACTAGGGTTAGGATTTGGGTTAACAAATATTTAACAAATATCAAGGAGGGTAGACTAAGTCAAAGTGTCATGAAGCTTCCTCAAAGCTCATCCATAACTTAATCCAAACAAAAAGAATAAACCATAAAGAAAATGTTAACCCAATCTTAAACCCTAGCATGGTTTTATCTTCTAAACCCTAGTTGCATTTGTAACCCAAATATGTTACAATATTATATATCACATATATAATATAACAAAGAAAATAATACAATTAACATATATCACATATACATCAATGTATCATCTAGTGAGAAAAAGAATCATTTAAGTGAGCTATATTAGTTAATGTAATGTAATATATCACATATATAATTATACATTAAATTATCGAATCAACTCTTGATCCTATAATCCAGCTATATTACAAATAACCGACTAATATAACATGTATCATCTTATCGAATCAACACTTGATCCGATAGCCGGGATATATCATATATACTCAGCCGATATCACATATCGCAAGAATATAATACGGTATCTCATATTGTATTAATCTCGGTCCCGCACATATCACATATGTGCTCCTACTCCGTTTTGCCTGAGCCAGGAAACCTCTGTGTAGGACTCTAAAGAATCGTCAATACGCCGGTAGTAGGTGATGATCATATCAAACACCCACAAGCTGAAAGCGGTCAGCTAAACGTAACAGCCACCCGGGTATTGAGCGATCAGAAGATCAACAAGAAAGTCTGCACACACTCCTGTGAATCCAATCAGTAACACTACTGTACAGTCCGGTCTCTTCGTCTGATATGTCGCATATCAAGTTTAGGGGTGGTAAATGTCACACCCCAGTAACCGCTAAGTCGTGTCGATGTAAGGCTCATAACGGGTCAAGAAACTAACCAGTAGATCTCCATATCAGCCCTGGCTAGGGACTTCCAGTTATAGCCAATCGAACACAGCGCAACATCAACCCCCAATACCTAGAGAGACGAAACCCCTCCTATCGCTCATTGCCTCCATATGATTCGGGAATGTACCCAAAAGCCACCGTTTTGCATGTTCTCATGAATGTGGTAAGGTGGAAATCAAAGCACAGTGGGAATCACACAAGACTCTATGACGATCTCGGGTCTACAGACTAACCTGTACCAGTGTCACAAGAGAACTGCTATCTGACAATAGGTATAATACCAACTAGGAGTTCTCGGCGAGTTCGTTCAGTGTACCCAGTCTCCACTGAGCACCCGTATACCTTCTTTGATGTCAAACACCAATGGATATAGGATCATCCATCGCCCATCATATGGGTCGAGAAACGTATACGCTAGTCTACTCTGGAGTATCGATACCCTGTCTCGATACTCCCTCGACTAGGAATAGTTATAGGATGTACTCTTGGACTACCCTGGCCCCACTAGTATGATATGCATCATAGTCTTAGTAGTCGAGTATGTTGGATATATGTATGCCCTAGAGGCCATTATATGATAGTGGATGTATTTATACATGTATATATATATATATATATATATTCAGTGTACATTCTTGCTCGACATGATAGTATGCTATCTGGTTTTTCTTTATCTGACATGTTGATTTGATCATGCTTTCATTCATTCACACATGTTGATAAAGCCCTGAGGATATAGTCTTGACTACTGTGATTATGATAGAGATCATACTAGTGGGACATCTGTAGTTTATAAGCATATCCTGGAATGTCCCTAGTCGTAGGTGTATCGAGACGGGGCATCGATATACCAGAGTAGACTAGCGTATATGATACTAGACCCATACGATGGGCGATGGATGTTCCCACATTCATCGATGTTTGACATCGAGATCGTATATGGGTGCTCAGTGGTGACTGGGTACACTGGACGGACTCACCGAGAACTCCTATATGGAATTTTATCTATCGTCGGATACCAGTTCTCAGGTGACACTAGTGCAGGTTAGTCTGTAGACCCGAGATCGTCATAGAGTCTTGTGTGTTCTCCCACTGTACTTTGATTACCACCCTACCATGGCTCTACTGAGTCGTGCAAACAGGTGGCCGTTGGGTACAGTCCCGAGACACACGAAGGCGATGAGTGATAGGAGGGGTTTCGTCTCTCCCGGTATTGGGAGTTGATGCTGTGCTGTGCTCGATTGGCTATATCAGTAAGTCCCTGGCCAGGGCTGTTGAGATTTACGGATAAGTGTTATCAGTAGTTTCTCGATCTGTTATAGACCATTCATTGGCATGACTTATTGAGTTGTTGGGGTCGACGTTACCATCCCTAGACTCGATATGCAGCATATCTGACGAAGAGACCGGACTGTACGGTAGTGTTGCCAGTTGGCTCGACAGAAGTTATGACAGGTTCGCTTGTTTTCTTCTGATCGCTCAATACCCAGGTGGCCGTTACGTTTAGCTGACCGCTTGCGGCTTGGGGGTGCTTGATATGATCATCACCCACTGCCGGTGTATTGACGAGTCTTAGAGTCCCACAATGGAGTTGCCTAGTCCAGGAGAAACGATGTGGTGCGCATATGAGATATGCGCGTGGACTCGGTTAAAATGCGCATATGAGATGCAGGGTTCCTAGGCACACTAGTGAGGTCTCCCAAGCCATCAACCATGGCAATTTCAAAAATTATGGTGCCTACAAACCCTAAAGTACGGATCGTTTGCTAGATGTCTAGGCGAAAGGAACTAGTTAACAGTTAACTATATAAAATACGGAAATACAACCTTTGTAGATCCGGTGCTCCACCTCCATAGCTCCGCAACGAGACCCTCTCCGCTGTCCAAATCAAATCCGGGCTCTAGGATCGGCTTCGTCGGAGAATGGGCAAGCTAGGTCGTCGATGTCCATGCCGAAGATGATCTACGTCGAGGCATCGATGAATCAAGCTCCACCTTCACCAAACCCTAAAATCTTGTGAAGGAAACACACTCTACTACTTGGCAAGAGGTAGAGGATGAAGAAATAGGAGGTGGGTTAACTTTAGAATTGGATTTCTCACTCTTTCCATCAATCCACCATTGATGGAGCTTGCTTTTCATGAAGAAGAAGAAGAGCAAGATGATGAGCATAGAATTATGATAAGTATATTTTTAATCAAAAAGAAAATCCAATACTTATCATAACTAACTAGGGTTAGGTGTAGAGAATTAACCATGGTGATTAGAGTGGGTTAGGGTTAAGCAAAATGACAAGAATGGTGGCATATAGTCAAATGTTCATGAAGCATCCAATAAGAAACAAAAATAGCCTCCATTCTTATCATAACTCATAACCTTTTTCATTTAAATAAATAAATGAATAAATGAAATGATAAAGCAAACCCTAATCAACTCTTAACCATTGTTTAATTCTTCACACTTAACCTCAAGAGCAAACATCATCAAACATGATACAAAGATGTGTACTAAAGTACATCACATATACTTTGTGCACAATCCAAGTGATAAAATCCGTTTAAAGTGAACCAATACTAGTTAGTGCAAAGTAATATATCAAATATATAATTATGCATTAAATCATTAAATCAACACTTGATTCAATGATCCGGTCATGCGCACATAACCGACTGGTATCTAATATATCGGCTTATCGAATCAACGCTTGAATCGATAACTAGGTTATATCGCATACAACCTTTCGATATATTTATCGCGAGAATAGAATACGGTATCACATACACGCATTATTCTCGGTCCCGCACATATCTCATATGCGCTCCTATTTCGTTTCGCTTGACCCAGGAAACCTCTGTGTAGGACTCTAAAGACTCGTCAATACGCCGGCAGCGGATGATGATCATATCAAACATCCACAAGCCGCAAGCGGTCTGCTAAACGTAACGGCCACCCGGGTATTGAGCGATCTGAAGATCGACGAGCAAGCCCGCTCACACTCCAGTGAATCCGACCAGTAACACTACCGTACAGTCCGGTCTGATCGTCTGATCTGTCGCATATCTCGCCTAGGGGTGGTATACGTCAGACCCCAATAGCTCAATAAGTCGTGTCGATATGAGGTCTATAACTATTCGAGAAACTACTGGTAACACTTACCAGTAAATCTCAGCAACCCTGGCCAGGGATTTCCTGTTATAGCCAATCGAACACAGCGCAACATCAACTCCCTATACCGGGAGAGACGAATCCCCTCCTATCGCTCATTGCCTCCATGTGACTCGGGACTGTACCCAAAAACCACCGTTTTGTACGCCCTCTTGGACGTGGTAAGATGGAAATCAAAGCACAGTGGGAACCACACAAGACTCTATGACGATCTCGGGTCAACAGACTACTCTGTACCAGTGTCACCAGAGAACTGCCATCTGACGTGAGGTATAATACCATCTGGGAGTTCTCGGCGAGTCCGTCCAGTGTACCCAATCTCTACTGAGCACCCGTATATCATCTCTGATGTCAAACACCGATGGATATGGGATCATCCATCGCCCATCTACATGGGTCGAGAAGGTACACGCTAGTCTACTCTGGTATATCGATGCCCCGTCTCGATACACCCTCGACTAGGGACTTTGAAGGATGTACTTATGGACTACCATGTCCCCACTAGTATGATCCGCATCATAGTCCAGGTAGTCAAGTACAGATCCTAAGGGCTTTACCAACATGTAACAGAGAGACAAACAGTGTACACGTTAAGGTAAGTTCAACCAGATAGCATACTATCGTGTCGAGCAAGAAAGTCCTCCCTATATATGTCCCAGCATCCACTACAATATACATCCTATGTATAGTAATGGCCTCTAGGGCATACATATAACTAACAATCTCCCACTTGCACTAGGGCCATCTGTAGCAGTGGTTGCAGTATCTCATACTCAACCATCCCATGAAAGTCTCTCTCTGGGAACAGGCCTTTGTGAGTGGATCCGCTGTGTTGTCCTCTGAGTCTACTCTCCTAACCTCGATCTCCCTGGAGATCAACCATCTCCATGATCAAGTGATACTGCCTTAGAATATGTCTGGATCACTGATGGGACCTGCGTTCCTTGGCATAAGCCAAAACTCCATTGTCACACAATGGGAGGAACATAGTTCATCTCATGAACCAATATACACCTAAACAGCCTCTTTGGTAGCATCTTAAGTAGCGATGTATCGTGCCTTTATCGTCTAGTATGTCACGGTATCTAGCTTGGAACTCTTCCAACATACCGTCCCTTTACTGAGGGTAAAGACAACGCCTGCGACTGACATTCAGTCGTCTTTATCACCCTGGAACTATTCCAGTGATTCTTCCCAGGATCGGTTGATACCGTCTCACTACAACTAGTGAGAATCCTAACATCCAATTAAATCTATCTCATAGATCCAAAATCCAGGATTTAGGAGGTATCACTTTGATCCTATATGGAGAATCATTGTGATAAGCGGAGATTGATTGAGCATAGCATAAGAAACTCTTTTCTTATCAAGAGTATGTCATCCACGTACTCTACGAGGATCGTCACCATACTCCCTACTACCTTTTTGTTTATACAAGGTTCATCTACCATTTTGATGATGTCAAACTCTTTGACTAATTCATCAAAACAGATGTTCCAACTCCGCGATGCCTGCTTTATCCTATAGAGCATCTTGCACACGTTTCCGCTGCTCCCACTGTCTACGAAGCCCTCTGGCTGCGTACTTATAGACGCTCTCTAAATCATCATTTAGAAAAGCAGTCAAGACACCCAACCAGATATCGCAGTCATGGTATGTAGCCGTGGCAAGTAGGATCTGGATGGACTTAAGCATAGCTACTTGAAAAGGTTTCATCATGATCCATGCCTGGTCAATGACGAAAAGCTTTAACAAGTCTAGCTTTGAAAGTCTCAACTTTTCCATCTACACCAAGTAATCTTCTCAAGATATACTTGCTCCTGATGGGGATTTAACCCTTCAGATCTAGCAGCCAAAGTCCATACTTTGCTGGTGTATAAGGATTCCATCTAAGATCACTAAACATCCAGCCATTCTTACGGAGTCTTACTCTCGATGGCCAGTTCGAAACTAGTTGGTTCATCATCTCATGATGTAATCCTCGCTCCCACTGTCATAGAGAAACCGAAGTATCTCTCAGGTGGGTAAGGAACCCTACTAGATCGGCGGAGAGGCTGAGGTTCGTTGGTATCTACTGAATACTTTGGTTCTATCAAATCATCAGCTGTAGTTTGTATAGCTGGAACCTTTCCAGTTCTACATTACAGACTTTGCCTCGAGCTTGTCCGGATTTTGCTTTCAGACATAGGCCGGTCAACCCCAAATCTTAACTAACTTAAGACATGGGCTCTTCCCTTTCCATATCACATATGAAGTGGTAGGCATCTGATTTGATTCGAACCCTATTCAATAGGTATGCAGCTTCTCAAGTGCATAACTCCCTAAAGGAAATAGGTAACTCAGTAGTACTCATCATAGAGCACACCATATCAAATAGGGTGTATCTGCTCCGCCCTGATATACCATCGTGTTATGGTGTATACAGAGGAGTAATGCTGAGAGAGAAACTCATTCTCCTTTAGAATAATCCAGGAATTCCGTGCTCAAGTATTTTCCTCCTTGATCTCATCATAGGACATAATACTTATACCCGTATTCTGGTTCTCTACTTCTAACTTATATTCTATGAATATCTCAAAAGGTTCAGACTTGTGTTTCAACAGGAACATAGGTCTGAAACTCGAAAGATTATCAGAGAACGTAATGAAGTACAAAGAACCAGTCCTGGCATTTGTAGACAGGGGACCTAACATACATCAACATGTATCATCCCAAGAGTTTATTAACTCTTTCTCTGTTTCCAATAAACAGAGCTGTGGTCATCTTTTCTTTGTGACATGACTGGCGAGTTTCACAAGATGTAAATTCAAACTGATTTAAATATGCATCTTTATGTAACTCTAGCTAGTCGGGTCACATTGATCTGACCTAGTCTACAATGCCTCAAGAAGAATTCGTTCATTTCTGAACTCTTCCTCTTGTGTGTGTTCCGTATACTAAGAACTGTAGTTTGATTTAGAACATCAATGCTTTTAGATAACGTGCCTGAACCGATCAACTTTTGATATAGGAAATGTTCAAAACATTATCCAACAATACAGAATTATATCCTTTCTTTACTAATAAAGAGATAGATATGATTTTGTATATCAGGTTCGATATCTAAAAACATTCGTTCAGAATCAATGTATCGGTAATACAGGGTGACAGTGACCAACAGACTTGGCTGCAACACTTGCCCCGTTTTCTGCCTCATGAAACTTATCACCCGTTCTCAGTTCTTCTACCTTTCTGTAGCCCTATGTAACATATTACATATCTGGGATCCTGATCTGGTATCACATACCCAGGACGTAGAGGATACTGAGAAACAGTTCTTTGTAACGAACACACCCGAAGATGATGCATCAGCATGCACTCTCTTCGTTTGGGCGGCACAGGAATTCTGATAATCCCCAATTTCCTGCTCTGTCTTATAACAATTATAAGTTGGAGCGGGACCAACGTTCCCCAGCTCAGTATAACAAGTGGGTTCGGTCAATAATCCGTATTATTATCTTGATTAAGGCGTGATATGGTCGCTACCTGGAGAGAGAGAGAAGAAAACACTCAGCGTGCGCTCTGTCAAGAATAGATTGGTTATTATTTTATCTAATCAGGATGGCTCCCACTGCTTTTTATCAAATCTTCCTTCAAACCCAAAAAGGAAAGACTAGCCGGGATTAATTACACACTACAAGTTCGCCAATCTTTCAGCCAGGCCAGTGTCGGTACTTTGAGGGAGGTCCCCCGTGCTTTCGCACGAACCTAATTACTGTAAACCTCGTTTTCCCAGAGGCGTAACCCCATTGACACCTTTCTAGACACCTACTTGATCGGCTAATTGTAATGCATAAAACTCTCCCAGGAGTAACACTTACTCGCAGCGGGTATCGGGATCCAACTATCTCATAGAAGGTATGCAATCTCATTGCAAATTTCAACACTTGAAATTCCCGATAATATTTTGCCCCTAACCTCCTATGACCTTGACAAAGGCCAACAAACTATAGGATGCTAGTCAAGTTCAACCCGTCATTTCCTGATTAAATTAAACCCACCCGCACGGCCCTTGACAAAGGCCAACAAGGTCGCACGACTACCCTAATCCAATCTGCATCATATGCATAAGCAGATAAGCACCAGTTAGCTACCGCACACTGCGCCTTGACAAAGGCCAACAAACGCAGCACGAATACTAACTACTACTTATCTGAAATGACGGAGGGCTACGACAGGTTTTTATGAAAACCTATTGCGTAATGAACTTGATATCGTTGTAGGATCGAATGAATTTTGAAATGGAGTGTTTTTGAGGCTTTTCTAGTTTTGCTAAAGGAGTCACTCCTGGTGAAGGGATCGTCGGTCCTTTCCTCGTCGAATGAGGTGCAGGATATATCATATATATCACTGTGCAAAGCAAAAACACTTAAAAGCAATCAAAAGACAAACCGAGTGTGTAGCATCTGCCAGTTATTGCTAAAGGAGTCACTCCCGGTGAAGGGATCTCGGTCCTTTCCTCATCGAATAAGGTGCAGGATATATCACATATACCGCTATGCAAAGCAAGAACTGTAGCTACCTGTTTTATTTTGAAATTCGATTCTACAACATCTTAGGTTTCTTTTAATTCATTAATCACATTAATGAAGTCCCATCATTTAAGTACCTAAACATCACAGATAGATATGACGTACACTTATGCCATCCGCATTCGCCTCGATGTCCCCTCGTGCACCGTTAGGTTAGGTAACTAACGGCAGAGCAGGGCAGGGCTAGCGCGGGTGTAAAACATAAGTAACGTCTATATAATATATCATATATACTATATACTATATCCATCACAGAAACATCTCATGATCTCATCACAGATATCGCAGCAGAAGAATCATATGAAATATTGGATATACTAGGACGTCCGTGTTTTCAATACGAGCCAGTATAAAACACGGATTCCACGGTCGTGATGAATAGCCAAACCCACACCCCTAGACCCCTACGAGAGCGGCAAGCAACCCTACCAATTCTAGAGTTAGGAGACCCGGACTCGACTCCTCGAGTTGGTCTCCCACTGGACCCCAGAACCCGGTTACTTGTGCCCTCCTCCTTGGGTCTATCCTAGTGCGGAAAAGTAAATAATATACAACAGGTGACAACTCCCGCAACCTGGAAGCGCCCCAATAAAAGAATATTACATACAAGTTTTTTACATGAATGAAAATGAAAAACACTCATCTCACATAAAAACCCCCCGGCTATTCAATCACGACGATCCAATATAACATATCCAGCAACACATAACATCACATGTCATCAACGTAAGTAAATATGCGCATCCCAATTGTCGTTGACGTATAGCAACGAAAACGGCGATATCACATATTACACTTACGGTCACAGAAAAGAAAGTGTAAAACTACAACAGTTGGAATCCGCAACCACCTCAGACATCGCATGCCTGACCAAATGAATTACTTAGACATCGCATGCCTAACAATTATAAACCCCGCATTTTAGTCTCATTATCGAAAACTCTTTTCAATATCAAGTCGGGTAATTCAACAAGATTCCCGACATCCTGATCGAATGCTCGTCGCAAACTTCAGTAGACGGCCGCACCCCTCACGCCGTCGACGAAGTGCACCAAGGCGGAACACCGCTACCGCGAGCACCCGAACGGATGCTTTCGGCGACGGGGTTCTCCTACAGTCACTTGGTCGGGGCTATGGAGTGAAGCTGTCTATTAAGTTTACCCGGTGAGTATCCGCGTACGCTACGTGATTGCGACGGACTTTTGATCACATCAAAATTCCGTGGCAACCGATCAAAAGAGACTAAAGTGCTACGTTTATAACATTCATTTAGTTATCACATAACTTTTTGTGAATTCCAATTATTGTATCCCATTCCAGATAAACAGAAAATGTTAAACTTTCCGATCGAACAATCGAACACCCAAGTTTTCCCGAAACAGATCAACACATGAAACAAGTCTAACAACATTCCGTTCGTGCCTCAGTACCAACGATCCAGCCGTAGAAGGGTCAAGCCAACGCCTCACATGTGGCACGCCGTACTGCCCCAAACCCGAAGGTTCAAAGGGCAGTTCAAGACGGTCACATAATCGAGTTAAGGTTTGTGTCTTCTAGAGGGACCATCGCGTTACTTGCACTACTTAGAACGTCGTCAAGCTACGGAAAAATCCAACACTTGGAAATTTCCCGACAGGGGAAAAATTGGGTATTTATATCCGGTCGAACTTTTTAACATATTCTAAAATTTATCCGGAAAGCCACACAGACAAAATTTGATATCCCGATCGAAACACCGAAGCCCCAAATCAACTCAGAAATTTCAACTCTTGAAAAATTATTTAAAATATCCAGGAAGACCAACACTGGAAATTAAGAATTACTGTACAAATTCTGATCCCAGAAAAGACAAAACGGCCGCCCTTCCGCCGCACAAGCCAAGCTTGTGCCGCGGAAGCGCGGCGCATTAAACGAATTGGGTGCACGAATTTTACAGTATTTCATATATTCACCTGCTTATTTTTCTGAACATTTTTAATGTGGAAAAAGACCAGATTTTAAAAATTGTACAGAGAGCAACTTTGAATCGGGGTTTCGGGTTCGTTCGGACTTCAATTTCCGTCTGGACTTCGCCTAAGGCTCTAGCTAGGCTCTGATACCACTGCAGGGTTCCTAGGCACACTAGTGAGGTCTCCCAAGCCATCAACCATGGCAATTTCAAAAATTATGGTGCCTACAAACCCTAAAGTACGGATCGTTTGCTAGATGTCTAGGCGAAAGGAACTAGTTAACAGTTAACTATATAAAATACGGAAATACAACCTTTGTAGATCCGGTGCTCCACCTCCATAGCTCCGCAACGAGACCCTCTCCGCTGTCCAAATCAAATCCGGGCTCTAGGATCGGCTTCGTCGGAGAATGGGCAAGCTAGGTCGTCGATGTCCATGCCGAAGATGATCTACGTCGAGGCATCGATGAATCAAGCTCCACCTTCACCAAACCCTAAAATCTTGTGAAGGAAACACACTCTACTACTTGGCAAGAGGTAGAGGATGAAGAAATAGGAGGTGGGTTAACTTTAGAATTGGATTTCTCACTCTTTCCATCAATCCACCATTGATGGAGCTTGCTTTTCATGAAGAAGAAGAAGAGCAAGATGATGAGCATAGAATTATGATAAGTATATTTTTAATCAAAAAGAAAATCCAATACTTATCATAACTAACTAGCGTTAGGTGTAGAGAATTAACCATGGTGATTAGAGTGGGTTAGGGTTAAGCAAAATGACAAGAATGGTGGCATATAGTCAAATGTTCATGAAACATCCAATAAGAAACAAAAATAGCCTCCATTCTTATCATAACTCATAACCTTTTTCATTTAAATAAATAAATGAATAAATGAAATGATAAAGCAAACCCTAATCAACTCTTAACCATTGTTTAATTCTTCACACTTAACCTCAAGAGCAAACATCATCAAACATGATACAAAGATGTGTACTAAAGTATATCACATATACTTTGTGCACAATCCAAGTTATAAAATCCGTTTAAAGTGAACCAATACTAGTTAGTGCAAAGTAATATATCAAATATATAATTATGCATTAAATCATTAAATCAACACTTGATTCAATGATCCGGTCATGCGCACATAACCGACTGGTATCTAATATATCGGCTTATCGAATCAACGCTTGAATCGATAACTAGGTTATATCGCATACAACCTTTCGATATATTTATCGCGAGAATAGAATACGGTATCACATACACGCATTATTCTCGGTCCCGCACATATCTCATATGCGCTCCTATTTCGTTTCGCTTGACCCAGGAAACCTCTGTGTAGGACTCTAAAGACTCGTCAATACGCCGGCAGCGGATGATGATCATATCAAACATCCACAAGCCGCAAGCGGTCTGCTAAACGTAACGGCCACCCGGGTATTGAGCGATCTGAAGATCGACGAGCAAGCCCGCTCACACTCCAGTGAATCCGACCAGTAACACTACCGTACAGTCCGGTCTGATCGTCTGATCTGTCGCATATCTCGCCTAGGGGTGGTATACGTCAGACCCCAATAGCTCAATAAGTCGTGTCGATATGAGGTCTATAACTATTCGAGAAACTACTGATAACACTTACCAGTAAATCTCAGCAACCCTGGCCAGGGATTTCCTGTTATAGCCAATCGAACACAGCGCAACATCAACTCCCTATACCGGGAGAGACGAATCCCCTCCTATCGCTCATTGCCTCCATGTGACTCGGGACTGTACCCAAAAACCACCGTTTTGCACGCCCTCTTGGACGTGGTAAGATGGAAATCAAAGCACAGTGGGAACCACACAAGACTCTATGACGATCTCGGGTCAACAAACTACTCTGTACCAGTGTCACCAGAGAACTGCCATCTGACGTGAGGTATAATACCATCTGGGAGTTCTCGGCGAGTCCGTCCAGTGTACCCAGTCTCTACTGAGCACCCGTATATCATCTCTGATGTCAAACACCGATGGATATGGGATCATCCATCGCCCATCTACATGGGTCGAGAAGGTACACGCTAGTCTACTCTGGTATATCGATGCCCCGTCTCGATACACCCTCGACTAGGGACTTTGAAGGATGTACTTATGGACTACCATGTCCCCACTAGTATGATCCGCATCATAGTCCAGGTAGTCAAGTACAGATCCTAAGGGCTTTACCAACATGTAACAGAGAGACAAACAGTGTACACGTTAAGGTAAAGTTCAACCAGATAGCATACTATCGTGTCGAGCAAGAAAGTCCTCCCTATATATGTCCCAGCATCCACTACAATATACATCCTATGTATAGTAATGGCCTCTAGGGCATACATATAACTAACATGAGATACCGTATATTAATCGGGCGGTTTGCTTTTGGTCAGGTCATATGTGATATGACCGGGTTGCTAAATCAAGTGTTGATTTATCATTGACCATTAGTTTCTCACTTTAAACCCTTTCTTGTCTTTTTGTTGTATGTATGCATGTATGCATTTATTCTTATTCATGCACATATGGATGTGCATGCACAAATACATGCATACATCATTCTATCATGGTTGTTGATATAGTGGATGGTGGCAATATAAGACTCACACCCTTTATAAAATATATGGATATTATTTTTGGAAAAGAAAAATGGAAATGGAAATTGTTATCATGGTTTAATATTTTATTCTTTTATTAAACCTTTTGTTTAACCATGATTTAATTTCTATGGCCATTTTTGTTCCAAACTAAAATATCTAGATATTTTATAACTATGGTTAAGAATGAGAAAGAGAATATATATATTCTCATTTTTCTCATTTTTATTCACAAGCTTATGATTTTACCTTGAGCCCTTAAAAAGCCATCATCTTCTTCCTCATTTCTCTCTTGCTCTCTAGTTTTCTCAAGTGAGCAAAAGAGTCACCAAGTTAGGATTTTGAAGTGAGAAAACAAACCACATCATCATTCTACACTAATCTTGCCCATTAGTGTAAAGTGTGTAAGTGCACGGCGGGGCCCCGGCCTCCATCCCGAGGCCAAATACGGAAGCGATGGTTAACTTTAATTTTCAAACCGGCACCACCGCGCACAATAAACCCGGATCGTGCCATTAACTAGTCCTAGCTAACTACTAGATGGGGAAGAGAGATATACCGAGCGATCCGTGTCCTCCGGTCTTCTCGCCGTCGTCCCGATCTCCCGCGGAATGTCCAGTCTCCACCTCCTCGCCGGAAGGGCACCGCGTCGCCTGCATCTTTTACGGGCTCCCACCTCTATACCGAGGTAACTCGGGCACGAAGCTGGCGAGTCGACGTGCCCAAGGTTTGCTGTAGAATGTGTTGTGGAACTTGTGTCTCATTTGGGGTAGTGGAGGTTGCCTTTTGAGATGGTGGAGGAATAGACTTTTGAGATGAACTAGAGAGCCTTTTTTTCTTAGCACAATTAGAAAACAAAATGCCACACATCAAAATGAATCCTCATCCACCACAAAATTTGGCCGGCCCCTCTTCATTGTGTGAGTGGAGAGAGAGAGAGAGAAGTCAAGGGGTGGGTGGAATGCAATGATACAAGAGAGAGAGAAAAGTGATGATGAGAAACAATGATCACACCACAAGTCCTACACTCCATAAACTATCATAATACAAAGGTCAAGCCATCATCAACAAAAGAAAGTCAAGGGATGGTCCTCCATCATGATCCAATAATATGCAAAGACCCCCTTCCAAATTGCTTATTTGCACAAAAGCAAATAAGCCCTCCTCCACCAATCTTCGGCCAATGAAAGATACAAAGAAATATGGCCGAAACGGAAAGCAAACTGGAAGCTCCAGAATACTGGTCCCGTAATAAATTACAGGAAAATCCCGATACTGTGTATACACACCCGCACTTGTATTCCAACCGAAATACAAATGCAATGAGACAAAATCTATACTGTACTATACTAGGATCCGGCTTAAACCAAAGACGGCTAGTAATATCCGTCCGATCCTGATCCGTGCAATACCGCACGTATCTGATCGAACCCTGCCATATATCCATACGGCCTCTACAGCGTTTCGCCCGAAAACTTGAGCAACTGAATGTGGGGGACTCTAAAGACTCGTCAACACCTTGGTTGTGGATTTAACCACTAGCACGTCAGAGGTATAAGCCAATACGTAACGGGCTACCAGGTATTGACTAAAAGGGACGTCGATGAGCGAACTCATCCTGACACCCTACTGAGCCTGTCAGTGACAATATCCGTACAGTCCGGTCCGTTCGTCTATGAGCATCGCATGGCGGGCCTACGGGGTTGGTAAAAGTCAGACCCCCAAAAGCGGTACAAGTCGTGTCGGAGTGTAGCCCAGAACACCCTGAGATACTACTGGAATACCTACCAGTAAATCTCCTGCCTCGGCCGAGGGCTTCGTGTAATGGCTCTCCTAGACACAGCGCGACCTCACCCCCAATACCGGAAGAGACGAACCCCTGAAGATCCGCTCACCGCCTCCATGTGGCTTGGGACTGTACCCAACTAAAACCTGTTTCCACGTCTCCTTTGAGCGTGGTAGGGTAGTAATCAAAATACTGTGGGAACTCACACGAGACAAATGACGATCCCCAGGTTGATGAACTAACCTGTACACATGTCACCAGGGAACTGCTATCTGACGTCAGGTATAAGACCAACTAGCATGTTCCCGGCGAGTCATGTCCGGTGTACTCATAACCAAATGAGCACCTGTATACATCTTAGGTGAACCAACTGACACCAGTGGCTTGTGAGACCGGCCACCGCCCCTCGTCGGGGTCTCGACTGTATACACTAGTCTACTCTGGAGTATCGATGCCCTGTCTCGAAACTCCCACGACTAGGGACCATTTAAGGATGTGCTTATAGATCCCAGCTCCCACTTATATGATCGCCCTCATACTGCTGGTGGTCAAGCAAGAATCCTAGAGGCTCTATCAACGTGTAATAGCGACATGTCAGGTCACCTAAAGCAGTACACGATGATAAAGGTAAACCAGACAGCATACTATCATCTCGAGTAAGACAGTCCTACTGGGACAGGTCCTCCCTCAATCATTGCAATCACGTGCCTGTGATCCAATAATTGACTCTGAGGGCACTATCTCCAACAATCTCCCACTTGCACTCAAGGCTAATTATTGCGATGTCGCATACTCACAGCCCGTGTGATACTGAACACCCAACTCCTCTACTAGTCAGTCTCACAAAGCCCGTTTGCGAAACTATTGCGTTCGAGGAATAGCCTCAGTGAGTGGATCCACTTTGATGTTTCTTTCTATGTCTCTCTATATCTCAAGTTCCCGGAGAAACCCATCTCCCGAAATGAGCAATACCTGTCTTTGAATGTGTCTGGATGTCTGATGGGACCTAGCTCATAAATGAACTCCAAATCCAAACTTCTTAGACCGTATCGTCAACTGAACTTAATCAGTATCCTGCGCCATGCCTCACTCAGTATTGCCTTGGACCACCTGTCCAAAATACTGCCCCTCGTCAGAGGGAAAACTATAACTCTGACAACCTCCTTGTCGTCCAGGTCACCTTGGAAGCCTGGAATGATAACAGTCTCCCGAATGAGGCTGTCGTTATCATATCCCTAGGACATCCACTTATGTTCTAAAGCTGCTTCCGACTGTTTCTCCAGGATTGGATCAATGTCAACTTATTGTATCTAGTGCAAGAACAACATCTGGTGTGGTACTTGACATCTCATGATTGACTCAATTGCCTGAGCAAGTGATCTGCCAATCACATACATCCCTCTCCCCTTTAGTCTGTAAGACACCTTTAGAGAGAGTGACTCCATTACCTGCAGGTACACAACCGTGCCAGGAGTCGTCCATTCTAAATACTCTTAGAATGCTGTCTAAGTACCCAGATTGGGAAACCACCCAAATCTAGATCTAAAACCATAGATCTAGTAACCAGTATGTCTGATATAATGTCCAAGTCCCATGTGGAGAAACCACTGTGTGACGACCAAAGTATAACCGATCGTAGTATAGGAATATCACTTCCTATTCTTGGTATGTCATCCAAATACCATGACATCACACCCTACTACCTTCTCAACAGATCCATCCCCTATTCTGATGAAGTCAAACCTATGACTGTCACATCAGAAATTGATAATCTATCTCCGCTATATCTGCTTTAGTCTATAAATAGATATAAGCAACCTGTCCACCAATGCTTCCGCTGCTCCCACTGACTACGACAACCCTCTGGCAGAGTCATATACACGTACACTTCTAAAGCTAGTTTAGAATGACGCTATACTCATCCTCCCGCCGGGTCTCACAACTTGGAACAACAGCCATGGCAAGTGTGGGTAAACAAGAACTTCCCTGTCACCGTCCTTGAGGCTACCCGGAGTACCTCTCGGGTGCCTGAAGTTACCCACCTTATCTGCGGAGTGGCCAATGGAATGTCAAACCAGATTGAATCTTTAGGTTCCTATGAAATCTTCAGTAATCGTTTGTGGTTCTGGAATCACTTCCAGTTCTACCATACTCCCACTACTGTTTTCTGAAAAATCCATTTTTATTAAAACTGTGGCGAGTCTAGAACAATATCACTATTGATCTTCTAGATGGTAGAAAGTCAACCCTCGTCATAGCCTGGGTCAACACACAAACAGCCATTACAGAAACGTGCCTTGAGTTGTCCAGTGTCTGGTTTTAATCATAAACCGGACAACTCCCCGTACCTTAACATCGTTAAGATATGAACTGTTCTATATCCAATATAGAATCAGAGGCACTGATTTAATTGAACCAGATTCAAATCATGCAGCTATCTCCAATGCATGTTAACTAAATGGAAGGAGGCCGATCATCGTTACTCAACTTAGGAATGCTTCCAATTATGAGTAACCTGAAAGAGAAGCAAGTTCTCTTAACCATTACTATCAACTGAATACCATACACAAGTATCTACATCTTCGATCACTTTGAAGAATCCCGATACTTGCAATATCTGGTTCTCTACTTTATTCAAATACCTATAACTTCTCAAAATTCGGACCTTGTGTTTCCACGAAACACCTGTCTAAAAACTAGAGAAGTCATAAGTAAACAGAATATAGTACGAGGACCAACCCTTCTGTCCTGATGGACCCTGGACAACATACAATACTCTGTATAAGTCCCTTGAGTCTGATAACTCATTCACTGTGTGTCGTAGGTTGAAAACTGTACTTATGGTTAAGAAGAATTACACCGCTGTTTAATACTCCTTACCTAACCATCCACTGATATAGGTAAATGTCGTAGACATAATTTCAAAAAGGTATATCTCACTCTATGATAATAGACGTACAGATATATCAATTTGAAATTGGTGCACAACAACGGATATTCAAAACCAAATATTAGCCATCCGGCAAGCTACCCAGGTGACTTCCTCAAATATCACCGATTACAACGAATCCCGATAAAATGAGGATGATCACCTAATTCCCACTAACCTACTCCCACTCATCATCTGTAAAACCATACAGATGTGAGAATCATACCTGGTAAATACATACCCTGGAGTAAGGATTAATTAGGAAATCAGTTTTCCTTTAACAGTACACAGTGAAACTGAAACATTGAAATGTTTCGATGGGGTATCCCGGTATTCCTAGTAATGCCTCTTCCAGATTCACGACTGTAACCGTATAATTCTTTGCCACCTCTCCAAATCCCTTTATATGTCTTTAGTCATTACCTTCTGCACACCCCTTAGGCCAAATGGTTTTCTTCCTTCCCTACCGTTTGGCACCAGCCTATGGTTTGGAAGAAGACTATCCAATAAGCATAATGGGTGTACTGTCCTAATCCTAGGAGCACTCGCAATGCGAGAGAAGGTGAGGATAAAAGACAACCGAATAAACCTTATTCCTATTTCTCCTGAAGCAGAATCCATCCCCGAACTGGAACAAGTTCCTTTCGAGTTCGTATATAACCATACGATGGAGTATCCAATAAACTGTGGATTTTCGTAGTGATACGGAGTGTCCTGGAGAAATACAAAGGTGATTTAGGATTGGCGACGAAATACTTGGTTTGGTCGTGAATATCAGTCGCAATTTACTTTGCCCTCTTACTAATCCCTTGCTTTGTCTTAACTTAATACCTTCTGTACACCATCGTTATGCTAATTGGTTTTCTTTATTCCCCACCGTTCGGCACCAGCCTAAGGTTTGGAAGAAGACTATCCAATTTGCGTAATAGGTGTACTATCTCCTAAACCAAGGAGTACTCGCAAACTGAGAGAAGGTAAAAGGAAAAGACAACTGAATAGTCATATCCGTTTTCTCCAGAACCGGAAACCATCCTCGAATAAATTCTTTCGAGTTTGTATCTAACCATACGATGGTTTTGTCCAATGGAAGTGGACGTTCGTAGTAATACGGGGTGTCCTGGAGAAAAGGGTAAAAGTAGGAGTGGCAAGGATGTTTGCAACTCTGACAATCCAAAAGCCAGTGTTTTAGAAGGTTCGGTCAACTTGGTCACTGAGTCATAGTCTTAGGGTCGGGTCAATAGTCGCTGCCAAAGAGAGAGAGAGAAAAGAAACACTCAGCGTGCACTCTATCCTAGATCAGAATGGTTACCAATTTATCTAATCTGGAAACCTCCCACTGTCACCTCAAATTCTCTTCCAAACCTGAAAGAAGAATTAGTCGGGGTCACCCGAGGAGTAAACTAACTCATCAGTGGGAATCGGGATCCAACTATCATCGCATGATAACGTGACGGAATCCGCTCACGCTATCACACTCCAGAAGGTATGCGCATATCTGGCAAGTTTCAGTTTCTTTAGAAACCCCCGATGTGATTTTTACCCCATGCTCTTATGACCTTGACTTTGGCCAACAAATCATAAGTCACATGTCAAGTTCTACCCGTCATTCTCCAGGTTAATTTGAGCCTACCCGCACAAGCCCTTGACTTTGGCCAATAAGGCTGTACGACTGCCCCAAACCAACGCATCTATCTATGCTGCATATGAATACCCAACAGCTACCAAACACTGTGCCTTGACTTTGGCCAACAAACACAGCTTGTATACTATTGACCACCCATATGAAACGACGGAGGGCTACGAATGGTTTCTGGTGAAAACCTTTAACGTAATGAACTTGATATCGTTGAAGGAACGGATAGCTTTTAAAAATATAGTGACGAAAACCGTTGCTAAAGAGGTCACTCCCGGTGAAGGGATCTCGGCTCTTTCCCCGTAGAATGAGGTGCAGGATATTGCAACTGAATACCACGGTGCAAAGCAAAAGTAATCGGCTATAGTGAAGTTAATGCCCATACGCAAACTTTTTTGTCCAAGGGGTCACTCCCGGTGAAGGGATCTCGGCCCTTGCCTCGTCGACTGAGGAGCAGGATATTCCAACTGAATACCACGATGCAAAACAAAAGTGAACGTCCTTGCAATAACAGCTTTTTGAAAAGTGTTCCAACAACATCAGATTATGTTTGTTTTTAACTTGCATTGATCCGAATCAACGCAGACCCATCAATGATCACACCAAAAAGAATGAAAATATACTGATGTACGTATATGCCATCCGCATTCGCCACTGGGTCCCGTCATTACCCGTTAGGTTAGCTAATTAACGACAGAGCGAGGACTGGACTAGCGCGGATGCAAAACATATACAACATCTATTAATATATATACCAATATATTATATTTCGCTCAAGGCGTGATAAAATGCAACATCACAGAAATGTACAGCATCACAGAATAATACAGATATCTGGGATCCCCGGGTTTCACAGAGCCACTACTGAAACCCGACGTTCCCCTGGTCATGTGGATAGCCTATGCAATGAAATCCTAGACCCCTACGGGCGCGGCAAGTTACCCGCCAAAACCTGAAGCGAGGCAGCCCCCTTCAGCAACTTGAATGGACCACCCAGCATTTCACGGAATCCGGTAACTTGGGCACCCCTCCTGGGTCAACCTGTACCCCCTACGAGTGCGGCGAATAGCCTGCCAATTCTAGAATGAAGCCCCCTCCGTCCCAATGCCATGAGATGCAGGCTTGTTGCCTTCTAGAATCCGGCTATCCGTGCACCCCACCATGGGGTAATCCTAGTACAGAAAGTAAAATATACATACAACGGGTACATCGACCGCAACCTGGTTGTGCCCCAAAATAATAATACAAACAGGCAGTGACGGCAGTCCACATATCGGACGCTCGCTCCGCAATATCAAATGTACATAATACAACAAAACTGTACTACCACTGCAACCAGGCTATCCCCCACGACCAATCCGCAACATCACAGCAATACACAGAACATCAACGTGAAAGTCACGTTCGCAAATCCGTCTAACCGGGCTATAGCAGTTAGACAGGATTTACCGATCAAGTGACATTCATGGTCGCAGATATAATGTAAATACTGTGAACTAATGTGTTTAATATATCCGATCGATCAAATTTTACCAAGTGGGCCCCAAAGTACTACTGTAGTACATCAAGAAATTCTGGGCCCAAAAATAACATTCCAGAAACCTCATTTTCAAGTCAGGAGCATTCTGTAAAATTTTGGGGAACTGAACAGTTTAAGTTGTGGCGGAACCGCGGCCAAATCATGGGTTTGGCCGCGGTTCCGCGGTCGTTTAGACTGTTCACGAAACCAAATTTTCCCAGAACTCTTAGAATTTTCTACACATCATTCTGAAACAACCTGAAAAATTTTTGGACTTCAAAAATTTTCGACAGAAACTGATGTGAAGAAAAATACGGTTTTTGGAAAATTGTTCAATCGGAAATGTAAAACACATTAGACAAAGCTAGACTATGTTAATGGCCTGGCTCTGATACCACTGTAAGTGCACGGCGGCGCCCCGGCCTCTGTTCCGAGGCCAAATGCGGAAGCGATGGTTAACTTTAATTTTCAAACCGGCACCACCGCACACTATAAACCCGGATCGTGCCATTAACTAGTCCTAGCTAACTACTAGATGGGGAAGAGAGATATACCGAGCGATCCGTGTCCTCCGGTCTTCTCGCCGTCGTCCCGATCTCCCGCGGAATGTCCAGTCTCCACCTCCTCGCCGGAAGGGCACCACGTCGCCTGCATCTTTTACGGGCTCTCACCTCTATACCGAGGCAACTCGGGCACGAAGCTGGCGAGTCGACGTGCCCAAGGTTTGCTGTAGAATGTGTTGTGGAACTTGTGTCTCATTTGGGGTAGTGGAGGTTGCCTTTTGAGATGGTGGAGGAATAGACTTTTGAGATGAACTAGAGAGCCTTTTTTTTCTTAGCACAATTAGAAAACAAAATGCCACACATCAAAATGAATCCTCATCTACCACAAAATTTGGCCGGCCCCTCTTCATTGTGTGAGTGGAGAGAGAGAGAGAGAGAAGTCAAGGGGTGGGTGGAATGCAATGATACAAGAGAGAGAGAAAAGTGATGATGAGAAACAATGATCACACCACAAGTCCTACACTCCATCAACTATCATAATACAAAGGTCAAGCCATCATCAACAAAAGAAAGTCAAGGGATGGTCCTCCATCATGATCCAACAATATGCAAAGACCCCCTTCCAAATTGCTTATTTGCACAAAAGCAAATAAGCCCTCCTCCACCAATCTTCGGCCAATGAAAGATACAAAGAAATATGGCCGAAACGGAAAGCAAACTGGCAACTCCAGAAAACTGGTCCCGTAATAAATTACAGGAAAACCCCGATACTGTGTATACACACCCGCACTTGTATTCCAACCGAAATACAAATGTAATGAGACAAAATCTACACTGTACTATACTAGGATCCGGCTTAAACCAAAGCCGGCTAGTAATATCCGTCCGATCCTGATCCGTGCAATACCGCACGTATCTGATCGAACCCTGCCATATATCCATACGGCCTCTACAGCGTTTCGCCCGAAAACTTGAGCAACTGAATGTGGGGGACTCTAAAGACTCGTCAACACCTTGGTTGTGGATTTAACCACTAGCACGTCAGAGGTATAAGCCAATACGTAACGGGTTACCATGTATTGACTAAAAGGGACGTCGATGAGCGAACTCATCCTGACACCCTACTGAGCTTGTCAGTGACAATATCCGTACAGTCCGGTCCGTTCGTCTATGAGCATCGCATGGCGAGCCTAGGGGGTTGGTAAAAGTCAGACCCCCAAAAGCGGTACAAGTCATGTCGGAGTGTAGCCCAGAACACCCTGAGATACTACTGGAATACCTACCAGTAAATCTCCTGTCTCGGCCGAGGGCTTCGTGTAATGGCTCTCCTAGACACAGCGCGACCTCACCCCCAATACCGGGAGAGACGAACCCCTGAAGATCCGCTCACTGCCTCCATATGGCTCGGGACTGTACCCAACTAAAATCTGTTTGCACGTCTCCTTTGAGCGTGGTAGGGTAGTAATCAAAGTACAGTGGGAACTCACACGAGACAAATGACGATCCCCAGGTCGATGAACTAACCTGTACACGTGTCACCAGGGAACTGCTATCTGACGTCAGGTATAAGACCAACTAGCATATTCCCGGCGAGTCCTGTCCGGTGTACTCATAACTTAATGAGCACCTGTATACATCTTAGGTGAACCAACAGACACCAGTGGCTTGTGAGACCGGCCACCGCCCCTCGTCGGGGTCTCGACTGTATACACTAGTCTACTCTGGAGTATCGATGCCCTGTCTCGAAACTCCCACGACTAGGGACCATTTAAGGATGTGCTTATAGACCCCAGCTCCCACTTATATGATCGCCCTCATACTGCTGGTGGTCAAGCAAGAATCCTAGGGGCTCTATCAGCGTGTAATAGCGACATGTCAGGTCACCTAAAGCAGTATACGATGATAAAGATAAACCAGATAGCATACTATCATCTCGAGTAAGACTGTCCTACTGGGACAGGTCCTCCCTCAATCATTGCAATCACGTGCCTGTGATCCAATAATTGACTCTGAGGGCACTATCTCCAACAGAGTGTTAGCATCCATTTCTTCTCTTGATCTAGTGAAGCTTCAAGCTTGGACAAAGAGGACTCCGGGTGGATCGTCGTGGACCTAGAGGATCTCAAGCGGTCCTTTTTCCAACCCTCAAGTAGCCAAAGAGTCTAGCGTAAGGAGCTACAAAGGTTGTACTGTAACGTTCTAAAAAATAATTAAATAAATAAAATCGTTTAAGTGAATTTTATGATTTTCGGTAAAGTAAAACGTATTTTTCGTAAAACTAAACCGTAATTATTTTTCACTGTAAATTTAAAAATACCTATTTTAATTATGTTATTACTAGTAAATGGTGTTTATTTAGTCACTTATAAATTTTTAGTTTAATTAAATATTTTTCCTAAATTAATTATTTTAAATATTAACATAAGCTTTATTTATACACTAAATTAGTGTAAATTTCAAATTTGAAGGGGTTTAATTTGCAAAAATGAACCATTGCATATTAGAATCTAGTGTGTATCATGAAAATTTTATTTACAAATTTTTCCATGATTATAGACATTTCTTTGGTTTAATTAGATTAGAAATGAAAGAAATTAAATAAAAATCAAGAAAAGACATAAAGAAGTTGATATTTTAGGTGAAGTTTCTACACTTTTCTTCACTTTTCTCACTCTCCTCTCCCTCCTCCATGGTGTGGCCGGCCTCAACCCCCCATGGCAGCCCCCCATCTTCAAAATTTAATTTACTTCCAAAAATCATCAAAAATCCTACGAAAATCCAAATAAAAATCCACAAAATCCTAATTAATTCCTACCCTCTATTCTTTTCTCATCTTTACATGGATTTTGGAGATGGAAAGCATTCATTTTGGAGGCTTGTTTTCATTTTTGGGTTTCTTGTTATGAAGGTATAAATTTTCTTCTTTTGATTTATTGTTATTAAATGTTTCATTTAAGCATAATTATATTTAATAAATTAATTCTCTTTACAAGTTTTAAAATTCAAGTTATGGTTTGTAAAATCAAGTTAGGGTTTTTACTAATTAAGTGGGGTTATTATAACTAGTCTAACATTTTAGAAATGGGAAAAATCATGCATGGTTGATATATTGTAATTTGTTCATTCAAATTGTTTAAATTAAGTAAATTTGCAAACTAGATTTATGTATATTATATTTATTGGTGAAATAAAATTCCAATTAATGTTTATAACACTAGAGTGTGGTTTTAAAGAGGATATTAACTTGTTGGTGGAATGAAAAACTCAATTTGGTTACTAGTTTTTGTTGATAATTGAAAAATACTAATAAAACTACTATTTTTGTTAACTAGATTTTAGAAATTCTTAAATAAATGAGATTTAAAATCTAATTTATGGTTTCATTATATTATTATCATCATGAATTGTAGTTTAGTAAGTTAATTCATGTAATTTCATGTTTAGTTGTGATATTGTGAAATTTTGCTTAAAAGTATCGAAATCGGGCAAGTTTGCATCTAGACTTTTCAAACTAATATAAATTAGGGTGTTAAAAATATAGTAATTGTTTCTATAATCTAGTTAGGTTATTTAATGAGTATTATAACCATTAGTTCCATATAAACAGTAAGTTTTAAAGTAAAACGGTAAATTGGCGTTTTCGGGTTTTTCGAAATCGGACGATTTGATTGATTTTTAGGGTTTCGATGAATTAAATCATGTTTATATTATAAGTAATGAGTTTTAAAACTATGAGTTGTTTGTTGATGTTTATATCGATCGATCGGCGTTTGTACGCCGATATCGAGCGATATTTGGTTCTTTTGCATGAGCGGGACATAGGTTTTAACCTATGCGCGTTTCGTGCGCCGTTTTGGTTTTGTCCGTGATTCAGTTTACGATATTATATGTGTTTGCGTATAGGTACCCCTCACGTGGACTGCGGGTGATGAAGAAGAGGATGGCGACACTGTCTTCGGCAGACAAGGACCAGGTGGGTAGATGTATATCTACGGGGGGAAGTCGGGTTGATGGCGTTTAGCACCCCCGCAAGCGTAGAATAGGAATAAGTACTTATTGACATTAGGAAGTCAGACGTGACCTTAGAATTTCGGTGAGTAGGACCCTAGTAGTGACCTTAGGTTGGACTAGATTGATTTAGAAAGACCTTACCCGGGGATGAATATCTTGGAGGAGATTCGTAGGTTTCAGGTAGATACACACACATGCACACACTGAAACTCGACATGGTGTCTACGTGCATGTACATATATAAATAGAACTAGGTGTAGGTATATATATATACACAATACGTATATGTGATATAAGGATGTGATATGATACACGGGGATGAAACTATATAACTGGGCTGATGCCGTGATTCTTTGCTATACAGTCGTGTTATGATGTCAGTGGATCATTAGAAAATGAGATAATGGATTTGTATACATGAACAATAATAAAGGGTGGTGATGATATTGAAGTATATGGGACTCTAAAATAGAACCCGGACCGTAACCTGTGTCTGAAGTTCTGATATGATATATGTGTGACTTGATTACGACATCATATAGGTGTGACTTGATTTCGATATGATATATGTGTGACTTGATTACGACATCATATAGGTGTGACTTGATTTCGATATGATATATATGTGTAACTTGATTACGATATCATATAGGTGTGACTTGATTACGATATGATTTAAGTGTGACTTAATCACAATATGATACATATACATGATATTTCTGAGGATAAAGTAACGATGTACATTTATATTGACAATGATATATGATTGATGTATGCGATTACAGTATGGTACCTTGATTATGACATGTGTTGATGATTATATTATACGAATGATGAGACACGTAGGTGATACTTGACCCATACCCCGATTTTGGGATGCCGTATGATGGATTTTACCGTACGAGGTATAGACGTGATGATTGATCCGCACTCTTGATTCGAGGAAGCCGTACTATGTACGTGACGCTATTGAGGCTGGATCGCCGACTATTAGAGATATAGACTCAGACTTTAGGTGTACTTTTATTTCTTATCGACTAGTTTCTTAGGTTTAGTTCCTTAGGAGGTTAGATGGATACTAGTGTAAGTTCGAGTCATATAGTTGTAGTTTTACTTGTATATCACAGATGAGTGGTTATTACACATCCGTCTTTACATTCATACCATAATCATAATGTTGCATGTTCATGCATATGTTTCTATAATCAGTATAAAAGTCTGCCTGTTAGGACACCGGCACCATTACCGATGATGCGCATATTCTACGTACACTTATTTACCGGCTCATACACATCATCATCGGTAATTGCTATGTCACGTACACTTTAGATCATATTATCTTTTAATATAGAATCAGCTAACAGCTAGATCGATATTACTTCGTGATTACTCTCTGGTGTTAGTATAGACATGGCATTTATTACTTAGACATTTCTTGCATTCGCATTTTCATGTTATCATGCAGTATTATGGGGCATATGCTGACACTTATCATATACTTACTCATGATTTTGGGATTTTGGATTTCTATGCGATTTCTGGATTTTTGTGGAAAACCGCAAGAATACATAGAAACTTCTCTCTCTCTCCTCCTCTCTTTTTTAAAAACATAAGATGCGGTTTTCTCGTGATGTATGTGTCGTCCACCATGAGATTTCATGTTTTCTGTTGGATTTGGAGACCCAATTCGAGGAGTGGATGAACCGTCTCAGGTAAATGGTGGGCCCGGTATGGTACCCCGGGGCAAGAAGATCGAGTTATAGACGATGAGCCTGGCAGTGGAGGACTACTTACCGGTGATGTCTGGCGCGGCGGATATCCGGAGGATACCGACCGTTGTCGTGAGATTTGATGATATGGTCCGATCCGGACTGACGGAGCCCAAGATATTGAGACTATGAGACATTGATATTATGAGGTATTGAGACTTGAGATTTACATATTTTGTGTCGATGCTTGACACGGATTTCTATGGATTTCATCGTTGATATTTCAGATTTCTATACACATTTTACCATGATAAAAGCTAAAGATTTCTTATACAGATATATCTAGATTTCAGGATTGGTTATTTTACATTCATGGTGCATGCATACTCATTCACATGACATAGTACTATATGAGGCACTGATACGAGCACGGATCATTTGCACTTACACGTAGTTTATTATCCTGTCTTTACTTGATGACTAGTAGTATATTAGTATATTATTATGACCTAGGATAGCGTCGTGCATTTGATTTCTTTTTGCAGATATCTTCTACTCATGAGTTGTCAATTCACCCCCGTTGTGCCAAATTTTATTACAGGTTCGATGAACAGATTTCCCTGGCAGTTTGTTGGCACATCTTTTCATTCAGGGTGATTTGCACGGTAGGTTGGTTGGTTCACTTGTATCTGAACCGCCATTGTACTTTTATTATTTCATTTGTATCTAGAAATCTCCATCAACCAAACTTGTATTACTTGATAGTTTACTGGATCGGTTGTTTATTTTGACCTTAGAGTCGCGCTTGTATTATTATGATATCTGGTGGTTTGTTTTCTTTTTTTATGTTTTGAGCCTCGCAATTTGGCGTTGTATACTATTGTGCATTGGTGTGGTTGTTTCTGTCTGTTGGCGTAGAGCTTGCTCCCGTTTGGGGATGCTTTTTATTGTTTATATATATTTATACTTGTTTGTACCCGTTTGGGGCCAGTTTTTACAAAGGAGACTCTGCCGAAATTTTTGAGAAAATTTGATCTTGTTTTTTTCAAACCTGTTTTCTGCATGTTTTCCTTCTTCTTCTTCTTTTATGGTTTAGATTTCTGGGCTTCGGCTTACTTAGGTTACGTTGCGCCTCTAGACGCTTCGTAATCTAAGTGCCGGTCACGTTCCGTACTTTCGGGTCGTGACAAAGTTGGTATCAGAGTGCTAGGTTTAACCTTGTATAAGTCTAGGTGACCCTTGGTTGATGGAGTAGGCGACTTAGGTTGAGTGACGTACCGTGGGTATGATCCGCGGCATACTTACGATACGCTACTCTTGTTAAGTAGCCTTAGGATGTACATTTCTTTGCACTGCATTTTATTCGTTCCTTTGATCTATCTTCATCGATATCGGAGCGTGGTTTCTGTTACCACGGGCGCACGGGCAGAGGGAGCTGCGGCTCGAATGCGATAACCATTAGGATATTGGTTATTCTTGAGGATTGAAGTATTGTTTAGCATGCGGACGAAGGGTATTCACATGCCGTCCAGACGAAGTTAAAGGATTCGAACGATTGTCAGAAACCCATTTTCCCAAGTTTAAAGTATTCGGAAGGACATGCAGGTATTTCTATGGACCCTTTAGAAGAATGAAACCCTAACTTGACATAATGACTACGAGAACGCCCTTGAACCTTAGGGTTTACGGCAGTTCCGCGGTGCCATTAGTGAGGCTTGGGTTTGCCCTTCTACGGCTGGACCATCGATGCTGAGGTATGTACCGGATATTTTTAAATTGTACTTGAGTGTTGAGCTCTCCCGGAATTATGGGATTTTGATGGATCGATCGAAAAGTTTAATGTAGTCCGGATATTAGGTGAAGGGATCGACTAGGTGGGAGGCTCTAGATATGAGTATTGCCGTTGGTAACGCAGTCAGCACATCTATGAAGAGACGAGTTCGAAGCAGTCGACACCAGAGGAAAGGGGGAAAGAGGCGCACATTGACGATAGTGTTTACGATTGTGATTTGGTGATTTGAATTTCATATTTTCGTTGATCGAATTTTGGTATTTTGAGGACTTTGTTCTACGATTGGTATTTCTTCTGTGTACCATCATTACATTCTTTTTGTGTTTCATATATCAGTTGTATTGATGTTGTTTATTACATACCCAGTGCACTTGATTTGGTTTTAATACATTTTGAGATTTTGATTTGATTTCGTGCATATGGTTACACATGATTTTTGACATATGCTTCGACCTAGTTTTCATGAATTTTCGTACTGTGATTTCGATTTTGATATGCGGTGTATGTTTTCGTGCACCATGTGCACCTGATTGAGATTCTTGCGCACACTTGGCGCACTTGATGCGATTTTGTGCACACCAGATGCACTAAATCGGGGTTTTGTGCAGATTAGATGCACCTGATATTGAGTCGTGCATGCCCGTTGCACTTGACAGATGTTTTTGGTGCACACCTATTGCACTTCGTTTTGTTTTGTGTGTATTCATGGTATCTGTATTTGGTTCCGATTTCAGTGCGCACCGGAAGCACATGATATTTTTATGATGTGATTGGGATTGATTTCAGTTTGAGCAGTATGTTTTTATAATCATTACTATTTGATTTAGTAACCAGGCGGGACGTGTATGTTAATTAAAAAATATATATATATATAGCTATTTTTTTTATAAACGTCCGCTATTTATGCCGTGACACGTGCGTCACACGGCGATTTTAAAAAGGGGCTCTTGCATGCTTCTTTATCCAGATATTAGGACGATTTTACTATGATGCGCACTATATATAAGTTGTGGTTTTGATGTATATTATGTTGGTTTTCGTATTGGGTTTTGATATTTTATTTTCACCATAACTCCGATGATTGTGTTATGTTTGACGGAGTTTTGATTTTAAGTTATATACTTGTTTTTCATGCGCTTGTATCGTGCTAAAAAACGTGTTTTATGTATTGATGATTTCGGAGCCCCGACGATTTGAGTGTTTTGCTGAATGTTTTAGTAATTGGGGGGGGGGCGAGTTTTAATTTAAATTCGGGGACCGAATTTCTTAAAGGGGGGAAGATTGTAACGTTTTAAAAAATAATTAAATAAATAAAATCGTTTAAGTGAATTTTATGATTTTCGGTAAAGTAAAACGTATTTTTCGTAAAACTAAACCGTAATTATTTTTCACTATAAATTTAAAAATACTTATTTTAATTATGTTATTACTAGTAAATGGTGTTTATTTAGTCACTTATAAATTTTTAGTTTAATTAAATATTTTTCCTAAATTAATTATTTTAAATATTAACATAAGCTTTATTTATACACTAAATTAGTGTAAATTTCAAATTTGAAGGGGTTTAATTTGCAAAAATGAACCATTGCATATTAGAATCTAGTGTGTATCATGCAAAATTTATTTACAAAATTTTCCATGATTCTAGACATTTCATTGGTTTAATAAGATTAGAAATGAAAGAAATTAAATAAAAATCATGAAAAGACATAAAGAAGTTGATATTTTAGGTGAAATTTCTACACTTTTTTTCACTTTTCTCACTCTCCTCTCCCTCCTCCATGGTGTGGCCGGCCTCAACCCCCCATGGCAGCCCCCCATCTTCAAAATTTAATTTACCTCCAAAAATCATCAAAAATCCTACAAAAATCCAAATAAAAATCGACAAAATCCTAATTAATTCCTACCCTCTATTCTTTGCTCATCTTTACATGGATTTTGGAGATGGAAAGCATTCATTTTGGAGGCTTGTTTTCATTTTTGGGTTTCTTGTTATGAAGGTATAAATTTTCTTCTTTTGATTTATTGTTATTAAATGTTTCATTTAAGCATAATTAGATATAATAAATAAATTCTCTTTACAAGTTTTAAAATTCAAGTTATGGTTTGTAAAATCAAGATAGGATTTTTACTAATTAAGTGGGGTTATTATAACTAGTCTAACATTTTAGAAATGGGAAAAATCATGCATGGTTGATATATTGTAATTTGTTCATTCAAATTGTTTAAATTAAGTAAATTTGCAAACTAGATTTATGTATATTATATTTATTAGTGAAATAAAATTCCAATTAATGTTTATAACACTAGAGTATGGTTTTAAAGAGGATATTAACTTGTTGGTGGAATGAAAAACTCAATTTGGTTACTAGTTTTTGTTGATAATTGAAAAATACTAATAAAAATGCTATTTTTGTTAACTAGATATTAAAGATTCTTAAATAAATGAGATTTAAAATCTAATTTATGGTTTCATTATATTATTATCATCATGAATTGTAGTTTAGTAAGTTAATTCATGTAAAATCATGTTTAGTTGTGATATTGTGAAATTTTGCTTAAAAGTATCGAAATCGGGCAAGTTTGCAAACTAGAATTTTCAAACTAATATAAATTAGGGTGTTAAAAATATAGTAATGTTTTCTATAATCTAGTTAGGTTATTTAATGAGTATTATGACCATTAGTTCCATATAAACAGTAAGTTTTAAAGTAAAACGGTAAATTGGCGTTTTCGGGTTTTTCGAAATCGGACGATTTGATCGATTTTTAGGGTTTCGATGAATTAAATCATGTTTATATTATAAGTAATGAGTTTTAAAACTATGAGTTGTTTGTTGATGTTTATCTCGATCGATCGGCGTTTGTACGCCGATATCGAGCGATATTTGGCTCTTTTGCATGGGCGGGACATAGGTTTTAACCTATGCGCATTTCGTGCGCCGTTTTGGTTTTGTCCGTGATTCAGTTTACGATATTATATGTGTTTCCGTATAGGTACCCCTCACGTGGACTGCGGGCGATGAAGAAGTGGATAGCGACACCGTCTTCGGCAAACAAGGACCAGGTGAGTAGATGTAAATCTATAGGGGGAAGTCGGGTTGATGGCGTTTAGCACCCCCGCAAGCGTAGAATAGGAATAAGTACTTATTGACATTAGGAAGTCAGACGTGACCTTAGAATTTCGGTGAGTATGACCTTAGTAGTGACCTTAGGTTGGACTAGATTGATTTAGAAAGACCTTACCCGAGGATGAATATCTTGGAGGAGATTCGTAGGTTTCAGGTAGATACACACACATGCACACACTGAAACTCGACGTGGTGTATACGTGCATGTACATATATATATAGAACTAGGTGTAGGTATATATATATATACACAATACGTATATGTGATACAAGGATGTGATATGATACACGGGGATGAAACAATATAACTGGGCTGATGCCGTGATTCTTTGCTATACAGTCGTGTTATGATGTCAGCGGATCATTAGAAAATGAGATAATGGATTTGTATACATGAACAATAATAAAGGGTGGTGATGATATTGAAGTATATGGGACTCTAAAATAGTACCAGGACCGTAACCTGTGTCTGAAATTCTGATATGATATATGTGTGACTTGATTACGACATCATATAGGTGTGACTTTATTTCGATATGATATATGTGTGACTTGATTACGACATCATATAGGTGTGACTTGATTTTGATATGATATATATGTGTAACTTGATTACGATATCATATAGGTGTGACTTGATTACGATATGATTTAAGTATGACTTAATCACAATATGATACAAATACATGATATTTCTGAGGATAAAGTAACGATGTACATTTATGTTGACAATGATATATGATTGATGTATGCGATTACAGTATGGTACCTTGATTATGACATGTATTGATGATGATATTATACGAATGATGAGACACGTAGGTGATACTTGACCCGTACCCCGATTTTGGGATGCCGTATGATGGATTTTACCGTACGAGGTATAGACGTGATGATTGATCCGCAATCTTGATTCGAGGAAGCCGTACTATGTACGTGACGCTATTGAGGCTGGATCGCCGACTATTAGAGATATGGACTCAGACTTTAGGTGTACTTTTATTTCTTATCGACTAGTTTCTTAGGTTTAGTTCCTTAGGAGGTTAGATGGATACTAGTGTAAGTTCGAGTCATATAGTTGTAGTTTTACTTGTATATCACAGATGAGTGGTTATTACACATCCGTCTTTACATTCATACCATAATCATAATATTGCATGTTCATGCATATGTTTCTATAATCAGTATAAAAGTCTGCCTGTTAGGACACCAGCACCATTACCGATGATGCGCATATTCTACGTACACTTATTTGCCGGCTCACACACATCATCATCGGTAATTGCTATGTCACGTACACTTTAGATCATATTATCTTTTAGTGATAGAATCAGCTAACAGCTAGATCGATATTACTTCGTGATTACTCTCTGGTGTTAGTATAGACATGGCATTTATTACTTAGACATTTCTTGCATTCGCATTTTCATGTTATCATGCAGTATTATGGGGCATATGCCGACACTTATCATATACTTACTCATGATTTTGGGATTTTGGATTTCTATGCGATTTCTGGATTTTTGGGGAAAACCGCAAGAATACATAAAAACTTCTCTCTCTCTCCTCCTCTCTTTTTTAAAAACATAAGATGCGGTTTTCTCGTGATGTATGTGTCGTCCACCATGAGATTTCATGTTTTCTGTTGGATTTCGAGACCCGATTCGAGGAGTGGATGAACCGTCTCGGGTACATGGAGGGCCCGATATGGTACCCCGGGGCAAGAAGATTGAGTTGTAGAAGATGAGCCTGGCAGGGGAGGACTACTTACCGGTGATGTCTGGCACGGCGGATATCCGGAGGATACCGACCGTTGTCGTGAGATTTGATGATATGGGCCGATCCGGACTGACGGAGCCCGAGATATTGAGACTATAAGACATTGAGATTATGAGGTATTGAGACTTGAGATTTACATGTTTTGTGTCGATGCTTGACATGGATTTCTATGGATTTCATCGTTGATATTTCAGATTTCTATACACATTTTACCATGATAAAAGCTAAAGATTTCTTATACAGATATATCTAGATTTCAGGATTGGATATTTTACATTCATGGTGCATGCATACTCATTCACATGACATAGTACTATATGAGGCACTGATACGAGCACGGAGCATTTGCACTTACACGTAGTTTATTATCCTGTCTTTACTTGATGACTAGTAGTATATTAGTATATTATTATGACCTAGGATAGCGTCGTGCATTTGATTTCTTTTCGCAGATGTCTTCTACTCACGAGTTGGCAACTCACCCCCGTTGTGCCAAATTTTATTACAGGTTCGATGAACAGGTTTCCCTGGCAGCTTGCTGGCACATCTTTTCATTTAGGGTGATTTGCACGGTAGGTTGGTTCACTTGTATCTGAACCGCCATTGTACTTTTATTATTTCATTTGTATCTAGAAAGCTTCATCAACCAAACTTGTATTACTTGATAGTTTACTAGATCAGTTTTTTATTTTGACCTTAGAGTCGCGCTTGTATTATTATGATATCTGGTGGTTTGTTTTCTTTTTTTAAGTTTTGAGCCTCGCCCTTTGGCGTTGTATACTATTGTGCATTGGTGTGGTTGTTTCCACCTGTTGGCGTAGAGCTTGCTCTCGTTTGGGGATGCTTTTTATTGTTTATATGTATTTATACTTGTTTGTACCCGTTTGGGGTCAGTTTTTACAAAGGAGACTCTGCCGAAATTTTTGAGAAAATTTGATCTTGTTTTTTTCAAACTTGTTTTCTGCATGTTTTCCTTCTTCTTCTTCTTTTATGGTTTATATTTCTGGGTTTCGGCTTACTTAGGTTACGTTGCGCCTCTAGACGCTTCGTAATCTAAGTGCCGGTCACGTTCCGTACTTTCAGGTCGTGACATGTACTCTCAAAATCCTAGCTTTTACTACTTGTGTTTTTGTGTTAAAGTTAAGTTGCCCTAATTTTTCTAGCTTGATCCTTAAGATAGTTTCTTTAGCACTATGTAAACTTTAAATATGGCATGTGTGTTGCCTCCAAACCCTTGTAGTGGTGCTGTAGGAAACCCTTCCTGGTATCAGAGCCAAGCTAGAGCCTTAGGCGATGTTTAAGCGAAGTTAAAACTCCGATCAAACCACGAAATACGGATTTTCACCCTTCTCTGGACATTTTTTAAAACAGTGTTATTTTCCGAATTAAAAATACTTAAAAAATTCAGCAGGAAAATCTAAGCATTTCTGTAAAAAACGATACCATATTCTGTACAAGCCGCCGCGGAACCGCGGCTATACCCTGCTTGGGCCGCGGATCCGCGGCCGTACTGAAGCAATATTTTATCATTTTTGTACAGTAATGTCCAGAACTGCTTATAGATATTTTTGGGTATTTTTAATCTGACTCAAGTGTTGAGTGTTCTGGGGATTATTTTGGATTCGTTGATTCGATCGGAATATTTAATTTCGTGCTGTTTTCGGGTAATTTAGAAAGTATTAAAAAGTTCGAACGGATATCATTAACTCACTTTTTCCCGGCACGAAAAACTTTCAAGTGTTGAATTTTTTCTCGAGTTTAAATCTTTCAGAAATACGTGCAAGTAACGTGGTGGACCATCTAGAAGAACACAAACCTTAACTCGATTATGTGACTGTCTGAACTGCCTCTAAACCTTAGGGTTTGTGGCAGTACGGCGTGCCACATGTGAGGCGTTGGCTTGACCCTTCTACGGCTTGATCGCTGCTACTGTGACATGTTCCGGGATTTTTGAACTCCGCTCAAGTGTTGAGCTATTAAGGAAATCTTGGGTATTTGATTATTCGATCGGAAAGTTTAATATCGTCTATTTATCTGGAATATGATACAATATGTGGAATTCATATAGTTAGGCATGAAATGCGAAGTATGTGATATTTCGGATTTGCGATGTCTAAAGTGATTGTGGATTCCAAATGTTGTAGTTTTACACTTTCTTTTCTGTGACCGTAAGTGTAGTATGTCGCATATCGCCGGTTTCGTTGCTATACATCAACGACAATTGGGGTACGCATACTTACTTACGTTGATGATATATGATATTATGTGTTGCTGAGATATGATGTGCAGAATTGTCGCGATTGAATAGCCGGGGTTTTTTTTATGTGAGATGAGAGTTTTCTTTTCATTCATGTAAAATTCAAATGTAATGTAATATTCTTTTATTTGGGGCACTTCCGGGTTGAGGTTGATGTCACCAGTGTTATATATTATTTACTTTTCCGCATTAGGATAGACCCAAGGAGGGGAGCACAAGTGACCGGGTTCTGGGGGTCAGCGGGAGGCCATCTCGAGGAGTCGAGACCGGGTCTCCTAAACTCCAGAATTGGTAGGGTCGCTTGCCGCTCTCGTAGGGGTCTAGGGGTGTGGGCTTGGCTATTCATCACGACTGTGGAATCCGTATTTTCTATTGTTGGATAAATACTAAATACGGACGTCCTAGTATATCCTGTATTATCATATGTGTGTTTCTGCTGCCTGTATTCTGTGATGTGATATCTGAGATGAATGATATAATATATGTATGATATATAGTAGACGTTGCTTATGTTTTACACCCACGCTAGTCCCGTCCCGGTATGCCGTTAGTTAAGTAACCAAACGGTGCATAACGGAACATTGCGGCGAATGCGGATGGCATAAGCGTACATTGTATTTTCGTTTCTTTTCTGTGATTGGCTTAAGGACTTAAATGATGGGGCTACATTAATATGATTAATGTAAAGAAAATAAACTTAAAAAGATGTTGTAGAATCGGATTTGAAAACCACTCGGCTCTTTATGAAAAAGCTACATTTCAAAAATGCGGAGCTCATGCCACTCCTTTTGAAAACCATTTGATTCTACGACGATATCAAGTTCAAAGCGTTAAAGATTTTCTTAAAAATCATCCACAACCCTCCGTCATTTTAGGAAGTAGAGTACTTAGTATTCGTGCTACGTTTGTTGACTATAGTTAAGGCGTAGTGTACGGTAGCTAAGTGATGTCTTCCTACACTGCATATGATGCAGATTAATTAGGACATTCATGCGACTTTGTTGACCATAGTTAAGGGTCATATGAGTGGGTTTAATTAATCAAGAAATGACGGGTAGAACTTGACTAGTACTTATGATTTGTTGACCATAGTTAAGGTCATAGGTACTAGGGGTAAAAACCACATCGGGAATTTCAATAGTTGAAATTTGCAATGAGATTGCAAACCTTCCATATGATGGTTGGATCCCGATCTCACTGTGGGCAATAGTTGCTCCCAAGAGAGTTTTGCAGTTTACAATTAGCTAACCCATTAGATGTCTAGAAAGGTGTTAACGGGGCTATGCCTCTGGGAAGACGAGGTTTACTTTAATTAGGTCCGTGCGAAAGCACGGAGAACCTCCCTCAAGTATCGACACAGGCCTGGCTGAACGGTTGGCGAAGTTGTAGACTGTAATTAATCCTGGCTAGTTTTCTTTTTAAGGTTTGGAAGAAAAACTTGATTAAAGCAGTGGGAGACATCGATTAGACAAGATAATAACCAATCTGATCTTTGCAAGAGCTTTCGTTGAGTGTATTCTTCTCTCTCTCTTAATGGCAGATACCCATGACTGGACTCAAGCTTCTACTAGATAAAAATAAACTGAATGGGACCAATTATAAAGGCTGGCTGAGGAATTTGAATATTGCCTTGACTTATGATAAGGTATCATATGTCCTCACGGCTCCAGCCTCGCCCGTCCCAGGTCCAAAATCCTCAGTCGCGGATATTGAAGTCCGCAAGACATGGGACGCTGACTGTGCCCCGCGCTTGCATCGATGGATAACACATATCAAAAGCAGCACGAGAATATGGACATTCACGCCATATTCCTCCATACAAAAGAGTTGTATGGAGAGCAATCCCGCGTATTACGATACGAAGCATCAAAGAAATTGTTTCAGATGCGAATGTCCCCTGGCACACCAGTAGGAGACCATGTTCTGAAGATGATAGCTCTCATAGAAGAGCTTGAGGACCTTGGATGGACGATGGACAATGAACAATATACGGATATTATTCTGCAGTCCCTCCCCTCCACCTTTGTTCAATTTATAGTTAACTTCAACATGCACAACATGGAGAAGGAACTACCTGAACTCCTTAATATGTTAAGGAGTGCAGAGAGCACACTGAAATCAGTTAAAACTCCCGTTTTGAGTGTTGGGCAATCTTCCTCTTCTCGCCCAAAGGCTAAGGCCAAGGGAAAGATGAAGAAGAAACCCAACAAGCCTAAGGGTGGAGTTAAAAAGGTTAAGGGGAAGGACAAGTCCAAAGCTGGAGAATCGGGGAAAGGGGAATGTTATCACTGCCACAAAACAGGACATTGGAAGCGCAACTGCACGGAGTACTTAAATCTCAAGAAGAAGTATGGGGATGCTTCCGCTTCAGGTGTGTTTGTCACAGAAAACTATTTTTCAATTAACTCTGCTTCCTGGGTATTAGATACCGGTTCAGGTTCTCACATTTGCAATTCTATGCAGGGGCTGAGAAATAGCAAGGTTTTGAAGATAGGTGACCATACTCTCCGCGTTGGAAATGGTTCCAATGTACATACAGTCGCAGTGGGAGAGTATCATTTGGGGTTGCCGTCTGGGTGTATATTGGTTTTGAACCCATGTTATTTTGTACCTAGTATGCTTTGTAATATAATATCCGTTTCTTTGTTGGACAATGGAGGATATAATTTTGTATTGCAGAACAATGTTATGAACATTCACCTGAATCAAATGTTGGTTGGGTATGGTACGCTTAATAACGGGATATACGTCCTAAATCAACACACAGTTTTCAGCATACAACACACTAATAAAAGAAAACTTTCAGAAATAAATGAAGTTTTTCTTTGGCACTGTAGACTTGGTCATATTAACGAAACAAGAATAAACAAGTTACACAAAGATGGATATTTAAACTCTTTTGAATATAAATCTTATGCGACTTTTCAGTCTTGTATCAAGGGTAAAATGACCAAAACTCCGTTTACCGGACATGGAGAAAGAGCTACTGAGCTCCTAGGTCTTATACATAGTGGTGCATGTGGGCCAATGTCTACACAGGCTAGAGGCGGTTTATCATACTTCATTACTTTCACTGACGATTTCTCAAGATTCGGTCATGTATTTTTATTAAAGCACAAATCCGAAGCTTTCGAGAAATTCACTGAATATAAACTTGAAGTAGAAAAGCAAACCGGCTTGAGTATTAAAATGCTTCGATCAGATCGAGGTGGGGAGTACCTCAGTACAGAATTTGCAAACTTCCTAAAAGAGAATGGGATTCTCTCTCAGCTCACTCCTCCTTACACACCACAGCACAACGGTGTGTCTGAACGACGGAATCGGACCCTATTAGATATGGTCCGAACCATGATGAGTGATGCTGAGTTACCCGTCTCATTTTGGGGGCATGCATTGGAGACTGCAGCGTTTCTACTGAACAGGGTCCCAACCAAAACCGTGTCTACCACACCATATAAGATATGGCATGGGAAGAGACCATCTCTTAAGAGAATTAAGATTTGGGGTTGCCCGGCCTATGTTAAAAAGCATAATCCGGACAAACTCGAGACACGGTCGGTCATGTGTAATTTTGTGGGGTATCCAAAGAATTCTTATGGATATCTATTCTACCACAAGGAGGAACAAAAGGTGTTTGTTTCTCAGTATGCCACATTCTTTGAAAAAGAGTTTTTCACAGATAAAGATGATGGCAATGTGGAGGATCTAAAAGAGGTTGTAGAAACACAAACTACAAATGACGACTTGGTTGAACCGGCTTTTGCAATAGAAACTGAGGAACCTCGACCACTCCGTAGGTCTGGTAGGACTTCTCGCCCACCGGAGAGGTACTACGGTTTCCTCATTGATGGTGACAGAGAAGACTGCATCATAGAGGATGATGATCCTACCAGCTTCCAGCAAGCTATCACGAGTGGAGACTCTGTGAAGTGGCTGGATGCCATGATATCCGAAATGGACTCTATGTACACCAACAAAGTATGGACTTTGGACGTTGTACCCCTTGGGGTAAAACCTGTGGGGTGCAAATGGATCTTTAAAAGAAAGATTGGTGTAGATGGGAAGGTAGAGACCTATAAGGCAAGACTTATGGCGAAGGGTTTTCGTCAAAGACCAGGTTTGGACTATGACGAGACTTTTTCTCCCGTAGCCATGCTTAAATCCATTCGGATCCTACTTGCTATTGCTGCTCACTACGACTATGAAATCTGGTAGATGGACGTTAAAACGGCATTTCTAAATGGAGATTTAGAAGAATGCGTTTATATGGATCAGCCAGAGGGCTTCATTGACAGTGGGAGCAGCGGGAAAGCATGTAGATTGCTTAAATCCATATATGGGTTAAACAAGGGATCATGGAGTTGGAACATCTGTTTCGATGATGTTATCAAAGAGTTTGATTTCATCAAAAATCCAGATGAACCTTGTGTTTATAAGAAGGCTGTAGGGAGAGCTGTCACATTCCTCGTATTGTACGTGGATGACATTCTTCTGATAGGAAATGATATTCCTATGCTACAGTCTATCAAATCTTTCTTATCACTAAGGTTCTCCATGAAGGACCTGGGTGATGTCACATACATTCTGGGCATTAGGATCTATAGGGATAGATCTAAGAGGTTATTGGGATTGTCCCAAACCAGGTACATCAACACCATCCTAAAAAGGTTTAGTATGGAAGACTCCAAGCGGGGTGCCTTACCCGCTTGCCATGGGGTCACTCTCTCCAAGGACACTTGCCCAAAGACCGATGAAGAGAGAGCTCGCATGAGCATTATACCCTATGCTTCGGCAGTAGGATCTATAATGTATGCGATGTTATGTACACGCCCAGATGTAGCTTATGCACTTAGTGTTGTAAGCATGTATCAATCCAACCCAGGGGAGAATCACTGGATAGCTGTGAAGAACATTCTTAAGTACTTGCGCAGGACTAAAGAATTGTTCTTGGTGTATGGTAATGGAGATCTCCAAATGGAGGCCTTTACCGATTCGAGCTTCCAGAGCGATAAGGACGACATCAAATTTATCTCCGGGTTTGTATTTACCCTCAATGGAGGGGCGGTAAGTTGGAAGAGTTCCAAACAGGATACCGTTGCAGACTCTACGATGGAGGCTGAGTACATTGCTGCAAATGATGCCGCCAAGGAAGCAGTCTGGATGAAGAAGTTCGTCTCGGAGCTAGGAGTAGTTCCAACCATTATTGATCCAATACCATTGTATTGTGATAATAATGGGGCTATGGCGTTAGCCAAGGAGCCCAGGTCCCATCAGCGGTCCAGACACATCCTGAGGCGCTTTCATTTGATCCGGGAGATTGTAGATCGCCGCAAGATCGAGATTAGGAGAGTAGACACAAAGAATAATACCGCGGATCCACTCACCAAGGCCCTCCCTCAGCAGTAGCATGAGCGACTTTTTGAGATGTTGGGTATGAGATAAGCCAATAACTGGCCTTAGTGCAAGTGGGAGATTGTTGGATATATGTATGCCCTAGAGGCCATTATATGATAGTGGATGTATTTATACATGTATATATATATATATTCAGTGTTCATTCTTGCTCGACATGATAGTATGCTATCTGGTTCTTCTTTATCTGACATGTTGATTTGATCATGCTTTCATTCATTCACACATGTTGATAAAGCCCTGAGGATATAAGCTAGACTACTGTGATTATGATAGAGATCATACTAGTGGGACATCTGTAGTTTATAAGCATATCCTGGAATGTCCCTAGTCGTAGGTGTATCGAGACGGGGCATCGATATACCAGAGTAGACTAGCGTATATGATACTAGACCCATACGATGGGCGATGGATGTTCTCACATTCATCGATGTTTGACATCGAGATCGTATACGGGTGCTCAGTGGTGACTGGGTACACTGGACGGACTCACCGAGAACTCCTATATGGAATTATATCTATCGTCGGATAGCAGTTCTCAGGTGACACTGGTGCAGGTTAGTCTGTAGACCCGAGATCGTCATAGAGTCTTGTGTGTTCTCCTACTGTACTTTGATTACCACCCTACCATGGCTCTACTGAGTCGTGCAAATAGGTGGCCGTTGGGTACAGTCCCGAGACACACGAAGGCGATGAGCGATAGGAGGGGTTTCGTCTCTCCCGGTATTGGGAGTTGATGCTGTGTTGTGCTCGATTGGCTATATCAGTAACTCCCTGGCCTGGGCTGTTGAGATTTACGGATAAATGTTATCAGAAGTTTCTCGATCTGTTATAGACCATTCATCGGCACGACTTATTGCGTTGTTGGGGTCGACGTTACCATCCCTAGACTCGATATGCAGCATATCTGACGAAAAGACCGGACTGTACGGTAGTGTTGCCGGTTGGCTCGACGGGAGTTGTAACAGGTTCGCTTGTTTTCTGATCGCTCAATACCCGGGTGGCCGTTACGTTTAGCTGACCGCTTGCGGCTTGGGGGTGCTTGATATGATCATTACCCACTGCCGGCGTATTGACGAGTCTTAGAGTCCCAAAATTGGGTTACCTAGTCCAGGCGAAACGTTGTGGTGCGCATATGCGATATGCGCGTGGACCCGGTTAAAATGCGTGTATGAGATACCGTATATTAATCGGGTGGCTTGCTTTTGGTCGGGTCGTATGTGATATGACCGGGTTGCTAAATCAAATGTTGATTTATCATTAACCATTAGTTTCTCACTTGAAATCCTTTCTTGACTTTATGTTGTATGCATGCATGTATGCATTCATTTTCATTCATGCACATAGGATGTGCATGCACACATACATGCATACATAATGGTTATCATGGTTGTTGATATAGTGGATGGTGGCAATATAAGACTCACATTCTATGTAAAATATATGGATATTACTTATTTGGAAAAAGGAAAATGAAATGGAAATTGTTTCATGGTTTATTTTATTATTCCTTCATTAACCCTTTTGACTAACCATGATTTAATTTCTATGGTCATTTCTTTTCCAAACAAAAATATCTAGATATTTTATAACCCTAGTTAAGAATGAGAGAGTGAAAAAATATATATATATATATTCATTTTCTCATTTTCTAAACAAGCATATCATTATCATGAGTTTTCTAGAGCCATCATCTTCTTCCTCCTTTCTCCCTTGCTCTCTAGTTCTTTCAAGTGAGCAAAAGAGTTGTCAAGTTAGGATTTTGAAGTGAGAAAACCAACCACAACACCATTCTACACTAGTCTTGCCCATTAGTGAAGAGTGTTAGCTTCCATTTCTTCTCTTGATCTTGTGAAGTTTCAAGCTTGGACAAAGAGGACTCCGGGTGGATCATCGTGGACCTAGAAGGATCTCAAGCGGACTTTATCCAACCCTCAAGTAGCCAAGGAGTCTAGCGTAGGGAGCTACAAAGGTTGTACTCTCAAAACCCTAGCTTTTTCTACTTGTGATGATGTCAATATTACGAAACCCTAAATTTCTAGTGATGATTCTTTGTATATTCACTTAGCACCTTAAAAATTTGATTTTGACACATGTGATGCTTCTAAACCCTTCATGAGGTGCTAGGTAAACCTAACAGCAAGGACCGAGATCCTTTCACTAGGAGTGACCCCTTGAGCAGAAGTTTGTGTTAGGGTAATAACTTCACTATAATAGATTACTTTTTGCTTTGCATCGTGGTATTCAGTTGGAATATCCTGCACCTCATTCTACAGGGAAAGAGCCAAGATCCCTTCACCGGGAGTGACCTTTTTAGTAAAGGTTTTCGCCACTATATTTTTGTAAAAAGCTATCCGGTTCCGTCAACAATATCAAGTTCATTACGTTAAAGCTTTTTCGCTAAAAACCATTCGTAGCCCTCCGTCATTTCAGACGGGTAGCACTTAGTATTCATGCTATGATTGTTGGCCTTCGTCATGGCATAGTGTATGGTAGCTATTTGTTACTTTTCTGTTGCATAGATAGATGCGTTAGTTTGGGACAGTCGTACTACTATTTCTGCCTTCGTCAAGGGTATGTACGGATAGGTTCAAATTAACCTGGATAATGATGGGTAGAACATGACATGTGACTTATGATATGTTGGCCTTCGTCAAGGTCATAAGAGCATGGGGTAAAAATCACATCGGGAGTTTCTAAAGAAACTGAAACTTGCCAGGCATGCGCATACCTTCTGGAGTGTGATAACATGAGTGGATTCCATCTTGTTATCATGCGATGATAGTTTGATCCCGATTCCCACTGATGAGTTGGTTTATCCTCGGGTGATCCCGACTGATTCTTCTTTCAGGTTTGGAGGATAAATTGAGGATACAGTGGGAGGTTTCCTGATTAGATAAAGTGATAACCATTCTGATCTAGGTTAGGGTGCATGCAGAGTGTTTCTTTTCTCTCTCTCTTTGGCAGCGACCATGGCCCGACCCTAGACTATGACTCAGTGACCAAGATTAACCGAACCTTCTTAAAACACTGGCTTTTGGATTATCAGAGTTGCATACCTCATTGCCACTCCTCCTTTTACCCTTTTCTCTAGAACACCCCGTATTACTACGAACATCCACTTCCATTGGATAAAACCATCGTATAGTTATATACGAACTCGAAGGAACTTGTTCCAGATTCGAGGATGGTTTCCGGTTCTGGAGAAAATGAATAGGACTATTCAGTTGTCTTTTCCTTTTACCTTCTCTCAGGTTGTGAATGCTCCTTGGATTAGGACGGTACACCTATTACGCTAATTGGATAGTCTTCATCCAAACCATAGGCAGGTGCCGAAAGGTGGGGAATGAAGAAAATCGATTAGCCTAAGTAAGGTGTACAGAAGGTAATAAGTAAAGACAAATAAACGGATTAGAAAGAGGGCAAAGTAAATTGCGACTGCTATTCACGACCAAACCAAGTATTTCATCGCCACTCCTACTTCACCTTTGTATTTCTCCAGAACACCCTGTATCACTACGAAGATCCACAGTTATTTGGATAATCCATCATATGGTTATATACTAACTCGAAGGAACTTGTTCCAGTTTGGGGATGGATTCTGGTTCAGGAGAAATAGGAATAAGGTTTATTCAGTTGTCTTTTATCTTTACCTTCTCTCGTGTTACGAGTGCTCCTAGGATTGGGGGAGTACACCCATTATGCTTATTGGATAGTCTTCTTCCAAACCATAGCCTGGTGCCAAATGGTAGGGAAGGAAGAAAACCATTTGGCATAAAGGTGGTGTACAGAAGGTAATGACTAAAGACATATAAAGGAATTTGAATAGATGGCAGAAAAATATACGGTTACAGTCATGAATCTGGATAATGGAAAAGGCATTACTAGGAATACCAGGATACCCCTTCGAAACATTTTCATGTTTCGGTCTCACTGTGTATTGTTAAAATAAAATTGATTTCCCTATAAGCCCTTACTCTAGGGTATGTATTTACCAGGTATGATTCTCACATCTGTATGGTTTTACAGATGATGAATGGGAGTAAGTTATTGGGAATTGGGTGATCATCCTCATTATATCAAGATTCGTTAATTGGTGATATTTGAGGAAATCGCCTGGGTTGTTTGCCGGACGACAAATATTTGGTTTTGAATATCCGTTGTTATGCACCAATTTCAAATTGATATATCTGTACGTTTATTTTTATAAAGTGAGATAAAACTTTTTGAAATTATGTCCATGACATTTACCTATATCAGTGGATGGTTAGGTAAGGAGTATTAAACAGCGGTGTAATTCTTCTTAACCATAAGTACAGTTTTCAAACTACGACACACAGGGAATGAGTTATTAGACTCAGCGGACTTATACAAAGTATTGTACGTTGTCAAGTGTCCATTAGGATAGAGGGGTTGGTCCTCGTACTATATTTTGTTTACTTGTGACTTGTCTCGTTTTTAGACAAGCGTTTTGTAGAAATGCAAGGTCTATGTTTTGAGAAGTTATAGGTATTAGAGTAAAGTAGAGAACCAGGTGTTGCATGTATCAGGATTCTTCAAGATGATCGAAAATGTAGATACTTGTATCCGGTATTCAGTTGATACTAATGGTTTTGAGAAACTTGTTTCTCTTTCAGGTTTCGCATGTTTTGGATGCACTCCTAAGTTGAGTAATGCTGATCGGCCTCTCTCCGTTTAGTTGACATGCACTGGAGACAGCTGCATGATTTGAATCTGGTTCCAATTAAATCGGTGTCTCTATTTCTATATCAGATATAGAATTGCTCATATCTTAACGATGTTAAGGTATATGGAGTTGTCCGGATTATACTTAAAACCAGGCTCTGGATAACTCAAGGAACGTTTCTGTAATGGCTGTTTGTGGGTTAATCCGGGCTATGATGAGGGTTGACTTTCTACCATCTAGAAGATCAATAGTGATATTGTTCTTGACTCGCCACAGTTTCAATAAAAATGGATTTTTTCAGAAAACAGTAGTGGGAGTATTGTAGAACTGGAAGTGATTCCAGAACCACAAACGATTACTGGAAATTTGATGAGAACCTAAAAATTCAATGAGGTTTGACATTCCATTAGCCACTCCGCAGATATGGTGGGTAACCTCAGGCACTCGAGAGGTACATCGGTATGCTCAAGGACGGTGACAGGGAGGTTCTTGTTTTCCCAGAGTTGACACTACTGTTGTTCTAGGCTATGAGACCGGGCAGGAGGATGAGTATAGAATCGTTCTAAACTAGCTTTAGAAGTGCACGTGTATATGACTGTGCCAGAGGGCTGTCTTAGTCAGTGGGAGCAACGGAAGCATAGTGGACAAGTAGCTTATTTCTATTTATAGACTAAAGCGTATATAGCGGAGATAGATCATCTATTTTTGATGTGACAGTCATAGGTTTTGACTTCATCAGAATAAGGGATGAATCTGTTAAAAGGTAGTAGGGTGTGATGTCCTGGTATTTGGATGACATACACATAGTAGGAAGTGAAATTCCTATACTACGATCGGTTATACTTTGGTTGTCACACAGTGGTTTCTCCATAAAGGATATAGATATAATATCAGACATTCTGGTTACTAGATCTATGGTTTTAAATCTGGATTTTGGTGGTTTCCCTATCTGGGTACTCAGACAGTATTCTAAAGGTGTTTTAGAATAGACGACTCCTGGCATGGTAGTATACCTGCAGGTGATGGAGTCACCCTCTCTGAAGGTGTCTTACAGACTAAAGGGGAGAGGGATATGAAAGGTTCCTAGGCACCCTAGTGAGGTCTCACAAGGCATCGAACATGCCAATTTAAAAAAAATGGTGCCGAGAAACCCTAGACTACGGATCTTAGACTAGATGTTTAGGCGAAACTAAAAACTAGTTAACTACTTAACTAGAAGTTAGATGCTACAACCTTTGTAGATCCGGATTTCCACCTCCTTAGCTCCATGTGGTCATGCCCTCGCTGTCCATCATGAATCCTCGACTCATTCGTCGGCTTCATCGGAAAAACGTGCGGAATAGGTCGTCGGCTTCGTGTCAAAGACGATCTACGTCGAGGTTGCACTAGTTCAAGCTCCGACTTCACAAAGTTGTGAAACTTGTGAAGAGAACACCCAAAACAACTTGGCAAGAGGTAGAGGGTGAAGAAATAGGAGATGGGTTCACTTTAGATTTGGAATTCTCTCACTAGAACTCAAGTTGCCATTGATGGCATCTAAGTTTTTCTTTTGAAGACGAAGAAGAAGAAGAGCTAGAATTATGATAAGTTATTTAAAATGAAAAGAAAAATCTATACTTATCATAATTCTAACTAAGGTTAAGTGTAGAGAATCAACCATGGTTATTTGGAGAGTTAGGGTTAAGCTAGTGGACAAGAATGGTTGCATAAAGTCAAGGCTTCATGAAGCTTCAACATAAAACAAGAAATGCCACCATTCTCCACTTAAGCTTTATCCAAATAAATGAATAAACAATTAAATGAATAAATGCATAATTAAAACCCTAATCTCAAGTTAACTATGGTTTAATTCCATACACTTAACCATATGATCAAGTATCATCAAACATGATACTTATATGTGCACAAAAGTATATCACATATACAATGTGTAAATCAAGTGAGAAAAATCCGTTTAAAGTGAACCAATACTAGTTAATGCAAAGTAATATATCAAATATATAATTATACATTAAATCATTAAATCAACACTTGATTCAATGATCCGGTCATGTCGCACATAACCGACTAGTATTCAATGCATCGATTTATCGAATCAATGATTCGATAACTAGGTCATATCTCATACAACCAATCGAAACATTAATCACGAGAATCAAATACGGTATCACATACACGCATTATTCTCGGTCCCGCACATATCTCATATGCACTCCTATTTCGTTTCGCTTGAGCTAGGAAACCTCTGTGTAGGACTCTGAAGACTCGTCAATACGCCGGTAGCAGATGATGATCATATCAAGCACCCACAAGCCGCAAGCGGTCTGCTAAACGTAACGGCCACCCGGGTATTGAGCGATCAGAAGATCGACGAGCTAGCCCGCTCACACTCCTGCGAATCCGACCAGTAACACTTACCGTACAGTCCGGTCTCTTCGTCTGATATGTCGCATATCAAGTCTAGGGGTGGTAAACGTCAGACCCCAATAACCCGATAAGTCGTGCCGATGTGAGGCTCATAACGGGTCGAGAAACTACCGGTAACACTTACCAGCAAATCTCTGATCAGCCCTGGCCAGGGACTTCCCTGCTACGGCCAATCGAGCACTGCGCAACATCAACCCCCAATACCGAGAGAGACGAAACCCCTCCTATCGCTCATTGCCTCCATGTGACTCGGGACTGTGCCCAAAGACCACCGTTTTACACGCCCTCATGGACGTGGTAAGGTGGAGATCAAAGCACAGTGGGAATCACACAAGACTCTATGACGATCTCGGGTCTACAGACTAACCTGTACATGTGTCACCTGAGAACTGCCATCTGACGTGAGGTATAATACCATCTGGGAGTTCTCGGCGAGTCCGTCCAGTGTACTCAGTCTCCACTGAGCACCCGTATACCATCTCTGATGTCAAACACCAATGGATATGGGATCATCCATCGCCCATCACATGGGTCGGGAAGCGTATACGCTAGTCTACACTGGTATATCGATGCCCCGTCTCGATACACCCACGACTAGGGACCTTGAAGGATGTACTTATGGACTACCATGTCCCCACTAGTATGATCTGCATCATAGTCCAGGTAGTCAAGTACATATCCTAAGGGCTTTACCAACATGTAACTATACGACAGTATAAAGAGACAAGTGTACATGTTAAGATAAAGAGCAACCAGATAGCATACTATCATATCGAGCAAGAAAGTCATCTCTATATATGTCCAAGCATCCAATATAATATACATCATCTGTACAATACTGGCCTCTAGGGCATACATACAACTAACAGGATATGCATGATTGACATATCACTTGCTTAGGCAATTGAGTCAATCATGAGATGTCAAGTACCGCACCAGATGTTTTTGTGCCAGATGCAATAAGTTGATATTAATCCAATCCTGGAGAAACATTCGGAATCAGTTTAAGAACATAAGTGGATGTTCTAGGGATATGATAACGATAGCCTCCTTCGGTAGACGGTTATCATCCAGGCTTCCAAGGTGACCTGGATGACAGAGTGACTATCAGAGTTATAGTTTTCCCTCTGACGAGTGGCAGTAGCTTGGACAGGAGGTCCAAGCGGATATTGAGGGAGGCATGGCGTAGGATACTGATTAAGTTCAGTTGACGATACAGTCTAAGAATTTTGGATTTGGAGTTTATTTATGAATTAGGTCCCATCAGATATCAAGACATATTCTAAGACAGGTATTGCTCATTTCGGGAGATGGCTTTCTCCGCGAACTTGAGATAAAGAGAGACTTAGAAAGAAACATCGGGGCAGAACCACTCACTGCGGCGATTCCTCGAACGCAATAGTTTCACAAACGGGTTTTGTGAGACTAATCAGTAGAGGAGTTGGATGTTCGGTATCACACGGACTGTGAGTATGCGACATCGCAATAATTAGCCTTGAGTGCAAGTGGGAGATTGTTGGATATAGTGCCTTCAAAGTCAATTATTGGATCGCAGGCACGTGATTGCAATGATTGAGGGAGGACCTATGCCGGTAGGATAGTCTTACTCGAGATGATAGTATGCTATCTGGTTTATCTGTATCATCGTGTACATGCTTTGGGTGACCTTACAGATCACTATTACACGTTGATAGAGCCCTTAGGATTCTTGCTTAACTACCAGCAGTATGATGACGATCATATACGTGAGAGTTGGGTAGTCTATAAGCACATCCTTAAAGTGGTCCCTAGTCGTGGGAGTTTCGAGACTGGTCATCGACATTCCATTAGTAGACTAGTGTATACAGTCGAGACGCCGACGAGGGGCGGTGGCCGGTCTCACAAGCCATTGGTGTCAGTTGGTTCACCTAAGATGTATACAGGTGCTCGTTGGGTTATGAGTACACCGGACAGGACTCTCCGGGAACATTCTAGTTGGTATTATACCTGATGTCAGATAGCAGTTCCCTGGTGACATGTGTACATGTTAGTTCATCGACCTGAGATCGTCATTTGTCTCGTGTGAGTTCCCACTGTGCTTTGATTACTACGCTACCACGGCTCAAAAGAGTCGTGCAAACAGATTTTAGTTGGGTGCAGTCCCGAGCCACATGGAGGTAGTGAGCGGATCGGCAGAGGTTTCGTCTCTCCCGGTATTGGGGGTGAGATCGTGCTGTGTCTAGGAGAGCCATTACATGAAGTCCTTGGCCAAGGCAGAAGATTTACTGGTAGGTATTCCAGTAGTATCTCGGGGTGTTCTGGGCTACGTTGGATATAATGCCTTCAGAGTCAATTATTGGATCACAGGCACGTGATTGCAATGATTGAGGGATGACCTATACCGGTAGGACAGTCTTACTCAAGATGATAGTATGCTATCTGGTTTACCTTTATCATCGTGTACTGCTTTAGGTGACATTACTGATCACTATTGCACGTTGATAGAGCCCTTAGGATTCTTGCTTGACGGCCAGCAGTATGATGGCGATCATATACGTGGGAGCTGGGGGTCTATAAGCGCATCCTTAAATGGTCCCTAGTCGTGGGAGTTTCGAGACAGGGTATCGATACTCTAGAGTAGACTAGTGTATACAGTCGAGACCCCGACGAGGGGCGGTGGCCGGTCTCACAAGCCACTGGTGTCAGTTGGTTCACCTAAGATGTATACAGGTGCTCATTGGGTTATGAGTACACCGGACAGGACTCGCCGGGAACATGCTAGTTGGTATTATACCTGATGTCAGATAGCAGTTCCTTGGTGACAAGTGTACAGGTTAGTTCATCGACCTGAGATCGTCATTTGTCTCGTGTGAGTTCCCACTGTACTTTGATTACTACCCTACCACAGCTGAAAGGAATCGTGCAAACAGGTTTTAGTTGGATACAGTCCCGAGCCACATGGAGGCAGTGAGCGGATCTGCAGGGGTTCGTCTCTCCTGGTATTGGGGGTGAGGTCGCGCTGTGTCTAGGAGAGCCATTACACAAAGCCTTCGGCCGAGGCAGGAGATTTACTGGTAGATATTCCAGTAGTATCTCAGGGTGTTCTGGGTTACACTCTGACACGACTTGTCCAGCTTTTGGGGGTCTGACTTTTACCAACCCTCTAGGCCCGCCATGCGATGCTCATAGACGAACGGACCGGACTGTACGGATATTGTCACTGACAGGCTCAGTAGGGTGTCAGGATGAGTTCGCTCATCGACGTCCCTTTTGGTCAATACCTGGTAGCCCGTTACGTATGGATAAATACCTCTGACGTGCTAGTGGTTAAATCCACAGCCAAAAGTATTGACGAGTCTTTAGAGTCCCTCACAGACAGTTACTCAAGTTTCGGGCGAAACGCTGTAGAGGCCGTATGGAGATATGGCAGGGTTCGATCAGATACGTGCGGTATTGCACGGATCACGATCGGACGGATAATACTAGCGGGCTTTGGTTTAAGCCGGATCCTAGTATTGTACAGTGTAGATTTTGTCTCATTGAATTTGTATTCAATGGGAATACAAATGCGGGTATGTATATACAGTCGCGGGGTTTTTCTCTAATTTATTACGGGATCTGTTTTCTGAAGTTGCCAGTTTGCATTCCGTTCCGGCCAGTTTTCCTTTGTTCCTTCACGGCCGGATTTTTCTGATGGAGGGGCTAATTTGCAAATTTGCAAATTAGCAATTGTGGAGGGTTATTTGGGAAATGGTGGCATTATGATATTTCTAGCATCATTAGATTCCTTTTGCTTCTTGATGGCTAGCATTTATGGTGATGGATTATGAAGGGATTGATTTGGCAAATGGTGTGACCATTTCTTCTCATTATCATACAAATTCTTTCTTGCATTATTCCTTTTTTTTTCCCTCCACCATTTTTGTGAGGGGGCCGGCCACATATTTGGTGAGTGGGGAGAGATTCATTTGAGGGGAGATTTGAGTTCATTATGGTTGCAAAAGAAAAGAAGTTCCTTCTTGAAAATTCATTCTATCTCATCTCCATAGTTCACCCCTCCTTCAAAGGCAACTTCACTACCCGTAAGAGACAAAGCATTCTATACTGATCCTACAGCACCCTTGGGCACGTCGGCTCGCCAACTTCGTGGCCGAGTTGCCTCGGTCCAGAGGTGGGAGCCCGTAAAAGAACCCGGCGATGTGGTGCCCGTTCCGACGAGGAAATGAAGACCGGAGATTTCGCGAGGAGATCGGATTGGAGGCCGAAGACTGAAGGACACGGATCGCTCGGTATAGCGCTCTACCCTCTCTCTTGATAGCTAGGTTTAGGTTAATAGTTCGATCCGGGGTTTTAGGATGCGGTAGTGCCAGTTTCTAGTTTGAGAAAAAAATTTCGTTTCCGCATTTTGACCGAGGAAAGACGGCTGGGGCACTACCGTAGTCCTACATGGTATCAGAGCCATGCCATTAACCTTTACTAGCTTGCTCTAACGTGCTTAGAACTTCGATCGAACGAAAATTCCGAAAACCCGCATTTTCTGGTCTAGTTTCTGTCGAATTTTTCCAGTGCCCTAAAATTTATTTGGTATATTGTAAAAATACGAGCAGGGTTTTTTGAGAACACTGTAAAAATTTGGCACCCTGATCCTACAGTTGAGCCGCGGAACAGCGGCCATAACCCCATTTTGGCCGCGGTTCCGCCGCCGAAATATTGCTTCTCTGCGCCAAATTTGAACAGTGGGTTTCTGACTTGAAATTAGGGTTTTTGGTATATACTGTTTGGGCCCAGATTTTCATTGAGTGCTACAGTTGTGCTTGGGGCCCACTTCGGTAAATTTAGTCGATCGAAATTTTTAAACATGTTTGTTCACAGTATTTACATTATATCTGCGACCGTGAATGTCATTTGATCGGTAAATCCTGTCTAACTGCTATAGCCCTTTTAGACGGATTTGCGAACGTGACATTCACGTTGATGTTCTGTGTTGTGCTATGATGTTGCGGATTGGTCGTGGGTGATAGCCTGGATGCAATGGTAGTACAGTTTGGTTTATTTTGTACATTTGATATTGCGGGGCGAGCGTCCGACATGTGGACTGTCACGACCCGAAAGTACGGAACGTGACCGGCACTTAGATTACGAAGCGTCTAGAGGCGCCACGTAACCTAAGTAAGCCGAAGCCCAGAAATCTAAACCATATCAAAGAAGAAGAAGTAAAAGAAAACATGAAGAAAAACAATTTTAAAAGCATCAGCAAATTTTCCCAAAAATTTCGGCAGAGTCTCCTCTGTAAAAACTGGCCCCAAACGGGTACATCAAGTATAATATACATAAACAATAAAAAGCATCCCCAAACGGGAGCTAGCTCAACGCCAACAGGCGGAAACAACCACAACAAGCACAATAATATACAACGCCAAAGGGCGAGGCTCAAAACTCAAAAGAAAACAAAACCACCAGATCAGAATAATACATGCGTGACTCTAAGGTCGAAATAAAAAAAAACTGGTCCAATAAACTTATCAAGTAATACAAGTATGGTTGATGTAGCTTACTAGATACAAATGAATGAATAAAATACAATGGTGGTTCAGATACAAGTGAACCAACTTACCGTGCAAATCACCCTGAAAGAAAAGATGTGCCAGCAAGCCGCCAGGGAAACCTGTATATCGAACCTGTAATAAAATTTGGCACAACGGGGGTGAGTTGCCAACTAGTGAGTAGAATACATCTACGAAAAGAAATCGAATGCACGACGCTATCCTAGGTCATAATAATACACTATTATATCCAAATCATCTAGTAATAGCAGGGTAAAACTACGTGTAAATGCAGATGCTCCGTGCTCGTGTCAGTGCCTCATTTAGTACTATGTCATATGAATGGATATGCATGCACCATGAATATAAAATAATCAATCCTGAAATCCAGATATATCTGTATAAGAAATCTTTAGCTGTTATCATAGTAAAATGTGTATAAGAATCTGAAATCTCAACAATGAAATCTAATCCGTGTCAAGCATCGACACAAACATGTAAATCTCAAGTCTCATAGTCTCAATACCTCGGGCTCCGTCAGTCCGGATCGGCCCATATCATCAAATCTCACGACAACGGTCGGTATCCTCTGGATATCCGCCGCGCCAGACATCACCGGTAGGTAGCCTTCCCCTGCCAGGCTCATCGTCTACAACTCGATCTTCTTGCCCCGGGGTACCATACCGGGCCTACCATGTACCCGAGACGGTTCATCCACTCCTCGAATCGGGTCTTGAAATCCAACAGAAAACATGAAATCTCATGGTGGACGACACATACATCACGAGAAAACCGCATCTTATGTTTTAAAACGAGAGGAGGAGAGAGAGAGAAGTTCTTATATATTCTTGCGGTTTTCCCCAAAAATCCAGAAATCTCATAGAAATCCAAATCTCAAAATCATGAGTAAGTATATGATAAGTGTCGGCATATGCCCCATAATACTGCATGATAACATGAAAATATGAATGCATGAATGTCTAAGTAATAATTGCCATGTCTAGACTAACATCTGAGAGTAATCACAATATTATATATCGATCTAGTTGTTAGCTGATTCTATCAACAAAAGATAATATGATCTAAAGTGTACGTGGCATAGCAATTACCGATGATGATGTGTGTGAGCCGGCGAATAAGTGTGCGTGGAATATGTGCATCATCGGTAATGGTGCTGGTGTCCTAACAGGTAAGGTTTATACTGATTATAGCAACATATGTATGAACATGCAACTTTATGATTACAATTTGAAAGTAAAGACGGATGTGTGTTATCCACTCATTTGATATACAATTACCACTACCACTACAAGACTCGAACCTAAACTAGTTTCCATCTAATCCCCTAAGGAACTAAACCTAAGAAACTAGTCAATAGGAAACAAGAGTCTACCTAAGGTCTGAATCAATATCTCTAATAGTCGGCGATCCAGCCTCAATAGCGTCACGTACGTAGTACGGCTTCCTCGAATCAAGAGTGCGGATCAATCATCATATCTATGCCTCGTACGGTAAAATCCATCGTACGGCATCCCAATATCGGGGTACGGGTCAAGTATCTCCTAGGTGTCTCATCATTCGTATAATGTCATCATCAACACATCTCATGATCAAGGTGCTAAACTGTAATCGCATACATCAATCATATATCATTGCCATCATAATATGTATCATTAGTTTATCCTCAGAAATATCATGTCATATGTATCATATTGTGATTAAGTCATACTGATATCATATCGTCATCAAGTCACACCTATATGATATCGACGTCAGGTCACACCTATATGATGTCGTAATCAAGTCGTACATATATCATATCGTGATCAGTCACAAGTTACAGTTCGGGTTCTATTTTAGAGTTTCATGTACCTCAATATCATCACTACCTATTATAATTTATGTATACCTGTTCATTATCTCATTCTCTAATGATCCGCTAACACTTTAATACGATTGTATAGTCAAGAATCACGGCATCAAGCCCAGTTATACAGTTTCATTCCCGTGTATCATATCACATCAATGATTCCCACATACGTGTTTTATATATATATATATATACCTATACCTAGTCCTATATATATACACATATCCGTATACACCATGTCGAGTGTCAGTGTGTGCGTGCGTGTGTTTCTACCTGAAACCTATGAACCTCTTCCAAGGTATTCATCCTCTGGTATGGTCTTCCTAAATCAGTCTAGTCCAGCCTAGGGTCATTACTAGGGTCCTACTCATTAAGAATCTAGGGTCACATCTGGTTTCCTAATGACAATAAGTACTATTCCTATTCTACGTTGCGAAGGTGCTAAACGCCATCTACCCGACTTCCCCCCGTAGATATGCATCTACTCACCTGGTCCATGTTTGCCGAAGACGGTGTCGCCATCCTCCTCTTCATCGCCCGCAGTCCACGTGAGGGTCCCTAAACGCAAACATATAAATAGTATCGAAAACTGAATCACATACAAAAGTCAAAACGACGCAAGGAACCAGCATAAGTTAAAACCTATGTCCTGTCCATGCAAAAGAACCAAATATCGCTCGATATCGGCGTACAAACTCCGATGGATCGAGATAATATGAACAAATAACTTATAGTTTTAAAACTCATTACTTATATTATAAAACATGATTTAATTCATTGAAACACTGAAATCCATCAAATCGCCCGATTTCGTAAAACCCGAAAATGCCAATTTACCGTTTTTCTTCAAAACTTGACATTTGAATGAAACCAATGGTCATAAAACTCATTAAATAGCATAACTAGACTATACAAACCATTACTATATTTTTATTACACAAATTTGTATTAATTTGAAATTTCTAGTTTGCAACCTTTATTAATTTTTAACATCTTTCAAGCAAAATACCACAATTCCACAACAAAACTTGATTGTGCATGAATTAATGTATTAAACTACAATTCATGATGATAATGATATGATGAAACCATAATTATATTTTTAATCTCATTTATTTTGGAATTTCCAAAATCTAGTTTGCAATAATTAGCATATTTATCACACTTTATTAACTAACAATTGAAACTAATAACTAGATTAGGTTTTGCATTCCACTAACATGTTAATATCCCTATTAAAACCATAATATAATGATAAAAACATTAATTAGAATTTTATCTCACCCATATATATATATTGTAAAAACCTAGTTAGCTAAACAGCTTAATTAAATCAATTTGAATAAACAATTTATTATACAACAATCATGCAAGATTTTTCCACTTCTAAAAATGGTAAACTAGTTATTATAACCCTAATTAATTATTAAAAACCACAACTTGAATTTACAAACCCTAACTTTAATTTTAAAATTTGCAACTAGAATTGATATATTAAATCTAATTATGTTTAAAAGAAACATCTAATAACAATAAATAAAAAGGAGAAGATGTATACCTCCAAACTATGAAAACCAAACATGAAATAAGCCTCCAAAATGCATGTTATCCATCTCCAAAATCCATGTAAAGAAGAGAAAAGAATAAAGGGTAGGAAATAAATAGGATTTTGTGCATTTTTTTTGTTGAATTTTTGATGTAATTTGATGGATTTTTGTACAAAAATGAAGTGGAAATGGGGGGTGGGGGCTGCCATGGGGTGATGGCCGGCCATGAGAGGGAGGTGAGGGAGAGAAAGAAATGAGTGAGGAGTTGTGTAGAACTTCCCCCCAAAATATCACTTCATATTGTCTTTTCATGAATTTATTTATTTTCTTTTATTTCTTTACTATATCAACTCAAGAAAACTCTAGAAAATTGGAAAAATTTTCAAATGAATTTGCATGATACACACAAAATTATAATATGCCATGGTTCATTTTTACAAATTAAAACCATTCAAATTTGTAATTTACACTAATTTAGTGTAAAAATAAAGCTTATGTTAATATTTAAAATAATTAATTTAGGAAAAATATTTAATTAAACTAAAAATTTATAAGTGGCTAAATAAACACCATTTACTAGTAATTACATAATTAAAATAGGTATTTTTTGAAATTTTAATGAAAAACAATTACGGTTTTGTTTTACGAAAAATACATTTTACTTTACCGAAAATCATAAAATTCACTTAAACAATTTTATTCATTTAATTATTTATTTAATTATTTTTAGTATGTTACAATCTTCCCCCCTTTAAGAAATTCGGTCCCCGAATTTAAATTAGAACTCCCCCTCCAAATACTAAAATATTTTGCAAAACACTCAAATCGTCGGGGCTCCGAAATCATCAATACATAACAAAAATCAACTCTGTCAAGCATAACCAATCATCGGAGTTATGGTGAAGATAAAATATCAAAACCCAGTACGAAACCCAACATAATATATATCAAAACTATAACTCATATATAGTTCGCATCATAGTAAAATCGTCCAAATATCTGGATAAAGAAATATGCAAAAACCCCTTTTGAAAATCGCCGTGTGATACACGTGTCACGGCATAAGTAGCGGACGTTTATTTTTAAAAAAATAACTATATATATATATATATCTTTTATTTAACATACACGTCCCGCCTGGTTACTAAATCAAATAGTAATGATTATAAAAACACACTGCTCAAACTGAAATCAATCCCAATCACATCAATAAAATATCAGGTGCGTCCGGTGCGCACTGAAATCGAAACCAAATACAGATACCACGAATACACACAACAACAAAACTAAGTGCAACAGGTGTGCACCAAAAACATCTGTCAAGTGCAACGGGCGTGCACGACTCAAAATCAGGTGCATCTAATCTGCACAAAACCCCGATTTAGTGCATCTGGTGTGCACAAAATCGCATCAAGTGCGTCAAGTATGCGCAAGAATCCTAATCAGGTGCACATGGTGCACGAAAACATACATCGAATATCAAAATCAAAGTCACAGTACAAAAATGCATGAAAACTAGGTCGAAACATATGTTAAAATCATGCGTAACCCATATGCACGAAATCAAATCAAAATCTCAAAATGTATTAAAACCAATTCAAGTGCACCGGGTATGTACTGAATAACATCAATACAACTGATATATGAAACACAAATAGAATGTAATGAAGGTACACATAAGAAATACCAATCGTATAACAAAATCCTCAAAATACCAAAATCCAACCAACGGAAATATGAAATTCAAATCACTAAATCACAATCATAAACACTATCGTCAATGTGCGCCTCTTACCTCTGATGTCGATTGCTTCGAACTCGTCCCTTCGTAGCTGTGCTGACTGCGCTACTAACGGCAATACTCATATCTAGAGTCTCCCACATAGTCGATCCCTTCACTTGATATCCAGACTACATTAAAATTTTCGATCGATCCATCAAAATCCCATAATTCCCCAAGAGCTCAACACTCAAGTACAGTTTAAAAATATCCGGTACATACCCCAGCATCGATGATCCAGCCATAGAAGGGCAAACCCAAGCCTCACTAATGGCACCACGGAACTGCCGTAAACCCTAAGGTTCAAGGGCGTTCTCGTGGTCATTATGTAGAGTTAGGGTTTCATTCTTCTAGAGGGTCCATCGAAATACCTGAATGTTCTTCCGAATACCTTAAACTTGGAAAAATGGTTTTCTGATAATCGTTCGAACCCTTTAACTTCATCCGGACAGCATGTGAATACCCTTCATCCGCACGCTAAACAATGCTTTAATCCTCAAGAATAACCAATACTCTAATGGTTATCGCATTCGAGCCGCAGCTCCCTCTGCCAGTGTGCCCGTGGTAACAGAAACTACCATCCGATATCGACGAAGATAGATCAAAGGAACGAATGAAATACGGTGCAAACAATGTACATCCTAAGGCTCCTTAAGCAGAGTAGCGTATCGTAAGTATGCCGCGGACCATACCCACAGTACGTTATCTACCTAAATCGCCTACTCCATCAACCAAGGGTCACCTAGACTTATACAAGGTTAAACCTAGCGCTCTGATACCAACTTTGTTACGACCCGAAAGTACGGAACGTGACCGGCACTTAGATTACGAAGCGTTTAGAGGCGCCACGTAACCTAAGTAAGCCGAAGCCCAGAAATCTAAACCATATAAAAGAAGAAGTAAAAGAAAATATGAAGAAAAACTAGTTTAAAAGCATCAACAAATTTTCCCAAAAATTTCGGCAGAGTCTCCTCTGTAAAAACTGGCCCCAAACGGGTACAACAAGTATAATATACATAAACAATAAAAAGCATCCCCAAACGGGAGCTAGCTCAACGCCAACAGGCGGAAACAACCACAACAAGCACAATAATATACAACGCCAAAGGGCGAGGCTCAAAACTCAAAAGAAAACAAAACCACCAGATCAGAATAATACATACGCGACTCTAAGGTCGAAATAAAAAAAAAACTGGTCTAATAAACTTATCAAGTAATACAAGTATGGTTGATGGAGCTTACTAGATACAAATGAATGAATAAAATACAACGGTGGTTCAGATACAAGTGAACCAACCTACCGTGCAAATCACCCTGATAGAAAAGATGTGCCAGCAAGCCGCCAGGGAAACCTATACATCGAACCTGTAATAAAATTTGGCACAACGGGGGTGAGTTGCCAACTCATGAGTAGAAGACATCTACGAAAAGAAATCGAATGCACGACGCTATCCTAAGTCATAATAATACACTATTATATCCAAATCATCTAGTAATAGCAGGGTAAAACTACGTGTAAATGCAGATGCTCCGTGCTCGTATCAGTGCCTCATATAGTACTATGTCATATGAATGGATATGCATGCACCATGAATATAAAATAATCAATCCTGAAATCCAGATATATCTGTATAAGAAATCTTTAGCTGTTATCATAATAAAATGTGTATAGGAATCTGAAATCTCAACAATGAAATCCATGGAAATCCGTGTCAAGTATCGACACAAACATGTAAATCTCAAGTCTCATAGTCTCAATACCTCGGGCTCCGTCAGTCCGGATCGGCCCATATCATCAAATCTCACGACAACGGTCGGTATCCTCCGGATATCCGCCGCGCCAGACATCACCGATAGGTAGCCTTCCCCTGCCAGGCTCATCGTCTACAACTCGATCTTCTTGCCCCGGGGTACCATACCGGGCCCACCATGTACCCGAGACGGTTCATCCACTCCTTGAATCGGGTCTCGAAATCCAACAGAAAACATGAAATCTCATGGTGGACGACACATACATCACGAGAAAACCGCATCTTATGTTTTAAAACGAGAGGAGGAGAGAGAGAGAGAGAAGTTCTTATATATTCTTGCGGTTTTCCCCAAAAATCCAGAAATCTCATAGAAATCCAAATCTCAAAATCATGAGTATGTATATGATAAGTGTCGGTATATGCCCTATAATACTGCATGATAACATGAAAATGTGAATGCATGAATGTCTAAGTAATAATTGCCATGTCTAGACTAACATCTGAGAGTAATCACAATATTATATATCGATCTAGTTGCTAGCTGATTCTAACAACAAAAGATAATATGATCTAAAGTGTACGTGGCATAGCAATTACCGATGATGATGTGTGTGAGCCGGCGAATAAGTGTGCGTGGAATATGCGCATCATCGGTAATGGTGCTGGTGTCCTAACAGGTAAGGTTTATACTGATTATAGCAACATATGTATGTACATACAACTTTATGATTACAATGTGAAAGTAAAGACGGATGTGTGTTATCCACTCATTTGATATACAATTACCACTACCACTACAAGACTCGAACCTAAACTAGTGTCCATCTACCCCCCTAAGGAACTAAACCTAAGAAACAAGTCAATAAGAAACAAGAGTCTACCTAAGGTCTGAATCAATATCTCTAATAGTCGGCGATCCAGCCTCAATAGCGTCACGTACGTAGTACGGCTTCCTCGAATCAAGAGTGCGGATCAATCATCATATCTATGCCTCATACGGTAAAATCCATCGTACGGCATCCCAATATCGGGGTACGGGTCAAGTATCTCCTAGGTGTCTCATCATTCGTATAATGTCATCATCAACACATCTCATGATCAAGGTGCTAAACTGTAATCGCATACATCAATCATATATCATTGCCATCATAATATGCATCATTAGTTTATCCTCAGATATATCATGTCATATGTATCATATTGTGATTAAGTCATACTGATATCATATCGTCATCAAGTCACACCTATATGATATCGACGTCAGGTCACACCTCTATGATTTCGTAATCAAATCGTACATATATCATATCGTGATCAGTCACAAGTTACAGTTCGGGTTCTATTTTAGAGTTCCATGTAGCTCAATATCATCACTACCCATTATAATTTATGTATACCTGTTCATTATCTCATTCTCTAATGATCCGCTAACACTTTAATACGACTGTATAGTCAAGAATCACGGCATCAAGCCCAGTTATACAGTTTCATTCCCGTGTATCATATCACATCAATGTATCCCACATACGTGTTGTATATATATATATATATATACCTATACCTAATCCTATATATATACACACATATCCGTATACACCATGTCGAGTTTCAGTGTGTGCGTGTGTGTTTCTACCTGAAACCTATGAACCTCTTCCAAGGTATTTATCCTCTTGTATGGTCTTCCTAAATCAGTCTAGTCCAGCATAGGGTCATTACTAGGGTCCTATTCATTAAGAATCTAGGGTCACATCTGGTTTCCTAATGACAATAAGTACTATTCCTATTCTACGTTGCGGGGGTGCTAAATGCCATCCACTCGACTTCCCCCCGTAGATATGCATCTACTCACCTGGTCCATGTCTGCCGAAGACGGTGTCGCCATCCTCCTCTTCATCGCCCGCAGTCCATGTGAGGGTACCTAAATGCAAACATATAAATAGAATCGTAAACTGAATCACATACAAAAGTCAAAACGACGCAAGGAACCAGCATAGGTTAAAACCTATGTCCCGTCCACGCAAAAGAACCAAATATCGCTTGATATCGGCGTACAAACTCCGATGGATCGAGATAAAATGAACAAATAACTCATAGTTTTAAAACTCATTACTTATATTATAAAACATGATTTAATTCATCGAAACACTGAAATCCATCAAATCGCCCGATTTCGTAAAACCCGAAAATGCCAATTTACCGTTTTTCTTCAAAACTTGACATTTGAATGAAACCAATGGTCATAAAACTCATTAAATAGCATTACTAGACTATACAAACCATTACTATATTTTTATTACACAAATTTGTATTAATTTAAAATTTCTAGTTTGCAACCTTTAGTAATTTTTAACATCTTTCAAGCAAAATATCACAATTCCACAACAAAACTTGATTGTGCATGAATTAATGTATTAAACTACAATTCATGATGATAATGATATGATGAAACCATAATTATATTTTTAATCTCATTTATTTAGTAATTTCCAAAATCTAGTTTGCAAAAACTAGCATAATTAGCATATTTATCACACTTTATTAACTAACAATTGAAACTAATAACTAGATTAGGTTTTGCATTCCACTAACATGTTAATATCCCTATTAAAACCATAATATAATGATAAAAACATTAATTAGAATTTTATCTCACCCATATATATATATTGTAAAAACCTAGTTAGCTAAATAGCTTAATTAAATCAATTTGAATAAACAATTTATTATACAACAATCATGCAAGATTTTTCCACTTCTAAAAATGGTAAACTAGTTATTATAACCCTAATTAATTATTAAAAACCACAACTTGAATTTACAAACCCTAACTTTAATTTTAAAATTTGCAACTAGAATTGATATATTAAATCTAATTATGTTTAAAAGAAACATCTAATAACAATAAATAAAAAGGAGAAGATGTATACCTCCAAACTATGAAATCCAAACATGAAATAAGCCTCCAAAATGCATGTTATCCATCTCCAAAATCCATGTAAAGAAGAGCAAAGAATAAAGGATAGGAAATAAATAGGATTTTGTGCATTTTTTTTGGTTGAATTTTTGATGTAATTTGATCGATTTTTGTACAAAAATGAAGTGGAAATGGGGGGGGGGGCTGCCATGGGGTGATGGCCGGCCATGAGAGGGAGGTGAGGGAGAGAAAGAAATGAGTGAGGAGTTGTGTAGAACTTTCCCCCAAAATATCACTTCATATTGTCTTTTCATGAATTTATTTATTTTCTTTTATTTCTTTACTATATCAACTCAAGAAAACTCTAGAAAATTGGAAAAAATTTGCAAATGAATTTTGCATGATACACACTAAATTATAATATGCCATGGTTCATTTTTACAAATTAAAGCCATTCAAATTTGTAATTTACACTAATTTAGTGTAAAAATAAAGCTTATGTTAATATTTAAAATAATTAATTTAGGAAAAATATTTAATTAAACTAAAAATTTAAAAGTGGCTAAATAAACACCATTTACTAGTAATTACATAATTAAAATAGGTATTTTTTTGAAATTTTAATGAAAAACAATTACGGTTTTGTTTTACGAAAAATACATTTTACTTTACCGAAAATCATAAAATTCATTTAAACAATTTTATTCATTTAATTATTTATTTAATTATTTTTAGAATGTTACATGGACTGCCGTCACTGCCTGTTTGTATATTATTCTTTTGGGGCACAACCGGGCTGAGGTCGATGTACCCGTTGTATGTATATTTTACTTTCTGTACTAGGATTGCCCCGCGGAGGGGTGCACGGATAGCCGGGTTCTAGAGGGCAACGGGCCCGCATTTCATGGCGTTGAGACGGAGGGGGATTCACTCTATAATTGGCGGGCTATTCACCGCACTCGTAGGGGGTACAGGTTGACCCAGGAGGGGTGCCCGAGTTACGGGATTCCGTGAAGTGATGGGTGGTCCATTCACGTTGTTGAACGGGGCTGCCTCGCTTCAGGTTTTGGCGGGTAACTTGCCGCGCCCGTAGGGGTCTAGGATTGCATTGCACAGGCTATCCACACGACCAGGGGAACGTCGGGTTTCAGTAGCGGCTCTATGAAACCCGGGGATCCCAGATATCTGTATTGTTCTGTGACACTTATTACATTTCTGTGATGTTGCATTTTTATCACGCCTTGAGCGAATATTATATATTGATATATATCCTGGTAGATGTTGTATATGTTTTGCATCCGCGCTAGTCCAGTCCCCGCTCTGTCGTTAGTTAAGTAACCTAACGGGTGATGACGGGACCCAGTGGCGAATGCGGATGGCATATACGTACATCATTAGTTTCGTTCTTTATTAGTGTGATCAATTGACGGGACTGTGTTGATTCGGATCAATGCAAGCTAAAAAACCTATTCTGATGTTGTTGGAACAATTTTTCAAAAAGCTGTTATTGCAAGGACGTTCTCTTTTGTTTGGCACAGTGGTATTCGGTTATGAATATTCAGCACCTCAGTCGACGAGGCAAGGGCCGAGATCCCTTCACCGGGAGTGACCCCTTGGACAGAAGTTTGCGTCAGGGTAATAACTTCACTATAGCCGATTGCCTTTTTGCTTTACATCGTGGTATTCAGTTGGAATATCCTGCACCTCATTCTACGGGGAAAGAGCCGAGATCCCTTCACCGGGAGTGACCTCTTTAGCAAAGGTTTTCGTCACTATATTTTTATAAAAAGCTATCCAGTTCCTTCAACGATATCAAGTTCATTATGTTAAAGGTTTTTCGCCAAAAAACCAGTCGTAGCCCTCCGTCATTTCAGATTGGTATTGCTTAGTATTCGTGCTACGTGTGTCGTGCTCAGCCGAGGCGTAGTGTGCGGTAGCTCTGTAATGCTTTTCTGTCTCATGGATATGTGATTGGTTAGGACAGTCGTACAGTCATTTTGGCCCAGTCAAGGACTCGTGCGGGTGGGTCTAATGCAGTAAAGATAATGACGGGTTGAACTTGACTAGGATCCTTTGATATGTTGGCTCAGTCAAGGTCACTTGGGTCCTAGAGGTAAAAACATACATCGGGAGTTTCTAAAGAAACTGAAACTTGCCAGATATGCGCATACCTTCTGGAGTGTGATAACGTGAGCGGATTCCGTCACGTTATCATGCGATGATAGTTGGAACCCGATTCCCACTGATGAGTTGGTTTACTTCTCGGGTTATCCCGACTAATTCTTCTTTCAGGTTTGGAGGAGAATTTGAGGTTACAGTGGGAGGTTTCCCGATTAGATAAATTGATAACCATTCTGATCTAGGTTAGAGTGCACGCTGAGTGTTTCTTTTCTCTCTCTCTCTCTGGCAGCGACCATGACCCGACCCTTGACTATGACTCAGTGACCAAGTTGACCGAACCTTCTTAAAATACTGGCTTTTGGATTGTCAGAGTTGCAAACCTCTTTGCCACTCCTACTTTTACCCTTTTCTCTAGAACACCCCGTATTACTACGAACGTCCACTTCCATTGGATAAAACCATCGTATGGTTATATACGAACTCGAAGGAATTTATTCGAGGATGGTTTCTGGTTCTGGAGAAAACGAATAGGACTATTCAGTTGTCTTTTCCTTTTACCTTCACTCAGGTTGCAAGTGCTTCTTGGTTTAGGACGGTACACCTATTACGCAAATTGGATAGTCTTCTTCCAAACGATAGGCAGGTGCCGACCGGTAGGGAATGAAGAAAACCAATTAGCTTAACGATGGTGTACAGAAGGTATTATGTAAAGACAAATAAAGGGATTAGTAAGAGGGCAAAGTAAACTGCGATTGCTATTCACGACCAAACCAAGTATTTCATTACCACTCCCACTTCACCTTTGTATTTCTCCAGGACACTCCGTATCACTACGAAGATCTACAGTTATTTGGATATTCCATCGTATGGTTATATACGAACTCGAAAGGAACTTGTTCCAGTTCGGGGATGGATTCTGGTTCGGGAGAAATAGGAATAAGGTTTATTCGGTTGTTTTTTATCTTCATCTTCTCTCACATTGCGAGTGCTCCTAGGATTAGGACAGTACACTCATTATGCTTATTGGATAGTTTTCTTCCAAACCATAGGCTGGTGCCGAACGGTAGGGAAGGAAGAAAACCATTTGGCCTAAAGGGGTATGCAGAAGGTAACGACTAAAGACATATAAAGGGATTTGGAGAGATGGCAAAGAAATATACGGTTACAGTTGTGAATCTGGTTAATGGAAGAGGCATTACTAGGAATACCCGGATACCCGTACGAAACATTTCATTGTTTCAGTTTCACTGTGTATTGTTAAAAGAATCTTAACAGATTTCCCAATTAGTCCTTACTCCAGGGTATGTATTTACCAGGTTTGATTCTCACATCTGTATGGTTTTACAGATGATGAGTGGGAGTAAGTTATTGGGAATTGGGTGTTATCCTCATTATATCGGGATTTGTTGTAATTGGTGATATTTGAGGAAATCGCCTGGGTTGTTTGCCGGACGGCAAATATTTGGTTTTGAATATCCGTTGTTATGCACCAATTTCAAATTAATATATATGTACGTCTATTTTCATAGAGTGAGATGTACCTTTTGAAGTTATGTCTATGACATTTACCTATATCAGTGGATGGTTAGGTAAGGAGTATTAAACAGCGGTGTAATTCTTCTTAACCATAAGTACAGTTTTCAACCTATGACATACAGGGAGTGAGTTATTGGACTCAAGGGACTTATACAGAGTATTGTATGTTGTCCAGTATCCATTAGGACAGAGGGGTTGGTCCTCGTACTATATTCTGTTTACTTATAACTTTTCTAGTTCTTAGACAAGTGTTTCGTAGAAACAAAAGGTCCAAGTTTTGAGAAGTTATAGGTATATGAATAAAGTAGAGAACCAGGTATTGCAAGTTTCAGGATTCTTCAAGGTGATCGAAGATGTAGATACTTGTGTATGGTATTCAGTTAATAGTAATGATTTTAAGAAACTTGTTTCTCTTTCAGGTTACTCATATCTGGATAGGATTCCTAAGTTGAGTAACGCTGATCGGCATCTCTCCATTTAGTTGACATGCACTAGAGATAGCAGCATGATTTGAATCTGGTTCAATTTAATTAGTGCCTCTGTTTCTGTATTGGATATAGAACAGTTCATATCTTGACATTGTTATGGTACGGGGAGTTTTCCGGCTTATGCTTAAAACCAGACTCCGGATAACTCAAGGCACGTTTCCGTAATGGCTGTTTGTGGGTTGACCCGGGCTATGACGAGGGTTGATTTTCTACCATCTTGAAGATCAATAGTGATATTGTTCTTGACTCGCCATAGTTTTAATAAAAATGGATTTTTTCAGAAAACAGTAGTGGGAGTATGGTAGAACTGGAAGTGATTCCAGAACCGCAAACGATTACTGAAAATTTGAAGTGAACCTAAAGATTCAATCTGGTTTGACATTCCGTTAGCCACTCCGCAGATATGGTGGGTAACCTCAGGCACTCGAAAGGTACTTCGGTAGCCTCAAGGACGGTAACAGGGAGGTTCTTGTTTACCCAAGCTTGCCATTGCTGTTGTTCCAGACTGTGAGACCCGGCAGGAGGATGAGTATAGCGTCGTTCTAAACTAGCTTTGGAAGTGTATGTGTATATGACTCTGCCAAAGGGTTGTCGTAGTCAGTGGGAGCAGCGGAAGCATATTGGACAAGTGGCTTATGTCTATTTATAGACTAAAGCAGTTACAGCGGAGATAGATCATCTATTTCTGATGTGACAGTCATAGGTTTGACTTCATCAGAATCGGGGATGGATCTGTTAAGAAGGTAGTAGGGTATGATGTCCTAGTATTTGGATGACATACACAGAGTAGGAAGTGATATTCCTATACTACGATCGGTTATACTCTGGTTGTCACACAGTGGTTTCTCCATATAGGACATGGATTTTATATCAGACATTCTGGTTACTAGATCTATGGTTTTAGATCTAGATTTGGGTAGTTTCCCAATCTGGGTACTTAGACAACATTCTAAAGGTATTTTAGAATGGACGACTCCTGGCACGGTAGTGTACCTGCAGGTGATGGAGTCACTCTCTCTAAAGGTGTCTTACAGACTAAAGGGGAGAGGGATGTGCATGATTGGCAGATCACTTGCTTAGGCAATTGAGTCAATCATTAGATGTCAAGTACCACACCAGATGTTGTTTTTTCAGTAGTTGCAATAAGTGGATATTGATCCAATCCTGGAGAAACATTCGGAAGCAGTTTTAGAACATAAGTGGATGTTTTAGGGATATGATAGCGGCAGCCTCCTTCGGGAGACGGTTATCATTTCAGGATTCCATAGTGACCTGAATGACAGAGTGGCTGTCAGAATTATAGTTTTTCCTCTTACGAGGGGCGGTATTTTGGACAGGTGGTCCAAGGGGATACTGAGGGAGACAAGACGCAGGATACTGATTAAGTTCAGTTGACGATACAGTCTAAGAAGTTTGGATTTGGAGTTCATTTATGAGCTAGGTCCCATCAGATATCCAGATATACTCTAAGACAGGTATTGCTCATTTCGGGAGAAGGCTTTCTCCACAAACTTGAGACAAAGAGAGACATAGAAAGAAACATCTGAGCGGATCCACTCACTGAGGCTATTCCTCAAACGCATTAGTTTCACAAGCGGGTTTTGTGAGACAGATTAGTAGAGGAGTTGGGTGTTCGGTATCACACGGGCTGTGAGTATGCGACATCGCAATAATTAGCCTTGAGTGCAAGTGGGTGATTGTTGGATATAGTGCCCTCAGAGTCAATTATTGGATCACAGGCACGTGATTGCAATGATTGAGGGAGGACCTATACCGGTAGGACGGTCTTACTCAAGATGATAGTATGCTATCTGGTTTACCTTTATCATCGTGTACTACTTTAGGTGACATTACTGATCACTATTGCACGTTGATAGAGCCCTTAGGATTCTTGCTTGACGGCCAGCAGTATGATGGCGATCATATACGTGGGAGCTGGGGTCTATAAGCGCATCCTTAAATGGTCCCTAGTCGTGGGTGTTTCGAGACAGGGTATCGATACTCCAGAGTAGACTAGTGTATACAGTCGAGACCCCGACAAGGAGCAGTGGCCGATCTCACAACCCACTGGTGTCAGTTGGTTCACCTAAGATGTATACAGGTGCTCATTGGGTTATGAGTACACCGGACAGGATTCGCCGGGAACATGCTAGTTGGTATTATACCTGACGTCAGATAGCAGTTCCCTGGTGACATGTGTACAGGTTAGTTCATCGACCTGAGATCGTCATTTGTCTCGTGTGAGTTCCCACTGTACTTTGATTACTGCCCTACCACGGCTCAAAGGAGTCGTGCATGTAATTTCACGGCGGCGCCCCGGCCGTCAATCCGACACCGGAATAAAGAAACGAAACTTTTCTTTAGCTTGTAAACCGGCACCGCCACGCACTAAAAACCCGGATTGGGCAATTAACCTAACGCTAGCAAATATGAGAAAGGGTAGAAAGCTATACCGAGCGATCCGTGTCCTTCGGTCTTCGGCCTCCACTCCGATCTCCTCGCGGAATCTCCGGTCTTCAGCTCCTCGTCGGAACGGGCACCACATCGCCGGGTTCTTTTACGGGCTCCCACCTCTAGACCGCGGCAACTCGGGTACGAAGTTGGCGAGCCGACGTGCCTAAGAAATGCTGTAGGCTAGTGTAGAATCACTTTGTCTCAATGGGGTGAAGTTGCCTTAGATGATGGAGAAGAGAAAAGAACTTTAGAGTGAACTAGTATTTTGTTGTAAGAAGAAAATGAGAGATGTATATTTCCCACATGAAAAATGAACTCTCTCCCCCTCACTCAAAAGTGGCCGGCCCTTGATGATAAAAATGGTGGAGGGAATAAAAACATGAAGGGAGGTGAGAATAGGAATCAAAAGAGGTGACCACATCCAAAAGCAAGTCTCACTTCAAAGATCCAAATCAACTCTCATCACAATCTCTTCACATTAAATGCAAAACCATGATTAAAGAAAAAGCAATGATGCTTTGAATTATCATGATAAGCTAAATGCCACATACAACCCTCCACTTAGCTAATTTGCAAACTTGCAAATTAGCCCCTCCATCAGAAAAATCCGGCCGTGAAGGAACAAAGGAAAACTGGCCGGAACGGAATGCAAACTGGCAACTTCAGAAAAATGATCCCGTAATAAATTACAGGAAAACCCCACGACTGTATATACATGCCCGCATTTGTATTCCTACTTAATACAAATGCAAAGAGACAAAATCTACACTGTACAATACTAGGATCCGGCTTAAACCAAAGCCCGCTAGTATTACCCGTCCGATCATGATCCGTGAAATACCGCACGTATCTGATCGAACCCTGTCATATCTCCATACGGCCTCTACAGCGTTTCGCCCGAAACTTGAGAAAACGGTCTGTGGGGGACTCTAAAGACTCGTCAATACTTTGGCTGTGGATTTAACCACTAGCACGTCAGAGGTATTAGCCTATACGTAACGGGCTACCAGGTATTGACCAAAAGGGACGTTTGTGAGCGAACTCATGCTGACACCCTACTGAGCCTGTCAGTGACAATATCCGTACAGTCCGGTCCGTTCGTCTATGAGCATCGCATGGCGGGCCTAGGGGGTTGGTAAAAATCAGACCCCCAAAAGCGGTACAAGTCGTGTCGGAGTGTAGCTCAGAACACCCTGAGATACTACTGGAATACCTACCAGTAAATCTCCTGCCTTGGCCAAGGACTTCGTGTAATGGCTCTCCTAGACACAGCGATACCTCACCCCCAATACCGGGAGAGACGAACCCCTGCAGATCCGCTCACTGCCCCCATGTGGCTCGGGACTGTACCCAACTAAAACCTGTTTGCATGTCTCCTTTGAGAGTGGTAGGGTAGTAATCAAAGCACAGTGGGAACTCACACGAGACAAATGACGATCTCAGGTCGATGAACTAACCTATACACATGTCACCACGGAACTGCTATCTGACGTCAGGTATAAGACCAACTAGCATGTTCCCGGCGAGTTCTGTCCGGTGTACTCATAACCCAATGAGCACCTGTATACATCTTAGGTGAACCAACTGACACCAGTGGCTTGTGAGACCGTCCACCGCCCCTCGTCGGGGTCTCGACTGTATACACTAGTCTACTCTGGAGTATCGATGCCCTGTCTCGAAACTCCCTCGACTCGGGACCTTTTAAGGATGTGCTTATAGACTCGAGCTCCCACGTATATGATCGCCCTCATACTGCTGGCAGTCAAGCAAGAATCCTAGGGGCTCTATCAACGTGTAATAGCGACCTTTAAGGTCACCTAAAGCAGTACACGATGATAAAGATAAATTAGATAACATACTATCTTCTTGAGTAAGACTGTCCTACCCGCATAGGTCCTCCCTCAATCATTGCAATCACGTGCCTGTGATCCAATAATTGACTCTGAGGGCACTATATCCAACAATCTCCCACTTGCACTCAAGGCTAATTATTGCGATGTCGCATACTTACAGGCCGTGTGATACCGAACACCCAACACCTCTACTAATCAGTCTCACAAAGCCTGTTTGCGAAACTATTGCGTTCGAGGAATAGCCTCAGTGAGTGGATCCGCTCTGGTGTTTCTTTCTATGTCTCTCTTTATCTCAAGTTCGCGGAGAAAACTATCTCCCGAAATGAGCAATACCTGTCTTAGAATGTGTCTAGATGTCTGATGGGACCTAGTTCAGAAATGAACTCCAAATCCAAACTTCTTAGACTGTATCGTCAACTGAATTTAATTAGTATCCTGCGCCATGCCTCCCTCAGTATCTGCTTGGAGCACCTGTCCAAAATACTGCCCCTCGTCAGAGGGAAAACTATAACTCTGACAACCTCTCTGTCATCCAGGTCACTTTGGAAGCCTGGAATGATAACTGTCTCCCAAATGAGGCTGTCGTTATCATATCCATAGAACATCCACTTATGTTCTATAACTGCTTCCGAATGTTTCTCCAAGATTGGATTAATATCTTATTGCATCTACTGCAACAACAACATCTGGTGTGGTACTTGACATCTCATGATTGACTCAATTGCCTAAGCAAGTGATCTGCCAATCATGCGTATCCCTCTCCCCTTTAGTCTGTAAGACACCTTTAGAGAGGGTGACTCCATCACCTGCAGGTACACTACCGTGCCAGGAGTCATCCATTCTAAAAACTCTTAGAATGCTGTCTAAGTACCCTGAATGGAAAACCACCCAAATCTAGATCTATAGATCTAGTAACCAGAATGTCTTGATATTATATCCAAGTCCCATGTGGAGAAACCACTGTGTGACAACCAAAGTATTACCGATCGTAGTGTAGGAATATCACTTCCTACTCTGTGTATATCATCCAAATACCAGGACATCACACCCTACTACCTTCTTAACAGATCCATCCCCTATTCTGATGAAGTCAAACTTATGACTGTCACATTAGAAATAGATGATCTATCTCCGCTGTATCTGCTTTAGTCTATAAATAGACATAAGCCACTTGTCCACTATGCTTCCGCTGCTCCCACTGACTACGACAACCCTCTGGCAGAGTCATATAGGCGTACACTTCTAAAGCCAGTTCAGAACGACGCTATACTCATCCTCCTGCCGGGTCTCATAGTCCGGAACAACAGCAATGGCAAGTCTGGGTAAACAAGAACCTCCCTGTCACCGTCCTTGAGGCTACCGGAGTACATCTCGGGTGCCTGAGGTTACCCACCTTATATGCGGAGTGGCTAATGGAATGTCAAACTAGATTGAATCTTTAGGTTATTATCAAATCTTCAGTAATCGTTTGCGGTTCTGGAATCACTTCCAGTTCTACAATACTCCCACTACTGTTTTCTGAAAAAATTCATTTTTGTTAAAATTGTGGCGAGTCAAGAACAATATCACTATTGATCTTCTAGATGGTAGAAAATCAACCCTCGTCATAGCCTGGGTCAACCCACAAACAGCCATTACAGAAACGTGCCTTGAGTTATCCAGAGTCTTGTTTCAAGCATAAGCCGGACAACTCCCCGTACCTTAACATCGTTAAGATATGAACCGTTCTATATCCAATATAGAAATAGAGGCACTGATTTAACTGAACCAGATTCAAATCATGCAGCTGTCTCCAGTGCATGTCAACTAAATGGAAGAAGGCCGATCAGCTCAACTTAGGAATGCTTCCAATTATGAGTAATCTGAAAGAGAAGCAAGTTCTCTTAATCATTACTATCAACTGAATACCACACACAAGTATCTACATCTTCGATAACCTTGAAGAATCCCGATACTTGCAACACCTGGTTCTCTACTTTATTCATATACCTATAACTTCTCAAAACTTGGACCTTGTGTTTCTACGAAACACTTGTCTAAGAACCAGAGAAGTCATAAGTAAACCGAATATAGTACGAGGACCATCCCCTCTGTCCTAATGGACACTGGACAACATACAATACTCTGTATAAGTCCCCTGAGTCTAATAACTTATTCCCTGTGTGTCGTAGGTCGAAAACTGTACTTATGGTTAAGAAGAATTATACCGCTGTTTAATGATCCTTACCTAACCATCCACTGATATAGGTAAATGTCATAGACATAATTTCAAAAAGGTATATCTCACTCTATAAAAATAGTCGTACAGGTATATCAATTTGAAATTGGTGCATAACAACGGATATTCAAAACCAAATATTTGTCGTCCGACAAACTACCCAGGCGATTTCCTCAAATATCAACAATTACAACGAATTCCGATATAATGATGATGATCACCTAATTCCCAATAACTTACTCCCACTCATCATCAATAAAACAATACAGATGTGAGAATCAAACCTGGTAAATACATACCCTAGAGTAAGTGTCTAATTGGAAAATCAGTTTTCTATTAACAATACATAGTGAAACTGAAACATTGAAATGTTTCGATGGGGTATCCCGGTATTCCTAGTAATGCCTCTCCCATTATCCAGATTCACAACTGTAACCATTTAATTCTTTGCCATCTTTCCAAATCCCTTTATATGTCTTTAGTCATTACCTTCTGCACACTCTCTTAGGCTAAATGGTTTTCTTCCTTCCCTACCGTTCGGCACCAGCCTATGGTTTGGAAGAAGACTATCCAATAAGCATAATGGGTGTACTATCCTAATCCTAGGAGCACTCGCAAAGCGAGAGAAGGTGAAGATAAAAGACAACCGAATAAACCTTATTCCTATTTCTCCTGAACCAGAATCCATCCCCGAACTGAAACAAGTTCCTTTCGAGTTCGTATATAACCATACGATGGAGTATCCAATAAACTGTGGATCTTCGTAGTGATACGGAGTGTTCTGGAGAAATACAAAGGTGATTTGGGATTGGCGAAGAAATACTTGGTTTGGTCGTGAATAGTAATCGCAATTTACTTTGCCCTCTTACTAATCCCTTGATATGTCTTTAGTTAATACCTTCTGTACACCATCGTTAGGCTAATTGGTTTTCTTCATTCCCTACCGGTCGGCACCTGCATATGGTTTGGAAGAAGACTATCCAATTTGCGTAATAGGTGTACTATCTCCTAAACCAAGGAGTACTCGCAACCTGAGAGAAGGTAAAAAGAAAAGACAACTGAATAATCCTATTCGTTTTCTCCAGAACCAGAAACCATCCTCGAATAAATTCCTTCGAGTTCGTATATAACCATACGATGGTTTTATCCAATGGAAGTGGACGTTCGTAGTAATACGGGGTGTCCTGGAGAAAAAGGGTAAAGTAGGAGTGGCAATGAGGTTTGCAACTCTGACAATCCAAAAGCCAGTGTTTAAGAAGGTTCGGTCAACTTGGTCACTGAGTCATAGTCAAGGGTCAGGTCATGGTCGCTGCCAAAGAGAGAGAGAAAAGAAACACTCAGCGTGCACTCTAACATAGATCAGAATGGTTATCACTTTATCTAATCAGGAAACCTCCCACTGTACCGTCAAATTCTTCTCCAAACCTGAAAGAAGAATTAGTCGGGATCACCCGAGGAGTAAACCAACTCATCAGTGAGAATCGGGATCCAACTATCATCGCATGATAACGTGACGGAATCCGCTCACGCTATCACACTCCAGAAGGTATGCGCATATCTGGCATGTTTCAGTTTCTTTAGAAACTCCCGATGTGATTTTTGCCCCATGCTCTTATAACCTTGACGAAGGTCAACAAATCATAAGTCACATGTCAAGTTCTACCCGTCATTGTCCAGGTTAATTTGAACCCACCAGTACAAGCCCTTGACGAAGGCCAACAAGGCTATACGACTGTCCCAAACCAACGTATCTATCTATGCATCAGAAAGGTAACAAGCAGCTACCATACACTATGCCTTGACAAAGGTCAACAAACATAGCATGAATACTATGTGCTACCCGTCTGAAATGACGGAGGGCTACAAATGGTTTCTGGCGAAAAACCTTTAACGTAATGAACTTGATATCGTTGAAGGAACTGGATAGCTTTTTTAGAAAAATATAGTAACGAAAACCTTTGCTAAAAAGGTCACTCCCGGTGAAGGGATCTCATCTCTTTCCCCGTAGAATGAGGTGTAGGATATTCCAACTGAATACCACGATGCAAAGCAAAAGTAATCGACTATAGTGTAGTTACTGCCCTGACGTAAACTTCTGTCCAAGGGGTCACTACCGGTGAAGGGATCTCGACCCTTGCCTCGTCGACTGAGGTGCTGGATATTCATAACCGAATACCACTGTGCAAAACAAAAGAGAACGCCCTTGCAATAACAGCTTTTTTAAAAATTGTTCCAATAACATCAGAATAGGTTTGTTTAGCTTGTATTGATCCAAATCAACGCAGTCCTATCGATTGATCACACCACAAAAGAACGAAAATAATGATGTACGTATATGCCATCCACATTCGCCACTGGGTCCCGTCATCACCCGTTAGGTTACTTAACTAACGACAGAGCGGGGATTGGACTAGCGCGGATGCAAAACATATACAACATCTACTAGTATATATATCAATATGTAATATTCGCTCAAGGCGTGATGAAATGCAATATCACAGAAATGTAATAAGTATCACAGAACAATACAGATATCTGGGATCCCCGGGTTTCATAGAGCCGCTACTGAAACACGACGTTCCCCTGGTCGTGTGGATAGTCTGTGCAATGAAATCCTAGACCCCTACGGGCACGGCAAGTTACCCGCCAAAACCTGAAGCGAGGCAGCCCCCTTCAGCAACGTGAATGGACCACCCAGCACTTCAGGGAATCCGGTAACTTGGGCACCCCTCCTGGGTCAACCTATACCCCCTACGAGTGCGGCGAATAGCCCGCCAATTCTAGAGTAAAGCCTCCTCCGTCTCAACGCCATGAGATGCGGGCCCGTTGCCCTCTAGAACACGGCTATCCGTGCACCCCTCCGCGGGGCAATCCTAGTACTGAAAGTAAAATATACATACAACAGGTACATCGACCTCATCCCGGTCGTGCCCCAAAAGAATAATATACAAACAGGCAGTGACGGCAGTCCACATGTCGGACGCTCACCCCGCAATATCAAATGTACATATAAAACAAAACTGTACTAACATTGCATCCTGGCTATCCCCCACAACCAATCCGCAACATCACAGCACAACACAGAACATCTACGTGAATGTCACGTTCACAAATCCGTCTAAAAGGGCTATAGCAGTTAGACAGGATTTACCGATCAAATGACATTCACGGTCGCAGATATAATGTAAATACTATGAACCAACATGTTTAAACTTTTCGATCGATCAAATTTACCCAAGCGGGCCCCAAGCACAACTGTAGCACTTAAAGAAAATCTGGGCCCAAACAGAATATTCCAAAACCCCCATTTCCAAGTTTAAGACCCTCTGTAAAAAATTGGCAGCTTGATCACACACTACTGCGGTGGAACCGTGGCCAAAAGAGGGATTTGGCCGTGGTTTCGCGGCCTGTATAAAGCATCAAGGTACCATTTTTTCACAGATGTCTTAAAACTCCCTGCATGTCTTTCTGCAACATGCTGAAAAAATTTTCGAGCCAAAAATAATTCGACAGAAACTTATGCTAGGAAATATGGTTTTTGGAAAATCCGATCGATCGAAGTTCTAAACACATTAGAGCAAGCTAGACAAGGTTAATGGCGTGGCTCTGATACCAAGGTAAGTGTACGGCGGCGCCCCGGCCGTCAATCTGACGCCGGAATGCGGAAACGATAAACTTTTCAAACTAGAAAACCGGCACCACCGCGCACTATAAAATCCGGATCGGGCCATTAACCTAATGCTAGCAAACTAGAAGATGTAGAAAGCTATACCGAGCGATCTGTGTCCTTCGGTCTTCGGCCTCCACTCCGATCTCCTCGCGGAATCTCCGGTCTTCAGCTCCTCGTCGGAACGGGCACCACATCGCCGGGTTCTTTTACAGGCTCCCACCTCTGGACCGAGGCAACTCGGGCACGAAGTTGGCGAGCCGACGTGGCCAAGAAATGCTGTAGGCTAGTGTGGAATCACTTTGTCTCAATGGGGTGAAGTTGCCTTTGATGATGGAGAAGAGAAAAGAACTTTGAAGTGAACTAGTATTTTGTTGCAAGAAGAAAATGAGAGATGTATATTTCCCACATGAAAAATGAACTCTCTCCCCCTCACTCAAAAGTGGCCGGCCTTTGATGATAAAAATGGTGGAGGGAATGAAAACATGAAGGGAAGTGAGAGTAGGAATCAAAAGAGGTGACCATATCCAAAAGCAAGTCTCACTTCAAAGATCCAAATCAACTCTCATCACAATATCATCATATTAAATGCAAAACCATGATTAAAGAAAAAGCAAAGATGCTTTGAATTATCATGATAAGCCAAATGCCACATACAACCCTCCGCATAGCTAATTTGCAAACTTGCAAATTAGCCCCTCCATCAGAAAAATCCGGCCGTGAAGGAACAAAGGAAAACTGGCCGGAACCGAATGCAAACTGGCAACTTCAGAAAACTGATCCCGTAATAAATTATAGGAAAACACCGCGACTGCATATACATGCCCGCATTTGTATTCCCACTGAATACAAATGCAAAGAGACAAAATCTACACTGTACAATACTAGGATCCGGCTTAAACCAAAGCCCGCTAGTATTACCCGTCCGATCATGATCCGTGCAATACCGCACGTATCTGATCGAACCCTGCCATATCTCCATACGGCATCTACAACGTTTCTCCCGAAACTTGAGAAAACGGTCTGTGGGGGACTCTAAAGACTCGTCAATACGTTGGCTGTGGATTTAACCACTAGCACGTCAGAGGTATTAGCCTATACGTAACGGGCTACCAGGTATTGACCAAAAGGGACGTCTGTAAGCGAACTCATGCTGACACCCTACTCAGCCTGTCAGTGACAATATCCGTACAGTCCGGTCCATTCGTCTATGAGCATCGCATGGCGGGCCTAGGGGGTTGGTAAAAGTCAAACCCCCAAAAGCGGTACAAGTCGTGTCGGAGTGTAGCCCAGAACACCCTGAGATACTACTGGAATACCTACCAGTAAATCTCCTGCCTTGGCCAAGGACTTCGTGTAATGGCTCTCCTAGACACAGCGCGACCTCACCCCCAATACTGGGAGAGACGAACCCCTGGAGATCCGCTCACTGCCTCCATGTGGCTCGGGACTGTACCCAACTAAAACCTGTTTGCACGTCTCCTTTGAGCGTGGTAGGGTAGTAATCAAAGTACAGTGGGAACTCACACGAGAAAAATGACGATCTCAGGTCGATGAACTAACCTGTACACATGTCACCACGGAACTGCTATCTGACGTCAGGTATAAGACCAACTTGCATGTTCCCGGCGAGTCCTGTCCGGGGTACTCATAACCCAATGAGCACCTGTATACATCTTAGGTGAACCAACTGACACCAGTGGCTTGTGAGACCGGCCACTGCCCCTCGTCGGGGTCTCGACTGTATACACTAGTCTACTCTGGAGTATCGATGCCCTATCTCGAAACTCCCTCGACTAGGGACCTTTTAAGGATGTGCTTATAGACCCCAGCTCCCACGTATATGATCGCCCTCATACTGCTGGCAGTCAAGCAAGAATCCTAGGGGCTCTATCAACGTGTAATAGCGACCTGCAAGGTCACCTAAAGCAGTACACGATGATAAAGATAAACCAGATAGCATACTATCATCTTGAGTAAGACTGTCCTACCGGCATAGGTCCTCCCTCGGCCATTGCAATCACGTGCCTGTAATCCAATAATTGACTTTGAGGCCACTATATCCAACAGTGCAAATAGGTTTTAGTTGGGTACAGTGCCGAGCCACATGGAGCCAGTGAGCGGATCTGCAGGAGTTCGTCTCTCCCGGTATTGGAGGTGAGGTCGCGCTGTTTCTAGGAGAGCCATTACACAAAGCCCTCGGCCGAGGCAGGAGATTTACTGGTAGGTATTCCAGTAGTATCTCAGAGTGTTCTGGGCTACACTCCGACACGACTTGTACCGCTTTTGGGGGTATGAATTTTACCAACCCCCTAGGCCCGCCATGCGATGCTCATAGACGAACGGACCGGACTGTACAGATATTGTCACTGACAGGCTCAGTAGGGTGTCGGGATGAGTTCGCTCATCGACGTCCCTTTTGGTCAATACATGGTAGCCCGTTACGTATGGCCAATACCTCTGATGTGCTAGTGGTTAAATCCACAGCCAAAAGTATTGACGAGTCTTTAGAGTCCCTCACAGACAGTTACTCAAGTTTCGGGCGAAACGCTGTAGAGGCCGTATGGAGATATGGCAGGGTTCGATCAGATACGTGCGGTATTGCACGGATCATGATCGGACGGATAATACTAGCGGGCTTTGGTTTAAGCCGGATCCTAGTATTGTACAGTGTAGATTTTGTCTCATTGCATTTGTATTCAGTGGGAATACAAATGCGGGTATGTATATACAGTCGCGGGGTTTTCCTGTAATTTATTACGGGATCAGTTTTCTGAAGTTGCCAGTTTGCATTCCGTTCCGGCCAGTTTTCCTTTGTTCCTTTACGGCCGGATTTTTCTGATGGAGGGGCTAATTTGCAAATTTGCGAATTAGCAATTGTGGAGGGGTTATTTGGGAAATGGTTGCATTACGATATTTATAGCATCATTAGATTCCTTTTGCTTCTTGATGGCTAGCATTTATGGTGATGGATTATGAAGGGATTGATTTAGCAAATGGTGTGACCATTTCTTCTCATTATCATACAAATTCTTTCTTGCATTATTCATTTTTTTTCCTCCACCATTTTTGTGAGGGGGCTGACCACATATTTGGTGAGTGGGGAGAGATTCATTTGAGGGGAGATTTGAGTTCATTATGGTTGCAAAAGAAAAGAAGTTCCTTCTTGAAAATTCATTCTATCTCATCTCCATAGTTCATCCCTCCTTCAAAGGCAACTTCACTACCCGTAAGAGACAAAGCATTCTACACTGATCCTACAGCACCCTTGGGCACGTCGGCTCGCCAAATTCGTGCCTGAGTTGCCTCGGTCAAGAGGTGGGAGCCCGTAAAAGAACTCGGCGATGTGGTGCCCGTTCCAATGAGGAAATGAAGACCGGAGATTCCGTGAGGAGATCGGAGTGGAGGTCGAAGACCGAAGGACACAGATCGCTCGGTATAGCTCTCTATCCTCTCTCTTGATAACTAGGTTTAGGTTAATAGTTCGATCCGGGGTTTTAGGATGCGGTAGTGCCGGTTTCTAGTTTGAGAAAAAAATTTCATTTCCGCATTTTGGCCAAGGAAAGACGGCCGGGGCGCTACCGTAGTTCTACAGGCTACACACCGACACGACTTGTACCGCTTTTTAGGTTCTGACTTTTACCAACCCCGTAGGCCCGACATGCGATGCTCATAGAAGAACGGACCGGACTGTACAGATATTGCCACTGACAGGCTCAGTAGGGTATTAGGATGAGTTCGCTCATCGACCTCCCTTTTGGTCAATACCTGGTAGCCCGTTACGTACAGCTAGTACCGCTGCCGTGCTAGTGGTTATTGTTAGTTATATGTATGCCCTAGGGGCCATTACTGTACATTGGATGTATATTGTAGTGGATGCTTGGACATATATAGGGAGGACTTTCTTGCTCGACATGATAGTATGCTATCTGGTTGATCTTTACCTTAACGTGTACACTGATTGTCTCTCTGATACATGTTGGTAAAGCCCTTAGGATGTGTACTTGACTACCTGGACTATGATGCGGATCATACTAGTGGGGACATGGTAGTCCATAAGTACATCCTTCAAGGTCCCTAGTCGTGGGTGTATCGAGACAGGGCATCGATATACCAGAGTAGACTAGCGTATACCTTCTCGACCCATACAGATGGGCGATGGATGATCCCATATCCATTGGTGTTTGACATCAGAGATGATATACGGGTGCTCAGTAGAGACTGGGTACACTGGACGGACTCGCCGAGAACTCCCAGATGGTATTATACCTTACGTCAGATGGCAGTTCTCTGGTGACACTGGTACTGGTTAGTCTGTAGACCCGAGATCGTCATAGAGTCTTGTGTGGTTCCCGCTGTGCTTTGATTTCCATCTTACCACGTCCAAGAGGGCGTGCAAAACGGTGGTTTTTGGGTACAGTCCCGAATCACATGGAGGCAATGAGCAATAGGAGGGGATTCGTCTCTCCCGGTATAGGGGGTTGATGTTGCGCTGTGTTCGATTGGCTATAACCAGAAATCCCTGGCCAGGGTTGTTGAGATTTACTGGTAAGTGTTACCAGTAGTTTCTCAAACTGTTATAGACCTCATATCGACACGACTTATCGAGCTATTGGGGTCTGACGTTTACTACCCCTAGGCGAGATATGCGACATATCAAACGACGAGACCGGACTGTACGGTAAGTGTTACTGGTTGGATTCACAGGAGTGTGAGCGGGCTTGCTCGTCGATCTTCTGATCGCTCAATACCCGGGTGGCCGTTACGTTTAGCAGACCGCTTGCGGCTTGTGGGTGATTGATATGATCATCATCTGCTACCGGCATATTGACGAGTCTTTAGAGTCCTACACAGAGGTTTCCTGGCTCAAGCGAAACAAAATAGGAGCGCATATGAGATATGTGCGGGACCGAGAATAATGCATGTATGTGATACCGTATTCCATTCTCGCGATGAATGTATCGAATGGTTATATGCGATATAACCTAGTTATCGAATCGAGGGTTGATTCGATAAGCCGATACATTAGATACTAGTCGGTTATATGCGATATGACCGGATCATTGAATCAAGTGTTGATTTAATAATTTAATGCATAATTATATATTTGATATATTACTTTGCATTAACTAGTATTGGTTCATTTTAAATGGATTTTCTCACTTGGATTGTGCACATTGTATATGTGATATACTTTTATACACAAGTTTGTATCATGTTTGATGATACATGCTCACTAGGGTTTGTGTGAAGATTAAACCATGGTTGTAGATTGGTTAGGGTTTTCATTTTCTTATTATTTATTTTTTTATTCTTTTTGGAAAATGAAAAGCATAAAAAGAAAATGGTGGCTAACTTTGTTTCATATTGAAGCTTCATGAAGCTTTGACCAAGTGACCATTTTGTCTCCATGCTTAACCCTAACCATTCCCACTAACCATGATTTATTCTCTACACTTGACCATGGTTGATATATGATAAGTATTCTTATTATTTTCTTTTAAAAAAAAGAACTTATAATAATATCTTCATCTTCTTCTTCTTCTTCTTGAAGAAGAAACCTTCCTCCATCAATGGAAACTTGATGAAATGAGTGAGAAATCAAATTCTAAAGTGAACCCACTTCCTATTTCTTCATCCTCTACTTCTTGCCAAGTAGTAGAGTGTGTTTTCTTCACAAGTTTCATGACTTGGTGAAGTGGGAGCTTGATCTTGTGACGCCTCGACGTAGATCATCTTCGGCATCGAAACCGACGACCAAGCCCGCCCATTTTTCCGATGAAGCCGATACCAGAGTCCGGGTTTCGATTTGGACAGCGAGGGGACTTCATCACGGAGACGTGGAGGTGGGGGACTGGATCTACAAAGGTTGTATTTCCGTTCACTTAGTTAAAGTAGTTAACTAGTTTCATGTTTCGCCTAATCTCTAGTCAACGATCCGTATTAGGGTTTCTCGGCACCCGTAAAATTTGAAATTGGCATGGTTGATGCCTTGTGAGACCTCATTAGCGTGCCTAGGAACCCTACAGTGGTATCAGAGCCTAGCTAGAGCCTTAGGCGACGCGTAGACGGAGTTAGAAGTCCGATCGAACCGAAACCCTAATCTCAAAATGCTCTCTGTATATTTTCTGAAATCTGGTCTTTTTCGAAATTAAAAATATGCAGAAAAATCAGCAGGGAATCCTAAGAATTACTGTGCAACACGTGTCCATGATTCAACAAGAGTGCGGCGGAACCGCGGCAGAAGCAAGGCTTCTGCGGCGGTTCCGCGGCCGTATTGTCACAATGCCCAATACTTTTTGCACAGTAATTCCTATTTTCTGGTACTGGATTTTCTGGGATATTTTAATATTTATTCTACAGTTGAGTTTTCTGGGGTTGTTTAGGGAATTCGTAGATTCGATCGGATTGTCTAATTTTGTCTCTGTGTGATTCCGGATAATTTTTGAATATATTAAAAAGTTTGACCGGATATAAATACCCACCTTTTCCCCTGTCGGGAAATTTCCAAGTGTTGGATCTTTCCGTAGTTTAATGACGTTCAAAGTAGTGCAAGTAACGCGATGGACCCTCTAGAAGACAACAAACCTTAACTCGATTATGTGACCGTCTTGAACTGCCCTTTGAACCTTCGGGTTTGGGGCAGTACGGCGTGCCACATGTGAGGCGTTGGCTTGACCCTTCTACGGCTGGACCGTTGGTACTGAGGCATGAAGTGAATGTCTTTGAACTTGTTTCATGTGTTGATATGTATCGGGAAAACTTGGGTGTTTGAATGTTCGATCGGAAAGTTTAACATTTTCTAATTATCCGGAATGTGATACAATAATTGGAATTCACAAGTAGTTATGAGATAACTGAATGAATGTTATAAACATAGCAGTTTAGTCTCACTTGATCGGTTGCCACGGAATTTTGATGTGATCAAAAGTCCGTCGCAATCACGTAGCGTACGCGGATACTCGCCGGGTAAACTTAATAGACAGCCTCACTCCATAGCCCCGACCAAGTGACTGTAGGAGAACCCCGTCGCCGAAAGCATCCGTCCGGGTGCTCGCGGTAGCGGTGTTCCGCCTTGGTGCACTTCGTCGACGGTATCGGGGGTGCAGCCGTCTACTGAAGTTTGCGATGAGCATTCGATCAGGATGTCGGGAATCTTGTTGAATTACCCGACTTGGTATTGAAAAGTGTTTTCGATTTTGAGACTAAAATGCGGGGTTTATAATTGTTAGGCATGTGATGTCTAAGTAATTCATTTTGTAAGGCATGCGATGTCTGAGGTGGTTGCGGATTCCAACTGTTGTAGTTTTACACTTTCTTTTCTGTGACCGTAAGTGTAATATGTGATATCGCCGGTTTCGTTGCTATATGTCAACGACAATTGGGATGCGCATATTTACTTACGTTGATGACATGTGATGTTATGTGTTGCTGGATATGTTATATTGGATCGTCGTGTTTGAATAGCCGGGGGGTTTTTATGTGAGATGAGTGTTTTTTCATTTTCATTCATGTAAAAACTTGTATGTAATATTGTTTTATTGGGGCACTTCCAGGTTGCGGAAGTTGTCACCGTTGATGTATATTATTTACTTTTCTGCACTAGGATAGACCCAAGGAGGAGAGCACAAGTAACCGGGTTCTGGAGTCCAGTGGGAGACCAACTCGAGGAGTCGAGTCCGCGTCTCCTAACTCTAGAATTGGTAGGGTTGCTTGTCGCTCTCGTAGGGGTCTAGGGGTGTGGGTTTGGCTATTCATCGCGACCGTGGAATCCGTGTTTCATACTGGCTCGTATTGAAAACACGGACGTCCTAGTATATCCAATATTTCATATGATTCTTCTGCTGCGATATCTGTGATGTGATCATTTGTGATGTTCTGTGATAGATACAATATATAGTATATATGATATATTATATAGGCGTTACTTATGTTTTACATCCGCGCTAGCCCTGCCCCGCTCTGCCGTTAGTTACCTAACCTAACGGTGCATGAGGGGACATCGAGGCGAATGCGGATGGCATAAGTGTACGTCGTATTTATCTGTGATGTTTAGGTATTTAAATGATGGGACTTCATTAATGAGATTAATGAAATAAAAGAAACCTAAGATGTTGTAGAATCGAATTTCAAAATAAAACAGGTAGCTACAGTTCTTGCTTTGCACAGCGGTATATATGATATATCCTGCACCTTATTCGATGAGGAAAGGACTGAGATCCCTTCACCGGGAGTGACTCCTTTAGCAATAACTGGCAGATGCTACACACTCGGTTTGTCTTTTGATTGCTTTTAAGAGTTTCTGCTTTGCACAGTGATATATATGATATATCCCGCACCTCATTCGACGAGGAAAGGACCGACGATCCCTTCACCGGGAGTAAATCCTTTAGCAAAACTAGAAAAGCCTCAAAAACACTCCATTTTAAAATCATTTGATTCTACAACGATATCAAGTTCATTACGCAATAGGTTTTCAGAAAAATCTGTCGTAGCCCTCCGTCATTTCAGATAAGTCCTGTTTAGTATTCGTGCTGCGTTTGTTGACCTTGTCAAGGGGCAGTGTGCGGTAGCTAACCAGTATTTATCTGCTTATGCATATGATGCAGATTGGGTTAGGGTAGTCGTGCGGCCTTGTTGACCTTGTCAAGGGTCGTGCGGGTGGGTTTGATTCAATCAAGAAATGACGGGTTGAACTTGACTTGCGGTCTATGGTTTGTTGACCTTGTCAAGGTCATAGATCGTTCGGGGCAAAATTATCGGGAATTTCAAGTGTTGAAATTTGCAATGAGATTGCATACCTTCTATGAGATAGTTGGATCTCGATACCCACTACGAGTAAGAGTTACTCTTGGGAAAGTTTTACACATTACAATTAGCCGATCAAGTAGGTGTCTAGAAAGGTGTCAACGGGGTTACGCTTCTGGGAAAACGAGGTTTACATTAATTAGGTTCGTTTGAAAGCACGGGGGACCTCCCTCAAAGTACCGACACTGGCCTGGCTGAAAGATTGGCGAACTTGTAGTATGTAATTAATCCCGGCTAGTCTTTCCTTTTAGGGTTTGAAGGAAGATTTGATAAAAAGAAGTGGGAGACATCCTGATTAGATAAAATAAAACCAATCTATTCTTGCAAGAGCGCACGCTGAGTGTTTTCTTCTCTCTCTCTCCAGGTAGCGACCATGTCACGCCTTAATCAAGATAATAATACGGATGTAATTGACCGAACCCGCTTGTTATACTGAGCTGGGGAACGTTGGTCCCGCTCCACCTTATAAATGTTATAAGACAGAGCAGGAAATTGGGGAATACCAGATTTCCCGTGCCGCCCAAACGAAGAGAGTGCATGATGATGCATTATCTTCGGGTGTGTTCATTACAAAGAACTGTTTCTCTGTATCCTCTACGTCCTGAGTATGTGATACCAGATCAGGATCCCAGATATGTAATCTGTTACATAGGGCTACAGAAAGGTAGAGAACTGAGAACGGGTGATAAGTTTCATGAGACAGAAAACGGGGCAAGTGTTGCAGCCAAGTCTTTTAGTCACTGTCACCCTGTATTACCAATACATTGATTCTGAACGAATGTTATTAGATACCGAACCTGATATACAAAATCATATCAGTCTCTTTATTAGTAAAGAAATGATAAAATTTTGTATTGTTGGATAATGTTTTGAACATTTCCTATATTAAAAGTTGATCGGTTCAGGCACGTTATCTAAAAGCATTAATGTTCTAAATCAAACTACAGTTCTTAGTATACGGAACACACAAAAGAGGAAGAGTTCAGAAATGAACGTAATCTTCTTGAGGCATTGTAGACTAGGTCATATCAATGCGACCCGACTAGCTTAGTTGCACAAAGATGCATATTTAAATCAGTTTGAATTTACATCTTGTGAAACTAGCCAGTCATGTCACAGAGATAAGATGACCACAGCTCTGTTTATTGGAAACAGAGAAAGAGTTAGTTAAACTCTTGGGATGATACATGTTGATGTATGTAGGTCCCCTGTCTACACATGCCAAGACTGGTTCTTTATACTTCATTACATTCTCTGATAATCTCTCAAGATTCAGACATATGTTCCTGTTGAAACACAAGTCCGAACTTTTTGAGATATTCACAGAATATAAGTTAGAAGTAGAGAACCAAAATACGGGTATAAGTATAATGTCCTTTGATGAGATCAAGGAGGAGAATACTTGTGCATAGAATTTCTGGACTATTCTAAAGGAGAATGAGATTTTCTCTCAACATTACTCCTCCGTATACACCATTGCACGATGGTATATCGGGACGGAGCAATCACACCCTATATGATATGGTGTGCTCTATGATGAGTACTACTGAGTTACCTATTTCCTTTTGAAAGTTATGCACTTGAGAAGCTGCATATCTATTGAATTAGGTTCGAATCAAATCAGTTGCCTACCACTTCATATGAGATATGGAAAGGGAAGAGCCCATCTCTTAAGTTAGTTAAGATTTGGGTTGTCCGGCCTATGTCTAAAAGCAAAATCCGGACAAGCTCGAGGCAAGGTCGGTTATGTAGAACTGGAAAGGTTCCAGCTATACAAACTACATCAGATGATTTGATAAAACCAAAGGATTCAGTAGATGCCAACGAACCTCAGCCTCTCCGCCGATCTAAGAGGGTTCCTCACCCACCTGAGAGATACTTCTGTTTCTCTATGACAGTGGGAGCGAGGATTGCGTCATGAGATGATGACCCAACTAGTTTCGAGCTGGCCATCAAGAGTAAGACTCTGTAAGAATGGATGGATGTTTATCGATCTGAGATGGAATCCTTATGCACCAACAAAGTATGGACTTTGGTTGCTATATCTGAAGGGTTAAATCCCCATCAGGAGCAAGTAAATCTTGAGAAGATTACTTGGTGTAGATGGAAAAGTTGAGACTTTCAAAGCTAGACTTGTTAAAGGTTTTCGTCATTGACCAGGCGTGGATAATGATGAAACCTTTTTCCAGTAGCTATACTTAAGTCCATCTAGATCCTACTTGCCACGGCTACATACCATGACTACGATATCTGGTGGTTGGGTGTCATGACATCTTTTCTAAATGATGTTTTAGAAGAGAACGTCTGTAAGTACACAGCCAGAGGGCTTCGTAAACAGTGGGAGCAGCGGAAACGTGTGCAAGATGTTTTATAAGATAAAGCAGGCATCGCGGAGTTGGAACATCTGTTTTGATGAGATAGTCAAAGAGTTTGACATCATCAAAATGGTAGATGAACCTTGTATATACAAAAAGGTAGTAGGGAGTATGGTGGCGATCCTCGTAGAGTACGTGGATGACATACTCTTGATAGGGAAGGAGTTTCCTATGCTACGCTCGATCAATCTCCGCTTATCATAATGATTCTCCATATAGGATCAAAGTGATACCTCCTAAATCCTGGATTTTGGATCTATGAGATAGATCTAATTGGATGTTAGGATACTCACTAGTTGTAGTGAGATGGTATCAATCGATCCTGGGGAGAATCACTGGAAAGGTTCCAGGGTGATAAAGATGACTGAATGTCAGTCACAGGCATTGTCTTTACCCTCAGTAAAGGGACGGTATATTGGAAGGGTTCCAAGCTAAATACCGTGGCATACTAGACGATAAAGGCAGGATACATCGCTACTTAAGATGCTACCAAAGAGGATGTTTGGGTGTATATTGGTTCATGAGATGAACTATGTTCCAACCATTGTGAGACAATGGAGTTGTGGCTTATGCCAAGGAACGCCGGTCCCATCAGTGATCCAGACATATTCTAAGGCAGTATCACCTGATCATGGAGATGGTTGATCTCCAGGGTGATCAAGGTTAGGAGAGTAGACTCAGAGGACGACACGGCGGATCCACTCACTAAGGCCTATTCCCAGAGAGAGAGACATTTATGGGATGGTTGAGTATGAGATACTTCAACCACTGCTATCAGATGGCCCTAGTGCAAGTGGGAGATTGTTAGTTATATGTATGCCCTAGGGGCCATTACTGTACATTGGATGTATATTGTAGTGGATGCTTGTACATATATAGGGAGGACTTTCTTGCTCGACATGATAGTATGCTATCTGGTTGATCTTTACCTTAACGTGTACACTGATTGTCTCTCTGATACATGTTGGTAAAGCCCTTAGGATGTGTACTTGACTACCTGGACTATGATGCGGATCATACTAGTGGGGACATGGTAGTCCATAAGTACATCCTTCAAGGTCCCTAGTCGTGGGTGTATCGAGACAGGGCATCGATATACCAGAGTAGACTAGCGTATACCTTCTCGACCCATACAGATGGGCGATGGATGATCCCATATCCATTGGTGTTTGACATCAGAGATGATATACGGGTGCTCAGTAGAGACTGGGTACACTGGACGGACTCGCCGAGAACTCCCAGATGGTATTATACCTTACGTCAGATGGCAGTTCTCTGGTGACACTGGTACAGGTTTAGTCTGTAGACCCGAGATCGTCATAGAGTCTTGTGTGGTTCCCACTGTGCTTTGATTTCCATCTTACCACGTCCAAGAGGGCGTGCAAAACGGTGGTTTTTGGGTACAGTCCCGAATCACATGGAGGCAATGAGCGATAGGAGGGGATTCGTCTCTCCCGGTATAGGGGGTTGATGTTGCGCTGTGTTCGATTGGCTATAACCGGAAATCCCTGGCCAGGGTTGTTAAGATTTACTGGTAAGTGTTACCAGTAGTTTCTTGAACTGTTATAGACCTCATATCGACACGACTTATTGAGCTATTGGGGTCTGACGTTTACCACCCCTAGGCGAGATATGCGACATATCAGACGACGAGACCGGACTGTACGGTAAGTGTTACTGGTTGGATTCACAGGAGTGTGAGCGGGCTTGCTCGTCGATCTTCTGATCGCTCAATACCCGGGTGGCCGTTACGTTTAGCAGACCGCTTGCGGTTTGTGGGTGATTGATATGATCATCATCTGCTACCGGCGTATTGACGAGTCTTTAGAGTCCTACACAGAGGTTTCCTGGCTCAAGCGAAACGAAATAGGAGCGCAAATGAGATATGTGCAGGACCGAGAATAATGCGTGTATGTGACACCGTATTCCATTCTCGCGATGAATGTATCGAATGTTTATATGCGATATAACCTAGTTATCGAATCGAGGGTTGATTCGATAAGCCGATACATTAGATACTAGTCGGTTATATGCGATATGACCGGATCATTGAATCAAGTGTTGATTTAATGATTTAATGCATAATTATATATTTGATATATTACTTTGCATTAACTAGTATTGGTTCACTTTAAATGGATTTTCTCACTTGGATTGTGCACATTGTATATGTGATATACTTTTGTACACAAGTTTGTATCATGTTTGATGATACATGCTCACTAGGGTTTGTGTGAAGATTAAACCATGGTTGTAGATTGGTTAGGGTTTTCATTTTCTTATTATTTATTTATTTATTCTTTTTGGAAAATGAAAAGCATAAAGAGAAAATGGTGGCTAACTTTGTTTCATATTGAAGCTTCATGAAGCTTTGACCAAGTGACCATTTTGTCTCCATGCTTAACCTTAACCATTCCCACTAACCATGATTTATTCTCTACACTTGACCATGGTTGATATATGATAAGTATTCTTATTATTTTCTTTTAAAAAAAAAGAACTTATCATAATATCTTCATCTTCTTCTTCTTCTTCTTGAAGAAGAAACCTTCCTCCATCAATGGCAACTTGATGAAATGAGTGAGAAATCCAATTCTAAAGTGAACCCACTTCCTATTTCTTCATCTTCTACTTCTTGCCAAGTAGTAGAGTGTGTTTTCTATACAAGTTTCATGACTTGGTGAAGTGGGAGCTTGATCTTGTGATGCCTCGACGTAAATCATCTTCGGCATCGAAGCCGACGACCAAGCCCGCCCATTTTTTCGATGAAGCCGATACCAGAGTCCGGGTTTCGATTTGGACAGCGAGGGGACTTCATCACGGAGCCGTGGAGGTGGAGGACCGGATCTACAAAGGTTGTATTTCCGTTCACTTAGTTAAAGTAGTTAACTAGTTTCATGTTTCGCCTAATCTCTAGTCAACGATCCGTATTAGGGTTTCTCGGCAGCCGTAAAATTTGAAATTGGCAAGGTTGATGCCTTGTGAGACCTCATTAGCGTGCCTAGGAACCCTACAGTTAAATCCACAGCCAAAGTATTGACGAGTCTTTAGAGTCCCCCACAGACAGTTTCTCAAGTTTCGGGCGAAACGTTGTAGAGGCTGTATGGTATTATGGCAGGGTTCGATCATATACGTGCAGTCGTGCACGGATCATGATCGGACGGATCATACTGGTGGGCTTTGGTTTAAGGCGGATCCTAGTATTAGATTTGTTGAATTACTTTAGTTTCATCGCATTTGCAGTCAGTCAGAATGCGGATGCAGGTATGTATATACAGGTGAGGGGTATCCTTGTGATCCGTTACGAGTTTACTTTAGTAGATGCCATTCACTTTTTATTGTTGCAAACATTTGGATTAACGTTTGCAAATGGAAATAATGAGCTCAAATTCATGATTAGGAGCATTAATTATGACACATGCACAGGTGATGACTCATGGTGTCTTTATTTGTGCATATGTCACATTATTGTTTGATTTATGTGTTGAAATGATAAGAGGAGAGAGGGAGGGCAGCCAAGGGGAAAGGGGTTTGCTCTTGTGTTTATTATTCTAAGCTCTCACAACATTATCATTACAACACAAAAGAAAAAGAAAGCTCTTCTTCTTCCTCTTTCTTCTTGAGCTCACTATCTCCATTAATGGCATCATCTTCAACCTTCATCCATACACACTCATGCGTTGAGAATCAATGGATGCATGAGACAAAGTGATCGCACACATTCTCTTCACCTTGGACATGTCGGCTAGCAAACTTTGTGTCCGAGTTGCTTCGGATCGAAGTGGGAGCCCGTAAAACGATTCATAGATGTGGTGCCCTTTCCGACGAGGAGACCAGAGACCGAGCGAAATCGGAGATGCCTCAAGGAGCTAAAGACGGTGGCTAAAGACCGAAGGACACGGATCGATCGGTATAGCTTTTCTAACCCTCTTTAGATTGTTAGTTATATGTATGCCCTAGAGGCCATTACTGTACATTGGATGTATATTGTAGTGGATGCTGGGATATATATATGTAGGACTTTCTTGCTCGACATGATACTACGCTATCTGGTTGCGCTTTATCTTAACATGTATACTTTCTGTCTCTCTGTTACATGTTGATAAAGCCCTTAGGATGTGTACTCGACTTCCAGGACTATGATGTAAATCATACTAGTGGGGCCTGGGTAGTCTATGAGTACATCCTTCAATGTTCCTAGTCATGGGAATATCGAGACGGGGCATCGATATTCCAGAGTAGACTAGCGTATATCTTCTCGACCCATGTGATGGGCGATGGATGATCCCATATCCATTGGTGTTTGACATCAGAGATGGTATGAGGGTGCTCAGTGGAGACTGGGTACACTGAACGGACTCGCCGAGAACTCCCAAATAGTATTATACCTCACGTCAGATGGCAGTTCTCTGGTGACACTGGTACAGCTTAGTCTGTTGACCCAAGATCGTCATAGAGTCTTGTGTGTCTCCCACTGTGCTTTGATTTCCACCCTACCACCTCTCAACTGATGCGTGCAAACAGGTGGTTTTTGGGTACAGTCCCGATTCACATGGAGGCAATGAGCGATAGGAGGGGATTCGTCTCTTCCGGTATTGGGGGTTGATGTTGCGCTATACACGACTGGCCATAACTGGAAATCCCTGGCCAGGGTTGCAGTGATATACTGGTAAGAGTTATCAGTAGTTTCACGATTGTTATGGACCTTATATCGGCATGACTTATCAAGCTATTGGGGTCTGATGTTTACCATCCCTAGGCGAGATATGCGACATATCAGACGAACAGACCGGACTGTACGGTAAGTGTTACTGGTTGGATTCACAGGAGTGTGAGCGGGCTTGCTCGTCGATTTTCTGATTGCTCAATACCCGGGTGGCCGTTACGTTTAGCAGATCGCTTGCGGCTTGTGGTTGCTTGATATGATCATCATCTGCTGCCGGCGTATTGACGAGTCTTTAGAGTCCTACCCAGAGGTTTCCTGGCTCAAGCGAAACGAAATAGGAGTGCATATGAGATATGTGCGGGACCGAGAATAATGTGTGTATGTGATACCGTATGCTATTCTCGCGATGAATGTATCGATTGGTTGTATGCGATATAACCTAGTTATCGAACCAAGAATTGATTCGATGAGTCGATACATTGGATATTAGTCGGTCATATGCGATATGACCGGATCGTTAAATCAAGTGTTGATTTAATGATTTAATGTATAATTATATATTAGATATATTACTTTACGTTAACTAGTATTGGTTCACTTAAAATGGATTTTCTCACTTGATGTGCACATTGCATATATGATATAGTTTTGTGCACTAGTTTGTATCATGTTTGATGATGCATGAAAACTTGGGTGTGTATGATTAAACCATGATTAGGTTAATGGTTAGGGTTTGATTTACTTATTTACTTATTCATTTTATTTAGTTTTTTGGCAAAAACAAAATGGTTTCTTTCTTTGCTTCATGATACTTCTTAGCATCTTTGAAAATATTGACCATTTTGTTTTTTTCCTTAACCCAACCATTACATCCTAACCATAGTTTATTCTCTACACTTGTTACTCTCACCATGGTTGCATTATGATAAGATCACTTGATTTATGATTATTAATCAATTGATTTTTGTCATTCATATGATATTCTTTTTCTTCTTCTTCTTCTTCTTCAAGAAGAAGAAAGCTTGCAACCTCTAATGGTGCCATGAGATTTAGAGTGAGAAATCCAATTCTAAAGTGAACCCACTTCCTATTTCTTCATCCACTACCACTTGCCATGTAGTTTAGGGTGTTTTCTTCACAAGTTTCATGACTTGGTGAAGTTGGAGCTTGATCTTGAGTTGCCTCGACGTAGATCATCTTCGGCATCGAAGTCGACGACCTAGCCCGCACATTTCTCCGATGAAGCCGACTCTAGAGTCCGGGATCCGATGATCGCAGCGAGGGGACATCTTCACGGAGCTAAGGAAGTGGAGGACCGGATCTAAAAAGGTTGTAGTCACTTTCCTTTTAGTTAAAGTTCTTAACTTGCTTGCATCGCCTATACCTCTAGTTACGATCTTGCTTAGGGTCACTTGGTACATAGAAAAAGTTTGATTTTGGCATGTTTGATCTATTGTGGAACCTCACGTGTGTGCCTAGGAACCCTACAGTGGTATCAGAGCCTAGCTAGAGCCTTAGGCGATGAGTAGACGAAGTTAGAAACCCGATCGAACCCTGAAACCCTAGCTTTAACCCTTCTCTGTACATTTTTTGAAATCGGGGATTTTTATGAATTAAAAATATGCAGAAAAATAAGCAGGCTTTTGTAAGAATTACTGTGAAGCACGTGAGCATGAATCGACCAAATGGCCGTGGAACCGCGGCATGAGCATGGAATGTGCGGCGGTTCCGCGGCTATAAAGGGGCATCTTGTAATTTTATTTGCACAGTAATTCCTATATTTTAATGCTGTATTTTCTGGGAATTTTTAATTTGCACTCAAGAGTTGAGTTTTCTGGGTTGTTTTGGGGAATCGATGATTCGATCGGATTGTTTAGTTTTGTCTGTATGTTTTTCCGGATAATTTTAGAATATGTTAAAAAGTTCGACCGGATGTAAATACCCACTTTTTCCCCTGCTGGGAAATTTCCAATTCTTGGACTTTTCCGTAGTTTAATGATGTTCTAAGTAGTGCAAGTAACGCGATGGTCCCTCTAGAAGACAACAAACCTTAACTCGATTATGTGACCGTCTTGAACTGCCCTTTGAACCTTAGGGTTTGGGGCAGTACGGCTTGCCACATATGAGGCGTTGGCTTGACCCTTCTACGGCTGGACCGTTGGTACTGAGGCATGAAGTGAATGTTTTTGAACTTATTTCATATGTTGCGCTGTTTCAGGAAAACTTGGGTGTTTGATTGTTCGATCGGAAAGTTTAACATTTTCTAATTATCTGGAATGTGATACAATAATTGAAATTCACAAGTAGTTATGAGATAACTGAATGAATGTTATAAATCTAGCACTTTAGTCTCACTTGATCGGTTGCCACGGAATTTTGTTGTGATCAAAAATCCATCGCAATCACGTAGCGTACGCGGATACTCGCCGGGTAAACTTAATAGACAGCCTTACCCCATAGCCCCTGCCAAGTGACTGTAGGAGAACCCCGTCACCGAAAGCATCCGTTCGGGTGCTCGCGGCAGCGGTGTTCCGCCATGGTGCACTTCATCGACGGCGTCGGGGATGCAACCGTCTACTAAAGTTTGCGACAAGCATTCGATCAGGATGTCGGGAATCTTGCTGAATTGCCCGACTTGATATTGAAAAGAGTTTTCAATAATGAGACTAAAATGGGGGGTTTATAATTGTTAGGCATGCGATGTCTAAGGAATTCGTTTGATTAGGCATGCGATGTCTAAAGAGGTTGTGGATTCCAACTGTTGTAGTTTTACACTTTCTTTTCTGTGACCGTAAGTGTAATATGTGATATCGCCGGTTTCGTTGCTATATGTCAACGACAATTGGGATGCGCATATTTACTTATGTTGATGACATGTGATGTTATGTGTTGCTGGATATGTTATATTGGATCGTCGTGTTTGAATAGCCCGGGTGTTTTTATATGAGATGTGTGTTTTTCTTTTTCATTCATGTAAAAAAATTGTATGTAATATTCTTTTATTGGGGCACTTCCAGGTTGCGGATGATGTCACCATTTGTATATTATTTATTTTTTCCGCATTAGGATAGACCCAAGGAGGGGAGCACAAGTAACCGGGTTCTAGGGTCCAGTGGGAGAGCATCTCGAGGAGTCGAGTCCGGGTCTCCTAACCTTAGAATTGGTAGGGTTGCTTGCCGCTCTCGTAGGGGTCTAGGGGTGTGGGATTAGCTATTCATCACGACCGTGGAATCCGTGTTTTATATTGGCTCGTATTAAAAACACGGATGTCCTAGTATATCCAATATTTCATATGATATTTTCTGCTGCGTTATCTGTGATGTGATCATGTGACATGTTCAGATAGATATTATATATAGTATATATGATATATTATATAGACGTTGCTTATGTTTTTCACCCGCGCTAGCCCTGCCTCGCTCTGGCGTTAGTTACCTAACCTAACGGTGCAGACGGGACATCGAGACGAATGCGGATGACATAAGCGTACGTTATATTTATCTGTGATGTTCAGGTGGACTTAAATGATGGGACATTCATTAATGAGATTAATGAAAGAAAATAAACCTAATTGATGTTGTGGAATCGAATTTCAAAAATAAAACAGGTAGCTACAGTTCTTGCTTTGCATCGCGGTGTTCCTTGTAGAACATCCTGCACCTTATTCGATGAGGAAAGGACCGAGATCCCTTCACCGGGAGTGACTCCTTTAACAATAACTGGTAGATGCTACACACTCGGTTTGTCTTTTGATTGCTTCTATAGTTTCTGCTTTGCACAGTGATATATATGATATATCCCGCAGCTCATTCGACGAGGAAAGGGCCGACGATCCCTTCACCGGGAGTGACCCCTTTAGCAAAACTAGAAAAGCCTAAAAAACATTCCATTTAAAAACCATTTGATTCCGCAACGAGATCAAGTTCAAAGCGTTAAAGGTTTTCTTAAAAACCATCCGCAACCCTCCGTCATTTTAGGAAGTAGAGTACTTAGTATTCGTGCTACGTTTGTCGACCATAGCCGAGGCGTAGTGTACGGTAGCTAAGTAATGTCTTCCTACACCGCATATGATGCGATTAGTTAGGACAGTCATGTGGCTTTGTTGACCTTAGCCAAGGGTCATGTGGGTGGGTCTAACTAATCACGAAATGACGGGTAGAACTTGACTAGTGCTTATGATTTGTTGACCTTAGCCAAGGTCATAGGTGCTAGGGGTAAAAACCATTATCGGGAGTTTCAAGTGTTGAAATTTGCAATGAGATTGCATACCTTCTATATGATAGTTGGATCCCGATACCCACTGCGTGTAATTGTTACTCCTGGGAGAGTTTTGCACTTTACAATTAGCCGATCAAGTAGGTGTCTAGAAAGGTGTCAACGGGGTTACGCCTCTGGGAAAACGAGGTTTACTGTAATTAGGTCCGTGCGAAAGCACGGGGAACCTCCCTCAAAGTACCGACACTGGCCTGGCTGAAAGATTGGCGAAATTGTAGAGTGTAATTAATCCCGGCTAGTCTTTCCTTTTAAGGTTTGAAGGAAGATTTGATAAAAACAGTGGGAGCCATCCTGATTAGATAAAATATATAACCAATCTAATCTTGCAAGAGCGCACGCAGAGTGTTTTCTTCTCTCTCTCTCCAGGTAACGACCATATCACGCCTTAATCAAGATAATAATATGGATGTATTGACCGAACCTGCTTGTTATACTGAGCTGGGGAACGTTGGTCCCGCTCCAACTTATAATTGTTATAAGACCGAGCAGGAAATAGGGGAATACCAGAATTCCTATGCCGCCCAAACGAAGAAAGTGCATATGATGCATCTCCTTCGGGTGTGTTCATTACACATAACTTTTTCTCATTATCCTCTGCATCCTGGGTATTTGATACCGGATCAAGATCCCAGATATGTAATCTGTTACATAGGGCTACAGAAAGGTAGAAAACTGAGAACGGGTGATAAGTTTCATGAGACAGAAAACGGTACAAGTGTTGCAGCCAGGTCTGTTGGTCATTGTCACCCTGTATTACAAATACATTGATTCTGAACAAATGCTATTAGATAACGAACCTGATATACAAAATCATATCAGTCTCTTTATAAGTAAAGAAATGATATAATTTTGTATTGATGGATAATGTTTTGAACGTTTCCTATATCAAAAGTTGATCGGTTCAGGCACGTTATCTAAAAGCATTGACGTTCTAAATCAAACTACAGTTCCTAATATACAGAACACACACAAGAGGAAGCGTTCATAAATGAACGATTCTTTCTTGAGGTATTGTAGACTAGGTCATATCAATGTGACCCGACTAGCTTAAGTTACATTTTAGATGCATATTTAAATCAGTTTGAATTTACATCTTGCGAAACTTGCCAGTCGTGTCACAAAGATAAAATGACCATAGCTCTGTTTATTGGAAACAGAGAAAGAGTTAGTGAACTCTTGGGACTAATACATGATGATGTATGTAAGGTCTTCTGTCTATACATGCCAGGACCGGTTCTTTGTACTTCATTACATTCTCTGATAGTCTCTCAAGATTCAGCCATATGTTTCTGTTGAAACATAGGTCCGAAGCTTTTGAGATATTCACAGAATATAAATTAGAAGTAGAGAACCAAAAACCGGGTATAAGTATTATGTTCTTTGATGTGATCAGGGAGGAGAATACTTGTGCATGGAATTCTTGAACAATTCTAAAGGAGAATGAGATTCTCTCTCAGTATTACTCCTCTGAATACATCACAGCACAACGGTGTATCAGGGCGGACCAATCGCACCGTATTAGATATGGTGTGCTCTATGATGAGTACTACTGAGTTACCTATTTTCTTTTGGGGTTGTGCACTTGAGAAGATGCATACCTATTGAATTAGATTCGAATCAAATCAGTGCCTACCACTCCATATAAGATATGGTATGGGAAGAGCCTATCTCTTAAGTAAGTTAAGATTTGGGATTGTCCGGCCTATGTCTAAAGAAAAATCCAGACAAGATCGAGGCAAGGTCAGTTCTGTAGAATTGGAAAGGTTCCAGTTATACAAAACTGAAGCTGATGATTTGACAGAACCAAAGGATTCAATAGTCACCGACGAACCTCAGCCTCTCCGCCGATCTGGTAGGGTTCCTCACCCACCTGAGAGATACTTCGGTTTCTCTATGACAGTGGGAGCGAGGATTGCATCATGAGATGATGACCCAACTAGTTTCGAGCTGGCCATCAGGAGTGGGGCTCTGTAAGAATGGCTGGATGCTTAGCGATCTGAGATGGAATCTATGCACACCAACAAAGAATGGACTTTGGATGCTATATCTGAAGGGTTAAATCCCCATCAGGAGCAAGTATATCTTGAGAAGATTACTTGGTGTAGATGGAAAAGTTGAGACTTTCAAAGCTAGACTTGTTAAAGGTTTTCGTCATCGACTAGGCGTGGATAATGATGAAACCTTTTTCCAGTGGCTATGCTTAAGTCCATCCGGATCCTACTTGCCACGGCTACATACCATGACTACGATATCTGGTGGTTGGGTACCATGACTACTTTTCTGAATAATGATTTAGAAGAGAACGTCTATAAGAACACAACCAGAGGGCTTCGTAAACAGTGGGAGCAGCGGAAACGTGTGCAAGTTGCTTTACAGAATAAAGCAGGCATCGCGGAGCTGGAACGTCTGTTTTGATGTGGTAGTCGAAGTGTTTGACTTCATCAAAATGGTAGACGAACCTTGTATGCACAAAAGGGTAGTAGAGAGTAAGGTGGTCATTCTCGTATTGTACGTAGACAACATACTCTTGATAGGAAAAGAGTTTCTTATACTACGATCGGTCGATCTCCTCTTATCATAAGGATTCTCCAAATAGGATAAAGGTGATACCTCCTCGATCCTGGGGAGAATCACTGGAAAAGTTCCAGGGTGATAAGGACAACTGAATGTCAGTCGCAGGCATTGTCTTTACCCTCGGTAAAGGGACGGTATGTTGGAAGAGTTCCAAGCTAGATACCGTGGCAAACTAGACGATAAAGGCTGGTAACATCGCTATTAAAGATACTACCAAAGATGAAGTTTGGGTGTATATTAGTTCATAAGATGAACTAGGTTCCTACCATTGTATGACAATGGAAGTGTGGCTTTGGCCCAGGAACCCTGGTCCCATCAGTGACCCAGACATATTCTGAGGCAGCATCACCTGATCATGGAGATAGATGATCCCCAGGGTGATCGAGGTTAGGAGAGTAGACTCATAGGACAACACGGCGGATCCACTCACAAAGGCTTTTTCCCAGAGAGAGACTTACAAGGGATGGTTGAGTATGTGATACTGCAACTACTGCTACAGATGGCCCTAGTGCAAGTGGGAGATTGTTAGTTATATGTATGCCCTAGAGGCCATTACTGTACATTGGATGTATATTGCAGTGGATGCTGGGACATATATAGGTAGGACTTTCTTGCTCGACATGATAGTACGCTAACTGGTTGCTCTTTATCTTAACATGTATACTTTCTGTCTCTCTGTTACATGTTGATAAAGCCCTTAGGATGTGTACTCGACTTCCAGGACTATGATGTAGATCATACTAGTGGGGCCTGGGTAGTCCATGAGTACATCCTTCAATGTTCCTAGTCATGGGAATATCGAGACGGGGCATCGATATTCCAGAGTAGACTAGCGTATATCTTCTCGACCCATGTGATGGGCGATGGATGATCCCATATCCATTGGTGTTTGACATCAGAGATGGTATGCGGGTACTCAGTGGAGACTGGGTACACTGAACGGACTCACCGAGAACTCCCAGATGGTATTATACCTCACGTCAGATGGCAGTTCTCTGGTGACACTGGTACATCTTAGTCTGTTGACCCGAGATCGTCATAGAGTCTTGTGTGTGTCCCACTGTGCTTTGATTTCCACCCTACCACGGCTCTACTGAGTCGTGCAAACAGGTGGTTTTTGGGTACAGTCCCGATTCACATGGAGGCAATGAGCGATATGAGGGGATTCGTCTCTCCCGGTATTGGGGGTTGATGTTGCGCTATGCACGACTGGCCATAACTGGAAATCCATGGACAGGGTTGCAGTGATATACTGGTAAGAGTTATCAGTACTTTCACGATTGTTATGGACCTTATATCGGCATGACTTATCAAGCTATTGGGGTCTGACGTTTACCACCCCTAGGCGAGATATGCGACATATCAGACGAACAGACCGGACTGTACGGTAAGTGTTACTGGTTGGATTCACAGGAGTGTGAGCGGGCTTGCTCGTCGATCTTCTGATCGCGCAATACCCGGGTGGCCGTTACGTTTAGCAGACCGTTTGCGGCTTGTGGGTGCTTGATATGATCATCATCTGCTGCCGGCGTATTGACGAGTCTTTAGAGTCCTACACAGAGGTTTCCTGGCTCAAGCGAAACGAAATAGGAGCGCATATGAGATATGTGCGGGACCGAGAATAATGCGTGTATGTGATACTGTATTCTATTCTCACGATGAATGTATCGATTGGTTGTATGCGATATAACCTAGTTATCAAATCAAGGATTGATTTGATAAGTCGATACATTGGATATTAGTCGGTCATATGCGATATGACCGGATCGTTAAATCAAGTGTTGATTTAATGATTTAATGTATAATTATATATTAGATATATTACTTTACATTAACTAGTATTGGTTCACTTAAAATGGATTTTCTCACTTGATGTACACATTGCATATATGATATAGTTTTGTGCACTAGTTTGTATCATGTTTGATGATGCATGCAAACTTGGGTGTGTATGATTAAACCATGATTAGGTTAATGGTTAGGGTTTGATTTACTTATTTACTTATTCATTTTATTTATTTTTTTGGCAAAAACAAAATGGTTTCTTTCTTTGCTTCATGATACTTCTTAGCATCTTTGAAAATATTGACCATTTTGATTTTTTCCTTAACCCAACCATTACATCCTAACCATAGTTTATTCTCTACACTTGTTACTGTCACCATGGTTGCATTATGATAAGATCACTTGATTTATGATTATTAATCAATTGATTTTATCATTCGTATGATATTCTTTTTCTTCTTCTTCTTCTTCTTCAAGAAGAAGAAAGCTTGCAACCTCTAATGGTGCCATGAGATTTAGAGTGAGAAATCCAATTCTAAAGTGAACCCACTTCCTATTTCTTAATCCTCTACCACTTGCCATGTAGTATAGGGTGTTTTCTTCACAAGTTTCATGACTTGGTGAAGTTGGAGCTTGATCTTGAGTTGCCTCGACGTAGATCATCTTCGGCATCGAAGTCGACGATCTAGCCCGCACATTTCTCCGATGAAGCCGACGCTAGAGTCCGGGATCCGATGATCGCAGCGAGGGGGCATCTTCACGGAGCTAAGGAAGTGGAGGACCGGATCTACAAAGGTTGTAGTCACTTCCCTTTTAGTTAAAGTTATTAACTTGCTTGCATCGCCTATACCTCTAGTTACGATCTTGCTTAGTGTCACTTGGCACATAGAAAAAGTTTGATTTTGGCATGTTTGATCTGTTGTGGAACCTCACGTGTGTGCCTAGGAACCCTACATAGATTGCTAGTTTAATGTTAATGGTTCGATCCGGGATTAAAATCCGCGTTAGCGCCAGTTTCAAGTTTATGAAAAGTTTTTATTTCTGCATTTTGGCCTCGGATTGACGACCGGGGCGCTACCATAGACTTACACATCCGAGACCCAAAACTACACTAAAAATACGATATTTGCCCTATATTTATCTTTACGTGTTCTAAACTTAAACTTATAAACTACACAACATTAAAAAGGCTTACTTAACAGAAAGAGATCATTACCTACTCCCACAAGCTTAAAGATCCTAGCTTTCCAAGCTCCAAGGCATCCAAGAGGCAAAATAAGGTTTATGAAGTGATTTGGGTGAGATTTGATGAAGTTTAGAGAGGGATCTGTGAAGGGTTAGCGGGGTTTCAGTTGAGAGTGGAGGAAAAGAGGAAATAATGAGAATGAGAAAGAGATAGAGTGAGAATAAGAGTGTGTGAGGTGAAGAGAGAGAGAGAGAGGTGAGTGTAGGGTGAGATAAGTTCCTTATGCTTACCCTCTCCCCCTCACCTCCATTAATGCCCATTAATGCCCTCCATGATTCACCTTGCCATCTCCTCTCATCCAAACAAATATCGCACACAAATATCTAGGGTTAGGTTTAAGGTTTAAACAAGGATTAAGATTAGGTTAAGTTGTCATGGTCACTAAACTAGATTAACACCAACAAACACTCACATTAACATGTACACGTACGTGCAAGGAATAACAAATAATAATAAATTATTAATTAAATATTATAAAATGTGAGCAACCCGAATTGGTAAACTTTTTTATAGAAAACTCGCCTTATCGCTTAATTAACACTAATCGCATTCCTAAGGTGTTGCAAGAGATAACTCAATATAACTTCGTAGTGTTGCCACTCCCCGGCAACGGAGCCAAAAACTTGTTGGGAATTCACGATGTCGTGCATTTGAAAGGATATGATCAATATCGGTTATGTCGGTTTTTCATTAAAAAGTAATGCACGACGTGATTCTCGAGTTATAAAAATACCGCAAGTGCACGGTACGTTGAGGCAAGCTGTTAAGTACGGGTCGGTCCACAGGGAGTGGATATCACGACATTCTTTTGAGTTAGAAAACAAGTGTTTTGAGTTGATTTTTTTCACGTTTTATACAAATGGAATAACGAAGTGATAAAGTGATATTTGGGGAAAAACATAAGCTTAGGTTTAGTAAGTTGAAATATAGCATTACCCCCAACTCTCAACCTTAATTCAAAGCTCATTTCTCGTTTCTAATTGACATAACGAAGCATGTCGCATTTATCCCGATAACACGTGACGGGTTAGGATAAGACATCATAATTAGGTTAAAAGAAAACTAGATTATAAGGTCTTAAGATGAAATGATCATGAAATGAGCAAAGTGAATTTTGAAAGCATAGAACATGTGCATTTATGGCTACATGTTCTATCTAGCTGGTTTAGTACACTTAGCAAAGTTTCATTTTCCTTTCAACTTCGATTCTTAACATAACAATATTAAAATGCGAAGAAATAATAGGATATATGTTAAAGGTTGATTTGCAACCATTCAAAACAATATATCCTATAAAGCAAAAAACAATAATATTACAAATATTAAGAAAAGAAGTGCAATAAATTAAAAATCAAGAATGGGGGGTTGGAAGGCAAGCCATTCTACAACCTACCTCACGATAGCCAGTTGGATATAGTGCCCTCAGAGTCAATTATTGGATCACAGGCACATGATTGCAATGATTGAGGGAGGACCTATACCAGTAGGACAGTCTTACTCAAGATGATAGTATGCTATCTGGTTTATCTTTATCATTGTGTACTGCTTTAGGTGACCTTACAGGTCACTATTGCACGTTGATAGAGCCCTTAGGATTCTTGCTTGACGGCCAGCAGTATGATGGCGATCATATACGTGGGAGCTGGGGTCTATAAGCACATCCTTAAAAGGTCCCTATTCGTGGGAGTTTTCGAGACAGGGCATCGATACTCCAGAGTAGACTAGTGTATACAGTCGAGACCCCGACGAGGGGCGGTGGCCGGTCTCACAAGCCATTGGTGACAGTTGGTTCACCTAAGATATATACAGGTGCTCATTGGGTTATGAGTACACCAGACAGGACTCGTCGGGAACATGCTAGTTGGTTTTATACCTGATGTCAGATAGCAGTTCCCTGTTGACATGTGTACAGGTTAGTTCATCGACCTGAGATCATCATTTGTGTCGTGTGAGTTCCCACTGTACTTTGATTACTACCCTACCACGGCTCAAAGGAGTCGTGCAAACAGGTTTTAGTTGGGTACAGTCCCGAGCCATATGGAGTCAGTGAGCGGATCTGTAGGGGTTCGTCTCTCCCGATATTGGGGGTGAGGTCGCGTTGTGTCTACGAGAGCCATTACACGAAGTCCTTGGCCAAGGCAGGAGATTTACTGGTAGGTATTAGAGTAGTATCTCAGGGTGTTCTGGGCTACACTCCGACACGACTTGTACTATTTTCGGGGGTCTGACTTTTTCCAACCCCCTAGGCCCGCCATGCGATGCTCATAGACGAACGGACCGAACTGTACGGATATTGTCACTGTCAGGCTCAGTAGGGTGTCAGGATGAGTTCGCTCATCGACGTCCCTTTTGGTCAATACCTGGTAGCCTGTTACGTATGGTTAATACTTCTGACATGCTAGCGGTTAAATCCACAGCCAAAATATTGACGAGTCTTTAAAGTCCCCCACAGACAGTTTCTCAAGTTTCGGGCGAAACGCTGTAGAGGCCGTATGGGTTTATGGCAGGGTTCGAACGTACTCGTGCACTTGTGCACGTGTCATGGTTCGGATGGATTATACTAGCGGGCTTTGGTTTAAGCCGGATCCTAGTATTGTACAGTGTAGATTTTGTCTCATTGTATTTGTATTCGGTCGAAATACAAATGCAGGTATGTATATACAGTCGCGGGGTTTTCTTGTAATTTATTACGGGATCATTTTTTTGAAGTTGCCAGTTTGCATTTCATTTCGGCCATTTTCCTTTCTTTCTTTCTTTGGCTGATAATTGGTGTGGAGGGGGTTATTTACATATGTGCTATTAATAATGGAGAAGACTTTTAGTGGCACATGGTTGCTTCATGATTGTGCATCATCACTTGCTTTTTTGAGATGGGGATTTGTGAGGGGGTTGATATAATTATTGAGGTGACTCATCTTTGATGATGATTACATTTTCTTTTGCCTTGGATCATTGCTTTTTCCCCCCTCCATGAAGCAAGGTCGGCCACAAGTTTTGGGGCTGTCCAAAAAATTTTGGTGTGGGAAAATTGTTTCTTTTGGCTTGCACAAAATCCTTCTGGTTCATCTAAAAAGCTTTCTCCTTCTCCACTTCCAAATGGCAACTTCACAAACCCTCTCGAGACATAGCGATCTACACTCAGTCTACAGTAATCTTGGACACGTCGGCTAGCCAATTTCGTGTCCGAGTTTCCTCGGTCCAGAGGTGGGAGCCCGTAAAAAGACTCGGTGATGTGGTGCCCTTTCCGACGAGGAGATGAAGACCGGAGATTCCGCGAGGAGATCGGGATGGAGGCCGAAGACCGAAAGACACGGATCGCTCGGTATAGCATTCTACCCTTTCTTCAATTAGCTAGTAGTAGGCTAATGGTCCGATCCGGGTTTATAGTCCGCGGTAGCGCCGGTTTCTAGTTAAAGAAAAGTTTTCGTATTCCGCATTTTGGCCTCGTTCAGAAGGCCGGGGCGCTGACGTACACTTACATTGGTATCAGAGCCACGCCATTAACCTTTACTATCTTGCTCTAACGTGTTTAGAACTTCGATCGAACGAAAATTTTGAAAACCGCATTTCCAAGCTCTGTGTTTCTGTCGATTTTTTAAACTGCCCTAAAAATATTTTTGAGCATCTCAGAAAATCAAGTAGGGTTTTCTGAGAATTCTGGAAAAATTTGGTTCGCTGATTTTACTGTAGCGCGGCGGATCCGCGGCCAAAACCATGTTTTTGCGGCGGATCAGCGGCCGTACTGTAGCAACAGTGCACCAAATTTCTTCAGTAGGTCTCTGTGTTGGAATTGGGGTTTTTTGTATATTCTGTTTGGGCCCAGATTTATTTTGTGTACTGAGTATTGTACTTGGGGCCCACTTCGAGAAATTTAGTCGATCGAAAATTTTAAACATGTTAGTTCACAGTATTTACATTATATCTGCGACCGTGAATGTCATTTGATCTGTAAATCCTGTCTAACTGTTATAGCCCTTTTAGACGGATTTGCGAACGTGACATTCACGTTGATGTTCTGTGTTGTGCTGTGATGTTGCGGATTTGTCGTGGTGGATAGCATGGATGCAATGATAGTACAGTTTGGTTGTATATGTGCATTTGATATTGCGGGGCGAGCGTCTGACATGTGGACTGCCGTCACTGCCTGTTTGTATATTATTCTTTTGGGGCACGACCGGGCTGAGGTCGATGTACCCGTTGTATATATTTCACTTTCTGTACTAGGATTACCCCACGGAGGGGTGCATGGATAGCCGGTTTCTAGACGGCAACGGGCCCGTATCTCATGGCGTTGAGACAGAGGGGGCTTCACTCTCGAATTGGCGGGCTATTCGCCGCACTCGTAGGTGGTACAGGTTGACCCAAGGATGGGTGCTCAAGTTACCGGATTCCGTGAAGTGCTGGATGGTCCATTCACGTTGTTGAAGGGGGCTGCCTCGCTTTAGGTTTTGGCGGGTAACTTGCCGCGCCCTTAGAGATCTAGGTTTTCATTGCACAGGCTATCCACACGACCTGGGGAACGTCGGGTTTCAGTAGCGGCTCTATGAAACCCGGGGATCCCAGATATCTGTATTGTTCTGTGATTCTTATTACATTTCTGTGATATTACATTTTATCACGCCTTGAGCGATTATTATATATTGATATATATACTAGTAGTTGTTGTATATGTTTTGCATCCGCGTTAGTCCAGTCCCCGCTCTGTCGTTACTTAAGTAACCTAACGGGTGATGACGGGACCAAGTGGCGAATGCGGGTGGCAAATACGTACATCGTATTTTCGTTCTTTATTGGTGTGATCAATTGATGGGACTGCATTGATTCGGATCAATGCAAGCTAAACAAACCTATTCTGATGTTGTTGGAACAATTTTTCAAAAAGCTGTTATTGCAAGGTTGTTCTCTTTTGTTTTGTACAGTGGTATTCGGTTATGAATATCCAGCACCTCAGTCGACGAGGCAAGGGCCGAGATCACTTCACCGGGAGTGACCCCTTGGACAGAAGTTTGCGTCAGGGTAATAACTTCACTATAGCCGATTGCCTTTTGCTTTGCATCATGGTATTCAGCTGGAATATCCTGCACCTCATTCTACGGGGAAAGGGCCGAGATCCCTTCACCGGGAGTGACCTCTTTAGCAAAGGTTTTCGCCACTATATTTTTATAAAAAGCTATCCGGTTCCTTCAACGATATCAAGTTCATTACGTTAAAGGTTTTTTACCAAAAACCATTCGTAGCCCTCCGTCATTTCAGAAATGTAGCACTTAGTATTTATGCTATGTTTGTTGGCCTTAGTCAAGGCATAGTGTATGGTAGCTATTTGTTACTTTTCTGCAGCATAGATAGATGAGTTGGTTTGGGACAGTCGTACATCCTTGTTGGCCCTAGTCAAGGGCTTGTATGGGTGGGTTCAAATTAACCTGGACAATGACGCGTAGAACTTGACATGTGACTTATGATTTGTTGGCCTTAGTCAAGGTCATAGGAGCATGGGGTAAAAATCACATCGGGAGTTTCTAAAGAAACTGAAACTTGCCAGATATGCGCATACCTTCTGGAGTGTAATAACGTGAGTGGATTCCATCACGTTATCATGCGATGATAGTTGGATCCCGATTCCCACTGATGAGTTGGTTTACTCCTCGGGTGATCCTGACTAATTCTTTTATCAGATTTGGAGGAGAATTTGAGGTTACAGTGGGAGGTTTCCTGATTAGATAAATTGGTAACCATTCTGATCTAGGTTAGAGTGCACGTTGAGTGTTTCTTTTCTCTCTCTCTCTGGCAGTGACCATGACTCGACCCTTGACTATGACTCAGTGACCAAGATTAACCGAACCTTCTTAAACACTGGCTTTTTGATTGTCTGAGTTGCATACCTCATTGCCACTCCTACTTTTACCCTTTTTCTCCAGAACACCCCGTATTATTACGAACATCCACTTCCATTGGATTAAACCATCGTATGGTTATATACAAACTCGAAGGAATTTATTCGAGGATGGTTTCCGGTTCTGGAGAAAACGAATAGGACTATTCAGTTATCTTTTCCTTTTTACCTTCTCTCAGGTTGCGAGTGTTCCTTGGATTAGGACAGTACACCTATTATGCTAATTGGATAGTCTTCTTCCAAACCATAGGCAGGTGCCGAATGGTGGGGAATGAAGAAAACCAATTAGCCTAACGATGGTGTACAGAAGGTATTAAGTTAAGACAAATAAAAGGATTAGTAAGAGGGCAAAGTAAATTGCGACTGCTATTCACGACCAAACCAATTATTTCTTCGCCAATCCTACTTCACCTTTGTATTTCCCCAGGACACTCCGTATCACTACGAAGATCCACAGTTATTTGGAACCTCCATCGTATGGTTATATACGAACTCGAAAGGAACTTGTTCGAGTTCGGGGATGGATTCTGGTTCAGGAGAAATAGGAATAAAGGTTTATTCAGTTGTCTTTTATCTTTACCTTCTCTCGCGTTGCGAGTGCTCCTAGGATTAGGACAGTACACCAATTATGCTTATTAGATAGTCTTCTTCCAAACCATAGGCCGGTGCCAAACGGTAGGGAAGGAAGAAAACCATTTAGCCTAAAGGGGTGTACAGAAGGTAATGACTAAAGACATATGAAGGGATTTGGAGAGATGGCAAACAAATATACGGTTACAGTTGTGAATCTGGATAATGGAAGAGGCATTACTAGGAATAACCGGATACCCCTACGAAACATTTCAATGTTTCAGTTTCACTGTGTATTGTTAATAGAAAACTGATTTCCCAATTAGACACTTGCTCCAGGGTATGTATTTACCAGGTATGATTCTCACATCTGTATGGTTTTACAGATGATGAGTAGGACTAAGTTATTGGGAATTGGGTGATCATCCTCATTATATCGGGATTCGTTGTAATTGGTAATATTTGAGGAAATCGCCTGGGTTGTTTGCCGGACGACAAATATTTGGTTTTGAATATCCGTTGTAATGCACCGATTTCAAATTGATATATCTATACGTCTATTTTTATAGAGTGAGATATACTTTTTTGAAATTATGTCCATGACATTTACCTATATTAGTGGATGGTTAGGTAAGGAGCATTAAACAGCGGTGTAATTCTTCTTAACCATAAGTACAGTTTTCAACCTACGACACACAGGGAATGAGTTATTACATTCAGGGGACTTATACAGAGTATTGTATGTTGTCCAGTGTCCATTTGGACAAAAGGGTTGGTACTCGTACTATATTCAGTTTACTTGTGACTTTTCTAGTTCTTAGACATGTGTTTCGTAGAAATGCAAGGTCTAAGTTTTGAGAAGTTATAAGTATATGAATAAAGTAGAGAACCAGGTATTGCAAGTATCGAGATTCTTCAAGGTGATCGAAGATGTAGATACTTGTGTATGGTATTCAGTTGATAGTAATGGTTTTGAGAACTTGCCTCTCTTTCAGGTTACTCATATCTGGATGTATTCCTAAATTGAGTAATACTGATCGGCCTCTCTCCATTTAGTTGATATGCACTGGAGATAGCTGCATGATTTGAATCTGGTTCAAATTAAATTAGTGCCTCTGTTTCTATATTGGATATAGAACGGTTCATATCTTAACATTGTTAAGGTACGGGGAGTTATCCGGCTTATGCTTAAAACCAGACTCTGGATAACTCAAGGCACGTTTCCGTAATGGCTTTTTATAGCGGGCTATGACGTGGGTTGACATTCTACCATCTGGAAGATCAATAGTGATATTATTCTTGACTCGCCACAGTTTTAAAAGAAATGGATTTTTTCAGAAAACAGTAGTGGGAGTATAGTAGAACTGGAAGTAATTCCAGAACCGCAAACGATTACTGAAAATTTGATAAGAACCTAAAGATTCAATCTGTTTTGACATTCCATTAGCCACTCTGCAGATATGGTGGGTAACCTCAGGCACCCGAGAGCTGCTCTGGTAGCCTCAAGGAAGGTGACAGGGAGGTTCTTGTTTACCCAGACTTACCATTGCTGTTGTTCCAGACTATGAGACCCGGCAGGAGGATGAGTATAGCGTCGTTCTGAACTGGCTTTAGAAGCGTACGTGTATATGACTCTGCCAGAGGGTTGTCGTAGTCAGTGGGAGCAGCGGAAGCATAATGGACAGGTGGTTTATGTCTATTTATGGACTAGAGCAGATATAGCGGAGATAGATCATCTATTTCTGATGTGACAATCATAGGTTTGACTTCATCAGAATAGGGGATGGATCTGTTAAGAAGATAGTAGGGTGTGATGTCCTAGTATTTGGATGACATACACAGAGTAGGAAGTGAAATTCCTATACTATGATCGGTTATACTTTGGTTGTCACACAGTGGTTTCTCAAAATAGGATATGGATATTATATTAGATATTCTGGTTAATAGATCTATGGTTTTAGATCTAGATTTGGGTAGTTTCCCAATCTGGGTACTTAGACAACATTCTAAAAGGTGTTTTAGAATGGACGACTCCTGGCACGGTAGTATACCTGCAGGTGATGGAGTCACCCTCTCTAAAGATGTCTTACAGACTAAAGGGGAGAGGGATGTGCATGATTGGCGGATCACTTGCTTAGGCAATTGAGTTGATCCTGAGATGTCAAGTACCACACCAGATGTTTTTTTTGCTCGAAATGCAGTAAATTGATATTAGTCCAATCCTGGAGAAACATTCGGAAGCAGTTTTAGAACATAATTGAATGTTCCAGGGATTTGATAATGGCAGCCTCTTTCGGGAGACGGTAATCATTCCAGGCTTCCAAGGTGACCTGGATGACAGATTGACTGTCAGAGTTATAGTTTTCCCTCTGACGAGGGGCAGTAGTTTGGACAGGTGGTCCAGGAGGATACTGAGGGAGGCATGGCACAGGATACTGATTAAGTTAAGTTGACGATACAGTCTAAGAAGTTTGGATTTGGAGTTCATTTATGAACTAGGTCCCATCAGATATCCAGACATATTCTAAGACAGGTATTGCTCATTTCGGGAGATGGTTTTCTCCACGAACTTGAGATAAAGAGAGACATAGAAAAAAACACCAGAGCGGATCCACTCATTGAGGCTATTCCTCGAACGCATTAGTTTCGCAAACGGGTTTTGTGAGACTGATTAGTAGAGAAGTTGGGTGTTCGGTATCACACGGGCTGTGAGTATTGTTCATCACAGAATACTGCATTTTATACCACCCATTCTTACGCTCGGTTGTTTATAGGTAGGTGCTTTTAATCCGTGTTTGTTACATATTTGCAGGATACAGGTTCTCGGTTCTAAAACGGTGAAATTCATGGAAAACACGACAACATCCGGATTCCTGCCAACCACAGATAAAACACGGTCTCCGCTCTTCATCCGTTGTTGCCAGATATCAGTTTAAGAGACAAAATGTCAAATCAACGTCACTTTCATGCACAAGGCTCAATGGCAGCACAAAATCCAAGAGATCTACGCGGAGCTCGAGGCAATCATGACAAAAGCATCCACAAAAAGTCCACCTTTCCTCAACAGAAATTCTGGAAGAATTGTGAATGTATTTTCATAAAATACATATACCAGAAAACAGGGCACGACAAACCAGGGAATGCCACAAAAACCCACTTCCCAACTACCCTATACGGCCGCGTTTTCGCGGCCAATGGGGGGTATTGGCCGCGGAAACGCGGCCATACTGTGGGCTCTTGTTGTCGTCTTTCAGGGGTGTTTTGGGTATTTCATTTATGCTCTGCTGGTTGCCCTAGAACTCCACTCTCCTGCCTATAAATACAGCAGAACTGAGCTTAACCAAGGGAGCTTTTCTTTGTTCTCTTTTTTTGTAGAATTTTGTTCTTCTTCTTCCTCTTCTTCATTCTTTCTCCATTAAATTGTAGTGAGAGCTTTTGAGTGGAAGATTAATGAAGATGAGGGTTCTTTATCTTTCTTGTTAGTTTGCTCCCCCTTGAGATTTCTGCTTTATCTTGCTCATTCAATCTCTTCATTGAGGTTGAATGGTTAAGAGTTAGTTATTGATCTCAAGGGTCGTATTTTCTTCCGGGACTAGCACTTCATTTCACATGCGTTCTCTACCCTTCCCTTGATCTTGCAACCTCTTCATTGAGCTTGCAAGTTTAAGGGTTGGCTATTGAGCACATGCTTGGCTTGGGTCCTAGTTCCGTATTCTTTTTATTACCCGCTTTTTATTACTCGCTTTTTATTACTTGTCCTTTATTACTTGCAATTTTATTCATGCACTTTAATACTTGTATCTTTTCTTTTCTTTGTTCTTTTCTTTTTGTTCTCTTTTGTTTATTTTGTGAATGTTGTAATTATTGTTGTTGTTAAGAATTCATACGGTATTGTAAGTTAACGTTTCTTTGCCAATTCCTTTTCCCGTTATTTTCCATTTGAACTTCGCCCAAACCATACGCAAGCGCTCCGTTAGGCACCGTACCCTGATAAGGTAACGGTGATTCCTAACCGCGACCGGTTGCGTTCGGTTTAGCCGGAGGCGAAAGCAAGAGACAAGAACGGAAGGACAAGGGTAAATAAGCCGTATTCCACGAATACCGCGCTTAAATGCCCTAATCCACGTTGTTGCCGATTGCTTAGCTTCAATTGGTCAAGACTCGACTTAAAGGTTTTGAGTACGGATTTCTTAGCTTACAATCTCGTATCTTTTCTTAACAACTTTATACTTGCAGATATACACATAGGTTAGAATCAAACTCACACAGATTCTTTATTGACTCGTCTAAAATAAGAAGGTAAGATAACACCATCTCCCTGTGGACCGACCCGTGCTCACCGGCTAGCTGCATAGCGACACTGTCCTGATCGCGGTTAAACTCAAATTCTTTGAACATCCGACACGCCATCGGCGTGCGATCAAATGGCGCCGTTGCCGGGGAGACGGTAGCGTATTTTCTTTCTTGTTATTCGGGTTAATATTCTTTTTTGTATATAAAAAAAAATTTAAAATCTTTTTGTTATTTTTGATCATTTTTTGTGGGCAAGTGTGCCGCTTTTTGCGTATTTGCAAACTGCGACTGTGGGGAGCAAAGTGTGCATTCAAGGCAAAGGTGATTACGAAGTACAGTGCCAAAGATCCGGGTAGTTTGACCCGCGCAAGCGAACCTTTCAAGCTTACCGGATTTGATTCAACGGGGGTTTCCTAACCCAAAACTTAACGGTACGTACTTTACTAACACCTTCTTCTCAAATCCGACGCTTCCAATATACTATTCTTTGCAGGATTCTTTGCAAGTTCGCTAGCAAACGCTAAAAAAAAAATTGACTAACCCGTATTTGTTGCAGCGCCGCGCTTAAACTAAAAAACGATTGTTTGATTCTTTATAGAATTTTTGAATTGCGCATTGCATACATTAATACGGATTTAAGGGCAAGCGAACCCCACAATATACGGTAAAGGATTTCATCACCTTTTCCGTGGCCCACAAATCACGAACTTGCGCATAACGATAACCCGCACAAATTTTAAAAGAAACTAGACTTTAAGCCTTAAGGACTTCGCGCTCACTAGGAGAAGTTAACTGTATTTAGAAGCTTGCTTAACGGTATATTGTTTACGGGGTGTCTAGGAAAGTGTTAACGGCGAAACCGCCAAATGAGAAAGGGTTATTTAATTAAGGAACTTCGCGAAAGCGTTGGAAAACCTCCCCTTATCTCTGCACTTACCGGGCCTCGTGATCAGTGTATCTTGAGCCTGTTTCTCGATACAGTTTTACTTCGACAATCAAGTTCTCGAGCAGGTCTAGTTGACCTAGATGAACCCTAGAACGATTAGGTGTGTGGTATTTTTGTGTCGTGATTTTGTCCATATTTTTTGTGTATATTTCATTCTTTTGCTAACAACTAACTAAAATAAAAAAAAAAAAAATTACATTTTTTCCCCCTCCCTTTTCTCTACCTTTCTTTTTCTCTCTTCATATCATGGGTACCCCACCTCGCAAAACTCTTGCCGAACTTTGGTACCCACAACCAGACATTACTTCATACGGTTCTTGCTTTGGCCGAACTTCGAACGACCCCTCCATGCCCAAAATTTCTTTGAAAGATCGGATAGACGCGTCTAGGACGAACAACTGGACCCCGCAATCCACTTCGTATCAACCGTTTCCAACATTCACCCCTTCTTGCGTTGATACACATTTTGAAAATCCAGTTGTAAACCCAAGACCAATGTCTCTTGCTGAACATATTGAACAATCCCGTAACCGATCTTTCACTCCTTTCACCACTTTAAATTCTTAGGATCAACAATTCCATTCTCCGTCTTATCCACCTGTTGATCCCACTCCTGTCCAGCCATTCAATTTCTACCAATCCTACCCTACTTTTGCACCTTCCCTAGACATTGCTTCAGAACAGCCGTTTGGGAGTTTTCAATATCCAAATAACTTTGAATCTTTTACTGAAACCCCATCACAATCTATGTCTAGTCTGGAACAGTCCTTGGAAGATTTTAGGGTAGCGTCAAGCCAACAGATGATGGATTTGAATGCGTCCATGGCCGCCCTCATGCAACCTACCGACCCGGTAGCTAGTTTCCAACTAGCTCCAACTTTTTCAATCTATGATGAGGCGGCAGGACAGGCTGTGAATTTGAGTGGAGAGAGTGAGATGTACCCCCTTCCAAATCAAACCTACCCGTCTCAAATTGAATCCCACAACTCCTGTTTTGAAAGTCTATCAAGCATCCCACATGATTTATCAATTGAAGATAGAATGATGAATGAGTTGTGCGACTTCGTAGTGTTTGATTTGCCCGAGTATGAAGGGTCTCTTCCAAGTGAAACCGATCCTAAACCTTTTGACCTCTACACCTCCACTCTAGAACCCAAATCGATTGAAATCCATGCTTTTGTTGAGGTGTCTGAGAATATAGATTTTCACTTGATCGAGGATATTGACGCTGGGAATATTTTGGATGATGAACCCGTAGATTTGGCTGAGTTTATCTCTTCAAATCATCATCCCGAGTCTTTAACTGTTTTTCCCGAACTTCATATGCGTCTTGATATTGATGAAAATTGCATGGATAAGCTGAATTTTGAGGAGAATATTGAGGATAGCACTGAGGATGAAACAGTTTTAATTGATGAGTCGGATTTTCCAATTCATCCTAATCCTTCCACTGACTGTGTACACCCTCCTGAACCTTTAACCGATAACCTTCCTCAACCACTTTCCTCCACCCTTTCCATCGTTCCGACCTTGCAAGAACCCGTATCACTTACATTTCATATGTCTGGTTTACCAAGTTCGGCGTACCCATGGTTTCTTACGAATCTTGAGGGATTTGACCCAATCTCTCGACGGGTTAATAGATTAGCACAATCGCTGTTTACTCATCGTTCATCACAAATTATGCTAATCTATTCACTCCATTTGCACCCTCAAGTTCGTACTCCACTTCTTTTTCCCTTCCGCCATTCTTCTTCCTCTCAGATACCGAGACCGTATCCCGCTTCTCTCCGCATACGGTCTCGCGTATTCTCCATCTCTTTTCTCTACGCCTTCTTCCACCAACCTGTACATTATAGCGATAAAATCTTTGAATGGTTGGTGTTAACTTTTGGCCTGTGTAAGGCCTTGTATAGCTTGATACTGTTCTTTCCCCCCTAATCCTGAATTTCAACGCTTAACAGTGGAAACACTGTTTTACTTAAGTTTGGGGGGGACACCTTTTTTGTATATATTTTTTGTTTTCTTTTTTGTTTTGTATATAATTTGTTTTTAGGGAGCGCCGGCAATTTTGACCCTCTTGGTATAGCCTGACAGTGAGGGCACTGTCAAGTTTAAGTTTGGGGGTGTGCTCGGTAAGCTTTCTTCCTTCGCATTCATTTGTATATTTTGCATTTGCATACCTTATTAAAAACCCACAAAAAAATCGAAAATTTTCCAAAAATATAAAAACTTTCTTGTCAAGTTAGCTTGTGAAAGAACTCTGATTCAACATTTCGACGGTTTTTGTTTGAAAAAATAGGAATAACTAGATCTTATGTTTGGATTTTGAAAACCTAAAAGATAACTCTCCTTTGAAGTTAACTATAGCTGATATACGTCTTTACTTCACACTACACGTGTCGTGAATTTTGGGAATTAGATGACAAGTCTTTCATGTTTAAACTTTTAAACAGATAAATGATTTTCTGAGGATCAAATAGGTTTGTTCTGAAATAAGTAATGTCAAGAATAGTTTATGAAGTAAAGCGAATATGAAGGAATGTTATTGATGCCGTAATTGGAGCTAAGTCTGAAAAATAACCCATAGGAAACTTGATTGGAATGATTACACACTAAACCCACTAAACACGTCTTTTATCCAAAAAATATTAGAACTGCCGGTTATATCTCCGTTCGTATTAAATCATCTAATTTTCACGACAAACTGTCTTTTGTTTTTGGACCTAGGTAACTTGAGTAATTAAGTCCGCTGGGGTGTTTCAACACCTAATGCCCTAAAACCAACTGGTTTGGGTGCATTAGCCCAAAGCTCGCTAGGAAGCCTAGAAAGTCCAGTTTAAAACAAAGTCAAGCAAGTGTTCTCTTCGAGTTAAAATTCCTAACGGTTCTTTGTGTGAGAATAATCTTGATAAAAGACAGGCTTTTAAAAAAAAAAAACCTTTAAACGGAGATATGAAGGTTTTATTCTATGATAAAGACTATTGCACGTTCACAGAGGTGTGTATGAAATGAAAACAAGAAAAAGGTGGAGTGAAAAATACGACTCAGTTTCCTGTTAAGGAAGATAGAAATTCTGAAGTTGAAACCTTACTGGAAAACGAAACTTGAAAAATGCTTAACTCTTTATAAAACTTATGTGATCCTTTTAAAATTGTTATCTGGGCTTTTTTGGCGACATGATGACTTTAATCGATCCTTCTGGAACTTAACGACACTATTTGCACTACACGTAAAGACATATAAAATCTGTAGTTAAATAAGAAGCGAGGTGTGAAAAATAAAGGTTCGATGGTCTAGACTTAGGATTATAGAATTGCTATTTTCTAAAACAAAACTTTAGGGTTTGAATCTTAGTTATTTTACAAAACCAACTTGACCGGATTTTGTGGGTAGTATCCGCTGAAAACCCTCAGGAGACAACACTCCTCCTACTAGGGACACCTAGAGGTTTAACGGCTTGTTGCACGCGCTCAGTGCAATCGCGTTCCCTGCGAAAGTGCGGTTATCATTTTATTTTTGTGAATAATTGGTTTTGCTCGGGACGAGCAAAAGGTAAGTTTGGGGGTATTTGTTCATCACAGAATACTGCATTTTATACCGCCCATTCTTACGCTCGGTTGTTTATAGGTAGGTGCTTTTAATCCATGTTTGTTACATATTTGCAGGATACAGGTTCTCGGTTCTAAAACGGTGAAATTCATGGAAAACATGACAACATCCGGGTTCCTGCCAACCACAGATAAAACACGGTCTCCGCTCTTCATCCGTTGTTGCCAGATATCAGTTTAAGAGACAAAATGTCAAATCAACGTCACTTTCATGCACAAGGCTCAATGGCAGCACAAAATCCAAGAGATCTACGCGGAGCTCGAGGCAATCATGACAAAAGCATCCACAAAAAGTCCACCTTTCCTCAACAGAAATTCTGGAAGAATTGTGAATGTATTTTCATAAAATAAATATACCAGAAAACAGGGCACGACAAACCAGGGAATGCCACAAAAACCCACTTCCCAACTACCCTATACGGCCGCGTTTCCGCGGCCAATGGGGGGTATTGGCCGCGGAAACGCGGCCATACTGTGGGCTCTTGTTGTCGTCTTTCGGGGGTGTTTTGGGTATTTCATTTATGCTCTGCTGGTTGCCCTAGAACTCCACTCTCCTGCCTATAAATACAGCAGAACTAAGCTTAACCAAGGGAGCTTTTCTTTGTTCTCTTTTTTTGTAGAATTTTGTTCTTCTTCTTCCTCTTCTTCATTCTTTCTCCATTAAATTGTAGTGAGAGCTTTTGAGTGGAAGATTAATGAAGATGAGGGTTCTTTATCTTTCTTGTTAGTTTGCTCCCCCTTGAGATTTCTGCTTTCTCTTGCTCATTCAATCTCTTCATTGAGGTTGAATGGTTAAGAGTTAGTTATTGATCTCAAGGGTCGTATTTTCTTCCGGGACTAGCACTTCATTTCACATGCGTTCTCTACCCTTCCCTTGATCTTGCAACCTCTTCATTGAGCTTGCAAGTTTAAGGGTTGGCTATTGAGCACATGCTTGGCTTGGGTCCTAGTTCCGTATTCTTTTTATTACCCGCTTTTTATTACTCGCTTTTTATTACTTGTCCTTTATTACTTGCAATTTTATTCATGCACTTTAATACTTGTATCTTTTCTTTTCTTTGTTCTTTTCTTTTTGTTCTCTTTTGTTTATTTTGTGAATGTTGTAATTATTGTTGTTGTTAAGAATTCATACGGTATTGTAAGTTAACGTTTCTTTGCCAATTCCTTTTCCCGTTATTTTCCATTTGAACTTCGCCCAAACCATACGCAAGCGCTCCGTTAGGCACCGTACCCTGACAAGGTAACGGTGATTCCTAACCGCGACCGGTTGCGTTCGGTTTGGCCGGAGGCGAAAGCAAGAGACAAGAACGGAAGGACAAGGGTAAATAAGCCGTATTCCACGAATACCGCGCTTAAATGCCCTAATCCACGTTGTTGCCGATTGCTTAGCTTCAATTGGTCAAGACTCGGCTCAAAGGTTTTGAGTACGGATTTCTTAGCTTACAATCTCGTATCTTTTCTTAACAACTTTATACTTGCAGATATACACATAGGTTAGAATCAAACTCACACAGATTCTTTATTGACTCGTCTAAAACAAGAAGGTAAGATAACACCATCTCCCTGTGGACCGACCCGTGCTCACCGGCTAGCTGCATAGCGACACCGTCCTGATCGCGGTTAAACTCAAATTCTTTGAACATCCGACACGCCATCGGCGTGCGATCAAGTATGCGACATCGCAATAATTAGGCTTGAGTGCAAGTGGGAGATTGTTGGATATAGTGCCCTCAGAGTCAATTATTGGATCACAAGCATATGATTGCAATGATTGAGGGAGGACCTATACCAGTAGGACAGTCTTACTCAAGATGATAGTATGCTATCTGGTTTATCTTTATCATCGTGTACTGCTTTAGGTGATCTTACAGGTCACTATTGCACGTTGATAGAGCCCTTAGGATTCTTGCTTGACGGCCAGCAGTATTATGGCGATCATATACGTGGGAGCTGGGGTGTATAAGCACATCCTTAAAAGGTCCCTAGTCGTGGGAGTTTTCGAGACAGGGCATCGATACTCCAGAGTAGACTAGTGTATACAGTCGAGACCCCGACGAGGGGAGGTGGCCGGTCTCACAAGCCACTGGTGTCAGTTGGTTCACCTAAGATGTATACAGGTGCTCATTGGGTTATGAGTACACCGGACAGGACTCGCCGGGAACATGCTAGTTGGTTTTTTACCTGATGTCAGATAGCAGTTCCCTGGTGACATGTGTACAGGTTAGTTCATCGACCTGAGAACATCATTTGTCTTGTGTGAGTTCCCACTGTACTTTGATTACTACCCTACCACAGCTTAAAGGAGTCATGCAAACAGGTTTTAGTTGGGTACAGTCCCGAGCCACATGGAGGCAGTGAGCGGATCTGCAGGGGTTCGTCTCTCCCGGTATTGAGGGTGAAGTCGCGCTGTGTCTAGGAGAGCCATTACACGAAGTGCTTGGCCAAGGCAGGAGATTTACTGGAAGGTATTCCAGATTATCTCAGGGTGTTCTGGGCTACACTCCGACACGACTTGTACCGCTTTTGGGGTCTGACTTTTACCAACCCCTTTGGCCCGCCATGCAATGCTCATAGAAGAACGGACCGGACTGTATGGATATTGTCACTGTCAGGCTCAGTAGGGTGTCAGGATGAGTTCGCTCATCGACGTCCCTTTTGGTCAATACTTGGTAGCCCGTTACGTATGGCTAATACCTCTAACGTGATAGTGGTTAAATCTACAGCCAAAGTATTGACGAGTCTTTAGAGTCCACCAAAGACAGTTTCTCAAGTTTCGGGCGAAACGCTGTAGAGGCCGTATGGGTTTATGGCAGGGTTCAAACGTACGCGTACACTTGTGCACGTGTCATGGTTCGAACGGATTATATTAGCGGGCTTTGGTTTAAGCCCGATCCTAGTATTGTATAGTGTAGATTTTGTCTCATTGCATTTGTATTCGGGCGAAATACAAATGCAGGTATGTATATACAGTCGCGGGGTTTTCCTGTAATTTATTAAAGGATTGTTTTTTTGAAGTTGCCAGTTTGCATTTCGTTTCGGCCATTTTCCTTTCTATCTTTCTTTGGCTAATAATTGGTGTGGAGGGGGTTATTTACATATGTGCTATTAATAATGGAGAAGACTTTTAGTGGCACATGGTTGCTTCATGATTGTGCATCATCACTTGCTTTTTTGAGATGGGGATTTGTGAGTGGGTTGATATAATTATTGAGGTGACTCATTTTTGATGATTAAATTTTCTTTTGCCTTGGATCATTGCGTTTTCCCTCCTCCATGAAGCAAGGCCGGCCACAAGTTTTGGGGCTGTCCAAAAAATTTTGGTGTGGGAAAATTGTTTCTTTTTTCTTGCACAAAATCCTTTTGGTTCATCTAAAAAGCTTTCTCCTTCTCCACTTCCAAATGGCAACTTCACAAACCCTCTCGAGACATAGCGATCTACACTCAGTCTACAGCAATCTTGGACACGTCGGCTTGCCAACTTCGTGTCCGAGTTGCCTCGGTCCAAAGGTGGGAGCCCATAAAAAGACTCGGTGATGTGGTGCCCTTTCCGACGAGGAGATGAAGATCGGAGATTCCGCGAGGATATCGGGATGGAGGCTGAAAACCGAAGGACACGGATCGCTCGGTATAGCTTTCTACCCTTTCTTCAATTAGCTAGTAGTAGGTTAATGGTCCGATCCAGGTTTACAGTCCGCGGTAGCGCCGGTTTCTAGTTAAAGAAAAGTTTTCGTATTCCGCATTTTGGCCTCGTTCAGACGGCCGGGGCGCTGCCGTGCACTTACATAGCCTAAGCACATGACTACTCACACATAATCTAAAAACACCACTGAATAATTAAAAGAAATAACAATGAAGTAGGTAAGAGACACAAGAATCAAACTTGAACTCAATGAAAATTTTATTGCAATGACATCGAAATACAAGCAAATGAATTCAACTACCAAAATCTAATATTGCAAGCTCAAAGATGGAGGTTGCAAGCCCATAAGAAGGCAAAGAACTCAGTCTAATCCAAAGAGCCACAAGAATTTTATCAAAATAATTAAAAGTAGTGTTTTGGCTATAGTGCCCTCAAGACAATCATCATAGTCGCGGACTTGTGATTATGATGATTGAGTGAGGACCTATACCGATAAAACAGTCTTACTCAAGATGATAGTATGCTATCTGATTTGTCTTTATCATCATGTACGTGTTGACAGAGCCCATAGGATTCTTGCTTGACTGCCAGCATTATGATGGCAATCATATATGTGGGAGCTGGGGTCTATAAGCACATCCTTAAATGTCCCTAGTCGTAGGAGTATCGAGACCGGGAATCGATACTCCAGTGTAGACTAGTGTATACTGATCGAGACCCCGACGAGGGACGGTGGTCAGGTCTCATAAGCCATTGGTGTTAGTTTGTTCACCTAAGATATTATACAGGTGTTCATTGGGTTATGAGTACACTGGACGGACTCGCCGGGAACCTGCTAGTTGGTATTATACCTATTGTCAGATAGCAGTTCCCAGGTGACATGTGTACAGGTTAGTCTGTCGACCTGAGATCGTCATTTGTCTCGTGTGAGTTCCCACTGTGCTTTGATTACTACCCTACCACGGCTCAAAGGAGTCATGCAAACAGGTTTTAGTTGGGTACAGTCCCGAGCCACATGGAGACAGTGATCGGATCGTCGGGGATTCGTCTCTCCCGGTATTGGGGTTGATGTCGCGTTGTGTACGGATGGCCATCACCATAAATCCGTGGCCACGGTGGACAAGAATTATCGATCCAGGATCCATAGTTTCTCAGGTGGTGATGGGTTTTATATTGACATTAAATGTCGCGTTGTTAAGGGTGCGACTTTATCCACCCCCTTAGACTCGATATGCGATACTCTTAGACGAACAGACCGGACTATACGGATATTGTCACTGACAGGCTCAGTAGGGGTTCAGGATGAGTTTGCTCGTCGGCCTCCCTTTCGCTCAATACCTGGGTAGCCGTTACGTACAGCTAGTGCCGCTGACGTGCTTGTGGTTAAACCCACTGCCAGCGTATTGACGAGTCTTTAGAGTCCCGCACAGAGGGTTTTCACGGTTCAAGCGATATGGTGTACATGAGGTATGTTGATACATACATATGTCCGATTAAATATGTGCACTTGCTGCGCAGACTTTAATTGGACGGTTGATAATACTAGCGGCTTAGGATTAAGCCAGTTTATTAAATCAGGTTTTGATTTAATAATTTATATATGTATTTGTATATACGTATTCTAGTATTATTGTTCACTATTTGTTTTCTCTCTAGGCTATTCGTATTTTGGTACGTATACGCGTATATGTATTTCGGTACATGTACCGGGAAGTATTCCGTATTTTGTACGGAATAGCTTCTAGAAGAAGTTGCCACCTCATTTATATGAATTCCCTTTTTGGAAAATCATTTGTTTTATAAATGAGGTGGATGGAATGATGCGGAAAAGGCATGGGTCAAAGCATGGTCTTTAAGTATGGTGTGCAATTGTTTATTTGTAAATTGGAAATGATTTTTTTTTGATGGGAGAGAGAGAAGGGGCCGGCCACTATTTGGGTGGGGGGTTAATTTCATTTGGGTTTTTGATATGAAACATGACACTAGCCTCCTCTCTCTCTCACTCTCATGCTTCACCCAAAAAGACTTAGCAAAAGTTCACATCCTTCTTTCATCTTCTTCTTGAGTTTTTTATTGAGCTCATGGTTTGAGAGAAAAATGTAGTGACACTTTCATACACCCCTACCCTCCATCGCTAGCGACTTTGGAGCATCGGTTATCTCGTTCGACGAGGTTGGAGCTTACGCCGTTTCCCTCGGGTGGATCATCGGAGATGGAGAATGACCGGCAACCAAACATCGTCAAAGGATCGCTAGGAGCTTGGAATGAAGACTGAAGGACACGGATCAACTCGGTATAACAATTCTAACTCTTAGTTAGTATGCTAGTTTAGGTTTAAGGTCGATCCGAAAATCGGGTAACGGTAGCGCCGGTTTCAGAAATTTTTGTTCCGCATTTTGGCCTCGTTTTGTTGGCCGGGGCGCCGCCGGGACCCTTCATGGTATCAGAGCCACCCTTTAAACCCCTTACTAGCATGTTTAGACGTGCTTAAAAGATTGATCGACGGATTTTTCCGAAATCACGGTTTCATTTTTCAAGTTGCTGTCGATTTTCAAAAGTGTTCAAAAAATTATTTGCAGCATCTTAAAAATCCGTTTAGGCAATTTTAAGGGTACTGGAAAAATTTGGGCTAGTGATTCCAGAAAAGTGTCGCTGATCCGCCGCACTTAGCCCTTTTTGGCGGCGGTTCCACGGCGGTTTAGTGGCAACGGGCGACCAAATTTTTTCCGTAGCTCATATACTTGGAATTGTGATTTTTGGGATATTCCGTTTTGGCCCAGGTTTCTGTGCAGTATTGTTTTTGCTATTAGGGCCAACTGGAACTTTGTCGATCGATATTTTAAGCGTGCGTTTGACAGTACATACATTATATTCTGCGACCGTGAATGTCATTTGATCGGTAAACCCGTCTAACTGCTATATGTCTTTTAGACGGGTTTACGAACGTGACAGTCACGTTGATGTTCTGTGTTGTGCTGTGATATTGGTTGGATCGTCGTGGTGGATAGCTGTGGTGCAATGTTAGTACAGTTTTATTTCATTTGTACATTTGATATTGCAGGGCGAGCGTCCGACATGTGGGTTGCCGTCACTGCCAGTTTGTATATTATTCTTTTGGGGCACGACCGGGCTGAGGTCGATGTCACCCTTGTATATTATTTTCTTTTCTGTACTAGGATTACCCCGCGGTGGGGTGCATGAATAGCCGGATTCTAGAGGGCAACTGGTCCACATCTCATGGCATTCAGACGGAGGGGACCTTACTCTAGAATTGGCGGGCTATTCGCCGCACTCGTAGGGGTATAGGTGACCCAGGAGGGGTGCTCAAGTTACCGGATTCCGTGAAGTGCTGGGTGGTCCATTCACGTTGTTGAAGGGGGCAGCCTCACTTCTGGTTTTGGCGGATAACTTGCCGCGCTCGCAGGGGTCTAGGTTTCATTGCACATGCTATCCACACGACAGGGAACAACGGGTCTCATTTGCGGCTCAAGTGAAACCCGGGGCTCCAGATTATCCACCATTCTGTGTTGTTTCTGTGATGTTGCTTCATATCATGCCTGAGATGTTATATATTTATATATATAGTAGTAGATGTTGTATATGTTTTGCACCCGCGTTAGCCCAGTCCCCGCTCTGTCATTAGTTAAGTAACCTAACGGGTGATGACGGGACCCAGTGGCGAATGCGGATGGCATATACATACATTTTATTTTCGTTCTTTTCTGGTGCGATTAATTGATGGGACTGTATTGATTCTTATCAATGCAAGGATTGTTGGATATAGTGCTCTCAAAGTCAATTATTGGATCGCAGGTACGTGATTGCAATGATTGAGACAGGACCTATACCGATATGACAGTTTTGCTCGAGATGATAGTATGCTATCTGGTTTGACTTTATCATCGTATACATGCTTTAGTTCACTATTGCATGATGATAGAGCCCATAGGATTCTTGCTTGACTGCCAGAAGTATGATGGCGATCATATATGTGGGAGCTGCGGTCTATAAGTACATCCTTAAAGTGTCCCTAGTCGTGGGAGTTTCGAGACAGGGCATCGATACTCCAGAGTAGACTAGTGTATACAGTCGAGACCCGACGAAGGGCGGTGGCTGGTCTCACAAACCATTGATGTCAGTGTTAGTGTATATGCCCTAGAGGCCATTACTGTATCATACTAGTTTGTATATTACTTAATAGATGCTTGGGATATTCACCTTGTATATACAATCTTGCTCAAAATAGTAGTATGCTACTTGGTTTGTTTCTACTTCAATGTGTACATGTGTTTATTTTGTATATCGCCTATACACATTAGTAGAGCCCTTAGGATCTTTGCTTGATTACCAGCGATGTGATGGCCGTCACACTAGTGGGGCTGGGTAATCTATAAGCACATCCTTATGCAGGTCCCTGGTCGCAGGACTATCGAGACAGGGCATCGATACTCCGGAGTAGACCAGCGCATGCGCTTCTCATCCCAGTGTGGGAGACGGTCTGTCCCACAGCCGTCAGTACGTCGTACTTGAGATAGTATGCGGGTGCTCGTTAGGTTACGGGTACACTGGACAGGACTCGTCGGGAACTGACTAGTTGGTATTATACCTATCGTCAGTTATCAGTTCCCAGGTGACATGAGTACAGCTTAGTCCGCTGACTTGACACTGTCACTTCGCCTCGAGTGTGTTCCCACTGTACTTTGATCACTACCCTACCACGGCTCAAAGGAGTCGTGCAAACAGGTAGTGGTTGGGTGCAGTCCCGAAGCACTTGGAGGCAGTGACGGTTAGACAGGATTCGTCTCTCCCGGTATTGGGGGTTGACATCGCGCTGTGTCTAGGAGAGCCATTACACGAGTAGTCCCTGGCCAGGGCAAACGAGATATACTGGTAGGTTTCCAGTGTTATCTCAGGGTGTTTTGGGCTTCGCTCCGGCACGACTTGTACCGCTATTGGGGGACTGACGTTTACCGCCCCCTAGGCCCGCCATGCGATGTATCAGACGAACAGACCGGACTGTACGGAGAATGTCACACTCAGGCTCAGTAGGAGTTCAGATGGGTTTCGCCTCGTCCGTCTTCTTGTCGGCATTACCTGGGGACCGTTACGCACAGCTAGTGCCGCTTGCGGTCTGTGGTTAAACCCACTGCCAGCGTAGTGTCGAGTCTTTAGAGTCCCACACAGAAAGCTTTTCGCCTTTAGGCAAAAGAGTAGAGGTCGCATGGTATTGCGACAGGTCGCATGGTTTTGCGACAGGGTTCGGTCACATCCGTGCACTTGTGCACGTACAGTGTCCGGACAGTTTACACTAGCGGGCTTTGGTTTAAGCCAGATCCTAGTGTGCCTTATGGGATTGGATTTATCCAGTTTGCATTCGTGTTCCTCGGAACGCGGATGCGGGTGTGTATGCACAGTTGACAGGGAGGCAGAGGCTGCGGATTCTCATTAGGGTTGTTGACAGTTGACCGTTGACTATTTGACTTTATGCTCAACCCTAATGAGAATATGATATGTGATTAACTATTATATTAATTAAGTATTATGGTGATATGGTTGTTGACTTGTTGATTTTTGTTGACTTGTTGACTTTGTTGACTTGTTGACTTTTGTTGACTTGTTGACCGGTTGACTAGGCTTGACTAGTTGACCATCATGATAACCATGGTTATCATTTCATGCCAAAGACTTTTACTTGCTTGCTCATTTGAGTAAAATGAGTGCATGACATGATAAGGTTATGGTTACTTCTAACCATCACATAAGACTTTTTTGATATGATGAGTTATGATCACTTTGGATTATGAGAGGGTGAAAGACAAAAGAGTTGCTCATTCTTTCTTGCTCATTCTCTCTCTTGTTCTTGAGCTCTCCTCTTGCTCTCACCCTCAACCTCTTGCTCCCTCTCTTGATCTATGGTTCTCTTGTCTCATGAGTTGAGAATCAAGAACCATAGATAAAATCCCATTCTAAATCATCTCTACTCATTCTAGTTCACTAGGTTTAGCAAACCAAGTGAACTAGTTTCTTCAAAGAACGAAGAAGGAGCTAAAGGTTGGAGCTTTCAAGTGGATCTATCTTCGGCGTACGGAGACAACGAGAAGGAGCCATCGAACCACCATCGGAGCTTGAAGAGAAGGAGTTCAAGTTTAGGTATAACCATTTTCATCCGAGTAGCTAAATATCTTTAGCTTAGTATGCTAGTTTTAGTTTAGGTAAAGATCCCGACCTAGCTTAGTCCATGTTGCCTCTTGCGTTAAAATTTTGATTTTATACCGTTTCCGCCTCCCCGTAAGAACCGGGGGTCGCAACGTGGACTTACAGTGGTATCAGAGCCTAACTAAACTTAAACTAGCTTGGTAGTGAAGTGTAACGAAGTTCGGAACCGGAAAAATCCAAAAACCAAACTTTTACAAAAACTGAGTTTCTGTTGAAATTTTTTTGGCTCAAAATGAAAAACTTTACACTTGTAAATTCGGCTCAGGGTTTTGTGTGAACACCCAAGAAAAACGATACAGTAATTCGTCCAAACCGCCGCCCTTCCGCCGCGCGAGCTAGGCATCCGCTGCGGAACCGCCGCGTTTTGTCGTCTTCTGTGCATCGTTTTTCGTGCAGTGTGTGTATGTGTTGGTTTTGGGATTTTTGAAATATATTATATGTGCCCAGATTTTCCAGAAAAGAAATTTCCTTTTGGGGTCCTATAATTCCGTATTTTTCCGAACTTCACTGCACTTTGACTATGATGGTTATATCTGTGATGTTTGCATGTATTGAACGTCGGCTAATCGCTATAAGTCGATTGGTCGGGGTTATACATGATCTGTAATGTGCTGGAATGTGTATATAAATATGTTGGATTGTCGCGGGTGAATAGCCGGGGGTTATGAGACGAGAGTTTTCTTTTCTTGCAATTCATGTAAATTTGTAAATTGATGTAATAATTATTTGTATGGCCGCACAACCGGGTCGGGGTTGTAGCCGTCATTGTATAATTTTTTTTTACTGTTTTTGCTCCTAGGATAGACCCATGGAGGGGTGCACAAACTACCGGGTATGCCGAAGTGTCGAGTGGCCTACTCATGGAGATGAGGGAGGTTGCTACGCTTCGGGTACTTGGCGGGTAGTTTGCCGCACCCGTAGGGGTCTTGGGTGGGGTTTTGGCTATTCACCGCGACCGTGTAATCTGTTTTTGTTACAGGCTCGTACAAATTACAGATTCCTAGTATATCCAATGTATTTATCTGTGATCTGAAATGTTTATCATTGCAGTATATCTATATATGATATTATTTAGGCGTTGCTTATGTTTTACAGACGCGCTAGCCCAGCCCCCGCTCTGTCGTTAGTTAAGTAACCTAACGGGTAATGACGGGGCCCCGTGGCGAATGCGAATGGCATAAGCGTACGTCATATTTTGGTTGTTTTCTGCAATGGTAGGTTTAAATGATGGGACGCATTAAAAGAACTAATGCAAGAATATCACGCATTAAAAGAACTAATGCAAGATAATAAACCAAGTTAAAGTCGTTGGAACACTTTCGAAAAACCACTCGGTTCTTTTCAAAACAAACTTTTAAAATACGGAGTTTGAGCCACTCCATTTAAAAGCTATCTCGTTCCATCGACCAAATCAAGTTCACTACGTTCACGGTTTTGCCAAAACCATCCGTAGCCCTCCATCATTTCAGTTAAATATTCGGTAGTATTCAAGCTATGTATTTTGACCTCACGCCAAGGCATAGTGATTGGTAGCTGCTGGATATTTATCTGTTCCATAGATAGAATGCGTTGGTTTGAGACAGTCGTACTGCCATTTTGGCCTACGTCAAGGGTATGTACGGGTGGATTCAAATTAACCTGGATAATGATGGGATGAACTTGACATGTGACTTATGACATTTTGACCTCACGCCAAGGTCATAAGAGCATGGGGCAAAAATCCACATCGGGAGTTTCATAAGTACTGAAACTTGCTAGATTTGCATACCATTTGGAGTGTGATGATTCTGGTAGGATTCCTTCAGTTTCGTCACGCGATGATATTTGGATCCCGATCCTACTGTGAGTATATGCTACTCCTCGGGAAATTTCTCACTTAACGATCAATGCTATAAACCTAGTAGGTGCCTAGAAAGGTGTTAGCGGGGCTACGCCCCCAGGGAAAAGAGGTTCTTTAATTAAGGAACTTCGCGAAAGCGTTGGAAAACCTCCCTCGAAGTACCGACACCGGCCTGGCTGAACGGTTAAGCAAGTATTGTACGGTGGGATTGATCCTGACTAATTCTTCCTTTATGGTTTGAGGAGGGATTCGAGAAACAGTGGGAGCCATCCTGTTTAGACAAACTAAAAACCACTCTAAACTTGCAAGAGCATCATGCTGAGTGTTTCTTCTTCTCTCTCCTAATTGCAGCGACCAATCAACATGACTGGACTTAAGTTACTCCTAGATAAAAACAAACTGACAGGGCCAAACTACAAAGATTGGCTCAGGAATGTCAAGATAGCAATCACTTATGACAAGCTGGGGTATCTTCTTACCACCAAAGCTCCCCCTGTCCCTGGTCCAACTTCCAGTGTCGCGGATAAGGAAATCCGCAAGACTTGGGAGATTGATAGCGCGAAGGCCAAGTGCCTCCTGCTTGCCTCGATGGACAACGAACATCAGAGGAGGCATGAGAATATGGACATGGAGTCCATATTGCTCCATACAAAAGAACTGTATGGAGAGCAATCACGTATCGCAAGATACGAAGCGTCGAAAAAGTTATTCTCGACAAGAATGGCCGTCGGATCATCAGTAGCCGAGCACGTGCTAAAAATGATCGGCTTCATTGAGGAGCTCGCTGACCTAGGGATCACATTGGAGAGTGAGCTATATACGGATATAGTTCTCCAGTCCCTTCCTTCCACTTACGCCCAGTTTATACTGAACTTCAACCTACAGGAAAAAGAGGTTGAACTTTCAGAGCTCCTCAACATGCTGAAGAGCGCAGAGGGCACCCTACAGAAAGGTAGGGAAACATCCACTTTGTTTGTAGGAGGATCATCTTCTTCTAGGTCCAAGGCGAAAGCCAAGGGAAAGAAGAAGAAGGCCCCCGCCAAACCAAGGGGCGGTGTTAGTAAAGTAGATACGAAGGGAAAAGGTAAAGCAACAAAGATAGCGGGGAAGCTTGTGGATAAGGAAGAATGCTTCTATTGTCATAAGAAAGGACACTGGAAGAATGATTGCAGGGCCTGGAAGGCCAGAACACAGGAATTGAAGCAGGTTGCAGCTTCAGCTTCAGGTGTGTATTGTAAGTGCACGGCGGCGCCCCGGCCGTCAATCCGACGCCGGAATGCGGAAGCGGTGATAAACTTTAAATTTTGCGGACTTTGCAAACCGGCCCCACCGCGCACTAAACTCCGGATCGTAACCATTAACAAGTCTAAGCTAACTAGAAGAAGGGTTAGAGATATACCGACTGATCCGAGTCCTCCGGTCTTCATCTCCACTCCGATATCCTCGCGGGATCTCCGTCCGTCTCCTCCTCGTCGGAAAGGGCACCACGTCGCCTGTATCTTTTACGGGCTCCCACCTCAATACCGAGGCAACTCGGGCGCGAAGCTGGCGAATCGACGCGTCCAAGATTTGCTATAGAATGAGTAGTGTCTATGTCTCTTTAGGGTTATGTTGCCATTGGATGGAGGAAACATGAATGGACTTTGGAAAGAAGTGAAGAATTTTGCAAGCATGAAAATGATATATGTATTAATCTCTCATACCAAAATGAACTCCTCTCTCCTAACCAAGATGTGGCCGGCCCCATTCTTGTTAGAATGGTGGAGGAAAAAGCATGGATGCATGAAGGGAGGTTAGTGTATCATAAAGCAAAGGGTGACCACAACAAAGACATGAACCATGCTTCATTAAAACCAAACCATACCCTTTCAATCATCATTAAATGCAAGCATGGAAGAAAGAATCAAATCCTATCATAATCAAACCATTATGCAAGAAAACCCCTCCACAAAAGTAATTTGCAAAACTGCAAATTACCCCCCTCCATCGGAAAAGTCCGGCCGGGAAAGAACAAAGGAAAACCGGCCGGAACGGAATACAAACTGGCAACTCCAGAAAACTGGTCCCGTAATAAATTACAGGAAAACCCCGAAACTGTGCATACACACCCGCATCTGTATTCCGACCGGATACAAATGCAAAGAGACAAAATCTACACTGTACTAAACTAGGACCGGCTTAAACCAAAGCCGGCTAGTAATATCCGTTCGATCCTGATCCGTGTAATACCGCACGTATCTGATCGAACCCTGCCATATACCTATACGGCTACTAGTACAAACCGTCCGATCCTGATCCGTGCAATACCGCACGTATCTGATCGGACCTTGCCATATCTCCATACGGCCTCTACAGCGTTTCGCCCGAAAGCTTGAGTAACTGAAAGTGTGGTAGACTCTAAAGACTCGTCAATACTATGGCTGTGGATTTAACCACTAGCACGTCAGAGGTATAAGCCAATACGTAACGGGCCACCAGCTATTGACTAAAAGGGACGTCGATGAGCGAACTCATCCTGACACCCTACTGAGCCTGTCAGTGACAATATCCGTACAGTCCGGTCCGTTCGTCTATGAGCATCGCATGGCGGGCCTAGGGGGTGGGTAAAAGTCAGACCCCCAAAAGCGGTACAAGTCGTGTCGGAGTGTAGCCCAGAACACCCTGAGATACTACTGGAATACCTACCAGTAAATCTCCTGCCTTGGCCAAGGACTTCGTGTAATGGCTCTCCTAGACACAGCGCGACCTCACCCCCAATACCGGGAGAGACGAAACCCCCGAAGATCCGCTCACTGCCTCCATGTGGCTCGGGACTGTACCCAACTAAAACCTGTTTGCACGACTCCTTTGAGCCGTGGTAGGGTAGTAATCAAAGCACAGTGGGAACTCACACGAGACAAATGACGATCCCCAGGTCGATGAACTAACCTGTACACATGTCACCTGGGAACTGCTATCTGACATCAGGTATAAGACCAACTAGCATGTTCCCGGCGAGTCCTGTCCGGTGTACTCATAACCCAATGAGCACCTGTATACATCTTAGGTGATCCAACTGACACCAGTGGCTTGTGAGACCGGCCACCGCCCCTCGTCGGGGTCTCGACTGTATACACTAGTCTACTCTGGAGAATCGATGCCCTGTCTCGAAACTCCCACGACTAGGGACCTATTAAGGATGTGCTTGTAGACCCCAGCTCCCACGTATATGATCGCCCTCATACTGCCGGTAGTCAAGCAAGAATCCCAGGGGCTCTATCAACGTGCAATAGTGACATGTCATGTCACCTAAAGCAGTACACGATGATAAAGGTAAACCTGATAGCATACTATCATTTCGAGTAAGACTGTTCTACCGGGATAGGTCCTCCCTCAATCATTGCAATCACATGCCTGTGATCCAATAATTGACTCTGAGGGCACTATCTCCAACAATCTCCCACTTGCACTCAAGGCTAATTATTGCGATGTCGCATACTCACAGCCCGTGTGATACCGAACACCCAACTCCTCTACTAGTCAGTCGCACAAAACCTGTTTGCGAAACTATTGCGTTCGAGGAATAGCCTCAGTGAGTGGATCCGCTCTGAAGTTTCTTTCTATATCTCTCTATATCTCAAGTTCGCGGAGAATGCCATCTCCCGAAATGAGCAATACCTGTCTTAGAGTGTCTGGATGTCTGATGGGACTCAGCTCATAAATGAACTCCAAATCCAAACTTCTTAGACTGTATCGTCAACTGAACTTAATCAGTATTCTGCGCCATGCCTCCCTCAGTATTTCCTTGGACCACCTGTCCAAAATACTGCCCCTCGTCAGAGGGAAAACTATAACTCTGACAACCTCCTTGTCTTCCAGGTCACCTTGGAAGCCTGGAATGATAACTGTTTCCCGAATAGGGCTTTCGTTATCATATCCCTAGAACAGCCACTTATGTTCTAAAACTGCTTCCGACTGTTCCTCCAGGATTGGATCAATATCAACTTATTGCATCTAGTGCAAGAACAACATCTGGTGTGGTACTTGACATCTCATGATTGACTCAATTGCCTAAGCAAGTGATCTGCCAATCATGCACATCCCTCTCTACTTTAGTCTATAAGACACCTTTAGAGAGGGTGACTCCATTACCTGCAGGTACACTACCGTGCCAGGAGTCGTCCATTCTAAATACTCTTAGAATGCTGTCAAAGTACCCTGATTGGGAAACCACCCAAATCTAGATCCAAAACCATAGATCTAGTAACCAGTATGTCTGATATTGTGTCCAAGTTCCTTGTGGAGAAACCACTGTGTGACGACCAAAGAATAACCGATTGTAGTATAGGAGTTTCTTTTCCTACTTTGTGTATGTCATCCAAAACCCGGATATCACACCCTACTACCTTCTCAACAGATCCATCCCCTATTCTGATGACGTCAAACCCATGACTGTCACATCAGAATTAGATGATCTATCTCCGCTATATCTGCTTTAGTCTATAAACAGACATAAGCCTGATGTCCACCAATGCTTCCGCTGCTCCCACTGACTACGACAACCCTCTGGCAGAGTCATATAAACGTGCACTTCTAAAGCTAGTTTAGAACGACGCTATACTCATCCTCCTGCCGGGTCTCGCAGCCTGGAACAACAACAATGGCAAGTGTGGGTAAACAAGAACTTCCCTGTCACCGTCCTTGAGGCTACCGGAGTACCTCTCGGGTGCCTGAAGTTACCCACCTTTTCTGCGGAGTGGCCAATGGAATGTCAATCCAGATTGAATCTTTAGGTTCCTTATCAAATCTTCAGTAATCGTTTGTGGTTCTGGAATCACTTCCAGTTCTACCATACTCCCACTACTGTTTTCTGAAAAAATCCATTTTTAATAAAACTGTGGCGAGTCTAGAACAATATCGCTATTGTTCATCCAGATGGTAGAAAGTCAACCCGCGTCATAGCCTGGGTCAACCCACAAACAGCCATTACAGAAACGTGCCTTGAGTTGTCCAGTGTCTGGTTTCAAGCATAAACCGAACAACTCCCCGTACCTTAACAATGTTAAGATATGAACTGTTCTATATCCAATATAGAAAACAGAGGCACTGATTTAATTGAACCAGATCCAAATCATGCAACTGTCTCCAGTGCATGTCAACTAAATGGGAGGAGGCCGATCAGCGTTACTCAACTTAGGAATGCTTCCAATTATGAGTAACCTGAAAGAGAAACAAGTTCTCTTTATTATTACTATCAACTGAATACCATACTCAAGTATCTACTTCTTCGATCACCTTGAAGAATCCCGATACTTGCTACACCTGGTTCTCTACTCTATTCAAATACCTATAACTCCTCAAAACTTAGACCCTGTGTTTCTACAAAACACATGTCTAAGAACTAGAGAAGTTAAAAGTAAACAGAATATAGTATGAGGACCAACCCCTCTGTCCTTATGGACACTGGACAACATACAATACTCTGTATAAGTCCCTTGAGTCTGATAACTCATTCACTGTGTGTCGTAGGTTGAAATACTGTACTTATGGTTAAGAAGAATTACACCGCTGTTTAATGCTCCTTACCTAACCATCCACTGATATAGGTAAATGTCATCGACATAATATCAAAAGGTATATCTCACTCTATGAAAATAGAAGTACAGATATATCAATTCGAAATTGGTGCATAAAAGCGGATATTCAAAACCAAATATTTGCCGACCGGCAAACAGCCCAGATGATCTCCTCAAATATCACTGATTACAACGAATCCCGATATAATGAGGATGATCACCCAATTCCCAATAACTTACTCCCACTCATCATCTGTAAAACCATACAGATGTGAGAATCATACCTGGTAAATACATACCCTGGAGCAAGTGTTAATTGGGAAATCAGTTTTCTTTTAACAGTACACAGTAGAACCGAAACATTGAAATGTTTCGATGGGGTATTCTGGTATTCCTAGTAATGCCTCTACCATTATCCAAATTCACAACTATAACCGTATAATTCTTTGCCACCTCTCCAAATCCCTTCATATGTCTTTAGTCGTTACCTTCTGCACACCCCTTTGGCCAAATGGTTTTCTTCCTTCCCTACCGTTCGGCACCAGCCTATGGTTTGGAAGAAGACTATCCAATAAGCATAAAGGGTGTACTGTCCTAATCCTAGGAGCACTCGCAACGCGAGAGAAGGTGAAGATAAAAGACACCTGAATGTACTTTATTCCTATTTCTCCTGGACCAGAATCCATCCCCGAACTGGCACAAGTTCCATTCGAGTTCGTATATAACCATACGATGGAGTATCCAAATAAACTGTGGATCTTCGTAGTGATACGGAGTGTCCTGGAGAAATACAAAGGTGATGTGGGAGTGGTAACGAAATATTTGGTTTGGTCGTGAATATCTGTTGCAATTTACTTTGCCCTCTTACTAATCCCTTGCTTTGTCTGAACTTAATACCTTCTGCACACCATCGTTATGCTAATTGGTTTTCTTCATTCCCTACCGGTCGGCACCAGCCTAAGGTTTGGAAGAAGACAATCCAATTTGCGTAATAGGTGTACTACCCCTAAACCAAGGAGTACTCGTAACCTGAGAGAGGGTAAAAGGAAAAGACAACTGAATAATCCTATCCGTTTTCTCCAGAACCTGAAACCATCCTCGAATAAGTTCCTTCGAGTTCGTATCTAACCATACGATGGTTTTGTCCAATGGAAGTAGACGTTCGTAGTAATACGGGGTGTCCTGGAGAAAAGGGTAAAAGTAGGAGTGGCAATGAGGTCTGCAACTCTGACAATCCAAAAGCCAGTGTTTAAGAAGGTTCGGTTAACTTGGTCACTGAGTCAAAGTCTTAGGGTCGGGTCAATGGTCGCTGCCAAAGAGAGAAAGAAACACTCAGCGTGCACTCTAACCTAGATCAGAATGGTTACCAATTTATCTAATCTGGAAACCTCCCACTGTACCTCAAATTCTTCTCCAAACCTAAAAGAAGAATTAGTCGGCGTCACCCGAGGAGTAAACTAACTCATCAGTGGGAATCGGGATCCAACTCTCATCGCATGATAACGTGACGGAATCCGCTCACGTCATCACACTCCAGAAGGTATGCGCATATCTGGCAAGTTTCAGTACTTTTGAAACTCCCGATGTGATTTTTACCCCATGCTCTTATGACCTTGACTTTGGCCAACAAATCATAAGTCACATGTCAAGTTCTGCCCGTCATTCTCCAGGTTAATTTGAATCCACCCGTACATACCCTTGACTTTCGCCAACAAGGCAGTACGACTGTTCCAAACCAACGCATCTATCTATGCTGCATATGAATACCCAACAGCTACCAAACACTGTGCCTTGACTTTGGCCAACAAACACAGCTTGAATACTATTGACTACCCATATGAAACGACGGAGGGCTACGAATGGTTTCTGGCGAAAACCTTTAACGTAATGAACTTGATATCGTTGAAGGAACGGATAGCTTTTTAGAAAATATAGTGACGAAAACCTTTACTAAAGAGGTCACTCCCGGTGAAGGGATCTCGGCTCTTTCCCCGTAGGATGGGGTGCTGGATATTCATAACCGAATATCACTGTGCAAAGCAAAAGTAATCGGCTATAGTGAAGTTAATGCCCTGACGCAAACTTCTGTCCAAGGGGTCACTCCCGGTGAAGGGATCTCGGCCCTTGCCTCGTCGACTGAGGAGCAGGATATTCCAACTGAATACCACGATGCAAAGCAAAAGTGAACGTCTTTGCAATAACAGCTTTTTGAAAAGTGTTCCAACAACATCAGAATAGGTTTGTTAAACTTGCATTGATCCGAATCAATGCAATCCCATCAATTGATCACACCACAAAGAACGAAAATATACTGACGTACGTATATGCCATCCGCATTCGCCACTGGGTCCCGTCATCACTCGTTAGGTTAGCTTACTAACGACAGAGCGGGGACTGGACTAGCGCGGATGAAAAACATATACAACATCTACTAATATATATACCAATATATTATATTTCGCTCAAGGCGTGAATAAAAATGCAACATCACAGAAATGTACAGCATCACAGAACAATACAGATATCTGGGATCCCCGGGTTTCACAGAGCCACTACTGAAACCCGACGTTCCCCTGGTCGTGTGGATAGCCTGTGCAAAGAAATCCTAGACCCCTACGGGTGCTGCAAGTCACCCGCTAAAACCTGAAGCGAGGCAGCCCCCTTCAGCCCCGTGAATGGACCACCCAGCACTTCACGGAATCCGGTAACTTGGGCACCCCTCCTGGGTCAACCTGTACCCCCTACGAGTGCGGCGAATAGCCAGCCAATCCTGGAGTGAAGCCCCTTCCGTCCCAATGCCATGAGATGCGAGCTTGTTGCCTTCTAGAACCCGGCTATCCGTGCACCCCTCCGCGGGGTAACCCTAGTACAGAAAGTAAAATATACATACACCGGGTACATCGACCGCAACCAGGTCGTGCCCCAAAAGAATAATACAAACAGGCAGTGACGGCAGTCCACATGTCGGACGCTCGCCCCGCAATATCAAATGTACATAATACAACAACACTGTACTAGCATTGCATCCAGGCTATCCCCCACGACCGATCCGCAACAACACAGCAAATACATAGAACATCAACGTGAAAATCACGTTCGCAAATCCGTCTAACCGGGCTATAGCAGTTAGACCGGATTTACCGATCAAGTGACATTCACGGTCGCAGATATAATGTAAATACTGTGAAAAATGTGTTTAAAAAATTTCCGATTGATCAAACAATTAACAAGTGGGCCCCAAAGAAAACTGTAGCACTCACAGAAACAATTGGCCCAACTTTAATATTCCAAAGCCCATATTTTAAGCCCAGAAGGCCTCTGTAAAAAAATGGTGAAGTGATGTGAATAGTGCGCGGCGGAAGGGCCGCACAAATGGGGTTTTCGCGGCGGTTCCGCGCTCCAACTGTGGAGTCACTTCATCGAATTTTTACAGAGCTCTTAGATTTTCCAGTACATCAATATTTTACAACCTGAAAAATTTTTCGAGACCAAAATATTTCAACAGAAACTGATGTGAACAAAAAATACGGTTTTTGGAAATTTTGGTCGATCGGAAATGCAAACACACCAAACGAAGCTAGACGAAGTTAATGGCGAGGCTCTGATACCACTGTAAGTGCACGGCGGCGCCCCGGCCGTCAATCCGACGCCGGAATGCGGAAGCGGTGATAAACTTTAAATTTTGCGGACTTTGCAAACCGGCCCCACCGCGCACTAAACTCCGGATCGTAACCATTAACAAGTCTAAGCTAACTAGAAGAAGGGTTAGAGATATACCGACTGATCCGAGTCCTCCGGTCTTCATCTCCACTCCGATATCCTCGCGGGATCTCCGTCCGTCTCCTCCTCGTCGGAAAGGGCACCACGTCGCCTGTATCTTTTACGGGCTCCCACCTCAATACCGAGGCAACTCGGGCGCGAAGCTGGCGAATCGACGCGTCCAAGATTTGCTATAGAATGAGTAGTGTCTATGTCTCTTTAGGGTTATGTTGCCATTGGATGGAGGAAACATGAATGGACTTTGGAAAGAAGTGAAGAATTTTGCAAGCATGAAAATGATATATGTATTAATCTCTCATACCAAAATGAACTCCTCTCTCCTAACCAAGATGTGGCCGGCCCCATTCTTGTTAGAATGGTGGAGGAAAAAGCATGGATGCATGAAGGGAGGTTAGTGTATCATAAAGCAAAGGGTGACCACAACAAAGACATGAACCATGCTTCATTAAAACCAAACCATACCCTTTCAATCATCATTAAATGCAAGCATGGAAGAAAGAATCAAATCCTATCATAATCAAACCATTATGCAAGAAAACCCCTCCACAAAAGTAATTTGCAAAACTGCAAATTACCCCCCTCCATCGGAAAAGTCCGGCCGGGAAAGAACAAAGGAAAACCGGCCGGAACGGAATGCAAACTGGCAACTCCAGAAAACTGGTCCCGTAATAAATTACAGGAAAACCCCGAAACTGTGCATACACACCCGCATCTGTATTTCGACCGGATACAAATGCAAAGAGACAAAATCTACACTGTACTAAACTAGGACCGGCTTAAACCAAAGCCGGCTAGTAATATCCGTTCGATCCTGATCCGTGTAATACCGCACGTATCTGATCGAACCCTGCCATATACCTATACGGCTACTAGTACAAACCGTCCGATCCTGATCCGTGCAATACCGCACGTATCTGATCGGACCCTGCCATATCTCCATACGGCCTCTACAGCGTTTCGCCCGAAAGCTTGAGTAACTGAAAGTGTGGTAGACTCTAAAGACTCGTCAATACTATGGCTGTGGATTTAACCACTAGCACGTCAGAGGTATAAGCCAATACGTAACGGGCCACCAGCTATTGACTAAAAGGGACGTCGATGAGCGAACTCATCCTGACACCCTACTGAGCCTGTCAGTGACAATATCCGTACAGTCCGGTCCGTTCGTCTATGAGCATCGCATGGCGGGCCTAGGGGGTGGGTAAAAGTCAGACCCCCAAAAGCGGTACAAGTCATGTCGGAGTGTAGCCCAGAACACCCTGAGATACTACTGGAATACCTACCAGTAAATCTCCTGCCTTGGCCAAGGACTTCGTGTAATGGCTCTCCTAGACACAGCGCGACCTCACCCCCAATACCGGGAGAGACGAAACCCCCGAAGATCCGCTCACTGCCTCCATGTGGCTCGGGACTGTACCCAACTAAAACCTGTTTGCACGACTCCTTTGAGCCGTGGTAGGGTAGTAATCAAAGCACAGTGGGAACTCACACGAGACAAATGACGATCCCCAGGTCGATGAACTAACCTGTACACATGTCACCTGGGAACTGCTATCTGACATCAGGTATAAGACCAACTAGCATGTTCCCGGCGAGTCCTGTCCGGTGTACTCATAACCCAATGAGCACCTGTATACATCTTAGGTGATCCAACTGACACCAGTGGCTTGTGAGACCGGCCACCGCCCCTCGTCGGGGTCTCGACTGTATACACTAGTCTACTCTGGAGAATCGATGCCCTGTCTCGAAACTCCCACGACTAGGGACCTATTAAGGATGTGCTTGTAGACCCCAGCTCCCACGTATATGATCGCCCTCATACTGCCGGTAGTCAAGCAAGAATCCCAGGGGCTCTATCAACGTGCAATAGTGACATGTCATGTCACCTAAAGCAGTACACGATGATAAAGGTAAACCTGATAGCATACTATCATTTCGAGTAAGACTGTTCTACCGGGATAGGTCCTCCCTCAATCATTGCAATCACATGCCTGTGATCCAATAATTGACTCTGAGGGCACTATCTCCAACATGTATGTTATTGAAAACTGTCTTTCAATAAACTCTACTTCCTGGGTATTGGATACCGGATCAGGATCTCATATCTGTAATTCTTTGCAGGCGTTGAGAAACCGTAGTGTTTTGAAAGCAGGTGACATGACCCTCAGAGTTGCAAACGAAGCTAGCATGGATGCTAAAGCCGTGGGGGACTATCACCTGGGAATGTCAGATGGACATGTTTTGGTTTTGCGTAATTGCTTTTTTGTACCCAACGCAACTTGTAATATCATTTCTGTATCTTTAGTTTCTAAAGAAGGTTATGAATTTGCGTTTGTAAGTAATGTTGTAAACATTCACCTTAATCAAGTTTTGATTGGGTCAGGTACATTGAGTAATGGTATATACGTGTTAAACCAACTGCAGATTTTTAATGTCCAGAATACACACAAAAGAAAGTCTCCAGAAATAAATCAGACTTTCTTATGGCATTGTAGATTGGGTCACATCAATGAGAGAAGGTTGACTAAGTTACATACAGAAGGGTATTTGAATGCGTTCGAATATCAGTCGTATGCCACTTGTCAATCCTGTCTCAAAGGAAAGATGACAAAGACTCCGTTTACTGGACATGGAGAAAGAGCGAGCGAGCTCTTGGGACTCGTACACAGTGACGTGTGCGGTCCAATGTCTACACATGCCCGAAGCGGACATTCTTACTTCATTACTTTTACGGATGACTTCTCAAGGTACGGTTATGTCTTCTTAATGAAACATAAGTCCGAAGCCTTTGGAAAATTCCAGGAGTATAAGAATGAAGTAGAGAAACAGACCGGCAAAAGTATTAAGATTCTAAGATCGGATCGAGGTGGAGAATACTTAAGTGCCGAGTTCCTGGACTATTTAAAAGAGAACGGAATTCTCTCTCAGCTTACTCCTCCATACACCCCGCAACATAACGGTGTATCGGAGAGACGGAACCGCACCCTATTGGATATGGTGCGGTCCATGATGAGTAACGCTGAGTTACCGCGATCATTCTGGGGATATGCGCTAGAATCAGCAGCATACCTTTTGAACCGAGTTCCGACTAAGACTGTGCCTACCACCCCATATGAAATGTGGAGTGGGAAGAAACCCTATCTTCAATATCTGAATATCTGGGGATGTCCAGCTTTTGTCAAAAAGCAGCATGCGGACAAACTCGAGGCACGCTCAGTACTGTGCAAGTTTGTGGGATACCCAAAGAACACCAGGGGGTATCTTTTCTACTACGCAGAGGAACAAAAAGTCCTTGTTTCTCGTAATGCCCACTTCCTAGAACACCAGTTCTTGGAAAAGGAAAATAGTGGGAGCGCAGTGGAACTGGAAGAAATTCCAGAACCACAGACTATTACTGAAAGGTTAGTGGAACCAGAGGGTTCAACAGAACAGGACATTCCTACGCCGCTCTGCAGGAGTAGTAGGCAGTCTCATCCGCCCGAGAGATTCTGCGGTTTTCTCATAGACGGGGATAGAGAGGATAGCATCATAGATTATGATGAGCCTACTAGCTTCCAGCAGGCCGTTCAGAGCGTTGACTCAGTGAAATGGCTGGATGCAATGCGGACCGAAATGGAGTCCATGTACACCAACAAGGTATGGACGTTGGACATTGCTCCAGACGGGGTAAAACCCGTAGGATGCAAGTGGATCTTCAAAAAGAAGATTGGTGTAGATGGACAGGTTGAGACCTATAAAGCTAGGCTGGTAGCAAAGGGTTTTCGTCAAAGACCTGGCTTGGACTACGACGAAACCTTTTCTCCAGTAGCCATGCTGAAATCCATTCGGATCCTTCTTGCCATTGCTGCCTTCCACGATTATGAGATCTGGCAAATGGACGTAAAGACAGCTTTTCTAAATGGAAATTTAGAGGAGTGTGTCTATATGGACCAGCCAGAGGGTTTCATTCAGAGTGGGAGCAGCGGAAAGGTGTGCAAGTTGCTTAAGTCCATCTATGGACTAAAGCAGGCATCGCGGAGTTGGAACATCTGCTTTGATGAGACGGTCAAAGAATTTGGCTTTATCAAAAATCCAGATGAACCATGCATCTATAGTAGATTTATAGCGAGAACTGTAGTATTCCTCGTTTTATACGTGGATGACATTCTCTTAATAGGAAATGACATTCCTATGCTACAATCTGTCAAGGGGTTCTTGTCACACAGGTTCTCCATGAAAGACCTGGGTGATGCCTCGTACATTCTGGGTATCCGGATCTACCGTGACAGATCCAAGAGGATATTAGGACTTTCACAGTCCAGGTACATCGACACCATACTGAAGAGATTCAGTATGGAAGATTCCAAGCGCGGTAACCTACCGGCTTGTCACGGGATCACCCTCTCTAAAGAGATGTCTCCCAAGACTGATTTGGAGAGGGATCGCATGTCTATTATACCCTACGCTTCTGCGGTAGGCTCTATAATGTATGCGATGTTGTGTACCAGACCGGATGTAGCTTATGCACTGAGTGTGGAAAGTCGGTATCAGTCAAACCCTGGGGAGAAACACTGGATAGCGGTAAAGAACATTCTCAAGTACCTGAGAAGGACTAAGGAGATGTTCTTGGTGTATGGCGGAAAAGACCTCCAGATCGAGGCCTTTGCTGACTCCAGCTTCCAGAGTGACAAGGATGATTCCAAGTCCATGTCGGGTTTTGTCTTTACCCTCAATGGAGGGGCGGTGTGTTGGAAGAGTTCCAAACAGGAAACCGTTGCAGACTCGACGATGGAAGCGGAATACATCGGTGCATCTGATGCCGCAAAAGAAGCTGTCTGGATGAGGAAGTTCTTGAAAGAACTTCAGGTGGTTCCGTCCATTGTTGATCCAATACCTCTGTATTGCGACAACAACGGGGCTATAGCATTAGCGAAGGAACCCAGGTCCCATCAGAGATCCAGGCACATCTTGAGGCGGTATCACCTGATCAGGGAGATCGTGGATCGCCAGGAGATCGAGGTTCGGAGAGTCGCTTCAGAAGACAACACTGCAGATCCATTCACCAAGGCCTTGCCCCAGACTCAGTTCGAGCGGCTGATCGAGATGATAGGTCTTCGATACGCCAGTACATGGCCTTAGTGCAAGTGGGAGATTGTTAGTGTATATGCCCTAGAGGCCATTACTGTATCATACTAGTTTGTATATTACTTAATGGATGCTTGGGATATTCACCTTGTATATACAATCTTGCTCAAAATAGTAGTATGCTACTTGGTTTGTTTCTACTTCAATGTGTACATGTGTTTATTTTGTATATCGCCTATACACATTAGTAGAGCCCTTAGGATCTTTGCTTGATTACCAGCGATGTGATGGCCGTCACACTAGTGGGGCTGGGTAATCTATAAGCACATCCTTATGCAGGTCCCTGGTCGCAGGACTATCGAGACAGGGCATCGATAATCCGGAGTAGACCAGCGCATGCGCTTCTCATCCCAGTGTGGGAGACGGTCTGTCCCACAGCCATCAGTACGTCGTACTTGAGATAGTATGCGGGTGCTCGTTAGGTTACGGGTACACTGGACAGGACTCGTCGGGAACTGACTAGTTGGTATTATACCTATCGTCAGTTATCAGTTCCCAGGTGACATGAGTACAGCTTAGTCCGCTGACTTGACACTGTCACTTCGCCTCGAGTGTGTTCCCACTGTACTTTGATCACTACCCTACCACGGTTCAAAGGAGTCGTGCAAACAGGTAGTGGTTGGGTGCAGTCCCGAAGCACTTGGAGGCAGTGACGGTTAGACAGGATTCGTCTCTCCCGGTATTGGGGGTTGACATCGCGCTGTGTCTAGGAGAGCCATTACACGAGTAGTCCCTGGCCAGGGCAAACGAGATATACTGGTAGGTTTCCAGTGTTATCTCAGGGTGTTTTGGGCTTCGCTCCGGCACGACTTGTACCGCTATTGGGGGACTGACGTTTACCGCCCCCTAGGCCCGCCATGCGATGTATCAGACGAACAGACCGGACTATACGGAGAATGTCACACTCAGGCTCAGTAGGAGTTCAGATGGGTTTCGCCTCGTCCGTCTTCTTGTCGGCATTACCTGGGGACCGTTACGCACAGCTAGTGCCGCTTGCGGTCTGTGGTTAAACCCACTGCCAGCGTAGTGTCGAGTCTTTAGAGTCCCACACAGAAAGCTTTTCGCCTTTAGGCAAAAGAGTAGAGGTCGCATGGTATTGCGACAGGTCGCATGGTTTTGCGACAGGGTTCGGTCACATCCGTGCACTTGTGCACGTACAGTGTCCGGACAGTTTACACTAGCGGGCTTTGGTTTAAGCCAGATCCTAGTGTGCCTTATGGGATTGGATTTATCCAGTTTGCATTCGTGTTCCTCGGAACGCGGATGCGGGTGTGTATGCACAGTTGACAGGGAGGCAGAGGCTGCGGATTCTCATTAGGGTTGTTGACAGTTGACCGTTGACTATTTGACTTTATGCTCAACCCTAATGAGAATATGATATGTGATTAACTATTATATTAATTAAGTATTATGGTGATATGGTTGTTGACTTGTTGATTTTTGTTGACTTGTTGACTTTGTTGACTTGTTGACTTTTGTTGACTTGTTGACCGGTTGACTAGGCTTGACTAGTTGACCATCATGATAACCATGGTTATCATTTCATGCCAAAGACTTTTACTTGCTTGCTCATTTGAGTAAAATGAGTGCATGACATGATAAGGTTATGGTTACTTCTAACCATCACATAAGACTTTTTTGATATGATGAGTTATGATCACTTTGGATTATGAGAGGGTGAAAGACAAAAGAGTTGCTCATTCTTTCTTGCTCATTCTCTCTCTTGTTCTTGAGCTCTCCTCTTGCTCTCACCCTCAACCTCTTGCTCCCTCTCTTGATCTATGGTTCTCTTGTCTCATGAGTTGAGAATCAAGAACCATAGATAAAATCCCATTCTAAATCATCTCTACTCATTCTAGTTCACTAGGTTTAGCAAACCAAGTGAACTAGTTTCTTCAAAGAACGAAGAAGGAGCTAAAGTTGGAGCTTTCAAGTAGATCTATCTTCGGCGTACGGAGACAACGAGAAGGAGCCATCGAACCACCATCGGAGCTTGAAGAGAAGGAGTTCAAGTTTAGGTATAACCATTTTCATCCGAGTAGCTAAATATCTTTAGCTTAGTATGCTAGTTTTAGTTTAGGTAAAGATCCCGACCTAGCTTAGTCCATGTTGCCTCTTGCGTTAAAATTTTGATTTTATACCGTTTCCGCCTCCCCGTAAGAACCGGGGGTCGCAACGTGGACTTACAGTCAGTTGGTTCACCTAAGATGTATACAGGTGATCATTGGGTTATGAGTACACCGGACAGGACTCACCAGGAATCTGCTAGTTGGTATTATACCTAGCGTCAGATAGCAGTTCCCTGGTGACATGTTTACAGGTTAGTTCATCGACCTGAGGTCATCATTTGTCTCATGTGAGTTCCTACTGTGCTTTGATTTCTACCCTACCACGGCTCAATAGAGTCGTGCAAACAGGCCTTTTTTGGGTACAGTCCCGAGCCACATGGAGGCAAGTGAGCGGATCGGCAGGGGATTCGTCTCTCCCGGTATTGGGGGTGAGATCGCGCTGTGTCTAGGAGAGCCATTACACAAAGCCCTCGGCCGAGACAGGAGATTTACTGGTAGGTACTCCAGTAGTATCTCAAGGTGTTCTGGGCCACTCTCTGACACGACTTATACAGCTATTGGGGGTCTGACGTTACCATCCTCCTAGGCCGATGTGCGATACTCATAGATGAACGGTCCAGACTGTATTTAAATTGTCACTGTTAGGTTTAGTAGGGTTTCTGGATGAGTTCGCTCGTCAGCTTCCCTTCTAATCAATACATAGGCAACCGTTACGTACAGCTCGTACCTCTGACGTGCTAGTGGTTATACCCAGTGCCAGTGTGTTGATGAGTCATTAGAGTCCCCGACAGACAGTTTCCCAAGTTCAGGCGAAACGTTGTAGAGGCCGTATGGTTTTATGGCAGGGTTCGGAAATTTCACGTGCGTTTACGCACGTGTCATATTTTGGGCAGATAATACTGGTAGGCTTTGGTTTAAGCCGGATCCGAGTATTATACTGTGTAGATATAATATCTTTATCTCAGTTGCATTTGTATTCGGTCGTAATACAAATGCTGGTATGTTTATACTGTTACGGGTTATCCTGAAATTCGTTTCTGGATCGCTTTTGGAAGTTGCCAGTTTCCAGTTTTTTATCACCCGTATTTAACATTCGATTAAATGCGGATTTATCTTTTCGTCATGTGGGTGAGTCGTGGTTCTAGAAGGTTCTAGATTTGGTGACAAGGCTTGATGATTCATTGTTAGCATTTAATGATATAATGATGTGTTTTCATGGTTCATTGTATGCATTAAATGAATGCAAGGTGTCATTAGTGACTCATTTGTATTCATTAAGTGTTATGATAAGGTTTCTTCTTGTGGTCACCTCCTTAGCTCCTACACTCACCTCCCCCCTCCTCTTTTATGGCCGGCCCCTCTCTTGTGAGGGGATGGATGATTTTTGGGAAAAAGATTATGGTTTTTGGTTCATGGAAATTAGTATACTAAATTCTCATTTCACCCGATTCCAAAATGGCAACTTTATTAACCGTTCGTCCATAACTTTGGACGAAGTGAGACAAAGTGTTCTACACATTCTCTACATCAATCTTGGTCATCTCTTTTAGCAAACTTGATGATCGAGTTGCCTCGGTTCAGAGGCGAGAGCCCGTTTAAAGATCCGTCGACGTGGTGCCACCTGGACGAGAAGACTGGAGATTCAGGAGATCGGAGCAGCCGCAACAAAGCATAGGATGATGGTTAAAGACCGAAGGACTCGGATCGTTCGGTATAACATTTCTACCCACTTTGTAGTTTGTTAGTTTAGCTTTAATGGCAGATCCGGGTTATAGTATACGATAGCGCCAGTTAAAAAGTTTTTGTTCCGCATTTGGCGTCTGTTAGACGGCCGGGACGCTACAGTGTACTTACAGTGGTATCAGAGTCTCACCATTAAGCTTTACTAACTTGTGCTAACGCGTTTAAAACATCGATCTAACCGAATTTCAAAAATCGCAATTTTCTGCACAAAAGTTTCTGTCGATTTTTAAAACGGTATAAAAATTATTTTACATATCACAGAAAACAGAGCAGGCTTTTTTAAGCATTCTGGGAAAATTTGGTCACGTGATCCCACAGTACCGCCGCGGATCCGCAGGCAAAGCTAGGGTTTGACCGTGGAACCGCGGCTAGTATGTGGGAACAGTGCGCCAAATTTTTCCAGTGAGCTTTCCATGGTAAATTGTGGTTTTTTGTATATTACTTTTGGGCCCAGATTTTGTTACTGTACACCAGATGTACGTGGGGCCCACTTTGGGAAGTTTTGTCGATCGAAATTTTAAACTTGTTAGTATGCAGTACTTATATTATATCTCCGACCGGGAATGTCATTTGAGCAGTAAATTGCGTCTAATTGCTATAGTTCTTTTAGACGGATTTGCAAACGTGACATTCACGTTGATGTTCTGTGTTGTGCTGTAATGTTGCAGATATGTCGTGGTGGATAGCAGTGTGCAATGGTAGTGCTGTTTGGATTTATTTGTACGTTTGATATTGCGGGGCGAGCGTCCAACATGTGGACTGCCGTCACTGTCTGTTTGTATAATATTCTTTTGGGGCACGACCGGGCTGAGGTCGATGTACCCGTTGTACATATTTTTATTTCTGTACTAGGTTACCCCGCGACGGAGTGCACGGATAGCCGGGTTCTGGAGGGCAACGGGTCCGTATCTCATGGCTTTGAGAGGCAGAGGGGCCTCACTCTAGAATTGGCAGACTATTCGCCGCACTCGTATGGGGTACAGGTTGACCCAAGGAGGGGTGCTCCAGTTACCGGATTCCGTGAAGTGCCGGGTGGTCCATTCACTTTGCTGTAGGGGGCTGCCTCGCTTCAGGTTTTGGCGGGTAACTTGCCGCACCCGTAGGGGTCTAGGTTTTCATTGCACAGGCTATCCACACGACCAGGGGAACGTCGGGTTTCAGTTGCGGCTCTGTGAAACCTGGGGATCCCAGATTATCTGTATTGTTCTGTGATGCTTATTACTTTTTCTGTAATGTTGGATATTATCACGTCTGGAGCGATTATTGTATATTGGTATATATACTATTAGATGTTGTATATGTTTTACACCCGCGCTAGTCTAGTCCCCGCTCTCTCGTTAGTTAAGTAACCTAACGGGTGATGACGGGACCCAATGGCAAATGCGGATGGCATATACGTACATTTTATTTTTCGTTCTTTTCTGGTGTGATTGATTGATGGGACTGCATTGATTCTTATCAATGCAAGGATAAAACTAACCTATATTTGATGTTGTTGGAACAAATTTTAAAAGGTGTTATTACAAAGATGTTTCCTTTTGTTTTGCATAGCGGTATTCAGTTAGAATATCCTGCACCTCATTCGACGAGGCAAGAGCCGAGATCCCTTCACCGGGAGTGACCCCTTGGGCAGAAGTTTACGTCAGGGTAATAACTTCACTATAGTCGATTACAAGTTGCTTTGCATCGTGGTATTCAGTTGGAATATCCTGCACCTCATTCCACGAGGAAAGAGCCGAGATCCCTTCACCGGGAGTGACCTCTTTAGCAAAAGGTTTTCGCCACTATATTTTTTATAAAAAGCTATCCGGTTCCTTCAACGAGATCAAGTTCATTACGTTAAAGGTTTTTCTCCAAAAACCAGCCTTAACCCTCCGTCATTTCTTATGGATAGTCAGTAGTATTCAAGCTATGTTTGTTGGCCAAAGTCAAGGCATAGTGTTTGGTAGCTGCTGAATATTCATCTGTTGCATAGATAGATGCGTTGGTTTAGGACAGTCATAGTGCCTTGTTGGCCAAAGTCAAGGGTAGGTACGGGTGGGTTCAAATTAACCTGGATAATGACGGGTAGAACTTGACATGTGACTTATGATTTGTTGGCCAAAGTCAAGGTCATAAGAGCATGGGATAAAAATCCACATCGGGAGTTTCTAAAGAAACTGAAACTTGCCAGGCATGCGCATACCTTCTGGAGTATGATAACTTGAGTGGCTTCCATCAAGTTATCATGCGATGATAGTTGGATCCCGATTCTCACTGATGAGTTGGTTTACTCTTCGGGTGATCCCGATTAATTATTCTTTTAGGTTTGGAGGAGAATTTGACGGTACAGTGGGAGGTTTCCTGATTAGATAAAGTGATAAACATTCTGATCTAGGTTAGAGTGCACGCAGAGTGTTTCTTTTCTCTCTCTTTTTGGCAGCGACCTTTGACCGACCCTAGACTATGACTCAGTGACCAAGTTGACCGAACCTTCTTAAAATACTGGCTTATGTATTGTCCGAGTTGCATAAGTCATTGCCGCTCCTTCTTTAACCCTTTGCATTTCTCAGAACACCCCGTATTACTACGGATATCCACTTCCATTTGATAGATCCATCGTATGGTTATATACGAACCCGAAGGACTTCTTCGAGGATGGATCCAGGTTCAGGAGAAATAGAATAAGTTATTATTCAGTTGCATTTTATTATCACATTCTCTCAGGTTACGAGGGCTCCTTGGTTTAGGAGAGTACACCTATTACGCTTATTGGATAGTCTTATTCCAAACATAGGCAGGTGCCGAAAGGTAGGGAACGAAGAAAACCAATTAGCCTAAGTAGGGTGTACAGAAGGTAATGAATAAAGATAAAATAAAGGGATTAGAAAGAGGGCAAAGTAAATTGCGACTGTTATCATTCATGACCAAACCGCGTACTTCATCGCCACTCCTATTTCACCTTTAATAGAATAAGGTATTATCCAGTTGTCTTTTATCATCACCTTCGCTCAAGTTGCGAGTACTCCTTGGTTTAGGAGGGTACACCTATTATGCTTACTGGATAGTCTTCTTCCAAACCATAGGCTGCTGCCGAACGGTAGGGAAGGAAGAAAACCATTTAGCCTAACGTTGGTGTACAGAAGGTAATGAATAAAGACAAATAAAGGGATTTGGAGAGATGGCAATGAAATATACGGTTAAAGTCATGAATTGGATTATGGAAGATGCATTACTATGAATACCAGGATACCCCTACGAAACATTTTCATGTTTCAGTACATTGTTAAAGGAAAACAGATTTCCCGATTAGATACTTACTCCTGGGTATGTATTTACCAAGTATGATTCTCACATCTGTATGGTTTTACAGATGATGAGTGGGAGTAAGTTATTGGGAATTAGGTGATCATCCTCATTATATCGGAATTCGTTGTAATTGGTGATATTTGAGGAAATCGCCTGGGTACGGTTTTCAACCTACGATGCACAGGTTTTGAGTTATTCAACTCAGCGGACTTATACAGAGTATTGTATGTTGTCCAGTGTCCATCAGGACAAAGGGGTAGGTCCTCGTACTATGTTCTGTATACTTATGACTTCTCTAGTTTTTAGACAAGTGGTTCTTAGAAATACAATGTCTAAGTTTTGAGAATTTGTGGGTATAAGAATAAAGTAGAGAACCAGGTATCACAAGTATCGGGATTCTTCAAAGATATCGAAGATGTAGATACTTATGATTGGTATTCAGTTGATAGTAATGGTTTGAAGAAACTAGTTTCTCTTTCAGGTTACTCAGATATGGAAGGATTCCTAAGTTGAGTAATGCTGATTAACCTCTTTCCATTAAGTTGATATGCACTGGAGACAGTTGCATGGTTTGAATCTGGTTCCAGTTAAATTAGTGCCTCTATTTCTATATTGTATATAGAATGGTTCATATCTTAACGATGTTAAAATACGGGGAGTTGTCTGGCTTATGCTTAAAACCAGACTCTGGATAACTCAAGGCACGTTTCTGTAATAGCAGTTTGTGGGTTGACCCGGGCTAAGTCGAGGGTTGATTTTATACTATCTGGAAGATCAATAGTGATATTTGTTAGTTGTATGTATGCCCTAGAGGCCATTACTATACATAGGATGTATATTGTAGTGGATGCTGGGACATATATAGGGAGGACTTTCTTGCTCGACATGATAGTATGCTATCTGGTTGATCTTTACCTTAACGTGTACACTGATTGTCTCTCTGTTACATGTTGGTAAAGCCCTTAGGATGTGTACTTGACTACCTGGACTATGATGCGGATCATACAAGTGGGTACATGGTAGTCCATAAGTACATCCTTCAAAGTCCCTAGTCGTGGGTATATCGAGACGGGGCATCGATATACCAGAGTAGACTAGCGTATACCTTCTCGACCCATACAGATGGGCGATGGATGATCCCATATCCATTGGTGTTTGACATCAGAGATGATATACGGGTGCTCAGTGGAGACTGGGTACACTGGACGGACTCGCCGAGAACTCCCAGATGGTATTATACCTTACGTCAGATGGCAGTTCTCTGGTGACACTGGTACAGAGTAGTCTGTTGACCTGAGATCGTCATAGAGTCTTGTGTGGTTCCCACTATGCTTTGATTTCCACCTTACCACGTCCAAGAGGGCGTGCAAAACGGTGGTTTTTGCGTACTGTTCCGAGTCACATGGAGGCAATGAGCGATAGAGGGGATTCGTCTCTCCCGGTATAGAGGGTTGATGTTGCGCAGTGTTCGACTGGCTATAACCGGAAATCCCTGGCCAGGGTTGCTGAGATTTACTGGTAAGTGTTACCAGTAGTTTCTCGAAATGTTATAGACCTTGTATCGACACGACTTATCAAGCTATTAGGGTCTGACGTTTACCACCCCTAGGCGAGATATACGACATATCAGACGATCAGACCGGACTGTACGGTAAGTGTTACTGGTTGGATTCACAGGAGTGTGAGCGGGCTTGCTCGTCGATCTTTTGATCGCTCAATACCCGGGTGGCCGTTACGTTTAGCAGACCGCTTGCGGCTTGTGGGTGCTTGATATGATCATCATCTGCTACCGGCGTATTGACGAGTCTTTAGAGTCCTACACAGAGGTTTCCTGGCTCAAGCGAAACGAAATAGGAGTGCATATGAGATATGTGCGGGACCGAGAATAATGCGTGTATGTGATACCGTATTTCATTCTCGCGATGAATGTATCGAATGGTTATATGCGATATAACCTAGTTATCGAATCGAGGGTTGATTCGATAAGCCGATACATTGGATACTAGTCGGTTATATGCGATATGACCGGATCGTTAAATCAAGTGTTGATTTGATGATTTAATGCATAATTATATATATATGATATATTACTTTGCATTAACTAGTATTGGTTCACTTTAAATGGATTTTCTCGCTCGGATGTGCACATTGTATATGTGATATGCTTTTTGTGCACTTGATTGTATCATGTTTGATGATACATGCTCTCTAGGGTTTGTGTAGAGATTAAACCATGGTTGTGTAATGGTTAGGGTTTTCTTTTTCATTTATTTATTTATTTCATTTATTTTATTTTGGAAAAGAAATGGCAAAAGAAAAGAAAATGGTTGCTAGTTTTGTTTTACATTGAAAGTTCATGAAGCTTTGACTAAGTGACCATTTTGTCTTCATGCTTAACCCTAACCATTCCATCTAACCATGATTTATTCTCTACACTTGACCATGGTTGCCACATGATAAGTATTCAATTTATTTTCTATTTTGAATTAACTTATCATAACATTATCATCATCTTCTTCTTCTTCTTAAAGAAGAAAATCTAGACTTCATCAATGGTGATTGATGAAAAAGAGTGAGAAATCCAATTCTAAAGTCTACCCACTTCCTATTTCTTCATCCTCTACCTCTTGCCAAGTAGTAGAGTGTGTTTTCTTCACAAGTTTCATGACTTGGTGAAGTTGGAGCTTGATCTAGTGATGCCTCGACGTAGATCATCTTCGGCATCGTCGTCGATGACCTAGCCCGCTTTTTCTCCGATGAAGCCGATGCAAGAGTCATGGATTCGATTTGGACAGCGAGGAGACATCATCGCGGAGCTATGGAGGTGGAGAACCGGATCTACGAAGGTTGTATTTCCGTTACATCTTAGTAAAGTAGTTTACTAGTTGCATCTTTCGCCTAATATTCTAGTTAACGATCCGTATTAGGGTTTCTCGGCACCCGTAAAATTTGAAATTGGTATGGTCGATGCCTTGTGAGACCTCATTAGTGTGCCTAAAAACCCTACAGTTGTATCAGAGCGTAGCTAGAGCCTTAGGCGATGCGTAGACGAAGTTTGAAACCCGGACGAACCCGAAACCCTAAAATTTCATGCTCTCTGGACTTTTTTCAAAAACTGGGATTTTTCCAGATTAAAAATTCCTAAAAAATTCAGTAGGAAGATCTAAGAATTATGGTGCAAAACGAGCTCATGATGCGTCTAAACCGCCGTGGAAACGCGGCAGAAGCATGGCTTCGTCCGCGGTTCCGCCGCCTACTGTTCCAAATGCACAATATTTTTTGCACAGTAATTCCTCTTTTCTGGTGCTGAGTTTTATGGGAATTTTTAATATTTATTCAAGAGTTGAATTTTCTGGGGTTGTTTTGGGGATTCGGTGTTTCGATCGGAGCATCAGATTTTTTCTATGTGGCTTTCCGGATAATTTTTGAATATGTTAAAAAGTTCGACCGGATATAAATACCCAATTTTTCCCCTGTCGGGAAATTTCCAAGTGTTGGATTTTTCCGTAGTTTAACGACGTTCTAAGTAGTGCAAGTAACGCGATGGACCCTCTAGAAGACAACAAACCTTAACTCGATTATGTGACCGTCTTGAACTGCCCTTTGAAACTTAGGGTTTGGGGCAGTACGACGTGCCACATGTGAGGCGTTGGCTTGACCCTTCTACGGCTGGACCGTTGGTACTGAGGCACGAACTGAATGTTTTTAGACTTGTTTCATGTGTTGATCTGTATCGGGAAAACTTGGGTGTTTGACTGTTCGATCGAAAAGTTTGGCATTTTCTATTTATCTGGAATGTGATACTATACTTGGAATTCACAATAAGTTATGAGATAACTGAATGAATGTTATAAATCTAGCAGTTTAGTCTCGATTGATCGGTTGCCACGGAATTTTGATGTGATCAAAAGTCCGTCGCAATCACGTAGCATACGCGGATACTCGCCGGGTAAACTTAATAGACAGCCTCACTCCATAGCCCCGACCAAGTGACTGTAGGAGAACCCCGTCGCCGAAAGCATCCGTTCGGGTGCTCGCGGTAGCGGTGTTCCGCCTTGGTGCACTTCGTCGACGGCGTCGGGGGTGCGGCCGCCTACTGAAGTTTGCGACGAGCATTCGATCAGATTGTCGGGAATCCTGTTGAATTGCCCGACTTGATATTGAAAAGTGTTTTCGATTTTGAGACTAAAATGCGGGGTTTATAATTGTTAGGCATGCGATGTCTAAGGAATTCATTTGATTAGGCATGTGATGTCTAAAGAGGTTGCGGATTCCAACTGTTGTATTTTTACACTTTCTTTTCTGTGACCGTAAGTGTAATATGTGATATCGCCGGTTTCGTTGCTATATGTCAACGACAATTGGGTTGCGCATATTTACTTATGTTGATGACATGTGATGTTATGTGTTGCTGGATATGTTATATTGGATCGTCGTGTTTGAATAGCCGGGGGGGTTTTATGTGAGATGAGTGTTTTTCATTTTCATTCATGTAAAAACTTGTATGTAATATTCTTTTATTGGGGCACTTCCAGGTTGCGGAAGATGTCACCCTTTGTATATTATTTACTTTTCTGCACTAGGATAGACCCAAGGAGGAGGGCAGAAGTAACCGGGTTCTGGGGTCCAGTGGGAGACCAACTCGAGGAGTCGAGTCCGGGTCTCCTAACTCTAGAATTGGTAGGGTTGCTTGCCGCTCTCGTAGGGGTCTAGGGGTGTGGGTTTGGCTGTTCATCACGCCCGTGGAATCCGTGTTTTAGACTGGCTCGTATTGAAAACACGGACGTCCTAGTATATCCAATATTTCATATGATTCTTCTGCTACGATATCTGTGATGTGATCATGTGATGTTCTGTGATAGATACACTATATAGTATATATGATATATTATATAGACGTTACTTATGTTTTACACCCGCGCTAGCCCTGCCCTGCTCTGCCGTTAGTTACCTAACCTAACGGTGCACGAGGGAACATCGAGGCGAATGCGGATGGCATAAGTGTACGTCGTATTTATCTGTGATGTTTAGGTATTTAAATGATGGGACTTCATTAATGTGATTAATGAAATAAAAAGAAACCTAAGATGTTGTAGAATCGAATTTCAAAATAAAACAGGTAGCTACAGTTCTTGCTTTGCACAGCGGTATATGTGATATATCCTGCACCTTATTCGATGAGGAAAGGACCGGGATCCCTTCACCGGGAGTGACTCCTTTAGCAATAACTGGCAGATGCTACACACTCGGTTTGTCTTCTGATTACTTTTAAGAGTTTTGCTTTGCACAGTGATATATATGATATATCCCGCACCTCATTCGACGAGGAAAGGACCGACGATCCCTTCACCGGGAGTGACTCCTTTAGCAAAACTAGAAAAGCCTCAAAAACACTCCATTTCAAAATTCATTCGATCCTACAACGATATCAAGTTCATTACGCAATAGGTTTTCAGAATAACCTGTCGTAGCTCTCCGTCATTTCAGATAAGTTGTATATAGTATTCGTGCAGCATTTGTTGGCTTTCGTCAAGGTGCAGTGTGCGGTAGCTATGTGCTGCTTATCTGCTGCATAAGATGCGATTGGATTAGGGTAGTCGTGCGGCTTTGTTGGCTTTCGTCAAGGGTCGTGCGGGTGGGTTTAATTCGATCAAGAAATGTACGGGTTGAACTTGACTAGCGCGCTATGATTTGTTGGCTTTCGTCAAGGTCATAGCACGTTAGGGGCAAAATATTATCGGGAATTTCAAGTGTTGAAATTTGCAATGAGATTGCATACCTTCTATGAGATAGTTGGATTCCGATACCCGCTGCGAGTAAGAGTTACTCCTGGGAGAGTTTTACACATTACAATTAGCCGATCAAGTAGGTGTCTAGAAAGGTGTCAACAGGGTTACGCCTCTGGGAAAACGAGGTTTACATTAATTAGGTTCGTGCGAAAGCACGGGGGACCTCCCTCAAAGTACCGACACTGGCCTGGCTGAAAGATTGACGAACTTGTAGTGTGTAATTAATCCCGGCTAGTCTTTCCTTTTAGGGTTTGAAGGAAGATTTGATAAAAAGCAGTGGGAGCCATCCTGATTAGATAAAATAATAACCAATCTATTCTTGAAAGAGCGCACGCTGAGTGTTTTCTTCTCTCTCTCTCCTGGTAGCGACCATATCATGCCTTAATCAAGATAATAATATGGATGAATTGACCGAACCCGCTTGTTATACTGAGCTGGGGAACGTTGGTCCCGCTCCAACTTATAATTGTTATAAGACAGAGCAGGAAATAGAGGAATACCAGAATTCCTATGCCGCCCAAACGAAGAAAGTGCATATGATGCATCTCCTTCGGGTGTGTTCATTATAAAGAACTGTTTCTCAGTATCCTCTGCATCCTGGGTATATGATACCGGATCAGGATCCCAGATATGTAATCTGTTACATAGGGCTACAAAAGGGTAGAAAAACTGAGAACGGGTGATAAGTTTCATGAGACAGAAAACGGGACAAGTGTTGCAGCCAAGTCTGTTGGTCACTGTCACCCTGTATTACCAATACATTGATTCTGAACAAATACTATTAGATACCGAACCTGATATACAAAATCATATCAGTCTTTTTATTAGTAAAGAAATGATATAATTTTGTATTGTTGGATAATGTTTTGAACATTTCCTATATCAAAAGTTGATCGGTTCAGGCACGTTATCTAAAAGCATTGACGTTCTAAATCAAACTACAGTTCCTTGTATACTGAACACACACAAGAGGAAGAGTTCAGAAATGAACAAATTCTTCTTGAGGTATTGTAGACTAGGTCACATCAATGAGACCCGACTGGCTGAAGTTACATTTTAGATGCATATTTAAATTAGTTTGAATTTACATCTTGTGAAACTTGTCAGTCATGTCACAAAGATTAGATGACCATAGCTCCGTTTGCTGAAAACAGAGAAAGAGTTAGTAAACTCTTGGGACTGATGCATGATGATGTATGTAAGGTCTCCTGTCTACACATGCCAGGACTGGTTCTTTATACTTCATTATATTCTCTGATAATCTCTCAAGATTTAGTCATACGTTCCTGTTGAAACATAAGTCCGAACCTTTTGAGGTATTCACAGAATATAAGTTAGAAGTAGAGAACCAATAACCGGGTATAAGTATTAAGTCCTATGATGTGATCGAGGAGGAGAATACTTGAGCACGGAAATCCTGGTCTATTCTAAAGGAGAATGAGATTCTCTCTCAGCATTACTCCTCCGTATACACCATAGCACGATGGTATATCGGGGCAGAGCAATCACACCCTATATGATATGGTGTGCTCTATGATGAGTACTACTGAGTCACCTGTTTCCTTTTTAGGAGTTATGCACTTGAGAAGCTGCATACCTATTGAATAGGTTCGAATCAAATCAGTTACCTACCACTTCATATGTGATATGAAAAGGGAAGAGCCCATATCTTAAGTTTTTTAAGATTTGGGGTTGTCTGGCCTATGTCGAAAGCAAAATCCGGACAAGATCGAGGTAAAGTCAGTTGTGTAGAACTGGAAAGGTTCCAGCTATACAAACTGCAGCTGATGATTTGATAGAACCAAAGGATTCAATAGTTACCAACGAACCTCAGCCTCTCCGCCGATCTAGTAGGGTTCCTCACCCACCTGAGAGATACTTCGGTTTCTCTATGACAGTGGGAGCGAGGATTGCATCATGAGATGATGACCCAACTAGTTTCAAGCTGGCCATCAGGAGTGGGACTCTGTAAGAATGGCTGGATGCTTAGTGATCTGAGATGGAATCCTTATACACCAACAAAGTATGGACTTTGGTTGCTATATCTGAAGGGTTAAATCCCCATCAGGAGCAAGTATATCTTGAGAAGATTACTCGGTGTACATGGAAAAGTTGAGACTTTAAAAGCTAGACTTGTTAAAGGTTTGCATCAATGACCAGGTGTGGATCATGATGAAACTTTTTCTAAGGATCTATGCTTAAATCCATCCAGATCCTACTTACCACGGCTACATACCATGACTACGATATCTGGTGGTTGGGTGTCATGACTGCTTTTCTAAATGATGTTTTAGAAGAGAACGTCTATAAGTACACAGCCAGAGAGCTTCGTAGACAGTGGGAGCAGCGGAAACGTGTACAAGATGCTTTATAAGATAAAGCAGGTATCGCGGAGTTGGAACATCTGTTTTGATTTAGTAGTCAAACAGTTTGACATCATCAAAATGGTAGATGAACCTTGTATAAACAAAAAGGTAGTAGGGAGTATGGTGATGATCCTCGTAGAGTACGTGGATGACATACTCTTGATAGGAAAGGAGTTTCCTATGCTACGCTCGGTCAATCTTCGATTATCACAAAGATTCTCCACATAGTATCAAAGTGATACCTCCTAATTTCTGAGTTTTCATCTATGAGATAGATGTAATTGGATGCTAGGAATCTCACTAGTAGTAGTGAGATGGTATCAATCGATCCTGGGGAGAATCACTGGAAGGGTTCCAGGGTGATAAAGACGGCTGAAAGTCAGTCACAGGCATTGTCTTTATCCTCAGTAAAGGGACGGTATGTTGGAAGAGTTCCAAGCTAGATACCGTGGCATACTAAACGATTAAGGCTGGATACATCGCTACTTAAGATGCTACCAAAGAGGCTGTCTGGGTGTATATTCGTTCATGAGATGAACTCAGTTCCTCCCATTGTGTGACAATGGAGTTGTGGCTTATGCCAAGGAACGTCCGTCCCATCAGTGATCCAGACATATTCTAAGGCAGTACTACCTGATCAAGGAGATGGTTGATTTCCAGTGTGATCGAGGTAAGGAGAGTAAACTCAGAGGACAGCACGGCGGATCCACTCACAAAGGCCTTTTCCCAGAGAGAGACTTTTATGGGATGGTTGAGTATGAGATACTGCAACCACTGCTATCAGATGGCCTTAGTGCAAGTGGGAGATTGTTAGTTGTATGTATGCCCTAGAGGCCATTACTATACATAGGATGTATATTGTAGTGGATGCTGGGACATATATAGGGAGGACTTTCTTGCTCGACATGATAGTATGCTATCTGGTTGATCTTTACCTTAACGTGTACACTGATTGTCTCTCTGTTACATGTTGGTAAAGCCCTTAGGATGTGTACTTGACTACCTGGACTATGATGCGTATCATACAAGTGGGGACATGGTAGTCCATAAGTACATCCTTCAAAGTCCCTAGTCATGGGTATATCGAGACGGGGCATCGATATACCAGAGTAGACTAGCGTATACCTTCTCGACCCATACAGATGGGCGATGGATGATCCCATATCCATTGGTGTTTGACATCAGAGATGATATACGGGTGCTCAGTGGAGACTGGGTATACTGGACTGACTCGCCGAGAACTCCCAGATGGTATTATACCTTACGTCAGATGGCAGTTCTCTGGTGACACTGGTACAGAGTAGTCTGTTGACCCGAGATCGTCATAGAGTCTTGTGTGGTTCCCACTGTGCTTTGATTTCCACCTTACCACGTCCAAGAGGGCGTGCAAAACGGTGGTTTTTGGGTACAGTTCCGAGTCACATCGAGGCAATGAGCGATAGGAGGGGATTCGTCTCTCCCGGTATAGGGGGTTGATGTTGCGCAGTGTTCGATTGGCTATAACCCGAAATCCCTGGCCAGGGTTGCTGAGATTTACTGGTAAGTGTTACCAGTAGTTTCTCGAAATGTTATAGACCTTGTATCGACACGACTTATCAAGCTATTGGGGTCTGACGTTTACCACCCCTAGGTGAGATATGCGACATATCAGACGATCAGACCGGACTGTACGGTAAGTGTTACTGGTTGGATTCACAGGAGTGTGAGCGGGCTTGCTCATCGATCTTCTGATCGCTCAATACCCGGGTGGCCGTTACGTTTAGCAGACCGCTTGCGGCTTGTGGGTGCTTGATATGATCATCGTCTGCTACCGGCGTATTGACGAGTCTTTAGAGTCCTACACAGAGGTTTCCTGGCTCAAGCGAAACGAAATAGGAGCGCATATGAGATATGTGCGGGACCGAGAATAATGCGTGTATGTGATACCGTATTTCTTTCTCGTGATGAATGTATCGAATGGTTATATGCGATATAACCTAGTTATCGAATCGAGGGTTGATTCGATAAGCCGATACATTGGATACTAGTCGGTTATATGCGATATGACCGGATCGTTAAATCAAGTGTTGATTTGATGATTTAATGCATAATTATATATATATGATATATTACTTTGCATTAACTAGTATTGGTTCACTTTAAATGGATTTTCTCGCTCGGATGTGCACATTGTATATGTGATATGCTTTTTGTGCACTTGATTGTATCATGTTTGATGATACATGCTCTCTAGGGTTTGTGTAGAGATTAAACCATGGTTGTGTAATGGTTAGGGTTTTCTTTTTCATTTATTTATTTATTTCATTTATTTTATTTTGGAAAAGAAATGGCAAAAGAAAAGAAAATGGTTGCTAGTTTTGTTTTACATTGAAAGTTCATGAAGCTTTGACTAAGTGACCATTTTGTCTTCATGCTTAACCCTAACCATTCCATCTAACCATGATTTATTCTCTACACTTGACCATGGTTGCCACATGATAAGTATTCAATTTATTTTCTATTTTGAATTAACTTATCATAACATTATCATCTTCTTCTTCTTCTTCTTGAAGAAGAAAACCTAGACTTCATCAATGGTGATTGATGAAAAAGAGTGAGAAATCCAATTCTAAAGTCTACCCACTTCCTATTTCTTCATCCTCTACCTCTTGCCAAGTAGTAGAGTGTGTTTTCTTCACAAGTTTCATGACTTGGTGAAGTTGGAGCTTGATCTAGTGATGCCTCGACGTAGATCATCTTCGGCATCGTCGTCGATGACCTAGCCCGCTTTTTCTCCGATGAAGCCGATGCAAGAGTCATGGATTCGATTTGGACAGCGAGGAGACATCATCACGGAGCTATGGAGGTGGAGAACCGGATCTACAAAGGTTGTATTTCCGTTACATCTTAGTAAAGTAGTCTACTAGTTGCATCTTTCGCCTAATATTCTAGTTAACGATCCGTATTAGGGTTTCTCGGCACCCGTAAAATTTGAAATTGGCATGGTCGATGCCTTGTGAGACCTCATTAGTGTGCCTAGGAACCCTACAATATTGTTCTTGACTCGCCACAGTTTTAGTAAAATGGATTTTTTCAAAAAACAGTAGTGGGAGTATGGTAGAACTGGAAGTGGTTCCAGAACCGCAAACGATTACGGAAAATTTAATAGGACCTATATATTCAATCAGGTTTGACATTCCAATAGCCACTCCGCAGATATAGTGGGTAACCTCAGACACCCGAGAGGTACTCCGGTAGCCTCAAGGACGGGATAGGGAGGTTCTAGTTTACCCAAACTTGACACTACTGTTGATCCAGACTATGAGACCCGGCAGGAGGATAAGTATAGCGTCGTTCTAAACTAGCTTTAGAAGTGTACGTATATATTATTCTTCCAGAGGGTTGTCATAGTCAGTGGGAGCAGCGGAAGCATAGTGGGCAAGTAGCTTATGTCTATAGGCTTGAGCAAATATAGCGGAGATAAGATCATCTAATTTTTGATGTGACAGTCATGGGTTTGACTTCATCAGAATAGGGGATGGATCTGTTAAGAAGGTAATAGGGTGTGATGTCCTCGTATTTGATGACATACAAGAAGTAGGAAGTAAAGTTCCTATACTATGATCGGTTGTACTTTGGTCATCACACATTTGTTTCTCCACAAAGGATTTGGATATAATATCATACATTCTGATTACTAGATCTATGGTTTTAGATCTAGAATTGGGTAGTTTCCCAATCTGGGTACTTTGACAATATTCTAATGGTATTTTTGAATAGATGACTCCTGGCATAGTGGTGTACCTGCAGATGATGGAGTCACCCTCTCTAAAGGTGTCTTACAGACTAAAGGGGAGAGGGATGTGCATGATTGGCAGATCACTTGCTTAGGCAATTGAGTCAATCGTGAGATGTCAAGTACCATACCAGATGTTGTTTTTGCACTAGATGCAATAAGTTTATATTAATCCAATCCTTAAGAAACATAAGGAAGCAGTTTTAGAACATAAGTACATGTTCTACGGATTTGATGACGGCAGTCTCTTTCGGGAGACGGTTATCATTCCAAACTTCAAAGGTGACATGGATGACAGAGTGATTGTCAGAGTTATAGTTTTCCCTCTGACGAGAGACAGTATTATGGACAGGTGGTCCAAGAGGATACTGTGGGAGGTATGGTGCTGGATACTGATTAGGTTCATTTATCGATACAGTCTAAGAAGTTTGGATTTGGAGTTCATTTATGAACTAGGTCCCATGTGATATCCAGACATATTCTAAGATAGGTATTACTCGATTCGGGAGATGGCGTTCTCTGCAAACTTGAGATTAAGAGAGACATAGAAAGAAACATCAGGGCGGATCCACTCACTAAGGCTATTTCTCGAACACAATAGTTTTACAAACGGGATTTGTGAAACTGATTAGTAGAGGAGTTGGATGTTCGGTATCACACGGGCCGTGAGTATGCGACATCGCAATAATTAGCCTTAAGCGCAAGTGGGAGATTGTTGGATATAGTGCCCTCAAAGTCAATTATTGGATCGCAGGTACGTGATTGCAATGATTGAGACAGGACCTATACCGATATGACAGTCTTGCTCGAGATGATAGTATGCTATCTGATTTGACTTTATCATCGTATACATTCTTTAATTCACTATTGCATGATGATAGATCCCATAGGATTCTTGCTTGACTGCCAGCAGTATGATGGCGATCATATACGTGGGAGCTGGGGTCTATAAGTACATCCTTAAAGTGTCCCTAGTCGTGGGTGTTTCGAGACAGGGCATCGATACTCCAGAGTAGACTAGTGTATACAGTCGAGACCCCGACGAGGGGCGGTGGCCGGTCTCACAAGCCATTGGTGTTAGTTGGTTCACCTAAGATGTATACAGGTGCTCATTTGGTTATGAGTACACCGGACAGGACTCGCCGGGAATCTGCTAGTTGGTATTATACCTAGCGTTAGATAGCGGTTCCCTGGTGACATGTGTACAGGTTAGTTCATCGACCTGAGGTCGTTATTTGTCTCGTGTGAGTTACCACTGTGCTTTGATTTCTACCCTACCACAGCTCAAAAGAGCCGTGCAAACAGGTCTTTTTTGGGTACAGTCCCGAGCCACATGGAGGCAAGTGAGTGGATCGGCAAGGGATTCGTCTCTCCCGGTATTGGGGGTGAGATCACGCTGTGTCTAGGAGAGCCATTACACAAAGCCCTCGGCCGAGACAGGAGATTTACTGGTAGGTACTCCAGTAGTGTCTCAGGGTGTTCTGGGCCACTCTCTGATACGACTTATACCGCTATTGGTGGTCTGACGTTACCAGCCCCTTAGGCCGATATGCGATACTCATAGACGAGCGGACCAGACTGTATGTATATTGTCACTGTTAGGCTCGGTAGGGTTTCTGGATGAGTTCGCTCGTCAGCTTCCCTTCCAATCAATACATAGGCAACCGTTACGTACAGCTCATACTTCTGACGTGCTAGTGGTTATACCCAGTGCTGGTGTGTTGATGAGTCATTAGAGTCCCCCACAGACAGTTTCCCAAGTTCGGGCGAAACGTTGTAGAGGCCGTATTGTTTTATGGCAGGGTTCGGAAATTGCACGTGCGTTTACGCACGTGTCATAATTCGAGCAGATAATACTGGTGGGCTTTGGTTTATGGCGGATCCGAGTATTATACTGTGTAGATATAATATCTTTGTCTCAGTTGCATTTGTATTCGGTCATAATACAAATGCGGGTATGTTTATACTGTTACGGGGTTATCCTGAAATTCGTTTCAGGATCGCTTTTGGAAGTTGCCAGCTTCCAGTTTTCTATCACCCGTATTTAACATTCGGTTAAATGCGGATTTATCTTTTCGTCATGTGGTTGAGTCATGGTTATAGAAGGTTCTAGATTTGGTTACAAGGCTTAATGATTCATTGTTAGCATTTAATGATATGATGATGTGTTTTCATGGTTCATTGTATGCATTAAATGAATGCAAGGTGTCATTAGTGACTCATTTGTATTCATTAAGTGTTATGATAAGGTTTCTTCTTGTGGTCACCTCCTTAGCTCCTACACTCACCTCCCCCTCCTCTTATATGGATGGCCCCTCTCTTTTGAGGGGATGGATGATTTTTGGGAAAAAGATTATGGTTTTTGGTTCATGGAAATTAGTATACTTAATTCTCATTTCACTCGATTCCAAAAAGGCAACTTCATTAACCGTTCGTCCATAACTTTGGACGAAGTGAGACAAAGTGTTCTACTCATTCTCTACATCAATCTTGGTCATCTCTTTTTGCAAACTTGATGATCGAGTTGCCTCGGTTCAGAGGCGAGAGCCCGTTTAAAGATCCGTCGACGTGGTGCCACCTGGACGAGAAGACGGGAGTTTCAGGAGATCGGAGCAGCCGCAACAAAGCGTGGGATGATGGTTGAAGACCGAAGGACTCGGATCGTTCGGTATAACATTTCTACCCACTTTGTAGTTTGTTAGTTTAGCTTTAATGGCAGATCCGGGTTATAGTATACGATAGCGCCAGTTAAAAAGTTTTTGTTCCGCATTTGGCGTCTGTTAGACGACCGGGGCGGTACTGTGTACTTACAAGGATAAAACAAACCTATTTATGATGTTGTTGGAACCAAGTTTTTTAAAAAAACTGACATTACAGACGTACACTTTTGCTTTGCATCGCGGTATTCATTTGGAATATCCTGCACCTCATTCGACGAGGCAAGGGCCGAGATCCCTTCATCGGGAGTGACCCCTTGAGTAAAAGTTTGCGTCAACGTAATAACTTCACTATAGTCGATTCTTTTGCTTTGCATCGCGGTATTCTGTTTGGGATATCCTGCACCCCATTCGACGGGAAAAGAGCCGAGATCCCTTCACCGGGAGTGACCTCTTTAGCAAAAGTTTTCGCCACTATATATTTATAAAACCACTTGGATTCCTTCAACGATATAAAGTTCATTACGTTAAATGTTTTTCGCCAAAAACCAGCCGTAGCCCTCCGTCACTTCAGATTTGTATTGCTTAGTATTCGTGCTACGTATGTCGTGCTTATCCGAGGCGTAGTGTTCGGTAGCTATGTAGTGCTTTTCTGTTGCATGGATATGCGATTGGTTAGGACAGTCGTACGGTCATTTTGGCTCAGTCAAGGACTCGTGCGGGTGGGTCTAATGCAGTCAAGATAGTGACGGGTTGAACTTAACTAGGATCCTTTGATATGTTGGCTCAGTCAAGATCACTTGGGTCCTAGAGGTAAAAACACATATCGGGAGTTTCAAACATACAGGAAACTTGCCAGGCTTGCGCATACCTTCTGGAGTGTGGTGACTTGAGTGGCTTCCATTAAGTAATCATGTGATGATAGTTGGATCCCGATTCCTACTGATGAGTAGGATTACTCCTCGGGTGATTCCAACTAATTCTCCTTTTGGGTTTGGAGGAGAATTTGAGAAAACAGTGGGAGCCATCCAGATTAGATAAAATGATTAACCATTCTGATCTAAGTTAGAGTGCACGCTGAGTGTTTCATCTCTCCCTCTCTCTGGCTGCAACTTGTTAGTTGTATGTATGCCCTAGAGGCCAGTATTGTACAGATGATGTATATTATATTGGATGCTTGGACATATATAGAGATGACTTTCTTGCTCGATATGATAGTATGCTATCTGGTTGCTCTTTATCTTAACATGTATACTTGTCTCTTTATACTGTCTTATAGTTACATGTTGGTAAGGCCCTTAGGATGTGTACTTGACTACCTGGACTATGATGCGGATCATACTAGTGAGGACATGGTAGTCCATAAGTACATCCTTCAAGGTCCCTAGTCGTGGGTGTATCGAGACGGGGCATCGATATACCAGTGTCGACTAGCGTATACGCTTCTCGACCCATGAGATAGGCGATGGATGATCCCATATCCATTGGTGTTTGACATCAGAGATGGTATACGGGTGCTCAGTGGAGACTGGGTACACTGGACGGACTCGCCGAGAACTCCCAGATGGTATTATACCTCACGTCAGATGGCAGCTCTCTGGTGACACTTGTGCAGGTTAGTCTGTAGACCCGAGATCGTCATAGAGTCTTGTGTGATTCCCACTGTGCTTTGATTTCCACCTTACCACGTCCATGAGGGCGTGCAAAACGGTGGTTTTTGGGTACAGTCCCGAGTCACAAGGAGGCAACGAGCGATAGGAGGGGTTTCGTCTCTCCCGGTATTGGGGGTTGATGTTGCGCTGTGCTCGATTGGCCGTAACAGGGAAGTCCCTGGCCAGGGCTGTTTTAGAGATTTACTGGTAAGTGTTACCAGTAGTTTCTCGACCCGTTATGGGCCTAACATCGGTACGAATTATCGGTTATTGGGGTCTGACGTTTACCATCCCTAGGCTCGATATGCAGCATATCTGACGAAGAGACCGGACTGTAGGGTAGTGTTGCCGGTTGGCTCGATGGGAGTTGTAGCAGGTACGCTTGTTTTCTTCTGATCGCTCAATACCCGGGTGGCCGTTACGTTTAGCTGACCGCTTGCGGCTTGGGGGTGCTTGATATGATCATCACCCACTACCAGCGTATTGACGAGTCTTAGAGTCCCACAAAAGAGTTACCTAGTCCAGGCGAAACGTTGTGGTGCGCGTATGCGATATGTGCATGGACCTGGTTAAAATGCGCGTATAAGATACCGTATATTAATCGGGCGGCTTGCTATTGGTTGGGTCGCATGTGATATGGCCAGATGGATAAATCAAGTGTTGATTTATCTTTTAACCATTAGTTTCTCACTAGAAATCCTTTCTTGTATTTTTGGATGTATGCATGCAAGTATGCATTCTTTCTTGTTCATGCACATATGGATGTGCATGCACACATACATACATACATCATCCTTCATGGTTGTATATACATAGAAAATGATGGCAATATAAGAATCACACCTTATGTTTATATATATATATATATGGATATATATAATTGCATTTGTTTCAAAACAAAAGATAAAGATTAATACATGGTTTCTACACTCTTCTTCAACTAACCATGCTCACCTACCTTTTAACCATGTGTTAATCTTTTCTTTTATGTTTTAACTCAAGTAAAATAATATCCATATAATATAACCATGGTTTGAGATGAAGAGTGGAAAATATATATACATATATTTTCTATTTTTCATGTGTGATTATCATTTCTCTTCTTCTTAAAAGGCCATCATCTTCTTCTTCCTTGCTCTTTTGCTCTCTAGATCACTCAAGTGAGCAAAATACTCAACAAGATAGGATTTTTAAGTGAGAAAAAGAACCACAACACCATTCTACACTAGTCTTGCCCATTAGTGAAGAGTGTTAGCTTCCATTTTCTTTCTTGATCTTGTGAAGTTGCAAGCTTGGACAAAGCGGACTCCAGGTGGATCATCGTGGACCTAGAGGAGTTCAAGCGGACCTTTTCCAAACCCTAAGTAGCCGAGGAGTCTAGCGTAGGGAGCTACAAAGGTTGTACTCTCAAAACCCTAGCTTTTCTTACTTGTGATGATGTGTTGTTTTTGAAACCCTAATTTTCTAGGAATGATTCTTTGTGTGTTCACTTAGTACCCTAAAAATTTAATCTTTGGTACATGTGATGCTTCCAAACCCTTCATAAGGTGCTAGGTAAACCTAACAATGGTATCAGAGCCGACCTAGAACTTTAGGCGACACTTTAGCGAAGTTAAAACTCCGATCGAACCAAAATACGGTTTTTTGGGACACTCTCTCGACAATTTTTCAAAACTGTTATTTTCCAGAATTAAAAATATGTAAAAAATTCAGCAGGTAAATCTAAGAAACACTGTAAAAAACGATGCAGTGAACAGTAATTTTCGCCGCGGAAACGCGGCCAAAGCTTGCTTGGGCCGCGGTTCCGCGGCCGTACACATGAATCAATGCATGGTTTTTATACAGTAATACTTATAACTGCTTTTTGATATTTTTGGGTATTTTTAATCTGGTTTAAGTGTTATTTGTTTTGGAGATTGTTTTGGGTTCAATGATTCGATCGGAATTTTAATTTCATCCTTTTTCCGGATAATTAGAAAGTATTGAATTGTTCGAACGAGTGTCATTTGCTCACTTTTCACGGGGTTTAAATCTTTCGGAAATACGTGCAAGTTTTATGGTGGACCCTCTGGAAGACAACAAACCTTAACTCGACTATGTGACCGTCTTGAACAGCCTTTTGAACCTTAGGGTTTGGGGTAGTACGGCATGCCACATATGAGGCGTTGGCTTGACCCTTCTACGGCTGGACCGCTACTACTTGTTAGTTATATGTATGCCCTAGAGGCCATTACTGTACATTGGATGTATATTGTAGTGGATGCTGGGACATATATAGGTAGGACTTTCTTGCTCGACATGATAGTACGCTATCTGGTTGCTCTTTATCTTAACGTGTATACCTTCTGTCTCTCTGATTACATGTTGATAAAGCACTTAGGATGTGTACTCGACTTCCAGGACTATGATGCAGATCATACTAATGGGGCCTGGGTAGTCAATGGGTACATCCTTCATTGTTCCTAATCATGGGAATATCGAGACGGGGCATCGATATTCCAGAGTAGACTAGCGTATATCTTCTCGACCCATGCGATGGGCGATGGATGATCCCATATCCATTGATGTTTGACATCAGAGATGGTATACGGGTGCTCAGTGGAGACTGGGTACACTGAACGGACTCGCCGAGAACTCCCAGATGGTATTATACCTCACGTCAGATGGCAGTTCTCTGGTGACACTGGTACAGCTTAGTCTGTTGACCCGAGATCGTCATAGAGTCTTATGTGTCTCCCACTGTGCTTTGATTTCTACCCTACCCCGGCTCTACTGAGTCGTGCAAACAGGTGGTTTTTGGGTACAGTCCCGATTCACATGGAGGCAATGAGCGATAGGAGGGGATTCGTCTCTCCCGGTATTGGGGGTTGATGTTGCGCAATGCACGACTGGCCATAACAGGAAATCCCTGGCCAGGGTTGCAGTGATATACTGGTAAGAGTTATCAGTAGTTTCATGATAGTTATGGACCCTACGTCGGCATGACTTATCGAGCTATTGGGGTCTGACGTTTACCACCCCTAGGCGAGATATGCAACATATCAGACGAACAGACCGGACTGTACGGTAAGTGTTACTGGTTGGATTCACAGGAGTGTGAGCGGGCTTGCTCGTCGATTTTCTGATCGCTCAATACCCGGGTGGCCGTTACGTTTAGCAGACCGCTTGCGGCTTGTGGGTGTTTGATATGATCATCATCTGCTGCCGGCGTATTGACGAGTCTTTAGAGTCCTACACAGAGGTTTCCTGGCTCAAGCGAAACGAAATAGGAGCGTATATGAGATAGGTGCGGGACCGAGAATAATGCGTGTATGTGATACCGTATTTCATTCTCACGATGTATGTGTCGAATGGTTGTATGAGATATAACCTGGTTATCGAATCAAGGATTGATTTGATAAGCCGATACATTGGATACTAGCCGGTTATATGCGACATGACCGGATCGTTAAATCAAGTGTTGATTTAATGATTTGATGTAGAATTATATATTTGATATATTACTTTGCATCAACTAGTATTGGTTCACTTTAAATGGATTTTCTCACTTGAATTGTGCAAGTTGTATATGTGATATACATTTGTGCACATGATTGTATCATATTTGATGATACATGTTTACTTGGTTAAGTGTAAAGAATTAAATCATGTTTAAGTTTATGATTAGGGTTTTCTTTTTTATTACTTATTTATTTATTTTTGGAAAAGATGAGAAAAGAATGGTTGCTATTTTTGTTTTTAGTTGAAGTTTCATGAAGCATTGACTAAGTCACCATTCTTGTCTCATGCTTAACCCTAACCATCCAAGTTAACCATGGTCCATTCTCTACAATTAACCAAGGGTTAATATATGATAAGTATTGATTTATTTATCCAATAATTCAACACTTATCATATCTTCTTCTTCCTCTTCATCTTCTTCTTCCATGAAGAAAGCTTGCTACATCAATGGCAAGTGATGAAAAAGTGTGAGAAATCCAATTCTAAAGTGAACCCACTTCCTATTTCTTCATCCTCTACCTCTTGCCAAGTAGTATAGGGTGTTTCCTTCATAAGTTTTCATGGCTTGGTGAAGGTGGAGCTTGATCTAGTGATGCCTCGACGTAGATCATCTTCGGCACGTTGTCGACGACCTAGCCCGCCTTTTTCTCCGATGAAACCACCGTGAGAGTCATGGTTCGATTTGGACAGTGGAGAGGACTTCATCACGGAGCCTAGGAGGTGGAGGACCGGATCTACAAAGGTTGTAGGCCCTTCCCTTTAGCTATATTTCCGTTTACTTGCTTGCATCGCCTATATATCTAGTTGACGATCCGTATTAGGGTTTGTAGGCACCCGTAAAATTTGATTTGTGCATGTTTGATCACTTGTGAGACTCCATTAGAGTGCCTAGGAACCCTACAGTGGTATCAGAGCCTAGCTAGAGCCTTAGGCGATGCGTAGACGGAATTAGAAGTCCGATTGAACCGAAACCCCAATCGCATTTTGCTCTCTGGACATTTTTGAAAAACGTGGTTTTTTCCAGATTAAAAATATGCAGAATACTCAGTAGAAGATTCTAAGAATTACTTTATAAAACGGGGCCCCTGAATCCATTAAAGCGCGGCGGAACCGCGGCATTAGCATGCTAATGCGGCGGTTCCGCGGCCCTTTTGTCTTTTCTTGCAATAAATTTTGCACAGTAATTCCTAGTTTGCAGTGCTGGTTTTCCTGGGAATTTTTAATAATTTTTCAAGAGTTGAATTTTCTGGGTTGTATTAGGGACTCGGTGTATCGATCGGATTGTCTAATTTTGTCAGTGTGTTTTTCCGGGTATTTTTAGAATATGTTAAAAAGTTCGACCGGATATAAATACTCACTTTTTCCCCTGCCGGGAAATTTCCAATTGTTGGATTTTTCCGTAGTTTAACGACGTTCTAAGTAGTGCAAGTAACGCGATGGGCCCTCTAGAAGATAACAAACCTTAACTCGATTATGTGACCGTCTTGAACTGCCCTTTGAACCTTCGGGTTTGGGGCAGTACGGCGTGCCACATGTGAGGCGTTGGCTTGACCCTTCTACGGCTGGACCGTTGGTACTGAGGCACGAACTGAATGTTGTTAAACTTATTTCATGTGTTGGGCTGTTTCGGGAAAACTTGGGTGTTCGAATGTTCAATCGGAAAGTTTAACATTTTCTGTTTATCCGGAATGTGATACAATAATTGGAATTCGCAAATTGTTATGAGATGACTGGATGAATGTTATAAACATAGCAGTTTAGTCTCACTTGATCGGTTGCCACGGAATTTTGATGTGATCAAAAGTCCGTCGCAATCACGTAGTGTACGCGGATACTCGCCGGGTAAACTTAATAGACAGCCTTACCCCATAGCCCCGACCAAGTGACTGTAGGAGAACACCGTCGCCGAAAGCATCCGTTTGGGTGCTCGCGGTAGCGGTGTTCCGCCTTGGTGCACTTCGTCGACGGCGTCGGGGGTGCGGCCGCCTACTAAAGTTTGCGACGAGCATTCGATCAGTTTTTCGGGAATCTTGTTGAATTGCCCGACTTGATATTGAAAAGTGTTTTTCGATAATGAGACTAAAATGCGGGGTTTATAATTGTTAGGCATGCGATGTCTAAGGAATTCATTTGATTAGGCATGCGATGTCTAAAGAGATTGCGGATTCCAACTGTTGTAGTTTTACACTTTCTTTTCTGTGACCGTAAGTGTAATATGTGATATCGCCGGTTTCGTTGCTATATGTCAACGACAATTGGGATACGCATGTTTGCTTACGTTGATGACCTGTGATGTTATGTGTTGCTGGATATGTTATATTGGATCGTCGTGTTTGAACAGCCGGGGGTTTTTATGTGAGATGAGTGTTTTTCATTTTCATTCATGTAAAAACTTGTTTGTAATATTCTTTTATTGGGGCACTTCCAGGTTGCGAAAGATGTCACCTTTTGTATATTATTTACTTTTCTGCACTAGGATAGACCCAAAGAGGGGAGCACAAGTAACCGGGTTCTGGGGTCCAGTGGGAGACCAACTCGAGGAGTCGAGTCCGGGTCTCCTAACCCTAGAATTGGTAGGGTTGCTTGCCGCTCTCGTAGGGGTCTAGGGGTGTGGGATTGGCTATTCATCACGACCGTGGAATCCGTGTTTTATACTGGCTCGTATTGAAAACACGGACGTCCTAGTATATCCAATATTTCATATGTTTCTTCTGCTGTGATGTTCTGTGACAGATATTATATATAGTATATATGATATATTATATAGACGTTGCTTATGTTTTACACCCGCGCTAACCCTGCCTCGCTCTGGCGTTAGTTACCTAACCTAACGGTGCAGACAGGACATCGAGGCGAATGCGGATGGCATAAGCATACGTTATATTTATCTGTGATGATTAGGTGGACTTAAATGATGGGATATTCATTAATGAGATTAATGAAAGAAAATAAACCTAAAAGATGTTATGGAATCGAATTTCAAAATAAAACAGGTAGCTACAGTTCTTGCTTTGCATCGCGGTGTTCATTATAGAACATCCTGCACCTTATTCGATGAGGAAAGGACCGAGATCCCTTCACCGGGAGTGACTCCTTTAGCAATAACTGGCAGATGCTATAACCCTCGGTTTGTTTTTGGTCGCTTCTATAGTTTCCGCTTTGCACAGTGATATATATGATATATCCCGCACCTCATTCGACGAGGAAAGGGCCGACGATCCCTTCACCGGGAGTGACCCCTTTAGAAAAACTAGAAAAGCCTCGAAAACATTCCATTTAAAAACATTTGATTCCGCAACGAGATCAAGTTCAAAGCGTTAAAGGTTTTCATAAAAACCATTCGCAACCCTCCGTCATTTTAGGAAATAGAGTACTTAGTATTCATGCTGTGTTTGTTGACCATAGTCAAGGCACAGTGTACGGTAGCTAAGTGATGTCTTCCTACACCGCATATGATGCGATTAGTTAGGACAGTCGCGTGACTTTGTTGACCTTAGTTAAGGGTCATGTGGGTGGGTCTAATTAATCACGAAATGACGGGTAGAACTTGACTAGTACTTATGATTTGTTGACCTTAGTTAAGGTCATGAGTGCTAGGGGTAAAAACCATTATCGGGAGTTTCAAGTGTTGAAACTTGCAATGAGATTGCATACCTTCTATGTGATAGTTGGATCCCGATACCCGCTGCGAGTAATTGTTACTCCTGGGAGAGTTTTACACATTACAATTAGCCGATCGAGTAGGTGTCTAGAAAGGTGTCAACGGGGTTACGCCTCTGGGAAAACGAGGGTTACTGTAATTAGGTCCGTGCGAAAGCACGGGGAACCTCCCTCAAAATACCGACACTGGCCTGGCTGAAAGATTGGCGAACTTGTAGAGTGCAATTAATCCCGGCTAGTCTTTCCTTTTAAGGTTTGAAGGAAGATTTGATAAAAACAGTGGGAGCCATCCTGATTAGATAAAATATATAACCAATCTAATCTTGCAAGAGCACACGCAGAGTGTTTTCTTCTCTCTCTCTCCTGGTAGCGACCATATCACGCCTTAATCAAGATAATAATACGGATATTGACCGAACCCGCTTGTTATACTGAGCTGGGGAACGTTAGTCCCGCTCCAACTTATAATTGTTATAAGACAGAGCAGGAAATTGGGGATTACCAGAATTCCCGTGCTGCCCAAACGAAGAGAGTGCATGCTGATGCATCATCTTCGGGTGTGTTCATTACAAAGAACTGTTTCTCAGTATCCTCCGCATCCTGGGTATATGATACCGGATCTGGATCCCAGATATGTAATCTGTTACATAGGGCTACAAAAAGGGTAGAAAAACTGAGAACGGGTGATAAGTTTCATGAGACAGAAAACGGGGCAAGTGTTGCAGCCAAGTCTGTTGGTCACTGTCACCCTGTATTACCAATACATTGATTCTGAACGAATGTTATTAGATACCGAACCTGATATACAAAATCATATCACTCTCTTTACAAGTAAAGAAATGATAAAATTTTGTATTGTTGGATAATGTTTTGAACATTTCCTATATCAAGAGTTGATTGGTTCAGGCACGTTATCTAAAAGCATTGATGTTCTAAATCAAACTACAGTTCCTAGTATACGGAACACACACAAGAGGAAGAATTCAGAAATGAACGAATCATTCTTGAGGCATTGTAGACTAGGTCATATCAATGCGACCCGACTGGCTGAAGTTACATTTTAGATGCATATTTAAATCAGTTTGAATTTACATCTTGTGAAACTTGCCAGTCATGTCACAAAGATAAGATGACCATAGCTCTGTTTGTTGGAAACAGAGAAAGGGTTAGTAAACTCTTGGGACTGATACATTATGATGTATGTAAGGTCTCCTGTCTACACATGCCAGGACTGGTTCTTTATACTTCATTACGTTCTCTGATGATCTCTCAAGATTCTGACATATGTTCCTGTTGAAACACAAGTCCGAACCTTTTGAGATATTTACAGAATATAAGTTGGAAGTAGAGAACCAAAATACGGGTATAAGTATTATATCCTATGATAAGATCAGGGAGAAGAATACTTGAGCACGGAAATCCTGGTCTATTCTAAAGGAGAATGAGATTCTCTCTCAGCATTACTCCTCCGTATACACCATAGCACGATGGTATATCGGGGCGGAGCAATCACACCCTATATGATATGGTGTGCTCTATGATGAGTACTACTGAGTTACCTGTTTCCTTTTTAGGGGTTATGCACTTGAGAAGCTGCATACCTATTGAATAGGTTCGAATCAAATCAGTTACCTACCACTTCATATGTGATATGGAAAGGGAAGAGCCCATATCTTAAGTTTTTAAGATTTGGGGTTGTCTGGCCTATGTCGAAAGCAAAATCCGGACAAGATCGAGGTAAAGTCAGTTGTGTAGAACTGGAAAGGTTCCAGCTATACAAAACTGCAGCTGATGATTTGACAGAACCAAAGGATTCAGTAGATTCCAACGAACCTCAGCCTCTCCGCCGATCTAGTAGGGTTCCTCACCCACCTGAGAGATACCTTGGTTTCTCGATGACAGTGGGAGCATGGAATGCATCATGAGATGATGACCCAACTAGATTCGAGCAGGCCATCAAGAGTAGGGACTCTGTAAGAATGGCTGGATGCTTAACGGTCTGAGATGGAATCCATATACACCAACAAAGTATGGACTTTGGTTGCTATATCTGAAGGGTTAAATCCCCATCAGGAGCAAGTATATCTTGAGAAGATTACTTGGTGTAGATGGAAAAGTTGAGACTTTCAAAGCTAGACTTGTTAAAGGTTTTAATCATCAACCAGGTGTGGATAATGATGAAACCTTTTCCAGGGACCATGCTTAAGTCCATCCAGATCCTACTTGCCACGGCTACATACCATGACTACGATATCTGGTGGTTGGGTGCCATGACTACTTTTCTAAATGATGTTTTAGAAGAGTGCGTCTATAAGTACACAGCCAGAGGGCCTCGTAGACAGTGGGAGCAGCGGAAACGTGTGCAAGATGCTTTATAGGATAAAGCAGGCATCGCGGAGTTGGAACATCTGTTTTGATGGATTAGTCAAAGAAGTTGACATCATCAAAATGGTAGATGAATCTTGTATAAACAAAAGGGTAGTAGGGAGTATGGTGACGATCCTCGTAGAGTACGTGGATGACATACTCTTGTTAGGGAAGGAGTTTCCTATGCTACGCTCGATCAATCTCCGCTTATCACAATGATTTTCCATATAGGATCAAAGTGATACATACTAAATCCTAAGCTTTGGATCTATGAGATAGATCTAATTGGATGTTAGGATACTCACTAGTTGTAGTGAGATGGTATCAATCGATCCTGGGGAGAATCACTGGAAAGGTTCCAGAGTGATAAAGACGACTGAATGTCAGTCACAGGCATTGTCTTTACCCTTAGTAAAGGGACGGTATGTTGGAAGATTTCCAAGCTAGATACCGTGACAAACTAGACGATAAAGGCTGGTAACATTGCTATTAAAGATACTGCCAAAGAGGCAGTTTGGGTGTATATTGGTTCATAGGATGAACTAGGTTCCTACCATTGTGTGACAATGGAACTGTGGCTTTGGCCCTGGAACCCTGGTCCCATCAGTGACCCAGACATATTCTGAGGCAGCATCACCTGATCATGGAGATAGTTGATCTCCAGGGTGATCGAGGTTAGGAGAGTAGACTCAGAGGACAACATGGCGGATCCACTCACGAAGGCCTTTTTCCCAAAGAGAGACTTTTAGGGGATGGTTGAGTATTAGATACTACAACTACTGCTACAGATGGCCCTAATGCAAGTGGGAGATTGTTAGTTATATGTATGCCCTAGAGGCCATTACTGTACATTGGATGTATATTGTAGTGGATGCTGGGACATATATAGGTAGGACTTTCTTGCTCGACATGATAGTACGCTATCTGGTTGCTCTTTATCTTAATGTGTATACCTTCTGTCTCTCTGATTACATGTTGATAAAGCCCTTAGGATGTGTACTCGACTTCCAGGACTATGATGCAGATCATACTAATGGGGCCTGGGTAGTCAATGAGTACATCCTTCATTGTTCCTAGTCGTGGGAATATCGAGACGGGGCATCGATATTCCAGAGTAGACTAGCGTATATCTTCTCGACCCATGCGATGGGCGATGGATGATCCCATATCCATTGATGTTTGACATCAGAGATGGTATACGGGTGCTCAGTGGAGACTGGGTACACTGAACGGACTCGCCGAGAACTCCCAGATGGTATTATACCTCACGTCAGATGGCAGTTCTCTGGTGACACTGGTACAGCTTAGTCTGTTGACCCGAGATCGTCATAGAGTCTTGTGTGTCTCCCACTGTGCTTTGATTTCCACCCTACCACGGCTCTACTGAGTCGTGCAAACAGGTGGTTTTTGAAAGGTTCCTAGGCACCCTAGTGTGGTCTCACAAGGCATCGAACATGCCAATTTCAAAAAATATGGTGCCGAGAAACCCTAGACTACGGATCGTCGCTAGAATTCTAGGCGAAACTATAAACTAGTTAACTATTTAACTAAAGTCGAGATGCTACAACCTTCGTAGATCCGGATTTCCGCCTCCTTAGCTCCACGTGGTCATGTCCTTGCTGTCCATCATGAATCCTCGACTCGATCATCGGCTTCATCGGGAAAACAAGCGGAATAGGTCGTCGGCTTTGTGTCAAAGACGATCTACGTCGAGGTTGCACAAACTCAAGCTCCGACTTCACAAACTTGTGAAACTTGTGAAGTAAACACCCAAAACAACTTGGAAAGAGGTAGAGGGTGAAGAAATAGGAGGTGGGTTCACTTTAGAATTGGATTTATCTCACTAGATCTCAAGTTGCCATTGTTGTAGCAAGCTTGAAGAAGAAGAAGAAAATGAACTAGTTATGATAAGTTATGATCAAAAGAAAATAGAAAATCAAATACTTATCATAACTAAACTAGGGTTAAGTGTAGAGAATAAACCATGGTCACTTTAGAGGGTTAGGGTTAAGCATGAAGATAAGGATGGTTACAAAAGTCAAAGCTTCATGAAGCTTCAACTTAAAACAAAAAGAGCCACCATTCTCATCATAATCCATTTCAAATAAATAAATAAACAAATAAATAAATAAATGAATATGCAAAACCCTAATTATCAAATTAACCATGGATTAATTCTATACACTTAACTTAATGATCAAGTATCATCAAACATGATACAAAAAAGTGCACGAAAGCATATCACATATACAATGTGCATCAAGTGAGAAAAATCCGTTTAAAGTGAACCATGACTAGTTAATGCAAAGTAATATATCAAATATATAATTATACATTAAATCATTAAATCAACACTTGATTCAATGATCCGGTCATGTCGCACATAACCGACTAGTATTCAATGCATCGATTTATCGAATCAATGATTCGATAACTAGGTCATATCGAATATAACCATTCGAAACATATATCGCGAGAATGAAATGCGGTATCACATACACGCATTATTCTCGGTCCTGCACATATCTCATATGCGCTCCTATTTCGTTTCGCTTGAGCCAGGAAACCTCTGTGTAGGACTCTAAAGACTCGTCAGTACGCCGATAGCAGATGATGATCATATCAAGCACCCACAAGCCGCAAGCGGTCTGCTAAACGTAACGGCCACCCGGGTATTGAGCGATCAGAAGATCGACGAGCTAGCCCGCTCATACTCCTGCGAATCCGACCAGTAACACTTACCATACAGTCCGGTCTCTTCGTCTGATATGTCGCATATCAAGTCTAGGGGTGGTAAACGTCAGACCCCAATAACCCGATAAGTCGTGCCGATGTGAGGCTCGTAACGGGTCGAGAAACTACTGGTAACACTTACCAGCAAATCTCTGATCAGCCCTGGCCAGGGACTTCCCTGTTACGGCCAATCGAGCACTGCGCAACATCAACCCCCAATACCGGGAGAGACGAAACCCCTCCTATCGCTCATTGCCTCCATGTGACTCGGGACTGTACCCAAAGACCACCGTTTTGCACGCCCTCATGGACGTGGTAAGGTGGAGATCAAAGCACAGTGGGAATCACACAAGACTCCATGACGATCTCGGGTCTACAGACTAACCTGTACAAGTGTCACCTGAGAACTGCCATCTGACGTGAGGTATAATACCATCTGGGAGTTCTCGGCGAGTCCGTCCAGTGTACCCAGTCTCCACTGAGCACCCGTATACCATCTCTGATGTCAAACACCAATGGATATGGGATCATCCATCGCCCATCACATGGGTCGAGAAGCGTATACTCTAGTCTACTCTGGTATATCGATGCCCCGTCTCGATACACCCACGACTAGGGACCTTGAAGGATGTACTTATGGACTACCATGTCCCCACTAGTATGATCTGCATCATAGTCCAGGTAGTCAAGTACAAATCCTAAGGGCTTTACCAACATGTAACTATAAGACAGTATAAAGAGACTAGTGTACATGTTAAGATAAAGAGTAACCAGATAGCATACTATCATGTCGAGCAAGAAAGTCATCTCTATATATGTCCAAGCATCCAATATAATATACATAATCTGTACAATACTGGCCTCTAGGGCATACATACAACTAACAATCTCCCACTTGCACTAGGGCCAGCTGCTGTAGTATCTCATACCGAGCATCCCGAAGAGTCTCTCAAACTGTATCTGGGGAATGGCCTTCGTGAGTGGATCCGCCGTGTTGTTCTTCGTGTCAACTCTCCTGACCTCGATCTCCCGGCGATCAACTATCTCCCGGATCAGGTGATACCGCCTCAGAATATGCCTGGATCGCTGATGGGACCTGGGTTCCTTGGCCAAAGCCACCGCTCCATTGTTATCGCAATACAAAGGTATTGGATGCTCAATGGATGGAACCACTCCAAGTTCAGTAATGAACTTCTTGATCCAGACAGCCTCTTTGGCAGCATCGTTGGCAGCGATGTATTCAGCCTCCATCGTCGAGTCTGCCACGGTTTCCTGCTTGGAACTCTTCCAGCTAACCGCCCCTCCGTAAAGGGTAAAGACAAAGCCCGACTGCGACTTAGAGTCGTCCTTATCACTCTGGAAGCTGGAATCGGTAAAGGACTCTACTTGGAGTTCTCCGTTACCATACACCAAGAACATATCTCTAGTCCTTCGCAAGTACTTGAGAATGCTCTTCACAGCTGTCCAGTGACTCTCTCCAGGATCAGCTTGATACCTACTCACTACACTTAGTGAGTATGCTACGTCGGGTCTGGTACATAGCATCGCATACATGATAGAGCCTACTGCCGGTGCATATGGTATCCCTTGCATGCGAGCTCTCTCCAAATCAGTCTTGGGAGACATCTCTTTGGAGAGAGTGACTCCAGAGATCGTGGGCAAGTTCCCACGCTTGGACTCTTCCATACTAAACCTCTTTAGTATGGTGTCAATGTACCTGGATTGGGACAATCCTAAAATCCGTTTGGATCTATCTCTATAGATCCTAATTCCCAATATGCAGGAGGCATCACCAAGATCTTTCATTGAGAATCTTTGTGATAAGAAGAGCTTGACCGATTGCAGCATAGGAATATCATTTCCTATCAAGAGTATGTCGTCCACGTACAATACGAGGAAGACAACCTTACTCTCTGCCACCTTCTTGTAGATACAAGGTTCATCTGGATTTTTGACGAAATCAAACTCTTTGATAACGACGTCAAAGCAGATGTTCCAACTCCGCGATGCTTGCTTTAATCCATAAATGGATTTAAGCAGCTTGCACACCTTCCCGCTGCTCCCACTGTCTACGAAGCCCTCTGGCTGAGTCATGTACACGCACTCTTCTAAATCACCATTTAGAAAGGCGGTCTTAACATCCATTTGCCAGATTTCGTAGTCATGAAAGGCAGCAATGGCAAGCATGATTCGGATGGATTTAAGCATAGCCACTGGAGAAAAGGTTTCGTCATAGTCCACACCTGGTCTTTGACGAAAACCCTTTGCTACAAGTCTAGCTTTGAAAGTCTCCACTTTCCCATCTACACCAAGTTTCTTCTTAAAGATCCACTTGCTCCCAATGGGTTTTACCCCTTCAGGAGCAACTTCCAAAGTCCATACTTTGTTGGTGTACATGGAATCCATCTCGGACCGCATAGCATCCAGCCATTTCACTGAGTCCCCACTCATGATGGCCTGCTCGAAGCTAGTTGGGTCATCATCCTCCATGATGCAATCCTCGCTCCCACCGTCCATGAGAAAACCGTAGTATCTCTCAGGTTGGCGAGGAACCCTACTAGATCGGCGGAGTGGCTGGGGTTCATCGGGAACTATGGAATCCTCTGGTTCCACCAGATCTTCTGTTGTAGCTTGTGCAGCTGGAACCTCTTCCAGTTCTACCTCATGACCACTAATCTCTTTTTCAAGAAATTCCTTTTCTAAAAAGGTGGCATGCCGAGAAACAAACACTCTTTGTTCCTCAGGGTGGTAGAAGATATACCCTCGCGAATGTTTGGGATATCCAATAAACTTACACAGAATGGACCTTGCCGCGAGTTTGTCCGGATTTTGCGTTTTTACATAGGCCGGACAACCCCATATCTTAACATAATTAAGATATGGTCTCTTTCCTTTCCATATCTCATATGGAGTAGTCTGCACGGTTTTGGTGGGAACCATATTCAATAGGTCTGCAGCTGTTTCTAGTGCATATCCCCAGAAGGAAATAGGTAACTCAGCTGTGCTCATCATAGAGCGCACCATATCTAATAGGGTGCGGTTCCTTCGTTCTGATACACCGTTGTGCTGTGGTGTATATGGAGGAGTCAGCTGAGAGAGAATCCCATTCTCTTTTAGGAAGTCCAGGAATTCATTGCTTAAGTATTCTCCTCCTCGATCAGATCGTAGGATTTTAATACTTTTTCCGGTTTGGTTCTCAACTTCTTGCTTATATTCCCTAAATTTCTCAAAAGCTTCTGATTTGTGTTTCATCAGGAACACATACCCGAACCTAGAGAGATCGTCAGTGAATGTAATGAAGTATGAAGAACCATCCCTGGCATGTGTAGACATGGGACCGCATACATCACTACGTATTAGTCCTAAGAGTTCGGTAACTCTTTCTCCGTGTCCCGTAAACGGAGTCTTGGTCATCTTGCCTTTGAGACATGACTGGCAAGTGTCATAGGATGAAAATTCAAACGGATTTAAATATCCATCCTTATGCAACTTAGCTAGTCGTGTCGCATTGATGTGACCCAGTCTACAATGCCACAAGAAGGATTCGTTGAGTTCAGAACTCTTCCTCTTGTGTGTGTTTGTTATGCTCAGAACTGTTGATTGATTTAGAACATAAATGCCATTGCACAACGTGCCTGATCCAACCAACTTTTGGTTATGGAAAATGTTCATAACATTGTCCTGTAATACAAAATTATATCCTTCTTTACTTAGCAAAGAAACCGATATAATGTTGCATATCAGGTTCGGCATGTAATAGCATTCGTTCAGAACCAATGTATTACCAGTTGGTAATACAAGGTGATATTCCCCGACAGTCTTAGCTGCAACAATTGCACCATTTCCAACTCTAATGTCTTTATCACCTTCCCCAAGTTCTCTACCTTTCCTTAGCCCATGTAACTGATTACATATATGGGATCCCGACCCGGTATCCAATACCCAGGACGTAGAGCAAATGGAGAAACAGTTCTCAGTAACGAACACACCCGAAGAAAATGCATCAACATGTACTTTCTTCATTCGGGTGGCATGGGAATCCTGGTATTCCCCTATATCCTGTTCATTCCTATAACTCTTATAAGAAAGAACGGAACCAACGTTCCCCAGCACAGTATAACATGCGGGTTCGGTCAATACATCCATATTATTATCTTTATTAAGGCATGAAATGGTCGCTACCTGGAGAGAGAGAGTAGAAAACACTTTAGCGTATGCTCGTGCAAGATCAGATTGGTTATTATCTTATCTAATCAGGATGGCTCCCACTGCTTTTTATCAAATCTTCCTCCAAACCCTAAAAGGAAAGACTAGCCGGGATTAATTACACACTACAAGTTCGCCAATCTTTCAGCCAGGCCAGTGTCGGTACTTTGAGGGAGGTCCCCCGTGCTTTCGCACGAACCTAATTAATGTAAACCTCGTTTTCCCAGAGGCGTAACCTCGTTAACACCTTTCTAGACACCTACTTGATCGGCTAATTGCACTGTGTAAAACTCTCCCAGGAGTAACTCTTACTCGCAGTGGGTATCGGGATCCAACTATCTCATAGAAGGTATGCAATCTCATTGCAAATTTCAACACTTGAAATTCCCGATAATGCTTTTGCCCCTAGCGTGCTATGACCTTGACGCAGGCCAACAAACCATAGTGCGCTAGTCAAGTTCAACCCGTCATTTCCTGATTGAATTAAACCCACCCGTACGACCCTTGACGCAGGCCAACAAAGTCGCACGACTACCCTAATCCAATCTGCATCATATGCATAAGCAGATAAATACTAGTTAGCTACCGCACACTACGCCTTGACGCAGGCCAACAAACGTAGCACGAATACTAACTACTACTCATCTGAAATGACGGAGGGCTACGCCAGGTTTTCTGAAAACCATGAGCGTAATGAACTTGATATCGTTGTAGAATCAAATGAAGTTTTGAAATGGAGTGATTTTGAGGCTTTTCCAGTTTTGCTAAAGGAGTCACTTCCGGTGAAGGGATCTCGGTCCTTTCCTCGTCGAATGAGGTGCGGGATATATCATATATATCACTGTGCAAAGCAGAAACTATAAAAGCAATCAAAAACAAACCGAGTGTGTAGTATCTGCCAGTTATTGCTAAAGGAGTCACTCCCGGTGAAGGGATCTCGGTCCTTTCCTCATCGAATAAGGTGCGGGGTATATCATATATACCGCTATGCAAAGCAAGAACTGTAGCTACCTGTTTTATTTAAAATCTGATTCTACAACATCTTAGGTTTCTTTTCTTTCATTAATCACATTAATGAAGTCCCATCATTTAAATACCTAAACATCACAGATAGATATGACGTACACTTATGCCATCCGCATTTGCCTCGATGTCCCCTCGTGCACCGTTAGGTTAGATAACTAACGACAGAGCAGGGCAGGGCTAGCGCGGGTGTAAAACATAAGTAACATCTATATAATATATCATATATACTATATACTATATCCATCACAGAAACGTCACATGATCTCATCACAGATATCGCAGCAGAATAAACATATGAAATATTGGATATACTAGGACGTCCGTGTTTTCAATACGAGCCAGTATAAAACACGGATTCCACGGTCGTGATGAATAGCCAATCCCACACCCCTAGACCCCTACGAGAGCGGCAAGCAACCCTGCCAATTCTAGGGTTAGGAGACCCGGACTCGACTCCTCGAGTTGGTCTCCCACTGGACCCCAGAACCCGGTTACTTGTGCTCCCCTCCTTGGGTCTATCCTAATGCGGAAAAGTAAATAATATACAACGGGTGACAACTTCCGCTACCTGGAAGCGCCCCAAATAAAAGAATATTACATACAAGTTTTTACATGAATGAAAATGAAAAACACTCATCTCACATAAAAACCCCCGGCTATTCGAATACGACGATCCAATATAACATATCCAGCAACACATAACATCACATGTCATCAACGTAAGTAAGTATGCATACCCCAATTGTCGTTGACGTATAGCAACGAAACCGGCGATATGAACATACAACACTTACGGTCACAGAAAAGAAAGTGTAAAACTACAACAATTGGAATCCGCAATCTCTTTAGACATCGCATGCCTAACAGATATAAATCCCGCATTTTAGTCTCATTATCGAAAACTCTTTTCAATATCATATGGGACTAAATTGCTAGATTTATAACATTCATTCAGTTATCACATAACTGTTTGTGAATTCCAATTATTGTATCCAATTCCGGATAAATAGAATATATCAAACTTTCCGATCGAACATTCGAACACCCAAGTTTTCCCGACACCGATCAACACATGAAATAGGTTCAAAGACATTCACTTCATACCTCAGTACCAACGGTCCAGCCGTAGAAGGGTCAAGCCAACGCCTCACATGTGGCACGCCGTACTGCCCCAAACCCGAAGGTTCAAAGGGCAGTTCAAGACGGTCACATAATAGAGTTAAGGTTTGTTGTCTTCTAGAGGGACCATCGCGTTACTTGCACTACTTCGAACGTCTTTTAACCACAGAAAAATCCAACACTTGGAATTTTTCCGGCAGGGGAAAAGTTGGGTATTTGTATCCGGTCAAACTTTTTAACATATTCTACAGTTATCTGGAAAAACACAAAGACGATATTTGATAATCCGATCGAATCTTTGATTCCCAATACAACCCTAGAATACTCTTCTGTAGAGTCATAATAAAAATGTCCCAGAAAATATAGCATTATATTACAAGAGTTACTGTGCAGAAATAATTATGCAAGGGAACAGTACGGCCGCGGAAGCGCCGCACATGCCTAGCATGTGCCGCGTTTCCGCGGTGGAAAAGTCAAATTAGCCCCTCGTATTTCACAGTAATTCTAATAACACCCTGCTTGATTTTCTACATATTTTTAATTGACAAAAATCCTATTTTTTAGAAAAAGTCCAGAGAGCATTTTAAGGTTTTGGATTTCGGTTCGATCGGGTTTCAAACGTCGTCGGGACTTCGCCTAAGGCTCTAGCTAGGCTCTGATACCAGTGAAAGGTTCCTAGGCACCCTAGTGAGGTCTCACAAGGCATCGAACATGCCAATTTCAAAAAATATGGTGCCGAGAAACCCTAGACTACGGATCGTCGCTAGAATTCTAGGCGAAACTATAAACTAGTTAACTATTTAACTAAAGTCGAGATGCTACAACCTTCGTAGATCCGGATTTCCGCCTCTTTAGCTCCACGTGGTCATGTCCTTGCTGTCCATCATGAATCCTCGACTCGATCATCGGCTTCATCGGGAAAACAAGCGGAATAGGTCGTCGGCTTTGTGTCAAAGACGATCTACGTCGAGGTTGCACAAACTCAAGCTCCGACTTCACAAACTTGTGAAACTTGTGAAGTAAACACCCAAAACAACTTGGAAAGAGGTAGAGGGTGAAGAAATAGGAGGTGGGTTCACTTTAGAATTGGATTTATCTCACTAGATCTCAAGTTGCCATTGTTGTAGCAAGCTTGAAGAAGAAGAAGAAAATGAACTAGTTATGATAAGTTATGATCAAAAGAAAATAGAAAATCAAATACTTATCATAACTAAACTAGGGTTAAGTGTAGAGAATAAACCATGGTCACTTTAGAGGGTTAGGGTTAAGCATGAAGATAAGGATGGTTACAAAAGTCAAAGCTTCATGAAGCTTCAACTTAAAACAAAAAGAGCCACCATTCTCATCATAATCCATTTCAAATAAATAAATAAACAAATAAATAAATAAATGAATATGCAAAACCCTAATTATCAAATTAACCATGGATTAATTCTATACACTTAACTTAATGATCAAGTATCATCAAACATGATACAAAAAAGTGCACGAAAGCATATCACATATACAATGTGCATCAAGTGAGAAAAATCCGTTTAAAGTGAACCAATACTAGTTAATGCAAAGTAATATATCAAATATATAATTATACATTAAATCATTAAATCAACACTTGATTCAATGATCCGGTCATGTCGCACATAACCGACTAGTATTCAATGCATCGATTTATCGAATCAATGATTCGATAACTAGGTCATATCGAATATAACCATTCGAAACATATATCGCGAGAATGAAATGCGGTATCACATACACGCATTATTCTCGGTCCTGCACATATCTCATATGCGCTCCTATTTCGTTTCGCTTGAGCCAGGAAACCTCTGTGTAGGACTCTAAAGACTCGTCAATACGCCGGTAGCAGATGATGATCATATCAAGCACCCACAAGCCGCAAGCGGTCTGCTAAACGTAACGGCCACCCGGGTATTGAGCGATCAGAAGATCGACGAGCTAGCCCGCTCATACTCCTGCGAATCCGACCAGTAACACTTACCATACAGTCCGGTCTCTTCGTCTGATATGTCGCATATCAAGTCTAGGGGTGGTAAACGTCAGACCCCAATAACCCGATAAGTCGTGCCGATGTGAGGCTCGTAACGGGTCGAGAAACTACTGGTAACACTTACCAGCAAATCTCTGATCAGCCCTGGCCAGGGACTTCCCTGTTACGGCCAATCGAGCACTGCGCAACATCAACCCCCAATACCGGGAGAGACGAAACCCCTCCTATTGCTCATTGCCTCCATGTGACTCGGGACTGTACCCAAAGACCACCATTTTGCACGCCCTCATGGACGTGGTAAGGTGGAGATCAAAGCACAGTGGGAATCACACAAGATTCCATGACGATCTCGGGTCTACAGACTAACCTGTACAAGTGTCACCTGAGAACTGCCATCTGACATGAGGTATAATACCATCTGGGAGTTCTCGGCGAGTCCGTCCAGTGTACCCAGTCTCCACTGAGCACCCGTATACCATCTCTGATGTCAAACACCAATGGATATGGGATCATCCATCGCCCATCACATGGGTCGAGAAGTGTATACGCTAGTCTACTCTGGTATATCGATGCCCCGTCTCGATACACCCACGACTAGGGACCTTGAAGGATGTACTTATGGACTACCATGTCCCCACTAGTATGATCTGCATCATAGTCCAGGTAGTCAAGTACAAATCCTAAGGGCTTTACCAACATGTAACTATAAGACAGTATAAAGAGACTAGTGTACATGTTAAGATAAAGAGTAACCAGATAGCATACCATCATGTCGAGCAAGAAAGTCATCTCTATATATGTCCAAGCATCCAATATAATATACATAATCTGTACAATACTGGCCTCTAGGGCATACATACAACTAACAGTTTTTGGGTACAGTCCCGATTCACATGGAGGCAATGAGCGATAGGAGGGGATTCGTCTCTCCCGATATTGGGGGTTGATGTTGCGCAATGCACGACTGGCCATAACAGGAAATCCCTGGCCAGGGTTGCAGTGATATACTGGTAAGAGTTATCAGTAGTTTCACGATAGTTATGGACCCTACGTCTGCATGACTTATCGAGCTATTGGGGTCTGACGTTTACCACCCCTAGGCGAGATATGCGACATATCAGACGAACAGACCGGACTGTACGGTAAGTGTTACTGGTTGGATTCACAGGAGTGTGAGCTGGCTTGCTCGTCGATTTTCTGATCGCTCAATACCCGGGTGGCCGTTACGTTTAGCAGACCGCTTGCGGCTTGTGGGTGTTTGATATGATCATCATCTGCTGCCGGCGTATTGACGAGTCTTTAGAGTCCTACACAGAGGTTTCCTGGCTCAAGCGAAACGAAATAGGTGCGTATATGAGATATGTGCGGGACCGAGAATAATGCGTGTATGTGATACCGTATTTCATTCTCGCGATGTATGTGTCGAATGGTTGTATGAGATATAACCTGGTTATCGAATCAAGGATTGATTCGATAAGCCGATACATTGGATACTAGCCGGTTATATGCGACATGACCGGATCGTTAAATCAAGTGTTGATTTAATGATTTGATGTAGAATTATATATTTGATATATTACTTTGCATCAACTAGTATTGGTTCACTTTAAATGGATTTTCTCACTTGAATTGTGCAAGTTGTATATGTGATATACATTTGTGCACATGATTGTATCATATTTGATGATACATGTTTACTTGGTTAAGTGTAAAGAATTAAATCATGGTTAAGTTTATGATTAGGGTTTTCTTTTTTCTTACTTATTTATTTATTTATTTATTTTTGGAAAAGATGAGAAAAGAATGGTTGCTATTTTTGTTTTTAGTTGAAGTTTCATGAAGCATTGACTAAGTCACCATTCTTGTCTCATGCTTAACCCTAACCATCCAAGTTAACCATGGTCCATTCTCTACAATTAACCAAGGGTTAATATATGATAAGTATTGATTTATTTATCCAATAATTCAACACTTATCATATCTTCTTCTTCTTCTTCATCTTCTTCTTCCATGAAGAAAGTTTGCTACATCAATGGCAAGTGATGAAAAAGTGTGAGAAATCCAATTCTAAAGTGAACCCACTTCCTATTTCTTCATCCTCTACCTCTTGCCAAGTAGTATAGGGTGTTTCCTTCACAAGTTTTCATGGCTTGGTGAAGGTGGAGCTTGATCTAGTGATGCCTCGACGTAGATCATCTTCGGCACGTTGTCGACGACCTAGCCCGCCTTTTTCTCCGATGAAACCACCGTGAGAGTCATGGTTCGATTTGGACAGCGGAGAGGACTTCATCACGGAGCCTAGGAGGTGGAGGACCGGATCTACAAAGGTTGTAGCCCCTTCCCTTTAGCTATATTTCCGTTTACTTGCTTGCATCGCCTATATATCTAGTTGACGATCCGTATTAGGGTTTGTAGGCACCCGTAAAATTTGATTTGTGCATGTTTGATCACTTGTGAGACTCCATTAGAGTGCCTAGGAACCCTGCACCACTGTGACACACTCCGGGTTTTTGAACTCAGCTCAAGTGTTGAGCTTTAGGGAAATTTGGGTATTTGATCATTCGTTCGAAAACTTTAATACTGCCTATTTATCTGGAATGTGATGCAGTGTGTGGATTTCATATTACTAGATATGAAATACGAAGTATATGATATTTCGCATTTATGATGTTTAAAGAGAATGTGGATTCCAAATATTGCAGTTTTACACTTTCTTTTCTGTGACCGTAAGTGTAGTATGTAGTGGTATTGCCGATTGTCGTTGCTATACATCGACGACGATCAGTGTATGCATACTTACTTACGTTGATGATATGAGATATTATGTGTTGCTGAGACATGATTAGCTGGATTGTCGCGATTGAATAGCCGGGGGGTTTTATGTGAGATGAGAGTTTTATATTTTCATTCATGTAAATTCAAATGTAATGTAATATTCTTTTATTTGGAGCACTTCCAGGTTGAGGTTGATGCCACCAGTGTTGTATATTATTTACTTTTCTGCATTAGGATGGACCCAAGGAGGGGAGCACAGGTGACCGGGTTCTAGGGTTCAGTGGGAGGCCATCTCGAGGAGTCGAGACCGGGTCTCCTAAACTCCAGAATTGGTAGGGTCGCTTGCTGTTCTCATAGGGGTCCAGGGTGTAGGCTTGGCTATTCATCGTGACTGTGGAATCCGTATTTTCTATTGTTGGCTAAATACTAAATACGGACGTCCTAGTATATCCCACATTATATCTATGTTTCTGCTGCGATATCTGTGATGTGATCATTTGATGTGTTATGATGGATACTGTATATAGTATATATGATATATTATATAGATGTTACTTATGTTTTACACCCGCGCTAGCCCTGCCCCGCTCTGCCGTTAGTTACCTAACCTAACGGTGCACGAGGGGACATCGAGACGAATGCGGATGGAATAAGTGTACGTCATATTTATCTGTGATGTTTAGGTGACTTAAATGATGGGACTTCATTAATGTGATTAATGAAAGAAAAGAAACCTAAAAGATGTTGTAGAATCAAATTTTCAAAAAGGGTAGCTACAGTTTTTGCTTTGCATAGCGATATATATGATATATCCCGCACCTTATTCGATGAGGAAAGAGCCGAGATCCCTTCACCGGGAGTGACCTCTTTAGCAAAACTGGCAGATGCTACAACACTCGGTTTGTTTTTGATTGCTTTTGGAGTTTTTTCTTTGCATAGCGATATATATGATATATCTCGCACCTTATTCGATGAGGAAAGAGCCGAGATCCCTTCACCGGGAGTGACCTCTTTAGCAAAACTAATGAAAGCCTCAAAATCACTCCATTTCAAAATTCACTCGATTCTACAACGATATCAAGTTCATTACGCAATAGGTTTTTAGAAAAACCTGTCGTAGCCCTCCGTCATTTCAGATAAGTCCTACTTAGTATTCGCGCTACGTTTGTTGGCCTGCGTCAAGGCGTAGTGTGCGGTAGCTAACTAGTATTTATCTGTTTGTGCATATGATGCAGATTGGATTAGGGTAGTCATGCGACTTTGTTGGCCTGCGTCAAGGGTCATACGGGTGGGTTTTATTCAATCAAGAAATGACGGGTTGAACTTGACTAGCGCAATATGGTTTGTTGGCCTGCATCAAGGTCATGGGATGCTAGGGGCAAAATATTATCGGGAATTTCAAGTGTTGAAATTTGCTATGAGATTGCATACCTTCTATGAGATAGTTGGATCCCGATACCCACTGCAAGTAATTGTTACTCCTGGGAGAGTTTTACCCAGGACAATTAGCCGATCAAGTAGGTGTCTAGAAAGGTGTCAACGGGGTTACGCCTCTGGGAAAACGAGGTTTACTTTAATTAGGTCCGTGCGAAAGCACGGGGAACCTCCCTCAAAGTACCGACACTGGCCTGGCTGAAAGATTGGCGAAATTGTAAGGTGTAATTAATCCCGGCTAGTCTTTCCTTTTAGGGTTTGAAGAAAGATTTGATAAAAAACAGTGGGAGCCATTCTGATTAGATAAAATAATAACCAATCTGATCTTGCAAGAGCATACGCTAAAGTGTTTTCTTCTCTCTCTCTCCAGGTAGCGACCATGACATGCCTTAATCAAGATAATAATATGGATGTATTGCCTGAACCCGCATGTTATACTGTGCTGGGGAACGTTGGTTCCATTCTTTCTTATAAGAGTTATAGGACTGAACAGGATATAGGGGAATACCAGGATTCCCATGCCACCCGAATGAAGAAAGTACATGTTGATGCATTTTCTTCGGGTGTGTTCGTTACAGAGAACTGTTTCTCCATCTGCCCTACGTCCTGGGTATTAGATACCGGGTCAGGATCCCATATATGTAATCAGTTACATGGGCTTAGGAAAGGTAGAGAACTTGGAGATGGTGATAAAGACATAAAAGTTGGAAATGGTGCAATTGTTGCAGCTAAGACCGTCGGGGAATATCACCTTGTATTACCAACTGGTAATACATTGATTCTGAACGAATGCTATTATATGCCGAACCTGATATGCAACATTATATCGGTTTCTTTGTTGAGTAAAGAAGGATATAATTTTGTATTACAGGATAATGTTATAAACATTTTCCTTAACCAAAAGTTGGTTGGATCAGGCACGTTGTGCAATGGCATTTATGTTCTAAATCAATTAATAGTTCTGAGGATAACAAACACACACAAGAGGAAGAGTTCAGAACTGAACGAATTCTTCTTGTGGCATTGTAGACAGGATCACATCAATACGACGCGACTAGCTAAGTTGCATAAGGATGGATATTTGAATCCGTTTGAATTTTCATCTTATGACACTTGCCAGTCATGTCTCAAAGGCAAGATGACCAAAACTCCGTTTACGGGACACGGAGAAAGAGTTACGGAACTCTTGGGGCCGGTGCATAGTGATGTATGCGGTCCAATGTCTACACATGCCAGTAATGGTTCTGCGTACTTCATTACATTCACTGACGATATCTCTAGATTCGGATATGTGTTCCTGATGAAACACAAATCAGAAGCTTTTGAGAAATTTAGAGAATATAAACAAGAAGTCGAGAACCAAACCGGAAAAAGTATTAAAATCCTTTGATCTTATCGAGGAGGTGAATACTTGAGCAATGAATTCCTGGACTTCCTAAAAGAGAATGGGATTCTCTCTCAGCTGACTCCTCCATATACACCACAGCACAATGGTGTATGGGAACGGAGGAAGCACACCCTATTAGATATGGTGCGCTCTATGATGAGCATAGCTGAGTTACCTATTTCCTTCTGGGGGTATGCACTGGAAACAGATGCAGACCTATTAAATATGGTTCCCACCAAATCCGTGCCAACCACTCCTTATGAGATATGGAAAGGAAAGAGACCATGTCTTAATTATGTTAAGATATAGGGTTGTCCGGCATATGTAAAAACGCAGAATCCGGACAAACTCGCGGCAAGGTCCATTCTGTGTAAGTTTATTGGATATCCCAAACATTCGCGCGGGCATATCTTCTACCACACCGAGGAACAAAAGGTGTTTGTTTCTCGACATGCCACCTTTTTAGAAAAGGAATTTCTTGAAAAAGAGATTAGTGGCAAGGAGGTAGAACTGGAAGAGGTTCCAGCAATACAGACTACGACAGAAGATTTGGTTGAACCGGAGGATTCGGTAGTTCCCAACGAACCTCAGCCTCTCCGCCGATCTAGTAGGGTTCCTCACCCACCTGAGAGATACTACGGTTTTCTCATGGATGGTGGGAGCGAGGATTGCATCATGGAGGATGATGACCCAACTAGCTTCGAGCAGGCCATCACGAGTGGGGACTCAGTGAAATGGCTGGATGCAATGCGGTCCGAGATGGAATCTATGTAAACCAACAAAGTATGGACTTTGGAAGTTGCTCCTGAAGGGGTAAAACCCATTGGGAGCAAGTGGATCTTCAAGAAAAAACTTGGTGTAGATGGGAAAGTGGAAACTTTCAAAGCTAGACTTGTTGCAAAGGGTTTTCGTCAAAGACCAGGTGTGGACTATGACGAAACCTTTTCTCCAGTGGCTATGCTTAAATCCATCCGGATCATGCTTGCGATCGCTGCATATCATGACTACGAAATCTGGCAAATGGATGTTAAGACCGCCTTTCTAAACGGTGATTTAGAAGAGAGCGTGTACATGACTCAGCCAGAGGGCTTTATAGATAGTGGGAGCAGCGGGAAGGTATGCAAGCTACTTAAATCCATTTATGAATTAAAGCAAGCATCGCGGAGTTGGAACATCTGCTTTGATGTCGTTATCAAAGAGTTTGATTTCGTCAAAAATATATATGAACCTTGTATTTACAAGAAAGTGGCAGCGAGTAAGGTTGTCTTCCTCGTATTGTACGTAGACGACATACTCTTGATAGGAAATGACATTCCTATGCTGCAATCGGTCAAGCTCTTCTTATCATAAAGATTCTCAATGAAAGATCTAGGTGATGCCTCCTGCATATTGGGAATCAGGATCTATAGAGATAGATCTAAACGGATACTGGGATTGTCCCAATCCAGGTACATTGACACTATACTAAAGCGGTTTAGTATGGAAGAATCCAAGCGTGGGAATTCACCCACGATCTCTGAAGTCACTCTCTCCAAAAAGATGTCTTCCAAGACTGATTTGGAGAGAGCTCGCATGCAAGTGATACCCTATGCTTCGGCTGTAGGCTCTATCATGTACGCGATGCTATGTACCGGACCCGATGTAGCATACTCACTAAGTGTAGTGAGTAGGTATCAAGCTGATCCTGGAGAGAGTCACTGGACAACAGTGAAGAGCATTCTCAAGTACTTACGAAGGACTAAGGAGATGCTCTTGGTGTATGGTAACGGAGAACTCCAAGTGGAGTCCTTTACCGATTCAAGCTTCCAGAGTGATAAGGACGACTCTAAGTCGCAGTCGGGATTTGTCTTTGCCCTTTACGGAGGGGCGGTTAGCTGGAAGATTTCCAAGCAGGAAATTGTGGCAGACTCGACGATGGAGGCTGAATACATCGCTGCCAACGATGCTGCCAAAGAGGCTGTCTGGATCAAGAAGTTCATTACTAAACTTGGAGTGGTTCCATCCATTGAGCATCCAATACCTTTGTATTGCGATAACAATGGAGCGGTGGCTTTGGCCAAGGAACCCAGGTCCCATCAGCGATCTAGGCATATTCTGAGGCGGTATCACATGATCCGGGAGATAGTTGATCGCCGGGAGATCGAGGTCAGGAGGGTTGACACGAAGAACAACACAGCGGATCCACTCACGAAGGCCATTCCCCAGATACAGTTTGAGAGACTCTTCGGGATGCTCGGTATGCGATACTACAGCAGCTGGTCCTAGTGCAAGTGGGAGATTGTTAGTTGTATGTATGCCCTAGAGGCCAGTATTGGACAGATGATGTATATTATATTGGATGCTTGGACATATATAGAGATGACTTTCTTGCTCGATATGATAGTATGCTATCTGGTTGCTCTTTATCTTAACATGTATACTTGACTCTTTATACTGTCTTATAGTTACATGTTGGTAAGGCCCTTAGGATGTGTACTTGACTACCTGGACTATGATGCGGATCATACTAGTGGGGACATGGTAGTCCATAAGTACATCCTTCAAGGTCCCTAGTCGTGTATCGAGACGGGGCATCGATATACCAGTTTAGACTAGCGTATACGCTTCTTGACCCATGAGATGGGCGATGGATGATCCCATATCCATTGGTATTTGACATCAGAGATGGTATACAGGTGCTCAGTGGAGACTGGGTACACTGGACGGACTCACCGAGAACTCCCAGATGGTATTATACCTCACGTCAGATGGCAGCTCTCTGGTGACACTTATGCAGGTTAGTCTGTAGGCCCGAGATCGTCATAGAGTCTTATGTGATTCCCACTGTGCTTTGATTTCCACCTTACCACGTCCATGAGGGCGTGCAAAACGGTGACTTTTGGGTACAGTCCCGAGTCACATGGAGGCAATGAGCGATAGGAGGGGTTTTGTCTCTCCCGGTTTTGGGGGTTGATGTTGCGCTGTGCTCGATTGGCCGTAACAGGGAAGTCCCTGGCCAGGGCTGTTTTAGAGATTTACTGGTAAGTGTTACCAGTAGTTTCTCGACCCGTTATGGGCCCCACATCGGCACGACTTATCGGTTATTGGGGTCTGACGTTTACCATCCCTAGGCTCGATATGCAGCATATCTGACGAAGAGACCGGACTGTACGGTAGTGTTGCCGGTTGGCTCGACGGGAGTTGTAGCAGGTACGCTTGTTTTCTTCTGATCTCTCAATACCCGGGTGGCCGTTACATTTAGCTGACCGCTTGCGGCTTGGGGGTGCTTGATATGATCATCACTCACTGCCGGCGTATTGACGAGTCTTAGAGTCCCACAAAGGAGTTACCTAGTCCAGGCGAAACGTTGTGGTGCGCGTATGCGATATGCGCATAGACCCGGTTAAAATGCGCGTATAAGATACCGTATATAAATCGGACGGCTTGCTTTTGGTTGGGTCGCATGTGATATGGCCGGATGGATGAATCAAGTGTTGATTTATCCTTTAACCATTAGTTTCTCACTAGAAATCATTTCTTGTATTTTTGGATGTATGCATGCATGTATGCATTCTTTCTTGTTCATGCACATATGGATGTGCATGCACACATACATATATACATCATCCTTCATGGTTGTATATACATAGAAAATGATGGCAATATAAGAATCACACCTTATGTTTATATATATATGGATATATATATTTGCATTTGTTTTAAAACAAAAGATAAAGATTAATACATGGTTTCTACACTCTTCTTCAACTAACCATGTGTAAGTCCGCGGCGGCGCCCCGGCCGTCGATCCGACGCCGGAAATGCGGAAACAAAAACTTTGCAAAACATGCAACCGGCACCACCGCGCACTTTTCACCCGGATCGGGCCATTAACCTAGCAACTAGCAAAGTAAAATATGAGTAGAGAGGTATACCAAGCGATCCGTGTCCTTCGGTCTTCGTCTCCACTCCGATCTCCCGTGGAATCTCCGTTCATCTCCTTCTCGTCGGAAAGGGCACCACGTAGCCGGAATCTTTTACAGGCTCCCACCTCTTGACCGAAGCAACTCGGGCGCGAAGTTGGATAGCCGACGCGTCTAAGATGTGCTGTAGAATAGTGTAGAATCTTTGTCTCTTTTGGGGTATATGAAATTGCCATCGAGGATGGTGGAAGAGATTAAAGAAAATTGGTGCTTTCAATTTTCTAGCAAGAGGAATGAGATGAAGAATAATGCCACCCATCTAAAATGAAAACTCTCCCATGCTCTCTCAAGGAATGGCTGGCCCCCCTTCTTGATGGAATGAGGAGAGAGATTTATCAAAGGCATAAATCAATATGTGAACATAATTATCAAATTATCTCACATCAACCACTAATCAAAGCTAAATCAAACCCCATCACCAAAAAGCAAAGGAAATGACCATAATGGAATCTCATCATGATAAAGGCACAAATGCAATAAAGCCCTCCACAAAAGAGTTATTTGCAAACTGCAAATAACCCCCTCCACCACAAAAGTCCGGCCGAGAAGGAACAAAGAAAAACCGGCCGGAACGGAATGCAAACTGGCAACCTCAGAAAACTGATCCCGTAATAAATTACTGGAAAACCCCGCTACAGCAAATACATGCCCGCATTTGTATTCCCACTGAACACAAATGCAGAGAGACAAAACTACACTATCTAATACCAGGATCTGGCTTAAGCCAAAGCCGGTTAGTAAAAACCGTCCGATCACGATCCGTGCAATACCGCACGTATCTGATCGAACCCTGCCATATCTCCATACGGCCTCTACAGCGTTTCGCCCGAAACTTGAGTAACTGGGTGTGGTGGACTCTAAAGACTCGTCAATACTATGGCTGTGGATTTAACCACTAGCACGTCAGAGGTATAAGCCAATACGTGACGGGCTACCAGGTATTGACCAAAAGGGACGTCGATGAGCGAACTCATCCTGACACCCTACTGAGCCTGTCAGTGACAATATCCGTACAGTCCAGTCCGTTCGTCTATGAGCATCGCATGGCGGGCCCAGGGGGTTGGTAAAAGTCAGACCCCCAATAGCGGTACAAGTCGTGTCGGAGTGTAGCCCAGAACACCCTGAGATACTACCGGAATACCTACCAGCAATCTCCTGCCTTGGCCAAGGACTTTTCATGTTCTGGCTCTCCTAGACACAGCGCGACCTCACCCCCAATACTGGGAGAGACGAACCCCTACAGATCCGCTCACTGCCTCCATGTGGCTCGGGACTGTACCCAACTAAAACCTGTTTGCACGTCTCCTTTGAGCATGGTAGGGTAGTAATCAAAGCACAGTGGGAACTCACACGAGACAAATGACGATCTCAGGTCGATGAACTAACCTGTACACATGTCACTAGGGAACTGCTATCTGACATGAGGTATAATCCCAACTAGCAGGTTCCCGGCGAGTCCTGTCCGGTGTACTCATAACCCAATGAGCACCTGTATACATCTTAGGTGAACCAACTGACACCAGTGGCTTATGAGACCGGCCACCGCCCCTTGTCGGGGTCTCGACTGTATACACTAGTCTACTCCGGAGTATCGATGCCCTGTCTCGAAACTCCCACGACTAGGGACCTTTTAAGGATGTGCTTATAGACCCCAGCTCTCACGTATATGATCGCCCTCATACTGCTGGTAGTCAAGCAAGAATCCTAGGGGCTCTATCAACGTGTAATAGCGATTCGTAAGGTCACCTAAAGCAGTACACGATGATAAAGATAAACCAGATAGCATACCATCATCTCGAGTAAGACTGTCCTACTGGGACAGGTCCTCCCCTCAATCATTGCAATCACGTGCCTGTGATCCAATAATTGACTCTGAGGGCACTATCTTCAACAATCTCCCACTTGCACTCAAGGCTAATTATTGCGATGTCGCATACTCACAGCCCGTGTGATACCGAACACCCAACTCCTCTACTAGTCAGTCTCACAAAGCTCGTTTGCGAAACTATTGCGTTCGAGGAATAGCCTCGGTGAGTGGATCCGCTCTGGTGTTTCTTTCTATGTCTCTCTATATCCCATGTTCGCGGAGAAAGCCATCTCCCGAAATGAGCAATACCTGTCTTAGAATGTGTCTGGATGTCTGATGGGACCTAGCTCATAAATGAACTCCAAATCCAAACTTCTTAGACTGTATTGACAACTGAACTTAATCAGTGTCCTGCGCCATACCTTCCCTCAGTATCCACCTGGGCCATCTGTCCAAAATACTGCCCCTCGTCAGAGGGAAAACTATAACTCTAACAGCAACTCTGCCATCCAGGTCACCTTGGAAGCCTGGAATGATAACCGTCTCCCAAAAGAGGCAGCCGTTATCAAATCCCTAGAACATTCACTTATGTTCTAAACTGCTTCCGACCGTTTCTCCAGGATTGGATTAATATCAACTTATTGCACCTACTGCAAGAACAACATCTGGTGTGGTACTTGACATCTCATGATTGACTCAATTGCCTAAGCAAGTGATCTGCCAATCATGCGTATCCTTCTCCCCTTTAGTCTGTAAGACACCTTTAGAGAGGGTGACTCCATTACCTGCAGGTATACTATCGTGCCAGGAGTCGTTCATTCTAAATGCTCATAGAATGCTGTCTAAGTACCCAGATTGGGAAACCACCCAAATCTAGATCTAAAACCATAGATCTAGTAACCAGAATGTCTGATATAATATCCAAATCCTATGTGGAGAAACTACTGTGTGACGACCAAAGTATAACCGATCGTAGTATAGGAATATCACTTCCTACTCTGTGAATGTCATCAAATACCAGGACATCACACCCTACTACCCTCTTAACAAATCCATCCCCTATTCTGATGAAGTTAAATCAATGACTTCACATCAGAAATAGATGATCTATCTCCGCTATATCTGCTTTAGTCTATAAATAGACATAAGCCTGATGTCCACCAATGCTTCCGCTGCTCCCACTGACTACGACAACCCTCTGGCAGAGTCATATAGACGTACACTTCTAAAGCTAGTTTAGAACGACGCTATACTCATCCTCCTGCCGGGTCTCACAGCCTGGAACAACAGTAATGGCAAGTCTGGGCAAACAAGAACCTCCCTGCCACCGTCCTTGAGCTTACCGAAGTACCTCTCGGGTGCCTGAGGTTACCCATTTTATCTGCGGAGTGGCCAATGGAATGTCAAACCAGATTGAATCTTTAGGTTCTTTATCAAATCTTCAGTAATCGTTTGCGGTTCTGGAATCACTTCCAGTTCTGCCATACTCCCACTACTGTTTTCTGAAAAAGTCCATTTTTATTAAAACTGTGGCGAGTCAAGAACAATATCACTATTGATCTTCCAGATGGTAGAAAGTCAACCCTCGTCATAGCCCGGGTCAACCCACAAACAGCCATTACAGAAACGTGCCTTGAGTTATCCGGAGTCTGTTTTTAAGCATAAGCCGGGCAACTCCCCATATCTTAACAATGTCAAGATATGAACTGTTCTATATCCAAGAAACAGAGGCACTGATTTAATTGAACCAGATTCAAATCATGCAGCTGTCTTCAGTGCATGTCAACTAAATGAAAGGAGGCCGATCAGCGTTACTCAACTTAGGAATGCTTCCAATTAAGAGTAACCTGAAAGAGAAGCATGTTCTCTTAACCATTACTATCAACTGAATACCATACACAAGTATCTACATCTTCGATCACCTTGAAGAATCCCGATACTTGCAATACCTGGTTCTCTACTTTATTCTTATACCTATAACTCCTCAAAACTTAGACCCTGTGTTTCTACGAAACACATGTCTAAGAACTAGAGAAGTTAAAAACAGAATATAGTATGAGGACCAACCCCTCTGTCCTAATGGACACTGGACAACATACAATACTCTGTATAAGTCCGCTGAGTCTAACAACTCATTCACTGTGTGTCGTAGGTTGAAAACTGTACTTATGGTTAAGAAGAATTACACCGCTGTTCAATACTCCTTACCTAACCATCCACTGATATAGGTAAATGTCATAGACACAATTTCAAAAAGGTATGTCTCACTCTATAAAAATAGACGTACAGATATATCAATTTGAAATTGGTGCACAACAACGGATATTCAAAACCAAATATTTGCCGACCGGCAAACAGCCCAGGTGACTTCCTCAAATATCACCAATTACAACGAATCCCGATATAATGAGGATGACCACCTAATTCCCAATAACTTACTCCCACTCATTATCTGTAAAATCATACCTGGTAAATATATGCCCTGGAGCAAGTGTCTAATTGGGAAATCGGTTTTCTTTTAACAGTACACAGTGAAACTGAAACATTGAAATGTTTCGATAGGGTATCCTGGTATTCCTAGTAATGTCTCTTCCACTATCCAGATTCACGACTGTAACCGTATAATTCTTTGCCACCTCTCCAAATCCTTTTATATGTCTTTAGTCATTACCTTCTGTACACCACTTTAGGCCAAATGGTTTTCTTCCTTCCCTACCGTTCGGCACCAGCCTATGGTTTGGAAGAAGACTATCCAATAAGCATAATGGGTGTACTGTCCTAATCCTAGGAGCACTCGCAATGTGAGAGAAGGTGAGGATAAAAGACAGCCGAATGAAGATTTAGGATTGGTGAAGAAATACTTGGTTTTGTCGTGAATAGCAGTCGCATTTTACTTTGCCCTCTTACTAATCCCTTTCTTTGTCTTAACTTAATACCTTCTGTACACCGTTTAGGCTAATTGGTTTTCTTCATTCCCTGCCGGTCGGCACCTGCCTATGGTTTGGAAGAAGACTATCCAATTTGCGTAATAGGTGTACTGTCTCCTAAACCAAGGAATACTCGCAATCTGAGAGAGAAGGTAAAAGGAAAAGACAACTGAATAATCCTATTCGTTTTCTCCAGAACCGGAAACCATCCTCGAATTCCTTCGAGTTCGTATATAACCATACGATGGTTTTGTCCAATGGAAGTGGACGTTTGTAGTAATACGGGGTGTCCTGGAGAAAAGGGTAAAAGTAGGAGTGGCAAAGAGGTTTGCAACTCTGACAATCCAAAAGCCAGTGTTAAGAAGGTTCGGTCAACTTGGTCACTGAGTCATAGTCTAGGGTCAGGTCAATGGTCGCTGCCAAAGAGAGAGAGAAAAGAAACACTCAGCGTGCACTCTAACCTAGATCAGAATGGTTATCACTTTATCTAATATGGAAACCTCCCACTGTAACGTCAAATTCTTCCCCAAACCTGAAAGAAGAATTAGCCGGGATCACCCGAGGAGTAAACCAACTCATCAGTGGGAATCGGGATCCAACTCTCATCGCATGACAACGTGACGGAATCCGCTCATGCTATCACACTCCAGAAGGTATGCGCATATCTAGCAAGTTTCAGTTCTTTTGAAACTCCCGATGTGGATTTTTGCCCCATGCTCTTATGACCTTGACGAAGGCCAACAAATCATAAGTCACATGTCAAGTTCTACCCGTCATTGTCCAAGTTGATTTGAACCCACCCGTATAAGCCCTTGACGAAGGCCAACAAGGCTATACGACTGTTCCAAACCAACACATCTATCTATGCAGCAGAAAGGTAACAAACAGCTACCATACACTATGTCTTGACGAAGGCCAACAAACATAGCATGAATACTACGTGCTACCCGTCTGAAACGACGGAGGGCTACGAATGGTTTCTGGCGAAAACCTTTAACGTAATGAACTTGATATCGTTGAAGGAACGGATAGCTTTTTAAAAATATAGTGACGAAAACCTTTGCTAAAGAGGTCACTCCCGGTGAAGGGATCTCGGCTCTTTCCCCGTAGAATGAGGTGCAGGATATTCCAACTGAATACCACGATGCAAAGCAAAAGTAATCGGCTATAATGAAGTTATTGCCCTGACGCAAACTTCTGTCCAAGGGGTCACTCCCGGTGAAGGGATCTCGGCCCTTGCCTCATCGACTGAGGAGCAGGATATTCCAACTGAATACCACTGTGCAAAACAAAAGTGAACGTCCTTGCAATAACAGCTTTTTGAAAAAGTGTTCCAACAACATCAGAATAGGTTTGTTTAACTTGCATTGATCCAAATCAACGCAGTCCCATCAATTGATCACACCACAAAGAATGAAAATATACTGATGTACGTATATGCCATCCGCATTCGCCACTGGGTCCCGTCATCACCTTAGGTTAGCTAACTAACGACAGAGCGGGGACTGCACTAGCGCGGATGCAAAACATATACAACATCTACTAGTATATATATAATATATAATTTTCGCTCAAGGCGTGATAAAATGCATCAACACAGAAATGTACAGCATCACAGATCAATACAGATATCTGGGATCCCCGGGTTTCATAGAGCCGCTACTGAAACCCGACGTTCCCCTGGTCGTGTGGATAGCCTCTGCAATGAAAATCCTAGACCCCTACGGGCGCGGCAAGTTACCCGCCAAAACCTGAAGCGAGGCAGCCCCCTTCAGCAACGTGAATGGACCACCCAGCACTTCACGGAATCCAGTAACTTGGGCACCCCTCCTGGGCCAATCCTATACCCCCTACGAGTGCAGCGAATAGCCCGCCAATTCTAGAGTAAAGCCCCCTCCGTCTCAACGCCATGAGATGCAGGCTTGTTGCCCTCTAGAACCCGGCTATCCGTGCACCCCTCCGCGGGATAATCCTAGTACAGAAAGTAAAATATACATACAACGGATACATCGACCGCAACCTGGTCGTGCCCCAAAAGAATAATACAAACAGGCAGTGACGGCAGTCCACATGTCGGACGCTCGCCCCGCAATATCAAATGTACATATAAAACAAAACTGTACTAGCATTGCATCCAGACTATCCCCCACGACCGATCCGCAACATCACAGCAAAACACAGAACATCAACGTGAATGTCACGTTCGCAAATCCGTCTAAAAGGGCTATAGCAGATAGACTGGATTTACCGATCGAGTGACATTCACGGTCGCAGATATAATGTATATACTGTGAACTAACATGTTTAAAATATCCGATTGAACAAATTTATCAAAGTGGGCCCCAAGCAGTACTGTAGCACTTACAGAAAATCTGGGCCCAAAAAGAATGTCCCAAAACCCCTATTTCCAAGTCTAAAGCCCTCTGGAAAATTTTGGTTCAGCGATTCCACTTACCCACCGCGAAACCGCGGCCAAACCAGGGGTTTGGCCGCGTTTCCGCGGTCATAGTAAGGAATCAGTGAATCGTATTTTCCCAGAATTCTTAGAATTTCTTGCATGTCTTTCTGCAATGACCTGAAAAATTTTTGGAGCTGGAAAAATTTCAACAGAGAACACATGCACTAGAAATACGGTTTTTGCGATTTTTATTCGATCGGGTTTTAAACATACTAGATCAAGCTAGGCATGGTTAATGGCGTGGCTCTGATACCAATGTAAGTCCGCGGCGGCGCCCCGGCCGTCGATCCGACGCCGGAAACGCGGAAACAAAAACTTTGCAAAAGATGCAACCGGCACCACCGCGCACTTTTCACCCGGATCAGGCCATTAACCTAGCAACTAGCAAAGTAAAATATGAGTAGAGAGGTATACCAAGCGATCCGTGTCCTTCGGTCTTCGTCTCCACTCCGATCTCCCGCGGAATCTCCGTTCATCTCCTTCTCGTCGGAAAGGGCACCACGTAGCCGGAATCTTTTACGGGCTCCCACCTCTTGACCGAAGCAACTCGGGCGCGAAGTTGGCTAGCCGACGCGTCCAAGATGTGCTGTAGAATAGTGTAGAATCTTTGTCTCTTTTGGGGTATATGAAATTGCCATGGAGGATGGAGGAAGAGATTAAAGAAAATTGGTGCTTTCAATTTTCTAGCAAGAGGAATGAGATGAAGAATAATGCCACCCATCTAAAATGAAAACTCTCCCATGCTCTCTCAAGGAATGGCCGGCCCCCCTTCTTGATGGAATGAGGAGAGAGATTTATCAAAGGCATAAATCAATATGTGAAGATAATTATCAAATTATCTCACATCAACCACTAATCAAAGCTAAATCAAACCCCATCACCAAAAAGCAAAGGAAATGACCATAATGGAATCTCATCATGATAAAAGCACAAATGCAATAAAGCCCTCCACAAAAAAGTTATTTGCAAACTGCAAATAACCCCCTCCACCACAAAAGTCCGGCCGAGAAGGAACAAAGAAAAACCGGCCGGAACGGAATGCATACTGGCAACCTCAGAAAACTGATCCCGTAATAAATTACAGGAAAACCCCGCTACAGTAAATACATGCCCGCATTTGTATTTCCACTGAACACAAATGCAGAGAGACAAAACTACACTATCTAATACCAGGATCTGGCTTAAGACGAAGCCGGCTAGTAAAAACCGTCCGATCACGATCCGTGCAATACCGCACGTATCTGATCGAACCCTGCCATATCTCCATACGGCCTCTACAGCGTTCCGCCCGAAACTTGAGTAACTGGGTGTGGTGGACTCTAAAGACTCGTCAATACTATGGCTGTGGATTTAACCACTGGCACGTCATAGGTATAAGCCAATACGTGACGGGCTACCAGGTATTGACCAAAAGGGACGTCGATGAGCGAACTCATCCTGACACCCTACTGAGCCTATCAGTGACAATATCCGTACAGTCCATTCCGTTCGTCTATGAGCATCGCATGGCGGGCCTAGGGGGTTGGTAAAAGTCAGACCCCTAATAGCGGTACAAGTCGTGTCGGAGTATAGCCCAGAACACCCTGAGATACTACCGGAATACCTACCAGCAAATCTCCTGCCTTGGCCAAGGACTTTTCATGTTTTGACTCTCCTAGACACAGCGCGACCTCACCCCCAATACCGGGAGAGACGAACCCCTGCAGATCCGCTCACTGCCTCCATGTGGCTCGGGACTGTACCCAACTAAAACCTGTTTGCACGTCTCCTTTGAGCGTGGTAGGGTAGTAATCAAAGCACAGTGGGAACTCACACGAGACAAATGACGATCTCAGGTCGATGAACTAACCTGTACACATGTCACTAGGGAATTGCTATCTGACATGAGGTATAATCCCAACTAGCAGGTTCCCGGCGAGTCCTGTCCGGTGTACTCATAACCCAATGAGCACCTGTATACATCTTAGGTGAACCAACTGACACCAGTAGCTTGTGAGACCGGCCACCGCCCCTCGTCGGGGTCTCGACTGTATACACTAGTCTACTCCGGAGTATCGATCCCCTGTCTCGAAATTCCCACGACTAGGGACCTTTTAAGGATGTGCTTATAGACCCCAGCTCTCACGTATATGATCGCCCTCATACTGCTGGTAGTCAAGCAAGAATCCTAGGGGCTCTATCAACGTGTAATAGCGACTCGTAAGGTCACCTAAAGCAGTACACGATGATAAAGATAAACCAGATAGCATACTATCATCTCGAGTAAGACTGTCCTACTGGGACAGGTCCTCCCCTCAATCATTGCAATCACGTGCCCTTTGATCCAATAATTGACTCTGAGGGCACTATCTCCAACACCATGCTCACTTACCTTTTAACCATGTGTTAATCTTTTCTTTTATGTTTTAACTCAAGTGAAATAATATCCATATAATATAACCATGGTTTGAGATGAAGAGTGGAAAATATATATACATATATTTTCTATTTTTCATGTGTGATTATCATTTCTCTTCTTCTTCAAAAGCCATCATCTTCTTCTTCCATGCTCTTTTGCTCTCTAGATCACTCAAGTGAGCAAAATACTCAACAAGATAGGGTTTTGAAGTGAGAAAAAGAACCACAACACCATTCTACACTAGTCTTGCCCATTAGTGAAGAGTGTTAGCATCCATTTTCTTTCTTGATCTTGTGAAGTTGCAAGCTTGGACAAAGCGGACTCCGGGTGGATCATCGTGGACCTAGAGGAGTTCAAGCGGACCTTTTCCAAACCCCAAGTAGCCGAGGAGTCTAGCATAGGGAGATACAAAGGTTGTACTCTCAAAACCCTAGCTTTTCTTACTTGTGATGATCTGTTGTTTTTGAAACTCTAATTTTCTAGGAATGATTCTTTGTGTGTTCACTTAGCACCCTAAAAATTTAATCTTTGGTACATGTGATGCTTGCAAACCCTTCATAAGGTGCTAGGTAAACCTAACACGACTATGACCCGACCCTTGACTAATACTCATGAAACCAAATTGACCGAACCTTCTTAAAAAACTTTGGCTTTTGGAATGTCACGGTGTCGCATACATCAATGCCACTTCTATATCACCTTTGCATTTCTCCAGAACACCCCGTATTATTACGAACATCCACTTCCGTTGGATAAATCCATCGTATGGTTATATACGAACTCGAAGGATCTGATTCGAGGATGGATTCTGGTTCTGGAGAGATTGAATAGGATTATTCGGTTGTCTTTTCTCTTTACCTTCTCTCAGGTTGTGAGGGCTCCTAGGATTAGGAGAGGGTACACCTTTTGAGCTTATTGGATAGTCTTCCTCTAGACCATAGGCAGGTGCCGAACGGTAGGGAAGGAAGAAAACCAACAAGCTTAACTGTGGTGTACAGAAGGAAATAAATAAAGACATATAAAGGGATTAGAAAAATGGCAAAGGAAATTGCGATCACCATCTTTTACGACAAAGACCGGGTATACCCCTGCCACTCCTACATCCACTTTGCATTTCTCTAGAACACTCCGTATCATTACGGATATCCACTTCCATTGGATAAATCCATCGTATAATTTACATACGAACTCGAAGGAACTTTTTCGAGGATGGATTCTGGTTCAGGAGAAATAGAATAGGATTATTCAGATGTCTTTTCTCTTTACCTTATCTCAGGTTGTGAGGGCTCCTAAGATTAGGAAAGTACACCTATTACGCTTATTGGTAGTCTTCTTCCAAACCTTAAGCTGGTGCCGAAAGGTAGGGAATGAAGAAAACCAATTAGCATAAAGGAGATGTACAGAAGGTAATAAGTAAAGATATATTAAAGGGATTGCAGTGGGGGCAGGTAAGTATATGGTTAATGTCATGATTCAGGATAATGGAAGAGGCATTACTAGGAATACCAGTTAACCCTTTTGAAACATTTTCATGTTTCAGTTTCACTGTGCAATGTTAATTGAAAACTGTTTTCCCAATTGGAATCTAACTCCAGGGTATGTATTTACCAGATCAGTTTCTCACATCTGCATGTTATTATGGATGGTGAGTAGGAGTAAGATATTTGGAATTGGGTGATTAGATCCTCATTATATCGGAATTCATTGTAATTGGTGATATTTGAGGAAATCATCTGGATTTTGCCGGATGGCAAATATTTGGTTTTGAATATCCGTTGTTATGCACCAATTTCAAACTGATATATCTGTACATTTATTTTATAAAGTGAGATATAACTTTTTGATATTGTGTCTGTGACATTTACCAATATCAGTTGGTGATTAGGTAAGGTGCATTCAACAGCGGTGTAATTCTTCTTAACCATACTACAGTTTTTCAACCTACGACGAATAGGGTTTGAGTTATTGAACTCAGGGGACTTATACAAAGTATTGTATGTTGTCCAATGTCCATTAGGACAAAGGGGTTGGTACTCGTACTATATTCTATTCACTTATGACTTCTCCAGTTCTGGACATGTATTTCGTTGAAATGCAAGGGATATTCAGAAGTTATAGGTATAAGAATAAAGTAGAGGACCATTTGTTGTAAGTATCAGGATTCTTCGAGGAAGCCGAAGATGTAGATACTTGTGTTTGGTATTCAGTTAATAGTAATGGTTTTGAGAACTTGCTTCTTTTTCAGGTTACTCATATGTGGATGCACTCCTAAATGAGTAATGCTGATTGTCCTTTTTCCATTTGGTTGATATGCACTGGAGACAGATGCATGATTTTGAATCTGGTTCAAATTAGATTAGTGCTTTTGTTTCTATATTAGATTTATATAGAATCAATTTATATCTTAACGATGTTAAGGTATAGGGAGTTGTCCGGCTGATGCTTAAAACCAGAATCCGGATAAACTCAAGGCACGTTTCAGTAATGGCAGTTTGTGGGTTATCTCGGGCTTTGACAAGGGTTAACTTTCTACCATCAGGAAGATCAATATTTATATTGTTCTTGACTCGCCATAGTTTTAGTAAAATGGATTTTTTCAGAAAACAGAAATGGGAGTATGGTAGAACTGGAAGTTATTCCAGAACCATGAACGATTAATGGAAATTTAATAAAACCTAAGGATTCAACTGGATTTGATGCTCCATTAGCCACTCCACAGATTTGGTGGGTCATCTCAGGAACCCGAGAGGTACTTCGGTCTTTTCAGAGACGGTGACAGGGAAGTTCTTGTTTACCCAGACTTGCCAATGCTGCTGTTCTAGACTATAAGACCCGGCAGGAGGATGAGTATAGCGTCGTTCTAAACTAGTTTTGGAAATGTACGTGTATATGACTCTACCGGAGGGTTGTTGTAGTCAGTGGGAGCAGCGGAAGCATAGAGGGCAAGTAGCTTATGTCTATTTACAGACTAAAGCAGGTATAGCGGAAATAGATCATCTATTTTTGATGTGACAGTCATAGGTCTTGACCTCATCAGAATATGAGATGGATCTGGGTGTGATGTCCTGGTATTAGGATGACATGCACATGATAGGAAGGGACATTCCTATACTACGATCGGTTATATTGTGGTTGTCACAAAGTTGTTTCTCCACACAGGATATGGATATAATATCAGGTTTTCTGGTTACTAGATCTATGGTTTTAGATCTAGATTTGGGAAGTATCCTAATCTAGGTACTTTGACATTAAATGGACGACTCCTGGCATGGTGGAGTACCTGCAGGTGATGGAGTCAACCTCTCTAAAGGTGTCTTACAGACTAAAGGGAAGAGGGTAGCATATCACTTGCTTAGGCAATTGAGTTAATTATGAAATGTCAAGTACCGCACCAGATATTGTTTTTGTACTAGATGCAATATGCAGATATATTAATCCGATCCTGGAGAACCGTTGGTAAGCAGTTATTGAACATAAGTGAATGTTCTAGGGAAATGATTACGGCAGCCTCCTTTGGGAGACGGTTATCATTCCAGGCTTCCATGGTGACCTGGACGACAGAATAGCTGTCTGAGTTATAGTTCTTCCCTCTTCTGAGGGACGGTATGTTGGACAGGTGGTCCAAGCGGATACTGAGGAAGGCATGGCGCATGTTACTGATTAAATTCAGTAGATGATACAGTCTAGGAGGTTTGCTGGATTTGGAGTTTGTTTGAGAACTGGGTCCCATCAGATATCCAGACAAATTCTAAGACAGATATTGCTCCTTTCGGGAGATAATTTTCTCCGCGAAGTTGAGATACAGAGAGATACAGAGAGAAACATTTGAGCGGATCCACTCACTAAGGCTATTTCTTGAACACAATCATTTTCGCAAACGGGATTTGCGAAACTGATTAGTAGAGAAGTTGAGTGTTCGGTATCACACGGGCTGTGAGTATGCGACATCGCAATAATTGGCCTTAAGTGCAAGTGGGAGATTGTTGGCTATAGTGCCCTCAAGGCAATTATCATAGTCGCGGACTTATGATTAAGATGATTGAGTGATGACCTATACCGATAAAACAGTCTTACTCAAGATGATAGTATGCTATCTGGTTTGTCTTTATCATCATGTACGTGTTGACAGAGCCCATAGGATTCTTGCTTGACTGCTAGCATTATGATGGCGATCATATATGTGGGAGCTGGGGTCTATAAGCACATCCTTAAATGTTCGTAGTCGTAGGAGTATCGAGACCGGGCATCGATACTCCAGTGTAGACTAGTGTATACTGATCGAGACCCCGACGAGGGGCGGTGGCCAAGTCTCACAAGCCATTGGTGTTAGTTTGTTCATCTAAGATAGTATACAGGTGCTCATTGGGTTATGAGTACACTGGACGGACTCGCCGGGAACCTGCTAGTTGGTATTATACCTATTGTCAGATAGCAGTTCCCAGGTGACATGTGTACAGGTTAGCCTGTCGACCTGAGATCGTCATTTGTCTCGTGTGAGTTCTCACTGTGCTTTGATTACTACCCTACCACGACTCAAAGGAGTTGTGCAAACAAGTTTTAGTTGGGTACAGTCCCGAGCCACATGGAGACAGTGATCGGATCGTCGGGGATTCGTCTCTCCCGGTATTGGGGGTTGATGTCGCGTTGTGTATGGATGGCCATCACCATAAATCCGTGGCCACGGTGGACGAGAATTATCGATTTAGGATCAATAGTTTCTCAGGTGGTGATGGGTTTCATA